>OY743186.1:11733401-13034234 GCA_963555705.1 Ligustrum vulgare | reverse complement strand
CATAAATAGAGGTAAGCCCAATTCCCTCACCTAATGAATTATTAATAACATGGATTATACACTTGCATGTGTAGAGGTGGGGTTATAAATATTCTATTGTTTATTAATTCATGCACCCATACTCTGATAGTCCGCCCAACTCATATAAACTTGATATTATTATTGTTATTTACTTTATTAAATGATACCAGAAGTTATCAATACTAAAATTAGAAAATATTTTATCAAATGATAGCAGAAGTTATCGTTGCCAAAAAGTTGGTAAATGTTGATAAAATGTTTTATCCAATGGTACCAGAAGTTACCAATATCTGAATTTGAATGGGTGGATGAAAATTATTCAACAAGAGAATGTTGATATATGATAAAGATAATATCACATGATAGCATGGACATAGCTAATGTGAAAATAATCTCATCAGTATTATGAGATGAATATTAGATGATAAGTGTCTGAAAAAGTTCTTGCACGAACACTTATGTATTCCAGAAGAAGTACATATTTACTCTAAAAGAAGTAAAAATTATCATCTAAACATACTGAAATGATATTATTATTGCTCTTGAAGAAGCATAAACGAGTCATACATGCAAAACGAAAAAGGGGAAAAACATTTATAATCCTCAAAATGAGAGATGTGTTTCGGGAGTAGCCGTATCCTACCACCTCTGACATTTTGAGGAAATAAAGAAAAAGGTGTATCTCAAGAGTAAGAAATACTTCATATTTTACCACCTTAAATCTTTGAGGTACACAAGATTAAAACATTGATAAAATCCTAGAAATTTATGGTGTGTCTCAAGAGTGAGAATACTCCGTACTCTACCACCACCTATTCTAGGGTTCACAAAGATAAATTTACATTAACCGGACTCCATTTTCGCTTGATTCCCCTTCCTTACGACATATCTATCTTAACTCCTGCTGGATCTCGTATGGAGATCCAGTTGAGCCCATGAGGTAATATTAAAGATTTATTTTTGACAAAATCATCCTACTCACCTTTCGGTGATTTATTTTCTAGCCTTTATAAAAACTCGAGAAAGGAAACAGGAAAATATTTTAAATGTGTATCAAAAGATTTATTTCAATCTTTCAACTCAAACTCGGTAAATTCTTTTCAAAACATTTACCGGAAGATTAGAATAATATTTGCGAATATTTGATAATATAACATCCAATTTTTTATGGATCTAGCCTTCTTCCCAAATCATCTATTTAAATGCATTATTCAACGCGTAAAAGAGCGATGGCTCCGCGTGTCAGTGATTCCATTAAGAAATAATGGAATAAATTATTGAAAAGGTGGGAACAATGAGATAATGCGTCGTTACCTTTTTCGATATAAGGGAAGATTTGGCGACAAGATTGAGATCATGAGATATTTCCTTGGATATTGTACTCGATTCTTCGGTATACTAAAAGTAATAAAGGTAAACTGATTTGAAATATACAGAAATACTTACTGATGAAATGAATACTGTATTGAACCAGAAGTTCATACATATGTACAAGTGAAATATCTTGCTGAACCAGAAGTTCATACGTACAAGTGAAATATGTATATAGTATGGACCAGAAGCTCATAAATGAAATATACATTGTATTGAACCAGAAGTTTAGCTATATTGTATTGAATTAAATATTCATACATAGAAATGAAATAAAACCGTATTGAACCAGAAGTTCTATAATAAACGGTTAGATTATCAAAAGTTTCAAATTATTTTCTATGAGAAATTGTTTATCATACAACAATATTCTATGTCAAATAGGGATTAGCTCAAGAAGCTTTATGATTTGTAAAAGTGCGATATATATACAATCCACCAAAGCGCACTGAGATATATGATTGAAATTACATCCCTAAAGGGACGACATGTGCGGCATTTTAGCCGATTGATAATGTTTGAGAACATTAGGGGGAAAACACGCCTGAAGCGTAATTATGCCCGAAGCATAATGACTATCGATTCCAAAAATAAATATCTCTTGAATGATTAAGATGATCCCTTTGAAGCTAAATACTCATGGTGAGTAAAAGGGACATAATTAAATGTAAGAGATTCAGGTACCTGATGATAGAACATATAAAGAGATCTCTCTATATTATATTGAGATGGAATCGATAAATAAGTCGACTACATACCCTCTTATGAAAATGAGGTTGATGAAATTATAATACTTTGGCCAAGTATATAACCCCAATATAGGGATTATTGTTCAAGGACCTGAAGTCCAAATGATTATTGTTCAAGGACTTGAAGTCCAAATGCTTAAATGTGTAAAGCCAGTAATTATATGTACAAATGAAAAATATTTCACAGTCGTAAAAGACGACTCGTTGCGCGCAAGATTTTTCATAGAACTGGCATGACATATGGTGGATAGACTATAGTCTAAATCACTAGCTTGAGCTCTTTGATATACCAATGAGTGAGATCAAAATGTATGATTCTCATCTCGGTACTTTGGGAGTGTTCTTTGATGTACCAGTTGATCGCGGTACGTTGGGATTTCAAGTAAAATGATTGTAGATTATACGTCGAAATTGATATCTATTTCAATGATTGATTATGCTCCTGCAAATTAGAAATTGCAGTTTATAAAGTGCGAGAACATACATGTATAAATCATTGAAAGGTTCAATATGCCCAGATTAGTATCACTATAGAATGATACAAATGACTCCATGATATAATATGTTGAAAGTGAAATTGAAGTGTACTATTATTATATTTGAATATTTGGGCATGCAATTGATTTTCAATATGCAAAATTATATTATCCACCGGAAAATGAATATTCACCAGAAGTGAATCCGGAAAATGAATATTCACCAGAAGTGAATCAGGAAAATGAATATTCACCATAAGTGAATTTGGAAAATGAATATTCACCAGAAGTGAATTTGAAAATGAATATTTAATTATTCATCAGAAGTGAATTCTAGATTTTGATAAGAGTGAATCAATTCTAGATTTGATTATTCACCAGAAGTGAATATGAAAATGAATATGTTTAATTATTCACCAGAAGTGAATTCAATATTTTATTATTCACTAGAAGTGAATTCTAGATTTGATTATTCACCAGAAGTGAATATGAAAATGAATATTTTAATTATTCACCAGAAGTGAATTCTAGATTTTATTATTCACTAGAAGTGAATTCTAGAAAGTGAAAAATGAAAATGAATATGTTTAATTATTCACCAAAAGTGAATTCTAAATTTGATTATTCACCAGAAGTGAAAGATGCAATATTTGATTATTCACCAGGAGTGAAAGATGCAATCGATAAATTAGTACAACATTGCCTAATATAGCATGTTATGACATCATAAATGAGCTATGAACAAAGCTCATCATGAATGATATGTTTGATGAAAAGATACGAGATTGCATCAATATACTTGTAATATTCCATGAAAAGGAATAAATACGCGTTGCACTCTTTTTCCCTTAGCTGAGGTTTTGTCCCACAGGGTTTTCCTAGCAAGGTTTTTAATGAGGCAACAGTTGAGGCGTATTGATGAAAATTAATGAGAATACTGCACTCTTTTCCCCTTCGCTGAGGTTTTGTCCCACAGGGTTTTCCTAGCAAGGTTTTTGAGGCATCATCATAGCTATCAACAAGCTATAATTCAGCAACACATTGTTATACTGGAATGATATCAACAAATGAAGAAAATCATACACATCTTATGAAGAATGTTATGATATCGACTACACACAAGAAGATTTTCATATATATTCCAGAAGAAAGATGATATCATTATTCAAAAGGTTCATGAATACTTGATTGCACACTTCAGGGGGAGAATCATGCTGTCATGCTGTACTCTTTTTCCTTCGTCCAGGTTTTGTCCCACAGGGTTTTCCTGACAAGGTTTTAACGAGGCAGCGGCTGTACTCTTTTTCCTTCGTTCAGATTTTGTCCCATTGAGTTTTACTGATAAGGTTTTAACGAGGCAGCACTAAAGCACTAAAGCAGTGAAGCACTTCAGATTTCAGTATATGATTTGTACTACTTATCATTGATGTCATTTTTGATATTAGACTCAATGATTAATGATGACCAACATCAGGGGGAGCAGCTGTACTCTTTTTCCTTCGCTCAAGTTTTATCCCACTGGGTTTTCTTAGAAAGTTTTTGACGAGGCAGATAATTGCGTAATATGTCATTCAAGGGGGAGTGTTATAAATAATGTATATATGTGAATGACATTACCATTATATCCCTGTATACTTTACAGTATTACGATTGTGCCATTGTCCACTCCTATAAATAGGAGCCATTTCATAACATTTGATATACCAATTCTTGAAGAGAAATTCTCTCCTCTAAACTCTCTCCATTTCTCTCTCTATGTTGTTCTTATGATTTCGATGATTTTATAACACAAATAAACGTCAGAAGCCGTGAAAAATCCCATAAACCTCTACTAATTCAACACAAATATTAACAACCTTATCTACACGTGGCTAGTCAAAATACCATTATAATTATGATTTTATAAAACTAATGTGTTGAAATAGGAATATCATAATCATAATATTTAAATAATACACAAAAAAAATGAAATCCGTACAGGTTATCAATATTTAAAAGAACTTAAAAATCCTAATCAACTTAATCTTCGATCAAAAATAACTTAGTGTAGATTTATCCAAACCAACTTTTTCTTAGGTCAAAACTCCTAATTAATCACAATCTACAAAATGAGTATAATATCGATACACTAGTTATCATCATATCAATAATTAAATATTTGACCTAAAATAAATTTATCGTAAAAAATATAAAATACTTTAGTCATTCGACTTTTCAAAATTGTTAAAAGACATCAAAATAAAATCGTTAAATAATTCTATTCTTTTAAAATTTTCGAAATGTTACAAACTCCCCTTCTTAAAATGAATTTCGTCCTCGAAATTCGCACATGTAAAACTTCTCATCTTTTGTGAAATAGATATGCTTATACATTTAATGACCTGGAGCAAGATACTCAAAATCATGCCAAAAAAAAAAAATATAACATTTTATTTCATACCTTGGATAAATTGGAGAGAAATAGAATAGTGAGCATCACATGCCAAAGATTTTTTCATATTTTTATATATCATTATGCGTTTGAAAACTTTACAAAAACTATACACTGTCTTTTTTAAACTCAATGTGAGGAAATTTTAAAAAAATGAATCTGCCATTTAAAATTTTCATTTGAAGATATTTAACGTGAGTCACTATTCATCGAACAATGATTCTGCTCACTATTCATATGAACATTAACGAGTAAGAGAGCAGTGATTTTTTTTTTTTTTTAAATATTTTTAAGTCCACAGAATCGATTTTAAAACTCTTGGGCTCTGATACCATCTGTAACGTCCCAAATTTTTCGTTAATAAACCCGGAGCGTTACAAAAAAATAATATGATTTTCTTCATTGTTGAAGCGAAAGCGTAAAAAAAATATTATGTTCCTTTACTTTAAAAATAAATTATATATAAAAAAAAGTACACATGGAATTGAATAGTTTTCCAAAAATAATTTAATTTAATAAATAAACATGCTTCTAACATTAAATAAAATTGGAATATGAAACTTTATAACTTTAATTCTTCATATCTCATAGGCAGTCCGCATCACTATTTCGTAACAATCCAATCCACCGAACTAGCCTGGAAAATTTTAATGTAAAGGTGAGTATTTAAAAATACCCAGTAAGATACGTACCAATTTCAATTCAACACAATATAAATATATTATACATTCAATACAAAAACATTTTCCTCGTTTAGAGTAGTTGATCGCGATAACAACTAACTCAAAGAATTACTTAAGAATCCTCACATTGATCCCGAAGGATTTGACATAGAATCCAGATGGATTTAACATCGATCCTGAAGGATTTAACATAGCATCCCGAAGGATTTAAATTTTGAAATCGACCCGAAGGCCTAAAACATTAAAAGTAGCAATATATCGACATCATGAAGAATTAAGAATTTAACCACTTGCACATATTGTATCTTACCTTGTAATTGATCAAACGAATTTTGAAAAAGAGTATAACTGCACGTTGAAGATCCAAAACGTGTATTTGATTATCTTGAAAAATATCGTGATTGAAGTGCTTCGAAATATTTTTGAAGTTTTGATTCTCTAACTGAAACATGAACTTGGAGAGATATATTTTTGTGATGAGTCAACTGACTTTTTAACAGTACTAGTTGTGTACACGTGCGTTGCACATGATTGACCGTAATTTTTTTTCATTTCAATATGTTCAAAATTTGTGATTATTAATTCTTAACAATTACATAATTATAATAGGTTCTGTAATAAAGATAGAATGACATGATAAAAAATAGGAATGACAATGGGGAGGGGATGCCAATCCGAGTCTCGGCCCCATCAGAGATTAACTATCCTCATCCCGCCCCGTCGGGCAAGGATGGGACGGGGATGATTATCTAATGTTTTAGTTATATAAATTCTTTTCTCAAAGTGTGATTATTTTACAAAATTCACATTTAATAGGTCTAAAGAATGATTGACATTAATAATAAAAAATTAAAAAAAAAACTCATAATAACTTTTATAGAGTAGTACAAGTTTAATTATGTTAAGAAGTATGTTCGAAGAGAATGGGATAATATTTGAAAGTGAGAGATGAAGAGTAGTATAGAGTTGAAATGTAGGGTTTGATTTTGAAATTATATATTTAGGCGTCGGGTGGTTTATGACACTTTTAATTTGTTTGAATTTTTTTAATTGAACTTATTAATAGAGAATGTTTTTGGGGCATTCTGGGGTGGGGATTTGATAGCAATCCCCATCCCCGCCAATGTCGGGGATTCCCTGCCCCTTTGGGGTGTGTCCCCATCGAGTTCGGGGATTCCCTGCCCCATTATCATCCTTAATAAAAAAAAATGAAGTGTTAGTATAATTGAAGAGAGATTGTCAGCAATAAATCGGTTTATGTTATGAACAATTTTACCCTCGGGCCTAGCTACCTAGAAATCAAAAATGGCATTTAAACAACCCAGAACACATTACACATTACACAGAAACTTATAAGGTGTCAACAAAATGTGGGGTATGAAGCAATGATTAAAAAGGTGTAATCAGGTGCCCACACATTATTCTCTCATTGGACATTTCATTAACAGTTAAAATTACGTAAGAGTTATAGTTGAATAATTAATGTAAGGCTAAAATAGCTTTACCAAAAAACATAAATGGCTACAGGTAAAATAAATTATTGGTTACTGAACTTTGATTCTGTAACTACTTACTAACCAAACCTTAAAACATAACTCAATGCTCACTAAAGTATCATAAGCATGACCATCAATCATTGAGATGAAATTTGTTTGAAGGTATCTAAGTGATTGATGAAGAATTGACTGACAATATTTAGCTATTAGAACACCCCATATCAATAACTCACCATTTCAAATCAACCCTGTTAGGTTGATTGATTTGAGAGTGATACTGGGAAGGCAGCTTTTAAGTTTTAATTCTCTCAACTGCTAAAAAATGTTTTGTAAATTGTTTAAGTCATGTCAGAGGTTGTTTGAAGGGTGAGTTGTTGGTGTGTAGCGCTTTAACGATTAAATGTTATCTCCCTAGATTTTTATCCGTCACGTGAACGATTTCGAAAAAACTTTCAAACGTATTGGATCCCAATGGTGAATGAATTACATTGATAATATTTGAGGGAGAATTGAGTTATGTTTTAAAGTTCAATTACAAAAGCTAAAATTCAATGAAAAATCATTTATTTTACGTGAAAAATAGCAATGATTTCTACAAACAGGCCATTATCTGATGATGGTTATTGATCAGTGAGTGACAAAATAAGATACGAGCATAATTAACTCCTTCAGTCTGACAAGTGCTTATCAACTATGACCAGAAACCATCATCTTGCATTAATTAATTTAAAAACACAATCAAAACGGACTATAAGGAAAGTTAGAATGGGGGTTAAATAAAACCCAAAGAAGTTTTAGGCTTAGATACATATAAGAATATTGCTCAATAAACATTTTAATAGTGTCTCTTCTAGTTGTTTAATTAAAAAAGGAATGGCTCGCAACAATTACAATTTTCAGATTTGAATACTCCAGTAACTTAGTAAATGGTTATGAATAGATTTGAAGTGAAGTAGGGGAAAAAAATTACACTACAGATGGCTTATGCGATTTCTCTATTTGGCCAACTTGTCGATGTAGGTCATGCAAAAATAGCAAAATGCACACTGTCACCCATCAATGGCATATATTAGTAGCAAACCAGAACAAAAAATATTGACTTCTATAAGATCACACTTACATTTAGAATACTCGTATATATAAGCAAAGGGGTGGCAGTTTGAATTTCAAGAACGCTTCACAGTTTCTGTGTCCACTGATAAGTGTATTTTATACACTTATTTATCTGTCGAAATTAGAATATTATAATGTTTTTCTTGAATAAATTCTTCTTAGTTGTTATTATTGGTCATTATTTCAGGTTTTATCCCAAGGGTCGAGAAGATGGAAGAATTGAAACAAATTCATGACAATTGGATGAATATTGAGATAAAACGAAGAAAAAGGACTAAAGTGTACACTCCCAAAAGTTGAAGACCGGATGTGCAATTAACTCAAGGACCAACTTATTTTATTTGAAAGAATTGAGAGGTTTAAACGATAATTTATTTGATTTTGGCTTAGGGCTAAATTGTGTGTATATATATATATATATATAAACATACACATTGCTGGAAAGAGAAGAGAGAGCCGTGAACAAAACCGTGAGATATACATAACAGCCGATGGGAAAAGAATTCAGGCACAAAAAAAGCCCACGACTATTGGTTCAGATTTGAGTTGGAAGAATTAATTGGTTGGTTTGACTTAGTGGTGGAATAGAATCAAAATTTGGCTGAAAGGTATTAAAAGTGGTTGGCGGTGGAGGAAGCCAAGTGGTTGGCGGATTACTTTAGAGGATTAAACATTGGGGGTGAGAATATTTTCTTGTGGTGGAATTTGAGTGTGTTGGCAGCAAGAATTAGGATGAAAGCATACACTTTGGAGGAGCTAATTGGCTGGTGAAGAATCAAAAGGAAGAAGAGGTTGACGGCTGGAGTGATTTTGGTGCAACACGATGCCAATTCTTCAACTCTTCAAAAATCGGGTTTTGTTTACATTATTTACTACTTTTAATTCCAAGAACATGAGTAGCTAATTTAATAATCGGAATTGACGATGTAGATTTAATGTTTCTTGTTTGATTTTAATTCTCAAGTTGGCACTTTATTTTCATGTATTGATTTTATTATTGAGTTTAATGCTTGAGTTGCTTGATCACCAATTTATGATTAAATGATTGTTTTCATAATCCGAGAGGTGAGTTAACAATTAGATCACGTAATAAAATCCGGCAATTTCAATAAAAAAATAGAGATATGAATTTGTGGTTGCATGTGGTCACTTATGAATTCCTAGGAAATTTAATGCATTTTACGAAGGAGAACTCTGACCCGCTGTAGAGATACATGGTTGACTTAGTTAAATAGGCCTAATTTGAACTCGAGAGATGTAAATTAGATATATGCATGAATTCGACCAAATACAAATTTAGAAAACAACTTGAGATGAGAAATTAAGTTAGAACGTTATTTCGAAATCGTTAGTCCCGATATTCATTCAATTGCTAGAAATTCCATCACTTTGTTTCTTACTTTTATAAATTGCTTTTAGTTTAATTTTCTATTTTCATTTTAATTGCATTGTTTATTTCATTTATTCTCAATTTTATTGTCGTTTTTGGATTGTTTGGTATTTTATTTTCTTAGTTTGTTTTTGTTTTTGTTTAGGAATTTTATTGAATCAAAGTAAATCGATAACAAGTAATTATTCCTCGTGGGATCGACAACCCGGACTCAAATGTCCACTTTTACTACTTGTTAGCGATATCGTGCACTTGCGATATTTTTACCAACATCCACCTGCATGGAACGTACTGGGGCAGAAAAGAATAAGAAAGGAACTCCTTGATAGGATCTGCTTGAGAAAAACTTATACTAACAGTATAATTCAACTTAGCAAGTATTAAGTGGAATCCAAATGCAATTCAACTGACAATAATTTATAAGAGAGAAGGTTACATTTACTGAAAGCTACCACTCCAATGTGTAAATGATGTGACATTAACTACACGAGAGGGAACAAAGAATGTGAATGGAATGGAATGGAAATACCAATGGTCGGGGATACGATTTCAATACAATGAATACTAAGAATATTCAAAATATTAACTAAATGGCATGTTGGTAAATATGAAATATTAAAGGGACACAGTCGTTCAAAAAAATTTCTCCCCTCTAGAAACTTTTATAGGTAGTATAGATTTATAAATAAATGCAAAACACGATACAAAAGTTGAGTTCTAGTACAATTACAAATCTAACACAGTGCTGCCATAAAAAAAAAAAAAAAGAGATCCAGTGCAAATAAACATCAGAAGCCATGTAAAATCCCATAAATCTCTACTAATTCAACACAAATATTAACAACCTTATCTACACGTGGCTAGTCAAAATACCATTATAATTATGATTTTATAAAACAAATGTGTTGAAATAGGAATATCATAATCATAATATTTAAATAATACACTAAAAAAAAATGAAATCCGTACATGTTATCAATATTTAAAAGAACTTAAAAATCCTAATCAACTTAATCTTCAATCGAAAATAACTTAGCTACGATTTATCCAAACCAACTTTTCTTAGGTCAAGACTCCTAATTAATCACGATCTATAAAATGAGTATAATATCGATACACTAATTATCATCATATCAATAATTAAATATTTGACCCAAACTAAATTTATCGTCAAATATGTAAAATACTTTAGCCATTCGACTTTTCAAAATTGTTAAAAGACATCAAAAATAAAATCGTTAAATAATTCTATTCTTTTAAAATTTTCGGGACATTACAAGCTAGCTGATAGATCCATCAGGTACTCATATGGGGTGATTGAAGATATGTTGGTCAAGGTAGACAAATCTGTGTTCCTAGCGGACTATGGATATTGGACATGGAGGAAGATGAAAAGATGCCATTGATCTTAGGGAGGCCATTCCTAGAAACTGCACGAGCGTTGATTGATGTCAAGAAAAGGAAAATGATATTTAAAATGGAAGAAGATAAGGTTACATTTAAACTTACACAAATGGAGAACAATAATCCCAATCTCGAAAATTTCTCAAGGATTGAAGTAGAATCAATTTTGAAAGACAAAGGAAAACATAAATAAGAGGCTTCGGGGTGTGTGAAAAACAAGTTCAAGAAGGGAGACATTGTCTAAACACCAAACCATGAACCACCTTGAGGAAACTTACCCAAAAGTTGAGCTTTAAATTCTAAACGGAGTGCTTGTTGGGAAGCAACCCAACTTCATATCCTTTTCATTTGTTTTGTCATGTTTTATTTGTAGCTTTATTTATAATGTAGGATTTAATTGTTTTTGTTGACATCATTGAGTTCTCATTCTTACCTTGAATCTTTGCTTCACATTAGGGTGTTATCACAAGTGTTTTCCTTGCACGAAGTCTAATAGCATCAATGTCATCACAATTTTATGGCATAAAGTTAAAAACATAAGATGGTGCATGTTGACATTCAAATGCATGTTCATTCCATTGAATTTTTTACTTCCATTGCATGCTTGAATTATAGTGTGGAATCATAAACTCATGCACGAATCCTTAGTTCATAATATGAACAAGCATATGTGAGTGAGTACATTGATAACAATGTGTTTTGGGGCAAAGAATATAAGTTTGAAATTCAAATTTGCATAAAAGTTGGCTTTAGTGGGCGAACTGTGTAGCCATGCCCTTACCAACAGGTGGACGCGTGAATGTAACAATTTTTAACAAATCCTATAGGTTTTAACCAAGTGGCCACCAGATTTCTTCTGTAAGGCCGCACAGTTATCTATAGGGCAAAAATGACAGCTTCTTATATGCAACAGGCATTTTTACAATTTCATAACTTTCAACCTCGTTTTTCACCCCAAATTCAACCCAACGTAGCATATTACCTAATTTGCATCGATTCACATGGAATTGAACATCATGCAAGCTTGCATCACATTCCAATCATCTAATCGGTATGAAATCCTTATTTACTTTACAATTTCACAAAATTTTGAGGTTCTTGCTTTTAAGTAGAATAATTCATTATCATTCTTGAATAAATTGCACATAATTTCTTTCTATTTGTTTATATTGCAGAAATATCCCCAAAGTCAAAAGAAAAAACCATTGGAGTGAAATAATGCATAACTAGAAGTCATTTGGAGCTAAAAAGGGAAAAATAGATGTTGATGTCATCAATCGGGAATTCCAATAGGAGCTAAGTGGAAGAAATCAGAATTCAAGGGCTTAATTGAAGGTCGATTGAAGTTTGGAAGAAGAATCGAAGTGTTTGGAAAGTTCAGGAGCTTAGTTGTTTCAATCGGAAGATGAAGGACTCACGTGCAAATAAAGTTCAGGGATCTTCTTAAACGTATAGGAGAAGATGAAATTGCACTGAAAAGTTTCTACTGAGCGGCCATGGCTTCTCAACTTTCTGGTCGTGCGATGTTTTCCAAAATAACATAACCACTTTTCGGACACCTACGCGGCCACCACTTCTATAACTGGGTGGCTGGGCAGTTATCCTGCCCAGTGAGAGAAAAGCCCATGTGCGATTTTTAGTCTTGTTTTACTTAGATTTTTTGGGGAATCTATACAAGCAACCTATCATGCACGTAAAGGGAACCTTTGCACACATTCAAGATGCATTATTCAAATTTCTCTCATCAAGATCTTGTAGGCAAAGGCATGTGCATAGAAGATTAGCAATGGGGAACAACTTCTTGATGCAAGAGTTCTCTTCTTTGTTAATTTTATTTACTTATGATGTTTAGTTTTGATCATTACCGGTTTTGATTATTGTTGTTATGAACAACTAAAGTATTTGTTAGGATTAAGATTGTAGCGTAGTTTTTGGCTCTTAATTACATTGTTCAAGTTTTACGTATTGATTGCATGTGATGGTTTTATTTTTTGATTAATGCATGAATTAATTGGCCACTAGTTTATTGATTTAATGGGTCATTTTCATAATCTGAGAGATGAGCTAATGATCTAGATTTAGGAATAAAATATGGTAATTGAACGAGCAATAGAGATATACGTTCGTTGTTATTGTGATCTTTAATTGAGTTTTTGTAATCCACGCACATAATCATTACTACATTGACTAATTAGATAAAATTGATTTAAACCCGGGAGGGGAATTCCATACGCATAAGTGAACTCGATCAATTACATTAGTAGATTAAAACTTAAATGGTGGAATTGAAAGTATTGACTACATGAACTCGTGAAATCCCAGCTTTTCTTTCCTTGATTAAAAAAAACATTTGTTTTATTGTTTATTAGCTTTAAGTTTTATCATTAAATTCATCATAATCTCAAACATTTTTCATTCAAATAAAGTGAAAATTGGAACACATTTGGTAATTAATCATAATCCTTCTGGGACGGTAATCCGGACTTCTTGTCCACTTTATTAATTGAACTCGACATCCTACACTTGCGATTAGCAAACATTAGAAGTTACCAAAAGAAAAGAAGTCGTGTATGTTCTTATTCTTTCTTCAATTTTTGGCTATAATGACTTAGGGAAAGCGTCCCCTTTTTGTCTATTTATGCACATGAGGATTTCTAGTACATTGAGAGTTCTAATTGTGCACAATTCTCTATGATTTCCTGCATTATTAAATATAACTATAAATCAATAGAGATAAGGCAAGGTAATGATTTAAAAACCAATCTTACTAAAATTGAATCACTTACAAACTAAGTTATAAAAATAAACTTGGACTCTAAGAAATAAAAACCCTACTTAGGATTTTCGGCCAACAAGAATTTTTTCCAAGCTAAAATATTATCACAAGCATAAAATATTATCATAAATAATAATTAAAAAATGTAGCAAGTTTATAATTTATCTCCAAGTATAAAATCAATATCATATGAATGAGAGAAAAATAAAAACTCAAGCCCGAGTAAAGTATTCTAGTAATATAATTAAACTTGATAAATTACTAAACTGAAAGTATTTAGTAATTGAATTAAATTTGATAAATTACTAAACTTTAGGAAAATAAAAAATGGCAAAAAATATAACTTAAAATAGGTTATCAGACAGGAATACAACCAATTGGAGATGAACTATGTATTTAAAAATTATAGTTGATAGTAAGATGAAATCAAAATCCTAGACTTTTTGTATATTATTTAATCCTTCATATTAGTCTACATCATTGATTTAGTAAACTTTTTTAATTTATATTTACTTAAAATTCATTGATTTTACGAGTCGATTGTCCAAATAAAAGAATGTTATTATAATTATAGTATTTAGTAAAAATTTAATACCAATCCATGTAGGTACGTGACGCGATCCCACTCAAGAATCTCGACGAAAACGCGGAATAAATGACACAGTAATAGGAAAGATCCCGATTCAGCCAAAACACAAGAAACAAGACATAAACGATAAATAAAAGATATGATTGACGACAGGTGCTTGACCCAACAATCACGACGCGAAAGATTCGACGATGCAGATTGAATATCCAAAGTTTTCGAAGCACCACAAGGACTTATCAATTTTCTTGATAAGTTTCTAGTTAGAACGCCACAAATATCTCACAATATTTGATTAATTCAATTATTTGTTCTTGAAGAACACACAAAGGGAATAACTCAACCTTTCAACAAGATGACTCTCTCAACAATATCAATAAACTCAAAAACTGTTTTACAATAATGAAATTGTCAATAATATAATGAAAAATAACCTAAAACTAGGTCTAGTCGCTAATGGGCCCTAAACTATGGAAACAATAATTAAAAAGGAATTAAATAAAAAAGTCATGAAAATATGGTCTCAGGTTAATGGCACGATCGCGCAGGCCATCTTGTCTCAATTGCATGGAGACGCTTGAAACTCTCTGGTTGAATTTTGATACCATCGCGTGATCGTGCGATACTCTTCACCACGCGATCGTATGGTAGACCCAGCTGCACCTTTTTTCTTTCTTTTGAAACAACGTGGCCTTGTTTGATTCTCGGTTGGGGCTGAACACGGAACTTGCTTCGTTTTGCACGTATATCACAGTTGTATCGCCAATGGCTCGGTTTTCCCTTTCGATACTTACTTTGGATCACATCATTCCCCCTCTCTTGAAAAGGATTCGACATCGAATCTGGAACTGGTCCCATCCTCTTGCCACTCATGTGTTTGTTGGTCCTTAGTTCATGCTTATACTTGCTTATGCGAGATTGATGTTCATGCTTGTGCTTCATGCTATCCTTCAAACTTTTGGGCTGCCTCTTACTCTCCTTCAACTTTCTCAGCATTTTGGGCTGCTCATTTGTGCGAATGAATTTCTTCCCTATTTTAAGCTCATAGTTTGACTTGGCCACCTGCAAAATAGATTTAATAGAACTAGGGAGAGGTGTGTTACAGTGAGTAAGTTCAAATAAACTCATTTTTATAGTGAGCTCTCATTTCTTTTGCTTTCTGCACTCAATATCTTCTTTTTTTCAGGTTTGAACCTCAACCCTCTTTTCTTTATTTTTCACTCCCTCTCCTTTTATCTGAGGTCGTGGCCTCAACTCTCTTTTCTTTAATTTCCACTTCTTCTCCTTTTTCTAAGGTCGTAGCCTCAAGTCTCTTATTTTTTCCCTCAAACTCACTTTTCACTTTTAATTGGTCTTCGAGGGCCTGTACAGGAGATAGTGGAACTAGAGTAAACTTCTTCCGACCTTTCACAAGACTGTATCCATTCATATATCCATCATGTAGCACCGCTCTTTCATGTTTCCATGGCCTCTCCAATAGTATATGGCCAACATGCATAGGCATCACATCACAAACTACCTCATCCACATATCTACCACAGAAAAAGTCACCAAAACCTATTTATTCTCCTTAATTCCCCTAACTCAGTCAACCACTGCAAATTATATGGCTTTGGATGTTTTAGCAAAGGTAACCCCAATTTTTTCACCAATATTGTACTAACTACATTAGTACAACTCCCTCCATCAATCACCATACTACAAACTTTATCATTCACCAAACATCTAGTGCGAAAAATATTATCCCTCTACTTATCCACATTAACCACAACATTCACCTTACGTCTAATGCTAAGAGCAGGCCTATTAAGTGACTCGTCTACTACAATATTTTTCAATTTATCACTATCACATGCATTCTTTAACTTAGGTATTTTCTCAACTTTACATCCAGAAACAACTTTCTCTTCACACCTAACCTTTTTATGTGGTAATTCAAGTGCAATGTGACCCCAATCCAAACATTTAAAACACTTAATTTATATCCTTAAGAGGCTTGGACTCGAAAGTATAGTTACCTTTGGTTGTTGGTTCCTCCCTCCTCTTTGGAGTATGATCACTACTCTCCCCCTTTGGTGTCTCCTTCCTCCTCAATGGCCTTTCATCAACCCCATCTTCACCCATAGTATTGGATTCACGTCTCTTATCCCTCCTAGCTCTAGAATCCATTTGAGATTGGTCCTTTCGCCATCGTGTTTCTCTTTCATCCATCCTAGCCAAGAATTTATCCCATTGTGCCTCCATTGATTTAATCAATTTAATTTGCTGTTCAGCACTCATTGATGAAGATGATGAATATTTTCCCCTATGAGACATGTTTAATAACAAGAAAAAGTGATAAATTTCTCACAAAATTTATCACTCGTGTATCACTCAAAATCCCCTTTCCAATGTCACCCAAAAACCTATCAATGATTACAAATAAGGAATTTTATGGAAGACACAAATAAAATAGGAATTGAGAAATTCTCGGAATATTCAATTTTTTTGGTAAGTTTCAGATATATATTTTTTAATCCAAAATTTGATTACGAACACAACAAAATAAATGGAACTGGATTTGAACGAGAAACGAACACGAAAAACTATTTTGAAATTTTTGGAACGAATTTTATAGATCAAAAGCTGGAAAAACAGGACTGGCACGAAGAACAAGAAAAATAAGAAAAAGTCAAAAAATACCTAGAACTAAATCTTGATCCAAGCTATAATACCAAATGATACGATTCGAGATGCGCATAATTAATGTCGGAAAGTTCCGAACCCAAGTTGTGGATGGACGGAAGAATCTTGACCCGACAATCACGACGTGGAATCGACGATGAAGATTGAAGAACCAAGATTTACGAAACGCCACAAGGACTTGTCCAGTTTTCCTTGATAAGTTTCTGATTTTGAACGTCACAAATATTCTCGTGAATATTTGATAAGTTCGATTGAACACCACAAGAAATAATTCTTGATAAGTTCAAAGAAATATAGGAATCCACCTATAATTTTATTGAGTCCTCAATAAACTGTTTAATCAAATCCAAAACAGTTTTTACAATGAATGGAAAATAGCATATAAATAATGAAATATGACCTAACAACTAGGGTAGTCGCTAATGGGCTCAAAATAGAGTTCTAATTTACCTAAAACTGAAATTAATAAACAAAAATGAGTAAAATCGCTCCGAATTCAACCACGCGATCGCTTTGGCTTCGGTGTCGCGATTGCATGGAGTCACCTGAAACTCTCGGGTTGATTTTTGATGCCATCACGCGATCGAGCCTCATTTTACCATACGGTCGCGTGGGCGTCCCGACTGTACCTTTTCTTCGTCATTTTGAAACAATTTGATCCGGTTTGATTCTCGATTCGGGCCCAACACAAAACTTGCTCAATTTTCCATGTCGATTGTTGTTACATCACCAGTGTCTTGATTTCTTGATGCAAACCACGTAGCAATTGTAGCTATGCAACCCACAAATTATTGGAATCGACCCAAGAACGCCAAGAATCACGATTTAGAGATTGATTCAAATTAATTGAACCAAGCAACCAACACAATCAATTGATATGTTGACCTCTTGATCACAATGAAAATAAATCTCACCCAAGATTTGAACAAACAAGAATTAAACTCGCAAGTTCGAATTTTATTCAATGAAGAATAAAGATTGTGAAAGCAAATAGCCTCTCAATTTTAATATCAAAGATGTCTATAAAGTCTAACGAATAATGAAAATTACATCCCTATAAATATGGTCAAAATCTAGGTTAAGAATTCTAATTAAACAAGGAAACAACTACCTAAAAATAAGGAAATAATTAAAACCTAAAATTCCGCGTATACGACGTTACGGCCGTGACTAAATCCCTTACGGCCGTAACCTTGCTTCTGATTCACTCTTACGGCCGTGACATATGACTTACGGCCGTAAGTCCAAAAACGTACAATTCTAATTTTAAGCAGCAACTCCATTACAGCCGTGATATTAACCTTTACGGCCGTGATACTCAATCTTTACGGCCGTGATACTCAATCTCTACAGCCGTGATTTTTTATGTCTGGAAAAATCAATTTCAGCAGAAAGTTGGTTACGGCCGTGAGGATTTGTATGTTATGGCCGTAACATTGAAATTTCACAATTTTCTTCGTCGGCTTGAATGAGGTTGATCCACTCGTCGTCTCGACTGGCTTCCAACATGGAAATTGTTCATTTTCCTATGTTGAATGTTGTTGCGTCGTCCGTGACTTGACTTCTCCTTTGAGCTCCTATCCCGGATCACATCTTTCTCCCCTTCTTCAAGATGATTCGTCCCGAATCATAGCTTGGTTCATGGTGGTCAGCGCACCGCCTGGATCAAAAGGAAAATTTTTGCCTCCATTACATAGGATCAACCAATAATCGAATACTTGGATTGGAAGGACGAGTCGAAATAAGAACTTCCTTGGCCAAATGTGGTGTGACTCAAACCTCCAAGTATATTCAACCTGCAAGAAAGATTTAAGCAAAATAGGGTGAGGAATGTTAGTTTCACCAAGTACAAGATAGGGATCCTTGTACTCATGGTATATCATCTCCAAATCCTCTTCCCTAACAACGAGGTCCTTCTCTTCACCTCCTTCCTTTGTTGCAACTTCTTCTACATTTTTAGTCTCAACTACCTCTTCCACATTTTTATTTTCAACCACACTTTCATCCTCAATCACCTCTTCCACAATTTTATTTCCTTGTTCATTCACCTCCTTACTACCCAATTCTTCATCTCCTACTTCAAATTTTGGAATTTGATCAACCGTTTCTAGTTTCAGCTTCCCCTCCTTCTTCTCAACATCCCTATCTCGAGGTTCCTCTTACAATCCAACTACAACTTTCCTCTCACTCTCTTTTTTTACCTTCCTCGAATCGTCTAGTGCTTCCTCGAGTGTTAACCCATACAGTGTGAATGTTTTCCCTCTCGTAAGAATCCTATATATGTGCATACTCTTATAATATATTGCTTCCCTCATACGACTCCACGATTTTCCCAATAAAATATGAAAAGACTTTAAAGGCACTACATCACAAAATACGTCATCAATATATTTTCCACGGGTGATAGTCACTAGGACTTGCTTGGTTACATGGAACTCTCCAAATTCCCTCATCCACGTCACACAATAAGGTCTACTGTGCGGTATTAGAGATAATCCAAATTTTTCAACCATGATGATATTAGCAAAATTAGTGAAGCACTCTCTATCAATTGCCAAACTACACACCTTCTGACCCACATAACATCTAGTTTGGAACAACGAACTCGGATCATAATCCATCCCGTATGTGGTAATTAAAGAAAACTCAAGAATAGATGATCTAGACACCAATTAGCAAGAAGGAATTTATTTTCTTGCTTGAAAAATAAACGGAAGAAAGAAATTTAGAGAATGTCAAGAATTAAAGAAATCTCAAGAAAGTGATTCTTGAATTTTGACTAGAAAGGAAAGAATATCAAGAATTTTAATTTGACTTGGAAGTCAAGGATTTATCAAGAATTTAAGGAAATTCAAGAAAGTGGTTCTTGAATGGAAATATTTTTTTATGTTTTTATTTTTGAATTTTAGGATGAATTTTCAGAATAAATAAAATAATAAAATATATATATATATATATATATATATATATATATATTTTTTTTTATAAATCCGAAAATTCAACAACGAACACGACAAAACAAACGGAACTTAATTCGGATAAGAATTAAGCAAAACAAACACTTTTGAATTTTGTTGGATTTTTATATGGATCAAACAAAGAAAACATTTACTGGCACGAAGAACACGAAAATCAAGAAAAGAAAGACTCAACAACAAGATATGGATGATTTTTATGGGACTCGATGATAAACATAAAAATCAAACTGGATAGAAAAAAACCAAGAAGACAAAATAAAGATATAACCTTGATTTTTGGAGCTTAAGCTCTGATACCAGATGATGCAAACCACGTAGCAATTGTAGCTACGCAACCCACAAAATATTGAAATCGACCCAAGAACGCCAAAGAATCACGATTTAGAGATTGATTCAAATTAATTGAACCAAGCAACCAACGCAATCAATTCATATGTTGACCTCTTGATCACAATGAAAATAAATCTCACCCAAGATTTGAACAAACAAGAATTAAACTCGCAAGTTCGGATTTTATTCAATGAAGAATAAGGATTTTGAAAGCAATTTGCCTCTCAATATTAATATCAAAGTTGTGTATTAAAGTCTAACGAATAATGAAAATTACATCCCTATAAATAGGGTCAAAATCTAGGTTAAGAATTCTAATTAAACAAGGAAACAACTACCTAAAAATAAGGAAATAATTAAAACCTAAAATTCCGCGTATACGACGTTACGGCCGTGACTAAATCCCTTTCGGCCGTAACCTTGCTTCTGATTCACTCTTACGGCCGTGACATATGACTTACGGCCGTAAGTCAAAAAACGTACAATTCCAATTTTAAGCAGCAACTCCATTACGGCCGTGATATTAACCTTTACGGCCGTGATACTCAATCTTTACGGCTGTGATACTCAATCTTTACGGCCGTGATTGTTTATGTCTCGCAAAATCAATTTCAGCAGAAAGTTGGTTACGGCCGTGAGGATTTGTATGTTACGGCCGTAACATTGAAATTTCACAATTTTCTTCGTCGGCTTGAATGAGGTTGATCCACTCGTTGTCTCGACTAGCTTCCAACATGGAAATTGTTCATTTTCCTATGTTGAATGTTGTTGCGTCGTCCGTGACTTGACTTCTCCTTTGATCTCCTATCCCGGATCACATCATCTCCCCTCTCTTGAAAGGATTCGACCTCGAATCAACTTCTATCCTACTTTTCAAATGCGTCCTGCTTTTGGGAGCTTGATGTAGAATATTCCCCTTGGATCAATTGGAAAATTCCTATGTCCATGCCATTGGATCACCATCTACCATTGGTCAGATTTTAATAAAATAGTAGCTATCATTCATCATTTCAAATTCCTCCTTTTGTAGTATTTTATGGACGAAAATGTCGTTCTCCATTGCATTAGAACTACGTAGGAGAAAATAAGATTATAAATTAAAAATTAGTACTAGATATTGTCCATGCAGTAGATAAGATTAAATATCAAGACCAGACAACAAATGATAGATAAAGAAGTTATGTAGAAAAATGATGAAGACTGTTAGAATTTGAAGTTGAAAATAAGGTCCTCATCTGAATTTCTCCAATCGAGAGACTACTGCATTTCGGAAAACGAGGCAAATTGACTCCACATATGATGTGATCCGTTATGGGGATCACGGAGAACAAGTGAAAATTAGACTCGAAAGGCTGGAACGCTCCAAATCAAATTAGTAGACGATAAAAATGTAACCCCGACCTCACGACGCAAGAACTCAAGGTATATTAAACCAAAGACCCATTACGATGCGGAGAAAAGAACCACGAAGGGGTGAATGCCACAAAGGTTGTCAAATCCTTTGATAAGTTCAATTAGTTCAACAAGAACGAAGTAGAATAAGGGAATAACTCACCTTCAATATCAATAATCTCCAAGTTGTCCATACCATGAATGAAAAAGTAACTAATAAAGAGTATTATCACGAAAATATGCCAAAATCGCAACATATGGGCCCAAAACGGAAAAAGAATTAAAAACTCGAAAAACCCTAAATTTTATACCCACACGATTAAGCAGGCACTTCGGTAGCGATCTCGTGGAGAGGCCAAAAACTATCGGGTCTTTTTTTCAATACAAGTCGCGATCGCGCTCCATTTTATACCACATGGTCGCGTGGTTCAAAATCTCCAACTCCTTGGTTTTGAACTTGATTCTAGGCCAAAATCACTTGTAACACCTTGGCTCCTCTTTTATCATGTCATGAGTCAAAAGTAGAGCCCTTGGTCTTGGACTTGAATACTCATCAACCGAAGCTTGCATAAATCTTTGCATGGCTTGTTTGATCTTCTTTGCTTTAAGCCTTGTAATCGGTCCCACCGGTACATGCAACGAGTCCTTGCTTGCTGGGTCACCTTGGTACTCATCATTCCCTCCTTCTTGAAAATGATTCGTCATCGAATCATCACGTACATCAAACGGAGAGAGATCATCAACATTAAAAGAGGCAAACATATTATACTCACCTGGAAGATCTAGCTTGTATGCATGGACATTTATCTTCTCGATGACTTGAAAGGGTCCATCCCCTCTTGGATGCAACTTCGACTTCCGTTGTGTTGGGAAACGCTCCTTTCACATGTATACCCATACCCAATCACCTGGTTCGAACGTCACATGCCTCTTACCTTTGTTAGCTTGGGATGCGTAGTGCTCATTCTACTTTTCAATTTGGAATTTTACCTTCTCGTGGAGTGAATTTTAAAGATCGGCCTTCCTCTTCCCAAATAAACTACTCCTTTCATCTTTAATATACTCAAATCCAAGCAACTTCGCAAGAAGTTAAAAGTACATACCTTCAAGAAAGGGCATCTGCTACCACATTCTCCTTAACTTGATTGTAGCGGATGACATAAGGAAAAGTTTCAATGAATTCCATCCATCGAGCATGTCTTTTGTTTAACTTACCTTGTCCCTTGAGGTGCTTCAATGATTTGTGGTCATTGTCTATGACAAATTCCTTTGGCCACAGATAGTGCTGCCACGTTTACAATGCTCGAACAAGAGAATAAAGCTCCTTGTCATATGTTGGATAGTTTAGTGTCGCCCTATTCAATTTTTCACTAAAATATGCTATTGGCCTCTTTTCTGTGATATTGTCGACTACTCTACAATCTACGCACATCCTCCAAGTTCCATCCTTTTTGGGTACTAGCAAAACTGGTACTACACATGGGCTCATGCTTCCTCTGACATAGCCCTTGCTCAATAATTCCTCAACTTGCCTTTAAAGCTCCTTTGTTTCTTTTGGATTACTCCTATAAGCTGGCCTGCTCAGGATGATAGCTCCTGGTACAAAATCAATTTGGTGCTCAATCCCACGAATAGGTGGAAGCCCACTAGGTATTTCCTCGAGAAACAAGTCTTCAAATTTCTGCAAAAGAGATATAGCTAAGCTGGGGAGGGGGTGGTTTGCTTCATCAAGTGCAAGGAAAAATTCCTTGTACATTAGTAAAATTACTGGCTTTTTTTAAAAAATGGCTCTCGTAATCTCACTTTTTTTTTGGCATAGAAGCTCATTTTTGTTCTCTCTTTTTTTTCTTTTCTGGCGCTCTTCATAACCTCTATTTTTTCTGAGGTGAAACCTTCAACTCTCTGCTTTTCACTCAGCTCTCCTTTTTCTGGGATCGTGGTCCCAACTCTCTTTTGATCACTCAACTCTCCATTTTTCTGGGATCATGGTCCCAACTCTCTTGTCCTCTTCCTCACTTTTTAATTTCAATTGGTCCTCATAGACCTGTTGTGGTGTCAAAGGCATAAATTTTATATTCTTCCCATCCTTGGTAAAAGTGTATCTATTTTTGTAACAATCATGTATAACCTTTCTGTCAAATTGCCACAGCCTACCCAACAAGATGTGTCTTGCATACATGGGAACCACATCACAAACCACCTTATCTTTATATTTTCCAATAGCAAGATCAATCACCACTTGGTTATTCACCTTTAATTCCCCCGATTCATTTAACCATTACAATTTATAGGATCTAGGGTGTTTTATCAAAGGTAAGCACAACTTCTTCACAAGAGTAGCACTAGCCACATTTGTACAGCTACCCCCATCAATTATCAAACTACGTACTTTGTTGTTCACAAAGCACCTAGTATGGAAAATATTCTCTCTTTGCTCACCCAACTCCTTGATCTTAGCTTGTGTACTAAGAGCACGCCTAGTAATAAGTGACTGAGCTACAGCATAGTCCCCATCCTCACAATCACTAGCATCTTCTAACATAGGCATATCCTTATACTGATCCTCTACTTCCTCCTCATTTTCCGACAACAATACCCCATTACGCACAACCAACACCCTTTTGTTTGGACATTGTGAAAAAATATGCCCAAGACCCGTACATTTGCAACATCTAATAACTCTACCCCTAGGAGTTTGAGAGTCAGAATTAGTTTTACCTTTGTTGGGTGGCTCCTCCTTTCCCTTCGGTGACTCAAACTTCCCTTTTTGCACAGCTCCATCATTTTTAGAATTTCCACTCCATGCAGGCTTCCCAAAAGGAGTAGAACCTGTAGGAATCTTGATATCTCCATCCTTTTAAACTTCCTATCCACCTTCATGGCCATATGTAGCATCTCCTCCAATTCGACATAATGCTGCAACTCAATCATGTTACTAATTTCCCTATTCAACCCACTTAGAAATCTGGCTATGGTTTCCTCCGGATCCTCTTCAATGTTTTCTCTAATCATAGCCATTTCCATCTCTCTATGTTATTCATCCACACTCTTATTACCTTGTGAAAGGGTTTGTAATTTTTGGTAAATGTCTCTGTAGTAATGGTTGGGTACAAATCTTTTTCTTATAAGGACTTTCAACTCATCCCATGTTTCAATTGGTCTCTCAAGGTTCCTCCTTTTACTCGTTTCCAATTGATCCCACGACACTATAGCATAATCGATAAATTCTACGATTGCCAACTTTACCTTTTTCGCCTTAGAATAGTTGTGACAGTCAAAAATGAATTCTACCCTTTTTTCTCATTCAAAATAAACCTCCAAATTGCTTTTACCCTGGAACGGTGGGATTGACATTTTAATGTTTTCAATACTCCCATCCATTTCATCTCTCTCCCTACGTTCACACCTATATCCCCTTTCGCATCTATCACCTCGATCTCTTCTTCTACCCCAACTGGCCATAGACATATCCCCATTATCACTATCACTATCACTTTCAACATCCCCAACATTATCATTCCTAGCTCCATGTCGATGGTTAAAGTCATACCTCACTGGCCTCCTCGTATTGGGGAGCATCTGTGGTTGCTCCTTACGCGCATTAACCTTCCCCAACCTCGCATCTAATTTTGCATCCAATTTTGCTTCCCACTTCTCAAACTGTTTTTCCATCATGGCAAGGAGGTGAAATTGTTGATTATTCTCCCCTGTTGATGATGCGTTCTTCAGTGACATGGTTAGTGATCAAGTAAAAAGAAAAAAAAAAAAGGAAAATTAAGATATGCAAGATATCCTCACGTGTTTTGGCACTCCTGTATCACTCACTTTTGGGTTTTTCCCTCTAATATTCTAACCACTCTTGCCTTTTTCCTCTCTTTTTCCCTTTTCTCTAGTTCTCAATGAACCAACTAAACTAGTTAAGGATTTGATCTCCGTGGAATTAACCCTAAAACTCAAAATCAAGAATTGAACGAGAGCACAACATCAATGGAAGAACGAATTGAAGATTTTCAAGAAGGTGATTTTCTTGAAATAGAAATTTTGATTGCACGAACCAAGAATGAGTTTTAGCGTAGTAATGGACAATGAGAAACTAACAAGAATGTAGGAAATATTGTAAAAGATATCAAGAAAGGTCTTCTTGAAATTGGAATTGTGTTCTTGATCTTGATTTCAATAATAATCACTTTTCTCTTCTTTTTTTTATTTTATTTTTTAATTTCGTACTTTTTTTTTTTTGCTAATCAAGAACTATCAACAAGAACAAGAATTGAAATAGTGACCAATCTTGAATTAGTGAAGAGATTCAAGAAGTCCAAGAATTGAATGAAATTTCAATATAGGATCAAAAATAAAAAAATTAAAACAAGAAATATGAAAAGAATTGGATTTAGACACCTGGCTCTGATACCAGTTGATGTGATCCATTATGGGGATCACGAAGAACATGAGGAAATTAGACTCGAAACATTGAAAAACTCCAAATCTTATTGGTAGACGATAACAATGCAACTCCGACCTCACGACGCAAGAACCCAATGTATATTAAACCAAATACCCGTTACGATGCGGAGATAAGAACCACAAAGGGGTGAACGCCACAAATGTTGTCAAATCCTTTGATAAGTTCAATTTGTTCAACAAGAACGAAGTAGAATAAGGGAATAACCCACCTTCAATATCAATAATCTCCAAGTTCTCCATACCATGAATGAAAAGTAACTAATAAAGAGTATTACCACGAAAATAGGCCAAAACCGAAACATATGGGCCTAAAACGGAAAAAAGAATTAACAATGTGGAAAACCCTAAATATTATACCCACGCGATCGTGCAGGCACTTTCGTAGTGATCACGTGGATAGGTCAAAAAATCTCGGGTCTATTTTTCAATGCAAGTCGTGATCGCGCTCCATTTTATACCACGCGGTCGCGTTGTTCAAAATATCCAACTCCTTGGTTTTGAACTTGATTCTCGACCCAAATCACTTGTAACATATTTGGCTCCTCTTCTATCATGTCATGAGTCAAAAGTAGAGCCTTTGGTCTTGGACTTGAATACTCATCCACCCAAGCTTGCATAAATCCTTGCATGGCTTGTTTGATCTTCTTTTCTTCAAGCCTTGTGATCGGTCCCACCGTCACATGCAACGGGTCCTTGCTTGCTGGGTCACCCTGGTACTCATCAACATATATAGGTCCCTTGGAAATAAAGTAAAGTTGTTGGAACATATGAAAAGAATGCATGGCATGTTCTATATACCTGCACTTCAAAAAAAAAAAAAAAAAAAATTTCCAACGCTTTGCATATCCTGTCAGAAATCCCCATGGACATTCTGCCTGACTTAACCTTTAAAGAAAATTCGGTGAAGATATTAATGTGAGAAGTAAAGAAACTAAGAAACAAAGAGTTGACATTAATTTGAATATTTTGGAGAAGCAAATCTATCAAGGAAAAAACATGGGATCGAAAAGGCGAGATGTGAACAAAATACCCTCAACTCTTCTCTTAGATAATTTCTGGGATGAAATTATTTTAAGATGAATATATTTTGATGATCCAAGAATTTTGACGTTACAAAAATAATATAAATTTTATTATTAAGAAAAAGACGCGTTAAACATGTTTTTCATGACATACATTTGACCATTTTTCTTTATAACTGCTAACCATTTGACCTATTCAATTGTTCTTCAAAACAGTTCTCGAAGTTTTCTTTGAGGAAATATATATGGTTTATAAGTTCAAATAGCTTGTAATTTTTTGGTGAATTTTTTTAAAAAGTATTGAATTATTAAAATCTTAAAAATATTAATCTCATATTGCCTAATTTGACAAGCCGTAAATTTTGCTACAACTAGCTATTTCGAGTGTCTTAAAGACCATTGGTGTAATGCCCCGAATTTCATGAAATCCAGGATGCCACTTCGTCTTTTAAAGCTGACTTTATTGCGGAAAATAAATTTAATTCAAATCATCACATTTATTATTTGAAAACTTCAGTGGAAACTTAATCAATTGAAATATAGAACAATTCATAAAACTTAAATCTCAATTGTTCAAATGAAAGTAACGATAAGTAATTTAACATGTAACATTCATAAAACTTGACTAAAAAGAATATCATCATTATTAAATTTTCCAACGCTGCCATTTCATTCGCCGTCATCTCCGAGATCCGCAAAAGCTGTTAAAAAATAGAATGAACATTTCGAAAGAAATACTAAGT
The DNA here is from genome assembly GCA_963555705.1 of Ligustrum vulgare. Lineage (NCBI taxonomy): Eukaryota > Viridiplantae > Streptophyta > Magnoliopsida > Lamiales > Oleaceae > Ligustrum > Ligustrum vulgare. The sequence continues at coordinate 13,006,124 of OY743186.1, read as the reverse complement.
AGACTCATCGCCAATAATTAATTTACAGAATAATTTGACATATACTTATGAAATCGTACAATGGCATCATCATCATAATCATAGGCTCTTTTAATAAAATTAAAGGCTCTTTAAAAATCATAGGGTGTTGGTAGTCTCATCTCATGCATTAAAGCATGTAAGTTATGCATAACAACATCATTTCTCATCTTATCTAATAAGAGATATTCTCGTCTCGTCTTAGGCATCAGAACATATAATCACGTAGATTCACATAAGACATGTAATTATAATTTAAACTAATTAGTGGGGGCGAGTTTACCTCATTATAGCGAGTTTGAAAAATAGAGCTTGAAAGTCACTTCAATCTTCTAAATTACCAATTGTTTTGTCTAGCCAAAAGAAAATTAAACTAGTTTAGTACTTTTGAAATTTAAAGATTGAAGTGACAAAATGGAATTTAGGGACTAAATTGAAATTTTAAAGAAAACAAGGATTTAAAAGTTTAGGGGCTAAATTGAAATTTTTAAAGGAGTTGGAAATTTGAAATTATAGGGCTGAAAATGTATTTTCAAAACTCAAGTCAAGGACTGACAGGAAATATTTAAAAACTCAATAGTGGCTGAATATAACGTTTTAAAAACAAAAATGGCAGAAATAACATATTTTCGAAACTTGGAGTTGAAAAGTCAATTTTTCAAAAATAAAATATACAAATATATAATTCCTCTCTCTCTCTCTCTCTCTCTCTCTCTCTCTCTCTCTCTCTCTCTCTCTCTCTCTCTCTCTCTCTCTCTCTCTCTCTCTCTCTCTCTCTCTCTCTCTCTCTCTCTCTCTCTCTCTCTCTGAAATCAACAAAGGAGAGACGAGGGAGAATCCCTCTCGGTTCGAGAGTTGCCTGACGCCCCTTGCCGGAAGTCTGCTAGCGATAATGCCTCCATAGAGTAGCGGTGATGCATGAGTATGTGGGTGCGTGAAAAAGAGATTTGGTGTGAGGAAAAACGAGGCAGTCGAGGCTCGGTTTTCGTGGTTCTTTGACGACATTAGTAGCCGGTGATTGAGGTATGTCTATGGGTTATTTTGATTCTGGGTTTTTGGTTTGTTTTGATTGATTTAGGGTAGATTGACATATTATGGTTTTGGCAACATTAACGGGATTGAGGGTGATGATGGGAAAGGAAAATTGTGTGAATTTGGGAGGATAAAATGACCGATTGGGAGGAAATGGATGAAGGGAGTTGGCAAAAATGGAAATCTGCAAAAGCTAAGGAAACGTATGAAAAGGAAATGGGAAGAAGAAGCTGAAATTTCTGTAAGTGTGAGTGAAGATTCTTGGGAAGATATTTGGCTGAATCATAGAATTTTGAGGACATTGGGGTTTATAATAGAACATAGATTGGCAGTAAATTGAAAACGTTTGGAATTGTATGAAAATCAGAATTCATCAGGAAAAAAAATTGGGCCTAAAGAATTTGATTGGGTTACATTGGAATTGGATAATAATAGATTGGATCCACAATGAATAGAATTTGGACTTAAAATAATTTGAACCCAATTGATTGAAAATTGGACTTTAAAAATAATAATAATAATAATGGACTTGGACATCATTTAATTTAATAAAATTTGGAATTGGAATAAGATAAAAGTTGAAATAAATTTAATTTTACTTCATTGGCTAGACGATCATGTTTTTAAAATAAATGGGCAAAATCGTAGCGACACGTTTATAAATAATATTTATTTAAATAAGACACAGAAAATTCTCGGTCGCTACAACCCTACCACCTTAAAATAATTTCATCCTCGAAATTTTAAACTTTCTTGATCTAAAATATTTGGATACTAAACCAGAAATTTCTTCTTTCTTTTCTAAGTAACTTCATTCCTACCGTGTCTACCCCATTAGACTTTGACTAAATGAACCTCTTGGTTTCTAAGGACATAGACTTCTCTCTCTATGGTGCATACATGTGCCATATCATATGTCAAGTCTGGTCGAGTGTTAAAAGATTGAAATTTCATCACGTGGTTCGGGCTAAAATAAATTACGTTCTAGGTTCCTTCTATTATCTCGAATGTTCTAATAAATATGTGTCTAAACCATAAATTTCAATCTACGAATAGTCACTAGTTCCAGTCTAGCTAGGCATCGAAGTCGATTAAAACACATACAAGAATGCTAGCGTGAGTACACCTGTGTTCCCAGCAGAATCTAGATCGACGTTTTCATGTGTCATGGAGAATACTCTTGCATTCCCTATCTTGTTCTGATCTACTTTCCTCTTCTAGTCGGAACCCTGAGCAGGTGTGGCACTACAATCATATGCAAAGTGGCCCGGTTGACCACACTTATAACAAACTCGTTTGCCCAAAAGGCATTCTCCTTTATGCATCTTCTGGCACTTGGGACATAGGGGCATGTAGTTAGTCACTTGACCTTTGGTCGGCCCTGTGTTCTACCTCTTGTTGGATGTTTGATTTATGTTCTGGTTATAATTTGAACCATGCCATTTCCTTTTTCCCTGCTCACTCTGCGAACCCTGTCCTTCATATCCCACACTGGCATACGCCACAGCCTAAGCTTTCTTCACTACCTCCCGATAGGTAGGGAGCTCGTGGGAGCTAAAAATTTGATGAACATCCAACCGTAAGCCTCTCTCAAATCGACGAGCCTTTTTAGCCTCAGTCTCCACCAAATGTGGAGCATATCGTGATAGTTCCTCAAACTTTCTCTCATAATCCGTTATATTCATCTCTCCCTAAGTCAAACGTAGAAACTCAGTCTCCTTATGGTTTCGAAGGGCTTTTGGGAAGAATTTGTCTTTGATCTCGGCTTTAAATTCATCCCACGTTAAAACTGCCTGTTCTTCTTCAGTTCTAGTCAGCACATAAAATCTTCTTATCCTCAAGGCAAGATATGTGTCTGAAGATTTTCTCGATAGTTTGTAACCATTCCTCAACAGCTAGCAGACCATTTCAGCCATCATATTGGGCAGGCGGTATCTTATGAATTGCTCTATTATCGGCACTGTAGAAACTACAGGAGCTTGCCTCAAACCTTGTAATGTCTGGAGTAGATCCCTGATAACCGTGGACTGGGCTGTGGAGCCCTATCATGGGATAGCTTGATTAGCTGCACTTCTGTTTCCGCGCCTCGACATTTCCTTAAGAAGAGGAGCAAAATGAATTCAACTTCTCGATATTTTTTTTTATAAACCAAATATCATGATAACGTACTCAACTCAAAATAATAAAACATTTTTATTAAAATAATATCTTTATTGATAATTCAAAAGTCCTTCAAGTGAGGATAAAAATAAGAGGGCGTGAAATGCTACATAGTTCAAAATAAGTAAGGTCTATTCTACTTCCAGCTTTAGTAATCTACTGGGTGACACACGACTCCGCATCCGAGATTTTCCCTAGTGCTACCTCAGTGATGTGATCCCGGGAGGGTGTCACAACGAACACGCGGAATTAAACGAAACAAAGATAGGAAAGATCCAGATTTAGCCAAGAAACACAAGGACACAAGAATTAAAATACTGGAAAGATAAAATTGACGATAGGACCTTGACCCAAGATCCACGACGCAAGAAATTGACGATGCGGAATCGAGATCCAAGGTTTTCGAAATACCACAAGGACTTGTCAATTTCCTTGATAAGATTCTAATTGAAAACACCACAAATATTCTCACGAATATTTGATAAGTTCAATGCCACAAATATTTTCACAATATTTGATAAGTAGGATTTGTTCTCGAAGAACACCAAAGGGACTCCTCAACCTTTCAATTGCAGAAAACTCTCTCAACTTTATTCATAAACTCAAACTTAACTTAACTATTTTTTACAATGAATGGAAAGGAATATATATAAGCAAAATAACCTAGTTGCTACTTTACACAAAATATAATTCTAATTAAACTAGAATACTAAACTAGGCAAACAATTAATTAAAAACGAGAAAATAACCAAAAATCCCCTAAAATCTAGAAAACCTCAATTACGGCCGTGATGAACACTTTTACTGCCGTAAATGACTTTCTGCTTAAGATTTACGGCCGTGACCATATTTCTTACGGCCGTAAATATGAAATTCTGCAATTCTTCATCTAAACCCGAGGCGGAGTTACGGCCGTGATAACAACTTTTACGGCCGTGGTTATAAGAGTTACGGCCGTGACAGATCTTTGTTACGTCCGTAATGACCTTTCTGCCCAAATAACTTCGATCACTTGACTCGGCTTGATCCTTTCGTCTTCTCGGCTCGATTCCAATATGGAACTTGCTCCGTTTTCCACGTAGATCACCGTCATACTGCCGATGTCTCGAATTCGCCCTTCGACGCCTGGTCCGGATCATATAACTCAGCATCTTCCTTTAGTTCCTCCTCAAGTTCTTTTTCTGGATCTTCTTCAGGTTCTTCTTCTGGGTCCACCTCAGGATCGTTCTCGAGCAGCAACTCATCCTCTTGCCCTGGCTCGGGCTCTAGCCCAAGCATTGGCTCAGGTTCTGGCTCGAGTATTGGCTCGGGTTCTGGATTCCCGTTAGGTGTAACCCCAAAGCGGTACTCGAAGTACATGGGCTAATATGCCACAAATCTCACACAGAAGGTGTCATATTCTATGTCCACATTAGGGGACACTAGTGCATCTACATATATGCTATGAGCTACCTCCGCATAATTACTTCGGAAATTCGAAAGTAAGTGATGGATTGACTGGCGGTTACTAGTCACATAGCCATGTTGTATAGCCCGATCACGTACGATATTCAGTTGTTCTACATGTTGGGCAATGGTCCAATCAAGTCTAGGCCTGACGCGTTCATAATCTCTAATGGCTTATTCAGCTTCACTGGGTATATCTCTATGAATGGGAGTCATGTCCTAAAAAAAATATGCAAAGTCCAATTAAGTTGAGTTTTATCCATTTCTCTCCGTTAAAAATTACAAGGACGTAAAAATTTAAAAGCTCTTTCAAATTATGCTCAAACTCATTTTCATTCTTTCTTTCTTATTTCGGATACAAAAATTTTCTTATTCTTTCTCGTCTAATTCACAAAACATTTCATTTCTCATGTATCTAAAATTAAAATAAATAAACTTCTTCAAATCATTTACCTTCGAAGTTGGCGGAGCGAAAGATGGCAGCGGCAAAAGTAGTCAAAACATTATTTATTATTATTTTAGAAAAATTCTCTTTTAAAAATTTGCAAGTCTACAAAAACGTAGACTCGCTCTAATACCACGCTGTAACGCTCCGAATTTCATGAAACCGAGGATGCCACTTCATCCTTTAAAGCTAGCTTTATTGGGAAAAATAAATTTAATTCGAATTATCACATTTATTATTTGAAAACTTCAGTGGAAACTTAATCAATTGAAATATAGAACAATTCATAAAACTTAAATCTCAATTGTTAAAATGAAAGTAACGATAAATAATTTAACCAGTAACAGTCATAAAACTTGACTAAAAAAAATATCATCATTATTAAATTTGTCAACGCTGCCCTTTCATTCACTACCATCTCCGAGATCTGTAAAAACTGTTAAAAAATAGAATGAGCATTTCGAAAGAAATACTAAGTAGACTCGTCGCCAATAATTAATTTACAGAATAATTTGACACATACTTATGAAATCATACAATGGCATCATCATCATAATCATAGGCTCTTTTAATAAAATCAAAGGCTATTTAAAAATCATAGGGTGTGATAGTCTCGTCTCATACATTAAAGCATGTAAGTTATGCATAACAATATCATTTCTCATCTTATCTCAGAAGAGATATTCTCGTCTCATCTCAGGCATCAAAACATATAAATCACGTAGATTCACATAAGACATGTAATTATAATTTAAATTAATTAGTGAGGGCAAGTCTACCTCACTATCGCGAGTTTGAAATTAGAACTTGAAAGTCACATTAATCTTCTAAATCACCAAATGTTTCGTCTAACCAAAAGAAAATTAAACTAGTTTAGTACTTTTGAAATTTAAAGATTAAAGTTACAAAATAGAGTTTAGGGACTAAACTAAAAAAATTTTTTAAAAAAAACAAGGATTTAAAAATTTAGGGGCTAAATTGAAATTTTCAAAGGAGTCGTAAATTTGAAATTATAGAGCTGAAAATGTATTTTCAAAACTTAAGAGCTGACTGGAAATATGTAAAAACTCAATAGTGGCTGAATATAACGTTTTAAAAAACAAAAAGGACTGAAATAACATATTTTCGAAACTTGGGGTTGAAAAGTCAATTTTTCAAAAATAAAATATACAAATATGTAATTCCTCTCATCTCTCTCTATTTTCGGAAATCAACAGAGGAGAGGCAAGGGAGAGTCCCTCTCAGTTCGAGAGTTTCCCGGCGCCACTTGCGACGGTTTGCTGGCAATAATGCCGCCGGAGGGTGGTGGTGATGCGTGGGTATGTGGGTGCGTGAAAAAGAAATTTGGGGCAAGAGGAAAAATGAAGCAGTCGAGGCTTGGTTTCCGTGGTTTTTCGGCGACATTAGTGGCTGGTGATTGAGGTATGTCTATGGGTTATTTTAATTCTGGGTTTTTGGTTTGTTTTGGTTGATTTAGGATAGATTGACAGATTCTGGTTTAGGCAACATTAACGGGATTGAGGGTAATGATGGGAAGGAAATTTGTGTGAATTTGGAAGGATAAAATGACTGATTGGGAGGAAATGGATGAAGGGAGTTGGCAAAATAGAATCTGCAAAAACTGAGGAAACGTGTGAAAAAGAAAAGGGAAGAAGAAGATGAAATTTCTGTGTGAGTGAAGATTCTTTGGAATATATTTGGCTGAATCATAGAATTTTGAGGAAATTGGGGTTGCTAATGGAACATAGATTGGAAGTAAATTGAAAACGTGTGAAATTGTATGAAAATAAGAATTCATCGTGTGAAAAAATGTTTTCAGACTTGGTTGGGCTTTTATAAAAATTGGGCCTAAAGAATTTGATTGGGTTACATTGGAATTGGATTATAATAGATTGGATCCACAATGAAAAGAATTTGGACTTAAATTATTTGAATCCAATTGATTGACTGGACTTTTAAAATAAACTAGTAGTAAGCACGTGCGTTGCACGTCTTACGTATATGATGAATGTGATGCATAATATCTTCACAGAAGTAATACCATTTTTTGAAAGTTGCTGAGGTAATAAATTTCAATGTGAGAAGTAATCAGCCGAAAATGAAAATAAAAAAACTATGTAAATTTGAACAAAAAAATTGTAAGTACCGTGTTAGAAAATTAATTTGAAAAAAATACCGATGACATGTTGTAAGTTTTGTATAATAATAAAGCATATTATTTCTTCAATGAATTTGCAAACATATGTAAGAATTTAGATACTATTGAATATGAAAATAGGTATTGAATAATAGGAAGTTACAAAGCTATTCAAATTTCAATCATATTTTTCTTTTTTTATCATTTGATTAATAATTGAAAATTTGTAAGGAAAATTCAATAATACAGATTTTTCAATAAATTTCATAAACTATTGATTGTTAAATTTCATGTTTTGAATTGAGAAAAGATAATTTGAGAAAAAAGTTTACCATGACACACGCTTTACGCGATTTGGGTGATCACAAAAATTGTGATAAAACTTATTTACTACTCATTTTGGTCATTTTTCTCTTTAATTTCAATAACTTCAAACACACATCTCCAACCCTTATAAAGAAAATTATTACAGAATATTTACATGTATTGTAGATTATTATTACGGACTAATAAAAGAAAAAAATTCAGGATAATATTGACAAAAAATCTAACAATTTTAGAGTGTTATTGACAAAAGAGAATAATGCAATAATTAACAAAAGAATAAAAATAATCTATGATTGGACTTTATAGATATTTTCTTTTTCACAAATCCATAAATAATTTACTACAGGTCACATATAAATTGATTTTGCATTAATTAAACTCCCTTAATCCAATTATTAAAATAAGTTGATAAAATTCGAAATTACCTAAAATAAAAATAAACAAAAAATTATGTGCGGATTTATGTGAATTCTATAGTGATATGATGATGATGATGATGATGATGATGATGATGATGATGATGATGATTATTATTATTATTATTATTATTATTATTATTATTATTATTATTATTATTATTATTATTATGTGCATTGCACAACTTATGTATATTATGAATGATATTGTTAATAGTAAAATTATTAAATAGAATACACATGAAATGAAACCAATGTGAATGAAAATGTTGAATAAATTATTATTGAAGGACGTTGTAAAAATTATAAGATATTTTTTCTTATAAATCAAAAATACAAACCCTAACAACAAATAATTTTTCTAATACTTAATAAACGCAAGAGTATAATAATATAAGAAAGTATAATAACGTAAAATTTTATAACATTGTAAATTGTTAGATAGTATAATATCTTAATAATAAATAAATGAGAGATTATAATGAAATAAAATATTTAATGGTATAAATAAAAAATTTGTAATCAAAAGTTTCTTCTAAACCCCAATTTTTCATATATTGTAATAAAATATGAGGGATGTACAAAATCACTCCCTTCAACTCTAACAACAAATCATTAAAAATTCTAAAAATTATTGAAAAAATGACACAAATAATAAAAGGATAAAAAAGAGTTAAATTTGAATTAAATTTGTACAATATATTTTTTTTCATGTGTAACATATGACATTAAATTCACGAATTAATGAAATTGTAAACTTTTGAATTGAACATCATAAGATTATACATTTATAATATATATAGTGTAAACTATGGAATTTGAGTAGACAATTCAATTTTTGAAATTAGGTCTAAGCAAAAATTAAAACATAATTTTTTTAATACTAAATAAATGCGATAGTATAATAGTATGAGAAAGTTTAATAATTTAAAATTATATTATAACATTGTGAATTGTTAGACAACAAAAATATTTTAATAATAAATAACTGAAAGATTATAATGAAATAAAATATTTAATTACATGAATAAAAAATTGGTAATTAAAAGTTTCTCCTAAATCCCAATTTTTATATATTGTAAAAAATAGAATATGGGGAGCACAAAATAAGTCTCTTCATTTTATTAACTTAAATAATTAATCAATAAAAGAGGGTATAGTTGGTTTAAAGCAAAATATTTGAGGGCAAAATCGTGAAGTCAAAGATTCTTCCTTACCTACACTTTTAAGGTAGTGTAGATAAATAATGAACTTGGACATCATTTAATAAAATTTGGAATTGGAATAAGATAAAATTTAAAATAAAATTAATTTTAATTCATTGGCTAGACGATCATGTTTTTAAAATAAATGGATAAAGTCGTAGAGACACGTTTTTAAAAAATATTTATTTAAATAAGTCACGGAAAATTTTTGATTGCTATAATTGAAAATTTATTTCTAAAATTAGTTATGACATGGATGACCGGAATAAGTTTTCTAGCTTTATTATAATTTAATAAATTGGATTGTTTATATGGGATGTGAAATGTCCCAACCTAGATCTATCTAACCTATGTGATTCAACAACTAAACTTTATTAATCCCCAAGCCAAATCTCATGCAAAAGCACACCATGCTTTGTAAAAGCACGAGGTTGCTAGGAATGATTGTTAGGGATGAACTTCAAGCCACCAAGTGATAACCCTTGCACTTCAAATCCATAAAATCAGTCTTCTATAAATAGGTAGGGTTATGATGGTAGGTAGGGTTATGATAGTTGGAGTTGGGTTGAGAAAGGCTTTGAACCTCCTTAGACTTCTTCTTCCTCTTTGAACAATCTAATAGGTTTAAAATCAAAATTTGATGCTTTTACAACCTTTATAGATTGGTGGACCTTAATTGAAAATCAAACTGGTAAGAGAGTAAAAACTTTAAGAACTGAGAATGGGTTGGAAATATGCAATTTTGACTTTGATCAATATTGCAGTAAGTATGGTTTGCTAAGGTATAGAACAACTACCTATACTCAGTAGAATGGCATTGCTGAGAGAAAGAACAAAATTGTTCTTGAGAGAATAAGAAGTATTCTGATCAGTTTGACCAAAATATTCTGATGGAAGCTATTAAGATAGCCCGCTATCTAATTAATAATGTCCCTCTAGTGACATCAATTATAAAATACTTGATCAAGTTTGGTTAGGTATATCTTCTAACTACCTCTATCTTACAATTTTTGGAGTATAGCTTATGTATAACAAACTAATTTTAAATTAGATCCCAGATCTCTGAAGTTTGTCTTTCTATGTTATGGGGAGGTGTTAAAGGGTACTCACTCTGGATAAAAGGAGTAGGAGTTTTTAAAATCATAATAAAAAAGTCTGTTGTATTCAAAGAAGAACTTTGCCCTTGTCTTACTGATAAGTCGATTGAAAATCTTGATGAAAATGACTCCATTGTTACTGAATAAAACATAATTACCATAACACTGATGAATCTATGAAGATTGAGGTGGAGCAGTCTAGACCTGAACTTGAAACTAGCGTTAATGATGATATGATAATAGAAGATGATGATATTTAGCCTGCAAATGATCTGCAAGATTATCAACTTACTAAAGATAGGGAAATGAGACATATAAGACCTCCTTTGAGATATCAGCATGTAGATTTTTTGTTTGCACATCTTGTGTAGCAATCGAGAATTTTTAATAATATAAAATTATTATTATTTTTTTCTTGAAAAATGTGTTACTAAGTTTTAACGCAAAATTTTAAAATGAAAGCATGCTCGTCTAGTCATTGTAAAACAAATTTAAATCCATTCAAAAATCGAGTCCAATCTCAAATTCTTTATCATTTTTATATCCAAATTTTAATAATTTTGAGTCCAATTTATTTAAGAGGAAATTACACCCGCACATATATTTTAACTTTTTTATTCAAAAATCAAATTTCAAATCTTTTAATACAAAAATCAGGTTTTAATTCAATTCTTTAATATTAATAAATACTATTAACTATTTAATAAAAATAAATTCATCCCCAAAACCCACCACCCATCCACCCTAACCTATCAATTATTTTCAAATTCACCCCAACTACAGACCATCGTCGAGAGTTTGCCGGAGTCGCTGTACAAAATCCCCCACCGCCTGCACCGGGATCTCTGCCCAAACCATAAGATCCACCCGTCATAGGCAGAATCTTTTACCGTCGACATTAAGCCTTGACTATCCTGCTGCTTGTTTGAGATGGTAAAGTAGAAGGCCCAGATGCTGACCACCGAAGAAAGTGACAATGAACTCAATCTCTACAGTATCCAGATCTCTTCCACCTCTAGTCGGATTTGATCTGAAGTTTCCAGACTTGTCGAAGAGGGTGAATTAGTTGGTCCAAATTTGTGATTATTTTCGAATTTGTTGGTGTGGCGGTACGATGGTGACAATGTCGTCGTTCTTGCCGGTGTGAGTAGCGAGGCACCTTACATAGGCGAAATGACTGTTGTCTTCTATTTTATGTAGTGGTTGATTTTGTTGGTGGTGTTAGTGTTGGTGTTGATGGTGCAAGCGGTGAATGGGAGGTGGTGGTGCAGGTGATGCAGATTGTGTTGGTGTGGTAATAGCGGTGATGGTGGTGCTAACGTGTGATGATGACTGTGCAACACCGGTAACTGTTGGTTGTGGTTGAGAGGTGGTGGTGGTGGTGGTGGTGGTGCTTGTTGGTTGACTGTTGGTTATTGATTGTGGTGGAGAGGTGTGGTGATTGGTTTTTCAATGGTGGCCGTTGGTTGTGGTGGAAAGTGGGGTGGGGAGGTGGTGGTGGTGGTGATGATAATGGTGGTTGGGGAGGTGCGGCAGTGGTGGTAGTTATTTGGTGTTGGCAGTAGAGGTGGTAGTGGTGGTTGGGGAGAGGAGAGGAGAGGAGGCGACAATGGTGGTATTGTTGGGTGTGGGTCCGGGGATGGTAGTGGGGTTAGGATTAAGACTGTAACCAATAAATTTGTAACTTGTGACTAGAAGAAATTTTTGTGACCTAAAGATTTTAACAAAATTTGTAAAAGTGACTCAATTTTATTTTATTTTATTTTATTTTAAGTTGTGACCAATTGGTTTAAAGTTTACAATCGTTATGACTTATAAAATTTGAAATTTATTATTAAAAAAATAAATTGTTATCTTAAAAAAAAAAAAGAAAATTGTGACTCAAAAATAAGTCAAGATCTATAAAATTCGTAATTTGTGACCTGAGAAATAAATTGTGACCTGTGAAATTTGTGATTTGTGACCAACAAAAAAATTGTTACTAATAATTTGTTAAATTGTGACTCATATTTTGTTAAATTGTGACAAATAACTCGAGATTTGTGATCGTAACCTACGAAATTCAAGATTTGTGATCAAAAAATTAATTGTGACCTATGAAATTCGATATTTTTGACCAAAAAATAAGTTGTGGCCTAAATATTTGTGGTTGTGACCATAAATTTATATGATTGTGACCTTAACCTATTTAAACAATAAAATATAATTAAATAATTAGTTATGACCTGATTTTTGAATTAAAATATTAAGTTTCTTGAGTTTGAAAATGTGACCCAAAAATAAGTTGTGGCCAATTAATTGTAGTGACTTTAATTTGTGACATATAAAATTTGTGGTTTGTGACCAAGAAATAGATCGTGACCAACTAAATCGATAATTTGTAACCAAAAAATGAGTCAACCAAATAATTTTATAAATTATGACCTACAAAATTTATGATTTGTGACCAAGAAAATTAGTGATTTGTGAAAATTGTGACCTAAAAAATTCTTGATTTGTATATGAGAAAAAATTGTGACCAATAAAGAAATTGTGACACATAATTTGTTAAGTTGTGATCAATTGACTCGAAATTTGCGACCGAAAAAAAAACCTTGACCTGTGAAATTTGAAATTTGTGACCGAGAAATAAATTGTGACCTAAAAAATTGTGATTGTGACCATAAACTTATGATCTGGATTTGTGACTTGTGACCTAAAAAATTGTAACTTGTGACCATAATAAGCTGTGACCTAAAAATTGTGACTTGTGACCATAAACAACAGGGTCAGCCCTGAGAATAGAGAGACCCTAGGTGACTCATTATTTTGATGCCCTTATATATATATATATATATATATATATATATATATATATATATATATATATATATATATATATTTTCGTATAGTAATACTTAAATATTAAAATGAATAACATATATGTATTTTCTTTAAAAAAATGACTTTATAACATCCAAAAGATGAAATTCCTAAAACCAGCATAATGTAGGAAAAATAGTCATGTTCCAATGTAGCTTAAGCATTCTGCTAATCAAAATGCTTATTCCATTTTCACCCACTTGAAACTCCGGTAATCGAGGAGTGCTTTTTGGAAGCAAAAGTGAAGGTCTGAACATATATCTCCAAATCATTCAATAATTCATAGGTCTCAAACTTCATTTTATAAAACAAGTTACTGACTTTTCTTAGTTTTTTATTTAGTGGAAGAGCTTTGAATCTGCAATAATCAATTTCCTCAAAAAAAAATAAAAAATAAAAAATCTATAGATTTTACACTGCCTCCAGTTGCATTTAGTCCCAAATCAGTGTATGATGTGAGAATGACAGAAAAAGGTCCATTTTTCTCTCTCTTAATCCCTCCACTGCCTCCGTTACTGATAGGGGAAGGTGCCACATATAACAGATAAAAAACAATAAAAATAAAAGAGAAAGTTAGAAAGATTATCCTCACCGGCGAGTCGACGACTTCTTTAACGGCGACACTGCCCTGCTGCTGCGTGTGAGTCGATTCGATCAGTCTTCATTTTTTCCTGTTCCCATTGGCCACTTCCAATTTCGACTTCTGAAATGGGATGAAATGAGGAATGTCCAGGTATTAAACCTTAAGGAAATTATTGGGCTGGACATGCTCCTTGTGTGCTTCTAATTGGTTAAACAGTTTGGCCAAAAAAATTTTGAGGCCCCTCAAATTGAGAGGCCCCAGGCGCCGGCCTTGGTGGCCTTATGCCGGGCCGACCCTGATAAACAATAAAATATATAATTAATTATGACCTGATTTTTGAAATAAAACCTTATGTTTCTTAATTTTAAAAATATGCACTTCGAAAACCTTTGTTTTGTATTCTTCCCTTTACTTAAGTCCAAATTTTATGATTTTAGGCCCAAAATTATGTTGGTGCAAATCTTGATTATTTTAAGCCCAATTTATTTAAATCCAATTTGGGAAATTCTTTTAGCCCAAATTCTTGGCCCATTTAACACCTAGACTCTTGTGCCCTAGGAATTTAGGGTTCATATACTCCCCTCTCATTATTCACAACACCTACGCACCAAAATTTTGACAAAAAACGAAACCCACCGTCCAAACGGAACCTCCATAACCAGCAGTCTATTTCATCCACCAACCCAACGCCATTAACACCCAAAGGAGAATCAAAATAAGACAAGCATCACCAATTCGCAAACAACTGACTGAAACCACCATGGCTCAAACGAACCACCACAACCTACGATACCCAAACTCAGCAACCCCATTGTCGAACAAATAATTCTGCCCAAATCATGAATTCTCACAACGGGCTGCCAACCTTTGACCAATACCAATTCTTCCATCAACAAAACCTCAAAAGCAACCTACACGCACAACCCAATCGAACACTCAATACCAAAATAAAAAATCACCACCTCAATGCCTTCACGAACAAAACACCACCTCCAATCAGCCCAAGACCAAACCAAAAAGCCAAGAAAAGCCAAGAATCATAGTAACAAAAACTTTACCTCCAAAAAAGCCGGTAATCACACCTCCAAAAACTCGAACCATTCTGACCGGATTAAAGCCGATAATCACACCTCCAAAAACTCGAAGCCAGCCTCGGAGACCCTTGGTTTAAGCCCCATAAACACCCCTTTAAACACCCACCCTGCTCGTCGCCACTCAACGGCGGCTTTTCTCCTGTCCCTTAGGCCCCCACCTTTGTAAAGCCTTTTATTTCGGTCCCAAGTTTTAAAAATCATTAAGATCAACTCCTTTAGTTTTAAAAGTCTTATTCCATTCTTTTGATTTTAAAATGTTTTGATTCAACCCTGCACTTCTAAAAACATTTTAGTTAGCCCCAAGTTTTTGAAAAATTCTATTTCAGACCCAAAAAATTTTATTTTCAACTATGTTTAATTTTAAAGTTAATCCTCAAACTTCTATTTTTCTTTCTAGAACTTTAAAATTCCAAAAGACTAATTTGGATTAATTTTCTTATTGGCTAGATGAAGAGTTCAGAGATTTAGAAGAATAAAGTGATTATTTCCACTCAACTTCCAAACTTGTGAATTAAGGTAGTCTCACCCCCACTAATTAGTTTATATTATAATTGCATATGTTATGTGGATTTACATGATTTATATGCTTAATTGCATGAAATAAGACAAGAATATCTTTTATGAGATAAGAAGATAAAGTTATGTTATGCATGTCATAACTTTATATGTTTTATTTGCATAGGACAAGAAAATAATATGTTCATTTGCACTCACTTTGTGATGCCTATGATTAAGAAGAGAATATCACTATATTATTTGCATAATTGTGTGTTCAATTATCTTATAAATTAATTATTGACTATGAGTCTACTGAGTATTTTTATGAAATGCTCACCCCGTTATTTTAACAAATATTTGCAGATGTCGGAGACGGTCGAGTTTGATGGGCAGTGGGCAAATAATAGATCTTAGTACAGTTATTTACATTTTCCATATTAGTAAAGGATTTTTGAGAATTTTAGAATGCTGGCAAATTTTATAACATTGTTAAATGATTTCTTTATTTAGAAAATTATGAACAATTTCAATTATTATTTCAAATTTCAAATTATTAAATTTTATTTACCGTTTGGTTTTTATTTAAAGGTTGCCAAGTATGAAATTTTTTTATTATTCTTCCACTTACTCGTTATTTTAAAAGTTAGAAAAAACAAAGATGTGGCGAACCGAATATTTAGAATTCGGGGCGTTAGGTCTTGGGTGTGAACCTGGCTCCTATGAAGAAGCTATCTCTTGCAGCGAGTCAATAAAATGGCTTGCTACGGTGCAAGGATATATGGATTCCTCACACAAAAATTAGACCTGGACCTTGATTAGAAAACCTACTGATTTTAAATTGGTTTATTGTAAATGGGTCTACAAGGTTAAAGAAGGTGAGAGAAAACTTGATAATAGGATATGTAAAGCTAGATTGGTAGCAAAAGATTTTACTCAAAGAGAAGAGATAGGTTATAAAGAAAGTTTCTCACTTGTAGTGAAATACACCTTATTATAATATTGCTTGCTCTTTTGGCACAATCTGACTTAGAATTGGAACAACTTGATGTTAAGAAATCCTTTCTAAATGGTTCTTTAGATGAAACCATTATATATCTCAACCTAAAGGTTTTGATAATAAGAAGCAGAAAGATTATGTATGCCTCTTGAATAAATCTCTTTATTGTTTAGAACAGGCTCCTAGACGTTGGTATAAAAGATTTGATTCCTTTATACAAGGTTTAGACTTCAAATAATCTGAATATCATCCTTGTTTCTACTATCAAAATGATAAATCTTAAATATTTTATCATTTTTTGTATATTGATGATATGCTTCTAGTTAGTCATAACTCAGTTACCCTTAATTTGATTAAATGAATATTAAAATTAGAATTTGAAATTAAAGATTTAGGACTTGTTAGAAAAGTACTAGGTACAGAGATTAAAAGAGACAAAATAAATGCTAAGCTATTTTTAACTCAAGAATCCTACATTCGAAAAGTACTTAGAAAACTTTCACTTCAACATTCTAAAACTGTTCGTTTATCTTTATTTAGTTATGTGGAATTAATTGCTAATCAGTCACCCAAAATTGAAATTGAATTGAGTAGAATGCAGAATGTACCTATCCTAAGGTTGTTGGATCTATAATGTATATTAAGGTATGTACTAGGCCTGATATTGCTTATAGTGTGCGTGTAATGAGTAGATTTATGTGTAATCTCATTGAGCTTAACTGGGAAGCATGAAAAGTCAGTTTAAGTACTCAAGGGCACACAACATCTAGGTTTTATGTATAAATTACATAAAGAAAAGATATTTTTAAAGGGGTTTGCTGACTCTAATTTTAATATTAATTCTAATAATAGGAAGTTTACATCTGTATATATATTTTTCATAAATGGAACATGTATAAATTGGGAATCTCAACTCCCTCAACTAAAGTTTGTTGGGTATATTTGTAAATAGTGACGCCAAAAAATAAGTAGAATAAAAATTTGTAAATCCAAGCCGAAATTTGGACAGAGTAACGGCAAGGAAAGTACAAAAAAGAAGAAGAAGAAAAGAAGGGACAAAGCCGAGGCAAGAGTTGGACTCTTTGTCCTTAAGTCAAATTTGCCCCGCAACGGTGCCTACGGATTTCGACAATCGACTCCCAAGATGCAACGGCTTCACTTGTGTTTGTAGCACTCCAAAACACAAGTACAACGAACCAAAATTAGGCTTACGTACTCCAAGGATGAAATGAAGAAAAATAAAGATAACAAATGCAATGATTTGATTTTTGGAGAGAAGAGAGGATGAGAGATGTTTTGCATATCAAATTGTGAGGAATAGGAAACACAAAGGGTCCTATTTATAGATCATGAAAGGGTGTGGACGAAATGGTTGAGGCCAAACCATGCACTCTTTCCAAAACAATGCACCTTTATGAAAAGGTGCCTAGTGGCCGGACAACCGTGCGGCCACCCGCACGGTTATAGACCGTGCGGCCGCACGGTTTTACTTAAAACAAAACCGGAAATAAATTTGACGTGTGATCGCACGGTTTTCCAACCATGCGGTCGCACGGTCAAATATTTCGACCTGATTATCATCCTTTTTTCTGTAATTTCTCATTCATCTGATATTGGTTTTTGAAATGCCAAATATACCCTTCAATACATGCAGAGAAATCAAAATTCTCTTTTGAGTATTTAGCCAAATATACCCTTCAATACATACCCTTCAATACAGGTCGATCCCCGTTTGTGCGTCCCGAAGCGGCGAAGTGGCAAACAATATTGCCTAAACTGATTGAGCCGAGCTTTTGAGTATTTAGCCGAAGTCGACACGAAGTCACTTTGATCGATTTTCAATTCTCGATTTATTAACCAATATCCAATAATCCCCCACATGAATGGAAATTCCTCGATATGCGCAACACAATGCGAATGCAATGTGAATGGAATGCAGACTCTAACAAATGGAGTACACACGAAAACTCATAGCATCAAGATAGGTAGCTTGTGGCCTTGAACCTTCTTTAGTTGAATACAATCGGATTTACTAGGCTAGTTGCTGAACGCGATGTCTTGAACCATCCAGCCGTTCGTGTAAAACCAAACAACTGTACCAACACCATGACTCATCTAACCTATTCGGTTCTCATGGTTGAGTCCATTTTGGCCCTGGACAACTCTTGGTTTCATAAGTGCTCTAAGAGAATTAAGCCTCGAACTAACACATGAATTACACAAAGTAAACATATAGGAAGAAGTTGATTTCCTATTATCTCTATCACCAGCAAAATTAGCATCAATAAATCCTTTTAATTTTAATCCTTCAGTACTAAACTTATTTATCAGTCCAACATTACAAGTTTCTTTCAAATATCTAAACAACCATTTTAAAGCTTCCCAATGATTGGGACCAGGATTAGACATGTACTGCTAAGTGTACTAACAGCAAAAGTTAAATCAGGTCTAGTACACACCATTAAATACATCACAGATCCAATGGCATTAGAATATGGAATTTTCTTTATATATTCTTCTTCTTCTTCATTAGCAGGTGATTGCTCATTTGATAAGACAAAATGATTGGCTAAAGGCAAAGTAACATGTTTACAATCAATCATGATAAATTTTCTCAAAATTTTCATAATATACGGAGTTTGATGCAGAAATAGAATTGAATTTGACCTATCTCTTTCAATTTCCATGCCTAAGATTCTTTTAGCAATACCTAGGTCTTTCATGTCAAATTCATCACCCAACGTGGTTTTTATTTCATTCAAGAATTTCAAGTTAGGGCCAACAAGCAACATATCATCAACATATAATAATAAGAACACACAATAATTATTATTAGCACTCCCCTGTTGATAATACAAGCAACGATCAAATTCACTACTTTTAAAACCAATGGTTTGCACAAAAGAATTAAAACGTTTGTACCATTGTCTAGGAGATTGTTTTAAACCATAAAGAGAGCATTTAAGAAAACACACATTATTAGGTTTTAGTTTATTTTCAAAACCTTTTGGTTGATCCATAAAAATCTCTTCATCAAGTTCACCATGCAAAAAAGCAGTTTAACATCAAGTTGTTCAAGTTCTCAATTAAAATGCGCAACTAATGCAAGCATAGTTCTAATAGTGGTATACTTAACAACATGAGAAAAGATTTCATTATAGTCTACCCCTTCCTTTTGTGTGTAACCTTTAGCCACGAGTCTAGCCTTAAACCTTAAAGTCTCTCCCAAAGTATTTCCCTCCATAACTCTAAAAACCCATTTGCACCCAACAATAGACTTTTTTTTAGGTCTGGGGACTAACTCCCATATTTGATTTTTATCGAGGGAACTCATCTCTTCATTCATCGCTTTCACCCAATCCTCAGTTTGTTTAATCTCTAAAGCTTCTTCAAAATTATTCGGCTCCCTATCAACTAATTCTTGATAACTAGCATAAGCTAACTCAAAATTAGACTCTAACCATTGAGGCACCCTATGTGTTCTCCTCACTCTGTTTCTAGCTAACTGATAATCAGATAAAGGGTTTTGTTCTACTTGATGTTCCTCTACAACCTCATTACTCCCAACATTTCCATCCTGATTGTTTTCTACCTCAAGATTTTGACGCTCCACCTCAATTTGTGTAGTGGGGATTTCAACACTCATGGTCTCTAAATCCTCTTTGGATTAGCCACTAGTGTTTTCTTGTTGTTTTTCTCTCACAATGTCACTCTCTAATTTTAGACACGGCATCTCAGTTTCATTAAATGTAACATCACGACTTATGATGATTTTAACTCCAGTTTGACTTCTATCCCAAAGCCTATGTCCCTTAACTCCTTCAGGATACCCTAAGAAAATACATTTCCTAGCTCTAGGTTCTAGTTTCCCCTCATTTTGATGAGAGAAAGCAGCACAGTCAAAAGTTCTCAACAAAGTATAGTCAGCACATTTATCATACCATTTTTCATGCGGAGTATCACCATTTAATGCACTAGAAGGTGTCAAATTAATCAGATAACAAGCAGTAACAACAGCTTCACCCTAAAAATATTTTGGAATACCAGAACTCAACATCATACATCTAACTTTATCAAGTATAATACGATTCGTACGTTAAGCAATCCCATTTTGTTGAGGCGTATACGGAACAGTTTTATGTCTAGTAATTCCACTTTCCTTATGTAGCGCCCCGAGTTCTAAATACCCGGTTTACCACGTCATTTTCTAGACTAAATTTTTAAATAGTATTCTAGCGGAAGAAATCACTGAAATCCATTTTTGACAACATTAAATAAACGGTAATGATGGATAAAATTCGAAAACATTTATGAAATAATTCAAATTAACGAATCGAGCCGTTAATAATACAAAACATTCGACAATGCCATAATTTCTCAAATAATTGAAAATCTCAAAAATAGCCAAAGTTTAGAAATATGGATCATCAAAATAAGATTCTCAATTATTTAACTACTATTGCCACTATCATCCATCATTGGACACCTTCTCCGAAATCTGCAAATGTTGTTAAAAATAGACGTGAGCATTTCATAGAAATACTCAGTAGACTCATCGCCAATTAATTAATCCACATTATAATTGAACACATAAATGCTGGCTCTTTAGAAATCATAGGGTGTAGGTTGCTCTTCTTGTGCATTAAAGCACCTAGCTTCTTTTTGAAAAATCATAGGCTCTTCAAAATAATGGGGTATGGATTGCTCTTTCTTCTCGTGCACATAAGGCACATAAGTTATGCATAACATCATCATTTATCTTGCAAGACATTCTCTTCTTTCTTTCTCATGCATAAAACATATAAGTTATGACAAGCATAACAACATAAGTATTTCATAAGAAATATATTCTCATCTCATTTCATTTCACATAAATCACGTAACATACACATTCACATGCAGTCATAATTTAAATCAATTAATAGGGGCGAGTCTACCTTAAACTTGACTAGTGCAAAGTTGAGCGGGAAACGACTTCAATTCTTTAATTCTCCGTACGCTTCGTCTAGCCAATTAGAAAATAAGTTAAATTAGTCCATTGAAATTTATAGTTTAAAAAATGATAATTTACAATGTAGGGACTGAAATTGATGATTTGAAAGTTGAGGGACTAAAATGAATACTTTGAAAGTTGAGGGACCAAAATTGATAATTTGAAAGTTGAGGGACTAAAATGAATACTTTGAAAGTTGAGGGACTAAAATGAATACTTTGAAAGTTGATGGACTAAAATGAATACTTCGAAAGTTTAGGGACTAAATTGTAAATTTGCAAAAGTTGGGTCGAAGCTCAAAATGAATATTAAATTAGATGGCTTGAAATAATTGATTTTAGGAATGAGGGCCGATTAAAATCATTTAAAGAATTTAAGGGCTGAAAAGATAATTTTAAAACTATAAGAACTGATTTAAATCATTTCAAAACTTGGGGCTAAGCTGCAATTTTCCACAAAGTTTGAAACTATACAAATATATATACATATACGTATCTCTCTCTCTCAAGACGAGAGACAGAGGCGACGAGGAGCTGCGCGGCCCCCTCACCAAAAATCGGCGCCACAGCTGGCAATTGGCCGGCGGAACGTCGCCGTAGGATGGCGGCAAGAGGCGGGCCAAGGAGGGTTCCGGTTGTGTGAGAGTTTGGTGCAAGATGGGTCAAAAAAACCGAGGCTTGATTTCGCAATTTTCCGGCAAGCTTACCGGCGGTCAAGGTAGGTAAGTATGGGTTATGTCTTATTTTGTGGTTTTGGGTTTTCTTTGGGTTCGATTGGTGATATATTTTGGGTTGGGACAGTGGTCGGCCATGGTGTGTTGGTGGCGGCCGAGTTGATGTTGGGCGATGCTGCAGGTGGTTGTAGTGAAATGGTTGTGGTGTCTGCGTGTGGTGGTTGCAGCGGTTGTGGTTGTGGTTTGGGCGTGGTGATGATGATGGTGATGATGAAGTTGGCAGGCATGGGCAGTGGAGGCGGTGGTTGGGTTGATTCTGGATAATGGTGATGCTTGTGTGTGTATTTGGAGGGAGGCAGAGTGGTGGTGCTTGGTGGGTGTTCTGGTTTAGATTGTGCAGTTAGTGGTGGTTGCAAGGTGGTGGCGATGCCGTGGTGATGATGATGATGGTGGTTCTAGGTGTATGCTGGAAATGGTGATGAAGGAGGAAAGGAACGTTACCTCTGCTGGGATGGTGATGGTGATGCTGAAATGGGTTGGATTGTGTAGTGTATAAGAGAGTTTGGTAGGTATGGTGTAGTATTGGATTGATGTGATGGATGGGGTTGGTGGTGCGAAAGTCTTAACAATCCATGCACGTAATTCGAGGAAAAATCGTACGCGAATTGGACTGGGTGGGAAGAACAAAACTGGTAAAATGAGATTGACAAAATTTGGAATTTTAAAATGATTTTGAAAATAATAATTTAAATAAATAATTAAAATAATAAATTTTGGAAATTCGAAATTAAATTTAAAATCGAACGAACTCGATATTTCTCGACTTGGCTAGACAAACGCGTCGTGACGTTAACTTAAAAATTGGTGAGATCGTAGCGGTACGATTTTTGAAACTTTGAAATAATTATTAAATTGCGTAAAAATTC
Source organism: Ligustrum vulgare (assembly GCA_963555705.1). Lineage (NCBI taxonomy): Eukaryota > Viridiplantae > Streptophyta > Magnoliopsida > Lamiales > Oleaceae > Ligustrum > Ligustrum vulgare. Next base: position 12,983,215 of record OY743186.1, on the reverse strand, counting down.
TCGGTCGCTACAACCTTACACATATGATCAAAATCATTATTACAAAATTCAAGGCCATTATCAGTTCTCAGATATTTTATCTTCTTGCCGTTTGATTTTCAACTTGCAATTTTCAAATTTTAAATTTCTTAAAGGTCTCAGTTTTATCTTTCAAAGGATAAACCCACACTTTTCGAGAAAAATTATCAATTATGGATAAAAAAATATCTATTACCACCCATCGTAGGATATGTGGCTGGCCCCCACAAATCAGAATAAATATATTCTAAAACTCTTGTAGTTTATGCACAACAGATAAAAAAGATAACTTATGATGTTTACCAAGCACACAGTGATCACAGTATGGCATGTCAGATACACGGTCTTTTCCAAACACACATTTTTCATTAAGCAATTTAAGTCCTTTAATGCTTACATGAGCTAATCTATTGTGACACTTGTCTGTTTCATAAGTGTTGGCAGAATTAATAGAGGAATTAATCACTTCAGCAATTGTCACATAAATACCATTTCTTCTGATACCTTTACATGTGACCATGACACCTTTAGTCATTTTTAACATGTAGTTTCCAATTTTACCAGAAAAACCCTCTGATTCTAAAGCTCCTACTGAAATAAGATTTCTAGCCATTTCAGGAATATATCTGACTCCACATAATTTGAGCACATAGCCAGTATCAAATTTTAAAGTGATATCACCAGTCCCATCAATTTTATAAGCATGGTTATTACAAAGAATAGCACGACCACTTTCAGATTCTTGCATATTTTCAAACCAATTCTTATGAGATGAAACATGAAATGATGCACTAGAATCAAGTATCCATTCATGCAAGTGTGATTTCACAGTCATATTCACTTCAGTAGGTTCATAATTCAAAAACACATAGACTTCAAAAAGTTCATTGTCAGGTGAAGTAACAACATTTGCCTCATCACGTAATTTTTCTTTTTGTTTATTTTTCTTAATATAACAATCTTTTAATAAGATGTCCAAGTTTACCACACCCATAACATTTTCTACCTTTTGTTTTAGCTTTCGATCTAGACCGACTTCTACCTTTCTTTTTACTACTAGATGCATGTCCACTTTGGTTATCATATGTCCTAGATTGAGACCTACCTCTCATCATATGGACCTCACCACTTTTTCTTTCAATTTTCTCAGCTTTTAACTCCAATTCTTTACTCCTTATTTAATGGCACTTTTAACCTCTTTATAAATATCAGGAATAACATTTAACAAAATAACAGTTTTATATTTTTCAGGAACTTTTTCACCACAATTAGTGATATCTTGCACAAATTTATTGAAGACATCTAAATTGTCATCTAAGTCTTTAGAAGGATCAATTTTAAAACTAAAAAAACTTTCAAACAGAGAAAATTTATTAGGAGTAGACTTTAACACATAAAGTTCCTCCAATTTATCCCAAAGTTCTTTAGTGGAGTCTAATTTACCAACTTTTCGTAAAACAGCATCAGACAAATGTAAAATTATAGAAGTGTATGCCAAGTCATCTAAGTCCTTTCTCTCTTCCGCAGTAAAATTTAAAGAAAAAGTGTTATCAATAGCATTTGAAATTTTTTGTTGAACAAGAATATCTTTCACCTGTTGTTGCCAGATTGAAAAATCCCCCTTACCGTTAAAGACCCCCATCTCAAAATGATGCACAGACATTTTACCAAAAAATGCACAGAACACAAATTCAAGAATGTAAAAGACCAAAGGACAAACAGATTACACAAAGTAACCAAGAACAATATTCCTAAGGTTTCACAAATATACGCTATTCTAGAACCCCAGGATTCCGTGAGAATCAAGTTCTCAGGTCAAGGGAAGAAACTAGAATAGGAGTATGGGATAAAGTCTAGGTAAATAAGAGATAACTAAAAGCATCAGAATTCAAAAATAAGGCTTAATAAAATAATATGACAATAATTTCACACAGAAATTTAAAGAACTCAGATAAAGCACGTAGTCCTAGGTTCTAAGCAATGGAAGCCACTAATCCTATTGACCACCACACACGATGGTCTGCTAGTGCGGTAAAATTAAAAGAGTTCCAGCCAATTTACCGGAGCGGACTGTCTGTGTCCGTATATCGAGAGATGCGAGTCCGTAGAGTTATTTTTTCAAACCCTAGGGTTCTGGAAGCTTTTAATCCCAATTTGATTTTTACACCACCAAGGCAATTATGTCAAAATCTTACTGCTGAAATAGAAATTCACAAGACTAACAGCACACAGTTGATAGAAATAGTAAAATAAAGATTTTGGAAAAAAAAAATTCGCTGGAAAAACTACGTGCCGCCGCCGAACCGCCACCTGAGTAAGGAGGTGGTCACCATTTCACCAACCGTCGCTTGTTTGGTCGGAATCGAAGAAAAACAGTTCGAAATTCTCGAGCTCGTCGCCCCTGTTCTTCGAAAATTCTGATTTTCTGGACAAAAAAATCTTCACCAACAGCTCTGATACCAATTGTAGGCTTCAATTGGACATGTAATGCAACAGATGCAAGGATTAGATCAAATTAAAACCAGGAAAAATCAAACTAAAACGAAATGAAAGAAACTAGTTTAGAAAATGATTTTACCCCTTTTTGTTTTGGCTCAGAAAATCAATCCACCACCACAAGTGCAACACCACTATTTGGAGATTTGTACAACCACGAAGGAAGTACGGGTAATCACAAACCGAAACCAATCACAAAGAAGGGCAGCCCACGAAGGTCACGAAGAGCACAGGTTCTGAATGCTAAGGAATAACCACGAAGGAAGCACTTGAAATTCAAACAGAAGGCACATTTAGTTCATGGCCTGAACTCGACTATTTATAGGCAAAGAGTTCATCCCACAGATGAAGCTTAACGGAATGGAGGAGATCAAGGGGAAAGGATGAGATTTATGAAAAGAGATAAAAGATTTATCTTGATAATAACAAGAACCAAAAATATATAATAGACAATGATAAGAGTTTGTTCGGTTTTATCTCTTTTCCAACATTATCTCCAAAGTCGGGTATCGAGCACCAATCCCAATTAGGTTGACTCCCTCAAAATACCGAACCAAGTGGGCTACAAACAATTGTGGTGTGGACTACAATATTTTTCAATATTAGCTTATAAAAAAAACCTGAAGATAGAAAAGGACCTCGATTTTTCATCATCGCCAAAGGGAGTTAATTTGGTAACACATTTACCTACCAGTAATTAAAAGATCTGGGATCCCTTTTTGCCTTTTTTGGATACAAAAATAAATAAATAAATAAATTATTCAGTAAAGTTAATTATTGTGCAGGAAAAGAGAAGAAGATGATAAATGGGAACACGATCTTTTTGAGGAGAGTGAACCTCAATTTTCAAGTATACAATGTTTATGTTGCTTTAGTTTGTCAGAAATATATTGTCCCTCTGTTTACTTTTGTTATGTGCCTTTAATATTAAGTTAACGGCCTGCATAGACTGCAGAATTGGTGTGAAAGATTTTCGTTTGAAGCTTCAGAGAAAGAGCAATGAGCAAGCTTCCCAAAGTACAAGGGGATCATTTTAAGGAGGTACGAAGGATCTGCGTGAGAAGCTGTCACGACCCGTCCCGAATCATCCTAGTGGACCCGAGACGTGAAGTGTGCCGATGATGGAAGTTAGCTAGACACCAGATCCACCACCAAGGCAAAATGACCTGATTTTGACCAAAAAAAAATAAATTGACAGAGTTTCCCTTATAACTTTGACTATACCAACCTGAAAAGCAACAAAACTCCCAAACAAAACGCATATATAACATCAATTGGAAGCTATTTGTTCCAAAATATGCATAACAAAATAAAATGCAGCGACTTGCTTGGTATCATTTACAAAATAACCAGAATAAGTGTAAACTCCTCCAAAAGGGCGACAAGCCCATCAACAATGAAATGTCACATGTGATGCAAAATACATACACAAAATACTCGACATATGACCCATGAATAACAAGGACTTGTTAAACGAACGGAATCATACAACTATTAGGTCACGTGGCTCTGGTTCTCTTCACTGCAGATTCTTCCAAAAAGGCTGCTCAAAACACAATGCGTCCTAAAATAGAAAAATAATAAGATATGAGTTTACAAACTCAGTGAGTGGACAGTTTAAAAATATGTATATTTTTCTCATTTATACATATTTCCTGAAAATCTTATTTACTTGGTTATAACTTGACATAATTTAAATTTTGATATTTACCTTCATTATTGAACGTACTAGTATCATAAAATCATTCATTCTGGATTCTAAATGATGTAAGTAAAACATAAGGATAATAAGTAATTTGACATCAATAAAAATCATAACAAATGTCATTTCACCATACTATGAGCTGAATTCTTCATTCTGTAAACTAGATAAACTGAATTCTGTTATTTGAAATCAAATAAACTGAAGTAATACTGAAAATCACACCAAAATGTACCCAATGGACAGCCTCGTTCATGTACAGAATAATCTCGTGTACAAGACAAAGCTATTCAAATAGGACAACTAATAAACTGAGTCTGATGATCTGATAATCTGGTCATACGCGCGCAGAGCTTCCCGAAGGCTATAAACTGGTCATACACTATGGAAACGCATTCACAATAGTGCAGAGCGGGTAAAATAACATATCTGGTCATACACTGTGGAAACAGATTCACGACAGTGCAGAGCGGGTAAAATCACCATATCTGGTCATACACTGTGGAAACGAATTCACATCAGTGCAGAGCGGATAAAATCACTGTATCTGGTCATACACAATGGAAACGAATTCACATCAGTGCAGAGCGGGTAAAATCATTTGGGTACTTTCTGGTGATTTTTAAAATAATTTAAATATACTGGGATATCTAATGCTGATAGAATGACAATGAAATCCTTTAACTGAACTAATTCTAGCTTTAAAAGAACTGCTTGTAATAAACCCCACTTTATTCTTAAAATCTTACTGCAATCTGAATAGTTAAAAATAACCAAGTTCTGCAATTTATATCATTCAACATAAGCACTATAATAAATAAACATTCCATAAATGTTTTAGAATTAAGATAAATTAAACAAGCGCTTATTTTAAAAAAATAAAGTTATCCACTCACAAAGTTAGAAATTGTAGCTAGTTCGGCTTGTAAGCTTTTCCTATTTCAATATCACTTCCTGAAATATAGATAAGAGTTTGCATTAACTTAACTCATCACAATTATAGTATTCGTGTCCAATTAAAATAATATCCTATAACATTTCACAAATCTCATATACTTCCAACATTATAATTAACCAACATCTCTTTCGTGAATTATAATCTCATTATCGTTAATCCATCCTTCAATTAACCAATTCTTCAAATAAATGTACCATAACACCAAAACCCCTTTCCAAATAAATTAGTAATGGACTAAATCTTCAACTTAATTATATGGGTAATTTAATCTCCAAATAAACACCACCAAATTAAGCATTTAAGCATGGAATAATTTAACATAGGCTCCAATAACTTAATCTTGCCCAAATCATGAATTTATTCCACTATTATTACAAACCCTAGCATGTAACCACAATGAATTCAACCAAACTTGAATATTTAGCTCAATATCTTCCAATGAATCATAAATCCATCAAAAAATCTAACATTTAACTCAAAATCAAAACCCTAAAATCAACATCATATCTCAAATAAATGGGTATTGCCCTACCTCTTGAAGGTGAAAATGAAGTCTTGAAGGTTAAATGAATCCTCCCCCCTTTTTTTTCTTCCTTTTTCTTTTCTTTTTTTTTTTTTTTGTTTTTTTTTTTCCACCGATTACTTTCTTCTCTGCGTTCCAGCTTCTGTTGGTATATTGCTGCGAGTGTATTGTGTGTTTGGTGGGTTGAAATGTGTTGGTCCCCTAAAGTCAAGACATTTTATGTTTGATAGAAAATTGCATGGTTGGTCCTTCAAATATAATGCCAATAAATTTCTAACTCTAGATAATAATAATCTAATCTAAATGATCCTCAAAATTTATACTAATTTAAATTAGGTCCAACTTGGACAAAATTGGTCAAATAAATGTTGACTAGATAAAATAATTGTTTGACTTGTAAACTCACAAGTGGGTTGTAACAGAAGCTCTCGGGTTCATTATATTCTCGGTCAGTGGAAACTAAGCCTCCACAGCCAAGGTTAAAGCCAGCTCCTGAAGTCAGTAAACCTACTAGGAAAAGTGCCGTAGCTGAAGCCTCAGTGCCAGAAACCGAAAGAGTTGGTGGTCCAATTTCTGATAAAAAGACTCAACTAAAGGCAGGACTGATACCATATCTTCTATTGTCTTATAGCTTTTCTTGTATTTTATGATTCCCCTCTCTTGTGGTTTATAGGAAAAGGGAGGGGGTTTTGCACACTGGATTGCACCTAAGCAATGGTGTCATTTGCAGTTATCTACTCACTCCTAAAGGTCATATCTTCAATGCAGGCTGAATCAGTGGATAACTTCCTACAGTCCCTTGGTCGCGTGAAATATTCAATGGTGAGCATTTAGATTCCCAAATTATATTAAGTTGTCTTTATTACCACTTAATGTCATGACCAAGTTTATTACTTCAAAATTGATGTATTATTATTAATTGCCATCCTCTCGTTCATTTTCTTGGATGGATAAGCACATGCAATCATTAGTTGGGAATACCTTTGTTTGTTTTGCTAATTGAACAAGATTTAAACTGGCTTGAGCTTCCTTCATTTCCTTAGATAAGTGCATGCAATCATTATATGGCAATGATGTAACAATCTTCAAGGTAGAAGTTTTTAAATCTTTTGCTTGGTAAAATATTTTTTAATGATTGGTTGAAAGCTACTTTAAGTAACAAACATTTACTTCTAGAAACTTGTTGTTGAAGAATTGGGAGAGTCGAAGAATTCCATACCACTAATTAAGGGCATAAAAAATGCTAAGTATGGGAAACCTTTAGGTCAAAAACATTGTGAATTGCAAGAATTCCAATTATTTCATTTATGTAAATTAAAACGCAATCTGGGCTACTCTGAATTCAGCTACAATTGAGTTTTTTCTTGATTAATGATTGATATTGATTGTGGGATATGTTCATGTATTCAGTGTGTTTGTCGCTTTTTCATGTGTGATTTTTGTTGATTGAGTTTGAAATTTTGTTATAAAAAGAAACTTAAAAGTAATTGTTTGAATGCTTTATGTGAATGATTATATTGACTTGGAAATGAACTCTAAATTTCAAGTAATTTTATATTTATATATGAGAATGTCAATCATTGTTCAAATAATAAAATGAACAATCTCTTGCTGTGTTATACAGTAATTATATTTCTTTGGAAAAAAAAAGACGATAGAAAGAGTTAACTTTAATGGGTTTCAAAAATATGGTTCCTTGTGCATCGCCTAATATCTTATTCCTCACTCTTCTTGTTCATTCAGAGTTGCAGTAGAGGTTATTTTCAGATCCGACAATGTAACAGGGCATGTGATTCCGAGGGCAATGATAAAAATAATTCGTTGGTCTTAATTAAGCGAGTTGGTACTGTGTAGGCATCAACTATTTCTTTACTGATGTGATGTGATGATATAGTCTTTTATGAATTTGTTAAATATTATTAACACTATTTATTTTGTATGAGTTAGTGGTTCTTTTGTGAATTTATTAAATATTAAATGTTATTTATTTTGAATTGATTCGAGAATTTGTAAATTATTATTTTAATTAATTACTTTTGATGTTTGTACAAATTATAATTTTAATAAATTAATGAGGAAATATAGGTTTTATAAATATATATTCAATATTTAAAATATATATATATATATATATATATTGCATGTAGCAAAGTTTAAAAAAACGTTGCAAAAGATCTACGACAACACTTAAAAAACGTTGTAAAAGGGTCTATAGCAACACTCAAAAAATGTTGCAAAAGGATTTACAGCAATACTCAAAAAACGTTGCAAAAGGTCTAAAGCATCACATAAAAAATATGGCAAAAGGTTTACGACAACACTTAAAAAACGCTGCAAAAGATCTACGACAACACTTAAAAATGTTGTAAAACGTATTTGCTCTACGACAACGTTACGATTTGCAACACTCAAAAAAGTTGCAAAAGACAATTTTTATTGCAGTGATCGCGTTTGATTAGTAGTTTCGTTGGAAAACTATAGTTGCCAACTTGCCAAGGGTGAAATCTCAAACTTTAGAGTTCTTCAATAATTTGTACATTTTGAGCCTTTATTTGGGCTACAATAGTGGATTTGAGCACAATTCTTATGAATGCTCTGTTGGGTAATTGCTTCAAATTGTCAAAGTTGGAGGACGTTAATTGTAATTGGAGAATAAGTTTTGTAATTTAATTGAATTAGGATACTAATCCTAATGGAAAGTAAATTATGAAATTTGTTGTTATTGATTACGTGTCATATGTGGATTAAATCTTTAAAAGAGTAATTGATCAAGGAAACCAATTCCACAGTCCATGTCGAAGTGAAATTTAGACATGACGTGATTTGTTCTATATAAATACCAGTGTTCTAAAAAGCGTGAAGCGTGACGAAGCGTGGAGTTCAAGAGTTAAACTTTTGAAGCTTAAGCGGGAGTATGCGTTAAAAAGCGTAAAAAAGCGTTTTCAATTTTAATTTTTTTAATAATTTTTTATCAATCTAAACCATTAAATAATTGAAAATAATGCATACCAAACACATCTAAAATGAGATTAAATTATTACTAATAATGAAATACAAATAGGTGAAAAATTGAATAAATAAAAGAGAATAAAAAAAAAGAAAATATTTTTCAATATTATAAGGGTTGTAAAAGAAAAATAAAATAATTAAAAAAAAAAAACAAGTGTTGGCTAAACATTTCCTATTTACAAAGTGGAAGAAGGACGTTACTGTAGTTTTACCTTTACTACTTATCCCACATCGGTTGCATTGGACTAAAAGCAAGATTCACTTCGCCTATATAAAGGTTGTTCTAGGAGAAAGAAGGCACTCATGTGGGGGGTCAACATTCAGCAAACAACTGTACAGTTGACCCCTTTGGAGTTAAGAATTCCTTTTTTATTTTTATAAATAATAATAATAATAATAATAATAATAATAATAATAATAATATAATTTTCTGAAACGATTGACCAGTTTGACTGGTTAACAGGGTGCTGAGTTTTTAAAATTTTTAATTAATAATTAAAATAATAATATTAAAAATTCGCGCATTTGCGTGCAAAAGCATTATTGTGCGTGTTTTTTGGTCAACATTCTCCGTTGATCGCTTTTTTCGCGCCTTTCGTTGTTATTGTGCGTTACAGGGGCGCATCACGCTAACGCGCACGTTGTGCGCGCACAACGCGCGCGTTTTAGAACAATGATAAATACACATTATTTTCCTTCGTTGTAGAGCACATTGATTAGAGAGTGTTGTGAGAAAAAATGTAATCTAACATCTTAATTTTTCTTGGGTTCTTTATGGGTTGTACAAAGGAATAGAAATTAGTGGATGTGGTAAAGTTTGGTTATTTTTTCTACAATATTTAGGGGTTTGGTGAGTGCAAATTCGATATAATTGTAATAATTTATTATATAGTGAAAAGCTTTGGCGAGGGTCCGTGGACGTAGGCAAGTTGTCGAACTACGTAAATTTTTGTATTCATATTTATTTTCTAGTTTGCTTATTATTTCTTAAACATTAAAAATTCTTGTGGGGTTAATTAGAGGGGGAATTGGTATGTAATTCCCAAAAGTGGCGTCGTTGATAGGGAAATAGACGTCTAATTAACAGAACATTAGGTGATTCGAAGATATTTTTTGGAGTAAAAGAAAATATGTTTGGAAATTACAACATGGAGAAATTTGACTAGAAGATCAATTTTGGCTTGTGGTAAGTATAAGTCATGGATGTATTGATTCAGTTGGGACTGTAGAAAGTTTTGAAGACTGCAAAAAGCTTTGAAGGAAAAACCAACCGGGAGTTCTAACAAAGAAACTGAACCCAGCACGAGTGAAGAAGATTGGGAAGATTTGGATTTGAAGGCTGCTAGCATGTTACAACTTTGTTTGGCCAAAAATGTTCTTGCAAATATTTATGAGATATTTGCTGTGAAGGAACTACAGGAAAAACTGAAAGAGTTGTATCGGATGAAGAGATTGTCAAATAACTTGTATCTAAATGAGCGGTTTCATTCTTTAAGAATGAATGCAGGTATAAAAATCTTAGACCGTCTTAGTGTTCTCAATGGGATTGTTTCTGAACTGGAATCTATTGGAGTTAAGATTGATGATGATAATACGGTTCATGTGGTCTCTTCCATTCACATTTGAGCACATCATGCTGATTTTGATATAGGGTAGGAAACGGTGGAATTTTCAAAAGTTAAGTTGATTAGGCTAAAGTGAAAGTTCATCTAAAAACGCTTTGCTTGTTACTGAAAAGTGGAAGAGAGGTAACTCCATGAAGAAAAAGGTAATGTGTTGAACTATAGTAAATCTAGTAATGTGAAAAAAAAATTGTCCAAAAGGTGGAGCAAAATCGGTTAACTGCTCGAAGATGGACAATGCGACTCTCCGGTGGAGGGTGGTGATGATGCACTTTAGTAAGATGTGACTTCCTTATGGCATGAAACAAGTTGTCATGATAGAGGATATGTTCTTGAGACGGGTACATGTGTTTACACATGGGCATTGGTTTTGCGTTAATGCAAGGTGTATTGTGAAATTGATGTCAATGGCTGATGAGCTAACCAAACATGGGAGTTACACCATAATTTTTCAGTAAGTTTTATTTCTACATGAGCCGATGAAAAGCTCGAAGTTCGTTGATAATTCTGAGTGCTTGTTATACTCATATGGTGGAGTATGTTAATTCTCTGGTTTGAGAATTGAGACCGTCAAAGTATGTCAAAAGCTTACTTATTTTCAAGTATTGTGAACAAAAGAGATTATTGGAATTTGGATCGTTTTTGGTAAGGTTGAGATTGTTGGATAATAGCCTCAAATTGTCAAAATTGGAGAACTTTAATTGTAATTGGAAAATAAGTTTTGTAATTCAACTGGATTAGGATATGAATCTTAATGGAAAGTAAATTATGAAATTTGTTGCTATTGATTACGTCTCATAAGTAGATTAAATCTTTAGAAGATCAATTGATCAAAGAAACCAATTCCACAGTCCATGTTGAAGTAAAATTCAGCCATGACGTGATTTGTTCTATATAAATACACGTATTATTCTCCTTCGTTATAGAGCACATTGATTAGAGAGTATTTTGAGGAAAAATGTAATCTAGCATCTTAATTTTTCTTAGGTTCTTTGCGGGTTGTACAAAGAAATAAAAATTGGTAGATGTGATAAATCTTGGTTATTTTTCTTACAATACTTGGGAGTTTGATGAGTGCAAATTCTATATAATTGTAACAATTTATTATATAGTGAAAAGTTTTGGCGATGGTCCGTGGACGTAGGCAAGTTATCGAACCACGTAAATTTCTTTGCTCATATTTATTTTATGGTTTGTTTATTATTTTTTGAACATAAAAAATTCTTATGAAATTAATTAGAGAGAATTGGTGTGTAATTCTCAACATGTTTAACTGGGATTCAATATGTGTTGACCTATTTTCTTTTAAAAGTTTTAACTATTTGGAGGGAAAATAAATTGACTCATATTCTATCTAGAAAGATCCTTTTTCTTCTCACATTTTTTTACAACACAAACCTTTATATATTGTCTAGAATCCAGATTAAATTTTACACGTCAAAAGATCCAACTCTGATGCTGTAAAAATAGACAATTGTAGAACTTGTTGATTCTGAATGTCCCAAAATAATGAAAATAAAAAAAAATCAAATATTTTGATTTAGTGGTCACAAAAGAAAAAAAAATAATGATAGTTCTTTGAAGAGTTTAAATTGCAAGAAAGAAAGCCCTATGACTTTTCAATGAGCAAAAATCAAATACCCTTGAGATAGAATTAAATAAATAAATAAAGACAGAAATAAAGATAACTAAAAAATATAAAAGGAAGCTATAATTTGTGGTACATATTATGTTCCAAAAGAAATCTCCACACGACATCACATCAAACTAGAACGACACAATCAAACATGACCAAAAGTTGGCAATTAAACCTTAAGACTATTTTTCATCAAGAACCAATCAAATGGGTAAAGCAAACCTTTCACAAAGCAAATCTATCGTTAAACCTCCATGCTTCATGTAGAACTCCAAAATATAGTTATCACGTTCGTCTTTACCCTCATAATATTAAATAACGTCGAGTAATACAATAAACAAGAATTTAACTTCCTTTTTTTTATTTTATGTTGTTCACTGTTATTCAATACAACGTACTAAATATTTCATTAGCGTCTGCAATGAGCTTTGCACATGTGGTGGCAGTCGTAGAAACAAGGTCCGCCACAGTGTAGTGGACAATCAAGCCTCAAGCCTCAAGCCTCCCTTTAACCATGCATTGTGCAAATTCCCCCATCTTGTACTCTCTATTATTAGAAACTCTCTTCTGCAAATGGTGCCCTCTTTTGCCTGGTTTGTTACAACCCCATCTCCAATAACCACCCCCACCACCTCCCCACCCCCACCCACCACTACCTCCTCCTCCTCCTCCTCCTCCACCACCACCACCACCACCACCACCATCATCACCCGTTCCCCATGCACCACCACCACCTCCTCCTCCTCCACCACCACCACCTCCATTGTTCCTTCCTTTGTTTACTACAATTTCATTTGAAGTCTTGTTTCTTTTGTCCTCACTTGAAACCATTGGAGTGACATTGGTTTGTGATTTTGCAATGTCACCCCTCCCTTCACTACCTCTCATTCTAATCAAAACCAAAGCAAAGAACAATACTACCCACAAATTCTTTCTTGGTGCATCCATGGAATTGTTCCTCCAAATTATCTGCAAATGTCTTCAACTAATGACCAAGAAAATAACATAAAGTTGTACAGACATCTAGGTTTTGCATCACATTTTGTCAGTGATCTTATATAAGCTAGCTAGCTAACAAACAATAAATAAAAAAGTAAATTGTGGGTTAGGCGTGGGAGATTTCTTGGGTTATACTTTTGTCCCTACTTGGATGGAATTGGGGCATTCAAGATTGCAAGAAAAGTGCACTGTGCCAGTTGAATCAGTTGCTGGCATGGCACGCTCGGGCCCACAGGATCTCTAGTTTAGTTTTCTCTAAACCTAGTTACATAAGAAGATGTGCTCTTTGAAAAAAAAGAAAGTTGATCTCTATTCTTTGAGGTTGCACATATGGTGTGCTATACATTATAGACAGTATGTATGTATGTATGTATGTATGTATGTATGTATGTATGTAACACACACATTGTCATGTCCTATGCAGAGCCAATTCATCATAAAAAAATGTAGTTGTTAAATAAAAACCGTTAGCGAGGAAATCCCTAATGTGCAATAATATTGTATCATTTCATTTCTTACTACAAGGAACTGTTTATTACTCTTCTCTAATATATTGCGTAGCACTTCATAATAAGAATACAGAAAGCTGAACTACAAAGCATCATCATAAGTTGATAACATCATAAGAGTGAAGAGAAAGAGAGATTGGCATGTCCTATAAAAGTGTATCCATCACTCTGTTTAACATTCCCAGGACCACCTGCTTGAAGCAACTACCTCTGCTGGGCTGTTGGACCAAACTCATAATGTCGCAAATATTGGTCCCTCTATGTACTGATTTTGTTATATGCTCAAATTTTATCATCAGCTTTATATGACTATTTGAGAGGATGTTATTTCTGTCAATTGAGTCTTTTTGGTTAATGACATTGCAAAATTGAAAAAATTCAGATCTTAAATATTATATTGATTGAATTGCTTTACAGTGAAGGAGCCGTCACAGATTTAGATACAAAACTAATAACCAAAAAATACAGCTATAACCAATTGTAGTCTAACAGGTAGGAAGACCTGCAACTTATTTTGAGGAGGAATGATCTGTTGTTATTGATCGGTATAAAATCCGATTTCATCAATCAAGAACAAGGCCAAAGGCTAAATGTCCAAGGTCGGCCCAAGCAAGAGCCATAGGTCGGCCCATGTGCCCGGCATTATCTAGATACACTTCACCACAGTTCATGTGGTCGACTGGTCGGTCATATGTGCTCTAGCTTGATCTTAAACAAGGTCGGTCCTTTGGAAGGACCGACCTTAAATTCATCTATCATTGACCATGGATCTGAAGGTCGGTATTGCTCGGCCTTGTCATGCATGAGGCCCATATAAGTAGGCCATGAATTATCCTTTGTCCGTAGGCTTCGTAAATGGGCTGGATCTTGGAATCAATAAACTAGATATATCTTTTATAAGCAATCTCTAAAGAAGGAAAATTCAATCTTGGGAAAATTATATAAAACATTGTGTTTCAAAGATGCAATTCAAAAATCATGTGAAGGAAATCTTTTTTTTTAAAATTCAGGTGTTAATTCATTTAGTTAGATGTTTAATAATTAAAAATAAATATAATAATATATATAAGATAAACATAATTATCTACTATATATTATATTAAAAATAATATAATATTAAATCAAAATTTCAAATTTTGACGTCACAACCTACGACCACCCAACCCCGCCCATGCCCCGCTCCAAAAATAATTTTTATTTTTTTCCTTTCGATATTTTCCTCTCATTCCCCATCTCACCCCCACCCCAACCCCACTCGACCCTACCCCACCTCATTTCAAAGTGACAAATTCATCTCACCCTATCCACATCCCCCTATCCACCCACCCATATCCTGTCCACCCAAAAATAAGTTTATTTTTATTTTCTCTCGATGTTTCCCTACACTTCCCCATCCCACGCCAACCCTACTCGACCTCACTCCACCCCACCGCAAAGTAACAAATTGATCTCACCCTCGCCCCATCCCCAGACCCCACCCACCCACCCACACCATCTCACCACCCAGATCCTACCCCACCCAAAAATAAGTTTATTTTTATTTTCTCCCAATGTTTTCCTACACTTCCCCAGCCCACCCCACTCCACTCCACTCGACCCTACCCTAGCTCATCGCAAAGTGACAAATTGATCTTATCCCAGCCTCAGACCACCACCCCACCCCACCCACCCTACACCAAAAATATTTTTTATTTTTTTCCTTTCGATATGTTCCTACCATTCCCCATCCCACCAACCCCATCCTACCCCACCTCATCTTAAAGTGACAAATTGATCTCACCCTAACCACATCATCCGACCCCACCACCCACCCCGCCTCACCACCCATATCCTACACTACCCAAAAAATAAGTTTATTTTTATTTTCTCTCGATGTTTTACTACACTTCCCCAACCCAACCCACCCCACCCTACCCCACCCCAACCTAACCCTACTTGACCCTACCCTACCATACCCCACCTCACTTCATCGCAAAGTGACAAATTGATCTCACCATAGCCACATCCCTCAACCCCACCTCACCACCCATATCCTACCCCACCGCAAAAATAAATTTATTTTTATATTCCCCCAATGTTTTCCTATACTTCCCCATCCCACCCCAACCCAACTCCACTCCACTCCACTCCACTCCACTCGACCCTACCCCACCTCATCGCAAAGTGACAAATGGATCTTATCCCAGCCATAGACCACGACACACCCTACCCGCCTCGCCACCCACCCTACCCCACCTCACCGCAAAAACGATTTTTTTCCTTCTACTTTTCCAACTACCACCACCCAGCTCGACACCACCCTACCGATCCCACCTACCCCAAAAAATTATTTTTTTCCTTCTACTTTTTCACACCCCCACCAACCGCACCCCAACACCACCCTGCCCACCCCACCCCACAAAATGAGTTTTTTTTATCTCTCAATGTTTTCCCACCCTACCCCGCCACCCACCCACACCACCCAAAAATGATTTTTTTCTTCTAATTTTTCACACACACCCCGCCCCCGACCCTACCAGCTACCCACCCAACCAATCGACCCCACCCCATCAAAAAATGATTTTTTTCTTCCATTTTTTCACACCCCACCCAGACCCTATCCTTGCACCCACCCCACCCCACCATACCCACCCATCACATTCCTACCCACCCCCCAAAAATGTTTTTTTCTACAATTTTTCACACCCCCACCCACCTCGCTCCCGACCCTACCCCGCCACCCACCTAACGAACTGACTCCACCCAAAAATAATTTTTTTTCTACTTTTTCACACCATATCCCGACCCTGTGCCAGTCACCCAACAACCCCACCGCTACCCACCCCACCCAAAAATGATTTTTTTTCTTTTCCACACCCTGTCTCGACCCTACACCCGTCACCCACCAACCCCACCCCTACCCAAAAATGATTTTTCTTCTTCTAATTTTTCATATCCCGTCCCTACCCCGCCACCCACCCAACAAACTGACTCCAATCAAAAATGATTTTTTTGTTATACTTTTCCTCGTCCAATGGTCACAACCTTTAATATAATTGGTCACAATCATTTATAGTTGGTCACATATTATTTATTTATTGGTCACAAGTCACAACTTACTCGTTTTTCTTCATGATTAGTTAATATTTTTTGTCATAATTACCTAATAATTGGTCACATTCCCTACTCGTCATAAGTCATACATAGTCACATTTAGTCAACATTTTGGTTACACTTACCTAATAATTCGATCACCCCACCCCACCCCCACCCCCACCCACACATGCAAAGTCACAACATGTCACACAATGTCACAATTGGTCACACAACTTCACATTACAAATTTAGTTGAAAAACCTCACCCACCCACCCACCTACCCACACATTCCTAAAGTCACAGTTGGTCACACAAGGTCATAGTTTGATCACACAAGGTCACAGTTTGGTCACAGTTATATCACAATTGGTTTAGTTGCAAAAATCGGTCACACAAAGTCACAATTTGATCACATAAAGTCACAGTTGGTCACACGAAGACACGGTTCGATCACACAAGGTCATAGTTTGGTAACACATGTGACCGAACTATGACATCGTCTGATTTAAATGTGACCTTGTATGACCGAATTGAGACTTGGTGTGATTGAACTGTGACCTTTTATGTTCAAATCATGACTTTGTGTGATCAAGTACGGGATGTGACCAATTATTAGGTAAATGTGACCAAAATATTTACTAATTGTGACTTGTGAGAAATGGGGGATGTGACCAAGAAAACTAAGAATACGGAATGTGACCAAATAGTAGGTAATTGTAACAAAAATGTTAACCAATTGTGATTGAGGAAATGTGTAAATTATGACCAATAAATAAATAATATGTACTAATTATATGATAATTTTGATCAATTATAGGTATATGTGATCAAAATATTGACTAATTGTGAGTTTGTGCGACTTATGATAAGTGCGAATGTAATCAAGAAAACAAGTAATTTTTGATCAATCAATAAATAAATTGTGATCAATTATTGACGACTATAACCAATTATTAGGTAACTATGACCAATAAATAAATAATATATAATCAATTATGGATCATTGTGACCAATTATATAGATTGTGACCAACTGTGACTTGGTGTGACCATTGGACGAGGACGTGATGTGACATACAATTGTATCAAATATAACTATGTGTGACCGAACTGTGACTTTGTAAGAACGAAGCGTGACTTTATGTGATCGACCTGTGACCTCGTGTGATCTAACCATGACCTTGTTTGGCCTAATTGTGACCTCCTATGACCAAACTGTGACCTCGTTTGACCAAACTGCGACTTTGTGTGACCGAACTTTGACCTTGTATGACCAACTGTGACTTTGGAGGGGTAGGGTTTTACAACTAAATTTGTAATTGTGACTCTGTGTGACCTTGTGTGACTTAACTGCGATCTCATGTCAAGTTACGTGACTGGTTGTGATTTTAGGGGTGGGGATGGTGGGGTAGAGGTCGGGTGGGGCTAGAAAAAGTAGAAGAAATCATTTTTTGTGGTGAGGTAGGGTCAGGGTGGGTGCATTGGTGGGGTGGGGTTGGGGTCGGGTTGGAAAAGTAGAAGAAAATATCATTTTTTTGGGTGGGTGGGTGGGGGTAGGGTAGGGTAGGTTGGGGTGGGTCAGGGAGGGGAAAAGTGGAAGAAAAAAATTATTTTTTTGAGTGGGGTGGGTGGGTAGGGTGGGTTCGAGGCCTGGTTGGGGATTGAAAAAAGTAGAAGAAAAAAATTATTATTTGGGTGGGTGGGGTGGGGTAGGGTGGGTTGAGATGAGGTGGTTGGTGTGAAGTGCGAAAAAATTGAAGAAAAATAACTTTTTGATGGGGTATGGTGGGTGGAGGGGTGCGGTACGGTGGGATGGAGTGGGCCGTTGGGGGAAGTGTGAAAAAATAGAAGAAAAATCATTTTTTGATGGGGTAAGATGGGTGGGTGGGGTGCTGTGGGATAGGATGGGACAATTGAGGTGAAGTGTGAAAAAATAGAAGCAAAATCATTTTTGGGTGGGGTGGGTTGTGATGGGGTTGCTAGGGTGGGGTGTGGTGGGGTTGTTAAGGTGGGGTGTGAAAATATAGAAGAAAAATCATATTTGGGTGGGGTAGGATGGGGTGGGATGGGGAGGGTGGGTGGCGAGGTAGGATCTGGGCGGGGTGGGTAGAGGTGTGGAAATTAGGAGAAAAAATTAATTTTGGGTGGGGTGGGGTGGGGTGGGGTAGAGTTGGGGATGGGTTGCGTTGTAGGGTCTGAACGAGTCGTGAAAAAGTAGTAAAAAAAATTATTTTGGATGAGGTGGGTTGGGGTAAGGTCTGGGGCGAGGCTGGTGGGGGAGTCGAAAATTAGAAGAAAAAAATTAATTTTGGGTGTGGTGGGTGGGGTTGGGGTAGGTGGAGGGGTAGGTTATGATAGGGTCTGGGCGAGTTGTGAAAAAGTAATGGAAAAAAATCATTTTGGGTGAGGTGGGGTGGGGTAGAAAAATATCTCAAAAAAAAAAACTTATTTTAGAGTGGGGTGTGGTGGGGTGGGGTGGGCGTGGTGGGTGGGTGGGTGATGGGATGGGACTAGTGGGTGATTGGGGTTGGGTTGGGGTGGGGGTGGGTGAGACGAGAAATAAATAGAAGTAAAATCATTCTTGTGGTGGGGTGGGGTGGGGTGGGTGGGTAGGTGAGTGAGTGGTGGCGGGGTGGTTGGGTGGGTGGGTGGGTTTGGGTTGGGGAGGAGTGGGGGTGGTGTGGGTAATGTGGTGTTGGGGGTGGGGGTGGAAAAGTAGAAGGAAAAAAGTTATATTATGTGGTGGGGTAGGGTGGGTGGTTGGGTTGTCGGGATGGTGGGGTGAGTGCGGGGTTGGGTGGGTTGGGATGGAGTGGAATGGTTGTGGATTATGTATTGTTTTGATTTTATTATTTAATATTATGCATTTGTTTGGTAACTCATTATAATTATTATAATATTGTATTAATTAATTAACTAATTAATACCTGATTTTAAAAAAAAATAAAGATTAAGTTTGTTATGTTTAAAAAGTGAAAGTTTTATTTGTATAGTTATGTACTTTTCCTTCAATCTTTTTAAGGACTTTTCCACTGTAAGAAAAGTTTGTTTTGACAAGGATTCCTCCTTCTACTAGGGTTTTAGACCCTATAAATTTTTAAAGACTTTTCCACTATAAGGTAAGTTTGTTTTGACAATGATTCCTTCTCCTATTAGGGTTTTGGACCCTATAAATTATAGTGTTGTAAAACCCGAAACGAGCCTGCCAATCCACCCGGTAAACCCAACCCGCAACCCAATCTAAAAATCAGGTTGCAAAATGTTAAAAACCCGAAAGTTATGATAAAAATCCGGAAATTAGAAACCCGGTCATGAACCAGTCGATCCAGCCAATTTTGCAAAGACCCATTGACCCAGTACAATTTTTTTCGGATTCCACGGGTCAAGCATTCAGCCTTTTTGTAATATTTTTTTTTTTTAAATATTTAACTCATGGCTGAGGCACAGCTACGTTGAACCTTTCCTTTTTCCGAGTCGATGTCCGGGCCGATTTTTAAAACATTGATAAATAGATTTCCTTTTATAAAAAATGAGATTCATTCATCATCATCATAATAATTATCAGCTTTATATTTTTCCTCTCTACTTCCTCTCCCTCCACAAAACTAATTATTGTACTGGAGGGGCGATGAGAAGAATCCTCCTCGCCTTTTTTACAGTTTAAAGACGAATCAATCAATCTCTTCCAGTGATCAAGCAGCTTTTGATCTTGCCACATCAAGGTTGGAAAATTTTAAAGCATTAGGTGTCGTCGCCTATGGGAAAAGATATGGTCAATCATAGTTAATAGATGTCAAGCTCGCCCTTCCACTTCCACAAGGCAACCTCTTCCAGCCAATACATTTCCAGCCAATACATTGGCCGAAGGAGATAAACCTTCACCTCTTGAAGAACCTCTTGAAAATGTTCAAGAAGAATAACATCCAGAAGCCTTACCGGATAACGAACCTGTTAGTCGAGAAACCTTTTTGTAAAAGTGTTTTTTGAGAAGTTACAAATTTGAGCTTCTTTAAAAATACTTCAAAAATTTGTTTATCTACTTAAAAAATAATTTCTCAATCACAGCCGAACACATATAATTTTTACTAAAAGTACTTTAGACCTTCTAAAAGTACTTTAAGCTTTCTAAAAAAGTACTTTTTGACTTTTCAAAAACCTTACCAAACACACACTTATATTAAAAGTGAGAATGAGTGGAAAACTTATGATTTTCCATTTTACCTTTATTTTTTCTTGTCAATATTATCCTGAACGTTTAATTCATTTTTATTAAATACAATTATTATTAGTTACTAATATTAATTTATATTATATTTAAATATTGTTCTATTTTCTCAATAACACTCTTAAATTCTTATTAAAATCATTAATATATTTAATTTTTTTTAATTATATTCTAATTAAGAATATAAAATAAATTAATTCAACACTCTTTTAAAAAAACAAACATCATAACTGGAACTTTCATTTAAACTAACATAATGTTAAACCTTTTTTTTTTTTTCAAAACATATACTACTAAATTAATTTGACTTACCTATATACACCTTTTTCATTTTTTTTATGCAACTTATTATAAATATTTTATAAATCAATTTTCGATTTGTCTATACTATGATATCAGACTAATTCTTAATATATGATATGTGATTTTTTTATTAAGATGACATTTTAAACAATTGTCTAATACATATTTCAAGGAATTAGATGAAAACTTTCAATAAAAATTAATTTATTAAAAACTAAAATCAAATTACTATTTAAATTTTTAAAAACAGTATTAATACTTCAAAATATCACACATATCATTTATCTTATACATAAGGCGTGCTTTCCTTACTACTAGTATACTATACTAGTACTAGTACTAGTATATAAAAAGTGGCGATGAGTGAGAAACTTTTGATTTCTCATTTTACCCTTGAATCGTTTTATTTTTGGTCAATATTACCCTTAACAATTAAATATTTTCATTGATTGCAATTGTTATTAGTTATTTTTTATTTTATTTTTTGATAGAAATTGTTATTAGTTATTAATATTAATCTACAATATATTTAAATATTTTTTTTTCTTTTGTCAATAGTATTCTTAAACTTTTATTAAAACTATTAATTAATTCATATAAAAAGAGAGTTAAATTTTTTAATTATATCTACGTACATACTTACGTACGTACGTCGAATACCACAACATATATAAACAAGAAGGAATGAGCAAAAACTTTTGAATTCCAATTTTACCTTCCATATTTAACTATACTAGTAGTAAGCACGTGAGTTGCACGTGTTACGTATATGATGAATGTGATGCAAAATATCTTCACAGAAGTAATACCATTTTTTGAAAGTTGTAAATTTCAATGTGAGAAGTAATCAGCCGAAAATGAAAATAAAAAAAAATATATGTGAATTTGAACAAAAAAATAGTAAGTAGTGTGTTTGAAAATTAATTTGGAAAAAATACCGATGACATGTTGTAGGTTTTATATAGTAATAAAGGATATTATTTCTTCAATGAATTTGTAAACATATATAAGAAGCGATGAGTGAGAAACTTTTGATTTCTCATTTTACCCTTGAATCGTTTTATTTTTGGTCAATATTACCCTTAAAAATTAAATATTTTCATTGATTGCAATTGTTATTAGTTATTTTTTATTTTATTTTTTGATAGAAATTGTTATTAGTTATTAATATTAATCTACAATATATTTAAATATTTTTTTTTCTTTTGTCAATAGTATTCTTAAACTTTTATTAAAACTATTAATTAATTCATATAAAAAGAGAGTTAAATTTTTTAATTATATCTACGTACATACTTACGTACGTACGTCGAATACCACAACATATATAAAAAAGAAGGAATGAGCAAAAACTTTTGAATTCCAATTTTACCTTCCATATTTAACTATACCAGTAGTAAGCACGTGAGTTGCACGTGTTACGTATATGATGAATGTGATGCAAAATATCTTCACAGAAGTAATACCATTTTTTGAAAGTTGTAAATTTCAATGTGAGAAGTAATCAGCCGAAAATGAAAATAAAAAAAAATATATGTGTATTTGAACAAAAAAATAGTAAGTAGTGTGTTTGAAAATTAATTTGGAAAAAATACCGATGACATGTTGTAGGTTTTATATAGTAATAAAGGATATTATTTCTTCAATGAATTTGTAAACATATATAAGAATTTAGATATTATTGAATATTAAAATAGGTATTGAATAATAGGAAGTTACAAAACCATTCAAATTTCAATCATATTTTTCTTTTTTTATCATTTGATTAATAATTGAAAAATTTGTAAGAAAAATTCAATAATGCAGATTTTTCAATAAATTTCACAAACTATTGATTGTTAAATTTCATGTTTTGAATTGAGAAAAGATAATGTTAAAAAAAAGTTTAACATGACACATGCTTTATAAGATTTGGATGATCACAAAAATTGAGAAAAAGCTTATTTACCACTCATTTTAGTTATTTTTCCCTTTAATTTCAATAACTTCAAACGCACGTCTCCAACTCTTATAAAGAACATTATTACGGAATATTTAAATGTATTGTAAATTAATATTACGGACTAATAAAAGAAAAAAAAATGGAGGATAATATTGACAAAAAACCTAACAATTTTAGAGCGTTATTGACAAAAGAGAATAATGCAATAATTAACAAAAGAATAAAAATAATCTATGATTTGACTTTTATAGATATTTTCTTTTTCACAAATCCATAAATAATTTACTATAGGTCACATATAAATTGATTTTGCATTAATCAAACTCCCATAATCCAATGATTAAAATAAGTTGATAAAATTCGAAATTACCTAAAATATAAATAGGCAGAAAACTATGTGCGGATTTATGTGAATTCTATATTGTTATTATGATGATGATGATGATGATTATTATTATTATTATTATTATTATTATTATTATTATTATTATTATTATTATTATTATTATTACTATTAATAAAAGAAAAAAAAATTGAGGATAATATTGACAAAAAAACCAAACTATTTTAGAGCGTTATTGACAAAAGAGAATAATGCAATAATTAACGAAAGAATAAAAATAATCTATGATTTGACTTTTATAGATATTTTCTTTTCCACAAATCCATAAATAATTTACTATAGGTCACATATAAATTGATTTTGCATTAATCAAACTCCCCTAATCCAATGATTAAAATAAGTTGATAAAATTCGAAATTACCTAAAATATAAATAGGCAGAAAACTATGTGCGGATTTATGTGAATTATATATTGTTATGACGACGACGAAGATACACAACTTATGTGTATTATGAATGATATTGTTAATGTTACAATTATTAAATAGAATACACATGAAATGAAACCATTGTGAATGAAAATGTTGAATAAATTATTATTAAAAGACATTGTAAAAATTATAAGATATTTTTTCTTATAAATCAGAAATACGAACTCTAACAACAAATAATTTTTTAACTCTTAATAAACGCGAGAGTATAATAACGTAAAATTTTAATAATAAATAAATGAGACATTATAATGAAATAAAATATTTAATTGTATGAATAAAAAACTTGTAATCAAAAGCTTCTCTTAAATCCTAATTTTTTATATATTTTAATAAAATATGAGGGATGTACAAAATCACTCCCTTCAACTCTAACAATAAATCATTAAAAATTCTAAAAATTATTGAGATGATGACCCAAATAATAAAAGGATAAAAAAGAGGTAAATTTGAATTAAATTTGTACAATATTTTTTTTCATGTGTAACACATGACATTAAATTCACGGATTAATGAAATTGTAAGCTTTTGAATTAAATATCATAAGATTATATATATATATATATATATATATATATATATATATATATATAGTATAAACTATGGAATTTGAGTAGACAATTCAATTTTTGAAATTAGATATAAACAAAAATTAAAACATAATTTTTTAATACTAAATAAATGCGATAATATAATATTATGAGAAAGTATAATAATGTAAAAATATATTATAACACTGTGAATCATTAGAGAATAAAAATATTTTAATAATAAATAATTGAAAGATTATAATGAAATAAAATATTTAATGGCATGAATAAAAAATTGGTAAAAAAGTTTCTCTTAAATCCCAATTTTTATTTATTGTGAAAAAATAGAATATGGGGGGTGCACAAAATAAGTCTCTTCATTTTTTTAACTTAATTAATTAATTAATATAAGAGGGCATAGTTGGTTTAAAACAAAAAATATGAGGGCAAAATTGTAAAGTCAAAGATTCTCTCTTATCTATACTTTTAAGGTAGTGTAGATAGATAGATAGGAAATATATCATTAACTAATATCATCCTACTTAATAATAATACATAATTCAATACATTAATTTATTAATAATTTACAATATTATAATATAGTTTCATATTATTACACATTCTCATTTATTTAATATTAAATTAATTTATTATCTAATGATTTATATTGTCATAATATAATTTATTTATTATACTTTCTAATTTATTTAGAATTTTTTAAAAAAATGTTATAATTTTTACTTCATTTTATAAATATTATTATGATTATAATATATTAATATATTATTGAATTGTCTATATATATATATGCTTCGATTTCGCTTTCTAATATTCAGGTGCACATACTTTATTTTTAAATTGGTTTGATATCTTTATATTCAAACACATCAGATAAGAATTTCGTTATATCAAAGTAAGAACTTACAATATATTGCTAACTTGTCATTCACAATAAAGCAAAGTGGAAATTACACCTACACATGTATTTTAAAAACCAAATTCAAAAATGTGGCCAAACTTGTATAATTTCAATTCTCAGGTGGTAATTAAAATTTTAATAATAATAATAATAACATAATTTTTTATTTAAACTAATCACTCAAACAACAAGTCCAAACCCTAAACTTCCGCCCCCTCTTTCTGTCTTCTACATCTTCTTCTCTCTCAAACCACAAGCACACCACCACCGCAATCTCAGACCCTAACTCGTCCGCCCCATCTTCTCTCCCTCCCTTCAACCTCGCCATAGTCACCATCCCGCCAAGCACCTCTTTTCAACGAAGGAAACACACACAGGAGACAGCAATACTTTCGCACACGGTCAATGCAAGCAACGACTCCATGGTTGCAGTAGCGACGATGAGATGCGCCGCTGCGGCGATGATATTCATCATCTT
The DNA here is from genome assembly GCA_963555705.1 of Ligustrum vulgare. NCBI lineage: Eukaryota > Viridiplantae > Streptophyta > Magnoliopsida > Lamiales > Oleaceae > Ligustrum > Ligustrum vulgare. The sequence goes on along the minus strand of OY743186.1, from coordinate 12,957,437 downwards.
CCTCGCAGCGGCCCTTAGATGTCACTGCAGCATTATCGACGGCGGTGCCGCTCGTCAGTGGCGCTCACCATCGCAAGGATGCGCTTCAAACCAGTAGATTTGCTTATCAGTGGCGCTCCTGTTAGTGGTGGTTAGTGATGGTTGTTATCATCTTCAAACAAGAGTGTTCGATCTGTTTGATCCACCACCACCACTTCCGCACATCGGTCTTCACGGCTCCTATATTTTTAACCAGATTTTGGAGTATTTTTTTCATATTGGTGGTGACTGTGGGTGAATATGGTGTTTTGGTGGTGGTGGTGGTCTGAGATTGCGGTGGTGGTCGTCACAGGTTGCATCGGTGTGGAGGAGGACGTTCGCCTGAAGTGTGGTCAGAAAATGGTGGTCGGAGGCGGCGAAATCGACGGAAATAAGAAAGGGAAACCGGATCTTTAAACTGAAATTCCCGCCGGTAGGGAGCTCCAATCAACGAACGGTTTGCGCCATTGGACTCGTGACGGAGAGGAGAATCTTGTAGTGTGTCGGGCAAAATTTCCGGTGGCGGAGGCAGTGGTGGTTTCCGGCGGCGGCGGTAGTTTCCGGCGAGGTAGCGGTGGTTGAGATGGTGGTGGTTGTGAGCTGATGGTGGTGAGAATGTGACGTGGGCAAGTTTTCGGATATACTGTGACCTAATAATTAATCAGTGAATTGTGACTTAATAATATGATAATTGTGACTTAAAAGATTGGTGACCTCATGATTTGATAAGTTGTGACCTAGAAATAACTCGGGATTTGATTAATTTAAAACTTGTGACCTTGCAATCTTGTGACCTTGCAATTATTTGTGACTTGATAAAACTGTTATTGTGACCTACTATTTTGATAATTTGTGACCCTAAAATTATTTGTGACTTAAGCAATTTACATTTTGTAACCTGAATTTATCTTGTATTGTGACCTGAATTTACGTGGGCAAGTTTTCGGATATATTGTGACCTAATAATTAATCAGTGAATTGTGACTTAATAATATGATAATTGTAACTTAAAAGATTAGTGACCTCATAATTTGATAAGTTGTGACCTAGAAATAAATCGGGATTGATTAATTTAAAACTTGTGACCTTGCAATTATTTGTGACTTGATAAAACTGTTATTGTGACCTACTATTTTGATAAATTGTGACCCTAAAATTATTTGTGACTTAAGCAATTTACATTTTGTAACCTGAATTTATCTTGTATTGTGACCTGAATTTATATAATTAATAAAAAATCTAATTATTTAATTTAGTTAAATAGATACCTGATTTTTGAAATTCTTGAAATTATATGTTAAAATTGAAATTGTATATTCTAAACACCTTATATATGTATTTTTCCCTAAAGCAAAATAGGTAAAATTCAATTACTTCAAGTCATTGTAATATTTTTAAGTACTAGTAGTATTATAACGATATTTTGTTAATTTTTTCTATTTATGTGTATATGCGTTTGAAATTGAATAAAAATTGTCCAAATTTTCATGCATGTTTCATATGAAAAAAGGTTACAAATATTGAATTAAACAATCTCAATAATGTATTCAATTTAACCTAAACATTATTCAAATTTCTATTATGTACACAATACCCTTATCAGTAATACCATCATATTTCTTATCAATATCGATTGCTGGCTTTCTTCAATTTTTTGTAACTCCTTTAATGTATTTTTCGGTAGCCTCATCTGAAGAAACTGGAGTTGGAAGGAATTTCTTCTCTTATGCATGTATATAGTACATGATCAATCCATTGTTGTAGAAAAAATAATGATAAACATCATTTCAAAATTTATTCAAATTTTAGAACCAAGATGAAAGCAACAAATTATAATACGGTACAGAAATAATGTTGATCATGCATATAAAGTTAGAACTCAGAACAATATCTGATTCTAAATGTTTGATAAAAACTGAGATATGTCTGACCTATGTTCCCTACTAAGATATGATTATTCGAGCCACAAAAAATATCATATTTAACTATAGTAATGTTTGACCAGAAAAATTGTTCTGAAATTGATGTTCTTCAAGTTTTTGCATCAAACAAATTTATTTGCAGTGCAATGAATCATAAAGCGACAAGCCCAAACCTTTAAATTGATAGAACCACCATCTCATGTTTTGGTACAACATATATAATGACATGTGGTCATCAATTTGACTGAGCAAAGCAAGAAGGTCATGCCACCGTGGATTATTTTGAATGCCTATCATTGTAAACACATAAGAATAAAATGAGTTAGAAAAAAAAATTGGTAAAAGGGGTCAATGTGAACAAAATACAAGAAAATATATTTTGATTATTAACTCAATTTGTGGATGCTTATTTTGAGCAGCTCTTAATATATATAAACCAGCTTAAGAAATAAGTAAATGACATTTTCAAGAAACTGTAGTTTAGAATTTCAATACAAAAAGTTACTCCGATAAGATTTCTATTTGATTGAAAAACAAAACTTCAAAAATTTTCCATGCAATTAGATTACTTAGAAAAAGAAATTTAGACACATGCATGACTTCAAAAATTGACTTTCGAAACAAATATATTAATCTTATAGAACTTTATTTGTAGGTGTAATGAAACTACAATCGGCATAAAATTATTATTTGAAAAAAAACAAAAAAAAAGAAAAGAAATTGGGATATGAAGGACAATGGATAGAGAATGAAATGTTTAACGTAGAAGATGAAAATGATCAAACTTTTTCTAAATAATTTTATTTTATACACGTAAAAGAATTAATTCAATGAGTAAACATTTCTTTTTCTTTTTCTCACATTAATTGAAGGATGTATTAGAAACTATAACTTATTTAAGAGTTATTGATTTATTAAAAAGACTATTAGTGAGAAAGACAAGAATTTAGATTTTAAATGTATGAAAATATTTTTATTGAAATTAATGACATTGTCGAAAAAAAGAAATAAGTAAAATAGAATATTAAAAAAATAATTGTACATTAATTGTACTAAGGGAAAATATGAAATAGTTAAACAGTTTTGAGGGTAAAATGGTATAAAAAGATTCTCCCTTTTAGGGTCTTTTAGAAGTAGTTTGGATAAAATTGAGACACAGTTATCTTCTAAATCTATAAAACATTTCAAGTTTGACTGTATTTTTTCTTTGGATTATTTCCAATTATTGAATATCTTTTCCTCTTTTTTTATATAAATTTTGGCAGTAACCGAATGATTGTACAAAATAATAATAATAATAATAATAATAATAATAATAACAACAACAACAATAACATAATGCTTTCTCTGCTCTTTTTTATAAGGTTGATTTGATGAATTGTTGTATTTATATTGTTAGATAAAAATTTATTGATGTACTTGGTTAGAAAATTTTTTCTCAATGATATTTTCTTCATCAAATAATGCCTTGATTTTTTTATTTTTCTTTTTCCTTTTTAGATATGCATAATAGTTGTAAATAAGTCCTATCGATATATACACAACACAAAAATGTATTTTTCTCTTATAAGAATAAGAGTACAATTATGAGAATAAAATTTTTTATCAAAAAAATCTTCCAACTTTACTTGGCTACTTCTATATAGAATAAAATACAAATATAGAATAAAATACAAAGAATGATTCTTGGTATATTTTGTAATTTTTATTTATCACATTCGACATTAAAAAATGTTGATTCTAAATTAAAAAACAATATTCATACTTCAAAAACATTACGCATATCATTCATCATATGTATAAGATATGCTAGGCACTTGCTTACTGCTAGTATTATATTAGAAAAGAAAGCATTACCTAATTTTTGAATGACAAAGTTTGAAATTTGATTTTTGAATTAGGAAGTTGAAATGTAGGGGTAGGATTGGTGAGTGCAATTTCGTCTTTACACTATCGGACAATTAAAAGGGCTAAACTTATTGAAGAGTAATGTTATTCTACCACTCAATATGTCACATCGGCACTCGGAAAGAAATTATGTGTACATGCTTGATAATTTTTTAAGTTACAATTTTGATCCCAACTTAAAATTAACAAAGATTTTAGCTAAAAATCTATTAACTAATATTAATTTATTTTATATTATTTATTTTTTTATTGAAAAAATATATTAATTAGCATATAATAAATAGGAATTTATAATTGTCTTTATAACGTTGAAAGAGTCAAATGATGTTTTTTCCCTACATTTTCAAATACGTTCTTAACTTATTAAATTAAAATACATGTTGTAAGATTTTAGGAAAATGACATAATAAATTTTGTTAATCTCATACACTAGTACAGAAACAGTCTTTCGCGTCGGTTATTTAAGAGATTAGGCGTCGGTTTTTGAGGCAGCGCGTATGAAGTAGACGCGTAAAGTAAAGACTTTACGCGTCGGTTGTAAAACGACGCGTAAATGCTATCTTTACGCGTCGGTTGTTAATAAACCGACGCGTAAAGTTGAAAAAAAAAAAAAAATTAGGCGTCGGTTGTAATCCAAAACCGACGCGTTTTCAATTTTTTTTTTTCACGAAATTCATTTTCCTATAGAGTAAAATACAATGACCCAGGCCACTGCAGGCCATGGCCTGCATTGGCCTGCAGGTCATGACCTGCAATGACCCAGGCCACTGCAGGCCGCCACTGCAGGTCATGGCCTACAATGACCTAGATGTCACCTGCAATGACCTGGACGTCACCTGCAATGATCCATATCACTGCAGGTCGATCATGACCTACAATCACCTAAACGTGGACTGAACATTTTCCACATGCACATCATCAAATATGTATATAATCGACATAATTAAAATAATGTTAAATAAATGAGAAATAATTATATTTACAAGATTGTTAATGTCACATGTAATTGAGTAAATAGAAGTTTGAATACACGTCGATTTACATACACCTATCGACGAAGTATTTAGCTCATAAGTTTTGAATTTCAGCAGTTTCCTCCGTTGAGTAATACTCTTTAAATGCCTACAAATAATCAAAATGAATTATCAGTTATTTTGTAATAAAATATGAAGGAATAATTAAAAATTATCATGTTCAATAACTTATACCTTTTCCAATGACGGACACTGAAAGTGTTCAGTGACTATCTCATACATATTTTTCATGACGTAGTAGCCACACTCAGAACCTCCGGGCTGTTGAGGACACTGAAATTTTCACAATGAAAACTAACATTAATAATCACACTAAATAGAATATGAAAATAACTCAAAGATTTGTAATATATTTTAAATATGTGTTTTCATACCTTTATTTTTAGCCACGTTGTATTGGCTCTTGTCCTAATGCCTCCTTGTGTCCAGTATAGTTTGAAAGCCCTAAAATTGAATTAAATTATTCGAACCAGTTACAAAATAAATAAATACAAAAACTAAGATTTCTATAAAATTTTTGGCAGAGTCTCCCCTATAATTGAACTTATCCAACCTGTAAATAGACGCGTTGCTATTGAATCTATCACAACTGTTCAAACAACCAATTTCAATCTCAACAGTCCACCTTCATCGTCACTAGTGCATGTCCTAGGAAGCATACTCTCACCATGCCATATCCATCGTTTATAACCTTCTTTAAACCCACGACGAATCAAATGACTCTTCACTTGCTCAAAACTACGAAACTTTCTCAGATTCTTACAATTACAACAAGGACACAAAATCATTGCTTCACCTTTCTCTCTCATGTGTTCGTCCGCACATTTCATAAACTCTTCAACTCCTTTCAAATATTCATGTGTATTACGCCTGCCGTACATCCAATCTCGATCCATATCTAATAACCTATATGCGAAGATATAATTAAAAAAATATTACTTTTGAGTGAATATTTGTAATGATAGTTATATACTTGAACCAACTATATATTAATAATTGAAATCACATGCATACGATAATTTATTACGTTGAATACTTCATAATTTTACTTGTATATTTTGTTTAGTTATTTATTTAGTATGGTTAATTCTATGATTGTGAAAATCACCTATAATTACTATTATCTTCATTTTTTATTTGTAAAATCCTACAGTAATTTCGACAGAGTCTCCCCTATAAGTTGGACTTACCAAACCTGTAATCAAAATGCCACAATACAACAAAAATGTTCAACCTCCACATATTCACTACTCAAACACAATAAATCAAACTTCAACATCATCAACAACTCCAAAATTAATCCAAAATCAATTCTTAATTCCTAAAATGCTCAAAGTATGATTTCATAACCTAACATTCCATGCATAATTTCAATATAATTCCAATAATTCAAATTATATCAATTAACTATTTGCAATACCAAAATTATAACATATATATATATATATATATATATATATATATATATATATATATAAACACACATATACATATATATACACACTGATATATACATATATATATATATACACACACACATATATATATACATAGACGCACACACACACACATATATATATACATACACGCACACACACACATATAAGAGTAAATTTCTTACGAGATGGAGGCGGGTTCGTGGTGGCGTCGCGGTGTTGGTGGCGTCGTGGTGTTGGTGGAGGCACGGTGGTGATGGCTCCGCGCGCGATGTTGAAGTGTTGAGAGAGAGTGAGAGAGAGATATGCGCGGAATGGAATTAAATCGCGCGAAATTTTGAATTAAGTATATTAGGTTTAGGCGTCGGTTCGTCGAGAACCGACACCCCGCGTCGGTTCTTGGTGAACCGACGCGTAAAGTACGCGTCGGTTCACCAAGAACTGACGCGTAAAGTCGAACGGTTCAACTTTACCCGTCGGTTCTTGGTGAACCGACGCGTAAAGTCGAAGGTTTACGCGTCGGTTCACCAGAACCGACGCGTAAACCTCCGGTTCAGGCGTCGGTTCTTCATTAACCGACGCCTGAACCGGGTTTAGGCGTCGGTTCTCGACGAACCGACGCCTAAACCCTTTTTTTCGCGTTTTTCTACTAGTGATACAAAATAGTTACTTACATTACTGTTATGAATGATGCGTTGACTGTATTTGATGATGCGTTTAGTGCAATTGGAAATGAAATTGAAATTATTAAGGATGATTAATTTTAATACTTAGCAATTGTATGTTTAACTAAATTTTGAATTTCGTGAAAAAAAATGAATGATGATTAATAATTGAAAGTAAAGCCAATGTAGATTAGCCAAGACACCTTTACGAGATAGAACACTTAGTTCGAATCTATAAGTAGGTTAGGTTGAGATTTGAATCTTTTTGTTTATATGTTCAAAAACTTAAAAATAATAATTATAATTAATGATAATTAAGTAATTTTCAATGATATTAATGACATGTTTTGCTTCTAAAATTTCTATTAAAAAGGTGTTTACATTTATTGCTCTTAATTAATATTCGTTTAATATCAATTATTTTTTAAAAACAAAGCAACTCCAAACCGTGTGCAAACATATGCTACTTTCGCAATATCAATTTTTTTTTACGAATAACTTCATTTTATTGTAGAAAAATTAATAATCATTTATTATTTAAATAGATAAATTGACTTTTATTATTCAAAGAATCTATTATAATTTGAAGTAGTTTTATTGTTTGTAAAATTTTAATAATTATTTTAATATAACATTATTTTTTATGCATTTTGTATACAGAAAAAAATTATGTACAAGCTTTAAAATTTTACTGATAATTATCGAAATCGATATTTTTGAATAGTAACTTTCGTACATCATAGGAGAAAAATACTAGTTATATATATAATATAACAATAATTATCTATTATATAATATCTTAAAACTAATATAATATTAATTCAAAAACTTATAGAATTTTGACATCACAACCTCCCTCACTCCCGCCTCCGCCCATCACCCCACCCACCCACCCACTCACCCTACCTCACCCAACCCCGACCCTGCCGTACCCAAAAATAATTTTTTTCCCTCGATGTTTTCCCACTCATCCACACCCTACTCAACCCCAACCCAACCCGACTTGACCCGATCCTACCCTACCTACACATCACCGCAAAGTCACAAATTGATCTCACCCTAACCACAGCCCCTACCCTACCCCACCCCCACCCATCCCATCCCACCCCACCCCACCCATCCCAAAAATTATTTTTTTCTTCCACTTTTCAACACGCACCCCAACCCACCCACGAAAATGAACTCTCTCTCTCTCTCTCTCTCTCTCTCTCTCTCTCTCTCTCTCTCTCTCTCTCTCTCTCTCTCTCTCTCTCTCTCTCTCTCTCTCGATGTTTTTCCCACCCTATCCTACCACCCCACTCCACCCCATCAAAAAGTGACAATTGATCACACAAAATCACAATTACAAATTTAATCGTAAATTTTACCCTAATCCCAACCCCAACCCACCCTACTCCCCAAATAATTTTTTTTTTCTATTCCTCCCACCACACCCAACCCCCAGAGTCACAGTTGGTCACACAAAGTATCATCACGTCCTCATCCAATGATCACACAAATTCATCGTTGGTCATAATCTCTAATATAATTGATCACAATCACCTACAATTGGTCACAATTATAAATTTAAATCGCAAATTTCACCCTAATCCCACCCCCCCACCCCACTCCGCCCAACTTCACCCTCACCCCACCCCCCACCCCCCACTCCTACCCCCACACCGTAAAGTCACAGTTGGTCACACAAAGTCATAATTCGTCACAAAGTCATAATTTATTGCAAATTTCACCCCGCTCTCACCCGACCCGCCCCCACCCATAAAGTCACAGCTGGTCACACAAAGTCATATTTCAGTCATCATTACAAATTTAATTGCAAAACCCACCTCGACCCCACCCCACCCCACCCCACCCCACCCCAAAATGTCACAGTTCGTCACATAGTCACAGGTCAGTTACAATTACAAATTTATTTGCTAAATTTACCTCACTCCACCCCTACCAAAAAATGATTTTTCTTCTATTTTCTCCCACATCACCTCGCCCCGTCTCACCCCACCCCGCATGTCACCTCGACCTCACCCGCAAAGTCATAATTGGTCATTAAAAGTCACATTTCAATCACAAAGTTACAGTTTGGTCACATAAGATTTCAATTTGATCACAAAAAGTCACAGTTCGATCCCACAAAGTCACAGTTGGTCACGCTCTTAGTCTACACAAAGTCACAATTGGTCACATAATTGATCTCACAAAGTCACAGTTGGTCACACAACAGTCAAATAAAGTTGGGTTGGTCACACAAAGTCACAATTGGTCACAAACATATAAAGTCACGATCGGTCACACAATCACAGTTTGGTCACACAAAGTCACAGTTTGGTCACGCAGTCATTGTTGACACAAATGTAGATCACATCACATCATCGTCCAATGGTCACACAAAGTCACGGTTGGTCACAATCATCCATAATTGATCACATATTATTTGTTTGGCACTATTTACTCGTTTTCTTGATCACAGTTAGTTAATTTTTTTTGTCACAAGTACATAATAATTTGTCACATTTTGTACTCGTCACAAGTCGCATAATGTCACATTTAGTCAACATTTTGGTCACAATTAATTAATAATTGGTTACATTTTGTACATGTCGCATAAAGTCATATTTAGTCAACATTTTTGGTCATAATTACTTAATAATTAGTCACAATCAGTCAATTACACATAATCAATCACACTATATACACCCAACCACAACCCCACCACACCTCACCTCACCCCACCCCCACCCCCACCCCCACCCCACCTAAACCTTTCTTCTCCCCCAATTCGACTGTCGCCCACCACCGCCAGCGACACTACAGGCCACCACCACCCACCTCACATACGCTGCCACCCCAACCATCACCATCACCATCACCTCTACCGGCACATCACCACCACATCCCCACAACCCCTCTCTCCCATAGCCGACACCACAACACCTGACAGGCAGACACGAGCAACACCACACCACATGCAAGCATCACCACCCCGACTCACTCACTCACCACCACCACCACTTCTGCCTCACTAACAACCACCACAAAAAGCAACCTGATAACCAAAAAAAAAAAAAGGAAGAGCAGCACAGATGCCACCGCATCAACATCAGCGCCTCCAAAATAGAAGAGCAGCCAGGTCCACTGCCTTCGCCTCCGGTGAGGCTTTCCGGTTGTCACTTTCGAAGGTAGCGATCAAGCCATATAGTCGCCGAGGAAGAAGGACTGGAGAAAGGGAGAAGTCATAGAGATAGGAATAGTTCAGAGAGAGAGGGGTGCGATTTGTGAGTTCTGAAGAAGAAGAAGGTCAGTTAATTATTTTTGAATTTAATTGATTAATTATGTATTAATTAAATGCTAATTACCACCTGAAAATTAGAAAAAATTAGTGCCTAACCCGAATTTTGAATTGCATTTTTTTAGAAACAATTGCTCATGTAATTTTCCCTTTCTCAATTGATCTGCCCATTGGGTTCATATTGTCTCTTAAGATGTCAAATGCCCAAAACGAGGCATTAAAAAAAATAAATAAATAAAATTAGACTAATAATATTTAGAATGCCAATTTCAAAGAGATTTCAAGATTCAATCCCTTATCTTTGAAATTTGATAGCAACACAATTTAGAACTGGACTATACTGTTCATTCCGAGGACAAAATTTTATTTGAATAACAATATCATGATCTTTATACATGAAACTCATCCTTCCATGAATCCACTCATACCTCAGCATAAATCACTAATCAATACTTATTTCTGAGAGCAGAATATGTTACTATTAAACAACTTAATTATTTACATTTTTGTTGATAGAGACACCATCAAGACTTCCTATTCCTGTTCAGATAAAGTTGTTCATCCTGTGATCTATAACTCAAATGAGCCCTACAACGAGATGCAGAAAATCCCCATCCTATGCCTATATCACGTCCTTGGGTAGCGAAAGCTTATAGGAAAAATTAAAACATCACAAAATTCGAACTCTTAGATTTGAAAGACCAAATACCAAGATAGAAAACATAATTTTGAGAAACTTCTCAAAACTCCTTATTCACTTCAAAATTCAAGCTCATTTTGTCAATATGGCTTACAACTCATATTTAAAGCAGTACATAAAATATGGATAAGAACTAGTAGTCTTAATAACGACTAACTCTATATAATGATAATAAGTAAAAAATAAAATCATCAAACCATAAATGGAACTGAAATCCTAATCTAATTGAAATTAAGAAAACAGTCCATGCATAATAATGAAAATGAGTTTTTGGAGCCCTAATCGATGAAATTGCACCAAATAAATTGTATCAAAGGCTTTGATTTTCATGCTGAAATAATTCTCACAATATATATATATATATATATATATATATATATATATATATATATATATTTACATTAATTTATTATCTAACAATTTACAATGTTATAATATAGTTTCGTATTATTATGCATTCTCATTTATTTAATATTAAACTAATTTGTTATCTAACAATTTATAAAGTTATAATATATAATTTATATTATTATAATGTCAAATTTATTTAGAATAAGAAAATCTGTTATAATTTTTGCTTTATTTTATAAATATTATTATTATGGCTATAATATATTAATATATTATTGAATTGTTTATGCTTCGATTTTGCATTCTAATATTCAGCTGCACAACTTTATTTTTAAATTTGATTTAATATCTTTATATTCAAACATATCAGATAAGAATTTTGTTACAATATAAAGTAAGAACTAATAGTATATTTCGAAGTTGTCATTTAAAATAAAGCAAAATAGGTAAAATAAATAAATAAATAAATAAATATATATATATATATATATCAATTACTTCATGTCGTTGTAATCTTTTTAAGTACAAATTGAGACAAATATCTTCAAAGACTCTAAAGCGTTTCGAGTTCGATTGTATTTTTATTTTTGATTATTTTCAATTCTTGAATATTTGTCCTCTTTTATATAACTTTTGGCAGTAACCGAATGACTTTACAAAAAGTATTCCTTAATGGTTTCTCTGCTCTTTTATACAATGTTGATTTGAATTGTTGTATTACTATTGTTGGATTGATGTAATTGGTCAGGAAATTTTTCTCAATGATTTTACTTTCAAATAATGCATTGATTTTCCCCCCCTTTTAGATATGATGAATAATAATTGTAAATATGGCCTGTCAATATATAAAGAATATAAAAATGTATTTTTCTCGTACAAGATAAGAGTGCAATTATGAGAATAAAATTTTTTATCAGAAAATTCTCCAACTTTACTTGGCTACTCATATATAGAATAAACTACAAAGAATGATTCTTGATAAAAGGTGTTCTATGTTTGTAGTTATCATATTTGACATAAAAAATGTTGACTCTATATTCAAAACAATATTTCTACTTCAAAAACATTACATATATCATCCATCATATGCATAAGACATGCAACTCGCTTACTGTTAGTGTTGAAAAAGAAATTATCACCTAGTTTTTGAATAAAAAAGTTCGAAATTTGATTTTTGAATTAGGAAGTTGAAATGTATGGGTGGGACAGGTAGGTGTAATTTTTTCTACACTGTTGGACAATTAAAATGACTTATCTTAAAGATGAATGTTATTCTACCACCTGATTTGTCACATCGGGTGCCACCCCTCTCACATGGGGGTGGGGTCGCTCGTTATGAGTACGATCCCACACTCATATGTGAGGGTGAGACATCCTATGTGATAAAAAATGAGTGGTAAAATAGCATAATTCTTTATTCATTTGTTCTATCCATTGGGCCCATATTGTCTCTTGAGATGTCAAATTGCCCAAAATGGGGCATAAAAAAACTTAAGAGTTTCTATGTAATAATTAGTAATTATACTATTAGTAGCCAATTTTAAAGAGATAATTTCAAGATTCAATCCCCTTGTCGTTGAAATTTGATAGCAATTCAATTTAGAATTGGGTTCTCATTTTCATTCCGAGGACAAGATTTGATTTAAATAACAATACCATGATATGAATAAATGTGTTTTCTGACGTGATTTAATCGCCTTTGTTTGATATGTTCGTTGAATACCTACATGAAACTCAACACTTCACTCACCTTGCATAAATCACTTAAACAACACTTATATATTTCTAAAAGCAGGATATGGTACTATTAAACAACTTAATTATTGACATTTCTGTTGATAGCAGACACCATTGGAATTTCCTATTCTTGATCAGATAAAGTTGTTCGTCCTTTATACGATCTACAACTCAAATGAGCCCTACAACGAGATGTAGACAATCACGTCCTTGTGTAGCGAAAGCTTATATGAAAGATTAACATCACAAAATTCAAACTCGTTGATTTGAAAGACTAAATACCAAGAAAGAAAACATAATTTTGAGAAACTTGTCAAAACTCCTTATTCAATTCAAACTTCAAGCTAATTGTCAATATCGCTTACAACTCATATTTAAAGCAGTACATAAAATATGGATAAGAACTAAAGTCTTAATAACGACTAACTCTATATAATGATAATAAGTAAAAAATAAAATCATCAAACTCTAAATAGAACTAAAATCCTAATCTAATTGAATTTAAGAAAACAGTCCATAATAATGAAAAATGAGTTTTGGAGCCCTAAACCATGAAATTGCACCCAATAATTTCGTATTGCTTGGTTGGTCATTTTCACTTAAATTGGACACGAACGTCTCTTAAAACAGACACTTTGAAAATTTATTTTTCATTCCCGATCCCACTTTTTCATGAACTATTCTTGTTTGGTTATTGTATCACGTCCATTTCGTGGTCGGCTTATGGGAATATCCGAGCTTGCTTTAACTTTAAGAATAACAAATTATTTAATACAACTTACTTGTGTACTTGGCCTTTTTTCGTAAAAATTGTAATTCACGTTTTAATCTAAATTAAATTCAACAATTAATATCAATTACATATTTTATAAGACATATAATTTTTCAATCACACATTTTATCAATTTTTATTAAAATTTGATTTTAATATAATTTTTATGCATCGCAAAACTTGTACTAAATGTTTTCATAATTCATCTGTCCCATAAAGATAATCTCATTTTTATTTTCAAAACAGATTAAAAAAAAATAATTAATTTATGTTGAAATTATAAATTTATTAACATTTTACGTAATATATCCATACATTGATTAATGAATATTTTATATTTATTGATAATAATGCATATTAAATGAGGGTATATTAGATAAGAAAAGTGACATATAATTTAAGACAAATAAAAAAGAAAAACGAGCTTACGAGGGAGAGTATAAATTTCTTCGGAAATGCTAAGGAAACCTAAATTTCAAACCCAAAGTTGCACCGAAAATGCGTTGATTATTGATTTTATAGTTGATGTGATAGGTAAATCAATGAATGACTGAATATGTATAGGTGTAAAACTTTACATTAAAAATCCGATACCTGTGTTTCAGTTGAAATTTTTTTAGCTAAAACTTGTCATTGAGCTACCAGCACTGGTCAGTTTCCCAATTCCGGTTCTGGGCAGTGTACCCAGCAAAACCACTAGCCGACGGTGGCGAGATCCCATCTTCCGCCGGGAAAGTGCTAGGTCATAATTCGCACGCTTCTGATGATCAGATAGAGTGGCATAAGCGGCATGCACTCTCATAAACTGATCGGCTGCTGACGTGTCATCTTCTCCGACTTCCGGTGCAACGTCGGGATGCAATCTTCTGGCCAATCTTCTATACGCAGTCTTAATTTCTTGATCTGAAGCGCCCATTTGAATTCCCAGAAGTTGGTACAAAGATGCCGGTTGTGAAACATTGCTGCTGCTACTTGCGGTGGCAGAAATGACGGAGATGTGAAGTTGGCAGCGAAAACCGACGTGGTGCGGCGGAGATGGAGGTGAGAATTTAAGACCAATTATTCTATTTGTTAGAGAAAACGATGAAGAAGCCATGATATAATAGAACAATTACAAGTGTGTGCAGTGCGTGTGTTTTGGATTAAAGAAAGAAATATTATCTGTCAGAAGAATTTATGAAGTTACGATTGAGTGAGTTGGATCCGAGTGCGGTGAAATGGATAAACATGATATTGATTGCTGAGTCATTAAATATTTTTTGATGACGATTTTTACTGCATAAATAATTAAAAGATAGGTGTCAAAATGTATCAAGTTGTTCGTAAAAGATTTCAACTACTCGATGGATCATGTCGGGCTAGAGACACTTTAGGCCCTTGTTTGGTAGAGCTTTTATGATTATTTTTTTTTTTTTTTTTAAGAATATGTGGTTTAAAATTATTTGAAAAATCAAATATTGTAAACTTGATTAAGAATGGATGATTGAGATTGAGTGTTTGTAATAATTGTTTTTTAAAAAAACATGGGGCTCAAGTAGGGGCTACATTTACTTTGGATTTTTTACTCTTATTTCGATTTTCCTTTCCTATTCTTTTGTTATTTTTTTTTTCTTTTTTTTTTTTTTTTTTTTTACATTTTTTCTTTACACAAATGTGATTACGAAATTGCACTTTCATTAAATTGTTCATATGAGAATTGTTGGGATTAGAAGGCTCAAGATCGAACCACAAATATCAAAGAACTCAAATGGTTACACAAAAACTCAAAAGAATTTATTGAAATAAACATAAAGAGTACAAAAACAAACTTCAAACTCAAATTACACAATATTCACATAAACTTCAAAAACCGCACAAACTAAACCACGAAGAACAAGAATTACAGAAATACTCTGTCAAACTCAACAAATGTATACTGATTTACACAATGTATAAGTATCTAAGAGAAATCTCTAAGAACAATAAGGCGATTTTCTAATTTTCTGGAAGAAATCACGAAGAAGACGAAGGAGGGGAGAAATCACCTTTTCACAGAGAGAGAGATAAAGCGTATGGAAGAATCTGGATCAATTGAGAATTCAAGCGTTGCCAGCCAGCCTTATCTCTAAATGAACAGTGCAGATGATAAGAAAGTGATCCAACGGTGCATATGAGAGGTTGTAGTGATAACCTGGGCCTCAACCGGGTCAAATATATAGGTTCAAATTCCGGGCTACTCATTGGGCTTCAGCTTCAGACATTGGGCTTCTATATAATTGGTCCAAAACAGAAAATTGCAGGCTTCAAATTTCGGCTTTTCAACTGGATCAGATCAATTGGTCTAACAATCTCCACCTCAATTAAGCTGCTTCCAGCACCTGCAAAAGAAAAACAAAGTAGTATCAAAATTCTACTAAGTTTAAAAATCTCAAAGCATCTTTAAACTTGTTAATGGGAATGATTTTAGTTCCTGCATCTGCAGGATTAATCTGTGTAGGAATTTTAACCAACTTAACAATTCCTTTTTCAGTAATGTCCCTAATGAAATGAAATTTCACATCTATATGTTTAGATCTATTGTGAAAAACAGGATTTTTACACATATGTAAAGCACTTAAACTATCAGTACATAATTCAACTTCAGAATCATCAATGCAACTAATTTCATATAGTAAGCCCCTTTACCATATGAATTCATTAACAGCATCTGTGGCAGCAATGTATTCTGCCTCAATTGATGATAAGGCAACCAATTTTTGCAGCTGGGATTTCCAACTTATGCAGGAACAATTTAAAGTAAAAAAGTAAGCAGATGTAGATTTCCTGTTATCAATATTTCCAGAAAAATCAGAATCTACAAAACCTTTAAGTTTGAAATCATTTTTGGTTTTAAAAAATACTAGACTAAGTCTAGCAGAACCTTTCAAATATTTCAGAAGACATTTCATGGCTTCCCAGTGCAATTCACCAGGATTACTCATAAATCTGCTCAAAACACTCACAACAAAAGAAATATCAAGTCTGGTACAGACCATCAAATACATAACAGATCCAACTGCATTAGAATAAGGAACATTTTTCATTCTAAACACTTCATCATCAGATTTAGGACAGTGTTCAGCAGATAGTTTAAAATTTGCAGACAAAGGCAAAGACACAGATTTGGATTCAGATAAACTAAATCTATTTAAAACCTTCTCAATGTAATATTTTTTATTCAAAAACAATTTTTCAGATTGTCTATCTCTAAAAATATCCATGCCAAGTATTCTTTTAGCATTTCCTATGTCTTTCATCTCAAACTCCAAATGCAGTTTGGTTTTAAGAACATTTATATCATGCATATTAGGGCCAGCAATAAGCATGTCATCTACATATAGAAAAGCAAGTATATAAAATCAGTTTCACCAAGTTTAAAGTAAAACCAGGAATCGTAGTAGCTTTTTTGAAAATTTAGGCTTTGGATATAAGAATCAAATCTCTTATACCACTGCCTAGAGGCTTGTTTCAAGCCATACACAGATTTTTTCAACAAACAAACTAAATCATAATTTCTGCCGTTTTCTAAACCTTTAGGTTGATACATATAAATTGTTTCATCAAAAGAACCATAAAGAAAAACAGTTTTCACATCCATTTGCTCAAGTTCTAAATCAAATTGTGCAACTAAAGCAAATAAAATTCTGATAGAAGTATATTTAACCACATGAGAAAAAATTTCATTATAATCAATCCCTTCTTTTTGAGAAAAAACCTTTGGCGACATGTCTAGCCTTGTACCTTGGTTTAATGTCCTTAGACCCACTTTCTTTTATTCTAAAAATCCATTTAAAGTCAATTATCCTTTTATTTACATGTCTATTGACTAAAATCCAAGTACCATTTTTCAGAAGTGAGTCCATCTCTTCTTGCATAGCTGCAAGCCAGAGTTTGAATTCTTTCGAAGAAACAGCTTCTTCAAAAGATTCAGGTTCAAATACTAAAGGATCAGAATAGGTAAATGCAGACACAAAATCAGGATCCTCAAACCTAGGAGGAGGTCTAATCTCTCTTCTAGTTCTATCCCTAGCTAATTGATAATTTTCTAAATCAGTTTCTGCTTAAGGGAAGTTATCAGGCAATGGCACAGTGTCAGCTAGTTCAGGTTCAGGTTCAAGATTGACATTTGGAGACTGTGGGGGTTGCTCCACCTAAAACTGAGTATTGGGCAGACCATTTTCATCACCTAAATGGTCTGCACTCAGCTCAGAGGTAAGGAAATCTCTATCATTAACATGATTAACTAATTTTTCATCCTTACAAGGGAAAACATTTTCATTAAAAATTATAGACCTACTAAGAATGACCCTGTAACCTCCCTGTTCCCTGATCCATAATCTATAACCCTTGACCCCCTCTCCATACCCAAGAAAAACACGTTTTAATGATCTGGAGTAAAGTTTAGATTCAGACTGGTGTGAGTGGCAGCACACCCAAAAAATTTTAACTTTGAAAAATCAGGAAGATAATCGATCCAAATCCAATCAGGAATTTTGAAATCAATGGCACTGTAGGGAGAAAGATTTATCAAATAAGAAGCAGTTTTGACTGCTTCACCCCAAACAAATTTTGGCAAGTTGGAATCAAGTAGAAGACACCTAGTTCTTTCTAGGAGTGTCATATTCATCCTTTCAGCAACCCCATTTTGCTGTGAACTGTAGACTACAGTCCTGTGCCTAAGAATACCTAAGGTGCTACAGAAAGAATCAAACTCTTGGTTACAAAATTCTAGACCATTATCAGTTCTAATAGTTTTAACTCTCTTTTCTTTCAAATTTTGAACTAAGGTGATCCAGTTTTTGAAAACAGACATAGTAGCATCCTTAGTTTTTAACAAATACACCCAGGTTTTCCTAGAAAAGTCATCACCTATAAGAAGGAAATACCTAAAACCTGAAACAGAACTCACAGGGGCAGGACCCCATAAATCAGCATGCAAGTACTCAAGAACATCATTAGATTTATGAATACCTTTATCAAATGAATTTCTTTTCTGTTTACCTAACACACATTTTTCATAGAAATCAAGTTTATGCAACACATCATTACCAAATACACCTTTGGTTTCAAGTAATTTAAGTCATTTTTGACCTATGTGTCCTAATCTCTTATGCCATAACACAGTCTTATTCAAATCAGACACAATATTAAAGGACTTAGCATAAACAGGTAAGGTATTCAGCACATATATCCCATTAATTTTGGGAGTACTAGAAATCAAACATTTATTTTTGAAAATACTCAAATAACCATTACGCATTCTAATCTCAAAAGATTCAGAATCTAAGACACCAAGAGAAATCAAGTTCCTTTTCAAATCAGGAACATATCTGGTTTGATTTAAAATAAGAGTTTTGTTATTTTCAAGTTGTAACAAACCTTTTACAGTACCTTTCACATCACAAGTAATATTATTTCCAAGTTTCATAGAACCAAACCAATTATCACTGAAATTAACAAATGTATCTTTTTCAGGACACATATGAAAAGTGCAGCTAGAATCAAGAACCCATTCATTCTTATTATCAGATTCAGTAGTAACATAAACCACCCCATTATTATTATCTTGCACTGCAGCCTCAGTTTGGTTACTAGTACCATGGTCATTTTTCCTTTTAAAACAATATTTAATATGAGATCCAGGTTGGCCATAATAAAAACAAAGTCTAGGAGGTTTATCTACATCTGAAGTCCCAGCATTATTATCATGTGCTCTATAGTTGTTCTGATTTCTGAAATTATTTTGATTTCTAAAATTATTATCTTGATTTCTGAAACCAGGCTGGCCTCTAAAGTTATTATCCTTAGACTTATTGAAATTGCCCTTATTCTGAAAATTACCCTTTGCAGGCTTGTTATTCCCAGAGTTATTTCAATCCCTATTGTTGCTAGAAGTATTCCAATTTCTATTGAAATTATTCCCAGACTTATTCTGCCTAAAAGAGTTCTTCTTCCTAGAGGTTCCTACAACATTATAGGTTTCCTTAGGATTACTTTTAAATTCTAGTTCTTTATTCTTAAGGGAAGTATGGACAATTTCAGTGCTCAGTTTTTACCCCATACTCTAATGCATTCCTAAGATCTTAAATTTATCCCCCATAACATTCAATAAACACACAACCTTTTGTTCATCAGTAAGTTTTTCATCACAATTTAAAAGACTCTGTGTGATCTTAGTAAACCTACTCATATTATCATCCACATCCTTAGATGGATCAAACTTAAAAGAAAAATATTGTTTCCACAAGAAGCACTTATCAGGAAGAGACACGGTATCATAAATTTCATCCAATTTATCCCACAATTCCATAGTATTTTTGGTCTTGCCTACTTGTCTAATGACATTATCAGATAAGTGCAAAAACAAAGTGCTCCATGCAGTCTCATCCATTTCAAGTTGTCTTTCCTGAGGGGTGTTAAGGGGCCAGGAATTATCTATAGCCCTAGCACATTTCATTTGAAGTAGTAAAGCTAGCATTTTCTGGCTCCAGAGGTTGAAATCCCCTTTCCCATTCCATATTTCAATAGCTACTTTAACAGTAGCCATTGAAATAATGACCAAGATTGAAAAATTTTAAGTAATGGAGCTTTAATAATTCAAGAAACAATCAATCAGGCAGAGAAACAACAGTGCAGGTCATAGTCACTAAGCAAAGCAGTTAAATAGAGGCAAGAGAATGATTCAGAATGATTACACAGATTCAGAATACAGTAATCAAATAACAGAGTAATCAAGGTGATCATCAATCAATCAGAATTAATCACTCAATCAAGAATCACACAGAACGGTATACTGAAAAACTATTCTTCCAGTATATCCCTCAACCTATACTGGATATTCCCAAACTCCCTCAGATTCCCGGATTCTCAATGAAATCCTAGACAAAGGAAAGAAATGGGGTCCAAGATATAGGCTTCAATGGAGAGATTTTTGGAGAGAACAGAAAATTTGAAAACAAATTTACAGTATAGAAAGATTGCAGTAATTAAAAGATATCACCTGATTGCAATTATAATACGCTACAGAAGCTTCTACAAGGAGCAAATATCAACAAGTTCAGGGGCCTCCAAGAATCAGCACCACATATTATAATCACCACGAAGAACAACCACCAAGGAGCAATGTAGGATTCTTTCCCCCAAAAATTAGTATATTTATAAAGAAAAATATACCGAGTTTCAGAATCCTCAAAAATGTGGACTCAGATTCAGAGGTCCAGATACTCAATAAAATCATGGAAACCCTAATTTTGAAAATAGCTTTCAAAGAAAAATATCCATGAAGTCAGAGTATCAAAAGATTTATACAAAAATCTTCAAAAAATTTCAAATCTGAAAAATATCCCTCTAATATTTTCAGAAAACACAAAACGATTTACAGAAAGGGTTTAAACAACTCAAGAAAAAATATTTCTTCAAAGTTTAACACAAGAACCAGAAACCCTAAAAACATAATTTGCAAAATATCTCAACAACTTCCAGAAAACCCTAGATCCAATAAGAACAAATCTGGATCCTAAAGATCTGAGTCTAAACCACAGCGTATTCGAAGAACCCTAAGGCTCTGATACCACTGTTGGGATTAGAGGACTCAAGATCGAACCACAAAGATCAAAGAACTCAAATGTTTACACAAAAACTCAAAAAGAATTTATTGAAATAAACATAAAGAGTACAAAAACAAACTTCAAACTCAGATTACACAATATTCACAGAAACTTCAAAAACCGTACAAACTAAACCACGAAGAACAAGAGTTACAGAAATACTCTGCCAAACTCAACAAATGTATACTGATTTACACAAAGTATCAGTATCTAAGAGAAATCACTAAGAACAATAAGGCGATTTTCTAATTTTCTAGAAGAAATCATGAAGAAGACGAAGGAGGCGAGAAATCGCCTTTTCACAGAGAGAGAGATAAGCGTGTGGAAGAATCTGAATCAATTGAGAATTCAAGTGTTGCCAGTCAGCCTTATCTCTAAATGGATGGTGCAAATGATACGAAAGTGATCCAACGGTGCATATGAGAGGTGTTAGTGATAACCTGGGCCTCAACCGGGTCAAATGTATAGGTTCAAATTTCGGGCTGCTCATGGGCTTCAGCTTCAGACATTGGGCTTCTATATAATTGGTCTAAAACAGAAAATTGTAGGCTTCAAATTTGGGCTTTTCAATTGGATCAGATCAATTGGTCCAACAGGAATTACTGGCAATAGTGACAAAGAACAAATGAAATCAGCTGGTTTAGCTTAGAACGAGGGAAGAAAAACCATAAATAAACCAAGAAGATATGTGGAATAGAGAACACGTTTGTAATAGAAAACTAGTAACTGGTAACTGATTTTTAAGAGTTGTTATTCTTGTAACTGAATTGGTTGGTTAGTTAGTTAGTTAGTTGTATTACTTTACAAGATGTATAAAGAAGAAGAGTGAGATAGATCAAAGATGAACAGAGATTTTCTCATTTCTTTTCCTCGATCTTTTTTTCTCATCCCAGTTCTCTACTTCTTTTCCAGTTCTCTACTGCTTTCTCCCATTTCTACTCTATCAGGTTTCTCACCATCAATTGGTGCTTTCATCTAGGTCAAGAAATGGAGACCAGGACAAAGATGATGGAGGAACGAATGGACAAGCAAGATCGGGTGATTAACCAAATTCAAGATGAGATATGCAAGTCCAAGATACAGTGACAGCTATGAGCAAAGATTTCAATAAAACTTGTTACAAGTTCTTTGTGATGCATGCAGATTGGGAACAACAGACTCGACAACAGCAACCATCTTCGTCAGCAAAGTCAACACGCGAGGATGGTGTGGGACCTTTGAGATATGGGTCAGCGGCTTCAACGAATTTAGGGGGCTTACGGATTAAGGTACCTTGATTTGATGGAGGTGATCCTCAAGCATGGGTTTTCAAGATTCAACAACTTTTTGATTTTCGTAACATTGATGACAATCAACGGAGATCGTCTCCGGGTAGCACCTTTCTAGTTTCTACTTTGATGGGAAAGCATTGGCTTGGTATCAATAGCTTGTGAAGAATACCAAGATTGCTTCCTGGAATGGATCTTTGCAGTCATTACAAGTTAGATTTGGACCTTCAGAGTTGGAGGATTATCAAGGCCAACTCACAAAACTGATGCAAACGAGATCGGTTTTGGAGTATCAAGAGGCGTTTGAGTGTTTGTCGAACAAGGTGAATGGTCTTTTTGAATCGTTTCTTTTATGTTGTTTCATTTCGGGGGTTGAAACCTTCCCTTCAGCAAGAAGTAACATCATTTCAGCCAGAATCTTTAACCCGAGCCATGGCCTTAGCTAAAATCCAAGAAATGAAACTTCACCTAAACAACCTCAACACCAAATCCAAACTTTATTCACAGTATATGCCATTGTTATCAACACCACAGACTACACCAATAAACACTACAAGCACCATCCCAAAAATACCAATAAACATAACCCCTGTTAATTCCAAAACAAACTAGTAACCAAAACCAAACTAAGCATTTAGTCCACAAGCTCACTCAAAGCCAATTTCAAGCTCGAAGGGAGAAAGGTCTATCCCTTTATTGTGATGAAAAGTATAAGCCTGGGCATAACTGTCATGCATCAATGCATATTTTAATAACCCCAGATGTGGAGAAGGATGGTGAAGTGGA
Organism: Ligustrum vulgare; assembly: GCA_963555705.1. Lineage (NCBI taxonomy): Eukaryota > Viridiplantae > Streptophyta > Magnoliopsida > Lamiales > Oleaceae > Ligustrum > Ligustrum vulgare. The sequence goes on along the minus strand of OY743186.1, from coordinate 12,933,932 downwards.
TGAGATGGATGGTGTAGTTGATAACGTTAGTGAGAACCTAATGGATCTTAGTACGAAAAACTCCTCAAATAAGTTTCCATGCTTTATCAGGTGTGGTATTACCTCAAACATTACGATTCAAAGGTTTGATTGGTAAGTCAGATATGTTGATTTTAGTGGACGGAGGGAGCACTCACAACTTTTTGCAGCCGAAGGTAGTTTCAATGCTTCAATTACCTATGGTTACAGACAAGAAATTTGATGTAATGGAGAGGTTTTGAAGTGTGAAGGCATGTGTGAAGCAGTCCCAGCTTGAATCCAAAAGCACATATTTTTGGTAGATTTCTATGTGCTTCCATTCAAAGGTGCTGACATGGTGTTAGGAGTGCAATTGATGCAATTGTTAGGGCCTATTATCATTGACTATCAAAAATTAACGATGGAGTTTACTTGGAATAACGAGACTATCTTATTACAAGGGGATAAACTAAAGTTTGGATCCCTTATGTGTAAGACCGCTTTTCATTTTTCTTACAATTTTAAATTTTCACGTAATATTGTGGTGAATGTTATTATAAATTATAATTTTATGATCTTTAACATTTATAATTGGAATTATCTTGCAGTGGAAGGACTTGGACGCCGTCTCGATCAATGTACCAATTAAAATGTTTATAAATTGTTTACGTACAATTCTATGTCTAATTGTTTATTTTAATTGATGCTTGCCAATTTTATTGTAATTGAGTAGTAAGTTGCCTAAATGGCAGTAAATTGAAGTTGGGAAAGTTTGGTGACACTTTGGAATTTTATGTGAAATTTATGAGCCTACATTACAAATTTATGAGAGATGAGGGACTAAATTGCAATTTACCAAAAGTTAAACATTAAACCTAACCTAAAGATCTCTCACTCTCATATCACTCTCTCACCCGACGCCTCTCACTCGGTCTCTCCCTCTCGTCGCCTATCCCTCGCTCTCTTCTCTCACCCTCTCTCTGTCTCGCCCTCTCGCCGCTCCTCTCTCGGCACGCGGTCACCACCGTACACCCCCCATCACGGTGAGACTCCCTTCCCCTTCCCCTTTCACGCCCGCACACAACCACTCACGGACGGACACACACACAACACACACATGGAATTTTGTATGTATATATGGAATTGTATGTATATATTGTATTTATATATAATTTCAGTTTGAACTATCAAGATATAAGGTGTAGATATACATTACTGTGTATGTATATATGTAAAATTTTCAGATTTTCAGATTCTATTTGTATGTAGATTTCGAATTTTAGGCTAATTTTGGGTTTGAGTAATGTTCATCACGGATGTATAATTGTTGAATATTGGTATGTAATTTTCAAACTTTTCAGATTGTAGTTTTTTGTTGAATTTATAACTAAATTGGAAATTGTAATGTATTTTCGAATTTAGGAAATTTAGTTCTAATTAGTGTAACTGATAATTGATTTCAGTTAGTTTAATTGAAATTTTTGAATGTTGAGTTAATTTGAGATTTTCAAATTTATTGATATTTAGAATATTAATTGAATAATTTGGTAAAGTTAAGTTCTATAATTCTTACTTTGAGTTTGAATTAATAGATAAGAAAAGCTTTCTAGAGTACATTGGAATTGACTTCTTAATTTCGAATATGGTGTTGTGTGTTGGACTTAGCGTAAGGTCACGTTTGGGATTAAATTGTGAATGAAATAGAAGTTTCAACCTTGTTTAGAGTTTAAAATGTGATTTTGAACTAAAAGTATATTTTATTGAATGAATCGATACAACTAGAATTTTGGTACATTGACGACACGGGCAGTCGAGGCTCCTCCACTTACAAATTCAGAAACGGTAAATGCTAAGGACGTCAAGTAAGTAAACTTCCCCCTATTTTCATAGAAGTTGAATGTAAATGTGAAAGTTATGTGTAAATGACTGTCGTGCAACTTACTTGCTTTGATGAATTGCATTTACATTATGAAAGCATATGTTATTGAGAAGAATGTTTAAGTATGCACATTATCATGTCATTGCATCATCAAGCATGCATTGACATCGAAATTTGGAAGTCAAATGTTTTAAATGAAAGAAATGTGTCAAAGTGCAAGTTTGTTCAAAAGTTATGTATCCCAAGTTTTAAAGAATGAATGGGTGTGCTTCTAGTTCATGAAAGATGCGAGTGGGAAATGGGGCGCGGGGGACCGGCGTACCCGAATGTAATGAACCGCTTTGCGGTGGGAAAGTGAATGTTACACCGCTTCGCGGTGGGAAAGTGAATGTTAAACCGCTTTGCGGTGGAAATGCGCATGTTAATCTGGTTCCAAATAAGTAATTGCCCACTGTATTCTGATTGACTAGAAGTTACATCAAGTGAGCTCACGATGGAAATTAAGTGAAAGTTTTGAAATGTAAAGTGAAAGTTTCGAAATGTTGAATGTTCTGGAAAGTAAAGAAAAAGGGGATACATATATGAAATTTTTAAAGCATTCATGTCATAAGCATGCATTCATGCATACAGTTTACTTACTGAGCTTTAGCTCACCCCAATCCCTCCCCAACATTTCAGGTGATGAAAGTTAGGTGATCCGAGGAGAACATTTGGCGGCTGACTCGGACAGTACCCGATGTCGACATTATTTAATAAAGTTAAATTTATTAAAGTTATTATTTGAATTTATTCCTTAATTCATTATTTTGATAATTGTTTGGTTGAGATTAGTTTAAATTAGTTATGGAATTCCTAATATTGGTTATATTATCACTTATTGTATTTAATTGAAGCTTATTGATGAAAAATGTTGTGTTGAGGAGTTGGGGGATTGAATTTGAAATAGTGTGGTGATGTGAGAGTTTGAAGTAGAATTGAGTTTGTATGTTGAGTATTGGATTTTTATTTGAGTTGAGTTTTATGTTGTAAAATGGTTTGATGTCCCTCTACAAGTTGGTTAAGTCCAATTTATAGAGGAGACTCTGCCGAAATTTTGTAAGAATTTTATAATAGATAAATGAATATTTTGATGTGTAAATGATTTAATTCCGCATATAATGTGAATGGAAGTTAACATGCCTAGGTTTTAGACTTTTGAACTTGGGGTGTTACATTATGTCTCTTCATCAATTTCGAAGATTACATAGCACTGGTAATGTAGCTTCGATGTTTCAGATAACATTCCTGAAACCGAATGGCAGTGAGGAGGTGCAAAAGATAGTGGGAGAGGTACAATAGTTATTGTTACAATTTGGAGATGTTTTTGAGGAGCCAAAGAATTTACCGCCCCACAATAACAAGGATCACGAGATTCATTTGGAACCAAATTCAACTCCATTAAGTGTTCGACCATACCTCTTGATGCGTTTTTTCGAGTGATTTAATGCTGAGGTACAATTTCTTGTCCTTTTCTTTCTTTTTTTCTTCTCTATATGTAATAGTTCTCTCTGAATGTCAGTCCCCTTGATTTCAGGCAGCACTGATCCTGCTTTCTTTGAGTACAGGTTGGATTATTAGATAACCCCTCCATTACTCTCAATCTTTCCTAAAGGCTAGCCCAATCTTGCAAGATCCATGGGATTAGCTGGGATTGGACCTTCATTTATTCACTTTCTTTTATCTGTAGCCAAATTAGTGGGATTCCATTTGTCTCTGATTATAGCACCTCATTGTTGGATATTAGGCTTCGATTTCTGGTCCAATAACCTCTCTTATCGTCCTGGGCCTAGAAGAGACCCACTAGTACTTGGGTTTGTTTTTATACCCATTACAGTTTCCCCTTTTTTCATGCATGAGTGATTTTGTACCGTACAGATGAATTTTACACAGTACAGATCAAATCACGTATGTATGAAAAACATGAAGTGCTCCTATAAATACTCCCCCAAGCTCTCACTTTCTCCTTCACTCTCTCTATAATACTTGCAAAATTTCTCTCTCTAGTTGGTAAGTCTTTTTTCCTTTTTATTTTTGTTGTTTTTTCCATTTTTTTCCATTCTTTCTTTCTTTAGTTTATATGTATGTATTTGTTGCGAATTAGTCCTAGGCTTTTTTAGTGAATGCATTTAGGGACCATTTTTCTCTCTTTTGTTTTTTGGAAAGATACCCAGCTCGTCGAAGAGCTAAGCAGTCAGACCTCCCATTTTTTTCTTTTCTTTTTCTTTTTCTTTTTTTTTTTTTGCTGACTTTTATCCCTTCATTATCCTCGTAGGTATAACATGTTTGGGAATAACGATGTTCTCATCTATGAGCAGATTGACGACATACGTGAAGAAGTTGTAGAGCGTAACTTTACCTCTTATAGGGACGTTGTTTCTTCTATCACACCTACCCGTCTTAGGTCGCTTCGTAGGCGTTTTGCTATCCCTAAAACTTATGAATTATTGGCTCCAAATGAGGATCAAAGACCACACGAGTCTCCCCCTGGATTTATCACCGTGTTTGTTTCCTAGCTTGAGGTTGGTCTTCGTTTTCCTCTACATCATTTCTTTGTAGATATCCTTAATCGCTACAACATCTGTCCTTGTCAACTGGTTCTGAATTCGTGGTCACTGATGACTGCATTTTACCTGATTGTTGAAGCATACATATTCAGGACATATTTTACTTTGTTCCACCGTTTAGTGTTTATTAAGAAGAATGCTGTGGGTTTTTATTATTTCTCGGCTCGACCAGATAGGAAATTTTTGACGAGGTTGCCTAGTTCACACCGGGACTGGAAACCAAAGTTCTTCGTCAAGACTGCGAATTGGCCCTTTTTGGAGGATCGGAGTGAAAATGTGGAAAAGTTCAAGTCCTTTAGGTTCACCGATCCCCATATTGAGCATTTCACTGAATTTTTGAGTCTTCGGCTGTTCAAGTGTTCGGGAGTAGTTACTGAGGCAGCTTTGTCTTTAGCAGGGATGAGCTCTCTTGATAGGATAGTGTTAACATAGTAAACATTGACATTTTCTATTTTTCTACAAATCGGTAATTTCAGTAAAATTAATATAATTACTAAATACGTGTATTGAGTAATTTATTAAGTTTAATTAAATTACGTACATATTTCTTGAATATAATATCTCCTATATTTTTGTGATAATCATTTTTGGAGACGATGATTTTTGAATCAAGAAATATTGACCTATTATGGTTAGAATCAAGATATGTTTCTTAACATCCAATTTTATGATTGGCCGAAAATCCCTTAATGGCCGAGGATCTTGGACCTAAAATCTTGATGTCTTAGTTGGTGCTTATCACCCTTAATGGACGAATATCTTGATTCTTGGTACTCAAGTTTATCATTTCATATGGTAAGATCTTATTCTTGATATGGCCGAGTATCTTGTGTCGTGGTACTTAAGCTTATCACTCCAAATGGTACTTAAGCTTATTCTTGATATGGCCGAGTATCTTGGTTCCTGGTACTTAAGCTTATCACTCCAAATGTTAAGATCTTTTATTCCATAACCAATTGTGACTATCTTATCTTTACTTATGGTAAGATTTATTTATGATTACCTTACTATTATCTCTAATTATCTTTGATTGACTTGGAGGTAATAGAGATCTTATGCAACAAGGATTCTTGATGGACATGCAATCCGATTGCATTTAAATTGGAGAAAATGGGATGTTTTCTCAAAGAAGTCTTGAAGCTAATTTTTGTGTGGTGAACTTATATTCACGACTTCGACAGTGTTTCGACTTCGATTCTCCGGGAGGAGGAATCAATCACTTGGAGAAGAAAAGACTTTCAGCGTGAAGATCAAAAGGAAGGTTTGAATCATATTCGATCGGGAGTTCGAGCTTGCTGAAGAGTGTTGCAGATTCAAAGAAAGCTACTGAAGAGTGGTGGGACACCAGCTCATATTACATGCCATAGAGGATCATTGAATGATCTATTTCTTGGATGTTTGATAAATCTATGCGTAGATTTATCCTGTAGTTTAGATTGATCTTTGTAAAACCTTTTCTTATATAGTGATTGATTTTTGTCCGCAGGGTGCGGGCACGTGGGTTTTTCCTGTTAGGGTTTTTTTCCACGTTAAGCTCAAATATTGTGTTCTCGTATTCTTACAATTTTGCATAGTTTATACTGTCTATTTACGTTTTACAATTCAGACGAATCTGCATTAGTAAGATTCATCTGGTATTGCACTAAAACAAATCTTAACGATTCATTGTTAATTTGTTACTGTCCAGACATATCTGTGACAGTCATTTCATTACAACATAAAAATTAGACAACTTTAAATTTTCAGATAGATCCTAACTTGATTTTGGGTATTCTTACTTTGAATGTTTACATCATGCTTTTCTTTCAACTTGTACTGATATACCCTCCTTGCTCTTCGTTGCTTTTACAGTTCCACTTATGGATCAAGCACAATTAACAAAGGCTATGAAGAGGAGGATTGCAAGTGGTATCTTGGGATCCTCATTGAGACGTGTTGTTGACGACGCTTCACGTAACTTGCATCAGAAATCGAAGTCTTCATCTTCAGTTGTTGACAAGTCTGGCTTGCCCCCAGTTCATCAAAGCATTAATGCCCCTCCAAACATCGATGAGAGCTCTGACTTGCCTCATGGCACTCGACATTTTCCTGGGAAGTTTATTTCCGATTGGACAGTAAAGTTTAGCGACTCTATTTTAGAGAGCCCAACTACTGCAATGACGCTCCTTCAAGGTCTTTCTTTGGACAGGGACATGGATATAGCTAGCGACCGACCATCCAAGAACATGGTTTTAACCTTTTACCACGATCTATTCAAGGTATGGTACTTGTATGAATTTTTTACTCTTCGCATGTGTATTTTTACAGTTTTTTTAGGTGGTTTTTGGTGCTAATCTGATGCACAACACCTTAGCTTGTTAGACCAACAGTTTGATGAATAGTAACTAGCGAGTCCAAAAGTTGCTGAAGAAGTTGGAGGATTCTAGATCGAGGGAAAAGGGTTTAGAGCAACAGATGTCTAACCTTCATTCTCAGGTTGCTTTCCTAGAATTGTAGACACAGGAGGATGTTTCTCGAGCCCTCGCTTCTTACCGTGACACAGATAAGTTCTGGTCCCTCATGGATGATGCTATTAAGGCGTACAAGACATCTCCAGATTACTTTGAGGGGATAGTTGAGACATTGTCTGCTCAGTACACTAATGGCTTCAAGGCTTGCAAGAAACAACTTTCGAAGAAGAGAGAGGGAGACTGGAGTTTCTTACGTGTTGAAGAGTTCGACGGTGAGCCATTTGGCGCTGAAGAAGAAGAAGAAGAAGAAGAAAAGCTTGATGATGATAACATGGAGGATTGACAGTCCTTGGTGATTTTTGGTTTTCACTTAAGTTTTGCGGCATATATTCTAAGGTCCTCGTTCGTAATATGATAGAAGTTATATGAAGGGTTCTTTGCACCCTTTTGCGGTGTATTAAGAACATTTTTTCTTGGTAATATATGTTTGTAGACTTGGTGCACTTTTTTGTTGTTAGATAGATTTCGGCCATGCATTTTAGATCTTCAATGTCGTAGTATCTCCGGGAGCTTTTGGTTTCTAATGACTTGTTTTTATACTGTTTCGCACTTTTAACAGCAATGTTGACCTAGTTGTTTCAGCCTTTTGCATGTTTCTATGGCCGCAGTGACCTAGTCGTTTACTAGGGTAGGCCGTTGGAGCATTTTTCGTGGTCGTAATGACCCTGTTGTTTACTGTGGTAGGCCGTTTGTGGGTTTGTTGGCCGCAATGACCCAGTGACTTACTGTGGTCGACCGTTTGTGGGTTTGTTGGTTGCAGTGACCCAATTGCTTACTGTGGTCGGTCGTTTGAACATTTTTTGGCTGCAGTGACCCAATTGCTTATTGTGGTCGTCCGTTTGAGCATTTATTGGTCGCAGTGACCCAGTTGCTTACTGTGGTCGGCCGTTTGAGCATTTGTTGTTCGCAGTGACCCAGTTGCTTACTGTGGTAGGTCGTTTGAGCATTTGTTGGCCTCAGTGACCCTGTTGTTTACTGTGGTCAGCCGTTTGCATGTTTGTGCATTTCATGACCAAAGTGGACACATAGAAAACCGTTCAAGTGAAAAAATAACTCAGGATTTATTAGAGTAATGCCCTTACATTTATTGTAGTAGCATCGAATTGGAAAGAAAAGAAAAGAGTACCATTACTGATAATACTTTTTTAGATTCTGAATATTTCATGGTCGGACAAGCTTCTTGTCTTGAAGGTCTTCAAGTTCATATGTGTCGGGCTTTACCACTCTTAAGATTTTGTAGGGTCCCTCCCATCTCGCATCCAATTTTCCTACTGCGTACCCTGTTGTATCGGCTCTCCTTAGCACAAGTTCCCCGCATTGGAGGGTACATGGTTAGACCCTCGGTTGTAATAGTTCATCATCCTTCTCCAATATTCTACAGCTTTCAACTCTGCTCGGTTCCTTTTCTCTTCCAAGAGGTCTAGGTTCTCTTTGGACATCTCTTCATTTGCATCATGGTCGTGTAGTTGAATCCTTAAGCTTGGAGTTCCTATCTCCATTGGGACTATAGCTTCGCTTCCATAAGTTAATGAGAAAGGTGTCTCCCCCGTTGTTGTTCTAGTTGTAGTGCGATATGCCCATAGGATTCCTAAGAGTTCATCAGGCTATTTCCCCTTTGAACCATCGATCTTGCCCCTCATTGCTCTGGGAATGTTCTTGTTTGTTACTTCCGCTTGCCCATTTGACTGAGGATGGTTGACTGAGTAGAAAAATTGCTTGATTTTGAACTCTTCGCACCATTTCCTAAGTTTGGACCTTTGGAATTGCCTTCCATTTTCAGATATAAGTACTCGAGGGATTCCAAACCAACTGAAGACATTTTTCCATAAGAGTTTCTTCACCTCCTATTCAGAGATTTTAGCAACTGCTTCCACTTCCACCCATTTGGTGAAATAGACAATGGCCACTATCAAGAACTTCCGCTAACACAGAGCTGGCGGAAATGGCCCCAGAATATCAATTCCCCATTGAACAAACCAGCGTGGCCCTGCTATTGACTGAAGAGGTACTGTGGGTTGATGGAGAATATTGCTATGGATTTGACAGGCCCTGCATCTTCTCACCATATTATCTGCATCTGATTTCATTGTCGGCTAGTAGTATCCCTGTCTTAACACTTTAGTGGTCAAAGCTCTCCCTCCAATGTGTCCACTGCAAATGCCTTCGTGGACTTCCCTCAATATGTAGTCTGCCCCACTTTTACTTAGGCATCACAGGAGCGGTTGCATGAATGAGCGCCTATAGAGTTCGTCACCAATTAGAGTATATCTCGCACTCCTCTTTGCGATGGCCCGCATTTCTTCTTTGGTCTCTGCTGAGCATTTTCCTGCCAAGTATTTCTCTATATCATCTTTCCAACTTTTCTCCTCCTGTTGGTTTTCTATTAACGTAGAGTTTCCCAACTTGGACAGAGCATCAGCTTTAGAGTTTTCTTCTCGTGGGATTTGCATAATAAAAAATTATGTGAGCTTCGTGCATTCTTCGTGTACTTTTTGCAAGTACTGTCGCATCATACTTTCTCGCACTTCATATTCCCCTTTGACTTGCCTCACAACCAACTTCGAGTCGCTATGTGCCACTAAATAAACCAAGAACGTATGTGGAATAGAGAACACATTTGTAATAGAAAACTAGTAGCTGGTAACTGATTTTTGAGAGTTGTTATTCTTGTAATGGAATTGGTTAGTTAGTTAGTTGTATTACTTTGCAAGATGTATAAAGAAGAAGAGTGAGATCAATTAAGGATGAACAGAAATTATAATAGAATGTAAGGTAATTTCTTTTCTATTCTATTAGGTTTCTCAATATCAATTGTTCAACATGTTTCGTAAGGTAATTTCTTTCCACGATGTATGGAATGCGCTATATCAAAGTCATTATGTTGGAGTTGAGTCATACAATTTCTCATTTGTTATGATTTGGCGCTTTTAGGATAATACTGAGGCATAGACACTGCCGATGGTGTTTTTTTTAGATGAGCTTCCAAGTGTAGGTCTAAGCAGCAAATTGTTCTATCTTGCACTATTTTGTTAAGTAATTGGTAGCCCCGATAGACAAAATACATTACCAAAGTGTGGTAAAAGTTTTTTCTGTTTATGAACAAAGAATGTTATGTTTTCGAGATAAAATATGTGGTTGAAAGTGATTTTGGAGAAATGTGTTTAGTTAAAAAGTGTTTCAAAAAAAAGTGTTGCTTATAAATTTGTTTACAAATAGTTTACCAAAGGTTAAAATATAGCCCTTGTCTGGGAGGGATTTTCTCCCATTTTCTATCAAATTTTGATAAAATCATTCCAACAGAGCCTACTTTTTACCTAGCAAACTTGGGCCCCACAGGCTATCATTTCAAAGTCTTTCATCGAGTATTCAGTTATTATCCCAACTTTTTAATTTTTTTTTCCAATTTCGCCCTTAGTGTTTATTGGGGATTGAATCTCTCACCAACTATGGAAGGTTATAAAAGTCATTGAAAGAAAAAATTCTTCTGTCATGTGCAGTTAAGTTTTGATAGCACCCTGACAAAAAGTAAATATCATACAACCGATCAGATGATTTTATCTAAATTTGATACAAATTGTGATTAAAATCCCTCCCAAATAGGCACATACTTTTTGAAACTCAATTAAACTATGAAGCATATATATATATATATATATATATATATATATATATATATATATATACACAACTTATTATGTACTCAAAATATCATGGTCTACGAAGGAAAAAGGGGTTTCTTTTTTGGTAATCGGGGGAGGGGGGTGTAAAGGACAAGGATACAATGAAGGAAAATGCTATTTGAATCGAAAAGTATGACCTAAAGTGTGATCGAATTTTTTTGGGTTGTTGATTTTGGAGTTGATGTGATGGGTAAATAAATAGATTACTATCATGTCTGCCGGTGTAAAACTTTATGTTCTAGTAGCATGACTCTATAATGAATTTAACAAAAAATGCTAAATGAACAACACATATAAACAATATGATGGACAATACACTCACATGGGGTTGGACCCACCCAATGGTGGACCTCACACCCATGTAAGTGTGTTGTTCACCGTGTTATCTATAAGTGTTAATCTAGCATTGTTCTAAATTTAAAGTGATATTCAGCCTTGGATTTGTGTTCATTGTACAACAATTTGGAGCCAATTTTTGTTGCGGGTTTTTGATAAAATACTTGTATTTTGAAATGAACTTTAAACGGCGTGAGAATAATGTTTCTTGTACTTTACCCGTCCCTGAAGATATGAAGTTCACATCGAATACCTACATGGTGCATTGGAAGTAAAGAGGAAGGAATCCGGAAATATAGAATATTACCCCAAGCGACCGCTTGGGGTAAAACCTAGGCAACGTGTGCATAAGTGTACGACGTAAGGAAATAACAAGAAGCAAGAAATTGCTACCGAGATCACAAAGTGTGAATAAAATCACGATATAAACACTTAGTTTGCAATGATCAATTATGCAATTGATAATCGTATAAGTAGCTTGCATACAAGATGATGTACAATACTATGAATATGTGTTATTACACAATTATTCACATGAAAAAAGAAGAAGAAGAAGAAGAAGTACCAAGTGTTATTTCAGAATAAAGACTATTAAACTATAGATTAACGAGGTTAAGATTTTATCATATACAGTTTGATAAAATAGGTATTATTTCAATCTCAATGATGCAATTCACAAACTTTCACAATGTTTTCTAGGTACTCAGAATAATGTACAGAACAATTAAGTAATCTCAAAAAATATAATATCACAATTTTCTTCCTTAAATTGAAGCCCTAATTCCCTAATATTCTGGGATTTTCATGAAACCTTATATAAAGATAAATTTATGGGAGATTTTCAGGAAATTTGCTGATATCTAACAAGATTAGGAACAAAACTCATAAATCTTGAAAAGTAATAAGGATTTCGTTACCAAAACTGCGATTTGAGAAAATATTGCACAAATACAAGAGATCACCTCCAGGTTCAGATCGAGGGTTTCTTTTGTCAAGGTATTTTAAGATTGTTTCAATTTTGGAGTTTTAAGAACAAAAACGGTTTCCCTTTTCTGATCGAAGATCAAATTTTTTTTTAAAGCTCTAATACCACTGATGGTCTGTCCAGATCCAGAACTAAAACAACCAAAATTCATAGGATATCCAACAAAAATGTAAATAACACGAGAATTTTTTGTCTAAGCCCCGAAGGTTTCGGTGACCACTATTAATACCCATATCCCCAGTTGAAGATCTATAAGGATTACGCTCAAATCCACTATAATCACCTAAACACATGTTAAAATGTACATATTATAGAAGAACCCTAAGGTACAATATTACACACTTCCCTATAACAATTTACCAATGAAAATACTCACTAAAGAGGAGAGATATGCTATTAATTAGCAACTAGTATTTTCACCCGTACGATGCACGAGAATATAGTTGTGATAGTGATTTCGATCAAAATTTATGAAAATATATTAATTATACAATCATATCAAAAAATATATATAGTACAATAACATTTTAATACAAAATATTATCGAATTCAAAACTTAAAAAAAAAAAAGTAATCAAAATAGAAAATGCAACATTTACAAAACTAATAAAAAAATAAGAAATTATGATCATTATAAGATTTTTCTTCTTTTCTTTTTAAAATTGTTTGTCTCTTTAAAAAAAAATTATTTTATTTACTATTTTGTGTGTTAAACTTTCTTTTTTAAAATAAGTTATTTTTATCTTCTTTTTTTATTTATTAAATTATTTTGAAATAAAATTTAATAAATAAAATTAACAACTATAAATCTATATTTACTTTGAATTGGTAAAGAATATTTTTGTTATATTTTTTGTTTGTTTAATTTTACTCCAAATAATTTTTTTTAGAAAATTTTCTAATCTTTGAAATAATTATTTATTTTTTAATTAAAATCGGTTCAACCCGATTCAATATTCTAACCCTTAACCTGTTGCCTCTTTCAGGTCGAACCATTTCAGGTTTTCTGAATACGGAGTATTATATAACTTACAATGTGTTCAGCAAACTTTGTTTATAATAAACACAATTTTCAATACCATTTATTTAACTACACATTTTTTTCTCTAATTTTTAACAACACATCTTACCTAAAAAACACAAATAACACCAATAATGACTATTTATAACAGTTGTCGAACAAATCATTAAATGATATAATTTAAAATGAAGTATAAAAAATAAAGTAAAACTTTGACATTTGATCTTTTGGACGATTTTATGGATAATGTTTTTACAGTTTGCTCTCACTTGTTATATTGTATTAAACTTCTTGTTGAGATCTTCGATTTGACGCCTATATTACATATTTTTCGATTTCAAAATAATACAATAATGTGTGGTTAAAAAAGATGTTTAAGAAATTGTGGTTTATAAATCATTTTTCCAAGTTTATCGAACACATACTTAAACATAATTTTAATACTGATAGTTACCCATAGGATTTTTCAAATACATTCCAACATGCGATAGCGATTAATTCTAACTCTTGTTAATTGTCATTATATATAACAGAAAACTTCATTCAATCAAGTATGAAATTATTCAATTTGGAAGAAGATTTTTGGATTAGTCATTTATTTTATTTATTTATTTTTTTTTTTACATAATCTAATTGAAAAACTCATAAAAAAATACACAATATAAGGAATGTTCTTAAATTCTTTAAATTAAAATTTTTTTCATTCTTTTAAAACATTTTCGGGTTATTTTAATATTTTTCAATACATTTTATAATATAATATTATATCTTTAGAAATAATTTAATGTTACTTTACCAAATTAGTTATACTATGATTAAGCAGAATATTTTTGAATAATCTTTTTTTTAATTAATTTAACAAAATTTCTAAATTATGGATCTTGAATACTTTTTTATAGCAATAGAGAATTATCTATTTATTTTTTAAATTAGACTTATGATGCTTTTGATGTAATTTTTTCACATTTTTCACCCCAAAAAAAATGAAGTTAGGATACATAATAAGATTAATAGTTATATTAAAATCAATCATCCTATTAAGTAAAAACAAATTTGTCAAAAAAAAAAAAAAAAAAAAAAAAAAAAAAAAAATTAATTGTCCTTTTTTGAAATTAGAACGAAGTATCTCAATTTTACAAAATATTTTTAAACAACACGCTTTTAAACTACTTTTTAATCACACATTTTTTTCTCTCCACTTTTCAATCACTAATTTTTATCTCGAAAATATCACATTCTTTGTCTTTAAACAAAAAAATTTAACTAATATTATTTTTTATATAATTTAACAGTGCTCAAAACAGTTTGTTTTATTTTTTTGGAACAAATGCATGTAGTATTCAAAAGTGTAATTAAAATTTGCAATCATTACACTTTTCAAAATGCAATCATTTTTTATTTATTTTTTAATTCTTGTGTTTTTGGCAAAATCTTTCTAAATTTAGCAAGTATATTTTGGCGGAAAAGTTTGTGTATGTTATTTTTGGTAAACGCTTTGTTTATATAGATATAGATGTCGCCTCTACCAATTTCACTAAAGAAATTACGAAGGCCAAAAAATGGCAAATCAATCTCAAACATAGGGAAGAGAAAAGAGAGGAGGAAGAATAGACGGCAAAAGGGTTAGATATTTCTAACCCGAAAACACAATAGACAGGTGTGCGTGTCTGTGTGTGTATATATGTGTTGGGAACTCGGGTTGTTCTACTCACAAAAATTGATTTCTTGTGATAGATCTTCCCGTTACAGGATTTTCTGTTCTATGTATTCAACTTGGAATAAATAATTTTGTGCACAAAAATGATTTTGAGAAGATTACCTTTGTAGCGTGCTTTACAATAATCTTCATCAACTGCTTCTTGATTTCACCAAAGCTTCAAACCCTCAAGCTTTCCTCGGTGTTCTCCAATGGCAGTTGTGCAGGTGTGTGGTCACCTTTCTCAAGATCTAGGTTAAACTAGGTTTAGGGTTTCTTTGTAAAGAGGAAACACACACTACACACTTTAGTGTGTGTTTCGCCACTTTTTCAATTAGGTTAAGAAAAATAGTCTTGGGAGACTATTTGTAACCTCTTTACACTCCAAAACCCTACCAGGCCTAGTACCATAACCCAGGCCCATTTCTGCACAACCCAATACAGGTAATAAGCCTGTATAAACCCATTATAGTGAAGCCACCGAGGGAACCTGATCGGACCCAATTAAACTAAGCTCCAATAAATTAATTATGACCCGATCAACTCTTGATCTGTCAAAATTAATTTATTAATCACGTTCTATTCCACTAAAAGAACGAGATTGCACTCTTAGTAAAATTGAAATTACTGAAACAATTAATCAATAATTATATCCTCTGACTTATCGTTCTTACATGTTACCCCCGTCGATCAACTCGAATATTCGGAGCAAGTTAAAATGACCAAAATGCCCTTCTTCGAATATTCATAAATTCTCAACTCTCATCTTCTGTCTGACAGTTCGATGTGATCCCATCACATCATAGAATTCAACAGTCACTGTCGAATTACTGAGCTCAGATTCAACTGTCCACTAGAAGAACCAGTGAGATTATGATCATACCTAAAAGGTGACGGATTCCATAATACGAATATATGTTCCTCGTTAGTTCACTTTAATTCCCAAAGTACCGAGATATTGATCAACAATTTGATCTCACCCATTGATACCTCAAAGAACTTCAAGTTAGTAATCGAAGTCCATTATCCGATTAGGATTAAGGTCCCACGTACGATAATCAAGTGAAATTAAATTTGTATGGTCAATGTCACAAATTATTTTCACGTGGTCCCGTCCAATACGTTCCAAACGTACTCTCAATTTTATTACCAAAGTCAAAGACAGACTTTAATAAAATCGAGACGATCTTATCAAAATAAATTGTCCATATTTATTTACTGATCGTGAAAGTTAATTTTAGATCTAATCACAAATTGAATCTTTCTTTGTTTAACAACTTAAACACTCAATTTGTAATATCAAACCGACCCGTGGACAAACACAACATCATATTAATACAATCAATTAATATTTTACTTTTAAATGTCGTGAATTATACTCTATGGGCATATATAATTCCAACAATATGTATATATATATATATAGCCGATTAGGCACATTCAATAACTCAATTTTATCCACCTATTGCCAATTCAACGTCCAAGGAGGTTAAAACTATAAGCTTATTTCTCAAACACACGTTTAATCCTTCCACATCCTGCTTCAAGCAGGCCAACAATGTGGGACGGGTCTAATGGCCCAATGTTTCATTATCCGCCTTCCAAAATTTCAAAACCCCATTAAAGTTTGGGCAGTACAACTTTACAAAAAATAATGAGTTAATTGCACTCTATACTACATTTTTAATGTTAATTGCACAAATTACTGTGCTGACAAAAAAATTGAAGAATATGTTTTCTTCTTCTTCTTGAAGTGATATATTTCTTCTTCTTCCTGAAGCCATCAGCCCATCTTCGCTGTTGTATCACCACTTCACTCCGCCCGATTGCAACTCTCCGATTTCACTCACCGAGAAGAGCTCCCAAGTGACCGGCTCCGATGAAGAGATGTGGTGATGGTGATTTTTGGTGGTTGCGGTGGTAACTTTTGTGTTTGTGGTGGTTTTATGGTAGTTGTAGTGTTTTGAGTGGTGGTGCGGTTGGGTAAGGTGGTGGTGCAGGTGTTGCCTGACTTTCGTTGGTGGTGTATTGTGATTTTGATGGTGTTGGTGTTTTCTAGCGTAGGAGGCGGTGCAGGTTACTAGAGCCTGGAGGTCGTGCTGACACAGTGAATACTCCAACACGCTAGTATCATGCAGTCGCGCCCATATATTAGCAGGCACCACCATGATTGGATGAAAAAGAGAGAGAACAAAGAGGTTGTCTCTTGAGGCGGTAGCGATCTAATGCCTAAGTCAAAATATTATAACTATTTTGTAAAGTATCAAAGGATGATACCAAGATTTCGCCTTAAACATCATAAAAAATTGAAAAATTTTCCTAATATGATACTAAAAATTTCAAAGTATCACAAGTATCATGTTGTGATACTTTAAATGTATAAAATACTTTTAAATTTTTAAAAAATTAAAAATATTTTATAGATTTAAAGTATCACAACGTTATACTTATATGAAAACAGTACTTTTCCTCCAAAAAAAAAATGAAATATTGTTCAGTAACTTTTTAAAATGAAGTAAGTTTCAATTATAATATCAAAAGTAGGATATTTGTACAAACACCCCAAAAATAATTTAAAATAAAATAAATTTTAATTATGATATCAAAACTAAGATATTTGTACACACCCCAAAAATAATTATT
Source organism: Ligustrum vulgare (assembly GCA_963555705.1). Taxonomy (NCBI): domain Eukaryota; kingdom Viridiplantae; phylum Streptophyta; class Magnoliopsida; order Lamiales; family Oleaceae; genus Ligustrum; species Ligustrum vulgare. The sequence goes on along the minus strand of OY743186.1, from coordinate 12,916,582 downwards.
GACTTTAACTTGGCCCCTATTTGATACAAATTAAAATTTTATTTTTTTAAGTCAAAAGTCAATCATCAATCTCAATCACAAACTTTGAGACCCACAATTTTTTCAACCACGCATCTTATCAACTTTTATCAAAATTTACTAAAAATTAGATTTTAATCTCGCTTAGACTAATATCCCACCAAATGTTCAGAATTTTCACCTGCTTAGGCGAGGGTATAATATTTTAGTATAAAATTTATCACGATACAATCGATAGCGCAATATACATGAAAGCTCAGTGACTTCTTATATATGTTATATGTTCAACAAAACGAAATAAAAGAATGATCCCTTCATCTAACTTCTTCTCTAGAAGCCAAAAAAGTAGAATCTAACCCGTCTAATATATCCAAAACGTTACCCTTCATGTGTTCCAATCCTCTACGCGGAGAGCTCCCAGTGCTCCTACTCAATGCCCAAACCTTATTTTTCCTCTTCTGCACCGTCGTGAATTCCTGGCTTTTGCTTAGTCCGGGGGCCAAGTTCTTCCTTTTCACGACCTTTTCCAACAAATTTTTATCATCCGGAGAGAGCTGGACTTTACGATTTCCAACATCGTTGTTTGATCCTTTAAGAGTTGGAGATTGCACTGGTTGAGCCCTGAGTCCGTTATCTCTATAAGTTACGAGGCTAACAAGATGATGAAGCCATGCCACTAGCTCGAGGATGTAGGAGTTGGCCTTCTGCTTCTCTGCATGATAGAGAGTCTGCAAGCGAATCAGGTTACTAGGTGTACCTGTTTTCTTGCCAAACTCGTTTCTGCCATTAAGAGCATATAAAAATTTAGATATCTCGATCTGATATTCTTTGCAGATATAACATATTAAATGAGAGATCTTGACTAACCCAGCATTTGCCCACTCTCCAACCCATCCAAATCCTTGATGTGCTCTGTTTCCAGTAGGAAATGCAGGAAAGACGCCATAAGTTGAAAATGATATGATAAACAAAGGTACACCAAAAAATGACAAAAAGGATACTAATTGCCTATGGTATAGTTTTTAAATCAAGACGCCGTATGTTTTTCACAAATATTAACAATACGTACTTGGTAGTATCCAATGCTAATGGAACTAGCCACTGGAGAGTTTTCTCCATCTCGGCTTTGATTTGAGGAACTGTGAGCTGCAAAAGGCACAATCTAAATAAGCTAAATTTGGATAACATGCACAAAGGGAAAAGCATTTTTACCACAAGGATGCAATGCAGAAGTATAAAGGAAAACAGAAAACATCGAATTATCAATTCCAGGGGTGAAATAATAATAATAATAATAATAATAATACTGTCCACATAAATATTAAATAGAGAAAATAACAGATGTTTGACTAGCTGAGAAATAAGCAAAAGGTAACTTTTCGTTTCTAAACATGTTAGATAAGCTACTCCTTTCTTACATTTAGTTTGGCAAAAAGATATTACTTATTTTGAAAACAATGAAAAGTAATTCTTATCTTACATCAAAAAAGTAACTTGTTTCAATTTTGATCAACGAAAGATTTACTTATTTTGAAATATACTTATTTACTTGCATGTTAATTTTAAGCCTAGCTTAACAGTTGTAGAGATGTATGGATGACCATAATAAACAAAACAGAAGAAAAATAAAATAACAGAGCCCTCCTCCCATAACCAGTCATTTAGTCCGATTTAAAATATCTATTGGCCCACTAACAAGGAGAGATGATTTGAAGAACAAGCTTGAAGAACATATCTCATATTCAGGAAGGGGAAAAAGAACATACCTCTTCCTCGGTGTCAATGGTTTGTAATCGGGAGCGAAGAGCATTCTTAACAGTTGGTGGCAACCCATTATACAATGTCTCTCTAACATTAGAAGGGAGAGAAGTAGGGCGTGATGCCTAAAATTAAATTTCATAAAAATAAACTTCAATTGGGTAAATACAACAAACGAGCATCATACTACCAAATAAATGAAGTACTAGACTTACAATGTTATCAATTTGAGTAATTATGCTAGCATAATGTAAAGAAAGACCAGCAACACCTAGCCTTTCTGGTTTGTTAGTAGATGCCTTGCTGGAAGATGTCAACCCTGGCCAAATAATGGATAAAACCGAAATTATGAGAATTTAAATCTATAACACACTTATCCCCAACCTATTTGCTATTGTCCAGTTATCACATGGCCCAAACTTTGAGGAGCAAGTTGCTCAACCTCTCATTCTGGTTGCATAATCGGTCCACAACAACGAAAAGCACTTAAAACTCTGTTAGATTGTCATGTCTTTCACATGTCCAACTTTACGAAGCAAGGTTTTGTTTTCCTACTCGGGCTAGTGTCCAGAAATTTGAAGGGATAAGCTTTCACAAGGGCCATGTGAACTACAAGTTTTGGAGCTTATGAAAACAGATTGTATGATAAATATGTTGAGAAGAAAAAAAAAAGGATATGCATTAAATTGATAAACAATGTTTTTGTCAAAATTTATGCATCCACAGCCAAGGAAAAAACAGAAGCTATCTACTAAAGCAGCAAACTCCCTCTATCCTGTATAAAAGAGAAAAGAAACCGAATGAGAAGAGATTCTATTGTGCATGATGAATTCATACCATTATCTCCAAATGATTCTAAAATATCTTGATGAATGAAACAAACGACATCAACAAGCATCTCCACAACCTACACATGGTAAAATATTAAACAAACTAATTCAAGATGGTTCATATCATCATATAAAATACAGATAGGCAAGACAAGAAAACTTATATCATCTCGATAGCAATCATCTTTAGAAGACAAATATTTTCCATAAAACTCAAAAGAAAAATAATAATTTGATCTTGTTCATCCACATCAAAAGAGATAGCTATGTCAGAATTGAGAATATAAAGGTAGGATCATGATGTAAAATATACCATTTCTAGTAGAAATGTAGAAGCAAATATTACATGCAATGCTCAAAAGACGTTCTCTAACATTCAACTTAATATGAACAATTATGATGAAAGCAAGGGAAATAATCAAGTACCTCCTCCAAACGTTTAGACCAAAGAGATTTTTTTTGCAAGTTCTGCACTACTTTTCTTTGATGTTTTAGCTCATTTTGTAACATTACAAGACTCTCTCCTACAATTACAAGAAAGAAAAAGATATAAGATATCTGTCAATTAAGAAAATATCTTATAGCAATAGAAAAGTAAGATTTGTCCTGATGGAGTTGAATCACACCAGTTATAACTATTAAATTTTCTTCTATAAATTTGTAGCATGAAACTTAATATTTCCAATAACAATTCGCATATATTTGGACAACAAAACCTTCACAGAGCCAATTCTACTGGAATATATTCCAATGTCTTAAGAGTACACCTTTAAAAAGAATAAAATATACCTTCATCAACCCCATGCCACAACTGAGCAAATTAAATCACTGAATCGAAAATTTAAAGAACACCTTATTCAAAGGAAAACCAGTTTGTCTAACCTTTTCGAGGAAGGTGTAAAGATTCTACTTCCTCTACCTTTGCCCGATAATCTTGTTCAAATCTGTCCAAAGCATGCAGCTCGTGATACAACTCCTGCAAATCACCAGGAGTTAGCCTCTTCTTGTTAACAGCAGAAATAAAGATTTCAAAGTTTCTATAAAGAAAAAGCATATGGCTTGCCTGGCTTGCGACATTTTTGTTAAAATTTCATTCATCAAAGTTCATGTCGTTGATAACTCATGAGACAACTATTGGTAATATTGTGACGCAGTACACAAAACAGATGCTAGAACTATATGAGAAAGGGGAAGAATTAAGAGCAGGGAAGGGGATGGGAAGAGAAAAGAAAAGAAAAGAAAAGAGGAGAAGAAGGAGGAAGAGGGGAGAGAGAGAATATAGAGAGATTGTACATCATTCAGTAATCAAATTTAGTTTTGAAACAAATTAACCATCAATATGATATGATATAAAACAAATGACTAATGGATTGAAAAACAATTACACTGAAAATGACAAAATCGTAAATCACAGAGCCGCTATTCGGAGGTTCGAATCCTTCCGTCTAAGAGCCATATCCATTTTTGTAGAATTTTAGAATAAAGATTGTTTTCTTGAACAACTTGGTGTTCAAGCTCAGAGTTAGGTCCATAATACATTTTCACAAAGGAAACGACGAGGCGAAAAAGACAAACTGATACGTAGTGATATACGACGAATTTTGGTCATCCAAGTTTGTTTAGGCCTTAAAAACTGTTTTATATTATTTTAGAACATGTTTGATGTAGGAGAAATTGGGAAGAATTTTGAATGCGTGGTTGAAAAGTTTTTGAAAAGTGTGTAAAGCGGTGGGTCCCATAGAAATTTGTGGTTGAAAATAAATTTGAAGAGTTGGAAAATTCTCCCAGGACCAAACAAGGCCTTAGTGCTTTTCTTGTTATTTAGATAGTGTTTGACATGCAACATTTTCCTAGGAAGAAAATATTTTTCTACTTTCCAACTCTGTTGTTGTTTGATAGGAAGAATTTGCCTTGAAATTCATTTTCCTACTTTGGTGGGAATTGGAGCAATTCTTGGTTTTCAATGCAAACCAATTCCTACCACTTATTTTGACTTTTTTCAGAAATTAATATTATTATCAAGTACAAATGTGTGGGGAAAAAAAGGACTAAAATAACTAAATGTTGTCAAATTTACCATGACAAATAATGCAAATCAAACAACAAAACTTGAAAAAAATTTACTTTTTCACCTAAAAAATTAAATTAATCAAGCACATTAAACTTCCAATTCCCGAGAAAAGAAAATCCCAAGAATTCTATTCCCTGGATCTTTTTCTTTCCACCATTGCTATCAAAAGGACCTTTATTTTATGTCGAATTCTTCAATTTTAGTTGATTTAGGCTAATCTATGTTTTAAACCCTAAAAATTAAAATAAAAGGTTAACTCTTTGTTTTTTACATCTTATATTCAAAAAACTTTGAGTTTATATCTTATTTTTTTGGTGGATTCCTGTTTTCACAATTTTAAGGTTTTCGCTTTTGAATTCCTTATTCTTCAATACGTAAAGTGGTATCAGAGCATGGTTTCCTATCTCCATATCATTGATTACGGCCATGGGTGATACACCAATTAGTGGGGAAGAATTAGGCTGACAACTTAATGATCTAACCACCTAGATTGGAGAGCTTCACTAATTATTTTTGGAAGGCACTGGGAACAATGGAGGCAATAACGAGGGAAACGATTAACAAGAAAATAGAGGAAATAAAAATTGGGAGAATGTTGAACCTGTCGTACTCCAGAAAAGAAACAGAAGATTTGCAGTACAATAAAGTGATTTAGAATCAAAAGAAGAGTTTCCCCGACTCTACCACCCAGTCAATTCTGTTCTACTTAATCCCTCTTTCTCTTTCATGGCCACATATCTTTCCGGCTAAGGAATGGAAAATCTTTCTCCTGTTACATGAATAATCCAGTTTGAAGGAAACCTTAAGGGAGTTTGTGTCATATTTTATTGGGTTGTCCCTCCCTGGAAGTTTGATGTTGACTCAACACTTAAAGGGCATGGTGATCTTTACTTGGGACAAGCACAAAATTACCATGGGTCCTCTCAAGCAAACGGAAAAGTCAATCAAACAACGATCGGAGAGTTTCTTACTCTTACATAGAGTGACATAGAGATAGTGGATTCAATAAAAGAAGTTGTTTGTCTATATTCAGTGGTAGTTAAGGGGCTGTTGTCAACAAATCGGGAGAGGAATTTCCTCCTTAAGTGCACAAATTTTTCAGAGACTTCGAGGTGCTGATTTGAGATGAATTGCCGAGCGAGTTGCCTCATATGAGAGGTATTCAGCACCAAATGACTTAGAGCCAGGGGCTAGTCTTCAAAACTTACCTCCCTACCGGATAAGTCCAAGGAGAATGACATTCTGAGGGAACAAAATGGAAGATTTGCTGAGAAAGAAGTTCGTAAGGGAGAGTATAAGTTCGTGTACGGTACATGTCCACTTGGTGCCTAAAAAGGATGGAACGTGGCGTGTGTGTGTTGATAATCGAGTCATCAATAAGAAGATAGTAAAATACAGATTTCGTATTCCATGATTGGAGGATATGTAGGATGTGTTGGAGGGTTATTAAGTGTTCTCAAAAATAGATCTTCGAAGTGGCAATCGGATTCGTATCAGACTTGGAGATGAGTGGAAGACAACTTTTAAAAGTCAAAATGGGATTTATGAATGGTTGGTGATGTCATTCGGACTCACAAATGCCCCGAGTACCTTCATGATGTTCTTTGACTCTTTATTGGTTTCTTTGTCGTAGTTTACTTCGATGATATCCTCATTTACAGCAAAACCAAAGGAAACATCTGAATCGTTTGAGGGAAGTCCTAGAAACTTTGAAGGAAAATCAGCTATATATGAATTTGAAGGAGTGTACATTCTCCATAAATAAGTTGTTGTTTCTGGGTTTAGTGGTTGGTGAGGCTTGTATACAGGTGGATGAAAAGAAGACGAGCAATTCGAGAACGGCCAACTCTAAAAACAGTTTCTAATGTAAAAAGCTTCCATGGTTTAGCCACTTTCTGATAAGATCCTGTAACAAAAATGATTACACAAGCACTTTGGAGACCCAATAAGATTGTAGAAGCTGACTGGAAATGTAGATGAGATCTCAACTATTGTATTTCAATATTCAAAACAAGGAATACAAATATATTTGGCATTTGAGAGGCCAATACTCTCCCACAAACTCAATTCAATTTTTCGCCCACAACTAATTCCCAATCCCCATATTTATAGTTAAACACTTGTACACTTTCTTCCCATATTACCCCTCCCCTAACTATGGCTAAATGCATGGGGTTCTATCACTCTCTATAGACGATTTGTCCGACATTTTAGCACCATAGTAGACCACTTGCAAAATGCTTGAAGAAAAGGAGATTTAGTTCGGGGATGAACAAGATAAGAGGTTTTCCCTCATCAAAGAAAAGTTGTGCACTGCTCCAACATTAGCTTTGCCAAGCTTCGAAAAAATCTTTGAAGTGGATTGTAATGCAAGTGGCGTGGGTATTGGAGTTATCCTTTCCAAAGAGAAGAAGCCCGTGACTTTCTTTTTTGAAAAAATTAGTGATGCAAAGCAAAAATGGAGTACCTATGTAACGACCCGGGTCCCACTTAATGGGCTGTCCCGGTCGTTAGATGATGAAATACTGTCCCCACGGTACCAACATGAATCTTTTCATCATACTTTGTCTTCACTCGCACGCTCCCCGAGAAAACTTCCCAAGAGGTCACCTATCCTAGAATTGCTCCAAGCCAAGCACGCTTAACTGTGGAGTTTCTAACGATGGACTTCCGGAAAAGAAGGTGCACCTTGTAGGTATGACTTTATGAGTAGTATCTATCATTTCTTTTAAACTTTCTTAGTCGGGGTATTACAATCACCCTCTGTTAGACTCGCGACGTCCTCGTCGCGCTTAACCCATCTGAGGATCTGTTGCCAGGCGTTGGGATTCTAGAGGTGGCTCCCGCCCTATGGCGTAGCACTTAGTCTACCATTTGTAACGACCCGAGTCCCACTTAACGGGCTATCCCTAACGTTAGATGATGAAATACTGTCTCCACGGTACCAACATGAGTCTTTTCAGCATACTTTGTCCTCACTCGCACGCTCCCCGAGAAAACTTCCCAAGAGGTCACCATCCTAGAATTGCTCCAAGCCAAGCACGCTTAACTGTGGAGTTTCTAACTATGGACTTCCGGAAAAGAAGGTGCACCTTGTAGGTATGAGTAGTATCTATCATTTTTTTTAAGCTTTCTTAGTCGGGGTATTACAACCTACGACTAGGAATTTTGTACAGTTGTAAGGACTTTGAAACAATGAGAGCATTATCTCGTGCACAAGGAGTTTGTGCTATTCCCTGATCATCAAGCCCTGAAATTTATTAATAGTTAGAAATATGACAACAAAATGCATGCTCGATGGGTGACTTTCCTTCAGAAATTTCCTGTCGTGAATAAACATAAATCTGGGAGTTTGAATCTAGTTGTTGATGCTCTTAGTCGAAGAGCGTCTTTATTGGTCATACTAACATTAGAAGTTAGGTTTGAATGTTTGAAGGAGTTGTATGTAGATAGTGATGATTTTAGGCATACCTGGAGCAGGTAACCAGTTGCAGATTTCTATATCAACGAAAGGTAGTTATTCAAAAGCAACCAGCTTTACACCCCAAGTCCGAGCAACACAGGGTGTAGGAGGACATGAGGTTAGAATTGTCTTCTCATAGAGCCAACTTAACACACCATTAGTGATGTGGGATGAACACATCCTCAAGCTAACAGCACCGTGGATGATGGCTAACCGTGGGCTAAAATTGAAATGAATGTAGTGCCTCCCAAATTTATGCAAATTAAAGGCTTATAAACCTTAAAAAATGTATGAAAGTCAGTGTTTATTTTATTAATTTCAAGATATAATTACGCAAAATACTTGAGTTAATTTAACAAATGCTCACTCAACTTTACCCTATATTACTACTTGCTCATCCACCTTTAAAATATTACACATTGCTCCCCTAATTTTCTTTAATCATTTCTCATTTATCACCGACTTTTTTTCATCTATTTCTTTTAACGAAAATTGACATGTGGGCGACGAAAATCCTAGGTGGCACTATTCTGTTAAATTCTGTCCCCTTAGTTAAATTGTTGTCACATGTTAATCTGAATTTGGGACATGGACATGAGGAAATGAATAAAGCCTCTGTTGGCAAACTATTTTTAAACTAACAACAAATTTCTCCAAACCACTTTTTAACTACACACATTTTCTTTCTCCACTTTTTAACCACTTAATTTACTCCAAAAATATCACATTCTTTTGTTTTTAAACAAAAAACTTTTAACAAACAAATATTTCAGATTTTTTAAACACTTAGTCCTATAGCAATGTTTTTTTAGCAAATGGGGGGAGAATTTAACAGATTAGTGTCCTATATCAACGTTTTTTAGCAAAAAGGGGGCAAAATTTAACAGATTAGCGTGCCAGATAGGATTCCCGTCGCTCACATGTCAATTTCTGTCAAGAGAAATGAATGAAAATAAGTTGGGTAATGGATGGGAAATGGTTAAAGAAAATTGGGTGAGCAGCGTGTACTATTTTAAAGTTGGGTGAGCAAGTGTAATATGGAGTGAAGTTGTGTGAGTATTGGTTAAATTAACTCCAAAATATTTAACACTCTATCACCACCACCACCACCCCCCACCCCCCGGCTAAAAAAAAAAAAAAACACTTCCTCTCTGGATAGGTAGGCTGACTGTGTGACACATTAATGCTCTATCTAATAGGTAATTGCTAATAAGTTTATATCACAGCCAAAACAAACACCAATACAAACTAAGGATTGTGATGCACTATTGTCAAACATGTATGTTAGTGGAATATTTGACAGAGGAGGACGGGGTAATAGAAGAGCAACTAGCGGTCACGGGTCACCATTGAATGATGCTGCATGCAATGAAAAAGGATGACAACAAAGTGGTGAAAGTGATGTGATGCAACATGCACTAATAAAAACTGAAAACAGGAGCAGCAACTAAAAACTCCAATGAAAAAGGATGACAACAAAGTGGTGAAAGTCATGTGATGCAACATGCACTAATAAAAACTGAAAACAGGAGCAGCAATTGAAAGCTCCAGTACAGTATCGTCATCTAACTTACGGAAGTATGTTGAGCTAGAATGTTCAACTCTTGAATTGTCATTCTGGCCTCTTCTCTTAATTGTTTGTGAACGTCAGGGTCTGAATCCAACCTAATATCTCAGAGTAATTTGGTGAATATCTTTCTTCAACATCTAAAGATAGGAATAACTTGCAAAATATTTGAAATACATTCCCAACTCACTTTGAAAAGAATCTATCGAGGTTGTGAAATTGTGCATCTTTACAGAGATTTCCAAATCTGATAACCTCACGAGAGAAGACATGAAATTCCTCCCTACAGAATACAGAAACAAATTGATAGGTTTAACAAAAGTACTCCAACTAAAATTTATTCACAAAGAAAGAACTGAAAAAAAGAAGGAAAGGAAAGGAAAGGAAGAGGAAGAAAGGAGAGAGTTAAAGCAAGATTGGTCTACATCCTAGACGAAGAACTCATTACCTCTTGTCCGAAGCTGCAATCCTAAGAAGCTCGTTCATATCTGTCGATACCAACTTTTGTACCCCTTCTGTATGTAAAATTTCCTTGCGCAGAAACTGAATATTTTCTTCAGAAAGAGATTGCACCAAGTTTGCACCTTTGGCAATAGTATTTGCAACTTCGAATGCCAATATAGATATTTTATTTCCCCTCGAAGCCACACCAGACGTAAATCCACCAGAGTTCAAATTAGTCATGCTGCTGCCTAATGTATCTAGAACTTCCACTGCCTTCTCAAGGCCAACTGCACCAGCCTTACCAAGAAATGAGCTCACTTGCGGTGCCTGTCGCAATAACAACTAGCTTGCCTTAAAATAATAACAGCAGCATCTTCTAAACCAATAAAAGAAATATTTCCAGTTATTCTTTTCAAAGGAGAAAAGAAGGATATATTAAAATCAAAAGGAATTAACAATAATAGTTGTTTGGATAGCAGTGTAGCAATAAAATATATCCATCAGGCAAAGGAAAACGTCAAGAACACAGTGATATTTCAGTCAACAGTCTCATTCTTGCAATCAAAGCATTGAACACAAACATGGATATGAAGTGCCAAATGCCACACCGATAAGGAGTTTTTTCACAAAAAAGTGGATGATCTTATCGTTAATGCAAAAGGATAACCCAAAGATCATCAATATACTACCTACACTATATAGTATAAAAGCATAAATCACTGTTCATGAACTAAGCTCCCGTGCCTTACTACTCTAGCAACCTTGGCAAAAGTAGTAACCAACAAGATTGTTTGTGAACATGGGCTCGAACTACCCAAGTTCACAAGTATCACAGAGCTAATTAGTTACTGGAACTAGCTCCTTCACGAATTGTGAAGCTTGCTACATTTTTTGGGTAAATTCCATTGGGTCCCCAACATTTGGGTCATTTGTCAGCAAAGCCCACTTCTACTCGTTTCCTCAATTTAAATTAGTTCTACCATATGATCAAATTTCTAAAGTTGATACTATATGAAAAGAACTTAATATTTCTCAATTTATAGTCATGTAAACATGTAGCATACCACCGCAATATTCAACTCCCAAGTAAGCAATTTATATGTTTAAAAGCACTTCTTTGGAAACTTCAATTTTACTTTCTTTCCCTAGTGCCACGCACTAAAACTAAAAATCAAATCGCCATTCTCTATGATATACACAACTCATAACTGTAATTAAATTCCATGCTTCATTCCATAGAAATATATCCTAGCGGAAATCCAGCTCTTCTTCCAGTGATCTTTATTTAGTGATGAAGCTCCGAAATAACCCATTTCCACAAGATATTGATCGATCAAACTTATATACTACACACACACACAAAAAAAAAAAAATATGTATACGCATACAATCACAAACACAAACACATCTTGTGCATAGTTGGATACCTTATTAGCTGGTTTTGTAGCAGGGGTTGATGGCTTCAATTCCTGGGAGATTGACAAGTCCAATTCACCAGAATCATACAGATTGACTGGTGACTTCTCAAAAGCATCCGTATTTTCAGGATATGTAGTAGAATTAACATTCTTCAGCTTGCCAAAACTCCCATTTGACTTCAGCTTCCCTGAAAATCCTGAAGTCTTATCATGGTCAACCTCAGCTGACTTGCTGTTCTTTACTGTCCCTCCAGAACATGCTCCTCCCATGTCACTCCTAATCAAAAAATTGTAACAAAAAACACTAAAATTCAGTATCTGAATTTGAATAAACGGTAGTTAAGACTTAAGTACGAGAATTGCACAACTAAAATATTACAGTACTAAATAAAACTAAAAGGGAAAGGAAAAAAAAAAAAATATATATATATATATATATATATCTTGGACTGCAAAAATTGAAGTGCTCACCGATTGAAAAGGGGACTGGCAAAATGGGAAAGTAGGAGAGTATATACCAGGCAATAATAATAATAAAATTTGTCCAGAAAATCTTGTGAGATTTGGGTTTTGGAGGATCGATTATTATTATTATTATAGAAACTCGATTTCACGAAATTGTTGAAGAAAATGAGAATGAAGACACCAAACACGGGTAGAACAGAATAGTACTGGGTTCTTGGCTTTTCTCATTCTTTGTTTTCTTGGCGTTTTTTTTCCTAGTCTTTTTCAGTTCTTGTAGTACTGAGCCCACCTTTCATTGCCATTTTTTAAATTATTTTTTTAAATTACCTCAATTTTAATCCTACATGTATAATAAACTATTTTATATATCAGATTAACATTTTTCTCTCATTCATACAATATCTCATCATTTAATATTCAAAACTTTTTTTTTTTTTTAAAAACGATGATGCCAAATAAGTCTTTGTTTGATAACACTATTTGGTTCATACTAATTTATTTATGTTTTTAAAGTAAAAATTAATTGTTAAAAGTTAAAGAGAAAATATGTACAATTAAAATGTAGATTAAGAAATTGTATATTTCCAATTTATTTTGGTTACACGGAGGCTAAGAATTTATTCGGAAAGTAGGGGTGGGTTTGGTTGGAGGGGTAGGATGGGGGTGGAGTGGGAGTGGACTAAAGTCAGCTGTGGGTGTTGTCGAGGCGTATCTGGTTATTTAGCCTCTAATTGTTAAAATTTTTTTGTTTAAAAATATGTTTTTTTATATTTTAAATATAAAATTTGTGGTTAAAAAATGGATAAAAAAAATATGTGTGGTCAAAAAGTTATTTAGAAAATTGTGTAGAAAAAAACTTGTTTAAAAATAAATTTGCCAAACAGAGTGTAAACATACACATTTTAATTCAATAAATAAATATAAGGCCCTGTTTGATTGAGGAAAATTTTCCAAGAAGGAAAAAAAAATTTACTTCCCTACTTTTCCTTGTTTGATTGCAAATATTTAGCCTGGAAAAAAAAATTACTTTTTCCACCACGGGCCTATTTTCTTGGTTTTGGATGAAAATATTTTCCTTTGATTTTGATGGTTTTTTATTTTCCACGTAAATGGAAAAAAAAATCTTTTGCGTCATATTTGATAATTTTTATTATTGTTAATTGACTTATTTTTTCAAAAAATAATATTATTCTTATAAAGTACAAACTAGTTATTTCCCGTGCGATGCACGGATGACATCATTGAACAGGCTGAAAAGTGGCATAATCAAGTAATGAACAGGCTGAAATAAAATTGGACATTGATAATTAATATTCAAATTAAATGGATTAATAAAATTAAACAAAGTTTTGGAAAACTTCTTCAAAAACAACATTTGTAGTGAAACCCCCGAACATTTCTTTAAAAACAAAGTCCGGTTGATGGATCAATATTTCTCAATAACATATTGGGGATCCAACCTTCAACTTCAACTCATGATTTGAAATTCCCAAATATTTAATGTTATTCAAAAACTCAACAGTATGAATGTGTTCAAGTACCTCAATGTTTGAATGTGACCTGCATGCTGCATCATAACTGAAATACATCTTGTATTCTGTTATATTTTGAAATGACATGTACTCATTTACATATTCAACAACCTCAAGAGTGGGAACTAATATCGCTATTTCTTGCAAATATGAAGGGTTATTAATATTTTCCAAGAAAGAAGGATATGCGCTTTCCACAATTTTAGCAATAGAACCTGTGTGATCTTTTACCAAAAGGTCGTCTTGTATGTCAAAAGTAGTATGACCATCACTTGGACCACCGTTTGTACCATCTCCAATACTTGATATCCATTCAGCGAAAAGCCTTTAATTCGACTTGCAATTCCCCGCTCTTAAATAATTGATTAAAAATATGTTTTTATAAATCATAATACCATAAAACCATTCGTTAATTACGCAACTTATTTTACCTAAAAAATATAATAAACATGATTTCCATATTTTTAAACATCATAATATCTGAAACCCTATGGCTCTTAAGGACACAAACTATCTTCCCTACTTTTTTTTTTTATTGAAATGGATATCTTCCCTACTTTTCAATGATGTATTTTATATCGCAATAATTAAAAAAACATGTTTACGAAAAGTAAGTCTTTATTTGGCAAAAGTGTTTAAAATTTTTCTTCCAACACAATTCCTCAAACCACTTTATAACTACCAATATTTTTTTTTCTAGACTTTTACACCACATATTTTAATTAGAGAAAATTAATAAATCAATTTATAAACATATTTTTTTTAACAAAAAGAGCCTCAACTTTGTAGCCTCTGTTAGTTATGTTAGCCCCTATTCGGCGGCTATGTTAAAATAAAAATTTTTTTTTTGTGATTTTTTGGGTAGATGGATGGTTAAAAAGTGGAGAGAGAAAATGTGTAGGGTTAGAGATTGATTTGAGGAATTGTGTAGTTTAAAAATTAGTTTAAAAATCAAAAAAACCAAAAAAAACTATATATCTATTGTGAAACTATCAAAATTCTAAACTAGAAATATAGAGAGAGATTGAGAGCTAGAGAGAAGGAGGAGGATTCTTCTTGATTCTCAAGAATGGTGCAAGTTACAAATGAATATATGGTGCCCTATTTATAGGGGGGCGGATAATGGTATAATCGTAATATGTAAATTTTACAGGGGCATAAGAGTAATATTTCATTCAAACCTAATACCTAATTTTCTTACCTCACACCCATTAATTCATAACACTCCCCCTTGAATGACATATTACTCGCTTGCTCAATTGCTTAATTGTCTGCCTCGTTAAAACCTTGCTAAGAAAACCCAGTGGGATAAAACTTGAGCGAAGGAAAAAGAGTACAGTTGCTCCCCCTGATGTTGACCATCATTCATCATTGAGTCTAATATCCGAAATGACATCAATGATAAGTAGTTCAAATCATGTACTGAAATCTTCAGTGCTTTTAGTGCTTTAGTGCTGCCTTTCTTTAGGTCTTTAGTGCAGCCTTGCTTTAGGTCTTTAGTGCTGCCTTGCTTTAGGTCTGTCTCGTTAAAACCTTGTCAGTAAAACCCAATGGGACAAAATCTGAACGAAGGAAAAAGAGTACAGCCGCTGCCTCGTTAAAACCTTGTCAGGAAAACCCTGTGGGACAAAACCTGGTCGAAAGAAAAAGAGTACAGCATGACAGCATGATTCTCCCCCTGAAGTGTGCAATCAAGTATTCATGAACCTTTTGAATAATAATATCATCATTCGTCTGGAATATGTATATATGAAAATCTTCTTGTGTGTAGCCGATATCATAACATTCTTCATAAGATTTGTATGATTTTCTTCATTTGTTGATATCATTCCAGCACAATAAAGAGAAAGCTTGTTGTTGAATTATTACTTGCAGATAGCTGTGACAATGTCTCAAAAACCTTCCTAGGAAAACCCTGTGGGACAAAACCTTAGCGAAGGGAAAAAGAGTACATTATTCTTATTGATACGCCATAATTGTTCCATAATTGCTGCCTCATTAAAAACCTTACTAGGAAAACCCTGTGGGAAAAACCTCAGCTAAGGGAAAAATAGTGCAACGCTTATTTATTCCTTTTCATGGAATATCACAAGTATATTGATGCAATCTCATATCTTTTCATCAAAACATATCATTCATGATGAGCTTTATATAAATCGTTCATAGCTCATTTATGATGTCATAGTTTATTTATGATGTACTGAACATGCTATACCAAGCAATGTTTATTTAGTTGACTGATTGCATTACTCAAATCTAGAATTGATTCACTTCTATCAAAATCTAGAATTCACATCTGATGAATAATTAAATATTCATTTTCATATTCACTTCTGGTGAATAATCAATTTACGGTGGATAATATAATTTTGCATATTGAAAATCAATTGCATGCCCAAATATTCAAATATAATAATGTACACTCCAATTTCATTTTCAACATATTATATTATGGGGTCATTTGTATCATCCTATAGTGATACTAATCTGGGCATATTGAATCTTTCAATGATTTATACATGTATGTTCTTGCACTTTATAAACTGCAATTTCTAATTTGCAGGAGCATAATCAATCATTGAAATAGATATCAATTTTGACATATAATCTACAATCATTTTACTTGAAATCCCAACGTACCGCGATCAACTGGTACATCAAAGAATACCCTCAAAATACCGAGATGAGAATCACACTTTTTGATCTCACTCATTGGTATATCAAAGAGCTCAAGCTAGTGATTTAGATTATAGTCACATCCACCATATGTCATGCCAGTTCAATGAAAAATCTTGCGCGCAATAAGTCGTCATCTACGACTGTGAAATATTTTTCATTTGTACATATAATTACTGGCTTTACACATTTAAGCATTTGGACTTCTGGTCCTTGAATAATAATCCCTACATTGGGGTTATATACTTGGCCAAAGTATTATAATTTCATCAACCTCATTTTCATAAGAGGGTTGTATGTAGTCGACTTATTTATCGATTCCATTTCAACTCAATATAACATAGAGAGATCTCTGTATATATTCTATCATCAGGTACCTGAATATCTCATCATTTAATTATGTCCCTTTTACTCACCATGAGTATTTAGCCTCAAAGGGATCATCTCAATCATTCAAGAGATATTTATTTTGGAATCGATAGTCATTATGCTTCAGGCATAATTACGCTTTAAGCGTGTTTTCCCCATAATATTCACAAATCTTATATTATATCAATCGTCTAAAATTCCGCAACACATGTCATACAATCATATATCAAGTGCGTATTGTTGGAGTGTATATAGATATCGCACTTCTTAAAAATCATAAAGTTTCACAAGCAAATCATTATTTCATCGTATTGACATGTTTATATGTAGAATATTGCTGCATAATCAAATTGTTCTCATAGCAAATAACTTGAGGCTTTTAATCTGCTAAACCATTAGCAATATAATATTCTATTATCTCAACTAATTCGTAAAATCATTAATGACTTTAAGATATATTCATGCTAGCATTTATCACTTTGCTCGTAATATCATTACTTGAGAAAATAATCAGTCATTCATATTCTTAGTGAGATAATTAATTTGCTTTTGAGAACAAGCAGCAATGATAACAATCTTCTGGTTCTTTAATGAATGCCATTATTCATTCTCAATAAATCTCATTATTGAACTGAAATCTAACCAATCATTATAGAACTTCTGGTTCAACAAGATATTTCACTTGTACATATGTATGAACTTCTGGTTCAATACATTATTCATTTCATCAGTACGTATTTCTGTACAGTTCAAATCAGCATACCTTTATTACTTTTATACCGGAAAAATCAGGTACAATATCCAAGGAAATATCTCATGATCTCAATCTTGTCGCCAAATCTTCCCTTATATCGAAAAAGGTAATGACACATTATCTCATTGTTTCCACCTTTTCAATAATTTATTCCATTATCTCTTAATGGAATCGATATCACTGACACGCGGAGCCATCGCTCTTTCACGCGTTGAATAATGTATTTAAATAGATGATTTGGGAAGAGGCTAGATCTATCAAAAATGGATATCATACTTTCAAATATTCGCAAATATTATTCCAATCTTCCAATAAATGATTTGAGAAAAATTTATCGAATTAGGCTCGAAAGATTGAGGTTGCTGATGGATCATGGCATCCCAGAAGATGTTCGCTGGTTGATCGAAGCAAAAGTTCGATTAGCTGGTGAATTACCAGATTCATTTTCTAAGCACAAGCTTGGCTTAGGTAAGAGTACTTTTGCAAAGAAACGAAGAGCAAAAAGGCTGAACGGTTGTTACAAATGTGCTCGTTGGACATGTGATACTCGTTGCAAATCAGTAGGATATTCTTCTAGAAATCGGGATGATAAAATCGATTTCATTAAGGGTGGACTGAGTAAGGAGTCATTGGATGATATCCGATTGACTCTTGAGACGCACCCAAGTGGGTATGTGCAACGTGAGCTACTATCTTTATGGGCTAAATTCATCAGCGATAAAGAGCGTTATAGTCTCAAAAATATAATAGCAAAAGATCCTGTTTGCCAGGCTGTTATAAACAATGATGTTTTGGCTATACAGCATTAATACAAGGTAAATCATTTGATATATATGCACATATAAAATATTTTTCTGTTTTCTTTCACGAGTTTTTATAAAGGCTGGTTAAAAATATTAAATCACCGAAAGGTGAGTAGGGTGATTTTGTCAAAAGTAAATCTTTACTTTTTCGAAATACGAGTAGTAAATAGTGAAGTTTTTCAAGTTTAAAAGCCAATGATTTTCACAGTTTATGCATCCCAAAATATCATTTTCTCATAAGTTTTTCCTTCCTTATTCTCTCAAAGATGGAAGGATCAAAACTTCGACAGATCAAAACTATCTGTGTATTTTGTGGATCAAAAGTAGGGAAAGGTTTTGGGACTTTAGAAGAAATCTTTAATATTACCTCATAGGCTCAACTAGATCTCCATACTAAGCCTATTGGGCTTTTAAATGTAAACAATTTCTTTGATGGTTTGCTAACATTTCTTGATTATGCTGTGGAACAGGGATTCATCTCTTCATTTTCTAGGAGAATCCTTATTTCTGCTCCTACTATCGAGGAACTGCTGGATAAGTTGCAATCATATATTCCAATACAAGATCCAGCAGGAGTAAAGATAGATTGGTCGCAAGGAAGGGGAATCAAGCGAAAATGGAGTCCGGTTAATGTAAATTTATCTTTGTGAACCCTAGAATAGGTGGTGGTAGAGTACGGAGTATTCTCACTCTCGAGACACACCATAAATTTCTAGGATTTTGTTTATGTTTAATCTTGTGTACCTCAAAGATTTAAGGTGGTAGAGTATGGAGTATTTCTTATTCTTGAAACACACCTTTTTCTTTATTTCCTCAAAAGGTCAGAGGTGGTAGGATACGGCTACTCCCGAAACACATCTCTCATTTTGAGAATCATAAATGTTTCCCCCTTTTGCATTTTGCATGTATGTCTCGTTTATGCTTCTTCAGGAGCAATAATAATATCATTTCAGTATGTTTAGATGATAATTTTTACTTCTTCTGGAGTAAATATGTATTTCTTCTGGAATACATAAGTGCTCATGCAAGAACTTTTCCAGACACTTATCATCTAATATTCATCTCATAATACTGATGAGATTATTTTCACATTAGCCATATCCGAGCTATCATGTGATATTATCTTATCATACATCAACATTCTCTTGTTGAATAATTTTCATCCACCCATTCAAATTCAGATATTGGTAACTTCTGGTACCATTGGATGAAATATTTTTATCAACATTTACCAACTTTTTGGTAATGATAACTTCTGGTATCTTTTGATGAAGTATCAAATAACAATAATATCACCATGTATATAATAATAATAACACCACATATATATGTTGAAAACATCCTCTAATATGTTAGAATTAACCAACAACTGAGGTGTTTTTGAAATAATATAACATATGAATATATGTAAAGTATTCTATATATTCAATTGCTAAACCGGCCATATAGGCGGAATCGACATAATGAAATACTTAAACCGGCCATATAGGCGATGACATGATATAATTAAAACTGATAAAGCCAACCATGTAGGTGGTAGAACCAACCATGTAGGTGGCAACAACATAATGAAATAATTACCTTTCATGAGTGAGCGAGTCGTATCTTCAAATCCAGTCAAGGTATTCATAATAGTCCAATCCTTTACGATAATGAGTCATCTCCAGTTAAGGTATAAATTCAGTCCATAAAACTCAATCCATCACGGTATGGCAACTATTATGTTACTTTTAAATCTTTTAATTTATCGTATTGATTACATAGTAGTGTTAAATAATTTAGAATATATATTTTATTAACACTTATTATCATATCATTAATAATGATTAATCAATTTCGTTAAATCGCGATTAATATATTTTATCGTATCATTAAGGGAAAAATCGTCCATATTTTTATATATTGATCATATGGATAAATCGAAACCGTCAATAGGTTTGAAATTTAATTTAGAACAAACTTACTTTTGTATCGAAGTTCAAAATCTCGTCGGAAGTGCTTCAAAAACGATTTTTAAGAAAACTGCCACGTTCGATCGCCGGAAAATCTCAGAACAGCACAAAACAGAAAAGTAAGATCATAGAAAAATCAAGAACGTCGATATGAACAAACTTCCTGTTGACGTCATCGCCTGAATCGTCTCCACGTGCCGTGACGACGTCTGCGCGTGGTCCTTACGCGCTTCACGCGCCGCCGCACCGGTGCTGGTGACGTAGACACGCGCCGGTTCGGAAGAATCGTCCGGTCTCCGTGGTCATGGATCCGGTCTCCGATCATCATTTGGATATACGGTTTGGCGTGAATTTGGTTTGGAAGTTTCGGATTATATAATTTCTTCAATTTTTCTACGTATTTGGAATTGATCTTCTAATCTATGATGTATAAATGATGATTAATAATAATCTGGTTTCTGATACAGAGGTTCATCATTTAGATGCAACTGTAGAGCATACTCCCGTCATATTACTCAATAGGGTAGAGACTCGTGCTGATAACGTGTTGTGAAACTATCAAAATTCTAAACTAGAAATATAGAGAGAGATTGAGAGCTAGAGAGAAAGAGGAGGATTCTTCTTGATTCTCAAGAATGGTGCAAGTTACAAATGAATATATGGTGCCCTATTTATAGGGGGGCGGATAATGGTATAATCGTAATATGTAAATTTTACAGGGGCATAAGAGTAATATTTCATTCAAACCTAATACCTAATTTTCTTACCTCACACCCATTAATTCATAACAATATCCGAACAAAGGCTAATTTTTTGAAGTGTTTGAAAATTGGCGAGTGAAAATTTGTATGATTCATAAATGATTTAAAAAATTGTGTAATTTATAAATGAGTTATAAATCATTTTTCTTGTAAATTAATGCACGGCCACCAACCTACCATTGACTATTCACTTTCTTTGCCCTGAATAGCCAAGCACCCTATCCTTTCAATATCTGAACTAATACGAAAACCCTAAAATTTCCTCTCAGCCACAGCACCAAATCTCGCCAATCTTCTGCCACTCATCATCAATCCTCCATTAAACTTCTACTCATCTATCAACTACTACATGTAATCTACCATTACAGCATTTATGATTCAGATCTAACTTCATTTTTGCAATGAATTGGCGAGGATCCAAACGCGGGCCGCAGTCTTCTTTTGTAAAATTCAGATCTACACTTCCAGAGTTCAGATCTCCAAATTTCTTCACCAAATTTTTTTCCCCATCAAAATCAGCTTCTGGAAAAGGTTATTCGTTCTATCTTGGTAAGAAATTCGATTTTTTAAATTAGTTTTTTCCCCCTCAAAGTTGCGTCTATATTTGTTCTCTATATCAGTTTCTTTACCCATGTATTAATATACATACCAATAAT
The DNA here is from genome assembly GCA_963555705.1 of Ligustrum vulgare. Taxonomy (NCBI): domain Eukaryota; kingdom Viridiplantae; phylum Streptophyta; class Magnoliopsida; order Lamiales; family Oleaceae; genus Ligustrum; species Ligustrum vulgare. The sequence goes on along the minus strand of OY743186.1, from coordinate 12,895,045 downwards.
TATATTTTCATGCAAAAATAAGAGGTCGTGACGTTGGTTTCAATTGGAAGATGAACGACGGCCCTTATGATTTCAGTATGTGTTGTGAGAATCCATCTCAATTTTTTTGTATGTTCGATAATTTATTTGTTTTTTTTTTTTATTATTTTAAATTTGATTTTTATTGTGTATAATTTCAAAAATTGATAGACAACGCTCCAGTGCAAGAACAATATTAATAGCAAGTGTCCTCTTCACCGGTCTTTATGTTTATCTGGGAGGACGTGCGGTAGGACAGTAACACAATTCAGGTATTACAATTTTTTTGGCGGACCAGTGGTTGAGACAGTTTATATCTAGATTTCGTTGCCTATTATCAACTAATGTTTTGTTAGATCCGTGCGCAAAGTTTTGACATAAATGTTTTTTTATATATATTTGAATTGATTTTCTATTTTACTTGTATGAATGGTGTGTATCATTAATTGATATCTCAAGAAGCTCTTTTTCCCGATTTTTAAAAACGGAGTTAGTTATTTTTTGACCTGAATGTTATTATAATATATATTTTTTATGATCTTCAGAATTTAATCATTTTAATGGTGTGTATCAATAGTTGATATCCGAAAAAGGTCTTTTAGTGGGTTTCAGAATCTGTATGGTACTGTGTCGTAGCAGATGTATTGTATACTAATCTTTGAAATTTGTATGTTTTAGATAAGATTTAATTCATGTAACTTTAAATTAAAATCCATACTAAATAATTTTTTTGTTATATTTTCTTGAGTAGGGTACCTTTGGTAAACGTGCTCAAATCTAAGTGATGGGATTGTAGTTCATCATTCTTGCTACTACAGATATGAGCCAAGGGATTATAATAGAAATAAGCGTGTGCTAATCTGAGTTTTATATTGTTTTAAACTTGCAATCTTTAAATACTTGTACTACAATGAAGTTTACCCATGTCTAAACTTGAAAATTGTCTTCATACTGAGGTTCTCATTCCGTTATTGAGTTTATACTGGCCTGATCCTAAAACTTTGTCTCTCACGATGTTATTAATTGTATTTCCTCTAATGTGCAAACTTGTACAAATATCTATCTAATACATAAAAGTGATCTAAAACAAATTTACTACAGGAAGCAACATAAGTATTGTGATTATATTATTAGGTCAACAAAACTAAATTTAACACCATTTGTAAACAGTGTAACAGCATCTGTGCTCTGTTGTTTTGAGGTAAATAATAGATCCTTGTATAAACATGATTGTTTGCTGCATTTATTGGAATCAATAGATGATATTGACCATGGGGCATGAATATCATCTGCTGCATTATCATGTTAAAGTTATAATTAGTGGAGAACTGTATTTTTTTTATGGGAATCAATGCACTTGTAAATCTAATCAAACATATAATATGCATATACGGATTTATAGACAGAGATAATGTAAACAACATTGATGCCTATCAACACTAAGCCTGCACTTTTGATTGCGTGTACTCATATTGCTATTGTATTTGCTGAATTTTGCGAGTCTTTAAAATGAATGTTAGCTTGAATCTGGAAGTTGCTTCTTCCAGTTTGAAAAGCCCAGAAGTTGTGTATTTGCTATTACATTTAATCAACTTGTGTTTGTGTTTCCATCACTGTTAATTTGAATCTGAATTGCGTATCTATTTCTAATACTAATCTGGACTACATTTAGTGATAAAATGAAGAATTTTACCTGAAGCATTTCTTTCAAATATCTGCAAGTGGTCACTTGTGTTTTGCTAAGCCCAGAACTTCTTTATTTGCTATTGCATTTGCTGTACTTTTGTTTGTGTTTCCATGAATTTTGATTCGAATCTGAATTGCAAGATTCTTTTGCTGTAATCTAGACTGCAAATTTCTTTATAAAATAAAGAATTTTATCTCACATTTCCTATCAAAAGTCTGTTGGTTGCCTCTTATGTTTTGCAAATCCCAGAAAATAAGCATATCCTCAAACCCATGCATAGCATCTATGCTCAACAGCAAAAGCATTTTGAACACCTTGTTGTCCATTTATATTTCTTTAAGCATGCTTAGGTGTTTTAAGCATTCTGTTTAAGCATGTCCATTTATATTTTAAGCATTCTATTTAAGCATTTTACTCTGTTTAAACATGTCCATATTTTACAATCTCATGCATAGAATCTATACTTACAAAAGAAGTGCTTAGTACTTACATGTCTATTCGTCAAAACCATCTCAATGCTAACACACACGTGTCTCCGGTTGAAGTCAGGAACTTCTCAAAGGCGTGCTACCCAGACGTCAATCTTCCATTCCATCTTTGCTGCGTTAATGTCTTGGATGCATGTGCTGTTGTTGGCCATGGTAGCTGAAGGTTTCTTGGATGCAACTGTTCTTGCTGGACTGGGGATGAAGAAGAGGCTGATGTATGGTACTGCATTGTGAATGTATCAGATTTTGCTGTAAAATATTAGTGGAACAGATGGGTCACTCTCATCATTAAATGCTATAGAAATAGGTCGTCTGGAAAGAGGTTTCCAAGCAGCTAAGTCTGAATTTCAAAGGGCAAAAAGTAGATATATAGTTTCCTATTATGTTGTCTTTCAGCCTATGTGTTGACATAATTGCATGTGCCTAATGACTGGCTCATTTATAGCATTTAATTTAATTAACACGCTTCAGGTATTAGGCAGATTTATATCAGATTGTGTATGTACTTCTTTCCATTTCAAGTGGAAAACAATATCTTTACAATGTACATGACAGGCTGTCCCATTTTTTAAATCCCCTTATGCATATTTGAACTTTTCCTCGTTCTTTTCTTTTAAATTTTTTTTAGCTGGAAAATAGAGCAAATGGGCGGGAGAATTGTAGGCGGGAAAATGGGCCAGGTACTCTCCCTTTTATATATTAGATTGATGAGTTAAAAAAAAGTAAAAAGTAAAAAGCGGATTAAAATACTAAATTTTACTTTATTTGTCATTAAAAATAATGTCAATCAAACAACAAAATCTAGAAAATTCTACTTTTTTCACTTAGAAAAATATATCCAATCAACACAACCAAATTGATATTTTCCATGAAAATATTTTTTAGACAATTCAATTCCTTAAAAAATATTTTTTTCCACACATTTTCCCTCTTTTCAATTCAATTAAACACACCCTAATATGACAATTTTTAAGCATCTCTTGGACTATATTTTCGTTTATATACATTGATTTTGAATTTTAATATAAAATGTTTGATTACAAAGTGATTTAAAAAATGTATATTATTAAAAATTAATATGAAGAAATGTGATTTTGTTATAAAATTCATTACCTAATTTATATTGTTATAAAATTCCTTACCTAATTTATAATATAAATTATTGTATTAATGACTATTTTTGCCCCTTTTGCCCCTATAGAATTTCCTATAAATAAAGGCATGTATTGATTGTATTTGGCACACCTTGGAATGTGAAGAAATTCTCTCCATATCTTCCTCTCAATTCTCTCCATCTCTCTCTCTAATTCTTGTTAAGTTTTTGATAGTTTTACAACACGTTATCAGCACGAGCCTCTAGTAATAAAAAATGATTATGCTCTACAGTTGCATCTACGGATGATCTTCTGTATCAGAAACTTTGCTATTACCAATAAAATCTAATTCTATAAATACGAACCGTTTACTGGATTTCACGTTCTAAGACTAATCATTTTAAATCTATCATCCGTTTTACAAGAGAACAAGGCATGTTGTTTGGTCATTTGAGAATTTTATAATAATATTATTATCCGTATTTAATTTAATTATTCAATATTTTGTTTGATCTATTCAGTAGAAAATTGCTAATGTTTAAATGAGATTTATTTCCTGAAGAACTACAATTTTATAAATATAGAATTATTCTAGAAGAATAATTTATCATTACTCCTGAAGAAGTACAATGATACATTAAGTTGAATATTACTTGATTTCGAAGAATACAAATTCATAATATTAATTACGTTATAGTTCTCCCAAAGAGCTGATTCAATAAATTGTTATTACTGAATAATGACAAATATTCTAGAAGAATATTTATTGATCCTGAAGATATAATAATAAATTTCATCAATATTTTCAAGAATATTGTGCTCTCTAAGCAGCACATGTTTTGAAGAAATATCAAACGTGTATACACAAATTAACCCTGAAGGAAAGCATGATATTAATGTCCTGTTGACTGAATATTAATAACTGAAAATCTTTGATTGATTTCTATATGATTTAATAACTGCATTTTTTTTATCATATAGTTATGTCTAATATCACAAAACTTGAGTTCGTTGCACTAGACATATCGGGAAACAATTACCTGTCTTGGACACTTGATGCAGAAATTCACCTAATCTCAAAGGGATTGGGAGACACGTTAAAAGAAGAAAATGAAACATTCCAACAAGATCGTGCAAAAGCATTTATCTTCCTTCGCCACCATCTCCACGATGGATTAAAAGTTGAGTATCTCACAATAAAAGATCCATATGTTCTTTGGGAAGATTTGAAAGAAAGATTTGATCACCAGAGGACTATAGTCCTCCCCAAAGCCCGTTATGAGTGGATACACCTCCGCTTACAGGATTTCAAAACAGTAAGTGAATACAACTCTGAGTTATTCAAAATATGCTCAAAATTAACTCTCTGTGGAGAAATAATAACTGATAATGATATGTTGGAAAAAACTTTCTCTACTTTCCATGCATCAAATGTGCTCCTGCAGCAGCAATATCGAGAGCGTGGATTTAAAAAATATTCTGAACTCATATCTTGCTTGCTAGTTTCTGAACAAAATAATGAGTTGCTAATGAAAAATCATGAATTACGCCCAACTGGTTCTACAGCATTGCCTGAAGCAAATGCTAATGTACTGCCTAAAGCAAATGTAACATTAAACCATGGACACGGACACGGACACGGACGTGGACGAGGACGTGGGCGTGGGCATGGACGTGGATATAATAATAAACCATATTATCAGCAACAGAACAACAACTCTAGAAAGCACAAAGCAAAAGATAATACATCCAAAAAGGAAAATGAAGACAGTTGTTATAGGTGTGGAATGAAAGGACATTGGTCCTGTACTTGTCGTACGGCAAAGCACCTTGTAGAACTGTACCAAAAATCAATCAAAGGAAAAGAAAAGGTGGAAACAAATTTTGCTGATTTTGATGATCCAGTTAATATGACTCATTTGGACGTCTCAGATTTTTTTGGTGATCGAAGTGGCAATATTGATCACTTAATCGGTAGCGATATAATTGAAGAAGATTAAGTTTGATCTACTTTAAGATTGCATGTTTTGTGTGTGTTTTAAAATAAAAGAAAGTTTGGTTTGAATTTGGAAGTTTGAGTGATGTTGTTTTTATAATAAGTTGATAAAAGTTTGGTCTGTAATAAGTTTGTTTACTGGGAATAAATAACATTTGTGTTATTTCAGTTTATTTTTATTCACTCTTAAAACATCTATTTGATTATGTTTGAGATACAGGATGAATCATCAAGATATTTGTTTACCTGATAGTGCAAGTTCGCATACCATTCTTCAAGACAAAAAGTATTTTTTGGACTTAACACTAGCAAATAATCATATTCACACAATATTTGGTGAATCATATATCATTGAAGGCTTCGGAAGAGCTAGTATTATTTTATCAAATAATACAAGATTTTATATTGATGAAGCACTCTATTCTAGCAAATCTCGAAGAAATTTGCTTAGTTTTAGAGATGTCCGCAGAAATGGATACCACATTGAAACCATGGAAGAAAATGATACCGAATATCTTTGTATTATTTCTTTTATATCTGGCAAAAGGCAGATAAAAGAAAAACTTCCATCACTCCCATCTGGGATATATTATGCAGTTATGAAAACAATTGAATCAAACGCTATTATGAACCAGAAGTTCATTGACCCAAAAAGTTTTATGCTTTGGCATGATAGACTTGGACATCCTGGAACTATAATGATGCGGAGAATTATTACTAACTCACATGGACATCCTTTAAAGAATCAGAAGATTCTTTCGCATGATAAATATCCATGTGTTGCTTGTTCACAAGGCAAGTTAGTCATCAGACCTTCATCTATTAAGGTTAATATTGAATCTCCTATTTTCTTGGAAAGAATTCATGGAGATATATGTGGGCCGATTCACCCACCATGTGGACCATTTCGTTATTTCATGGTTTTGATTGATGCATCAACTCGATGGTCCCATGTATGCTTGCTTTCAACAAGGAATGCAGCTTTTGCTAGACTACTTGCTCAAATAATAAAATTACGAGCTCAATTTTCAGAATACTCAATTAAGACGATTCGCCTTGACAATGCTGGTTAATTCAGATCTCAAGCATTTGATGATTATTGTATGTCAATTGGAATTGATATTGAACATTCAGTTGCTCATGTCCATACACAAAATGGATTAGCAGAATCATTTATCAAACGACTGCAACTCATTGCAAGGCCGTTATTAATGAAAACAAAACTTCCCACTTCTGCTTGGGGTCATGCTATATTACATGCTGCATCATTGGTTCGAATAAGGCCAACTTCTTATCATCAATATTCACCTTTACAACTTGCATTTGGCCAAGAACCTAATATTTCTCATCTGCGAGTATTTGGATGTGCTATCCAAGTACCAATCTCGCCACCACAACGTACTAAAATGGGTCCCCAACGAAGACTTGGGATTTATGTGGGTTTTGATTCACCTTCCATTATCAGGTATCTTGAACCCTTAACAGGTGATTTATTTACTACATGCTTTGCAGATTGTCATTTTGATGAAATGACTTTCCCAACTTTGGGAGTAGCAAAGCTACCTCCTGATGAACAACGTAAAATTTCGTGGAATGAAAAAACATTGTCTCATTTTGATCCCCGTAATAATCAATGTGAACAAGAAGTTGAAAAGATAATTCACCTACAAAAGGTTGCAAATCAATTACCTGATGCATTTGTTGATACAAGAAAAGTGACAAAGTCATACATTCCAGCAGGGAATACTCCAGCAAAAATTGATGTCCCTGTAGGACAACCTATTATAGCAAATGAATCTCAAAAACGCCAGAAGCGTGGCCGGCCAGTTGGTGTAAAAGATTTGGTACCTAGAAAGAGAAAGGTACAAGATAAAAACCAACTGAAAGAGATTCATCAATCAAATGTTAATAATGAAATTCCTGAAGAATTACAAGTGTCCGAAAATAATGAAATTTCAATAAACTATTTGTTATCTCATAAATTATGGGAACGGGATGATATTATCGTAGATGATATTTTCGCCTATAACGTGGCACTTGAAATTATGAAAAATGAGGATCCAGAACCACAGTCTATAAAAGATTGTCAAAATAGAAATGATTGGCCAAAATGGGAAGATGTCATGAAGGCGGAATTGGATTCTTTGGAGAAACGCAAAGTGTTTGGACCTATAGTTCGAACACCTGAAAATATAATCACTGTAGGATACAAGTGGATCTTTATAAGGAAGAGAAATGAAAATAATGAAGTTACTAGATATAAAGTCCGACTTGTAGCCCAAGGTTTCTCCCAAAGACCTAGAATAGATTATGAAGAAACATATTCTCCCGTAATGGACACCATAACATTTAGATTTTTAATCAGTTTGGCTGTGTCACAAGAGCTAGATATGCGACTTATGGATGTAGTAACTGCTTATCTATATGGTTCGCTTGATAGCGATATATATATATATATATATATATATATATATATATATATATATATATATATATATATATATATGAAAATCCCTGAAGGATTTAAAGTGCCAGAAGCAAATGATTCATCATCCAAAACCATGTTTTCAATCAAATTACAAAGATCATTGTACGGATTAAAGCAATCCGGAAGAATGTGGTATAATCTCCTTAGCGTATATTTGTTGAAAGAGGGCTACAAAAATGACGATGTCTGCCCATGTGTTTTTATAAAGAAAACAAATATTGGATTTGCAATTATAGCAGTTTATGTTGATGATTTAAATCTTATAGGAACTCCAGAAGAGCTTCATAAAACTGCTGAATATTTACAAAAGGAATTTGAAATGAAAGACTTGGGAAAAACTAAATTTTGTCTTGGTTTTCAAATTGAACATTTTCCAGAAGGATTATTTGTTCATCAATCTTCTTATACAGAAAAAGTATTGGAACGATTTTCTATGGGTAAAGCTTATCCACTGACATCTCCTATGGTCGTTCGATCACTTGATGTAAACAAAAATCCATTTCGTCCACTTGAAAGTGGAGAGAAAATTCTTGGTCCTGAAGTACCATACCTTAGTGTAATAGGAGCATTATCGTATCTTGTAAATTGCACTCGGCCAGATATAGCTTTTTCTGTAAATCTTCTTGCAAGATATAGTTCTGCCCCAACTCAAAGACATTGGAATGGTGTTAAACACATTTTTAGATACCTAAAATGTACTGTTGACGTGGGATTATTTTATTCACAAAAATCTGGATCATCTTTAGTGGGATATGCCGACACAGGTTACCTCTCTGATCCACATAAAGCTAGATCACAAACAGGTTATGTGTTTACACGAGGGGGAACAACTATATCTTGGAGATCTGTAAAGCAAACTTTGACAGCAACATCTTCAAATCATTCTGAAATAATTGCAATTCATGAAGCAAGTCGAGAATGTGTTTGGCTGAGAAATATGACACATCATATCCAATCATCATGCGGATTAACTTCAACAAAAGAAAGTCCAACAATATTGTATGAAGATAATGCAGCCTGTATTGCGCAACTTAAAGGAGGCTACATAAAAGTAGACCGAACAAAACATATTTCTCCAAAATTCTTCTACACACACGATCTTCAGAAAAGTGGTGACATCGATGTTCAACAAATTCACTCAACTAATAATGTAGTGGACTTATTTACAAAAGTATTACCGACGTCAACATTCAAGAAATTGATATATAATATTGGAATGCGTCAGCTCAAATATCTTCAGTGATCAATATCAGAGGAAGCAGCTGTACTCTTTTTCCTTCGCTTGGGTTTTGTCCCACTGGGTTTTCCTGGCAAGGTTTTAACGAGGCATCATATTTATACTATGAAGTATCTTGATTCACGTGACCAACTTCAGGGGGAGAATCATGTTATACTCTTTTTCCTTCGTCCAGGTTTTGTCCTACTAGGTTTTCCTGACAAGGTTTTAACGAGGCAGCAGCTGTACTCTTTTTCCTTCGTTCAGATTTTGTCCCATTGGGTTTTACTGACAAGGTTTTAACGAGGCAGCATTGAAGCACTTCAACACTTCAGAACTTTAAATTTCAGTACATGATTTGTACTACTTATCATTGATGTCATTTTGGATATTAGACTCAATGATGAATGATGGCCAACATTAAGGGAGCAGCTGTGTAGCGACCAAGAATTTTTACGCGATTAATAATTATTTTAATAGAAAATCGTGTCGCTACTATTTCACCCATTTTTATTAAGTTAACGCCACGACGTATTCGTATAGCCAAATCAAGAAATAATCGAGATCGTTCGATTTTAAATTAAATTCCGAATTTCTAAAAATATTTCCATTCTCTTGATTTAAAGTATATTAAGTCCAAGTACTTAATTCAATGTTATCCCAATATTTATTTATACAAAAATTATTTTTATTATTGAAATTAAGAAAATATATGCAAGCATGAGAGGTTCCATTATATATAATAATTATGAGATTCTTAATTTAATAAATATGGAAAAGTATATGAATGGTTGATAGACTCCATTATATGTAATCATGAAGAGCATAATATTTGTATAAATATGGAAAAGTATATGAATGAATTATATACTCCATTATATATAAACATGAAGAGCATAATATTTGTATAAATATGGAAAAGTATATGAATGATTGATAAGACTCCATTATATGTAATCATGAAGAGCATAATATTTGTATAAATATGGAAAAGTATATGAATGATTTATATACTCCATTATATATAATCATGAAGAGCATAATAATTGTATAAATATGGAAAAGTATATGAATGATTGATAGACTCCATTATATATAATCATGAAGAGCATATTATTTGTATAAATATGGAAAAGTATATGAATGGTGCTTTACTTTAAGAAAATGATGTGTTAAAATTAATAGAATTGAATGATTATGTTTACAATATGCCAACTTTATACATCTATTTAAACCCATCTCTTTTACACACAACTCTACACATATACACTTATTTCCAATCTCTTGACAAAATCCACAAGTAAGAGAAATTCAAGGTGGTCAAGAAAGTTTTGGTCCATTTACTACTACACTTCATTTTAATCTTTTAAAAGGTAAGTATATCTTATGTTTTTATGAAAAGTAAGTATGTTTTTATGAAAGGTAAATACACCTTATGTTTTTATGAAAAGTAAGTATGTTTTTATGACAAGTAAGTATATCTTATGTTTTTATGAAAAGTAAGTATGTTTTTATGAAAGGTAAATACACCTTATGTTTTTATGAAAAGTAAGTATGTTTTTATGACAAGTAAGTATATCTTATGTTTTTATGAAAAGTAAGTATGTTTTTATGAAAGGTAAATACACCTTATGTTTTTATGAAAAGTAAGTATGTTTTTATGACAAGTAAGTATATCTTATGTTTTTATGAAAAGTAAGTATGTTTTTATGAAAGGTAAATACACCTTATGTTTTTATGAAAAGTAAGTATGTTTTTATGACAAGTAAGTATATCTTATGTTTTTATGAAAAGTAAGTATGTTTTTATGAAAGGTAAATACACCTTATGTTTTTATGAAAAGTAAGTATGTTTTTATGACAAGTAAGTATATCTTATGTTTTTATGAAAATGTTTGGATCATTGCTATGAAATCAATCTCACAAGATTGTTATGGGTTCCATATGATATGTTTATGATTATGCTAAGGGGACCGGAGTTTAGTAGCGCTACACATAAGAATTCTTGCCATTTAAGTTCGGTAAAATTCTTGTGTCTCCCTATGTTTATGAGTATTTCGATCATATCCTATGTTATGATGAAAATGATCCATATGCTTTCAAAAGAAAATTTATGCTTGGTATACTTACTGGGATTTTATAAATCTCACTCCACGATATTTACCATTTTCAGATAATTGAAGGTTCGAGGCGGTCAACATGGAAGTGGCAAAAGTGGTTAAGATTGATGAGATAATTATGTTGAACTTTATGTAAGAAAATTATGTTCTATTTTTATTCACAAATAAAATTATGGGATTCTAATTATTCTTTTGAATAATTTTACATTACTATTTAAGTCTCGATAATATGATATGAGTCACTTTTAGTGGCACTCGAATGGAAGAGAATTCGGGTCGTCACAAGCTGTACTCTTTTTCCTTCGCTTAAGTTTTATCCCACTGTGTTTTCTTAGCAAGGTTTTAACGAGGCAGACAATTGAGCAATAAGTCATTAAAGGGGGAGTGTTATAAAATTCATTACCTAATTTATATTGTTATAAAATTCCTTACCTAATTTATTATATAAATTATTGTATTAATGATTATTTTTGCCCCTTTTGCCCCTATAGAATTTCCTATAAATAGAGGCATGTATTGATTGTATTTGGCACACCTTTGAATGTGAAGAAATTCTCTCCATATCTTCCTCTCAATTCTCTCCATCTCTCTCTCTAATTCTTGTTAAGTTTTTGATAGTTTTACAACAGATTTTTGTAAACACAAGTTTATCAAACATCAGATTTTTGAGGTTTGACCTTTTTTTTTTTTCTCTTGGTTTGACCAGATCCATCTCAAAGAGTGTCTCTCAAGCCAATGTCTGTGATGGAATGGCCTAAGCAAAAGTTAAATCCTGGTTACGAAGGATGAGTTCAATTAATCTTTGCCATAATAATAGATTTTGATAAGGCTATGTTTGTTAAAAAAAATTGTTTAAAAACCTGTTTTGTATGTTTTCAAGATCAAATATGTGGTTAAAAATGAAGAGAGAAAACATATGTCGTTAGAAAATAGTTTGGGGAAGGGTAATTATATTAGTACCACACTTTTTTATATCTACACCACAATTTAATTATAAAGAATGTCTTCAATATTCGTTTATTTTTGCTATTATATCCTCAATTTTTTTCATCACATTATTATTCATAACATTCAATTAATTAACATATTTTGTTTTCAATCACGATTTCTATTTAAATATTCTTCTAATTTGCATTGAGAAAATGTGCAAATAATTTTTTAAACTTTTGTATTAATTATTTTTTTTTATTATTTAAAAGTATGAAAGATAATAAGTATTTTTCGCCCTCTTAACAAATATTTTAGATGAAAATCGTCTCTAAAGATAAGATGTTAAAATTAATAAAGAGTTGATGATAAAAAAATTATAAAAAAAAAAAAAAAACTTCGCAGGTTAATGTAAGAGTAAAGAAAACTTAGTGATCGTCGTTAAAATTAAAATGTGGTTTTGTTAACAAAAAGTGTGGTGTCAATATATTAACCATTTGGGGAATTTTGTTGTGTAAAAATATGTTAACATTTCGTTGGTTTATTATTTTTTAAAGTAAAAAACAATGGATGAAAATATTTAACTAATCAAAATTGTTGACTTTTCAAAAATATTGTCCAATTAGATATTGTCCGTGATTTTTCTAAACAAAATTTATAAATAAATTTTACCAAACAAAAAATGTATAATTAAAAATTTAATAAAAATTGTAAACTAGACAAAATATGTGATTATAAAATATTTAAAAAAAATGAGGGCCGATCTCTTTGTATTTAGATTTTCAGTTTTGAATTTTTTATTTTTATTTTGTTTTGAGTTTTCTGTTTTCGATATTTGTCTTGAGATTGTTGTGTTCTTTTTTGTAATTTTTAAAAACTGTTTTTCAAAATAGAAAGTTGCAAATTGCATTCACTTTTAAATTTCAAGCATCATTATTTTTTTATATTTGTAAGTAAAAAATGATTTATTTGTTTAATTACATTAATTTTTAATTTCAATATAAAAACCTGTGCTATACTTTATTCATTTAATGCTATCTTTACTTAATAATTCTAAAAAATAGTCAATTATACGATTCTCAAGTTTTTAGATTTTCCTTTAACTTTTTTTATTTTATTTTGTAACATATTTTCATTTTTTTCCTTTTATATGTAAAATCATTTTAAAACTTGAAATTAAAGTAAAATAAAAAGCTTTTAATAATAATAATAATAATAATAATAATAAAGTTCATCTAGACATGCATTAATTGATTAATTGAGGACTAGGCATTACGCTTGAACTTTACGCTTAGATGACACTTAGAAGACTTTTTAAAATATTGTCATTCATATATCACTTAAAATTGATCAATTTTATAAACCTCTAATCACACATTCCAATTAATATTTATTAATATTTATTTTTTTAACAAATTGAATTACCTTTTTTTATTTGAGAAAGATAATAGAAAATCAATGTCACAAATTCAAAACCGGTAAAGATTTATATATTTAGCTTAAGTCGGTGAGACAACTGAGCATGCCTGTTGCCGTAGTGATGAGGGCTTGACATGTCAGTGATCACGCCTAGGTTTGAATCTCATACTCACAGAATTGAATAAACAAATTTTGACTATGTGAAGGTGTCAAAGAAAAAAAATCAACTACCATTGTAATGAAATGGACTCGAACTCGCAACCACGAGTCCTAGTGACGCACTAAACACTTGAGCTAGCACCTCTATTGGGATGGATATAAAGTTATTTTTGTTATTTAGCCTCTGTCTGGTAGGAGTATTATTAGTATTATTGAAACTCAATTCCACGAAATTGATGAAGAAAGTGAGAATGAAGACACGAAACACGACTGTAAATTAAAATCGCCAAATCGTTAAACCAAACTGAAACCATTGGTTCGGGTCCACGTGAACCTATCAACATTTTGGTTTTGACCCAAACCGAACTGCTTTCAAATGGTTTTGTTTAGGTTTCACTTTTGAAAACTCGTTTCAAACCACCAACCAGCAAAAAAAAAAAAAAATACAATTAAAAAAACATGATTTTTTGGAATAATAAACAAAAATATGAATATAAAATGAAAAATCTGATTGCAGAAGTATAATCATGTACATACCGTTAGATTAAAAATAATGATTTATCAAATATTATTATAATTAGGTAGCCAAAAGGTATCAATTATACAAATGCTAAAATTAAGCATGAAATCAGCTAAATGTTCACTCGGCTAGTGAATGCAGATTGACTTAATGTTTTTGAATCAGATTCATCAATATATTCTTAAGAATGCAATATTCAAGAATTCAATCAAAGTGCAAACTGGAAGAGATGGATAGATTGTTTGACGAAGAAGCAATGCACAATTATGTATTACGACAGACTTAGTAGTCTAGTTCAGTAAAATGACTAAATCCAATTTCAGATTTTACACAAACATTTTTGTTAATCTAGACTCAGTTTCTTTTTTGCAGTAATCTTGTTGATGAATGGTTCCTAATTAATGTGTTACTAATTTATGAGTTTTATCATAGTATATTACTATGTTATGCTAGTGAAGAGCCACTTAACAAGATTTTATATGATTTTCGTAACCAGAGGAGGTTTGAAATTTTTTTTTGATTAATTTCGTTTGGTTTCGTTTGCAAACCGTGGTTTGAATCCGCACCAAACCACAAAAAATGATTTGGTTTTGTTATGTTTAGGAAATTAAATGGTTTGGGTTGGGTTGGAAAGACATCAAACTGTTTTAAATGGTTTGGTATGAAAATTTATCAAAAACCGCCCAAATCGAACCGTTTACACATCGTAGAAGCATAGAACAGTTCTAGGTTCTTGACTTTTCTTCCTCTTTATTTTCTTTGTTTTTTCCTAGTCTTTTTCAATTGTTGTAGTAAGCCCGCGTTTCTTTGCCTTTTTTTATAAAAAAAAAAATATTTTTCTAATTTACTCAATTTTATCCGTACATTTTAATAATAAAATATTTTATACATCAATTCAACTTATGTCTCTCATTTTCACACAATTTTTCATGAATCAGTATTCAATTTTTTTTCCAAAGAATGACAATTGCAAATAAGAATTTACTCAAAAAGTAGGGGTGGGTTTTGTTAGTGGGGTGGGATGGAGGTGGACTGAAGTTAGCCGTGGGTGGTCGAGGCTTGATCTGAATATTAAACATACATTAAACATTGAATTTGAGTTTTTGAGATAAAATTCGTGATTACAAAGTGATTTTAAAAATGTGCATGATTAAAAATTGATTTGAACAAATATAATCTAAATCTACATCTATCTACATCTACACTACCACAAAAGTATGAATGGAGGAAAATCTTTTGACAAATGAATCTGCCCTCACATACTTACCACTAACCCAAATATATCCTTGGCTGAGCCATCATAACAAGGAAACAAAACGTCCCTTATCTGAATTTAATTGCTTTTTCCTACATCTTCCTTGGCTGAGCTATCGTAACAGAGAAACAAAACGTTTCTCATCACACTCTCCATTCGAAGCCCTGTATACTAAAAGAAAACCCCCTTCTCAATATCTTCACCGTCATTTTTGGTTTCCAAAAAGCAAATCACAGATTTTATTCTTTTTCCTTCCTCTTCCGATGGTAGGTAGCTTGGACCAAGAAAAAGGAGGTGAACCCACTTCAATTACAACTAAAATAGCATTTTTTAGGTTTGTTTACACGTTTATGTGAAAATGATCTTTTGATTCATGTTATAAAAGTACAGGGTGGAGAAAAAAGGGGAGGCAAAGGTGGGATGATGATTCAAAAGGGATATATGAGACAGTGGGAACATTATGAGCTTGACATTTTATGGATACAAATATTTCTTTTCAGGGTTTGACTTTTTTTTTTTTTTTTTTTTTTTTTGTGGGGAGATCCTTTCTGATAGTATATTGGTGGTGAGGTTTCATCATATTTTTGTTTCTGAAAGTTTTAGTTTAATGGTGTTTCTTGCTCTATATTTGCATTGTTTGCGTCCCATTGAAAATTGATTCTTTGTACAGGGCAGGTTTTGTTTATCTGATTTTCGTGATTTACACGGAATTTAGAACCTTATTATTTTAGTTGAGTTTAGTAGAATCTGGATTTTAAAGTTTCTTTATTATCTCATCATACATGACTTTTTGTTTATGTATGCATATTGATTCATGATTTGGTTGGATTACTATTTTTCATGTAGGTGTTTAATTTCCTATATTTGTACTGGTTTTTCTGTTGATTTCTGCTTAATTTCTTACACTAATGTGATTATGTCCCTATGAAAGGTTACTTTGTGATTGATTGTTCATAAGTTTTGCTAATTAGTAATTTGATATATCTTGGTTTTGTTATCTTTATTTGTGGTGGAGTGATGCGATGCATTATTTGGAACTTTACCCTTATGCGGTTGACTACAATATCAGAGATCAATCATGTTGTTTACATTGTTGGCTTGCTTTTTTAAATATTATCGAATATAATTGTTAAAATGTCAGGGGTACGGGGTTTCGGACAGGCTGATAGAACAATTGATGGACTTCACGCCGCTGGCGGAAGTAGAGGGGAAGGTTTTATACGATCAGGCTAGGTCGATTATTGTAGAGGAATGGAATGTTCATTTAATGCGTGTGGCGATATTCATTTATAATTCTACGTTCTGATTGAGCCTTTTTTGATAAGCGGCAAAGTGCCTCATGGGGGGAAAATTTCAGTGAGTTTTTTCCCAGGATTTTTAAGTATTTGTTTGGGAAATGAGGATTTCTATTCTGTATCTATTGGAACATTTGAGTTAGTTACTGATTTTTTTTGGATACTTTATTTATTTATTAAACTTAATCGCATTTGCACGTATATCTTGAATTCGTGTCCAATATTGATCTGAGACCACATCTCTAGTGTGGTTTTTATCCATTCAAGTTTATGAAAAAAGATTTTATTCATGTATTACTGATTAGCAGGGGCACTGAAGTTTCTTGGAACTCTGACAAGATTGTGGAAAATGAAAAAAAAAATATCTTTAAGAAGGAGAATGTTGATGAGTATGAATTGGGAAGCACTCGTGATGCTATAACATTTTTTAGTGGTTTAGTTGAATGAATTAAAATGATTACTGGGCAGACTACATGGAAACGTTTATCAAAATTGTTCCAAATGTCAAATGTCAATTTTAATATCTAAGTGTACTTCATTATGTAATAGCAAATTTAATCAGATTGTCATGTATTGAAGCTGCTTTAGGTACAAGATTAATTTGCTTTTGAGACTTGTGAGAAATGATTTTCCTTAACACAATCATTGATGGATACTGTTGGGCTTGATGGACAAGTATGCTCTTTAATAGTCCTTCTTTTTACTGATTTTCTAGAATTTAGATTATGTATGGAGATGGAATTTTTTTTCTTTCATATGGAGATGGAATTTAATAGTCCTTCTTTTTACTGATTTTCTAGAATTTAGATTATGTATGGAGATGGAATTTTTTTTCTTTCATAAATCACAGATGGCATGTTGTTGCTTCATGGACATGGGGTGCCCAAGATGAGATTTTTGGTATTTGTAGGATGGCTTTTAATGGTTGTTGCCCTGATCGCAAACTCCCATGGAATGATTGCCCTCTAAGTAATAGAATTTTTGCATATTTTGCTCTATTTTAATGGATGATTCTCGTGAAATGAGTTGTTCATTTCCTAAGCCTTCCAATTGGCTTCCTTGCTATATTTACTTAGCCTCTGTTTGATAAATTTATTATAAACAAATTTATAAAAGCACATTTTTCAAACTACTTTCCAACCACACACATTTCTCCAAATCACTTTTCAACCACATATTTTACATGGAAGACATTACATTCTTTGTTAAAAAAAAAATTTACCTAACAAAGGCTTATTAAATGTATCAATATTATTATCTGGTTTAGTTGCATTACTTTCTCTTAGGAATTATGATTCTCTTTCTTTTTTGACTTTTTTTTTTTTTTTCAAAAACTATGTTAATGATATTCTTCAAATGGTAGATGACATGAAAATGTTTCATGACACCATTTATCTATCTTAATGACAACTCAAATCTCCCCTTGTTAGAATTGTACGGGAACCAAGGGCTCCAATTGAGGGATGAGGCAAAGGTTAATAGACTGTCTTTTGAATGTAAGATTTATTTCCTGTTGTCACCTTTCTTAATTAATTTTTTCTGAGACTTGGTCCTTATACAATTAATGTGAACTCGTGACCTTGTATTACTACTTTGGAGTAAAAAGGATGGTTAAATATACAAGTTTATTGTTGAAAAGTTTGATATCATCTTTTAAGTTATATTGAACATTGAATTATGGACACATGATGGTTATGCTTTGCACGCCTGTGAGATAGGACTGGTTTCCCTCACAGCTTACAAAATGTCAAAATACTTGGTCATTTTTGCCCCTCACCCCCTCCTTCCTATTTCGTTAACGTAAGGAATGATATCTTTGTGTTTAAAATTGGTTGGTACCTGCTACTTGGACATTAACTGGAGACCTTTTCTCTATACTTATTTCCCTAAATGGTACTTTTGTTGCTTATGTTCTTGAATAGATGATTTGTTTCGTGATTTCAATATCTTTTCAACGTTCTCCTGTTACTAAATCTAATGATTAACACATACTTGCCACTACCGAGTTAGGTTTGCATGTTGCTTCATATTCAATGCCTAATAGAGGCTTTTCAGTGTGACCTTGAACCTGCTGAATAGACCGGAAACTTCTATGATATCATATTAGCTGGATTAGCGTTGAATTGTAACTTAAATATTTGTTTCAGTGTTTTTGGATCATATATATGCTCGTTTTCTGCTATATTTTTTTTCATGTGATATTGATGTATTGAAAAAATCATGTCGCTTGATTTGATAATTTGACTATTGCTCTCTATAAGAATAAGTTCATTCATATGTATCCATATCCATATTTTCGATTAAAGCTTAATTTATATCTGTTTTTTTATTTCTTTTAGTTTTGTCTTTAACATTCTTAATTACCTCAATTGCATTAAAATAGAGTATAGCTTCAAATTTAATACTCATATATCATATGCCGTTTACGTGATACGTGCAACGCACGTGCTTACCACTAGTGCTTATAAACAATTTTACCGAACATTCTAATAGGATTTTTTTTTTTTTTTGGGTGTAATGGTTTGACCAGATCCATACCTTTTTTTTTTTTTTTTTTTTTTTTGGGTGTAATGGTTTGACCAAATCCATACCAAAGAGTGCCTCTCAAGCCAATGTTCGTGAAGGAATGGTTTAAGCATAATGTTAAATCCTAGTTACAAAGGATGATTTCAATTAATCTTTGTTATAATAATAGATTTTGATAAAAATGTTTAGCCCTGTGTTTGATAAATCGTTTATAAATGATTGTTTACAAATATTGTTTATAAATAATGATGCATCAATATTTATAAACGATTGATTACAAATAATTTATATAAATAATAATGTGTCAATATTTCGTTGATTTATCTTTTTAAAGTAAATACTGATGGAAGGAAATATTTAATTAGTCAAAATTGTTGACTTTTTAAAAATATTGTCCAATGAAATATTATCATGTAGTCGTTTATAAACAAAATTTATAAACAATTTTTACCAACAAAAATATATATTTAAGAATTTAATAAAAAATGTAAAATTGATGAAATATGTGATTAAAAAATAATTTTTTAAAAAAAGAAATGAGTTTTGAAAAATTGGGGTCAAATATCATCCTACTGGGATGGATATGAAGTTATTTTTGTTATTTAGCCTATGTTTAGTAGAAAAATTTCAATTCAGGTTTTAATATAAATCAAAATTAACAATAAATTTCAATTACATATTTAATAGGATCCAAAAATTTTCAACTATACATTTTATCAACCTTTATCAAAATCAATTAAAAACTGATTTTCATCTCTACCAAATAAAGACTTAATTTATAAATTAAAAATGATCGTTTTCTTGTTTGGCTCGATATGAATCAAGTTTGATAATTCTTATGATATGTGGTTTAAGTTGAGTTTTGCTTGTCTTTCTCGTGACATTTACAACTCAATAGTATAGTTATGTCAGAATTATAGACAAGTTTCACTGCACTACTTATAAATTAGGTTGCCATTATGAGCTCAACGCACACCAGAGTTATTATCTTTTTCTATCTACATCTATATCTACAATATATTAAAAGTGACGATGAATATGAAATTTTTGATTTCTCATTTTACTCTTATATTATTATATTTTTGATCTGTATTATCCTTAAAATTTAATTTATCTTCATTAAATATACTTATTATTAGTTATTAACATTAATCTATAATACATTTAAATATTTTTCTTGAGAAAATTACACGTTAACAGGTTTTTAAAATTAACAATTCA
Source organism: Ligustrum vulgare (assembly GCA_963555705.1). Classification (NCBI taxonomy): domain Eukaryota; kingdom Viridiplantae; phylum Streptophyta; class Magnoliopsida; order Lamiales; family Oleaceae; genus Ligustrum; species Ligustrum vulgare. The sequence continues at coordinate 12,874,617 of OY743186.1, read as the reverse complement.
AAAAACTAGTTTGCAGTTTTTTAATACAATTACGAAGTCCTAATTCACTTTTAAAATATTAATTCATAATATTATTGTAATTCAATACACCCACACCCACACCCTACCCACCCACACAACTCATCCCCATTTCATTCAAATCCATTCCTCTCAGGCTGTCAAAGAGACGTGGCGACTGACACCTTTTCGTCGGCAATAATGTTGGAAACGATGAAGAGGTTCCGACGACAAACCCCACCTCCGACGGTGGCGAGCGCCAACTTCTTATGCAGTGGAGCTCGCTGCCGATAGAAGCAATGGTGTGGTGAACCTGCCACTGATATTGTGCGCTACCGGTGATTCTGCCAGCAACAAGCATCATTGAGTATGGGCGATGGTGATGGTGCATGTGCACTGCAAAACCCCTTTTCTCGATCTGCCCCCCGGTAATCCACCATATTTAGTGAATTAGAATCTACATCTCCTTCCTGCAGCAGGTGGTCATGCTGAGGCATTCCATGTCACGACCCGTCCCAAATCACCCTACTGGACCTGAAACGTGACGTGTGCCGATGGCAGGTGACAACTAGATGTTGGACCCACCACCAAGGCAAGCTTAACTTTACTTATCTTTCAGATTCACCTTGTAAATAAATTTGATCCCATAAAAATTAATAAAAATTTTAACAGAGTCTCCCTATATTAGTGCCATAACCAACCTGTAAAACGATACAGATCCTCAAACAACCACGCATAAATATTTATATCATTTCCTAAATCATCTAAGCATGTCAATTGATATAATAAGATAACTAGAAACTCTTAGTCTACTCCTTTGTATACAAACATAACCAAAATGAATATACATCTATGAAAATGCGATTAACCCATACTCTTAGATACTTAGACCAAACTTAATCGCATAAATCATATTCTCTAACTAAGTCTGCGACATGACTTGGCAGATCAACATGCTCCAACTTCTTCTTAACTCAAATTTACCTGCATTCTTTAAGAAAATATGGGAAAATAATGAGTTTGTAACTCAGTGAGGGACAGTTCATAAATACGTGTATTTACTCATTTATACATATTTTCTGGAAAATTTATATACTTTAACTTTAAAAACTTTGAAAATCGGATAATTACTTTTAAAAATGAAATCACTGGAATCATACTATAAGCTGAAGTCTTGATTCTGTAAACTGAAAACTAAATTCTTAATTCCGATAAACAGCGAAATACTGGAAAAAAAAACACACCAAAGGTACCCAAAATCTGATAATCCGATAATTCTGAGATTCTGAACTTCTGAAATTCTGGTCATACGCGCGCAGAGCTGCCCGAAGGCTATGAACTGGTCATACACTATGGAAACGCATTCACAATAGTGCAGAGCGGGTAAAATCACTTGGGTACTTTCTGGTGGTTTTTAAAATAATTTAAATATACTGAAATATCTAATGCTGATAGAATGTCAATGAAATCCTTAAACTGAACTGATTCTAGCTTTAAAAAGAGTTGCTTATAATAAACCTCACTTTATTCTAAAAATCATGCTGTAAACTTAACACTTGAAAATAATTAAGTTTTGCAATTTATATAATAATGTACAATCACTATAATAAATAAATATTTCATAATGCTTTTAGGATTAATATACATAAAACAAAAACTTATTTTCTTAAGAAAAGTATTTTCCACTCACAGAGCTCTTGACTGAAATCTGCCTATTTTGATAAGCTTGTCAAATTTCCACATCGTTCCTGAAATAAAAATATAATTCTTTTGTATCAAAATTCATAATTCCCAAATAATAATTATAAAATCCAACCAAACTCTCTTTAAGTCCATATTCCCCATTTTTCATCCAATCACGTGCTCTTACTTATTAAATTCCCAACCTACTTCACGATTGGCACACATAAAAGATTATATCATTTGAAAATGTACTCATTTGTTTCCATAGATTAATGACCCATTTCCATAACCAAAAGCATGAGATTAGGCACAATTATCATATAATGACATTTCCTATCTCGACCCCTTTCCTTCTTTTTTAATCTTAATACTTAATCCACACTTATATATATATATATATATATATATATATATATATATATATATATATCAAATCAAGTGTTTAGAATTACATAATCATACCAAAATCAAAGATCAAGTCACTAGTTTAAAAACCCATTCCATAAATAAATCAATTTAACCATAAAAATCCACATACACAACTTCCTTGCAATCTATTTAGCTTATTACCTCATATCCATGTCAATAAAGCTTAATACTAGCAAAACTTCAAATTTAAGCTAATAATCCATAAACCCTAGAAATTAAATTAACATACCTCTTGAAAATAATGATAAATTAAGAGCCCAAAATAATAAGGATTTATCCATACCTCTTCATTTTCTCCTTTTTCCTTTTCTTCTTCCTTTCCTTTCTTTTTTTCTTTTCTTTCTCTTTCTTTCTTCCTGGTTTCCTGCGTCCAGCTTCTCTTGGCCCCCTTTTGTTTGGCAATTTGTTGTTATATAGGTATTATAATATGTAAAGTCCCTAAATATTGCCAAGAAGGTCCCCACATTTTTTCCATTATTTAATATAATCCTCAACTTATATAAATTTTAGAAAATAACCTCAACAAATAAAATAATATAATTTGGTCCTAATTTAATTTAACAATTGACTTTGACTAAATAATTCATTGACTTTTGACTAGTATAAACCGGGTCGTTACATTCCAGCTGCTTGTTAAAGCTGTGGCTAATGTGGAAATTCAAAATAAGTATGGCGAAACAGTAATTAGTCTAGCCAAAGCAAATCAGAATCGTGATGCATTTAAAAAGTTACTAACTGAATATGTCTACATAAAGGGAAATCAGAATTCTAGTGGATTATCTGCTCTCCATCGGGCTACACGAATTGGTGACCTTGATTTGGCTCGGGCATTTAATAAACAATGAACGTGACATCGATGTTCTTGATTGTGATGGATATACTCCACTCATGTTAGCAGCTAGGGCATATAATGGAAGTTTTCATTGAAATCACACCACAAGTGTACGGATCGTGAGAAGTAATAAAGTGGACATATGAGTCCTGATTATCGTTCCCACGAGGACTATTATTAATTATCGAAGTTATTTAGTTCACAACTCTATTTGAAAAGTCAAATTTTGAATAACCAAATAAAAGAAACTAAATAACTAAATTGTCTAAAGAAAAAAACATTTTTCCCACTTATGATTTCCTTAAGTCGCAAATATTGTTGGGACATACGATTTCACCGTAGTTAGTACTATTAATTCCATTCATCCAAGTTTTCTTCCTATTCATTTGCTCGATTGAATTCACTAATGCATATGAAATTCCTCTCTCAAGTTTAAATCAAATCTAGATAGCAGGTTGTAACGAATAAATGCATGAAGTTCAAGAATTCTATCAATAATCGTAATAACAATAAACGTATATCTCTATTGTTTATTTTGTTACCAAATTTTATTCAATTATCTAAGTATTAGCTCACCTCTAGAATTATGAAAACACCCATAAAATCAATGAATGAGTGATCAGTTTATTCACGCATTAAACACGAAATAAAATTAACACATTCAACATATACTCAAAACTTGGAATCTGAAATTAACAATAGCTAACTAGGATCCATCGTTTGTCCCAACTACTATTTAGTTGTTCATCACAAAATAATTAATAACAAATAAAATAAATAATGAAAACATGTTGGAGTTGTCAAACAAACAAGTAAAAAAGGAATCTTGCACCAAAAGTCGATTTCACTTGTTAATCTCCTCAATTCCAACTCTCTTGCCTCCCTTGAGTCTCCAAGAGAAATTCATGCTCGAGCCTCCTTGTTGCTAGAAAAGAAATTAGGAAAAAGTCCCTCCATCCCGTCCTTTCCTTCCAAATAAAAACCAATCACCAATAATAGACAAAAACCGCACATTGGCCTGATGTCTTCTGGGCCGGATAACTGCGCAGTCACGCAGTTATGTGTTTGGTGGCCGCGCAGGCCACTTCAAACTGAATCTGTTGGATTAGCCTGTGAACACGCGGCCACCCGCTAAGGTTGGCGTGGTCTCACAGCACAATTGTTCAGCGTCATTTTTCATCTTTTCAGGGTGTGTAAGTAGGTCCCTGCTCTTTAATTACACCTTGATCCTTCATCTTCTGATTGTGACAATTTAGGTACCAAACTCTTGAATGACTTCAATTCTTCTTTCCATCTTCAATTAATTGTAATTAGATCCTTATACTTCACTTTCTTGAGCTTGAACAAGTCATAATTCAAACTTTAGGTCAAACGTGACAAGTAACAATTTACATGTCGCAAGTCAGATTCCATAGATAAGTTTAATATACTCACTTAGAACCTAGTGAATTGTGGGGAAAAATTGTCAGATGACCAAAAGATAGTGTATCTACTAAATGCTATAGGTGATAAATACAAAAACTTGAGAAATTCTTTGGAATATGGTGGTAAAACACTGACAAATGAAATTATTCACATTGCCCTTAAGAATAAGGAATTAGAGATGAAAGCTGGTCATAAAGAAGCTTATCATATTATAGCTCTTCTACTAGAAATATGAATTCCTCAAAGGATAACAAAAATTGGAATAAACTCAACAACAAAAATTGGAACAATTCCAATAACGAGTCTGTAAAAACTAATTACCAGAAAAAGATCACAGGCAGTAGGTATAAAGATAGTAAGAACCAAGTAAAATTGAATAGTATAATGAAATGTTATTACTGTTACTGTGGAGTTGTTGCCTCTTGAATTTGTTACTAAACTTATAGTTAGATTAGTTATTGTGGGTGAGGTTTGAAACTTGATTGAAGATTGGAGCCTTAGTCTTTATAACAGACTTTACTGTTAGTAATTGTAACTAGTATTACTTGTTTTAGTAATGATGTTTTACAAAAACTGCCTTTCTGTGAAAAATGTGTTTTAGGAAAACAGAAAAGATCATCTTTTTGTAAAGGGATTCATAAATTTTCTGATATATTAGTGATCGGTATATTTTTGGTCATTCCATTATTAGAATATTACTTAATCATGGGAATTTTAAGTCGTCCTAAAATAGGCAGGGTAATTGGAATGTAAGCAGATCGGCCCGTCCTGATAATATGGACGACTTATGTGCCCGACCTGATATTGCCCGATCTCTGATTCATTTATCTTTAAGGGCGATCTAAATGCCCGGTCTCGTCTCCCCATAGAGGTCGGGTTTGAACCCGACCTCATCAAAAAATCTCATTCATGATAGGATATATGGTCGGCCTGTCCCGGCCACATCACGCTTAGAAGCCTAACATAGATAGGACTTCGAACCTTCTTCATTAATGGGCTTCATTCATGGACCTCCTTTTTGGGCCTCCATAACAAGACGTATTTTATGAGGAAACCTCCTAAAAAGGGGGAACTCTATTCTTGTAAGGATAGAATTTTCCTTAAAAGGTAAGTTTATATAAAAAAGACTCCTTCTTCAATTAAAGAAGGTTATGGGCTTTTTTCAGCCCTATAAATAAAATTCTTTTGATCACATATATTCATTCAATAATCTTTACATTTTTCCAGTTATATATTCTCTCTCTATTTTTCTCCAGAATACTAATTTTCACACTGGAGGGGTGACGGGGAGAATCCTCCTCGCCTTTTTGCAGGTCATCTAAGGCGAGTTTCATCTTTTCTAGAAATCAAGACTAACCAGATCCTGCCACGTCAAGGTTAGGATTTTTTACAGATCAATTAGAATAATTGCATGCTGATTTACGGGTCCTGTCCCTGCTAATACCATTTTTGGTTTTAGCATGTGTTCGATACACTTTAAAAATGGTTTATAAACCAGCACACAATTTTCCAAACCACTTTTTAACCAAACACATATTCTCTCTTCAATTTTCAACCACTACTTTTTACCTCAAAATTATAAATAAACTAGTTTATAAACAAAACAGTGTTAATGAACAAAGGTGAAAATTTAAAGTTGTCTAAATTTTATGTTTTAACAAACAGACTATCACAGATAGTCTGAACAGTAACAAATTAACAGTGAATTGTTAAGATTTGTTTCAGTGCAATACCAAATGAATCTTATTGATGCAGATTCGTCTGGATTGTAAAACGTAAATAGACAGTATAAATTATGCAGAATTTTAAGAAGACAAGAACACAATAATAAAGCTTAACGTGGGAAAAACCCTAACAGGGAAAACCCACGTGCCCGCACCCTGCGGACAAAAATCAATCACTATATAAGAAAAGAGCTTATACAGACCAAACTAAACTACAGGATAAATCTACGCATAGACTTATCAAACATCCAAGAAATAGATCACTCCCTGATCCTTCTATGGCATGTAATATGAACTTGCGTCCCACCAATCTTTAGTAGTTTTCTTTGAATCTGAAACACTTTTCAGCAACCTTGAACTCTCATTCAAATATGATTCAAACCTCTAGTTTGATCTTAAAGCTGAAAGTCTTTTTTTCTCTAAGCGATTGATTCCTCCTCCTGGAGAATCGAAGTCAAAATCACAGTTGAAGTCATGAATATAAGTGCACCACATGAAAATGAGTTTCAAGACTTCTTGGAGAAAACGCCTCATTTTCTCCTATTTAAATGCAATTGGATTTCCTGTCCACCAAGAATCCTATTTGCATAAAATCTCTATTACCTGAAAATCAATCAAAGATAATTAGATATAATAGTAAGATAATCATAAAATCTTACCATACATAAAGATAAGGTAACATTATCACAATAGGTTATGGAATAAAAGATCTTACCATATGAATTGATAAACTTGACTTACCAAGAATCAAGATACTCGGCCATATCAAGAAAAAGATCTTACCATATGTAAAGATAAGGTTGAATACCAAGAATCAAGATACTCGACCTAATCCTACTTGATTATGCTCGACCATATCAAGAAATAAATCATCAAGAAACTTACCACAATATCATAGCTTGATCATAAAAGATCAATGTTTCTTGATTCAAATAATATATCACAACATTTTGAGAACAATATATCATGATTCTAAAGAATCAATATTTTTTGATTCAACCAAAATCATTATCTCCAAAAATAAAATATTTATCACAAACATAGGAGATATTCTCTTAAATTACAAACTCGTGGAAAAATAGATAATGCCAACAATATCAAGTTAACAATCTCCCCCTTTTGCTTTTTCTATTTTTTCGAAACCTAATCATCTATTTTTCCGTAACCTAATCATCTACTCACAATCAAAGGAAGAAGTAGAATATAATCATTAAACTCCCCCTATCAAGAATCTCCCCCTAAAGTTATGCATCATAACAATCAACAAGAGTATGTAAAGAGTATCAACACATAGGGGGAGCATTAAAAAGTACTTCAACAAATCAATAATACCAAAAAGATGACGAAAAAACTACTATAACTACTCCCCCTTTTCGGAACAAAGAGGAGAAGTCATTAGTCCCACAAAAATTGCACGAAAAAACCCAAACATAGACTTACGTTGGTCACAAAGACAAATGTTTTAAAACAAAACACAAGAACATTGTTCCAAAAGAAATGAGAATGAGCAGATGAATCTTGTAGGGCGGAGATCAGTCTCAGGTCTTCAAGTCTTTTGATACAAACCCTGAGATCAGATACCTCAGCCTTTAACCCTACAATCTCTGCTTCTAGCTAACCAATTCTAGCATCCTGGCCAGATAAATCCTGTCTTCCAGCAGTGTCATCCAAAACCTATTTCCTATAAGAGGTTTGCACCTCCAGTGTTTTCCTGCATCTGACCCCGTTTAACACCTTGGGAGTGATTACCAGATCATTCTCTAGCGTCTGAATACCTTGATCACGAAGAAATTGTGAAATAATCCAAGGATAAACCAACATATAGGTATTACCTTGTCGATAACCACTCCCCGAGACCCGACCAACAATTGAACTCCAAATACAGGCAGCAAGATTGATGTTCCTTTTAGTGCCAAGGAGAAATAGAGTCCTAACATACTCTAGCTTGAAACTTGACTCATGAATTAGTTTGGTCAAAATTAGCTTTCACAATTTTATGCATGATCTGATATTTTTTAGACATTTCAGATCTAGGAAGTTGTTTAAGTCCTTTAACAGGCCAAGTAGATTTTCCCCAGTTAATTCTACTACAATTTCATCATTAGTAACCTCAATTGCATCATCCTCATCTGCACATTCATCCTTCAGACCTAACCATTTCCTAAGATCCTTTACAGTAAACTTCACCAACTGTCCTCTAACAAATACTGCAGTAGTAAACAAATACTTCTTGGAATTGAGGTCAACGGGAATATTAGCATAAAATTCTTTCACCAGAGTTTCATTAATCTCACCATCACACTTGATCAGTTTTTTTAACCCAAAGTGATTTACAATGTCCTCAATACCAAAATCATCAAACTCTTCCACAGAAATTTTAAACTCATAGTGTAGACGTTTACCCAAAATATGCTTATGAAAGTCATTGTACGCATCGGACGACCAGAATTTGAAACTAAAGGGGGTAAACATACCTCTTGTCGTCTGCATAGGAGTGCAGATGAACGACGAAGTATCAAATTTAGATCTCTTTGGGTCAGTAGATGTGTCTCCCTTAGACTTTTTCTTCTTTGAACTTACTGCAGCTTCTTCTATCTTTTTCTTTCCCTTTTTATTAGGGACCACATTTTCTTCCTCTGCCGATTCCTCTGATTGCTCAGCTTCATCCACGTCCTCAGACTCCTCTGTTTCTTCTGGTTGTTCTTCACCTCCAGATACTTCTGCTTCCTTATCTTCCTCCTCGAATTTTTCTTCCTCGCCGACACTTCCTGCTCTTCTAATTTTTCTTTTTCATTACCAGACTCAGATTCACCAGATTCATTGATACCTTCTTCTTCCACAATGTTTGCATCTTTTGCCCTTTTCATGGTTGCAAGTTTTCTTGCTATCTGCAATTCGCTACGAATATCCAAGGGGGAAATATGACTTTGGCCAAGATTACCTGATATGGGTTCCAAGTTTATACCCATGGTATGTGGAATGATCGGGGTGCCCTGGCTCAATTTGTCCATGAGGAGAGTAGGAGTTGGAGTAGTACCGGCGGTAGAGAGCAAAGTCGGGGTAGGGCTGGTGCTGGAGGTTGGTACCGTCACAATGGCGCCGACGCTTGGTCTTCCCATCTCCAATGGGTTTGATCGGGAAGATTCTACATTGGCACCGCCTCCTTGAGTGACTCTCCTCCTTCTAGATTGCTTGCTTCTGACCATACTCAGGATGGGTATCAGATTTGTGAGAGTAGTGGACGATGGAAGTTAGGGTTTAGATGAGAGAGAATTTGGGAGTTAGACGTGAGGTATATAGACCTGTGAGGGTTTTTGGGTTTAAGTGAAACTCAAATATAAAAGGAATTAAAGTTCAATATGGTAACTCAGAAGATCTTGAAAATCCTGATTCTCGCCAAATTCTTTCCTTAAAAAATAGGACAAATACAGAAACAGAATATTTAAAGGATTAGGAAACATATATATTACCAAAATTGGGCCCCACAATAGACTGACTTGATCTGCACGATTTGCTCATATCAGCCCACGATATACTGCCTTAAAAATAAAGATTTCCCGAATAATATCTAAAATACATAAATAAGGAAAAATCTAAATGCTTCTGGATACCTGTGACATGTCTTAGCACTGTTGGCATCTGTTGCGGCAGATACATCTGGCAGTATACAGTCCACCACTTACATGATTAAGTTTATTAAAGTGCGTGTGTGATCCGAGCAACCCTTAGTCTTCCACATACTGTCAAAGATCATATGAATGCCCTGACTTCTTGATGTGTCACCGTAGTGCACAATAAGACCGATCAATATCTATATAATGTGCATTTTCTCAAATCCGGCTTGCCGACTTTTTCAATATTATGGCTATTGACCACAAAATCCGGCTGAACCTTGGACCAACACGTCTCAGCTCCTCCCTCTTGAACATGCGAATCTCTTGCGCACTGTGACAAACAATCAGTTTGCAAAGGGGGCCGAGGTGGCTCTCGTTTGCATTCCGATGCCAAAGTCAGTGCTCATTTCAAGCAAATATAAATTGAGTGCGGGAAATATAACTGTGTAAAAGAGAGAAAGGGGAGTGAGAGTAAAATATTTAGTTAAGAGAGTGAAAAAATGCTAACCCCCTTTGGGTGAAAGGAGTGTCTTATTTATAGAGGAAGTTATTGTTTTGGATTGCGACACGTGGCGGACTTTACACGTGTATTTACCCTAGTTGTTGGAAAGGAGGATCTTACTTTGTGGCAGTAATCATTGCTACGTTTAGTAGGGGATGGGCGCATGTCACATTTTGATAAAGGCGATGTCACATCTTTGACTCCATCATTGTCCCATCACTCATCCGAGGTTTTACCGTGGAGCACCCCGGCTAAACATAAAACACCTCGGCTAGACATAAACTAGTTCGGCTAAAGAAGTTCATGTGCTGTTCGACCCCGGAAGTTGACCCAAGGTGATATCCTAAGCTTTAGCCATGGGCCAAGGTCCATTGGGCTTCTATTAGGCCCTAACTGGTGGTTTACTGTAATCTTTTTTGGGCTTGGTTTGAACACTAGTCCCTCAAATCCGATGTGGTCATTCATGGGCGGATAGGATTTGTCACAGGTTCGAAGCACTAATCTTGTTCTGATAACGTTCTGTAATTAGATAGCTATAGGATTGTAGTCTTGCCCAAATTTCGTTATCTATTACATCCAATATTTTATAATTATTCTGCCATCCGTTAGCTGGGAATCATCATATGACGCTGCAAGCTTAAGGCTTGGAATGACATTCCTTAGGGAAAGCTCAAATCCAAAACAAAGTCGACCTTCTACTCCCGTTTTCCCTCCCAGGAGAAAGCTGGGATTATACTAGCAAATCTCTTAGGTGGCACATTTAATATAAGGGGCTACTAATATCGGTTCCCAAGAAATATGAAAGGGATGAGGGGCGACATCTTGCCGCGCGTGGCACACACTGTGGTAACTGAATGATTTTCTCCCTTCTTCCGATAGTTGGCGCTTTGATTAGCCCATCCCCCAAGAGACGCGGGTTACCCGTGTTAATCATGGGGCTCAAAGAACAAGGATTTTGGTTTATTGGGTTCCCTATAAAGCCTCCTTCTTCTCATTGTTTCCTCTTTACCGTATTCTTAGAATTTTCGTAGTAACACCTTCGCAAGAAGTTGCAGCGCCCTTTCCTTTTTTGCAAGTCTTTCAACATCTCTTCATGGGTTTTCCACCTAGCAAACCGTCTCTACCACTCAACACCTTCTATTGGAGTGTTCTTCACTTCGAGTGCACAATCTTGAACGTCTGTTTTGAAGGTAAATTTCTTTTCCTTTATATGTGCAAAATTTTTTCAGTTCTAATCTTCGAGTGTGGGTTTGAAAATTTCGTTTTGCATTTTGTTTTCTTTTTGGTGAGCCTGGCCTGTTTTTGAGAATAAATGAAAAGAGTTGGGGGAACGGGTTCACAGGAATTGTTGGCAATGTCGATTCACATCAGAGATTTCTGCCCATTGTTTTTATCGATTTTTAGTTCTCGCTTCTTCAGGGAGCAGATTAAGAGGAGGAATAGGAAATGCAGTGGTATAATTTATTTGGATGATTCTGACAGAGAAGAAGAGAAGAGTCAAACTTACATGGCCCACTTATCCGCTGAAGAGGAATCCTCGCTAAGAGAACTCCGAAGCAAACATGATAGAGATATGAGGAGAGAAGGAACAGCTGGCTCTTCTTCCGACCCACAGGATCTTGACTTAGGCGTAAGGGCCCCTTTTAGGGTGCATAGAGAGGAAATGTGGTTATCTGGAGAGGAGATCGCGCAAGTCGAGGAGTGAGTGGATTACGTGAATAAGGTGTCGGGGTATCATGTGAACCCTGAACCAAACCCGGATTCTTGGGAGAGTAGCGAGATAGCGTCCTAAATCCCGAGCATCGTTTTGGTGGGCACCCCTTCAAAGTTTAGATTGCCTGAAGAGGTCAAGTTGGTTTGTTCGACGCCTTCCTTCCGACCTTGCAGTCCTCCGCCAGGTTATGTGGCAATTTGTTATGACGCTCTGTCATGCAGGATGAGGCTTCCACTCCACCCCTTCTTCAGGGCATTACTTAGGAGTTACAACCTGTGCCCATATCAAGTGGCACCAAACTTCTGGACACAAGCAGTTGGTACCTGGCTGGTGTGGCAAGAAGTCAATCCAGATTCTCCCATCTCCATAAACATCATCCAGACCCTGTATACTTTAAAGAAGTTCGTCAAGAGAGATAAGGATGTGAGGGTTGACGTAAAATATTGGTACTACTTATCTCCCCGATGATCCTACCCTCCCATCATTACTGGGCACCCCACCTCCATAAAAAAACTGGAGGAGCCAGTGGTTATGGGTCACAGGAGAGTTGCAAAACTCGCCCATTGACCCTACTCCTGAAATCACCATTCCTCGAACTCTTTCCTCTCCGCGTGAGTTTTACTTTGTTTCATTCAGTTTACCATCAACACCGCCATCATCTTGTTATGATTATTTTCTATTGTTATTTTTATATGGGTGTGCTATTCATGTTTCTCCTCTTCTGTTCATAATATTATGTATTTCCTTGCTTTGTCTATTACCTCAGGGTCTACCTTCGTTTCCTTGCTCTCTGACGCGGACTTACCATTGGTGAGGCGTCCTTCGCCTATAAAGGCACCTTCCAGCAAGTTATCCAGCAAAATAAACTGTTCATCAAGCACGGTCTTATGCGAGCGATGGGTAAGTTGTGTTGAGCACACACACACACACACACACATATATATATATATATATTCATATATCCCAGATTTTGACCTGTTAAGACTGATCAGTCCTATCCCTAGCAGGTTCCAAGGACTTCCCCAAAATCTCCTTGAAAGGGCTTATAGCTAAGAAGGTCCCTCCCCTCCTCCGTCATGGCAGCGAGGTGGAAAAGAAACAGAAATCAATATTGGCCACACTTCATGGGGAGGCGGCTAAACAAGTTTCCGAGGTTCCTACTACAGAGCCAAAGGGTTCCTACCCCGCCCTGATGCCGCCCCCACCTCGCTATCTATTGGCCCTCCTCCTCCAAGCGTGATCGAAGGAGGCGATCCCGAAAGGGGCCTCCCTAAAGGAAAAGGGAAGAGGTCAGAAAGAGGAGGTCCCAGGAGGGAGAAGGTGACCAGGAAGGGCACATCAAAAGACGTTTCTTCCAAGGACGTTACAGAGTCTACTTCAGAGGAGGAAATCCTCCCCCTGAAAAGGTTAAAGAGGGGTACAGAAGCCTCTTCCAAACTTCCTCCTCCGTCAGAGTTATCTGACCCAATTAAGGAGCCCGAGGTATCTGTTCCGGGCCTTCAATATGAAGTGACCCAGGCTGTGGCCGATGAGCTCGCTGGAATTAAAGACAGCGTCCTTCCCAGAGATGTGGATTTCAATTCTAGCCTCCTTAACTCCCCTGACTCTCCACCCGCCAAAGTTGCGCTAGCTATAAGTAAATTCTAGACTGAGGGCTGGTCTACTTTTTCCTCAAGTGTCCCACCAGCCCGGAAACTGCTTATTGCTAAGGCCATGAATGTTAGGGCTCTGGCTTTAATTAATGAAGTGGAATCTTCCGTTCTTGAGGCTCAACGGGACAAGAAGAAGGCCGAAACGGCACTTCGCCATGCGGACAAGATGCTGAAGGAAATTAAAAAACTCAAGGAGCATCTTTCCATTGCTCGCAAGGCCTCCTCGGAAGATAGGGTAACAGCCAAGTGCCTTCAGGAAGACAATGAAAAGCTAAAGCATGATCTTCACGCTTCCGAGGCAGATGTGGAGTCCCTTTGTAAGAAATTGGATGACTCCAACTGAGCTCAATCCATAGCTTTCGAGGCCCTGACAGCAGCCAATGCAGCCAAATCTAAGCTAGAGACTGAGGTGGCGGCAGCCACTGAGAAATTGGGGAGAGAGGTGGAAACTCAAAAAAGGCGAAGGAGGACCTTGCCTCTCTAGAACGGCATATGCGATCCAGGATCACGGAGGTTCTGGAGTGGACCATTACAACATGAGTGGAAGGAGCTTTGAATGCCAAGGTGTCCGAGGCGATCCAGAATTTTAAAGACACTTTTGAAGAGACGCCAAAGTATGAGGCCATGCAAAGGGTCTTTGGGAATATAGGAGCCAGGATGGCTTTGGGGGACTTAAAGAAGCTTTCCCAACTTTGGACCTATCCCCCATCGAAGCCTTGTACCAGGAACCTCAAGATGCGGATAAGGGCGGTTCCCTTGATGATCCCTCTGATCCTTTGGATGTTCCTGGAAGGAACCCTTCAGAAGATGTCCCTCCACAATGATCATTTTTGTATTTATTCTTTTCCATTTTGCATATTGTATATTTCTTGAATTTTTCAAAATGTAAATGCAATGACTCTTTAAATTGTAAACGTAATGATTCAATTAGCTTGCTGTTTTGATCATTTTGCAAAATTCGACAGTTGCGTACACAAGTTTTGGACAATATCATTTGAGTGTGAATTTTCTAAACGCTTCTAAACGCAAAAAGCCTTCTAGACGCATCGTTACCATACGCATTGTATCAAGATAGTCCCTCATATCTAAGTAGCTTAAGGCATTCATGTGTACTAGTTAGATCTGATTTTGACAAACACTTGAACATGTTTGAATTATACTTTGTCACACATGCGATTCTTCCTTCTTACGATTATTAGTTTGGACAAGCTCCTACTGATGGTGTCAATACGTTCAACCAATATGCAGTGATCGTAGTAAGGGCTTATAAGAGTCCCTTGTTTAGGAAAGTTCAAGTATAATGGAGTTGTACTCTCCCATAAAAAAAATAATTTAGGTATTTTTAATATCCGCTGTGTTTACCGAACAGCAGTTGATGCAATCCTTAACGTAACCCACTTCAAATTTTCATTAAAATTACGTGGAGATATTGTAATCATCGAAGAAGAATTTGATTTTATTGATAATAGCGAAGAAGGTGATCCGTATTCCAAGGATTACACAAAGGTACCCCAAATAGGTCTTCGATCATGTACGTATCGGGTACCACCTCGGCAATGACTTTATAAGGGCCTTCCCAATTAGGATCTAAAGTCCCTACTCCTGGTTCTTGAGTAGAGGGAAGGACTTTTTTAAGGACTAAATCCCCAATGTTAAAGTGCCGACCCTTTACTCTTTTGTTGTAGTAGCGGGCCATTTTTTCCTGGTACTTGGCCATTACTATTTGAGAGTCACTCCGTTTTTTCAGGAGGAAATCCAAGTTTGTCCTTTGTGCTTCTTCGTTTCCTGCCTCGTCATAATGGATTTGACAAAGAGAAGGCACCCCAATTTCAACTGGACATACCTCCTCGGATCCATATGCCAGGGAGAAAGGCGTTTCACCGGCGGCAGTGTGCGAGGTGGTCCGAAGTGCAGGAAATATATATTGAGTGCAGGAAATATAAGTGTGTAAAAGAGAGAAAGGGGAGTGAGAGAAAAATATTCAGTTAAGAGAGTGAAAAAATGCTAACCCCCTTTCGGTGAAAGGAGTGTCTTATTTATAGAGGAAGTTATTGTTTTGGATTGCGACATGTGGTGGACTTTACACATGTATTTATCCTAGCTGTTGGAAAGGACGATCTTACTTTTTTGCAATAATCATTGCTACTTTTGGTAGGGGATGGGCGCCTGTCACTTTTTGATAAAGGCGGTGTCACATCTCTGACTCCATCAATTGTCCCATCACTCATCCGAGGTGTTACCGTGGAGCACCCCGGCTAAACATAAAACACCTCGGCTAGACATAAACCAGTTCGGCTAAAGAAGTTCATGTAGCCATGGGCCAAGGTCCATTGAGCCTCTATTGGGCCCTCGCTGGTGGTTTACTGTACTCTTTTTTTGGCTTGGTCTCAACAATGGCAATGTCTTTTGGAGATGGAAACGACTTCACACAATCCGCAGAAGTTATCTTACAAGATGTTCCCCTTTAGATTAGAAGAAGAGTATGAACTTGGCTTGGATTGGTAGATTCACACAATCCCCAGAAGTTATATTACTAGGTTTTCCCCTTTTTCTTTGATAATTTCACTTTTTCCACATATATTTCCTTTTTTACTAAAGGGTATGAACTTGGCTTGGATAGGCAGCCTTCTTTTCCACTAGCTCTGCCCTTGGATAATAAGAATATGCGTGTAATGCTATAAGCAAGATTCAGATCATAGATCTACACACAAAATATGAAATATCATCTAGTAACAAGCCATATGACTTAGATAGCAGTGACTTATCCTTTGGATTGTCCAGATTTGAGTGCTAGTCAGATTCATCCGGAGACATGTTGATTGCCATCAGCCAGACGTATCTGTCTCCTTATCAGCCTCAAGCACTCAGATATATCTGCAAGCAAAACATGATCTACTTAGTATAAGAATTGGATAAGTTAATCTAAATACATGCAATAAAAAGTAAAAAAAAAAGCATTTTTTTTTAAATATGCGTGTTCCTATTCAGGAGTAGGTGATACTCCAATTTGTTTCCTAAGGCTTTCAAATTTGACAGTAACAAGGGCCTTAGTAAACAAATCCGCAAGCTGTAGATCAGTCTGTATGTGCTCCAGATTGATAATCTTTTGTTCCACCAATTCTCTAATGAAGTGGTTTCTGATGTCAATGTGTTTTGTTCTGGAGTGTTGGATAGGGTTTTTTGAGATGTTGATAGCACTGGTGTTATCACAATACATAGTGACCTGTTTTGTAGGTATCCCATAATCTTCCAACATATGTTTCATCCAAAGGAGCTGTGTACAACAACTACCGACTGTAATATACTCCGCTTCGACTGTGGAAAGGGACACTGAATTTTGTTTTCTGCTCAGCCATGCCACCAAGTTGTTTCCAATGGAAAAATAGCCTCCAGATGTACTCTTCCGATCATCCACATTCTCAGCCCAGTCTACATCTGAATAACCTGCAAGATGGGCAGTGGTGTCTCTAGTAAACCAGATTCCATAAGTCAATGTACCACTTACATATCTGATGATCCTTTTTACAGAAGCAACATGAGACTCCTTGAGTTTGGCCTGATATCTTGCACATACTCCAACACTGAAGGATATGTCTGGCCTACTGGTAGTAAGGTACAGAATACTTTCAATCATGCTTCTGTACAGGGATGGATCTACATCTTTGCCACTATCATCCTTTGAAAGTTTCAATGTAGTTTCCATGGGTGTTTTCATTGCCTTTGCATCTTCAAGTCCAAATTTCTTCACCTGATTTTTAGCATACTTTGCTTGAGATATGAATATACCAGATTCATCCTACTGTACCTGTAAACCAAGAAAAAATGTTAGTTCACCAACCATACTCATTTCAAATTCTCTTTTCTTTGTATTTATAAATTCATCAATTTTGGACTTAGATGTAGACCCAAATACAATGTCATCAACATATATTTGAGCTACAGTTAGTCCAGGATTTAGATGATTAATAAAAAGAGTTTTATCAGTTCCTCTCCTTTTGTATCATTTGCTTAACAAGAATGATGTGAGCCTTTCATACCAAGCTCTGGGGGCTTGTTTCAACCCATATAAATCCTTTTTGAGTCTAAAGACATAGTCCGAGTGAGATGGATCTATGAATCCTTGGGGTTGCTCTACATAAGCTTCCTCATTAAGTACACTGTTTAGAAAGGCACTTTTGATGTCCATTTGATACAATCTGAAATTAATGTAGCAGGACACAGCTAGCAACAATCTGATGGATTCCAGTCTGGCTACTGGAGCAAATGTTTCGTCAAAGTCTATCCATTCAATCTGGGTATAGCCTTAAGCAACAAGTTTGGCTTTATTCCTAACAACATTTCCTTGTTCATCTGATTTGTTCTTGAAGATCCATTTAGTTCCAATTACATTACCTTCTTTAGGACGTGGTACCAGTTCCCAGCCGTTGTTTCTTTCAAATTGGTTGAGTTCCTCTTGCATAGCCTATACCCAGTTTTCGTCTGTCAGAGCTTCTTTGACATTTTTTGGTTCAATTTGTGACATATGACAGATCTTTCCCATATCAACAGCAAATTTCCTTCTAGTTACATTTCTTTTGGACAGATCAGTGAGAATGTTGTCAAGTGGATGAGCCTTTTGAATCCTAGCAGGTGGTTTTTTCGATAATTCCGATTTTGCAATATCAGGTATGTCTGGGTAGTCAAATGCGTCTGGATATGCAGATGTTACTGGGTGCCCAGATTCATCTTGGTCACATTCTTCAATATCACCTGCTTGGTACTATTTCTCTTCTGATTTTTCAGTTTCGGTTTGCTCTTTTGGTGGAATCTCCAGTTGATCAGCATCTACTTCCTACAAATCCGAATTTAAACTATTAGTGTCATCCACTTTCACATTAACTGATTCAAGAACAGTTTGGGTTCTAAGATTGTAAACTCTATATGCCCTACTATTTTCAGCATAACCCAAGAGTATTCCTTTATCAGATTTTGAGTCAAATTTTTCTAGATGTTCCTATCTTTGAAAATGTAACACTTACTTCCAAAAGCATGAAAGTAATCAACCCTAAGTTTTCTACCCTTCCAGATTTCATATGGAGATTGATTTGTTCCCGTTCTAAGCATGACTCTATTAATAATATAACAAGCAGTATTTATGGCTTCTGCCCAAAATTTTGTAGGCAATTTGTTGCTGTTTAGCATGACACGAGCCATCTCTTGTAGATTTCTATTTTTCCTTTCCACTACTCCATTCCGTTGAGGAGTCTTCAGGGATGGGAACTCATGCTTGATTCCATATTGGATACAAAAGTCAGCGAAGTCAGAGTATTCAAACTCTCTTCCATGATCACTTCTAATTCTTTTGACTCTTACCTGTTCGTCAACTTTTTCATTGCTCAATTTCTGAAAGAGATTAGCAAAATTGTCAAAAGCATCATATTTATCACGAATAAACATGACCCGGGTGTATTTGGAGAAATCATCAACGCACACATAAATATACCACTTGCCACCAATACTTTCCTTTTGAATAGGACCCATCAGATCCATGTGAATTAGTTCAAGTATATGAGAAGTGTTAATAGATGTACATGATTTGTGTTGTCTTTTGATTTACTTACACTTTTGACAGTCACTGCAGATTTCATCTGGAATTTTTTTATGTTAGGCAATCCACTCACAGCCTGTAATCTGGCCAGCTTCATAAGATCATGGTAGTTTAGATGCCCTAATCTGTTATGCCACAGTTTCTCATTTTTAGTCTTAATAGAATTGCAAGTTATGTGACTTTCAAGTGTATAGCATTTGTCTTTGGATATAAATCCCTTAAACAACACACTTTTTAATGGATTAGAATTCTTGTCACAACTTAAAACCTTGCAATTATCTTTAGAGAACATGGCAAGTAGGTTATCATCACACAATTGTCTTACACTGATCAAATTTTCCTTAAGTCCTATAACATATAAAATATTGGTTAATGTAGGTAGTCCCATGATGTTGATGATATCAGATCCATCTATCTTACCTTTTTTGCCATCGCCAAACGTAACAGCACACGTCTCACTTTTTCAAAATGTGACAGTAAAGAGATATCACATGTCATGTGTCAAGAACATCCACTATCAAAGTACCATGTGTTAGGAATCAGAGCACTTAAAGATAATTGAACTACATAAGCATTAGTTCGAATTTTCTTTTCTTGTCTAGAAACAAGTCTTCTTTTGTGTGAATTGATTAATTTCAAGTACTCATGACACCTAAATAAATCATGACCAGATTTAGCACAAAAATTACGGAATACCTGGAAGAAGAATGTATCCTGCCGACTCTGACGAGGTTGAAATTTTTTTCCGATCTAACGGACAGACTCATTTCGCTTGTACGGGTTCGGTTGAACTTGTCTTCCTGTGTAGTTTCTGGCTAGATGTAAATTTTGAGTTCCAGCAGCATTGAGTTGATGATGGTAAGAGGTAGATGCATCTGTATAATTTCTACTTTGCCCCTTGTAGCTGTATCCAGATTCTCTTACAAAGTTCATTTTATTGTCATGATTTTTACCTTTACCTTCATATCCAAGACCTATTTTCAAGTTAACAGGTCTGCCACTGTTCAGGATTTCATCAAGCTGAATAGATCCAAGTACCAGTTTCTTGATCTTGTCTTGTGCTTTAGCAAGTTCTGAGCTTAAAATACTTACATCATTTTGTTCGTCATTTGGGAATGCAGATTCGTCCAGATGTCTTTCCCTGCTGTGTTCAGCGAAAGTCTGCAACAGTTGGATCTTTTCTTCTGCATCTTGAAGTTCATTTCTCAAGTGTTCAGTGTTTGGTCCAGATTCATCTGGACCAGTGCCTGCATAAGATGAGTTACCAAATTCAGTACCAGATAACTGTAAAGCAGTAAGGGTAGTTACTTGTTTTTCAGAATTGCTGTTGTCTGATTCTGATTCAGATTCATCTGTGTCTCCATCGCTCCATGTAACATTCATGGCCTTCCTTCCTTTGGTCTTCTTTTGAGTATTAGGACAATCTGCTGCAATGTGTCCATATCCTTCACATTCTCTACATTGAATACTACTCTTAGGCTTTCCTTCAGACGAGTTAACATTATTTTTGGGGTACAAAAATTTTTCCTCCATTTTTTTGTTGTTTTTTATTCTGGCCTTGAGGATTTGTGGATCTTCCTTTTTGTTTCCCCTTGAGAAATTTTTTAAATTGTCTGGTGAGAAGTGCGAAGCTTTCATCTTCATCTATTTCCACAAATTCGTCTGGATCTTCATTGCTTTCCTTGAAAGCAATCCCTGATTTTTTATCTTTCTTTCTTTGGGACAGATTTAACTTATAGGTCATTAATGACCCTACAAGTTCCTCAACTCGCATGATTGAAAGATCCATGCTTTCTTCAATAGCAGTTACTTTTGCATGGAACCTTTCTGGAAAAGATCTAAGAATGTTTTGTACTATTTTCTAATTGGAGTAGGTTTTCCCAAGAGCTTCAGCTGAGTTGGTGAGATCACTCAATCTAGCGTAGAAGCTTTTGAAATCTTCTCGGTCATCCATAGATAGTTGTTCAAAATCAAGAGTGATCATCTGTAGTTTGGAGGTTTTGACCGCATTGGTTCCTTCATTTGCAACCCTCAAAGCATCCCATGCTTCCTTGGCGGTTCTTAAGGATGAAATCAACTTGAATTGACCTGGATCAACCAAAGAAAAAATAGCGTTAAGTGCTTTAGAATTCCAATTTGCATTAGCTAATTCATCTGCAGTATAAGCACTTCTAGCTACAGCTGTAACAATACCTCCAGCAGTGACCAGTGGGTGCTGTGTAACCTTCAAGGACAGATGTCCAACAACGTTCATCAATAGATTGAATAAAAATTTTCATGCGAATTTTTCAATATACATAGTTACTCCCAGTTAACAAAGGTGGCCTAAGAGATGCAGAACTTTCCATTTTAGACAACCGGATCTCACTTTTCTAGAAGTAAACCCTCTCTGATACCAATTAAAAATTTAAAGTTGTCTAAATTTTATGTTTGAACGAACAGACTATCACAGATAAGTTTGAACAGTAACAAATTAACAGTGAATCGTTAAGATTGGTTCAGCGCAATACCAGATGAATCTTACTGATGCAGATTCGTCTGGATTGTAAAATGAAAATAGACAGTATAAATTATGCAGAATTTTAAAAAGACAAGAACACAATAATTAAGCTTAACGTGGGAAAAACCCGAACAGGGAAAACGCACGTACCCGCACCTTGTGGATACAAATCAATCACTATATAAGAAAAGGGTTTATATAGATCAATCGAAACTACAGGATAAATCTATGCATAGACTTATAAACATCCAAGAAATAGATCACTCCCTGATCTTTCTATGGCATGTAATATGAGCCTGCGTCCCACCACTCTTCAGTGGTTTTCTTTGAATCTGAAACACCTTTCAGCAACCTCGAACTCCCGTTCGAATATGATTCAAACCTCCCGCTTGATCTTCACGCTGAAAGTCTTTTCTTCTCTAAGCGATTGATTCCTCCTCCCGGAGAATCGAAGTCAAAAACATAGTTGAAGCGGTGAATATAAGTGCACCACTCGAGAATGAGCTTCAAGACTTCTTGAAGAAAACGTCCCATTTTCTCCTATTTAAATGCAATTGGATTTCTTGTCCATCAAGAATACTATTTGCATAAAATCTCTATTACCTGAAAACCAATCAAAGATAATTAGAGACAATAGTAAAATAATCATAGAATCTTACCATACATAAAGATAAGGTAAGATAATCACAATAGGTTATGGAATAAAAGATCTTACCATATGAATTGATAAACTTGACTTACCAAGAATCAAGATACTTGGCCATATCAAGAAAAAGATCTTACCATATGTAAAGATAAGGTTGAATACCAAGAATCAAGATACTCGACCTAATCCTACTTGATTATGCTCGACCATATCAAGAAGTAAATTATCAAGAAACTTACCACAATATCATATATATTGATCATAAAAGATCAATGTTTCTTGATTCAAATAATATATCACAAGATTTTGAGAACAATATATCATGATTCTAAAGAATCAATATTTCTTGATTCAACCAAAATCATTATCTTCAAAAATAAAATAATTATCACAAACATAAGAGATATTCTCTTAAATTACAAACTCGTGGAAAAATAGATAATGCCAACAATATCAAGTTAACCAAAGGCTTAGATATTTCTTGCTTATAGTCGATAACCATTCTAGAAAAAATTGGATTCATTTGTTAAAATTTAAAGATGCTACCTTGTGTGTGTGTGTGTGTGTGTGTGTGTGTGTGTGTGTGTGTGTGTGTGTGTGTGTGTGTGTGTGTGTGTGTGTGTGTGTGTGTGTGTTTAAGGATTAGATTACCTTGTTTGAAAATTTAAAAGATAAGAAAGTAAAAGTGATCAAAATTGATAATGGTCTAGAATTTTGTAATCTAAAATTTGATATTTTATGTAGAAATCAAGTTATATTTAGGCATATGACTGTTACATACAATCCACAGTAAAATGGGGTTGCCAAAAGTATGAACCGCATTTTATTAGAAAGAACTAGGTGTATGCTGCTTGATTCAAACTTACCAAAAGTATTTTGGGGGAAGTTGTTAAAATGGCATCCTATCTAATAAACAAATCTCCCTCCAGTGCTATAGATTTTAAAATTCTTGATCGGATTTAGAATAAAATAATTCCTAATTTTTCGAACCTAAATTTTTTTTGGTGTGTAGCTTACTCACATCAAACTGAATCTAAACTTAATGCCAGATCTTTAAAATGTGGTTTTATTGGGTATGGTGAAAGTGCCAAAGGTTATATGTCATGCGTTAAAGAACAAAGGGGGTTCATGGTTATTATAAGTAGGTCAGTTGTTTTCAATGAAAATGTTTTTCCTTGTAAAACTAAGAATCGGGAAAATCCACTTAGTGAAAATGACTTTCTTTCCACTGAATTGACTGTTGGTGATATTTAGAATGAAGATCATCAACCTGATACTCAGATTCAAGTGAAGTAACCCCCACATTCACCTACTGCTAACACTGATACCATGTTTCCTATCTCTAAAACTGAACATGAAATTGATCTTAGTGATTACCAACTTGCTAGGTTAGAACTGGAAAGGAAATATGATCTCCTTCTAGATTTAATGATTTTGATTTTGTGTTTGCATATACCTTTTCTGATTCTTTAATTACTGAACCAGAATCTTTTGAAGAAGACGTTTCTTCAAAAGAATCTAAACTGTGGCTTGCAACAATGCAAGATGAAATGGATTCTTTTTTAAAGAGTGAAACTTGAAACTTAGTGCTTAGACCTGAAAATAAAAAAAAATGTTATAGATTGCAAATGGATCTTTAAAATTAAAGAAGGTGACTCTAAAGATATCAAACCCAGACATAAGGCTAAACTTGTAGCTAAAGGATTTTCACAAAAAGAGGGAATAGACTACAATGAAATATTCTCACCGGTAGTTAAATATACCTCCATTAGAATTATGTTTGCATTAGTTGCTCAATTTGATCTTGAACCTGAACAAATGGATGTAAAAATGCCTTTTATATGATTCTTTAGATAAAACTATTTGTATGAGTCAACCTAAAGGTTTTGAAAAGAAAGGTAAATGTGATTTAGTCTGCTTACTTCAAGAATCCTTGTATGGTTTGAAATAAGTACCCAGACAACGGTATAATATGTTTGACTATTATATTCAAAGTCTTAATTTCAAAAAAGAGTCAATATGATCCTTATTTTTACTATAAAAAAGGGTAAGTCGGATTTTATGTATTTACTTTTGTATGTAGATGATATGTTAATTGCTAGTCCTGATTTGCATGATATTATTTCTCTTAAACATAAACTGAAATTTAAGTTTGAAATGAAAGATTTAGGGCATCCTAGAAGAATTTTAGGTATAGATATTTTTAGAAAAAGAATCTGGAAAGTTATTTCTATATCAAAAACCTTACATTGAAAGGTTTTAAAAAGTTTGAATCAAAACCTATTTCATTGCCATTGCCTAGTCACTTTAAACTATTTGTTGATTAGTCTCTTAAGTCTAAAGAAGAGGAAAACAAATGTTAATGTTCCTTATCAAAATGTAGTTGGCATTGTTATGTAGTTGATGGTTTGTACTAGACTTGATAATGCTTTTGGTGTTAGTATTTTGAGTATACTTATGAGCAAAGAAGATGGTCGTCCGAAAATATGGTCGGTCGGCCGCTGGCTGGACTTTGAGGACTCAGATTGGCCAGATAATGCGTTTTCAAAATGGAACGTGGAAAAGTTAGATTCGAAATCTGAATAATGCTTCTTTTTAGGTTTATAATCCAAAATATCGCAATGAATTCAGTTTAGTACATTTATCGCAATATTTCATTTGTTGGTACACTAGTTTGTAAGCTTTGCTTGTACATGTAACATTATTGATTAAATTTCTCTCTTGTTTCTATCGTTTGATTTACAATCAATGCCAGACAAGGATGCAAAACAAAATCCATCCCATTTAGTACATGCAAAAAGTGGGATAAATCTTCAATATATTATTCTTTTAAAATTGGCCCCACATCAAAAAAATTTACTTGTGAATCTTGATAATCAATAAATTCATAGTTCCATACATATTGTTTCATTGATTTCAAGTCTGAATTCATGAATGCCTTTCAAGTTGTTGGAATAGTTCTTCACATTTTCCACTTCCTGGTTTTATTGATAGAAAATCAATGAAGAAATCCACTTTTAGAAATATCACGAGATATGAATTAAGTTAAATTAACTTCTTGTTTACACCATAAATGAGATTACTCTAGCAAGAAATTTATAAATAGGTTAATTTCTAATTATCATAAATATTCCCGTTTAAAAAAAATAAAAAATAAAAAAACTTTTTCATGTAATTTTTTTATATATTTTTCATTAGTTTCGCTAGTCGAACTATGGAGAAAATTATTATTAAACGATGGTCGTACATCTATACTAAATCTTTTCTTTTGTAAACCGATTTGATGATGATCGTGGTTTGAAATTGTTGATCAAATTACTAAGATCAAGCGAAATTCCGGCCACTTCAATTTCATAATCCATGAAGCTTCTCTCTCGAACAAGTTTCATCTTGTTTCTCTCTCGAACCTCAACATATTTTCCTCGAAATTTTATAGATTTTGTTCTTGAATCCTATCCAGGAAATGATCTATTAATCAACATAACGATATGGATTTATAGAGTGATTCGAAGACAAAAATACTTATTTCCTTGTATGGACCGGGCTATTTGCCTGTTTTTCGAAGTGTCGTTAATATTAGAGAGTCTACAAGAAATACACCATTTTTAACAATATTTGTATCAATTTCCGTCTTTTTTGTCACCGTCCAATTCTAAAAAGATAATATAAACAATATTAACTAGTTCATCCACTCGTGCGATGCACGGATTAATTTGACTTCATCAAAATTTTGAATGAGAATCATATATAGGTTTTTTTCCATAAGTAAAACGCAAATGCATGAATAGGTAGTATAATAATAACATGATAGATGTAATGTTTAGAGAAAATAGTGTTACATCATTGGCTAATTCAAATTTTGAAATACTTCTTTGAAAACAACATTTGCAGTTGAATTGGATGATGCTCCATCTTGATCACAAGTAATTATCTTCAATCCCAAACGATTTGTAACTCTAGAAACTGCCACGTATAGTTGACCATGACTGAAGACGGGCTTCTTCAGATACAGACCTACATGCGATAGTGATTGACCTTGACTTTTGTTAATGGTCATAGCATACGATACAATTAATGGATATTGCCTTCTTTGGAACTTAAAAGGTAGTCTTGGATCCGATGGAGTTAAAGTCATTCGTGGGATGAACACTTTGTGTCCTATATTACTTCATGTGATGACCTTTGCTTCCAAAACATGATTACCGAGTTTTGTTATGACCAGTCTTGTCCCATTGCACAATCCTGCAGAATGATCAATATTTCTTAACAACATCACAGGAGTTCCAACCTTCAATTTCAACTCATGATTAGGTACACCCGAACATCGTATGCTGTTCAAGAACTCTGGTGTGTGTAGATCATCTAGTAAATCAATATTTGAATCTGATTTAGAAGCTGCATCAGAGCTTAGATACGTATTTCCATCTGTTTCATTGAGAGAGACCATATGTTCATTGACCGTTTCAACAACATCCAGTGTTGGGGCTAAAATGGCTCTTTCCTGCAAATATGATGAGTTATTGACTTTTTCAGAGAAATTTGGATACGTACTATGTACTATTGATGCAACTAAATCTCCTGTATCTTTTATCAGTAAGTCATCAGGTATTTCAATCAAAGTATGACCATCGTTTTCCCACCAATTGTACCATCTCCAATATTTGAAATCCACTCTGAAAATGACTTGAACTCTTCAAGATCAACATCTGAGTTTGGCCTTTGTAGCCTCATGTTCTTTGTCAATTTCAAAACTATACAATGTTGCCATAAATATGATGAGTTAATTGTTGCAAGCACGATATCTTGCCTGCTGCCCTTTGGAATTACAGGTAATATCTGCTTGAAATCTCCTCCAAAAAAAACTGTTTTACCTCCGAATGGTTGTGTGAAGCTGAGTGGATTGCTAAATCTCAGAATATCCCTCATAGTCCTGTCTAACGCTTCAAAACAATACCTATTCATCATGGGGGCTTCATCCCAAATGATAAGATCAGTTTTGACAATTAGCTCCGCTAAAGGACTGCCCTGTTTAATGTTGCACGTTGAATCTTCAATGGGAATTAAAGGAATAGAAAATCTGGAATGAGCAATTCTACCACCCGGTATAAGAAGTGAAGCTATACCACTTGATGCAATAGTTAGTACAATCTGTCCCCTTGATCGTATTGCTGCAGATAGAGTTTTCCATATAAATGTCTTTCCTGTACCTCCTGGCCCATAAAGAAAGAACACCCCACCATCACCCTTATCAACTGCATCGATAATTGTTTCATAGACATTTCGTTGCTCATCCGTTAGATTCGATACAAATCTGTTGTGTTCTTCTGCCAAGAGGTCTCTATCATAACGCAACTCATCGCGAATAAGTCTGTTTTGCCTAAACGAAAGATCAACGACCACTGGGAACGGCATGGTTGGGAAATCACGTAAACTTTTCCCAGTACTCCGCAGTATTGTTTCAATCTCTGCTAGAGTATAATCCTTTATTTCATCGTCACTGAGTTCCAATTCTGTATGTTTAAACATATAAAGCATTATAATTGCAAATATAATAATTTATTATTATTATTATTATTATTATTATATTATTATTAAGATGATGATTGTGATGATGATGTCATCATCACCACCACCATCACCACCACCACCATCACCAGCACAGTAATTATATTAATAGTATCATTATAACTATTTATTATCATATTATTCAATATTATTATTTTAAAACAGAATTAAAGGAGGATAGTAATACCTGTATGTTGTAAAATATTGCGTTGCCTATAGAGAATATCATCTGATAAGTACCGCCAGCACTCTTCCCATACAAATTCAGGCCTTGAAAGAGAATTAGAATATAACAACGTCGCAAATAGAATTCTCAAACAATGAGCGGATCCCCAGTGACTTGCTTCAACTATTCCATCCACGTATTCTTTGTCATCATCTAACAAACCAAGGGCATAGCAAGCATCTCTAAAAGAATTATATTGAACATCATTTATGCATCTAGTCTCTTCATAACTTCTTGGTCCTTTCACTATATTAAGCAAAATTCTCAAATAATACCGTTCACTGGAACCAGGGGCACATAAAATACACGTCCAATTGAGAATCCGCGCTTCGGCGGATGCCATTCCCTCAAAGATTGCTTCCATACAAATTGAGTTGGGAACTCTGCATACGTTAAAGACCTTGCCTCAGGATATTTACGATTAGCTTCCATCCAAGCTGAAAACATTGATGAATTCACCGTAGGTCTACTCAAGACATCATCTATTGCATCGGAATCTGAGAATATTATGTTTTGCTCATTAGGAAGGTGAAAAGGCAGTCTCTCAACTGGAGGATCTCTGAAATGAATATCAAATCCAAATATTCTCCAAGCAGCCTCACATGGTGAAATGTACCTGCAATCATAGTACATATTTATTTCATCAACTTGATGTTTATCATTATTTTCAGCATTGCCATAAAATGTTGCAATAACGCGATCATGTCCTTTGTTCACATATTTGAAGAGATACTTTATCGACCTGGACTGGTTGCACCATTCAACATTTATATGAGCACCGTATTTTAGAAGCAAGAATCGGTTGTGTGGCACTACATATCTATTATCCAACTCAACCCCATTTCTACTGATTGTTCTACCGCTATCCCTCCTGTGGTAAATTGGATAACCATCTTCATCAACAACTGTGCAATCTGTGTAACGCTTTGGAAAATGCTTAGAGCATTTTCCGTCCAACATACATGGAGAATTTTTTCTCAAACTTCCGCATGGGCCATGCATCATCAAATTTTTCACTGCATCATAGTAGTCAAGATCCATAGTCTTATCAGGAATTTCCGCCGAAATGATCTTATCAATATCTTCACCTGATGGATATTTGTCTTCTTGGAATAGGAAAAGCAATATGTGTGCATGAGGCAAACCACGTTTTTGGAACTCGATTGTATATATAACTGTAAGTAATTATGAAAAATTTCCCATATTAAATCATATAAAGAATTAAATTGTTAAGAGCTAAATTATTTTATTTAATAGACATGTTAAAGAAAAATGCACAAATAAAATTACCTGCTTTGACTCTTCCAAAGACCTTGTTTACTCTAAGATCTCTTATCAAATTTTCCAACTTGACCTTGAATATTCTACAAAGTATGTCTGGTCGATCCTCTGGTTTCAAAGCTCTATGTTCAACAAAACGCACAATCTCTGGCCACTTAGGATTGCATGTAAATGTAATGAAAAGGTCGGGATAACCTGCTCACTTACAAATTGACATTGCGTCTTGATAATTTTGGACCATATATCGTGCACCACCAGTAAAAGAAGAGGGCAAAATCACTCGTTTCCCTTGAGAAGAAGGGCTCGTTTCTCCTCTTAATTTTGCTTCAGTCAATCCTCTATACATATCAGATCTCAAATCCTTTTGATGAGCACGTATATAGGATAAACGCGAAGATTCAACCATGGTGTATGCATCAACTAAGAATTGCTGGAACAACCTTCTTGCCAATAAAATATTCGAAGACTCATATTCCCTTTCTTGCAATCTTTAAGAAAAGAACTCTCTCATTGTAATCTTCTTTCTTCGATTTGAAGGAGTGGTATTCGAGTATCTTAGTGGGACGTCCTCTCGATATCCATCCTAGCCATACGGGAAAAGCAATGGATACTGATGACCAAGATATGAAGCATTCAACTCATTTATTCGCTTCAGTTGCCCATTTTTAGTCTCAACTATTATATCCCTGTCGGCTGGAGATGTTTCAAAATCCCCAACTATTAATGCTGCAACTTCTGAGACGGATGGAAAATTATACCTTCTGCCATCTTGTTCTCTCCTTCCAATGAGTCTCAGCCTTAGATCCGAAGAAACATTATTGCGAATTGTGTCCCTTACCATTCGAAATGATTTCACCAACACATTGTGATCGTCAAGCATCAACTTCAAATCAGAAACAATCTCGGCATGAAGCTTGTTAATGTCAACATTATTGCTGAGGTACCAAAAATACAACACATTTGGAAATAAGTATAAAACACTAATAAATTTGTTACTCGAAGAAAAAAAACACATATAAGACTTACCAGACAGCTTGAATTCTATTCAACACTTCATTATCCGTGTCATAAATATAGAGCTGGGCAAACTTCGGTGGGCAACCTTCGGGAGGCAGTAAACTTCCTATCATGTGATAATTTTGACCATGCATCCGAAACACAGGAGGTCCCTTTCCTTTATTTATACTTGAATCGATCTTTCCACCCATGGATGTAAAAGAAAACATTGTATTGTATAGTCGAATGTTGTCAAGGAAATGTTTGCTTTTTCGACTTGAACCATTTAGTAGATTATTCAGGACCTGCGGAGGATTACGCATTTTCGGTAGCTCTACTTTTCCTTGCATACAACACAAAGAGAACTTTGGCTTTGATGTATTATAATGTTTTCCAATTCTTTCCTCATACCAAAATGAAGCACCACAATATTCACAACTATATATTGGATCTCCAATATCCCAATAATCTGCAAAAGTCTATATATGTAAGTGTAATGAATGGAGCCAAAATTTGATTACATATTGTAATAATTTCATAAGTTTAAATTTTTTGAAGCAACTATGTTAAGAAATCGAAGTTGAAAGTTATTTTATATTCACTTAAGGGTATAAGTAATTAATCGTATGTTGACGGTGTTGAAAATTGAAGACGTGATTTATTTAATATAACTAATTTATTACAATTAATAGTTTTGTAAAAGACTATAATTTTCTCAATAAACTATATTACACTACACTGTGTGACAATAAGTAAATTATCCAATTATTTATTTATTTCAATTTGACTAAAAATTACTTGCATTTATGATAAAATTGATCCGTGGATACATTTAGGTATTACCAAGTATTTATAATTTTACATATCAATTGTAGTAATTATAATATAAATATTAGAAATTCAAATTTCACTGTAAATAAACTTTGTTGCAGTTAAAAGTATTAATGTTTGAGGGTACTAAAATATTAGGACAATTGGCATTATAGTTTGAGGAGGGATTGGACAAAAAATTAGCGAAATGAACAATTTCTAAGAAACAAGCAATTTTTCCTACATCTTGTCAAAATCCTTATCATAATATGTTATATTTTACATCTTTTCCCAAAAAATATTTTAATTTCCTAACAATTTTTTCTGTCCAATTTCAAATTACTACATTTTGCCTAAAAATAAAAAATAAACCATTTTTTAACCAAACTTTATAATGGAACAAAAGCTAAGCCCCTATTTAATCAATGAGTGTTCACACAATTTCTCATCAAACTTATTTTCAACCACAATTTTTTGTGAAACTCATCAATTTCACAATTTTCAACTACATATTCTCAAAAAAATTTACCTCTGTTCGACGGCTTAGGCAGGAAGAAAAACAGTTTTTTGTTATTTTTAGGTAGATGGATGGTTAAAAATTGGAGAGAGAAAATTTGTAGAATTAGAGATTGATTTGGAGAATTGTGTTGTTTAAAAATTGGTTTAAAAATCAAAAAAATCAAAAAAAAAAATAGTGTTATCCGAACAGAGGCTCAATCATTTTCGAAATTGTGTTATACCAGACAGACTCAAAATGTTAAAAATTACCTGTAATAAGAAATCAATTTAGGTTTTGTTTGTTAAAAGTTATATTGTTTAAATTAGTATCTTTTTTGACCTTTTGTAGATAAAACTTATGGTTGAAAATTGAGAGAGAAGATTTGTTAAAATATTTTTATTTTAAAACATGTTTTTTTTAATGTTTTAGAGGTAAAATGTATGTTTGTAAAATGAAGTGAGAAAATGTTTGTGGTTAAAAAGTGATTTGGGAATTTGTGTTGTTTAAAAACATATTTTTTAATACTTTGCCAAAATGAGGCTAAAATTTTATTTCGAGAACTGTTTAGCCTCCGTTCAGATATGTCAAATCAGATTTTTTTGGTTTTTTTGTTGTTTTTTAAGTAGATGGATGGTTAAAAATTGAAGAGAGAAAATATGTAGTGTTAGATATTTATTTGGGAAATTGTGTAGTTTAAAAAGTTGTTTATAAAACACAATTATTACATTATCGAACGGAGGCGTAGTAAAAAATATGTTTAAAAATATGTTTACCAAAAAATAGATACACGTGTCCACTCTCCTGCCTTGTTTTCGAGATTGGCCTTATCTCTTGGGTAAAAATCTTTTCATAATCATTTCACATTTCTCTCTACCATTCTAGAGTCTTCCACCGTACAGATGCTCCTCCGTCTCCTCTGAAGACGGAGGTGTATTTCGCGTAAACAGCAGGTTTCTTTGATATTCGGCCGACGGTTTGAACCTTCAAACTATGAAATCTAAAACTCCAAATCCTGATTCACGTCGCTAATCTGTTGGTTTCTCGAAAATCAACTTTCGGTGCCTCACTTTTCGACGATCCGTGACTCAAAAATGGCCGATATCAAAGAAACCACTGAGGTTTGTTTTGCTTAGCCTTTCTATATTATTTTCAGAAATTTATTCCATCTAATTTAGAAAAAATAAGCATTAACTTATTTGGTATGTACTAATACATGTTTTTTTTTTATGTTCCCTTGCTAGATCTATAATTCCTTGCGAGATCTGGTTAATAAAGAACTGGATCTGGTTCTTATTCGACCTGTACAGAGACGGTGAAAAAAATTTCATGTTCCTTCTTCATTACTCCGTACAGAAGTTAAGCTAATATTGTCTATATGCTTGTGATTTTTCAAATTTTGTTTATTGCGTGTCCCTTGTTCATCACACCGTACAGATGTTAAGCTATTATTGCATATACTTTCTGATTTTTTACATTTTTGTTTAAAGAATTATGTCCATTCTTGTGTTAATATGATAGAAGCCATACACTTTAAATATATTGATATATTTCGTTCATTTCTTATTGCAGGCCATGACAAACTTGCAAAGAATCGTTGGAAATTGTTGTTGGTACAACACCGAGAATGTCAACACATAGAGGTGAGGGCACTGTATACAATTTTTAAAAACTGCCACAAGATTTTTAATTATAGTTCTGAGTTATACAAAATCTAACAAAGTTTTTCTGTTTTCTATGCCGAGATCTGAATTACGATGCTTGGGATGAAGCTACAAACAAAGAGAAACATAGAACGCATGTTTTTTTACTTGTCCTCATGGCCATTAAATTGGTTACATCTCCAGGTATATCATCTTTATCCAGTACATAATTATTTCCACATTATAATACGTTTATTTTAATCTGTTTTTTGTTTTCTGGAATGGAAAAACTTATCTGCTTCAAAACATGTTTTAATTCACATTCCTTAAGTGATATAAGCATTATTTCAGTTAGAATATATAGGTTCTTAAAATCATAAAAAAATACCTCTACTCGACTGAATATCAGATTCCTCTTCCTCATTCTCATCTGCAAGAAAACCAAAATCTATGATACCATACTCATGAAAATCATAAGT
The DNA here is from genome assembly GCA_963555705.1 of Ligustrum vulgare. Taxonomy (NCBI): domain Eukaryota; kingdom Viridiplantae; phylum Streptophyta; class Magnoliopsida; order Lamiales; family Oleaceae; genus Ligustrum; species Ligustrum vulgare. The sequence goes on along the minus strand of OY743186.1, from coordinate 12,840,816 downwards.
CTTTGACAACATTTAATAAAGTCTTTGACATCTCTAAATCTGGATTTAACTACCTATATCCCGTGCTTCCTGAGATATGATATCCTCTCCTACATTGAGAACAAAAGATTATAAATTTAAAGAATCTCTTCCATGTATGATAAAATTAATTTAAGTGTAATATTTAAAGTTTAATATTTTTCAACTCAAGAAACTTACCCTCGCTAAAATTTAAATCATTCTGTGGAAGAGCTGAATGTTCTAGCTGCTCTAAGATGGTTGTTTTTTATGTCAATTGAGACTCTACTTGAGTAAGACCATTACGTATCGTGTGTTTTCCAGAAGACAAAGCACGCAATCTTCCACAAGTCTTTCTTGGTTCTATACATTTACATGAGTCCCAAAATATAGTGACATAAGTTTGCGAGGTGAAAACATTATTACCATGAAGAAATTGGATGAATTGTTTTAAATTAATTAAAATTAACATTACACTCATATAAATATGTAAGCATACCACTTATAACATTGAAAAATGACTCTGTTGATAGTATTGGAGAATCAAACTGAGTTACTCTCTTTTCTGCACGTCAATAATAAACAGTTTGAAGAAAGTTAACAGCCACGTGATGGTTACATTTTTATAATTCTTTTAATGAAACAGGCCTACATTTTCAAACTACATTTCAATTGCCACTTCACAAGCCAAAAAAAATTATTTCGACATTCTTACCACTGTTCTTGTGAACCACAAGGTTTTCATCTATGGAGGAAATATATTTTGTGTTTGTAGTTCCCTGGAAACCACCATTACGTATTATGTGCCTTCCAGATCCCAAAACCTGCAATGCTCTATTTGCATTTCCGGTCCTATTGTGATGTCGTCTCGTAGGGGAAACTGAGAGTTTATAATTTTCATTATTAAAAAAAAAAATGCTAACCTATAATCCTTTTAAAAAATTAAAATGAAAAAAAAAATTCTATAATAATGATAGTTACTTACAGTTTATAATATTGCTTAATGGTGTTCTTGAATAGTCAGTTGTGTTTGCATCACTATCTTGGTCATTTTGGATCTCAACCGTACAATCTGAAACATTAAAAAAAAAAACCCAAACAAATTCTAAATATTCTAAATGACAGAGTATGTAGAAGCTGATGCATGTTATTTTGCAATCAAAATCTATAATAATCACTTTTACATTTACTACATTTTTTCACTCATCCACAAACTGCTGGTAAATTTACAGAAGTACAATTGTAAACATAGTTGTTTAATCACTGGAACATTTATGGAGTCTTGAAATCTCAGAATGAACAACATTTGCTTCTTTATAAAACAACTCATGTAGAACATTTATTTCTTCTTCAAATCATTTTTTGAAATCTCAGAATGACAAACATTTACTTCTTTATAAAACAACTCATGTAGAACATTTATTTCTTCTTCAAATCATTTTTTGAAATCTCAGAATGACAAACATTTACTTCTTTATAAAACAATTCATGTAGAACATTTATTTCTTCTTCAAATCATTTTTTGAAATCTCAGAATGACAAACATTTACTTATTTATAAAACAATTCATATAGAGCATTTATTTCTTCTTCAAATCATGTAAAACACTTGTGCAGTCTTCAAATCATAGGGTGGCAGGAAATTTATTACTTCTTCATATCATACATGTTTATTCAGCACTTCTAACACATAAGTTAGGTCAAATAATAAATGAAAATAAATGTATCTGTCTAACCTCCACTATGACACTGATGTACTCTTTGGCGTTTCAAAGAATTTGTATTCATCTGACTGAGTTCCCTCTTCCAGCTTCTTTAAAAATCTTCATTCATTGCTTTCTCAAAACATTTGCCTCCAAATGAGATAACAATGCTTATATCTGTTTCTGATACATATATATATATGTGTAATAAAGGTTGTCTAATCATCAGTGCTGGAAGATCATTTAAAATCCAATTTACACGGTTAACTGCCAATTGATAATGGTTTACTGACATTTCAAAATGTATTTTACACGGTGTGAAATTACAGCAATTAAGACTGTCAGGTTTGAAGTGAGAGACTGTCAGGTTTGTAGTTCTGTTGCCTGCATTGAGACATGGGAGCCACCTGCAAGTTGTTATAAAGTGACCCATTGCTGTGAGATCATTAAATGGTGATCTGATATTCATGTTATGACATATATAATATTTATTATTATAAATATAAAAATATATTATATTATATATATATATATATATATATATATATATATATATATATATATATATAGAACATTTATTTCTTCTTCAAATCATTTTTTGAAATCTCAGAATGACAAACATTTACTTCTTTATAAAATAACTCATGTAGAACATTTATTTCTTCTTCAAATCATTTTTTGAAATCTCAGAATGACAAACATTTACTTCTTTATAAAACAATTCATATAGAGCATTTATTTCTTCTTCAAATCATGTAAAACACTTGTGCAGTCTTCAAATCATAGGGTAGCAGGAAATTTATTACTTCTTCATATCAAACATGTTTATTCAGCACTTCTAACACATAAGTTAGGTCAAATAATAAATGAAAATAAATGTATATGTCTAACCTCCACTATGACACTGATGTACTCTTTGGCGTTTCACAGAATTTGTATTCATCTGACTGAGTTCCCTCTTCCAGCTTCTTTAAAAATCTTCATTCATTGCTTTCTCAAAACATTTGCCTCCAAATGAGATAACAATGCTTATATCTGTTTCTGATACATATATATATATATATGTGTAATAAAGGTTGTCTAATCATCAGTGCTGGAAGATCATTTAAAATCCAATTTACACGGTTAACTGCCTATTGATAATGGTTTACTGACATTTCAAAATGTATTTTACACGGTGTGAAATTACAGCAATTAAGACTGTCAGGTTTGAAGTGAGAGACTGTCAGGTTTGTAGTTCTGTTGCCTGCATTGAGACATGGGAGCCGCCTGCAAGTTGTAATAAAGTGACCCATTGCTGTGAGATCATTAAATTGTGATCTGATATTCATTTTATGACATATATAATATTTATTATTATAAATATAAAAATATATTATTATATATATATATATATATATATATATTATGTAATGTGATAATATAATAAAATATTAAATAATATTATTATAATATTATTATATTATTATATAATAAAAAATATATATATATATATAATAAAAATGAGAAAAATGTAATCGTAAATATTAAATTATAATTATAATAATCAAAATTATAATTATATTTATTATAAAAAATACAATTTTAATATAAATATTAATATTAATATACTAATTATAATAGTAATAATAATTATAATATTATGTCAATACAATATAATAAATCATATTAAATATAAAAATAATATTAAATTACAATAAAATATTTGCAGTATTATATATATTAACATTATATATAATATAATGTAATATAATATAATTTATATTAAATAAAAAAATTATTTAACATATAATATATTAATATATATAATATAATATTATTTATATTAAATATAATTTTTTTTTTAATTTAACATAGAATATTTTCATATAATATAATATAATATAATATAAATAATATAATATTATTATTATTATTTTTCTTCATTTCAGTCTATACATGCTTTTAATGTATACTATTTGCTGTGCATTGAGGATTTTGTTAAGCAAGAATGAACAACATAGATGCCTATCGGTGCGGGTGGTTCAGTGTCGCAAAAGGTAATATAATTTTACTTTCATCGCCAAACATTCTTGAATTTATTTTCATTATAATTAATTTTCAACCTGCCAATGAAATGTAATGAGGGATAGTCACTGGTATATCTTATTTTGCAATCTATAATATTGCTGGGAATTTCTGTTCACACTCTTGAATTATTTTTCTTCATTTCGACCTAAACATGCTTCTAATGTATACTATTTGCTGTGATGTATATGATTAATTTTAAAATCGATTTTTAAAATGTTTATAGTTTGATTGATTTTTAATTTATAATGTTTCATGTGCAATGAGGATTCGTCGTCAGAAATAGAACAATGTCGCTGCCAATTGGTTAGATGATAAGAAATCTCACAAGGTAAATTACTTTCACAAACATAGATTATGAATTTTTCTTATCAGAAGTTGCACAATCACTCATTCTTTTTTAACTCCAAACATCTTCAATCATGCATACATAATGAAATACCATAAAAGGCCAATTCGAATTCTAAGTAGTAGAAAGAAAATGAAAACTCCAAATTCTTGATCATTACAATGAAAATCATAGATGACACGTCCACATCAGCATCTACCACAAAAACAAAATACAACTGATTGTTAAGATAATTAAAGGCCCAAAACACAAGTAGCATATTCAGTTCAATCCATCACCAGCACATTGCTACACAAAATTAGCATTTCCATTCAAGATTTCTCCTGTTTAATTACCCTCCTATACTTGTTCGTGGACATTTTTGTGGATGAGTTAACATCCAACATTCGCTTAGGACTGGTACTGGTTTCGAGGTCGTCTAAGGAAATTGGCTTTTGATGTGACTTGGTCGGCGTGCTAACCTCATTTTCAGAAGTACAATCCTATTCCAAAAACATGAATGGGATCAGTACTTGTTTAGAAGATTAGCTTCAAACTAATAAAGTCTATCGACATAGAGTTATACAAACGTAAAATTACCTTTAAATCATCAGTGGCAATCTTGTCATTCTTCAAAAATAAATCAGAACCCTAATATAACAATAATAAATCAGAACTCTATAATATAACAATTATATTGATCGATAAAAAATTGTTAAAATGTTGTCTCACGGAAAATAATGATTTATGCAATTTAACCAAACAATGAAATTAATATAACCAACCTGGCTTTCGACGTTTGGAACAGTAACGTACTTGGATATCAAAGCATCATCAAATGTTAACCTCATCACAGTGAATATATCGTTGCGTTGTTGGATGTTTTCATGCCTAATTTGAACTTTAAACAGTATCTTCTTGTCAACCAATGCTTCGATTTCGTTTGGGTAAGACAAATCTTCCGAACTCTGTTAGTGGTTCAAATCTCTCATGTCATATTTCAATCTTGTAATCATATATAGACGTCATTATGAAAGCCATAAAAATAATACAACTTACCTGAACCATATATTCATTTAGATTAGTAGTCGTCTGTCCAAGCAATTGTATGCACTCCCGATCCCACATCAGGAAAGATGCACTATCGGTCCCATCAATTACCCTTAATTGAATCTTATACCTTAATCAAACGAAATAAAAATGTTTGTGAAACTCATTTTATTCCACACAATTAAATTTAGGTAACACGAATATATCTCATATCATACCTAAGAATTCCATCAGCGCTGAAACTATCGCATTTCTCACAATGGAACCTGGTCCCCACAGGAATAACTTTTTTTGGACACTTTTTGCATGATAGGTAACACCAATTTCGATCACTCTCAATAGCCACAATAGTAGCATAAACCCAACAATTACCAGCCTATTATAATATAATCCAAACAATAATTTTTCACAAAGTTACATAATCTCTACCATAAATGATTGTATTATACATCACATAGTTTACTGAAAAAAATTAATAAAAATTACCTCAGTTGAATCCAACAGTTGTTCAATACTCTTCACCTCGCAACCACCACTCGATAAGTCATCTGACACATCATAAATAGAACTCGAAGAAATCTAACTTATCCATTGAGTTAGACTTTCATTTCCTATCAACAGCCTTAAATAGATTTTCAACGCTATATTAATGCAAAGATAAAGAAAACAAACCATTATTGCATATTCATGCAATAGGATGACATACTTATCTCGAAATGCTTGAACTTCCTCGAGCTGGGCGTTCACGCATAATTTTGTCACATGGTATGTGTTACATATCGTGACCTCACCTGACATGATAGTATACATCAATAATATTAAGAATCATTGAAAACAAACTTTAGTTCCAGTTATGACATTGTTAAAGAGTAGACCTCTGAACTTTTTAGCTCGACACATCTGCAGTAATAAAATGGCCGGTCCTTCATTGTCGGTATCGAGAATGTTGCTAACCTCATCAGCGTGCTCACCCCAAATGGTGCAGGACAACCGATTATTCCTACGCACAAGGATAGGTAAAAGTTAAAGGTCGATTAAATAAATATACTCAAAAGTAGAAATAATATTTTCATATTGATGGACATACTCAGTATCTTGTAGCACAATATCAATCATCCTGATAGTTCTCCCAGTTATTTCCTTTGACTTTACTGCATCCTTCCCAACAACTTCTCCAATTACATCTAAAATAATAATACATTTTTGATATTAATGAACATAAGAAATCAAACACAAATCTACATTCATTTAAATTTCCAAACAATACGACATTACATATTAAAAGTAAGCATTACCAATCAACTTGTTCTCATCTGTGTCAGAACATGACAACAAATCTCGAAACGGAATAAAATCATAAATCTGGTATGGAAAGCTACTATCTTCAACTTCCTTGACACACGTCTTCATCATGAAATTGAGCTTGTATTTGTGATCCGAAGCTTTGTACTTCAAATTGTTGTATCCAATCACGAAGTCACGCATCAAATATAAGATGCCCTCGCGCAATTTAGGTTTGAATGTCTTGATCAAGTTACGTTTCACCGACGCATGAATTCTAGTTCCCTAGATATATTACACATCAAATCATAATAAACATAGATTATATTCTATGAGAAATTCTCAAGCTAAATTAGTTTTATTAACTCTTATTTTTAAAAAACAATACAGTATTAACAACTTAATAATTCTGTCAAATTTGTATTTCTAATTACTGATGTATTAAAATCTGATCTGATTATTATATATTTCTGTTAAACATGTAAAGTGATTTGTATGCTTAGGTTATTGCTTAGTTCTAATCATTATTGTGATGTATTCAAAATATGATTTGTTCAGAGAGCAGAGTTGAATGCTTACAGGTAGCTGGTTTTGTTATTATATATTTCTGTTAAACATGCAAAGTGATTTGTATGCTTAGTTTATTGCTTAGTTCTAATTACATGATTTGTATGCTTAGTTTATTGCTTAGTTCTAATCATTATTGTGATTAGAATTCTAGTTCCCTAGATATATTACACATCAAATCATAATAAACATAGATTATATTCTATGAGAAATCCCCAAGCTAAATTAGTTTTATTAACTCTTATTTTTAAAAAACAATACAGTATTAACAACTTAATAATTCTGTCAAATGTGTATTTCTAATTACTGATGTATTAAAATCTGATCTGATTATTATATATTTCTGTTAAACATGTAAAGTGATTTGTATGCTTAGTTTATTGCTTAGTTCTAATCATTATTGTGATGTATTCAAAATATGATTTGTTCAGAGAGCAGAGTTGAATGCTTACAGGTAGCTAGTTTTCTTAGGGGCTGTGAGGAGATTAGTGTACTGCCTACTTTTATTAAATATTATTTTTAAAAAACAATACAGTATTAACAACTTTATAATTCTGTCAAATATGTATTTCTAATTACTGATGTATTAAAATCTGATCTGAAGGTTTAAGTCTTTCTTGCCAAAGGCCAGATTGCTTGAAGAGGTCCCCAAATTGCAGAGGCTAACCGTTAAGAAGATTTAAGTCTTTCTTGCCTATTTTATTCTGTTTATTTTATCCTTTTGATAGATAATTGGTTTTTAACTGATTTTGTGTAATTTAACATGCTACCATTTATATCTTTATTTGCGGGCTTCAGTTGGGTTTTAGCTTGGAAAATTGATTTGTTGTTATTTGGAAGTTTCACTTTTTAAACTTAATAATTCTGTCAAATATGTATTTCTAATTACTGATGTTTCTGTTAAACATGTAAAGTGATTTGTATGCTTAGTTTATTCCTGCCTTAAATAATGTTTAACAGAAATAATGATTTGTATTCACTTTATTTTGAATACATCATATTTTGAATAACTACAGTTCTAATATGAGAACCCTTTTGTTATCACGGGACTTACATTTCGGTCAATGAGGACCATTTCCAAGCTGTAAATGTCGTCGGACTTTCCAAACGCAGGATTATCCCAAAGCCGAACCACGCAGACCCGGAATGCCCACTCTGTTTTCGTAGGAACAATGTCTGCCAAGAGATCCAGGATGGGAGCCATAATGCTGCAATTTTTTGATATATAGAAACTGTATGAATATCGTGAACAGAAAGAACAGATAAGGTAGATTATCAGAACTAAGCAAATACGTTTGTAAGAATAAGAACTAAGCAAATACCTTCGATTTTTTTCCTCAGATACGTGTAAAAAAGGCAGCAATTGAAGGTTGCTGCCTTAAATACACTGATTGCTTGTGGTGGTAACCCAAAAACAAAAATCTGATTGAAGGTATTATAGTGCTTTGTCAAATCATCAATCAGTTCCTCTTTTGAAAAATGCAGACCAGTGTACAAAATGCAGACCACATCATTCCTCTTTTCAATATTTAAACTGGGTAAGAACCTATCTGTGGACAAAATGCAAGACATGTCATTTCACCACTTTAAAAAGTGGTGTCTCGTCTGATTTAATGCAAAGAGTCCCAGATTTTTTGAACATTCAAAAGTAAAATGAGGAGGGAAATCTCGACTGTGGGGGGCAAAATTTTATCTTTGGAGGGAATCTTCTTTATAATAATAATAAGATTTGTAATAATTATTTTCTATATGCTATGCTAAATCTCACTAGGAGTGTCGAGTGATCTAAAATGCTCGCATACTCTTATGTTTAAGCGCAAAGCTTGACCTCGCCGCTTTACTAAGCTTCGCTCGTGCATTGCCGCGCTTTTTTGAAGCGTAATGCTAAACCTCGTCGGTTCGTCAGGCTTTACACTTTTTAGAACACTAGTAGTGTCCAAATGACTCGTCTCATAAAAGTTCTAGTTATAAGTAAAACAAGAAAGTACAGTCCAATCTTCTTCTCCAAATCATGACCTAATGGATCATTCTACACATACAGATAAACTTTACAGAATCAATCACAGAAGGGATAATGACACAGATCTGGCCATTAAAACTGCCAACATCATGGAAAACCCAACAACATCAAATCCGCCGAGGCATCTGTACAGATTTCTGTACAAACAGCTTAATCCTATCGAAGGGATCACCCTGAAATCAAAATACACAAAAATATATATGTACCCGCCCACAGCTCACTGTCCAAACTAATGGACAGGAGAAGCTACACCACCAATGGAGACGAGCACTTTAATTTAGGAACTTTAAACATTGACGTGAACAATTTCGGAGTATCCAAGATGGTAATGACACCAGCCTTTCTCTTTGAACTACTGCTTTCCTGCACTACCGAATTTAAAGATCAAGTAAATGACAATTTAAAGACAAGGTGAGATGCAAAGATGGCAGTGTTATCCATTCATTAGTAGTAGAAAAATAATGCATAATATTATAAGATTTTATATGCGTAAGTGTCAGTGAAAAAACCAAGAGAGAAGTGACCTTAGTAGTAGTCACTTGCTTCCTCAGAGCCTTTTCTCCAGTTGTGTCACGCACAGTTTGCTTCTTGTTACGAGCCATCTGCAGATTTCTCAAACATAGATTTACATTAAAACTTGGCACTGCACCAAACGTAATGAAGAAACCATAAACCTGTACCTGCTTAAATAAATGTAAAAATCTCAAATCAGAATTGATTCACCAAGAAAGTGCATGAAAATTTATAGGATCATGAAAAGAAAATCTTAAATCAGAGCCAGAATAGACAGTTTTGAAACATGCATCCACAAATAAACACACATTTTTCTTTTCCCAATTTTGAAATTTCCGGAAAAAGTCCCACAAAAATAATTTTAAATGCAAGATAACAGTAAAGTTTTCTCAAGGAACAAAAAATTTTCCACAAACCAGAGCAAAAAAGAAAGCCAGAGTAATAAATTTATATGAACTGAAAATGGGAAAATGATGAATCATAGAATCTGGAAGCAAATATCGACAAACCCATCATAATAGAAAATATAAATAGAAAAACCAAGGACAGTTTCATAACAACATGAATTTCATATACTCTGCAAATAATTAGAACAGCAAGATACTTTGTGACGTTGCACAGCAGCCAAGCAACATAGATTCTTGCACCAATTAATATGAAGTGGAATCACCTTAACAAGGCCTTTAGAACAAATCTAGACATAATTTCCTACTGTAAGTTTGTAATAATCTACCGTGCAACTGTATAACCAAGCTATATTCGTACTATATATCCAACAAGTACCAGTCATAAGCCTCAGCAAGCAGCTAAGATCAACCCTTGACAAACAGAATAGTAATTAGTAATACTTCAAGTGAGAAATGCATGCCAAAGAATAATAAGATTATCACCTTTCCATGGTCTTGTGAAGAATCTAGTTCTTTCTTCACTGTTACAGCCTTCCCATCCACACTGCTATTCTTGCCTCTCACATGGGAAGTTCCTGATGCCACCCTGCAGCGTCGTAATACAGGAGTCGCAGAACTTGATCTCGACTTTAATGACTTTATTCCTCTAGAAAGCCGTGATATGTCGTCGTTCTTTTTTGTTGTTTCAGATTTCAGCTTGGCAAAGTCAACTCTTAACTTATCACTAGAAAACTGTAACTCCTCAGATCTGCTCACAAGTGTCTGTATCTTCTCATTTGCACTTTCAACTTCAGCATGCTTCCTTCTCAATTGTTCAGTGAGATTTCTCTCCATTGTCTTATACTGATTCCACACAAAATTCTTCTCCGCTAACAAGTGAGAAATGCTCGAGTTCTTCTCTGCATTACATTTTTCCATTTCACATTTCAGTCTCTTAATCTCACTTTGCAATGCCTTGTGTCGCTGGCGTTCTTCTTTATTGTTAAAATCACTAATTATTTGCTGCAAATCAGATAACAATTTCAAGACCACGTAAAATGTTAAAGTATTTCAAAATTCAATTAGATTGTACCGAACATACTTTGGGCTCGGAACATTTCTGAGAGAGGTAGCCAACCCATTCTATAAAGTCAGCCAATTCATTCTCGGCATTTTCTGCATTTCAATAACACATGTATAAAAATGTAATTCAATGTCAAATGCTCGGATAAGGAAAAATAAACAAAATCTAGGCTTGGCCAATCTTTTATACAAAAAAATCCCGATCTCTCGCGGCAATTACCAAGAATTCTAAGAAAACCTAATATTATCCGAAATCCAAGAAAAATTAAAAAAAGGATTTAAGGGAAAAGAAGCCTACCAAATTTATCCTTGTAAAGGAAAGACTCTCTGTCCTTCAAACCCAGCATAAATTCCGACCTCACCGAGTGAACATTTTGTTCCATCTTCATCTGAACCAAAGAAGTTCCCAAAATAACCCATAAGTCCTCGAAGCCCTAAATTAAATTCAGACTAGAAATCACGTTGTATACACAAACAAGAAACGGACTAATCTCACCTCATGGATAACATCGTGCAGAGATTTGTTTTTATGTTGAAGAAATTGCCTTTCTTTCTGCAGATTCTGTGACATTTTTACTAAAGCATTAAATACTAGATTCCATTTTTTCTCGCGGCCGGTATATTTTGGGGCGGGTTTGTTTCTTGCCATTCCAAATATTGAATAATACACAAAATGAAAACTGTTTTTCAGGCAATAATCGGAATACAGTAGAGATTTGGGGATTTCTGAAAGCAGGAAGATGGAGTGTGATGAATATGCAACTGAAGTTTGAAATGAAACAGGGGCTTCAACGGTCCGGTCTAATTTTGGGCTGTTTATAGGGCTCTGGAGATTGAAATTGTGGAAAAGTACGTAACTATACAACTAAAACTTTCACTTTTTAAGCATAACAAACTTAAGATTTTTTTTTAAAAATCAGGTGCTAATTAGTTAATTAATTAATACAATATTATAATAACTATAATGAATTGCCAAACAAAGATTAATATTAAATAATAAAATCAAAACAATACATAATCCACAACAACTTTATTCCAACCCAACCCCGTACTCACCCACCCACCCCGACACCCACCCACCCACTCCAACACCCCACCCACCACGACCCCACCCCATAAAAAAAAATTTCCTTCTATTTTTTCACACTCACCCCCACCCCCAACACCACCTTACCCACCCCACCGCCCACTCCTCCCCAACCCAACCCCGCCCGCCCACCCACCCACCCACCCAACCATCCTGCCACCACTAACCCACCACAAGAATGATTTTAATTCTATTTTTTTCTCATCTCACCCACCAACCCACCCCACCCCACCCCAACCCAACCATATCCCACCCACCCACTAGTCCCATCTCATCACACCTACCCACCCACCACGCCCACTCCAAAAATAAGTTTTTTTTTTTTTTGAAATATTTTTTCACCCTTCCCCACCCCACCCCACCCCACCTCACCAACAATGATTTTTTTCTACTACATTTCTACAAATCGCCCAGACCCTACCCTATCTTACCCCGCCACCTACCCCAACCCCACTCACCCCACCCAAAATTAATTTTTTTTCTTCTAATTTTCAACTCTCCCACCAACCTCGCCCCAGACCCTACCCCAACCCACCTCATCCAAAATGATTTTTTAACTACTTTTTTCACGACTTGCCCAGACCTTGCCACGCCACCCATCCCCAACCCCACCCACCCCACCTAAAGTTAATTTTTTTCTCCTAATTTTCCACACCCCTACCCACCCTCCCCGACCCTACCTCGCCATCCACCCACCCTCACCCGCACCCCCCATCCTACCCCACCCAAATATGATATTTCTTCTATATTTTCACACCCACCCTAACAACCTCACTACACCCCACCCTAGCAATGTGACGACCCGAATTCTCGACCATTCGAGTGCCACTAAAAGTGACTCATATCATATTATCGAGACTTAAATAGTAATGAAAAATTATTCAAAAGAATAATTAGAATCCCATAATTTTATCTGTGAATAAAAATAGAACATAATTTTCTTACATAAAGTTCAACATAATTATCTCATCAATCTTAACCACTTTTGCCACTTCCATGTTGACCGCCTCGAACCTTCAATTATCTGAAAATGGTAAATATCGTGGAGTGAGATTTATAAAATCCCAGTAAGTATACCAAGCATAAATTTTCTTTTGAAAGCATATGGATCATTTTCATCATAACATAGGATAGGATCGAAATACTCATAAACATAGGGAGACACAAGAATTTTACCGAACTTAAATGGCAAGAATTCTTATGTGTAGCGCTACTAAACTCCGGTCCCCTTAGCATAATCATAAACATATCATATGGAACCCATAACAATCTTGTGAGATTGATTTCATAGCAATGATCCAAACATTTTCATAAAAACATAAGATATACTTACTTGTCATAAAAACATACTTACTTTTCATAAAAACATAAGGTGTATTTACCTTTCATAAAAACATACTTACTTTTCATAAAAACATAAGATATACTTACTTGTCATAAAAACATACTTACTTTTCATAAAAACATAAGGTGTATTTACCTTTCATAAAAACATACTTACTTTTCATAAAAACATAAGATATACTTACTTGTCATAAAAACATACTTACTTTTCATAAAAACATAAGGTGTATTTACCTTTCATAAAAACATACTTACTTTTCATAAAAACATAAGATATACTTACTTGTCATAAAAACACACTTACTTTTCATAAAAACATAAGGTGTATTTACCTTTCATAAAAACATACTTACTTTTCATAAAAACATAAGATATACTTACTTGTCATAAAAACACACTTACTTTTCATAAAAATATAAGGTGTATTTACCTTTCATAAAAACATACTTACTTTTCATAAAAACATAAGATATACTTACTTGTCATAAAAACATACTTACTTTTCATAAAAACATAAGGTGTATTTACCTTTCATAAAAACATACTTACTTTTCATAAAAACATAAGATATACTTACTTGTCATAAAAACATACTTACTTTTCATAAAAACATAAGGTGTATTTACCTTTCATAAAAACATACTTACTTTTCATAAAAACATAAGATATACTTACATTTCATAACAACATACTTAATTTTCATAAAAACATAAGATATACTTACATTTCATAACAACATACTTAATTTTCATAAAAACATAAGATATACTTACATTTCATAACAACATACTTAATTTTCATAAAAACATAAGATATACTTACATTTCATAACAACATACTTAATTTTCATAAAAACATAAGATATACTTACATTTCATAACAACATACTTAATTTTCATAAAAACATAAGATATACTTACCTTTTAAAAGATTAAAATGAAGTGTAGTAGTAAATGGACCAAAACTTTCTTGACCACCTTGAATTTCTCTTACTTGTGGATTTTGTCAAGGGGTTGGAAATAAGTGTATATGTGTAGAGTTGTGTGTAAAAGAGATGGGTTTAAATAGATGTATAAAGTTGGCATATTGTAAACATAATCATTCAATTCTATTAATTTTAACACATCCTTTTCTTAAAGTAAAGCACCATTCATATACTTTTCCATATTTATACAAATAATATGCTCTTCATGATTATATATAATGGAGTCTATCAATCATTCATATATTTTTCCATATTTATACAAATATTATGCTCTTCATGATTATATATAATGGAGTATATAAATCATTCATATACTTTTCCATTTTTTATACAAATATTATGCTCTTCATGATTACATATAATGGAGTCTTATCAATCATTCACATACTTTTCCATATTTATACAAATATTATGCTCTTCATGATTATATATAATGGAGTATATAAATCATTCATATACTTTTCCATATTTATACAAATATTATGCTCTTCATGATTATATATAATGGAGTATATAAATCATTCATATACTTTTCCATATTTATACAAATATTATGCTCTTCATGATTATATATAATGGAATATATAAATCATTCATATACTTTTCCATTTTTTATACAAATATTATGCTCTTCATGATTACATATAATGGAACCTCTCATGCTTGCATATATTTTCTTAATTTAAATAATAAAAGTAATTTTTGTATAAATAAATATTGGGATAACATTGAATTAAGTATTTGGACTTAATATACTTTAAATCAAGAAAATGGAGATATTTTTAGAAATTCGGAATTTAATTTAAAATCGAACGATCTCGATTATTTCTTGACTTGGCTATACGAATACGTCGCTGCGTTAACTTAATAAAAATGGGTGAAATAGTAGCGACACGATTTTCTATTAAAATAATTATTAATCGCGTAAAAATTCTTGGTTGCTACAAACTTACCCCCTTAAAATAATTTCGTCCTCGAAATTAAACTTACTTGATCTTATGATTTCTGAACACTTAATCAGAATCTCTTCTCTTCTTCTCTTAGGTAGTATCATTGCTACTATATTTAACCCACTGGACTTTGACTAAATGCATATCTTTGTTTTTCTTAAAAACATGGACTTTTCTATCAATAATAGACATATGTGTCTACTCATAAATTCTGACTCAAAAGGAAAATTCCCAATCGTATGTGATATTTCATCATGTCTTGTAGTACTCATGTAACCTGTCACTTATCATCGTATCATGTGACCTCAAATATTCGTATTAATATCTCTAAAATTTCAATAAATCTTTACTAACATATCATACCATAATAATTAGTCATTTCTTCTTATCACCAAATATCCCAAAGTAAATAAAACGATTACCTGAATATTCTCTATGTAATATACCCAAACATGTTATTCACATATCAACATAATCATCAGTTTATCTTTCCAATATTTGTAACCCAAAATTTATGCAAAATTCAATAAACAAATATCTCCCAAATAATTAAAATTCTTAACTCAAATATCATAACATTTCCCGTAAGGTATTCCTTTCACTTGCACAAACTTATTAATCCTGATTCAATACAGTCCTTATTTCACTTTCACGTATCCCCGTATTATTTCTATACCTTGATTATTATATCAAAATATCAGTACCCAAAAATCCAAGAAAATATTCCATATCTCAAATCCCGTCATCATCAAATCTTCCTTTTATCAAGAAAGTAAACGGCGCATAAACCCTTGTTCCCTCTTTTCCATTATTCTATTCCGCGCTTTCTTGCTGGAATCAATATCACGCGGATTCCCTCCGATCCTTAATGCTTTTAAATAGTTCATGCTGGGAAGAGGTTAGATCCATCAAAAACATGGATATCATTCTTACAAACATTCGCAAGTATTATTCCAGTCTTCCAATGAATGATCTGAGGAAAATTTATCGAATAAGACTCGAAAGATTGAGGTTGCTGATGGCTTTATAGCCCTACCCGGAGGTTTTGGTACCTTAGAAGAAATCTTTAACATTACCTCGTGGGCTCAACTAGGTCTCCATACTAAGCCTATTGGGCTTCTGAATGTTAACAATTTCTTTGATGGTTTGTTAACCTTTCTTGATTATGCTGTGGAACAGGGATTCATCTCTCCATTTTCCAGAAGGCTTCTTATTTCTGCTCCTACTATTGATGAACTACTGGATAAGCTGCAGTCATATATCTCAATACAAGATCCAGCAGGGGTTAAGATAGATTGGTCGCAAGGAAGGGGAATCAAGCGAAAATGGAGTCCGGTTAATGTAAACTTAACTTTATGAATCTTAGAATAGGTGGGGGTAGAGTACGGAGTATTCTTACTCTCGAGACACCCCTCTAATTTCCTAGGATTTTCCTTAATGTTTAAATCTTGTGTGTACCTCAAAGGTTCCAGGTGGTAGATTACGGAGTATTCTTACTCTCGAAACACACCTTTTTGAAGGTTTCTTTATTTCCTCAAAAGGTCAGAGGTGGTAGGATACGGCTACTCCGGAAACACATCTCTCAATTTGAGGAATTTCCCATGTTGCTTTCTTTTGCTTTTGCGTGTTTTCATGTATTTCTTTTCTAGGGTGACTCTTGTGTGTTCTCCTTATGAGAAAATAATAATATCTCTGTTATCATCTACTAAATCTCGTTTGTGATGTAAATGAACTTGTATGTCTAACTTCAATTCTCTTAGTGATTGCATACCATACTATGCTCTTAACTCCAAACGATAAAATTCTAGGCAGAGTTTTCCTTTGAAATTTGGACTTATCCAAATCGTAAGCATACTTCATAACTCACAATAATAACTAATTGTACATTTGATCACAATTTCATCAAACTTCAATATCATCATAAATATTCCAGAAAATCAATTCATAATTCCTCAACATAGAAATTTCAAATCATAATTTCTAATATCACCATATCAAGTCCTTATTTCTCAATAATTAAGAGCCTAAACTTTAAATCTCCAACTTCATAATTCTTCTCATAAAAATCTCAATAAAATCATATCACTTATAATCTCAACATCTCATCATAATTTCATAAAACTGACTTTCTATTTCTCGTTTAATCTAAACGATGAATAATTCGAAAATATTATCTAGTCCTTTCTGTTGACTTCTCATACTTAGTGCCATGTCTAAAATCAATTATGCAAAGTCCATTTAGGGCTCATCATTTCTAAACTCAAGGACAACAATTATTTTGAAAATCATTCTTAAGTCATATTATTCCCATTATGCTCAACACCCGTTCTCTTTCTTTCTTTCCGAGTTTTTTTTTTCAGAATTGAAACTTGAAGAGTGGTACCAATAATCATCCACAGTTTTTCCTTGCTTTTAAGCAAAGGTAGTGATAAAGGGATAAATTATTGAACCGAAAATTGAAACTTGAAGAGGAAGTACTAATAACCATCCACAGTTTTTCCCTTGTTTTTACACAAAGGTAGTGATAAAGGGATAAATTATTGTACAATTCATTATCAATTTTGTTTGTTTAATATATTATTCCATATATTTTGGGCCAAAGTTACAACCCAACTTAATTTCTAATTGAGTCAATCTTACTAAGCTTAATATGAACCAAAATTCATATCAATATCCTCTATGTCTCATGATTCTACATTAAAATGAATAAATTAAAATTTAGGCTTCTATCAATTCATATCATACTCAACATGTATATTTCACTTAAAGATTCATAACATATGAATATTTCATACTTAACATGTCTTAATAAAATCGTAAATGACTTGCAAAGCATATAACATACCTGGTTCGAGGAGTCAATACGTGGAGAGTGACATAGTAGAGTGATGAGTTAAAATATTTAAAAAAAAAATTATTATTAATCATTTCGCATCTTTACATAAGATTGGGCCTAATTAACCCAAATAAAAATTTATCGTCAAATCTTATTTTCCTTTAGTCCCCGAACTTCTAGAAATTTATCAAAGACATCAATATAAACATCATATCACTAACTAATTATATTCCATAAAATTTTCAGGACATTACAAACTCCCTTGATTAAAATGAATTTTGTCCTTGAAATTCGCACATCAAATTTCATCATACTTTTCAAAATCATAACCATACTTGACATGTGAAAATTCAAATTTTTTTTTTTTAAATGAATAGTGATTTCGTTCACTGTTCATCATGAATAGCACGTCGTTTTACTGTCCACGTGAATAGTGTTTTTTTTTTTTTTTTTTTAAGAAATAAAATTTCAAAAATCTACAGAATCGTTTTTAAAACTCTTGTCTCTGATACCAACTGTGACGACCCGAATTCTCGACCATTCGAGTGCCACTAAAAGTGACTCATATCATATTATCGAGACTTAAATAGTAATGAAAATTATTCAAAAGAATAATTAGAATCCCATAATTTTATCTGTGAATAAAAATAGAACATAATTTTCTTACATAAAGTTCAACATAATTATCTCATCAATCTTAACCACTTTTGCCACTTCCATGTTGACCGCCTCGAACCTTCAATTATCTGAAAATGGTAAATATCGTGGAGTGAGATTTATAAAATCCCAGTAAGTATACCAAGCATAAATTTTCTTTTGAAAGCATATGGATCATTTTCATCATAACATAGGATAGGATCGAAATACTCATAAACATAGGGAGACACAAGAATTTTACCGAACTTAAATGGCAAGAATTCTTATGTGTAGCGCTACTAAACTCCGGTCCCCTTAGCATAATCATAAACATATCATATGGAACCCATAACAATCTTGTGAGATTGATTTCATAGCAATGATCCAAACATTTTCATAAAAACATAAGATATACTTACTTGTCATAAAAACATACTTACTTTTCATAAAAACATAAGGTGTATTTACCTTTCATAAAAACATACTTACTTTTCATAAAAACATAAGATATACTTACATTTCATAACAACATACTTAATTTTCATAAAAACATAAGATATACTTACATTTCATAACAACATACTTAATTTTCATAAAAACATAAGATATACTTACATTTCATAACAACATACTTAATTTTCATAAAAACATAAGATATACTTACATTTCATAACAACATACTTAATTTTCATAAAAACATAAGATATACTTACCTTTTAAAAGATTAAAATGAAGTGTAGTAGTAAATGGACCAAAACTTTCTTGACCACCTTGAATTTCTCTTACTTGTGGATTTTGTCAAGGGGTTGGAAATAAGTGTATATGTGTAGAGTTGTGTGTAAAAGAGATGGGTTTAAATAGATGTATAAAGTTGGCATATTGTAAACATAATCATTCAATTCTATTAATTTTAACACATCCTTTTCTTAAAGTAAAGCACCATTCATATACTTTTCCATATTTATACAAATAATATGCTCTTCATGATTATATATAATGGAGTCTATCAATCATTCATATATTTTTCCATATTTATACAAATATTATGCTCTTCATGATTATATATAATGGAGTATATAAATCATTCATATACTTTTCCATTTTTTATACAAATATTATGCTCTTCATGATTACATATAATGGAGTCTTATCAATCATTCACATACTTTTCCATATTTATACAAATATTATGCTCTTCATGATTATATATAATGGAGTATATAAATCATTCATATACTTTTCCATATTTATACAAATATTATGCTCTTCATGATTATATATAATGGAGTATATAAATCATTCATATACTTTTCCATATTTATACAAATATTATGCTCTTCATGATTATATATAATGGAATATATAAATCATTCATATACTTTTCCATTTTTTATACAAATATTATGCTCTTCATGATTACATATAATGGAACCTCTCATGCTTGCATATATTTTCTTAATTTAAATAATAAAAGTAATTTTTGTATAAATAAATATTGGGATAACATTGAATTAAGTATTTGGACTTAATATACTTTAAATCAAGAAAATGGAGATATTTTTAGAAATTCGGAATTTAATTTAAAATCGAACGATCTCGATTATTTCTTGACTTGGCTATACGAATACGTCGCTGCGTTAACTTAATAAAAATGGGTGAAATAGTAGCGACACGATTTTCTATTAAAATAATTATTAATCGCGTAAAAATTCTTGGTTGCTACAAGCAACCCCACCACAACCCACCCACCCAAAAATGATTTTTCTTCTATTTTTTACACCCCACCCAACCACCCCCACCCCACCCCAAAATGATTTTTCTTCTATTTTTTCACACTTCCCCCAACCGCCCCACCCCATCCCACCCACCGTACCCCGCCACCCACCATACCCCATCAAAAAATTATTTTTCTTCTATTTTTTCACACTTCACACCAACCACCTCATCTCAACCCACCCCACCCCACCCACCCACCCAAAAAATAATTTTTTTCTCTAACTCGACCTCGACCTCGACCCCACCCACCCCACTCCAAAAAAATATTTTTTTCTTCTACTTTTCCCCACCCCGACCCTACCTCACCACAAAAAATGATTTCTTCTACTTTTTCTAGCCCCACCCAACCTCTACCCCACTATCCCCACCCCCAAAATCACAATCAGTCACGTAAGTTGACACGAGATCCCAGTTAAGGCACACAAGGTCACACAGAGTCACAATTACAAATTTAGTTGTAAAACCCCACCCCTCCAAAGTCACAGTTGGTCACACAAGGTCAAAGTTCGGTCACACAAAGTCGCAGTTTGGTCAAACGAGGTCACAGTTAGGTCACAGGAGGTCACTATTAGGTCAAACGAGGTCATGGTTAGATCACACGAGGTCACAGGTCGATCACATAAAGTCACGCTTTCTTCTTACAAAGTCATAGTTCGGTCACACATAGTTATATTTGACACAATCGTAGATCACATCACGTCCTCGTCCAATGGTCACACCAAGTCATAATTGGTCACAATGATCCATAATTGATTACATATTATTTATTTATTGGTCATAGTTACCTAATAATTGGTCATAATCATCAATAATTGATCACAATTTATTTATTGATTGATCAAAACTTACTTGTTTTCTTGATCACATTCGCACTTATCATAAGTCGCACAAACTCACAATTAGTCAATATTTTGATCACATTTACCTATAATTGATCAAAATTATCATATAATTGGTATGTATTATTTATTTATTGGTCATAATTTACACGTTTCCTCAATCACAATTAGTTAACATTTTTGTTACAATTACCTAATATTTGGTCACATTCCGTAATCTTAGTTTTCTTGGTCACATCCCACATTTCTCACAAGTCACAATTAGCAAATATTTTGGTCACATTTACCTAATAATTAGTCACATCCCGTACTTGATCACACAAAGTCACGATTTGAACATACAAGGTCACAGTTCGATCAAAAAAAGTCTCAATTCGGTCATACAAGGTCATAGTTCAATCACACGATGTCATAGTTCGGTCACATGTGTTACCAAACTATGACCTTATGTGATCGAACAGTGCCTTCGAGTGACCAACTGTGACTTTATGTGATCGAGTTGTGACTTTGTGTGACCGAATTTTGCAACTAAACTAATTATGATCTAACTGTGACCTCGTGTGACCAAACTATGACCTTGTGTGATCAACTGTGACTTTATGAATGTGTGGGTAGGTGAGTGAGGTTTTTCAACTAAATTTGTAATGTGACATTGTGTGACCAATTGTGTGACATGTTGTGACATTGCATGTGGGGGTGGGGTGGGGTGGGGTGATCGAATTATTAGGTAAGTGTAACCAAAATGTCAACTAAATGTGAATTTGTGTGACTTATGAAGAGTAGGGAATGTGACCAATTATTAGGTAATTATGACAAAAAATATTAACTAATAATGAAAAAAATGAGTAAGTTGTGACCAATAAATAAATAATATGTTACCAACTATAAATGATTGTGACCAATTATATTAAAAGTTGTGACCATCTATAACTTTTTTTGATCATTGGACGAGAAAAAGTATAAGAACAAAATAATTTTTGGGTGGGGTCAGTTTGTTGGGTGGGTGGCGGGGCAGGGACGGGGTGTGGAAAATTAGAAGAAGAAAAATCATTTTTGGGTAGGGGTGGGGTTGGTGGGTGACGGGTATAGGGTTGAGACGGGGTGTGGAAAAGAAAAAAATCATTTTTGGGTGGGGTGGGTAGTGGTGGGGTTGTTGGGTGACGGGCGTAGGGTCGGGATGGAGTGTGAAAATGTAGGAAAAAAATCATTTTTGGGTGGGGTCAGTTGGTTGGGTGGGTGGCGTGGCGGGGTAGGGTCTGGACCGAGGTCGGTGGGGGTGTGAAAAATTGAAGAAAAAATCATTTAGGGGGTGGGTAGGAATGGGATGGGTGGGTATGGTGGGGTGGGTGCAAGGTAGGGTCTTGGTGGGGTTTGAAAAAGTGGAAGAAAAAAATCATTTTTGGGTGGGGTGAGGTCGATTGCTTGGGTGGGTAGCTGGTAGGGGCGGGGTGGGTGTGGAAAATTAGAAGAAAAAAATCATTTTTGGGTAGGGTGAGTGGCAGGGTAGGGTGGAAAAATATGGAGAGATAAAAAAAACTCATTTTGTGAGGTGGGGTGAGCAGGGTGGTGTTGGGGTGGGGTTGGTGGGGGCATGAAAAAGTAGAAGGAAAAAATCATTTTTTGGGTGGGGTGGGATCGGTAGGGTGGTGTCAGGCTGGGTGGTGGTAGGTGGAAAAGTAGAAGGAAAAAAATTGTTTTTGCGGTGAGGTGGGGTAGGGTGGGTGGCGAGGCGGGCAGGGTATGTCGTGGTTTGTGGCTGAGATAAGATCAATTTGTCATTTGCGATGAGGTGGGGTAGAGTCGAGTGGAGTGGGTTTGGGGTGGGGTGGGGAAGTGTAGAAAAACATTGGGAGAATATAAAAATAAACTTATTTTTGGGGTGGGGTAGGATATGGGTGGTGAGGTGGGGTTGGTGGGTGGGGTCAGGGGATGTGGTTAGGGTGAGATCAATTTGTCACTTTGTGATGAGGTGTGATAGGATAGGGTCAAGTGGGGTTAGGTTGGGTTGGGGTGGGATGGGATGGGATGGGGTGGGGTAGGTTGAGGAAATGTAGGAAAACATCGAGAGAAAATAAAAAAAAAATATTTTTGGGGTGGGGTAGGATATGGGTGGTGAGGCGGGGTGGCTGGTGGGGTCGGAGGATGTGGTAAGGGTGAGATCAATTTGTCACTTTAAGATGAGGTGGGGTAAGGTGGGGTGGGTGAGATGGGGAATGATAGGAAAATATCGAAAGGAAAAAAATAAAAATTATTTTTGGTGTGGGATTGGGTGGGGTGGGGTGGGGTGGTGGTCTATGACTGGGATAAGATCATTTGTCACTTTAAGATGAGGTAGGGTAGGGTAGGGTCTATTGGAGTGGGGTTGGGTTGGGGTGGGATGGGGAAGTGTAGGAAAATATCGGAAAAAAATAAAAATAAACTTATTTTTAGGGTGGGGTAGGATATGGGTGGTGAGATGGTATGGGTGGGCAGGGTGGGTGGGTGGGGTCTGGGGATGTGGCGAGGGTGAGATCAATTTGTCACTTTGCGGTGGGGTGGGGTGGGGTGAGGTCGAGTATGGTTGGGTTGGGGTGGAGTGGGATGAGGAAGTGTAAGAAAATATCGAGAGAAAATAAAAATAAACTTATTTTTTGGGCGGCGGTAGGTTGTGGCGTCAAAATTTGAAATTTTAATTTAATATTATATTAGTTTTAATATAATGTATAGTAGATAATTATGTTTATTTTATATATATCATTATATTTATTCTTAATTATTAAACACCTAACTAAATGAATTAACACCTGAATTTAAAAAAAAAAAAAAAAAATTTCCTTCACATGATTTTTGAATTGCATATTTGAAACACAAGGTTTTATGTAATTTTTCCTTGAAATTGGATCTTAGTTTGTCTTTGGGGTGGATCTTTTTAAAAAGGGAAAATTACAGAATTATTCTAGTTTCACAATTCCACTCACAATATGGGTGACAATTCACTCACAAAAGGGTCTCACTCCAATGTGAGTGAATTGACAACCACATTGTGAGTGAGATTGTGATTGTAGCAAGATTGAAAATTACATAGGGACAGGTGTCTGAAAGATGCAATTCAAACCTAGTGATGGCAATGGGTCGGGTTTGCCAAACCCGTACCCTACCCACTAAATATTTACAACCTTCATACCCTACCCATATACCCATTTAAAAATTGCAGGTCAGATGCGGGTCGGGTGCGGGTCGGAGGCGGGTTTGCTTCTATACCCATTTAAACCCCATTACTAATTTTTTATTTTTTTTTATTTTTTAGGCTATAAATAGGTTATAGGTGCTCCTGATTAACTTAAATCAGTTAAATATTGGGCTTCACTTGAATTTGAGTTGAAAAAAGTTTGTTATATATTGAAATTATACAAGCGAATTGAACAATTTTTTTAGACGTTAACAAAGTCAATAGTTTAAACATATTAAAGTTTAGATGATAACAATGTCAATAGATATTTGGGTTCTATTTTTATTTTATTTTTTTATTTTTTTTAAACAATCACTTTTGTTTTAGATTTTATAATTTTTAAAGGAAATTAATGGGTATGGGGGTCGGGTATGGGTATTGTAGTAAAATCCACATCCGACCCATACCCATATCGAGTTTTAAAATTTACCTCAATACCCTATCCACGAACCCATTTAGTCGGGTAATTCCCGCCCATTTATGTCGGGTATCGGGTTCGTGGGTATTATTGTCATCCCTATTCAAACCTCCTCTTGAAACCCTTTTTTTTTTTTTTTTTAACTTTTCAGGTGGTAATTACAATTAATTAAACTAATTAATCTCAAAACTAATT
Organism: Ligustrum vulgare; assembly: GCA_963555705.1. Classification (NCBI taxonomy): domain Eukaryota; kingdom Viridiplantae; phylum Streptophyta; class Magnoliopsida; order Lamiales; family Oleaceae; genus Ligustrum; species Ligustrum vulgare. The sequence continues at coordinate 12,815,548 of OY743186.1, read as the reverse complement.
CCTCACATTTCGGATCCGAACAAACACTCTCTCTCTCTCTCTCTCTTCTCTGAGTTCCATCTCTATATACATCGACCACTCAAGGTCGCCGCATAAATTAGAAGCTGCGTTGTTGTATGTGCGATGGTTTGTGGCAGTGGTTTGTGGTGGCTTGAGGTGATTTGCAGAACTTGATTTTAATTAACGACAGTGCGATGGTTGGCGGTGGTGAGGTGGTTTGCTGGCGACAGTTTGCGATGGTATGTGCAGTCGATGATTTGCGAGGGCTTGCAGTGGGTGGTGCAGGCGTTGATTTTGGCCGGGGAAAAGAATCTGAGCGAGGCTTAAATTTTAGATTCAAGCCAGAGTACTACTTTGTTCAACAAGGTGACACCAGATTTGGATTCATGAGGCCGAAGTGCACCTTTGATTGTTAAACTCAATCTCCCGGCAGCGGCGAAGCTCCGGCGCCTGTGGTGCTCAGGCGGCGATGGCATGGGGTGGGTGGCTTAATTATGGGGGATTATGACCAAAATATTAACTAAGTAATTTTGAACATTAATTGTGATCAATTATTAGATAATTGTGATCAAAATATTGATTAATTGTGACAGATTTGTAACAAGTATGGGATGTGAACAATTATTAGGTAAATATGATTAAAGTATTGATTAATTGTGATTTTGTGTGACTTGTGATAAATGCGGAATGTGACAAAGAAAACAAGTAAATTGTGAACGATAAATAAATAATATGTGACTAATTGATAGGTAATTGTGACAAGAAATATTGACTAACCGTGACCAAGAAATGTGTAAGTTGCGATCAGTAAGTAAGCTTTCGTTTTGTGAAAGCATATTTTTGGTTTATAAATCACAAAATTTCTCAAACTACCTTTTAATCACACACAGTTTCTCTCTCCAATTTTCAACAACTATTTTTTACCTCAAAATCATAAATAAACCAGTTTATAAACCAAACAGTGTTGTCAAACGGAGACTAAATAATATGTGTTCAATTATAGAGGATTGTAACCAATTATATTAGAGATTGTGACCAATTGTGACTTGTGTGACCATTGAACGAGGACGTTATGTTACATGTAGTTGTGTCAAATATGACTATGTGTGACCTTGTGTTATCGAAAGGTAACCTCGTGCGACCAAAATATGACCCCGTGTAATTAAAAAGTGACTTTGTAGGACGAATTGTGACCTCGTGTTTTCGAAATGTGACTTTGTGGAACAAATTGTGACCTCGTGTTATCGAAATGTGACTTTGTGGAACGAAATGTGACCTAACTGTGACTTTGTGTGACTGAACCATGATCTTGTGTGACCAACTGTGACTTTGTGTGATCGTGACTTTAGGGTTGGGGTGGGTGGGGCTTTGCTAACAAATTTATAATTTTGATTGAATTGTGACCTTGTGTGATGAACTGTGACCTCGTGTGATCAAACCGGGACTTTTATGGGTGGTGTGGGTGGGGTGGGGTGTGAAATTTGCAACTAAATATTGATTAATTGTGATTTTACAACTAATTATTAGGTAATTATGATAAAAATATTGATTAATTGTGATTTTGTACGACTTGTGACAATAAATATTGATTAATTGTGATCAAGAAACTTCTAAGTTGTGACAAATAAACAAATAATATGTGATCAATTATAAATGATTGTGACCAATTATATTAGAAATTGTGACCAACTATAACTTTGTGTGACCAATGGACGAAGATGTGATGTGACTTACAATTGTGTCAAATATGAATATGTGTGACTGAACCGTGACCTCATGTGATTGAAGAATTGTAACCTCGTGCGACTGAATCGTGACCTCGTGCGACCAAACTGTGACTTTGTGTGACCGAACTGTGACCTCATGTGATTAAACTGTGACCTTGTGTGACCAACTGTGACTTTTGTGGGTGGGGTGGGGTGGGGTGGGGTGAAATTTGCAACTAAATTGTGACTGAACTGTGACTTTGTGTGACCAATTACGACTTTACTAATGGGGTGGGGATGGGTTGGTGGTCGGGTGGGTGAGATGTGTGAAATTTGTAGTTAAATTTGTAATTGTGACTGAAATGTGATTTTGTGTTATCAATCTGGACTTTGCAGATGGCGTGAGGTATTGGTGGGTGGAATTGCGTTGAAATTTGAGATTAAATTTGTAATTGTAATTTGTGATTGAAATATGACTTTGTGTGACCAATTGTAACTTTGCGGGTGGTGTGGGATGGGACGGAATAGTGTGAGATGGAAAAAATAGAAGAAAAATCATTTTTTTTTTGTGGGGGTGGTGTCGGTTGGTGGGGTTGGGTCGAGTGTGGGGTGGGTGGTAGTGTGGAAAAGTAGAAGAAAAAAATCATTTTTTTAGGTGGGGTGGTTGGGTGCGCGGGGTAGGGTCGTGGGCGGAGCGTGGAAAAGTAGAAGGAAAAAATCATTTTTTGGATTGGGGTGGGGTCGGAAAAAATAGAAGAAAAATCATTTTTAGGTAAGGTGGGTGGGGGTAGGAGAGGATGGGATGGGGAAGTGTATGAAAACATAGAGAGAAAAAAAACTTATTTTTGAGGTGGGTAGGGGTGGCGGGCCGTGTGGGATGGGGTGGGACTGTGGTTGAGATGAGATCAATTTGTTACTTTGCAATGAAGTGGGGGTATTGTCGAGTGGGATTGGGGTGGGAAAGTGTAGGAAAACGTAAAGAAAAAAAAAATTATTTTTGATGTGGGAAGGGTCGAGGTGGTGTGGTGGGTGATTGGGACAGGGTGGGGGTGGGGTCGGGGGCTGTGGTTGGGGTGAGATCAATTTGTCATTTTGTGATGAGATGGAGTAGGGTCGAGTGGCGTTAGGGTGGGGTGGGAAAGTGTAGGAAAACATCGAGATCGAAAAAAAAAAACTTATTTTTTATGTGGGGTGGGGTAGGGTGGAGGTGTGGAGTGGGTGGGTGGGTGGGTGATTGGGGCGGGGTGGGGTCGAGGGTTGTGACTTGAGTGAGATCAATTTGTCACTTTGTGATGAGGTGGGTTAGTGTAGAGTGGAGTTGGGGTGGGTTGTGATGAGAAAGCGTAGGAAAACATCAACAGGAAAGAATATAAAAAATTATTTTGTGGTAGGGTGGGGTGGATAGGTTGTGTGGGTGGGGCAGGGGCCAGGGTGAGGGAGGTCTTGACGTTAAAATTTGAGTTTTTGATTTAGTATTATATTAATTTTAATATAATATACAGTAGATAATTATGTTTATATTATATATATATTATTATATTTATTTTTAATTATTAAAAACCTGATTTTTGAAAAGAAAAAAAAAATATTAAGTTTGTTAGTTTTGAAAATGAAACTTAAAGTGTTGTAGTTATGTACTTTTTCCTTTTAAAAGACTATTCATATGCATACCCTACTTTTAGGGATCAATTTGGAATTTACTTCAATTTTTTAAATTTTGAAAATTACTTTTAAAAAAACTTAAAAACTGAAAAATACTTATGATACTTATCAAATAGATTAGTATTATAGTATGATATTTATGATAAGTTAATATCACAATATGATACTTTTCAATTTTTTATTAGTATCACAATATGACATTTTTGATACTTTTTCATTTTTTTTAGTGTCACATATGATACTTATAATATTTTTCAATTTTTTTAATTTCACAACTTGATATTTTATAAATTTTTATAATACTTTCTCTAAGACATAAAATCAAATACCTTTAATACGTACAATTTTTTAACCTCTTCTCTGATTTCAACCCATAGCTCTTCAGCCTAACATGCTTGATTGCTATTGCACCTATGAATACTTTGCCCAATCGAGATAAAGCAGCACCCCTTCTTTGAGGGGGTTAGCGGACTACCGTAACAACTAACAACTCCAATTAACCATTTTCAAAGTTTAATAAAGTCAAACTCCATTACAAAAAATCTCTTCAAGAACAATCTCCAACGTTTTTTGTCATCATCACAGTATCCATTTACTCTCAAGAGCACTTTCCAGAATTTTCAAGAACCCATCTAATTTTCTTTTACCAATTAACATCCCTATAATTATAAATGCCAAAAAACATCGGTTCAACACACCGTATAAATGCCAACAAACATCGGTTCAACACACTGCAATAAACACAAGTATCTGCCTTTCGAGTTACATAATTGTTGTGAAATTTAATTCCTTCAAGAAAATGCCTGTTTTTCAATTATTTTTCGACCCATTTCTCTCCGAGCCCTTCGAATCAAGGATTACACCCATTTCTTGCAGCAGTAGCATGGACTGGAAGGAAACCCTAGAAGCCCATATTTTCAAGTTTGATCTTCCGGGTGTTGCAAAGAAGATGTAAAGCTCCATGTTCATGATGATAGAGTTCTCTACTTAATTGCCAAAAGAAAAGACGAGGATTACAGTAAAAAGGGTGATTATAAATGGCACTGTAAAGAGCGATTTGATGTAGGGAATTTCTGTAGAGAGTTCAGATTACTAGAAAATGCAGCTGTGGCTCAAATAAAGGCTTCAATGCGTGATGGAGTGACCTTGTAAAGAAAACCAAAATAAAAATCAATAAAATAAAATAACTAAAAGTGGATCCTTCAATGGAAAGTAGAGTGGTGGCCAAATACTTGAATTATGGGACATTGGGACTAATATAAGTTAGAAAAATAATGTTATAAAACATTTCTGCATCTTGTTCAGAAAATAATGTTACAACAGAGGTTTTTCAGCGTCTTGTATAAAATGACTTTATGAATAGAATAATTAGATCAAGATATTTGTATAGTTCAATCCTATTATTGCATTGGCGACATAAATCTTTTCGGAAATTAAAAAAAAAAAGCTTGGATCTACATGTCACAAATTATCTGGTAAGTCCAAAATCGATTTTAAGAATACCTGAACAACTCTTCAAAATAAAAAAATAAAATAAATAATAATAATAATAAATAGTTCAATTCTACCATTACCTTGCTGCTCTCTTCTTCAAACTACAAGGTGGCTACCTAAACAAAAAGTTCTATATATTCAGACGTGAACATGAAATTCTCCATCTCTGTAAATCCCAACTGGGGGGAAAAAACTCAATAAAAAACATAAATAGACAAACTGACCATGCTCTTTACTTTCTCAAACTATAAAATTGCTGGAGTGGATTGTTGCAGAATACAACAAATTTCAAGATGTTTCTGATGTAGTCCCTTTGAGCTTTTCTACACCTCGTGTTTCCATAGAAGGTCCACACCAATCGAGTATGGTAAAGTCAATTAGCAAAAACGTGCATAAAATACGTATATTGTGAAGTGAATAACAAAAATTTAAGATTACCCCTTAATATATGAGTTTATGTGTATATATATATATATGCACACAAAAGGAGAGAAACAAAAGGAGCACTCTTTATTTACAATTGAATCAACACCTTCAAAACTTTTCTAATAATTATATTGGAAAAATTGATAAAAATAGATGGGAAAGAAATAGCAAGTGGTCAATAAGATTGGACCAGTCATGACTACATTGCAACTCAACCTCAAATGTCACTAACTGCTCTAGATCTCTATAATACTCCGGACCCAAATAATACATGTAGTTCATGCATAATAGTATAGGACCATAAAGAAAGACATAAACCAAGGTATACAAGAAAATTTTTAAGTTTTTATAAGCCAATACAAGTCAGAAATATATAGTTATCTAGTAAAACAAAGGTAGAAGGATCTATTGTTTCATCTGATCCTTGATAAAAAAAATTCCTGGGAAAGCCTTTAGGTAATGAACATAAAATTACACATATATTTACGTCATCAATTTAAGCTTGATGGCTTCATTTTTCAACGAAGTAGTAGGAGCCAAAAAAAGTTCTTTACTTATAAATATGAGGGCAAAAGATTCAGTAATGGTTACGCCCATTGATATCAATAAGTTAAAGAGTTAGCATAAGAGCCTTACCCATTTAATTAATCATGATAATCACTATGCTAGAGATGCATTACAATTTACCACATATTGAAAACTCTCCCGATATAGAAAATTGATAACTAAGTGGCAGCTGCTTACCCTTCTTATCTATCACTTTCCACAAAAGTATTTCTAAATTGAAGTTTGGAAATAAAACATGTCATTCATGAAGCATATTGCCTAAAAATACATCTCCCTTAAATACAATCCAATATCATAATCTTAAATATTCAGAAATATTCATGAAGTTGTTTTCTTTAGTACAATATTATATTATTATGTGTCTTTGAAATTTACTATCTGTTGTTCATTTTGCATCAACCTGACAATCACCTTTACCATCAACTGAGCCTTTGCCGCAACTTTCTCATTCATTTCAGTATCACATTCTAATTCTTTTGTGATTTTATTCATCTACTTCTACTCTATATTTTTTAAAGAATTTATTACTACTCTTCAATTACACTATTTACTTATAGGTGATATATTATTTTAACTGATATATCACTATTTTTATATGCACTATCAATGTGCTCTTGTATTCTCATTCCCACTCCACATGCTCGGAAATTTGTCTACCTCGACACAACAACACCTTATTGCTACCCTAACCACATACTCATCCACATACAAAGACAGATAATAATCTGAGTGTGACAAACTGAGTCTTACTTATTTTTATCCAAACTAAAATTATCTTACCTGATCACCTACAACTTGCATGAAGTAATTTTTCTCCGATGTTTACTTGGATATATTTCTTTCAGCAAAATATGTAAGTAGCTGAAATATTGCAAAAGTTGGATAAACGATCGGTAAGAAGAACACAATAGAAGCCTTTATCATCAACTGAGCCTTTGCTGCAACTTTCGCATGCATTTCAGTATCACATAGACATACATATGAAGTACATCATCACCTAGTTGTTCTAGTCTTAGGCTTTCCTCTGTCAATGATGACCTAGGGAAATTGATTTTGGCATGTTGACAAATGCCCGGAGAAAATTTTGTGCTATCTGCAAATACCTGCAATCAGTATTACCATCTGCTAAAGGAATATGATTTTTAAGTCGTCGAACAGAGGGTTATCCAAACCATGCACCTGGCCTGCCCATCCACATTTTAGACAAAAACACCTCCACATTGCAAAGTTCCTGTAATACCATATAAACTGCCCTGAATATGCATCTTTAGAAAATCTGGCATGATATTTAGAAATTAAAATACCAGTTTTGGCTGGTGTGAAATGATAGACTCCTCTCCATTGAACGCCAACCCCTATTCTGACCCCACAAGTAGTATTCCTCAGTATTACATAGTGACACTGACATAAACTGAAGTAATCAAAATATATTGCATTTTTTTGGTGCATAAATTAAATTAATGTATTGCTCACTCCACTCTCCAACGGTCCAAGTAAGATGTACTATACACACATTGATATATGTAGAATGTCAAATAAATAAGAAGCTTATCAGTTGTGCTTTTGATGTCAAAGTTTCTAAAAAAAACATTTGCAAAAAAAAAAAGTGATTGCTTCATCAACAATATCAGATCATCTGCATAAAATTTATATCATTTTCAGTACAAAATATAGTATATATTTCTTAAAATTAGACACTATGGTGCAAGTCAACCTTGTTCTGAAATTGGAGCAGGTACTTTTATGTGGCTCTTCAGGGTAAATGTAGAGGGCACCCACATGATGTAATTTCTTTCATATTATAAGAATAAGAGGAGCACAGACCAAAGAAACAATAAATTATGCATTCATTAAGTCCTTATACAAACCTTTAACATCGATTGGTACACGTAGAATGATTTCGGCGATAGAATAATGCCTGATGCAACCCTAATCAATCGAAATCTTTTCAGGAAAGTAGAAGAACTTGCAAAATTTTACACAAAATGGCACGCCGTCGATCGACGTAACCCTAATCAATGGAATCTCTAAAAGGGTGTACCAAAAAACTGACGAAAATAAACCCACAACACCAAACCACAAAACATAGACCCAAAATACCAAACGCTGAAAACAATTTTTGGGACCAAGAATCTGAAGAGAGACCCTAGTCGAAGAAACCTATTGAATTGTGGAAAAACAAAATGAAAATTGGACCCAAAACATCGAACCTCGGAACATAGACCTAAAACACTGAATGCTGGGAACAATTTTTGGGACCAAGAATCAGAAGACGAATAATCCAAGATGAAGAATTACTTAATACCTTCATAAGCAAGAGGATGGAGAAGAAACCTCTCGAAGCAGGAGATGGAGATTTCTCTGGTGCAGGAAGCGAACACAGTAGCGGCGGGACATGTCTAGAGCTTCAACCGCGGAAGCAGGAGATGGAGGTTTCTCTGGTGCAGGAAGAGAACACAGAAGCGGCACTAGGTAGGGTTTCGAGATCGAGATCGAGATCGAGAGAGAGAGAGAGAGAGAAAGAGATGGAAGCGTTTAGATTTAGGGTGAAATCTGAGGTTGATTTGTTTGTTTTATCCAAAAGACAAAACGACGTCGTATCATCGTTGGGCGGGAATTCTTGGGTGGGATTTTTTGGACAGACACTCCTCCTATTATATATTAAATAGATTAGCCTTTGTTTGGTAAGAATTCTTTCTTTATAAACAATATTTTCGAGATAAAATATTTGGCAGAAAAGTGATTTAGAAAAAATCGAGTTGATTGAAAAGTGATTTGAAAAAATGTGATTTGGGTTAAGCCAGCTAACAACTTTCTAAGCCTTTGTTTGGTAAATTTTTTATGTGATATTTTCGCGGTAAAAATATGTAATTGAAAAATGATTTGAGGAAATACTTGTTGTTATTATTTGATTGACATTATTTTCAATGAAAAATTTGACAAAATTGAGCTATTCTAATAAAAAAAATTATTTTATTTTTTTTTCAAACATTTGACTTTATAATAATAATAATAATAATGTTAAGTTTTGAAAAAAAAAGTCATTTAATAATAACAGAAAAGGTAAAATGAGGTCGAATGAGTTTTCACATGACATGGAAAATCAATTCTCACCAAAGTGGTGAGAAAATATTCTCTTTGAAAAGATGGAAAATATCATCACATGAGACAGAAAATGAAGATGAGAGTATTAATATTCTGGTTTTCTGTATTTAGAAAGCATACTACAAACCTTGTGCTCCATTCTAAATATATTATATATAGAGCTCAGAGAGGAAGAATTACAGGTGCAACAAAAATGTGATAAATTTGATAAATTTCTATCCTATCACACAATGACACCTATGGAATTTGATAATAACAGTCCTAAAAATGAGAAGCCAGTAGGAGTACATATGCAGAGAGAATTTACAGATTTGTTATAGGTAATTATATTGATACTACAACATTTGTTAACTACACTACATTTTTTTAATGAATATTTCCAAGCTTTTCTTGTTTTTCTACTTATGCTTCCAAGTTTTTTATATAAATTTTTTTATCATCAATCATCTATTAATTTTCATATTTTATCCATAAAGATTATTTTTGTCCAAAATATTTCTTATGAGGGCGAAAAAAACTTATTTGCCTTTCATATTTTTTAAAAATCAAAGTAAATAACTAATATAAAAGTCAAAAATAAATATTTTTCACTCTTTTCAATGCACATTAGTAGAATATTTGGATATAAATTGTGATTAAAAAGAAAATATGTTAATTAATTGAAAGTTAAGAATAATAATACTTTGGAAAAAAATTGAGGACATAAGTCATAAAAGCAAAAGTGAGCATATATTAAAAACCTTTAATGCAATTCAAATGTGTTGTAGATATAAAAAATTGTGGTGCGAATATAACTATCCATTTGTTATTCATTCACAGCAGTGACATTAAATTGCTTGTTCAGTCCTCAAGTATTGATCACAGATCACAGTAATCCTTTTACTTCAAGTCTTAATACCCTACCTCAAGCAGGAAGTTACTGCTGTTACTATCAAACCTAGATAAAACATGTTGCTTCTTCGATGACTATGAAACCGGGCTGTCTCCCAAATATATATACAATAGCCTGCAGTTGAGCGGCTATTGTCTGGACATAATTCTAAATCAGCGTCAACAAATCCATTTATGGAGAGATTCTCATTTCTCTTGATCCACAATACTTGTTTAACGGTTCCTTTTAAGCATCTAAAAATCCTTTTCAATGCTGTCCAATGCACATTAATCGGTGAAGCTAAGAACTGGCTCATTTTGTTCACAACATAACTTATATCCAGCCTGGTGTGAGTGATGTATTGGAGTCCTCCAACTGCACTCCTATATAATGTGGGATCCTTCAATCTCATAACATCATCTTAGAGAGGAATTTATCTATTGTTATAGGTGTAGGAGATGGTTTTAAATTCTGATATTGGAACAGTTTCCACAACTCAGCAATGTACTCGGTTTGTGTGAGTTGCAATCCGAAGTCATATATGTGCACTTCAATTCCAAGAAATTGATGTAGTAGCCTCATGTCCTTAAATGAAATTTTTTTGTTTAGCTCTTGATGGGTGTTAAATCCAACAAGTAATAATATTTTCTTGCTCTCATAAAAATAAATTGTAATAGCGGTGAGCAAGGTCGAATCCATAAGGATTGGTTAGATTTAATTCTTTAGAAATTAATATAAAAAACATGAGTCAAAAATCAATCTATAATCAACTATGTTATTTGTCACTTGTATTAAAAAACCTAAACAATTACGGATTTAGATTCATAATTGGCTAAGTATCGTTTTGACCATTAAAACAATGTGCACTTCGTATTAATTAATCAAAACAACAACTTCAATGCAAAAAAAAAAAAAAAAAAGATATATAAATAGAAAAGAGATAAAAGAACAATAAAACTAAGTAGATCTCACAATTCTTGAAGAATCAACAATTCAATTATCCTTGAACTGGAATAATAAATTAGCTAGCCATAAACATTTGAAAAATAAAAACTAAAAGAATTATTATTAAAATAAACAAAAGTCAAAAGAATAATGAAGGTAATAAACCCTGGCTGCCTCCTCCAATGTTGTTGCTGCTGCGTCCCCTAGTGCCGCTTACCCTCTCCTTATTTTTTTCTTTTTCCCCTGCTAGGTCTCTCAATCAAAAGAAAAGTGCCTCCCTTTTAAAAACTTTCCAAGTTGCTGCTGGGCCTCCCAATTGTATTTGCTGGGAGTCTTTTTTTCTAAGAGAATCAGCCTACCGAGTTTTGTTCACTCCGAAAATATGTCCCAAATGTCTAGTTGTGGCCCAAATAAAAATAAAGTCCAACCAAAGTTGCTATCGAAGAAAAATATTTCAATCACATAAATAATTTTCTCTTAATGTTTCCTCCCATTTAGGAGATAAACATGGCCCAATAGCTAGCTTTTCTTCTTCAAAAATTCGTCCATGTAAGTCAAGTCTTCCAAAAACAATAAGGCGTGCCCACACCTTATGAAAAGTCCTTCTCTGATTGTACACATTTTGATATTTCAACTTCTTCTTTTCAATTTGTGATATTGACTCCAATTTGATCTCAATTCTCCACCTAATCCACAAAATATGAAATATAATTAATATCCACAATTTAAGCTTTTAAAATCAATGGATTAAGAGGAAATAACACAAATTAAGTAACAATTACGTGCTCTATCAAATCCCCCCACACTTAGACAATGATTGTCCTCAAGCATAAACTAGATCAAGTTTATCAATTGTTCACATCATCATTCATTCTTCTACCTCCACCTATCCATCCACAATCCAAATCATCTTGCCTTAAGGATTTAAATCTTAAGTACAAACAAAAATAGAGTAAATCCCCATCTACCAACACAAGGCTATTCACTTCAACAATTTTTCGAAATCCACATGTAGTGGAATTTAACACCTCATATTAGGTTCACGCAATACCGTAAAAGCGTTTAGGGTGCAAAGTATATATGTACTCTCAAGTTAAACCATAGAAAATTCATGCCATAGGCTTGCTAATATATCACATCGGTGCCACTGATGTTTTTGAATGCAAAGTAAGGGTCTTAACACTGGTTGTAATGAGGCTTGGGTAATAAAAAAGATATATTTTTAGCTATTTTCATCGAAGGAATTATACAAACTTCTTCACAAGAGCTCACTTAGAATTCATGTACTTCAATCAAATCACTTCATAACCCAGTGTAGTTTATATCCTTTCACCTCTCGTGAGTATGCTCTTAATATCTATCAATGAATTACTACATGGGTGTTAGTTTAGATCAACTTGAAGGCATGGAATAGAGACCAAGCAATTCAAACCACTCATAAGTATATGTAATGGGAGTTAACACCCTCACTAGGTATTTTTCTCTTCGCACAAAGTGTATAAGGGTGAGAATTTTCACTCAACTCACTGTATGGAGAATTCATTGCCACAGACTGCTCAGATGTCATGACCGGAGCCAACAATAACACAAGTACAAAGTAAAGGTGTTTACTTGTTTGTAATGGGACTTCGGCTCAGGTAGGATAAAAGGAAAATATTTAGGCTAAGTTGAGAGAAGAGTTTACAAACCGAATTGGTTCAACACGATCATCTCTTCCTCCACCTTTCAATGTAATTTCCACTATTTCCTACTATCCAATTGATTCAGCCCTTGATTCTTGTTATGCACTTGGGGGTTTATTCTCTTCACTGGGGAATTTCTTGATCCGGTACTTTGAACACATTTTTTTTTTCAAATGAATTTACTGCAGCTTGTTTTCTTTTGACCCCATTACCACTTAATCCTTGATTAACACAAAATGAAATCACCCATCTTTTTAAAGCTTAGTTCATCTCATACTTCTCGACCAATACAAGCTTATGAAATTCCTGTCTTATGGGTTCAAGATAGAGGTAGCATGAAAGAACGGGTATCCGTGACTTGTACCGTGACACCAAAACTCCAAATACAGGCTAAGGCTCAACGGGGCTTCTATTGGTACATGTATCATGGTAGGCCCTTTTAGAAGGTCAAATTGGGTTTCACCTAATGCCTTTACTATATTTTGCACTTGAGTCAAGAAGCTACAACGGCATGTACAAGAGAGCCCATCCAAGAATAAACCAACCATGTAGGACATACATCAAATAAATAAGAGCTTAATATAAAGAGTGAAAGCTGCTCATAAGCTCAAAAGCTCACGAATTACGATTTATATGTGTTGCTCCCATCCATTTATGAGATATAGGTCATTGCTCGGTCCTGGTTTCGAACTCAAAATCTAGTGGCCACGGGTTAATGCTCAAAAGAGTGGAATTAGGTTAATCGGGGTGATGTTACATCATATCAACTTTGGTTTGACTCTATTAGGTTTCAAATAAAAAAACATCGTAGATTGTAACTCAACCACTTTATCCCCAACATTTCTTTGACATTACCACTTCTCAAAAGAAAGAGGAGACTTATATTATAGGTCTTTGATTCTCAATATCTTTCAATCTCAACCAAAAAAAAAAAATGGAAGATTATCAAATAATAGGATTTCTCATGGCTTGTATTTGTGGTTAATTTTCAACAAAAAGGCTATAGCTCAAAAGTGGCTTTCTAGGGGTATATTTCAAGGTAGGCTTTTTAAGAAAGCTAAATTTGGCTTCACCTAAGTGTCCTTACTTATTTAGTGCATCAAATTACCAAGAGGCATCTCAACATGCATAACAGAGCAAGTTCTAGAAGAGATCAACTACACATGACAATCACACAATCAAAGGATAGAGCATGGCGTAGTGTATAAATATAAATGTTCAAGAGGCTCAAAAGCTCACAAATCAGGGTTAATGTCATCGAATCCCACACACTCTTCATTCAATCCACCATTAAGAGCAATAAATCCAGTGCAATAAACAAGAATTCAGCTACTCATACAATTCCCCACTATGCCTCAATTCATCTCAATAATGCACAATAATCCGAATCATAAAAGGACAAGCATCTGAAAAATCCAGAATTAAGGAGAATTTTCAAAAAAATTCTTTAAAAAATAGAGCAAAAATGGATTATAATAGAAATTGAGGTGCACTAAAATGAATCAATTTTCACAAACTAAGCAAAGCACATCAAAAACCCTCCCCCATACTTAATCCATACATTGTCCTCAATGTAGCAAAATTATAAATTGCAAATATTGGAAAATAGAGGACTTCCCTGAAAGCTGATTCTTGCGCATAGGTGACGTCCAGAGTTGTTCGATTTCTGCACTGGGGGTCGGCCTTACAAAGTTTTTTTTTTTTTGAGCTTTCACAGCTGATTTGAGACCCTTTTATTCTTCCCATAGTGTTCAAATTGTGTGTTTCTTATTGCTGAGCAAAAAGGACTGGGGCCTGCTGTTAAGGACCGGGTTGAGAGGTCGATGAATGTTTGTGGCGGTAGAAGAAGGGATGGAGATGAAGGCATGGAGGTGGAGAGAACACATCAGCGACTGTATTTATGGTAGAGAAGAAGGAAGGTAGTGGAGAGATGAAGGTGGCGGTGATGAAAGGGTGTAAGGAGGGTTGTGGCTGTGAGATAGAGAGTGGGAGAGACGAGAGTGAAGCTGAAAAGGGTTTGAAATATTTTTTTTTTTTTTTTTTTGAATCAGGCCTTGTTTTCAACTTGAGAATCACCTTGAATAAGGCGTGGGCACGCCTTATTTCAAGATTCTTTCAATCCATTGTTTTCTTCATAGAGCGTGCCCACATCCTAATGAAGATTAATATCTTCCTAGAAATCAAAATAAGGTAAATTTCACTTCAAAAATTATGGAGATAATAAAATAAATAATAGCGAATAAATAAAAAAATTTAAAAATTGATTGCTAAAATTAAAGAAAAATTCGGGTTGCCTCCCGGAAGCGCCTTTCTTTTATGTATTTAGCTAGGCTTATTCTTTTCTTTCTTCAACCAAGATCAATTGGATTCTCAATGCTCAATTTTGTCATTTTCTCCATTTGGTGACCTTCATAGAAAGGTTTATATCCATGGCCATCCGCTTTGTGATGCTTGCTACTGGCAACTTTCAAGTCATTTTTCCATTACCTTTGAAAACTTTCTGTGCTAAGCAATCAACAACATCAATAAAATAAACAGAATTAACATCATTAGGACAATTTATGGAATCATAAATATTGAACTTAATAATTTCACCATCAAATTCCATTGTGAGTGTACCATTATGTACATCAATTTTTGTCCTAGATGTTTTCAGAAATGGTCTTCCTAACAAATTTGGTGTAGAATTAGAAGAATCATCTCCATCCATATTAAGTACATAAAAATCAGAAGGAAAAACTAATTCATTTACTTGTACTAAAACATCTTCTAAGACTCCCTTAGGATACACATTAGATCTATCAGCAAGTTGCAAGATCACACATGTTTCTTTTAATGGACCAATATTCAAAGATGAATAAATAGAAAGGGGCATGATATTTATTGAAGATCCTAGATATAACATCTCTTTCTCAACTCTTACTTTACTTATTTTGCAAGGGATAGTGAACATACCTGGGTCCTTGCATTTTGGAGGCAATTTCTTTTTGAGGACAGCTAAAAAATTTTCTCCCATACTTACTTTTTCATTACCTTTCAACTTCCTCTTGTTGGTGCACAATTCCTTAAAAAATTTAGCATAACGAGGTACTTGTCTAATCGCATCAAGTAAGGGGATATTTACCTCAATTTTGCGAAAAGTTTCAAGAATTTCCTTCTCTTCTTTCTCTTTCTTGGATCTAATCAATCTTGTAGGGAACAGAGGAGTTGTCACAGAAGGTTCTCTATTGAGGACTTCAGACTCGTTAGATTGATGTTGCGAAATGGCCTCCTTTTCAATTTCTTCCCCTAAGTTACCTTGCTTCATCTTGCTGGACTCTTTAAATTCCTTCCCACTTTTCAAAGTAATTGCACTAACATTTTGTTTTGGATTAACAATAGTTTGTGAAGGCAATGTTCCTTGAGATTCCAATCTACTCACCGTTGATGCCAATTAACTCACTTGATTCTCTAAGTTCTTAATGCATGTCCTCGTCTCTTATTAAAATTGTTGTGTATTAATTGCAAGTGATTTAAAAATTTCTTCTAGAGATATACTTGAACTTGAAGAAGATTGTTGTGGTTGAGGAGTAGGTTGTCTATGCTGGAATTGCTGGAATTGTGACCTTGTTTGATAACTGAAGTTCGGATGATCCCTCCATCCCCTGTTGTAATTGTTTGAATAGGGATCATAATTCGGTTGAGGTGGGACTAGAAATCTTTCAATTACATTTTCCTGTTCAAAAGAATCTTCTTGGAGAGTAGGACACGTGTCAGTTGGATGTTCAGTAGCAGCACAAACCACAGGCTTTGACCTGTTGCATATTTCCTACAACCATTTGTTGAACAAGGGAGGTTAAATTCGCTATTTGATTTTCAAGAGAAGATACATTTACCTCATGCACCCTTTCACAAGAATGTCTTGTCTGAATCCAAATTGCTGTGTGTTGGCAGCCATGATGGAGATCAAAATCCTGGCGACAGTTGGGGTTTTATTTACTATAGCTCCTCCACTAGCTGCATCCAGCATCTTCCTCTCCATTGCTAATAATCCCTCATAGAAGTATTGAATAAGAACTTGTTCTGAATTCCCGTGTTGGGGACAACTTGCACATATTCGCTTGAATCTTTCCCAATATTCATTCACAAATTTCCCTTCTGATGCTAGCAGCTCATGAAGCAAGGAAATATTTATCAAGGAACAACCTGACCATACTCGTCCACGTATTTACAATAACTGGTTGTAGATAGAATAGCCAATCATTTGCCCTATCAGTTAATGAAAATGGAAAAGCCCGTAACTTGATTTGCTCTTCAGTCACTCCTTGTGGTTTCATGCTTGAACAAACCATGTGAAATTCCTTCAGATGCTTGTGGGGGTCTTCATTCTCAAGACCATAGAATTTGGATAGCAAATGGGTTAGTCCAGATTTTAGCTCAAAGTCTACCTCCAGAGCTTGGTATTGGATGCAAAGTGGCTGTTACTTTTCATTTAGTGCAGTCAATTCCCTTAATGTTCTTTCCTCGAAAGCCATTCTTTTTGTCTGTCTCAAAATCACTGAATGATGAATCAATTGAGCTTAAAAGGGATAAATAAAAATAAAACAAAATAAAATAAAAACTAAAATTAAATTAAATCTATTTGACACCAATCCCCAACACCGCTCCCAAAAATTTGATGGGTGTCGAATCCAACAAATAATAATATTTTCTTGTTCTCATAAAAATAAATTGTAATAGCGGTGAGCAAGGTCGAATTCACAGGGATTGGTTAGATTTAATTCTTCAGAAATTAAAGCAATAAATTAAAAACAAGGTGGGTTTTGAAATTGGGAATGTGGAATCAATTTGTAAATAAACAAGTGCGAAATTAAAGTGATGAAAATATTAAATTAAACAAGTATCCAGTCCAAGGTATAATCTCAGTATTGATTCATATAATTGATCATGGATGTAAAAATAAAATCCTTTACTCATTTTTTAAATTGGTTATGGTCATTGATACGATCTAACAACCTATCTTTCCTTACTATCTCGATAATCAAGAGACACTCGTTGATTATTTTTCTAATCAATAAACAACCCTAGATACGATCTTAGGATTTAATTTACCAATAGCAGTAATCTCTAGAGAGACGATCAATTATAAACAATAAATTTACACCTGTGATTCATCTAAGCTATGTTATATATCTTCATAACATGAATAAAAAATCAGTCTATAATCAACTATGTTATTTGCCACTTGTATTAAAAAACCTAAACAATTACAGATTTAGATTCATAATTGGCTAAGTATCGCTTTGACCATTAAAACAATGTGCACTTCGTATTAATTAATCAAAACAACAACTTCAATGCAAAAAAAAAAAGATATATAAATAGAAAAGAGATAAAAGAACAATAAAACTAAGTAGATCTCACAATTCTTGAAGAATCAACAATTCAATTATCCTTGAACTAGAATAATAAATTAGCTAGCCATAAACATTTGGAAAATAAAAACTAAAAGAATTATTATTAAAATAAACAAAAGTCAAAAGAATAATGAAGGTAATAAACCGTGGCTGCCTCCTCCAATGTTGTTGATGCCGCATCCCCTAGTACTGCTCACTCTCTCCTTTATTTTTTCTTTTTCCGCTGCTAGGTCTCTCAATCAAAAGAAAAGTGCCTCCCTTTTAAAAACTTTCCAAGTTGCTGCTGGTCCTCCCAATTGTATTTATTGGGAGTCTTTTTTTGTAAGAGAATCAGCCTACTGACTTTTGTTCACCCCAAAAATATGTCCCAAATGTCTAGTTGTGGCCCAAATAAAAATAAAGTCCAACCAAAGTTGCTATCGAACATAAATATTTTCATCACATAAATAATTTTCTCTTAATGTTTCCTCCCATTTAGGAGATAAACATGGCCCAATAGCTAGCTTTTCTTCTTCAAAAATTCGCCCATGTAAGTCAAGTCTTCCTAAAACAATAAGGCATGTCCACGCCTTATGCAAAGTCCTTCTCTGAGTGTATACATTTTGATATTTCAACTTCCTCTTTTCAATTTGTGATATTGAGTACAATTTGATCTCAATTCTCCACGTAATCCACAAAATATGAAATATAATTAATATCCACAATTTAAGCATTTAAAATCAATAGATTAAGAGGGAATAACACAAATTAAGTAACAATTACGCGCTCTATCAGCTCTCCAATGAACCTTTGTATCATTTCTCAAATATTTTCTTTGATTTTTCCACATAACATAGTCAGAATTAGAAATATACATGCACAACAAGTCAGGAATAAGCGATCCCCAATTCTACACCTTTTATCTCCACAGTTGTAGTCGATGAATTTTATACCAAACAATTTTTTTATTTTTTCCTTTTTATGGACGAATTTTTCTTTTCTTTTCCTATCATGTCCTTATCTCTTACCATCTTTGTGAAATACTTTCCTCATTTGCTTTCTATGTGACCACTGTAGTGAGCTTTGGTCGCTGACTCCCAAGCCAGACGACTTTAGGGCACCAGGTTCAGAGAACTCTTCAAACTTAATTACTCGAGTCACAGAGGCGACAAAGAAAAGTTAAAGAAGTTTTATTGTCTTATGTGTAAGTTCACTCTCTGTACTTGCTTTCTAATTGACCTTTGTAATGAGATTTGAGCTGATAGCTCCTAACTCAGTTGAGTTTAGGATATCAGGTTTCAACACCCTTACAAGCTTACTTGCTCGAGTCAAAAAGGCTTTTGAAGAGTAGAATAAGTCATTCAGCATTTTTCTATTTTTGTGCTGGTTGTGGTTTATACCCATTGTACAAATTGCTTTAATTAAAGTGCAAAATCAAGAACCACAGACCTCCAACCCATCAAACGTGCACATTCTAACCATTAACCCCCAAACTTGCCTTTCAGGCACGTTTAGTTCTATTTTAAGTGTATGATGTCTAATGATCTAATTTTACGGATTATCAAGTCATTCTTATGTTCAATATGCATAAAATTTGTCCCGCATGTGTTAAACAAACTCCTACACAAGTAACAATCCAACAATGGTTATGTGCGCTTGAAGATGAAATCTAGCAAGTCATAACTAGTTCATAAAATTCATGTTTTCATGTTGTCCACAATTCAAGCCAAAGCAAAATTTGATTCATATTATATCCTAGGCAATAAACATCTTACCAATTTTTTCAATTTTTTTTTTTTGTATCCCAAAGAAACAAATGAGTGCAAAAGAAATGAGATTCTCACCCCCAAACTAGAAATATACACTGCCCTCAATATTTGTCAAATAGATGTAAACATGTAAAACAAAAACAAAAGAGAGGTACTAGTACTTCCCTAGTATAGAGGATGTGTTTCTTTGCTTTGAAGCTTCTATTTGATTGCACTTTTGATGAATTTGACTATTTCCTTGCATTTCCCAACTCGGTTCAATGTGTGTTGATTGGTATACTCCTTGCAAATAAAAGATGAATGACTTTAGAGGACATGAATACTAATAAGAAACTATCCAAGTTCTAATCGTGTGTGAGTGTGTGCTTAGGATGACGATGAATACCTAGACTACTAAAAATTCCATAAAAATCAAAACACCCCTAAACATGCAAAATAATGTAACAAGCAAAATTGTCTTAACATGTAAACATGCAAAACACTTAAAACATGTCACCTATCATGCATGTATCTAAAAACAAGTAAATAAAATAAATACTTAAAGCATAATAAATAAAATGGAAGAAAATTTGGGTTGCCTCCCAATAAGCGCTCCGTTTATGGTCTAAAACTTGACTTTTTGAACTTTTCTTCAAGGAAATCTAAATAAGGTTTTTGATTACTTTTTTTGTTTGTGTTATTTGAACTCGCTCCAATTTGCATTCATGCTCCAAAATTTTACCTTGCCCATGACATGTATGTTGACTTATTCACTATATTCGAACTTCAATATATATAATTCAATCATCTCTTCAGTGTCAATGATGAAATCAATTTTCCCTATGATTGAAGTTAGAGGATTGGATTGTGAAGTCGGCACTCTTAAATGTCTCCATGTTTATTTGCTCTTCTGTGATCAACCCCTCTTTTTTTTTTTTTTTTTGAAGTTTCTTTAAACTTAATGTCTGGAATTTTAATTGTTGACATTTGTACAAAGATATCTTCATGGTAGCTATTTTCTTCTAGTTGATCCACTCTTTCAAGTTCTTCTTCTTTTTCTTCAGCTGTTTCAACCAATTTTTCTGACTCCTCTGATCTTTTCACCTGAATTTTTGGTAACTGTAATGGCTGACTCTCTGACATGCTTACTTTCAACTGCTCCACCAACTTCTTGATTTCATTAATATCATCTCGTTGATTTAGCAATTCCTGAATTATCAAATCTTGATTGTCAAAATCTTTAGTTTCAGCTTGAACTGCACGTACTGATGGACACCCCTGCTCTTCCATATAATAATTTCCACAACAATCAGCTTTCCATATAGCATCCTTAGGTGCAATAGGGAAATCAAATACAACATGATTTCTCCAACAGATATCACACATCAGATACTTCTGAACTGCAATTTGATCAAAGAGTCATTGATTATTGTTCACTGCCATCTTGTTGTGTTGCCTCCAATTGTCTGAAAATTCATTCAATACCTAAATAGTAAACAATTCACAGCTTTTAAAAATATTTTCCAAACAAAAACTAAGAAATAAAAATAAAAACAAAAATAAAGTTCAAATTAAAGCAAGAACTAATTGGTATCGGTATTAACTAAATAGTCCCCGGAAACGACGCTAAAAACTTGTTCACTAATAATTCGCTATCCCCACAAGTTTACGGGTCGTGAGAAGTAATAAAGTGGACATAGGAGTCTGAATTATCGTCCCACAGAGACTGCTTAATAAGTACCGAAATATGTTAATTCTTATCCCTTTTTGATCAGACGAATGAATTTAAGATTTTAAACTAAAACTAATGAATTGATTGTTAGGTAGTTGAGATTCACGATTTCACCTACCCAATTAATTTAACTCTAATTCTAGTTTTATTTCCTAAATATGTATTCAGTCAAATTCACTAATGTATATTGAAATTATTCTCTCAGGTTTAAGTCAAATATACCTAAATAAATCAACCACATATCTCTACAGGGGGTCCGAATATTCTTTATCTAGATGTATAGCACATAAGAATTCACACACGACAGCAATAACAACAAGAGTATATCTTTCCAATTATCGGATTTATTACCACGATCTAAGTAATTAAATCACCTCTCAGATAGATTATGGAAATAACTCAATAAATCAAGAATAATTGACCAGTTCATTCACGCAATAAGAACAATAATATATCAATACATGCAACAAAATCATTAAAACACGAAAATTGGAATTAAATAATAAAACTAGGCTACATCGTTCATCCCAACATAGAATTTAGTTACACTTCATAATTAAAGAACAAAAACAATAAAATAAAACGTTCGTTGAAAGTAATATAAAGAAAGGAATGGTTGCACTAACTATCGATTCTTCAATTATATTCAATTCACACCCCTTTGCGATGCTTGATTATCCAATAATTTGATGTTGAATTCTCAATTGTGGCTCGTTCTTAGGACAGGAAATCGTCCGATTTTCATGCCAAGAGGCTGTATTTATAGTTGGAGAAGAGTCCTAATCGAAAAAGGAAAGCAAATTGTCAAACACGTGCGCGAGTCTTTTTTGGTCTCTCCACAGCATTCAGTGTTTTAAATCATATCTTTTTATTTCCTTATTCGGTTGAGGTGATTCAAGTTGATTTAGAAAGATAACTCAAAGGGATACAATTATTAATGAAATAGGATTTTCCAAATTTGCACGTTTATGGCCCCAAAATTAGGTCTCAAAGTCCTACTAGAAATTTGTCCAGAATCTTGTACGATTGGACTCAATTTTAGCATCCAATTGACTCCTAAAAATTCTCAAAGTATCTTCTTTTTTTTATCCAAATCAATCATTGGATATTTAGAAGTTGGTCCCCCGTATTTAATTTGCTCTTTAGTTCTTCAACTTCTAATTTATTCACTTTCGCACCATGGATGATTCTCGATTGTTGTCATAAACTCCTCAATTGCTCAATTAAGCTCCAAGTAGCATTCAATTGTGCATTTTTCTCATCAATTGCTTCATTCTTCATCTTTCTGAAAAGTAACCAATTAGACACAAATTAAATAGTAAATATTCTAAAACGGCAATAATATATTCTAATTTAGACATACAAATAAGTGTATAAAATACACTTAACAAAGTTTCGTACCAATCAACTCCAGGAGTTTGAAGGAATCCCTTAGCTACTAACCTTGCTTTATATCTTTGGACTTTACCATTGACATCATACTTCACTCTGAAGATCCATTTAGTTCCAATGACCTTTTGTTCTGGTGAGTAGAGAACCAATTTCCAAGTGTTATTTTTGCGCAATACACTAAACTCTTTATTGGTAGCTCTTCTCCAGTTTTCACTTGATAAAGCAATTGTCAAATTCTCTGGTTTAGCCTCTGCCTCATCTCCTTTTGGCTTGTATTCAATAGCTTTTCTTGCATACACCTTTGGTTTGAAAATACCTACCTTTCCCCTTGTTGCCATGGGATGTTCAATTACCTTTTCATTTTCTTGAGACGAGTTGTTATCAGAACCTTCATTGTTTGGGCTTTCTTCTTCAAATCCCAGTTCACCAATCACCAGATTTTCATTTTATGTATCATTTGTATATTAACTTTCAGTTTTATCATTTCCACAGTTTATGTTCGGTTTGTCATTTCCACCTTGAGTTTCAGCTGAGTTTTCACCTGAGAAGTCAGCTGCAATGCCTGCTTGAAGATGGTATGTACTATCTAAGTTCAAGAAGGATTCATTAGAATAGGAATAAAATAGAGGGAATTGAATGAGAACATCAAAATTTTGTGGATTGGATAGTTTATTGATAAATCCTAATTCAAAGGTGAATTCCATTTCATTAAAAATTACATGTCTTGAGATATAAATTCTTCTTGTGGGATTGAGACACTTGTATCCTTTTTGTGCATTACTATAGCGTAGAAAAACACATTTGGTTAAATGAAAATCTAGTTTATGTCTTTTGTAGGGTCTAAGACAAGGGAAACAAGTACAACCGAAGGTTTTGAGGTTATACTATTCAACAT
The DNA here is from genome assembly GCA_963555705.1 of Ligustrum vulgare. Classification (NCBI taxonomy): domain Eukaryota; kingdom Viridiplantae; phylum Streptophyta; class Magnoliopsida; order Lamiales; family Oleaceae; genus Ligustrum; species Ligustrum vulgare. The sequence goes on along the minus strand of OY743186.1, from coordinate 12,791,948 downwards.
TCATTTCAAATAAAGTTTCAAATGGTGATTTCATTTTGGGTATACTAGTAGGTAGTCTATAGATCAAGTGTGGCTGTTTGAAATAATTCCCACCATAGAATAAAGGCATTTTGGCTTAAGATAATAATGTTAATCCCAATTCGATTATGTGTATATGCTTTCTTTTGACTCTACCATTTTGGGAAGAAGTGTAAGGGAAAGACTTTCTGTAGAGACAGAAAAATTTCTGATTTAATATTAAATAAATATTTTTATTTTCTAAAAACCTATCGCTATGATTTAACCCATGATTAAAGTCTAAGTACGTCATCTAACCAAGTTATGAAATTTTGAGCCAATAATAATAAATTTTCAATCCAACTCGATTTTATGTTCAAAATTTAATTTTTTCAAAGCCCAATTTTGTTTTATTCAAATTAAATTCCAACTTATTTTATTTTATTTTCAAAACTCGAAATGTTTGAGTTTATCATTCTGTTAATATTCAAAAATTCGATTACCCGATTATCTTGGCAATTATTTTGGTTAATCCTGAACTCAACCGTATCATTTTCCTCATCCATACTTGATCGATAAGATTTCACAGTTCAAATTCTAATCACATTCTAATTCGTTCATCGATTATAACTGCACTCATGATCAGAAAATCCACACTCATGGCACTATCACAAAAATTAGGTAGAATTTCAAGAATTTCTGTTTTCTTTCTATCTTCTCCATGGCCGAGACTCCACAGCCAGGATCAATTTCACAGCCCAAACCAATCTGTAAGTTTCATTACTCCCACTCAACCCAACAGCCCAACAGTCATGCCTCGACTACCACACGCAAGACCACAAGCTGCACCCAAATTCAATCAATCACCACAACCTGCAGCAACCGAACCCATCACTGCCATTGCTCCATTTTCACCAGAGAATGCCACCACAGACCGGCATAACACCACCGGAACCATCACCACCACCACCACAATGCCACCAAGAATCACCGCCGTCAACCACACCCAAAATTGTCGAACCACAGTCACCCCTCAATCGATGCCCATTCAAAACAAAAACCCCAAACCAAATTTTATTATTATTACAATTGAATAATCTATGTTTGAGAAATTTCGAGATCGATAAAAGTTTTCTTTATGTGAGATTTCTTAACAATTTTATTTAAACAGTTTGAAGAAATTTGAATTTTATCAACTTTTGAATTTATTTAATTAAATCTTGCCATTATAGAAATGTTATTATTCTTCCTCTAAATATTATTTCAAAGTTAGACGAGACGATGACGTGACAAATCAGGTATTAGAACTCGGGGAGTCACAACATGGTATCAGAGCCAATCTGCATTTCTATAGACTGGCAAATTTTCAAAAGAGAGAATTTTAAGAAACAGTTTACGTTATTTAAATATTATTAATTGCCACTTCCATCATTCGTCCCGCCAACTTCGAAGGTAAAGAAGTTTATGTTATTTTATTTTTCAGATACATGTTTTAAATGATTTATGAGACTTAGAAGAAAGATAAAGATTTGTATCCGAATTAGAAAGAAAGAAAGAAAGAAAAAGGAGTTTTAAGTATAATGGGAATAATTAATAGTATGATTTAAAGAAATGATTTTAATAATAATTTTTTTCCTCGAACTTAGAGAATGGAGAACCCTAACTGGACTTTGCATAATTGTTTAGGACATGGCCTCGTTTACAAGGACAAAGCAGATACTTTTGGATCGAAAGTCATCAAACTATCTGTCTTTCAAAAGGGGACACTACATAGACATAAATGAGCATGTAAAATATTACTGTGATGCATGTGATGATGCAATAGAAAGTGGCTTTAAGATAACAGACGCACAGTCAATTGGTCACTTTTTATCAACTTTCCCAGGGGATGAGCGAGACTTAGCAAACGAGTTTTATGATGATATACAAAGAACTCGGGGAGAAAATGTGAACTTTAAGACAGTCTGTGATGAATTTAAAATGCTTTGGGACCATTTCCGAATCCCAGCACCTACACCAGAACCAGCACCAGTAATGATAGCCCGAACCGATAATAGAGATCGGCCAAATGAGATACCTGATGCTGATTCAGGCATCTATGATTACACACATGGTTCACAGGGTTATGCTCCAGATTCACTAGATTACATCCCAGGTTCACCAAGCGTCACACCCAGTGCCCCAGACTATACACCTGGAACGCCTGGAACTACCTCAGTGAATAGTCACATATAGTGGGATAGGACTAGAGATAGGTGTTTTAGCAATTCTTTTCCTTATTCAGCAGTTTCCCCATTTCAGTAATATTGATGTATCCTCATTGAAGGAATTTCAGTTATTAATAAAAGAGATTCATTTTATGTTATGAGTTGTGTTTCGACATTGTTATGGAGGTTGAATGTATAAGATGATTGGTTGTCTATATTTTCCTATCGAGAAATAATAAACATGTTTGTTTTACTTGATAAAGGAAAATGTCTCAGCGCGTAAATAGAAATGCACCGAACTAGACCAACCATGGTCAGACTACTCCAAGGAAAGATCCCCCAACCCAGGCCACTATCATTAGATATTTACTTCCTGCAGTTCAGGACTTGAGACAGGCCCATATTGGTTCCAAAATTCCGATTATTGAACAGTTTCGGAGGTACCGTCTACCTACTTTTGACTGTGGTACTGACCCCTTACCTGTGGAGGAATGGCTACAGACTATTGAGAAAAATTTCAGGCACATTTCTTTCCAGGAGAATCGAAAAGTTATCTGTGAAGAATTCATGTTGGTCGGTAGACTCGATTTCTGGTGGGAATCTGCCTCCCAGACCAGGACTCTAGAGCAACAGGCATCTCTAACTTGGGAGGAGTTCAAGGCTAAGATTAGAGATAGATTTTTCCCACAAGCCCTCAGAGATCACAAAGAGTCTGAGTTTTTGCACTTGGTTCAAGGTGATATGGATATAACTGACTATGAAAGGAAGTTTGAGGAACTATCACGCTATGCTACGTCTGGTGGAGACTAAAGCTAAAAAGGCACGTCGTTTCGAGAGAGACCTACGCTCAGATGTTAGATAGATTGTCAATTCACATGAGTTGCCTACCCACAGATAATTGGTAAAGAAAGCTCAGGCTGTAGCCTATGCCGATGTGAAGGTCGGAAACCAAGGTAATCATCATGAGCAGAGATATCAGGGAAAGAGAAAGTGGCAAGGGCTGAATCACAATCAGAATCGAAATCAATCATCGAATAAGAGATAGAATCCAGGACCTCCAGGAGGACAGGTGACAAATCACATTCCACCCTGCCCTAAGTGCCAGAGATTGCATAAGGGAGAGTGTCTCTTTGGTAAGGGAGTATGCTACAAATGTGGCCAGCCGGGCCATTTCGCATCTGATTTCAGTGCTCCATCTGCACAAAGCTCCAACCAAAAGAAGAACCCAGACCAGAACAGAAAAGGAAAAGCAAGAGTATTTTCCATGGATGCCACAGAGGACTCGGATATGATTGCAGGTATACTAATTAATTCAGTATTCCTGTGCATGTCCCAATTATTTTCCTGCATAATATATCTTTTCTTATTTGGAGCATGTTAAAATGATAAAAGGTATCTATTTCTGGTATTCCCGTATATGTTCTAATAGACCCGGGAGCCACATATTCATTTATATCAGATACATGCCTAGAAAGACTGAACATAATAGGAGAAGAAACTGGTAGTGTACTTGAGGTTAGTTTGCCGTCAGGAGGAACTATTGATATCAATACGATAGTCAAAGCGGGGCAAATAGATTTTGATGATCAAGTATTGGAAGTGGACCTGAATATTATTCGAATGAAAGACATTGATATCTTTCTGGTATGGATTGGCTCAGCACCAACCGTGCTGTAATTATGTGCCATGAGAAGGAGGTTATTTTTCGCAAAGATGGTGAAGAAGTATTCAGATTTTATGGGACGAAGATTAAGGTACTTCCTCTCCTTATTTTCAGCTTTTTAAGCAGAGAAATTATTAGCCAAGGAAAATTGTCAGCTCTATTTGGTTAGTCTTCAAGACAAACCATCAAGGGAGATTACTCTGGAGTCAGTGCCAGTAGTACGTGAATATGGTGATGGTTTTCCCGATGATCTACCAGGTACCCCGCCTGATGGACAAGTGAAATTCACCATTGATTTGGTACCAGGAGTTGCCCCAGTATTTGAGGCTCCATACCGTATGGCGCTGAAAGAGTTGCAAGAAATGAAGGTTCAGTTGGAGGAATTATTGGAGAAGGGTTTTATCAGACCAAGTGTATCTCTATAGGGAGCACCTATGTTGTTTGTAAAGAAGAAGGATGGAAGCATGAGATAGAGAACTGAACAAGCTGACGATAAAGAATAAGTATCCCATTCCCAGGATCGAAGATTTATTCAATCAGTTGAAAGGTATAGCTATATTCTTGAAGATTGATTTGAGATCTGGCTATCATCAGCTAAAGATTAAGCCAGCTGATGTACCAAAGCTAGAGTTCAAGACGTGATATGGGCATTATGAGTACATAGTAATACCATTTGGTCACACCAACGCTCCCGCAGTATTTATTGATTTGATGAACAGAGTCTTGCATCAATATCTTGATAAATTCGTTATTGTTTTTATCGATGACATACTGATTTACTCCAGAGATTCCAAGTAGCAAGAAGAACACTTGAGGATAGTATTGGAAACGCTGAGAGCAGAAAAGTTAAAAGCCAAAGTCAAGAAATGTGAATTTTGGCTTGAGAGGGTAGCCTTCTTAGGTCATGTTGTTACAGTTAAAGGCATTGACTGATCCTTCCAAGGTTGAAACTATAAATAATTGGCCAACCCCTACAAATGTTGGAGATGCAAGAAGTTTTCTCAGATTAGCTAGATATTATCGGCGATTCATAGAAGGCTTTTCAAAAATAGTAGGTCCTATGACACAGTTAACCAGGAAGGGAGTTAAGTTCCAGTGGACAGATCTATGTGAGCAAAGCTTCCAGGAACTAAAGAACAGACTCGTCTCAGCGCCAGTGCTGACCATACCAGATAATAAGGATGGTTTCTTTATTTACAGTGATGCATCCAAACATGGATTGGGTTGTGTATTGATGCAGAATGAGAAAGTGATAGCATATGCTTCAAGACAGATGAAGCCATATGAAAAGAATTACCCGACGCATGATCTAGAGCTTGTAGCTGAAGTGCATGCTTTAAAGATCTGGAGACACTATATGTATGGGAGTAAATGTGAGATTTATATTGATCACAAGAGGCTCAAGTATTTCTTCACTCAGAAGGAATTGAATATGAGGCAGCGTCGATGGCTAGAGCTGGTAAAAGATTACGACTGGACTATTCTTTACCATCCGGGTAAAGTAAATAAGGTTGCAGATGCTTTGAGCAGGAAGAATGCTGGATAGTTGCCAGTTTTGGGAACAACTCAAGACCAATTGATTCGAGATTTTCAGAATTTGAGAATCGAAGTGCAAGCCCCATCAGTCCAAGAATCTAACAGATTGGAAAATCTGACTGTTAAACCAGATTTGAGAGGTCAGATTGTGACAGCTCAGGAAGATGATAAATTCTTAGAGATCTGAAGTTGGGACTAGAAAGAGAATAGGTTTCGAGATTGCCTCTGATAAAGCACTTATGTTCATAGGGCGTCTCTTTGTGCCGATAGATGAACAGATCAGGAAGGAGATTTTGACAGAAGCTCATTCAGCACCTTACGCAGGTCATCCAAGAGAGACAAAGATGTACCGCGATTTGCATGATAATTTTTGGTGGAGAAATATGAAGGGTTGTATTGCAAGATTTATATCTCGATGTATGACCTGTCAGCAAGTCAAGGCTGAACATCAAAGACCATCAGGATTGTTGAATCCTTTGGACATACCAGAATGGAAATGGGAGAAAATTTCCATGATTTCGTTACTGGGTTACCAAAATCAGTTAGAGGAAATGACGCTATTTGGGTTATTGTTGACCAACTTACAAAGTAAGCTCATTCTCTTCCAGTCAGAATGACTCTCAATGTGGATTATTTAGCCCAGTTGTATGTTAGAGAGACTGTTAGACTTCATGGAGTACCAGCTTCCATTGTCTCAGATAGAGATCTGAGGATTACTTTTAGATTTTGGAAGAGCTTGCATATTGCAGTGGGTACTAAATTTAATTTTAGTATTTCATACCATCCCCAGACAGACGGGCAGTCTGAACGCACTATTCAGACACTGGAGAATATATCCTTAGAGCTTGTGTACGAGATTTAAGTGGATTGGGAGACTCATCTACCATTGGTGGAATTTGCCTACAATAATAGCTTTCAGGCTACTATTGGTATGACACCATATGAAGCACTGTATGGACAACGATATCGATCACCACTTTATTGGGATGAAGTTGGTGAGAAGAAATTGTTGGGACCAGAATTAATCGAAAGAACAGTTGAGGCTATTGAGAAGATTAAACTGCGAATTAAGACCGCACATGACAGAAAGAAAAGTTATGCAGATCAAAGAATGAAAGACTTAGACTTTCAGGTGGGAGAGAAAGTGTTTTTGAAGGTAGCCCCAATGAAAGGTACTTTTCTTTTTGGGAAAGGAGGAAAGTTAGGACCTCAATTTATCGGACCATTTGAGATATTAGAGCAAGTAGGGAACGTGGCATATCGTTTGGCTTTGCCACTCGAACTTGCAGTAGTTCACAATGTTTTCCATGTTTCCCTATTAAGGAAGTATGTTCATGATCCTAGTCATGTGGTGAATTATCAGTCAATTACAGTTCAGAAAGATTTGTCTTATGAGGAGGCACCTGTGTGCATAGAAAAGAGGAAAGTCCATGTCTTAAGAAATAAAGATATTCCTTTAGTCAAAGTCCAGTGGGGTAGACACAATGGTGATAAGGCTACTTGGGAAAAAGAAGATGAGATTCTAGCCAAGTATCCGAACATCATAGATCAAGTTTAATTTCGAGGACAAAATTATTTTAAGGGGATAAGGTTGTAGCGACCGATAAATTTTTGATTTAATATTAAATAAATATTTTTATTTTTACAAAAACGTGTAGCTATGATTTAACCCATTATTAAAGTTTAAGCACGTCGTCTAGCCATGTTATGAAACTTTGAGCCAGTAATAATAAATTTTCAGTCCAACTCGATTTTATGTCCAAAATTCAAAATTTAATTTTTTTAAAGCCCAATTTATTTTATTCAAATTAAATTCCAGCTTATTTTATTTTATTTTCAAAATTCAAAATGTTTGAGTTTATCATTCTGTTAAAACTCAAAAATTTGATTACCCAATTATCTTGACAATTATCCTGGAAATTATTTTGGTTAATCCTGAACTCAACCCTATCATTTTCCTCATCCATACTTGACTGATAAGATCTCACAGTTCAAATTCTAATCACATTCTAATTCGTCAGCCATTATAACTGCACTCATGATCAGAATCCACACTCACGGCACTATCACAGAAATCAGGTAGAATTTCAAGATTTTCTGTTTTCTTTCTATCTTCTCCATGGTCGAGACTCCACAGCCCCGATCAGTTTCACAGCCCAAACCAATCTGTAAGTTTCATTATTCCCACTCAACCCAACAGCCCAGCAGTCATGCCTCAACTACCACACGCAAGACCACAAGCTGCACCCAAATTCAATCAATCACCACCGCCTGCAGCAACTGAACCCATCACTATCATTGCTCTATTTTCACCGGAGAACGTCACAATAGACAGGCATAACACCACCGGAACCATCATCACCACCACAATGCCACCAGGAATCACCGCCGCCAACCACACCCAAAATTGTCGAACCATAGTCTCCCCTCAATCGACACCCATTCAAAACAAAAACCCCAAGATTAAACCCAAAGAATCCCAAAAATTAAACCAGGAACTCATACACTTACCTTGATCGGATTTTTGGCCGGATATCACAACTCCAGTAGATGAATCCGACCTCGGTTACCCTTGTCTTGCACCCAAACACAGCCCCAAAATCCATATTTTTGCTCACACCCATGTTCACCCCGTCGCCGCCATGACTCGACCGGTGATGCGAACCAAAGAGAGAGCTCTCCATCGCAGCTCTCTCCTTCTTTTCTCCTTTGTTGACACACACACACACACACACACACACACACACACACACACACAGAGAGAGAGAGAGAGAGAGAGAGAGAGAGAGAGAGAGAGAGAGAGAGAGAGAGAGAGAGAGAGAGAGAGAGAGAGAGAGAGAGAGAGAGAGAGAGAGAGAGAGAGAGAGAGAGAGAGAGAGAGTTTAATTTGTGTTATAAATTTGATTTTTGTAAAATTGATTATTTTAGATTCTCAATTTCATCCCCAAACTTTAGTTTTGTTTAAAACCTTAAATTTCCAAAAGACTAATTTTATTTTATTTTCTTATCGGCTAGACGAGGCGTATGGAGACTTAGAGGATTGAACTCAATACTTTTCCCGATCAATTCCCACTCATTAAGATTAAGGTATTAAGATTAAGGTAGACTCGCCCCCTATTAATTGGTTTACATTTTAATTGCATGTAAATGTGTACTTCATGTGACTTATGTGCATTTATTGCATAAGACGAGACGAGAATTCATATTTCTTATGAAATATTTGATGTTATGAGCATGGCATAACTTATATGCATTCTAATGCATGAGATGAGACGAGATTATGATTTTGTTATGCTTGACATAACTTATGTGCATTTATTGCATCAGACAAGACTACCCAAACCCTATATTACGAAAGCCTAAGATTATGAAGAAATTGTCACTATATGATTGCATGTTTATGTGTTCAATTTTTATGTAAATTGATTAATTGACGATGAGTCTACTGAGTATTTCAATGAAATGCTGACTCCTTTTTAACAAAATTTGCAGATGCCGAAGATGGAGGCACTTGATGGGCAGGAAGTGGCATTAATAATTGAATAATCAAATATTATTATTATTCCAGTTGAATAATTTATGTTTGAGAAATTTCGAGATTGTCAAAAGTTTTCTTTATGTGAGATTTCTTAACAATTTTATTTAAACAGTTTGGACAAATTTGAATTTTATCAACTTTTGAATTTATTTAATTAAATCTTGCCAACTTAGAAATGTTATTATTCTTCCACTAAATATTATTTCAAAGTTAGACGAGACGAGACGATGACGTGACGAATCAGGTATTTAGAACTTGGGGCATCACACTTTCACAGTTCAATCCCTGATTTTGTTGAAAGGTCAGTGAATGGTTTGAACTCACTACAACCATCCGATTGAAGAGTTTTGATTTTGCATTCAAAATTGTTTTCAACCTTCTGTAATCATCTAGAAAAATGACATAATATTTGAAGTCTAAGGTTGAGTTGATGGGTTCTTGACCCTAGACGCCTGTGTGTATCAATTCAAGTGGTTTACTAGCATGTGAAAAAGACAATTCAAAAGGGTAAAGAGTGAGATTTCCCAAATTGACAGGCATCACGAAAACTATGAATTTCATTTGATTTAAATTTCACATTACAAGTTTTAGAACTTGAGAAATAACAAGGTTGGAAGGATGACCTAATCTTCTATGTCAAACATTGAGTTTAGCTTCTGGAAGGTTGAAACATAGCTTCGAATCATGATGCTTGGAGTTTGTGATAAAAGCAGATAGATAACATTTATTCAGACTGATGGTTTTTTGACTGATTAAATTCCTTCCGATTTCAATCACCAACAACACTTTACTCAGCTTTAAGGATAGTAATACTTAACGAATTAACATTACCAACAGCCAGAGTTTCCTTACCATTGTATTTGTTGGTTGTTACCAGTTTTTCATGATCAACAGTTACATGATGGCTAGTACTAAAGTCTGTGAACCAAGTTGGATCAGTTATGGTGTCGGGTGAAGCTATTAATGCAATAGGTGAGCCTTGGTTTAGGTTGTGATTGTTTTCATACAGTTTACTCCCCATGTACCTTTCATCATATGTGTTGAATCATTTATCAGCTGAGTGAATGTTCAATCCAAAAATTTGACAAGGTCCTCCGCTCTCATGACTCCTTCTGCCTCTACCTCTATTTCTTCCACTTCTCCTGAAGTTTGAGTTCCTATCATTGAATCTAGATCTGCCATTAAATGTTCAAGACTTCTCTCATATGTAATCAACGGTTATTGTAATTCACACCATGAAATGGGATCCATGTGATTGATTTGTACTACTATTGGTGTAAAGTCTTTTTCATCCTTCTATGTCCCTTTTAATTTAGCTTTCTTGTGTTTTTATTTAATTGATGTATGAATATTTATTTGGTTGTTAATTTAATTATCACAAATAATTGTATTAATTTAGTAATTAATAATAACTTTAATCATAAAAATAAATTACTTGTTAAAATTGAAAGGTTACATTCTTCATAAATACGACGAAGATAAAATATCATACAAATCATCAATTAGAAAATATTAAAAGTGGAGTACATCATGTGAATTCTAATAAGTTAATAGTCCGGTAAATCATTATCGGACCCTTCAAAGCCATCAAATATTGTCCAAACGGATTTAAGCTAGTTTGGGATTCATTGACTTGTTTGGGAGATCTTTTTTGCATAATTCGTAATTGTTGAGATCGAATAAAGTCGTGTCGATCTGGTTCTATTATGGAATTCAAATCTTGTAGTAAAATCATTTTTTCTCCTCTCGAGTTTCTTCCCTGGCAAGTTTTTTGGACTGATTTTCGATTTTTTTGGACTCGTTTTGAGCTCACAGTATTTGAATTTGATAAATCTACTGTCTATCCTCAATTCCTTTTTTCAAAATTTCATTTATTTCCCTATTATCTTCTCTAAGATATTTAATAACTTTTGTATTGTCCAAGTCATTTTTCCTTTTGGCTTTTCCTTTTTTCACCCCAATGGGTCATTCAGTGGAAGTACCTCCACTGTTGTCTTCATCTAAATCGATAGAAAATCTCGACAGCCTAGGAGAAGCACAAAAACCTGACTTGGGAGACTCTGGTTCTGAAGCATCACTTTGAAATTCTGGTGTTGGCTGTTGGGAATTAAATGTTGATTACATCTTCTTTAATCCACATGATCTTTTTGATGTTCAAAGTAAAATAAGCAAATGGGAAAATAAATAACAGCAAAGCAGAAATTTCGGATCGCCAAAACCTTTCACTATATATTAAATTGTTACAAATATATAATTTTTCACTCACTCATCCAATCCAACAGACCATAGAGAAAATAATATTAAAGAGCTATTATCTAACCACAAGTTTCTACCCCTTGAATTATTGCACAAGAAGTTAAAAGAAACTATAAAGACAAACCTCACCAATTTTCTCTCTATTTGGTCACAATATGGCACCCTCTAAATGTACAATAAATTGGCTCCTCAACACACATATTTTTAGGTAAAAAAATTCCTAAAAGCATGTAGAGTTTGTGTCCAAGAATAATTCCTTGTTGAAGTAGAGTAATCGGAATAAGGAAAGAAAATTGTGCCCAAAATTCCTAAGAAATCGTCTTTTATTTTCTTTCCTTATTCTTTCCATCTTTAATTTGGTCTCCAAGCTAACTACTTTAACAAGGAAACTAATTTTCCAAGATATTTTTGGGTCAAAACCCAACAATGACATGTTGACATCGTTCGATAATTTTTTAATATATTTTAGGAGGGGCTAGACACGATCAAACTTGAAGCCCTTCTTGTATTCCTTATATTGTGCTAACAATACCTTAGCTCGGTCCATTTGCAAAACGATGTAAATGTATACGTTAATGGTTTCTTAAGTGTAATGTGTTTAAGAATATTTTAAACGAAACTCACTATATCTTGATCGGATGCACCACTTGGATTCAGATGCTCGTAGAGGACGCTCTTGAGCGATATATTCTGGTTCAGTGTTGTTTTGTGTTGTGTTGTGTTGTGTTGTGTTGTCTTGTCTTGTGTTGTTATAACTAGATTCGATGCGAGACCAGAACATTTTCTCTAATTGGAAATTACCTTTAATTGGATCTTGAGAAATATCAAGCCCGACAAGGCATAAGTGCCTATCTTCTTCATTCGATTATGAAGCAGTTCGTTTGGTTGAACTCATTTTGTGCAACAATACAAGAATCTAATTGTTATAACGAAGAGAGAAAAGGTGATAGGTTTCTTAAACATTTTCCTCTTTTTTATAGAGAAATTTCCCTGTCTTGAGTAAGATAGGTTTTCTACTTTGAAATCTGGATCGATGGTCCAGATCTCTTGAAATCTTAGCCAATGGCTCAGATTTCCTATCTAAGATAAGATATGATTTTTACTTTTAGATCTGGATCAGTGGTCCAGATCTTGCGAAATCTTAGCCAATGGTTCATATTTCCGATCTAAGATAAGATGGGATTTTTACAAGCTTAGATCAAATCTCGTGAAATCTTTGCCGATGGCTCAGATTTCCTATCTAAGATAAGATATGATTTTTACTTTTAGATCTGGATCAGTGGTCCAGATCTCGCGAAATTTTAGCCAATGGCTCATATTTCCGATCTAAGATATGATGGGATTTTTACAAGCTTAGATCAAATCTTGTGAAATCTTTGCCAATGGGTCAAATTTCCTATCTAAGATAAGATAGGATTTTTTTTTTTTTTTTTTTTTTTTACTTTTAGATCTGGATCAATGGTCCAAATCTCATGAAATCTTAGCCAACGGCTCAGATTTACTACATTGAGATACCTTATCTATTAAACACAATTATATAAGGCATATTTGAAGTCTGATAAAACCTAAGCACCTGATCTCGCAGATTAAGAATAAATTTCAATTTGAGTGATCCCTCATTCTATTCATCATCAGCTTCATCTTCAATGTCCAAAAGTGATGGCGAAGGTTAGGAACAACTTATGAACGCTCTTGAGGCAATGAATAAACAGGAAGAGTTGATATGTCGTATGAGGCACAACAACAACCTCATTATCACTCACTATCTCAATCAACAACAATGCTACGAGATACATGGAGGATCTGTTCCTGTCATATAGTCATCGATCGCGATCGACAAACAGTAGACATTAATCTGTTCAATGATTATTTTGCTGAAAATCCATGCTATAACAAATTGTTGTTTGAAAACGCTATCTAATGTCACGCAATTTTTTTTTTTTACGTATACTGCAGGTCGTGGAAGCTCGTAATAGCTACTTCTTGCAAAAGAGAGATAGCATAGGTAAACTCTGATTGTCTTCATTTCAGAAGATAACAGCTATGATACGGATGTTAGCATATGGATTACTGGCAGATGTGTGATTGGTGATACATTAAAATAGTAGAATCAAATGCAATTGAAAGTTTGAAGAAATTTTGTCATACTATTGTGGAAGTATTTGGGGAGCAATATCTTAGATCGTTGAATGCTAATGACGTTGCAAGGCTACTTCACATTGGTATACACTGAGGTTTTCCAGGTATGTTGGGTAGTCTAGATTGTAGCACTGTAAGTGGAAAATTGTCCTACGGCTTGGGCTGGACAGTATGCAGGTCGTAGTGGATCATCAACAATTATCCTCGAGGCTGTAACTGATTATGATCTTTGAATTTGGCACAAGGTATTGCTCCTCCCGCTAATTATGTCATACAAGGAAAAAAATATAGCATGAGTTACTATTTAGCTGATGGTATATATCCCAAATGGGCTACTCTTGTGCAAAAATTCATGAACCTCAAGGTCCTAAAAAAATATTTTGCAACCAAACAAGAAAGTTATAGAAAAGATGTAGAAAGAGAATTTGACGTTCTACAATCAAGATGGAAAATTATTGCAAGTACGGTAAGATTTTGGAAGAAACGTATGTTATATGACATAATGACTGCGTGTATTATGCATAATATGATTATCAAGGATGAACATGATGTCGAGGCTCCAATTAGAGAGTGACGAGAAGCTCCTACTCCAGAAGTTAATATGGCTACAGAAGAAAACACTCAATTTCAAAAATTTCTTGCACGACATCGACAAATCAAGGATAAAGAAGCTCACATTGCACTTTGAAATGCATTGATTGATCATTTGTGGGAGGAGTATGCTAATTCTCAGAATTAGTTTATTAAAAATAGTAATATATTACGTTTGATTTTATATTTTTTTTTATCTTAATTGTACCTTTTTTTTTTTAAAGTAATGTCAAATATTAATCTTATTTGGTACGACATAAGCCTTATTTAAAATATTTTAATAAAATATAATTTTCGATAAGTTTCTTATAAATTTATGTTGTGAAAGAATAATCAATAGAATAATTTTTCAATTAACTTAAATGTTGTAAATTTTAAAAATAAAAGATATACTGTTCATTTTGTATAAAATTTGGTGCAATAGATTGGAGATGAAATAGTGATTAACATCAAAAGTTATATCAATTTGGTACACATGATTGGAGATGTCCTAAGTAACCCAAAACATGCAAAAGTGGACAATAAAACGAGTCCTCCATGGTTGAGTCAATGTTGAAACCTTGTTATTTATTTCCTTCTCCCATTTCTTTATTTTACGTTTTTCCCAATAATTGGTTACATCAATTGAGCTTTGCACATAACTATTGCTGTTCTGTTTCCACATTGAATCCTGAAGGAATTAGACCTATTAGCGTGTATTCAATGACGGACACAGACTTTTTGTAATACTGTGGCACAAATGGACCTGTGTTTTTGTCAACGACCTGTGGCCCTGTACAGAGGTTCGGGGGTAACGTCCCCAAATTTTTTTTTTAGGAAGAACGAAAAAAATTAAAAAATACTTGAAATTTATTACAATTTTTCTCTACGCATTTTCATACTTTGATAACGTTCTATAATCACACATTGTCAATATTAAGTACATTCTTCTCAATATTTGCTAAATCAAATTCAAGGGTGTCACTCCTACCATTCCCAACATTATCCCAACTTTGAAACACATCTTCAATTTCAACATCAAGTTCCTCAACCCTTTCATCTCTAACTTCATTTTCATTACTTTGCTCATCAGAATAAACGTGGATTTACGCTTAAAATATTTTTTCATAACTGATACAAATAAACAAATAAATCATTGTAAACACATATTAGCCCTAAAATCTCAAATTCTCAAACAAACAAAAATTCAAATAAAACAATAATTTCTTAAATCTCAGATTCTCAATACTCCAAACTCCAAAATCTCAAACTCAATCTCAATTCACCAAAATCTAAATCTCCATTCCTAATAGACAGAGACAGAGAGCAAATAAATTAACAATAATCTAATATAATTTCAGGGAATTAGGTAATGGCTATGTTCAAGAATCTACTGAAAATCTAAAAAAAATAATTTTTTTTTTTACTGAGGTACGTGCTCCAGTGGACCCTTATGTGGGTTCGCCCCTGCCTATATCTACATGTTGTGATGTCGGGATGGTGGTGGCTCTTGTTTTGGGGTGGGTGTGGGGAAAGAAGATATATAGTAGGGACAAATTGCTTTTTTAATATAATATTTTTTCTTATTTATGTATATAATGTAAACTTGTCATTTTATCCTTTTAAAATTAGTCAAAACGTGGTCAAAGTCAAAATTTTAGATCAATTAACGATCATTTGGATGGAAAGCATCAGTTTATTCTTGCGCTGCAACTAAATGAAAAGTTAGGTACTATGGATACTACAAATAAAAGATTTGAGTAAAATCTGTAAAAATATGAAATGTTTAGGATCGTCGGTTCAATTATCTCTAATAAAAATTGCACCATTTTTCCAGCAATACCAATATTATAATTTTCTTATGTCTACGTAAAGTTTTTGTTGCATTATTATTAGTAAACAAATATAAAAATAACTTTTCAATAAATTTAATATCGGAATAAACTTCTTTTCTTTTTGCTTTTGGCAATTGTTTAGTTCTTCTCGATGCTTTTTTATTCTATTTTTAAATGTGTGATTAATGAACTATTCTAAGTGTGTAGTAATTAAGAACATAGAAATTACAACAAGCTATTACCCAATTTTTCCTACGATGTACGAAATCTCAAACAAACAAATTAAATTAATTTTATAATAAATGTATATGGATTGGTTGTTTAATACCAACTCGTCTAACCAAAAGGGCAATAATAATAATAATTCAAATTCATATCAACAGTTTATTAACTAAAAATTAAGAACAAACGACTATATGAATTTTATTAATCTCAATTTGATTCCTTACTATTCATTAATAAACTATCTGCGTGATCTACGAATAGAGAACAAAAAAGTTTACGATAATTCATGATAGACTATTACTTATTCGTGTGCTACGTACCAAAATCAGAACAAATTTATAAATTAATTTATTTATATTTGTCTAACCAAAGAAATTAAGAAACCCATAAACCGGTCGACGGTTTAATGTTTAAAAACCACACGGAATCTCAGTTGAAATTAATTTAAGTGAGATTAGGTGGAAGACAGCAAGAATTATGTAATGAAACTGTTACACTATCATTTTCATCCTTTTTCTAGGTGCAAATTATTCAGTGATATATTATATTTATCATTTCATTTATTAAGTTATTGCATATATTTAATTATATATTTTTTAAAAAAATAATATTATCACAAGGGAGACAGCTAGCGCCTAGACCTAAAACATTATATTGTTTAAATTCAGTCAAACGTTGTAATTATATGTAAAATTATTTTATTTGACCCTAAGAGCCCCCCCCCCCCCCCCCCCAAAAAAAAAAAATGAAAATGTATGATTTCAAATTTTATTTAAAGTAATTAGTCATCAAACGTAAATATTTTTTATAATCTTGGCATTTCGTACTTATTCATTAGCTCAATCATACATTCACACAATAAAATATTCTACACATAAATTTAAATTAGTTTTTTTTTTCCTACATTTTAGCCACGGATTCTCAAAAATATCATTATTCAAAACACCAATTTCTCTTTAAAATAGTTGTCAAAAAATAGGAGTAGTTGAAAACTAAATAAGATTGTCTCATAAATTTTTCTTTTTTTAAACTTTTCTTTTATTACAACGGGAGGGGAGGGGTGGGCGTAGATTCGAATTCGAGAACGAATAGGAAAAGCTTGTGCACATGACCATTGCAGCACTTCCCTGAATCCATCTATTATCAAACTAGTAGAATTGTAGAAATAGATTGAACCCAACTCATCTTTTTAATAATAATATATAGATTGTAAAGTATTAAAAAGTAATAATATTTGAAAAATCAACTTTTGTTTTTCCCTCTAATGATACAAGCTAATCGAGAGAAAATTGTCCTAAGGTCCCCAAAAATTTTATTTTAATAACTTTTTTTTCCCTCCAATAAAACGTGCTAGACCTCTATTTGATAAACTTGTTTATAAATTATAAACAAGTTTACAAACAGCATATTTTTTCAACACGCTTTTTAATCATATGTATTTTTTAAATCACTTTTTAATTATATATTTTATCTTGAAAAAATCACATTCTTATTTAAAAAAAAAAAAAAACAGATTCAAGTTGTCACCTATTGATGGCCCCAAGCAATAACTCATTACAGTAAATCTAATTTCAATACTGTGAATCTACATTTAAGTTGAGCAACTGCCACCAATTCTGAAATTTAATCTATGAATAAATTCAAAACTTGATGCACTGGAAAATGTCTGCCCTTCGATTTAAATAAGTATTAAATGAGATGTGAAATGTTTAACATTTTCAAATTTTAACGGACAATATACAACTTTTAGATCTATCTATGTTTAGAATGTCGTACCTGAAAACTTCTACATATAAAGTACATTTGTTTTTTTTTTTTTTTTAAAGTTTTGAGTACGCGCAAACATTAATTTTTTTTTTTTTTTTTTAGTGTAAATTTTTAAATAGTGTGTGTGCACAAACACGTAGAGCCCAGAAACACACACAAAATGTTATTGATAAAATAGAAAGGAGGAAAAAACCGAGTATTAATGCAGAAAATGTAAATTAAATTAAGAAAAGATTGGGATACTGGGCAAATACATGCAACAAAACAATATTCTCAGATTTTTTTATTTAAAAAATATTTAAAATAAACGAATATATTTTACGTATAGGATTGAGTACAAAAATGTTTTTCGTTACTCCATTTGATACATGTACATGTCTTTAAAATAAAAATCGACTATATTTGTTTTAATGTATTCGTAGATATCTTTTTACGTGTTTTACTGAAATTTAATTTCTTATTTTCTTTCTCTTTCCTTTCAACTCGAAATATTTTTTTATGAAGAAAGATAGAGAAATAATGAAATTAATTTCTACTGAAGTTTGTCAGTTGTACCATACATACCATCTTCGTTTCTGCGCTCTAAAAATAAAATATTTGTAATAATAAATAAACCATACCAAAAGCATTAAGTTTTGGTAACAAAAATTTGTTTGTAAACAAAAAATATAAAACATGTCGCTAAAAATTTAATTGTGTTTTTTATAAACTTCATAAATAATATATACACACAAAATACAAGAATAGATGGACAAAGCATTTAGTTTAGCCAACCTGGGAGTAGTTATGTGATTTGATTCCACTAGTACAACTAAAAGGTACAAGCTAACTGATCAACACAATATTACTAGGATAATGCTACAGGTATCGCGAAAGTGTACAGCGCACTCACATATGGGGAGGGTGAAATGGTCATTACACTGCCCATGTACCTGTACGGTATAACTTGCGGTACACTTTCACGATAGCTTTAGCATTTTCCATATTACTATTCAAGTGCTTTGTAAGTCACAACAAAGCATGGCAAAATAGCCCTTGGATTAAACACGTATAAGTCGTCGAGATTTGAGTAAGTACCACCATTGCCAGCTATGGAATCATATGAGACATCAGTCGCCAAGCCGGCTTCATCCTCTTCCTTGGTCGTCGCAACATCTGTTGTATGTTTCACCCTTCCAGCAATAACACGACACACGAGCTGGGCTCGACGGGCATCTTTGTTACCAAGGCAATCATGGGCTCTACCGCTACTAGCAGTCGTGCGAACCCCATTTACCTTGTTGCTTTGAAAGCCATGTCTGATGATAGTGCATACACCGCAGCTTGGCAAGAAGCCGCATAAGCTAGATGAGCCATGCGCACCGAGCGAGCAATTCAGAGTTACGCAGTAAAACCTCAACAACTCGTTTCCATCGGCCACACACCTAGCGTTTTTTTTGGCAATATTATTGGCACGTAGCTTAACCGCATCCCTATAGTCTTCAAACCTTTGGATTGTACGTCTTGTGTTGTGGACCTTTAGTATGCGTTCAATCTTGCAAATTGGATTGTCCTTTTTGAGCCAACTTGATTTGAAAATTATCTCTACTATGTTACGGCTCGAATCCTCCAGGCTCAGCTCGGACACTACAAAATTTCAAGCAAAAACGGTAACAAACTATTATCAAGAAAATTTAAAAATTAATCTTTATTTTATTAAAAAGGGAATTACAAGAAATTGAAATGGATTTAAATTTGCTATTTTTTGTCGGTGGTAATGTCGACAAACAAAAACATTCCTTTTTATAGAAAGGTTTTTTTTCAAGATTTTATGAAGTAAAAAGGATAGAAATTAATTTTATTTTTTAATTAAAAAAGAAATAATTTGTTCAAAAATTCAAATATGAAATTTGAGTATTCTGTGTTTTGGTATATAAGATTCAACATGATTAAAGAAAAAAATCTTATGATAAAATTTTACAATGATCATATCTATCGAATCATATTCAATTAGTGTGCTCGTTTGGTGTAGAGTTTTTGTAGTTTTTTGAAGAAAGCGAAGTTTAAAATTTTTTTAAAAATCAAATAATGTAGCTTTGACTAAGAATGAATGATTGTAATTAAATTTGAAAAATGGTAAATTTTAAGTTGGGGGTATCAAACTGGGCTTACATATCACGAGTCAATAAATATATCTGGTTAAAATAGTAAAGGAGATGTATGTACCTGCATGCTTCACCATTTGATGATGTTCCAAGCTTTCAATTTTCGGGAAGACCTCTCCACATTCAGAGCAAGCACATATAGTTGTTCTTGGCAATGGGTACCTAGAAGTTAATAATAATAATAATAATAATAATAATAATAATAATAATAATAATAATAATAATTCTCTGCATCATCATATCTTATTTTTGGGGCAAATTTTTTTATTGAAATTAATTTGACCATCAAGAACAAACCCAAAATAATTAAAGTCTTCCTCTCCAAAACAGCACACAAAAAAAAAAAAAAAAAAAAAAAAAAAAAAAAGAGTAAGGATTTTATCTAATTTTCCTTTTTTTTTAAACCAAATACCGTCGAAGTCCACGCATCAATGGAGGATTGGATTTCCCGACTCCTTATAATTATACGAATTATTATCAAGTCAAACAGAGATTACCTGCTAGGATCAACAATGGCATGACACTCGTAACACCCTGAAAGCTTCCTCAATTGCATGCCGCCCATATTACATGTAGTTTTCACTGAAGTAGCCGAATAAACAGACCTAGAAGAAGAGGATCCATTTCCATGGCTACTTTTCTTGGTCAAAATCCTAGATTCTTGCCCAAAAATGCTTCCCTCCGGTGAGTTATCAGCTCTGTCAACAACCCTGGTGTTGCCATGAACAACATCCTTGAATGTGCATATGGAACTGCACGAACTTCCCAATTTGGAAATTGTAAGGAGATTCTTGAAAGATGGATCATGGATTTTTGAATCTAGGATTTGTTTGCAGCTTAAGATATTCTTGATTTGGTCCCAGGAAGAAGGATTTGGCTGCTTTTTCTTGCGTTTGGAGGGCTGTTTTTTGGTATCCATTGGCATGAGGAGTGCCATGAAAAGAAGTGCTATGAAATGGAAGACAACTGCAGCTAAAGAAGATCTCACTTTCATAAGACACACACACAAATATAGAGAGAGGAAGTTAGAGAGAGATATTCATATACATAAACATACTGTATAGCGATGTGGAGAGAGAGAGAGAGAGAGATGTTAAGATTTGAGACTGGGGATCGGAGGGATCCAAAATGGCGTGGAAGAAGTGATGGGGACATTTTTAATGATTCCATATGATAGTATTTAATAATTAAGGGAAATAGACCTACCAACAAAAACGTTTTGAGAAATAGACCTTCAAACTAAAACGTTTTGGAATATAGACTTTGAACATTCAAACTTCTTCAAATACTCTCATACATAGAATTTTTAACCAAAATCATCTAATTATAAAACAACTTCAATTTAGTCCCCAATTAATTTTTTTTTTTTTTAAACAAAATTATAAAATTAGTTTTTACCTATTTAAATTTATGTCTGTTTATGACCCCTACATACTTAAAGAAAAAGGAAAATTTAATCAGGAGTTTACATAGGGAATATATTGAATTAGTTAGTACTGAAAGAGAGTCAAGTATCAGAGCTATAGAATTATACAAAAAACTTAAAAGATTAGTTAGACAACATTTGAATATTTGAGATTAATAGAAATAAATGAATTAGTACAAGAAGAAATATTTTTTAGAAGAATTAGGAGACGATTATAATTCCGCAAGAAAATATAGAGTGTGTTCTGCACACCCTGGTAAAACTAGTATGAGAGACCTGTTACGAAAGCAAAAATCATAATGAATTTATCAGAAGAATAAAATATAATTGAATTTTTTTTAAAAATGTAGAAAAACATAAAAAATCGAGTTATCCATATTTAGCAAAAAATAATTTGAACGAAGGATTTGAAGAAATGAATAAGAAATTGGAAAATTTAGAATATAATTTACAGATAGGAAACTCAAATTTAGATAAAAATCTAAAAAGAAAAGATAAAATCATAATTAATCATCCTCAAGATTACAAAAGAAAATTTAAAGATAAAAATAAAGGAAATGAAAAAACACCTGAAATAAAACAATTTATGATAATAGATGTAGAAGAATTAGTAAGAAAATTCTTAGAATTTATAGGAAAAGAATATGATGAATATAAAAATCAATAAAAAGAATTAGCAAAACAAGTAGAAAATACTAAAATGAATACAAATCAATTTGCATGTAATGTAAAAGAAGAACTTAGTAGTGATGATACAAGTGATTCATTTGGAACTTACATAACTAGAAAAGAAGAATTTCAAAGATATAAGAAAATCCAGAATAGATATAGTGGAAATATTAGAAAACAATTTATAAAAGAAGTTAATCCAACAAAATCATATAATGAACCAATCCACACAACAGGAATATGGTTAGATTTAGACTGTGTAGATATATACAAACAAAGCTATTGAAATATGGACAGAAAGTACTGATTAGCAATACAATTTAATAAATGGGACACATATACTGGTGGAGAAAACTCCCTGTAAATACTAAAAAGAATAATAAAATATGGAGAAAACACAACTGATGCATTAGATAATAGAAATAATCTGAATGATCAAAGTATAAGAGATATTAAATAGGTTTGAAAGAGTCCTCAGAACAGAATTCTTAGAAGATAGATACACAATAGATGAAAAAGCTAGAAAACAAGATGAAAATAATAAAGGAATGATTGCAATGGAAAATTTAAGAATATGTGATATGTGTGGATTAGAAAGATATACATGTAAATTCCAAGAATTATATACTATACAATCAGCCAAGGAGATTATACAGATAATAAGCCAATCTTAAGATCTCACTTCACAAAATTACCATTCCTATGGGGAACTAAGCTGTTAAAAGAATATAATAAAATATTACATGAAGGAGATGAAGAATGAATACATATAGATAGCCTTGGAAGTAGAATTGAATTTACCAAAAGAATGATAAGTATTTGGTGTAGAGAAACACTAGAAAATAAAAAAGCATATAAGATAAGGAAGAACACTTTATATTGTTACAAAGATATAGGTCAAATAGAACAATTTGGATTTCATAAGAAGAAATATAAGCCATATAAAAAATATAAAGAAAATTCAAAAACTTTAAAAAGTTTAAGAAAAGAAATTTCAAGTCATATAAAAAATATTTCAAGCAAAGAAATTGGTCTAAAAAGCCCAAAAAGAAATATATCAAAAAATGTAAATGCTTTATTTGTAATGAAGAAGGACACATAGCTCCCCCCCAATGTCCTAACAGAAAAGATAAACAGAATATAAAAACTCCCAAAGTTTATGAAGAATTTATGGATGATAGTGATATAGAACCAATTAATATTTTGAGGATTTAGACAGTGAATGTAATAATATCTATGAAACAACTGAGGAAGTAGAAGACTCAGTAAAAAAAATTTGTCAAGAAATTACATTTGATCGCAAAAGATATAAGGAGATAACTAAAAGAATCATCGACTTACAAGAAAAAGATGTATTTCATCAAGGATTCTTAGGAATACTCCCTAGGATGAACAAAAAAATTGTAAGTATCAATTATAAAGAAATCCCAATCAACATAGAAAATATAGTGAAAAAAATCAGAATCCCAATAATTACTAGAGATTGGGTAAAACAAAAATTATTCAATATCCCAGAAAATATTTGGAAGAAGTTAAAATGTATTGAAATTGGAGGAATCCAAGTTATGATTAAAGAATTCTTTAGAGAATGTATGAATATATCAATTGAAATTTATTGCATGGATAACAGAATTTTACAAGATCCTATAGATGCTCTATTAGGAACTGTTGTAGGAAATCTAGTTTATCAGAAGATAATATTTATAGTAAAATCAAATTATGCAATCTCAATAACAGATGAAAATGTAGACCAAAGTTTCAATCTCTATTATAGAATTGGAAACTTGAAAATGTTACATAAAAATAAGGCTATTAGTATAAGCATAAAATCAATATTTGCTTTTAGTACTAGTCATTATAGCAATTTAAGGAAAATAACAGATAACAATATAATACACAAAGATTTTCATGAATTGGCACAGTATATTCCGCCTAGAAAATATAAGAAACATGAAGTTACAGTACCAGAACAAATAATGCTTGATTTTCACAAACAAGCTAAAGAAACTAATTCTGAAGGAAGAATAATAAGAAAATGTCGTGTGAGGCTCTAAGGAGAAAATACTATTACAAGATTCCCACCTAGAGGAAATGTTAATATAGAACTACTTAAAAATCAAAGTATTGATGAACCAGCAAACTTACAATATTATATCAGGACTAGATATATCAACTAAAAAGGGATCAAGAATGATCTTCATGTCCTTATAGATACAGGAGCAGATAAAAACCATGTAAATGCTAAATTTGTTAGCCACCTACCAGATTATGAGTTACCACAAAAATATGTCTTTAAAGATTACTTAGGACATAACCTTGAAATAAAAGATATCTGAGTTTCCATCTTATAAGTATAAGAGAGAATCAAGGAGAACATAAAACAGAAATAAACTTATATAATGATGATAATTATGGACTTAACCAAACACCTATATTACTAAGAATAAGCTTTCTTGAAAAAGTAAGCCCTTACAAGATATGTCAGGGATATATAAAAATAACACTTGAAGGAAATCCATTTATTGTACCAAGGATAGATGAAAATATAAGATCATTGTTACCGTGGAGAGGATAATAAATATCAATCCCATGAGTCCATATATTGAAATTATACTCAATTTAAGAAATTATTGTAAAATAAAATCTCATGCTTATTTAGATATAGGAAGTACTATAAGCTTTTTCTTACCAAATATACTACTATCTGAATATTGAAAATATGATTCAAAGAAAGTTGTAACTGCTACAACAGCAGGAGGAAACAAGATAATATATATATCGAATATGTTACGTAAATACCTTTTCTAATATCTCTTAGGGAAGTATTTGTTGAAAATATATATATATATATATATATGTCAACTACAATTGGATGTGATATTTTATTAGGACAAAATTTCTTATTAAGATATGCACATTTTACTCAATTTATTGAAAAATATATGTTCACAACACCTTGTGTACACAAGATATTTACACCTAAAATTACAAGAGTCGTAAGCATAGTTTACAAAGATATTAATCATCAGAACTCCTCAATCCAGCGTAGTGTATATTGGAGTATAGAAAAATTTAAACCAATTAATGTGCTAAAAATGACAATAGAAGATAAGTTAGAAAAATTTAAAATTTTTTTTTTAAAACTTATTCTAAAAACTCATTGGAAAAATGGGATACAGATAAGGTTAAAGCTAAAATAGAGTTTATAAAACCAGATATTGTAGTAAGAGTTAAACCGATGAGATACAATGTTGTAGACTAAGAGGAATTTAAAATCCAAATAAAAGAGTTACTAGAAGCCAAACTAATTAGGCCTAGTAAAAGTCCACATAGTAGTCCAGCATTTATGATTAGGAAACATAGTGAAATAAAAAGAGGAAAATCCAAAATAGTGATTAACTATAAGAGGCTAAATGAAGTTACAAAATTTGATGGATATTACTTTCCAAATAACGACATCCTTACTAAAGAAGTACAAAACAAGAAGATATTTTCAAAGTTCGATTATAAATCAGGATTTTGGCAAATTATGCTAACAGAAGATAGCAAACTTTTAACTATATTTAGCACTCCTAATCCTTTAGATCAATTTGAATTAAATGTAATCCCATTTGGATTAAAAAATGCACTACAGATATTCTAAAGAAGAATGGATGAGGTAATAAAACCTATTACTCAATTTTGTATTGTCTACATAGATGATTTACTTATTCATTCAAAAGATATGAACGAACATATTGAACATCTTGAAAAGTTTTATTATATTATGAAAAAACATGGTATTACACTTTCTCAAAAGAAAGCTGAGATAGCAAAAACAGAGGTAGAATTTCTTGGATTATTTATAAAAGAGGGAGAATTGCAACTGCAATCTCATATTGGTGAAAAAACTTCAAGATTCTCCTGAAGAAATCAAAGATAAAAAATATTTACAAAGTTTCCTCGGTATATTAAATTATGCTGAAGGATTTATTGAAAATTGTGCCAACCTAAAAAATTACTTTCTTCCAAAATTAAGGAAAAATGTAATGTAGTCTTGGGATGAACAAAATTGCAAAAACATCAGGAAGGTAAAAGATGATTTAAAAAATCTACCAAATTTGTTATTCCACAAGAAGAAGGTTTCTTTATTCTTGAAATCGACACTTCAGATAACTACTGGGGAGCAGTACTTAAGGTAAAAAATAATCATAAAGAATATAAATGTGAAAAGAATTGTTCTTGTCTTGAAATGCTTGCAGGATATACATCATGAACGTTCAAAGAAGTTGAAACAAGGTATGAAACAAATCGAAAGGAACTCATTGATGTGAAGCGAGGAGTACAAAAATATGAAGATTACTTACTTCTAAAAAAGTTCTTGATTAAAACTAATAATACACAAGTTAAAGCAATTTTGAAAAATAATGTTGATCCATCTATTTCCAATAGATACATTATCAGAATTCAAATATGGTTTTCATATTTTAAGTTTGATATTGAATATATTAAAGGACATCTAACTTTCTTCCTGATTATCTTAGCAGAGATGGAGCTGAAGGAATTAAAGGCAGAAGTCCAAATACTTGAACTTAAAGTCTCTTGTTTGGAAATGCAAATTCAAAATACGCAAGAAAGCCTTCTAAGCAGTACCAACATAGTCCCTTCAGCATAAAATACTTGTACAAAGTTTAATAACCCTTCACCGGGTCATGTGAATACTAGTCCCGAGGATAAAGGGAAAGATAAAATAATAATAGAAGCCCCCTCATAGGGAAAAATTAATCCTAATTTTTGTACTGAAAATATGGAGACGAATACAAAGCCTTCATTCAAGAAGGATAATCAAGATACCAAGAAGGTTATGAAAACCTCTTCACAGATGAATGAAATTGATTTCAAAACTCGTATTGAGCAAATAAATCCAAATGATGTGGTAAAAATTTGTCATGAACAAAAATTACCAAACAAAGATAACTATGAGGAAGTTCTCTTTTTTATTGTTATTTTCAATATACTGTCAGATTGATATCTCGAAGTAGAGAAATGGATGAAGACCCTACACTATGAAAAATACAACAAGATAAATTTCTATCCTGGAACGCCAACTAATTGGGTTCAAAATTGCTTTGAATTAGGGAATATACTCTACATATATCCAAGCAAAGATCTATGAAAAATTTCACAACTTCCCATAGATGTTAAAAAGGCAGTCCAATGATTTACTGAAGTTATCAAAAGTATGAACATATATATTCAATTCTTTTCAGCCACAGTGGAATGAGATAAATATGAAGGAACAATGATCTCATCATTTCATTGTATCCAGATAGGGATCACAAACCAACACTTCTCACCAACTAGTCAAAAAATTGTTAAAAATGAATATGAAGATATTGTTAACATGATTTCTTACAGAAGAGCTAAAGGATATAAAGAAATATTTGATAATTTTAGTCAAGTTATTTCTGAAAAAGAAAAATTTGGTTATATCCTTCAGATAATCATGTAATCTACTCCAATGCAAGTTTGTCATCTAAAGAGGCAGATATTTGTGAATTGGACTACATACTTGAAAAAATTATTATCAATGAAGTAAGTGGAAGTGAAACTATGCAAGATAATGTGTGACCATCCAGAGCATAGGTGTGAACACTGTCTTGTTGAAGATATGAGTCATGCATCACTCGATAGTATAGAATTCCCAGCAGAGTTCTTTGACTGGAGGATGGAAAAATAATGCTACCAAATAGTGACCATTTATCACTATTTTAATAAAGTCATTTATTAAAGAAAAAATATGGTCACTAAACAACAAGAAGATAATGAAAGGAAGCTATCATGACAAAGACCCTTCACTCACTACTTTAATAAAGTCTCTTTATTAAAGAAAAGTTGTGATGTTTTGTCACAATCCGGAAGATAACTTGTCAAGAGTTATTGAAGCCAGATAGCAAGAAAGATAAATGTAACGAAAAAGGGTTGATGATTACTCAACAAGAAATTTATTACAGAAAAGATAAGAGTCCTTTCTTATCATCAAAAAGGGGAGGAGGAAAATAATCCAAGACCTATATAAAAGGGGAAGAGATTCAGTGAAGAGAGCACCCCGAAATATCTGAGTCAAGCACTTGTACTCTTTTATTCAAAAACTTGTATACACCACTTGTATTCAAGAAAAATATTGGTAGATAATCTAAAGATATCAAAGCTTGTAATAAGGTAATCACTTATGAAGTTCTAAACTTCATAAGCTGAGTACCAAAGGTGTCTGTATATAGTTTGCAGTATGTACACTATCAATCTATGATTGAAATGATGTTTGAATTTTTATCAGAGCTTTCTTAAAAAGGTTTTCATTAAGTTTCTCATGACCCCCGACAGTATTGATATTTTTCAAAATGAATTTTCTTCTTTGAAGAATCTGTTGCTCAGCAGAAATCCCGTCAGCCTTTTGATGTGTTGTGGCATTTTAGGATAATATTTGAGCATTTTTTCAGTTTTAAAAATTGTTTTTAAAACATGTAGTTTTGGAAATGTTCTAAGTAAGGTCTTCCTGAAAGGAGTCGAGATAGGAGTGAAAACAGAGACTCTGAATACTGTGAGACAGCGTCTGTGGAAACACGGCTAGTTCTCTAGAGTGAGAAGTGTAACCTTGATTGAAGATTTTTTGTTGTGGACCCAATTTATTAAAAAAAATCTAATATTCATTTGAAGAATTGATTGAGTACATGTAAGACAGCTATAAGACGACACTGGAGGAAAAACTTGTTTATTTCTATTTGATTACTATAAATTTACTTACTGTCATTGACATGCTTTTGATTACATGTTTTTAATCATATGCTTCCACATGCTTGTAATTTTATATATTGAGAGATTATGAACAATGATGATAGAAAAGATATTGAGAGACTTAGAATAGTTAAAGATAATACCTTTGATTTATGATCCAGAGAGATAGAAAAACTTCTCAGAGAATTAAAATAAGAAAATAGTCAGGAAAAGTGGAAAAAATATTAAATAGCATCAGATATCATCAGTACGAATAACAACAATATCTGATTTGGTTACAAGAAAATACTGAAACAAGATTGTCATGTTTAGTCTTAAGAACCTTAGATCAAGAAAATAGAATAGTTAGATATAATCCTGATCAACCTGATCGTTTGAATTTATAAACACTTCACAAGCATCCACTTCTAGTGATTGTGATAAACTGTATTTGGATAATAAAGATATTTCGTTTTTGTTAACTATTACTGAAAAATATCAAGGCATATATTCCGTTGTCCAATCCAAATTAGAAGAAATATATAAAAATTATCAAAATCCAAAGAGTATTTTGAACAATTGAAGAAGTTACAAAATGTCCAAATTATTAGACCTGAGTTAAATCAACCAAAATAAAGAAAAGATATACCTTGCAATTTATTCATTAAGGGTAATTTTGACTTTTCAATAGAGAGGTCTATATTACTAAAGTTATTGGTTGCCAAGCCTATTTAACTAAAAACCCCAATAATTAATAAACATGATGCAATTGTCTGATGTAACAATAATCAAACTTATCCCACTCCGAAACTAAGACTGAGTTTAATTTAGTTCAACATTATAAGAGCGATCAAAATGTGTACTAGGAAAAACTTGATTTACAAGACACTTTCAAATGACACAAGTACACAAATTAACTTAGAAAATTTTTTAATAACATCTAAAATAAGAAAATTATAACTCTGTTTGATAGTTTGATTTGTTGGTTTTTTTTAATTGTCTAAGTTTCTACAATATATACAATTACTGTCTTGAGTCTCAAAAACTGGTTCATGCATAATTGACTTTAAAATATATGAGACTTGTAACTGTTGTTCACTTCCTTGCACAATCGCTGTCCACTTTCTTGCACTAAGCCCATTTTCACTATGATTGAATTTGAGTCGCTCAAGTTCTTCAGTAATTGCTAGCATTACTCCAACTTCCCATGTTCAACAACCGTCCATGTTTGACAACTGCTCATAATGGCTTCATTTCGGATTGTGGATCAAGTTGGAGAATTGCTTTATTACATGTGTCTCGTCCAATGCTCTAATTTCTTAGATATCACTCCAATCGCCCAATCACTCAAACTCCTCTGTGTCGCCCTGATTTAAGTGACTTGGGCTCTAATGTTTGGGTATTTGTGTTGGGTCTATTGACTTGAGTACTTCTATGTTTTAAAAATTGCCCATAATATGATTAAATTAATGTGTAATCATTAATTTTGTCATATTCAAAGTATTTGCATGACTTTTCGATTTATAAATCTCATAAAACACGAAACTTTTGGCATTTCCTCCAATTTTTTACCTCCAATGTGCATCCTCTTCTAGAGGTTCAGCATACTGAAATATATCCCTTTGACTTCTATCACCCCATGAATGCATGACTGTTCGCGTTCCATCACTTTGAATTCTAATCTCCAATAAATGAGTCTTTACCCTTATCTAGAGAACATCACCTTAGTGATAACCACAACAATAATTAGTCTTCAAAGTCTAGTAAAATGAATATTTCATCCTCTCCCTTCATAGAAAAATCATATTGGTTTTGTGAAGTCTACCGTTTGCCCTGAAACCTACATTTGTATGGGAGATATAGGAAGAAATACTCAAGGTGAGGCAAAATCCTCCAAGGGGATTCTTATAGATTGGCCAATTACTTGCTGAGAGTGATATTCGGTCCGCTTCACAACCATTTCCAACCCCCACGATACCTTGACTACTATAGCAAGACTAGAGGGTGCTTCTTGCAACGAAAACTCTAGGGAGGAGATGAAGATTGATCTCTCCGCAAATGATGTAATAGTTGGTAAGAAGACGATAGTGATCTGCTCTTTGTATAGACTTTTGAGATTGCAACTTGCAGGACATTTGCGTCAATTTCTAATTGTAAAGAATTATTCCGTTAATAAAACCCTCTGTCTAAACCATTTTTCGCTCCATCCTTTATTTGGACGTTTTCACCCTATCTTCCTTTGTTCATTTCTAAAAATAGAAGGAACATTCTTATTGATCGTTCTAAATTCTAATTGACTGAAGCTTGGAGACCAAATGCAAAACTATTGTACAGAGTATAGGATAAGACTAGATGATATTTGTCCTTTATTTTATAAGGTATAAGGACTAAGATAGGACGACATCGTCCCTTATTTTGTAAAGGTAAAAGATTTAGGATAGGACGATGTCATCATTTAACTTTGTAAGTTAGAAGGGTTTAAAACAAGACGATGACGTTCTGGTTTGCAAGCACATTGAAAATGATCCAATGTACCTTTTACTTACAAATGGAAGTATTTATTCCAATACTTATATTTGTATAAATTTTCAGTACTTATTTGTTCATTTTCTCATACGAAATGAAGATATTTTTTTCATGTATTTTCCATTAAAAGAGCACACATGTTTTGTTTTGTCCAAATCTTCTTAATGGTAGGCTCCATTAGGTAACACACTTTTGACCTTCCCAATTGAGCGAAAATTTTCCATAATTTGAATCTTTGCTATCCAAAAGGAGTATTGTATTCCAAACTAACTCGCTTAAAGTAAAAGACTTGTCTACATCCTTTTATTATAGGACTTAGTCATTTTTTGCTTATGGCTTCTATATATTGTTCGTTGCCTAAATTATTTTTGTAAAGCTACTCTAACTGATTGTACATTGATTTCCATAGGAAACACTAATTCTCGCCCGTACACGAGTTGAAACGTGGTAACTTTTGTACTTGAATGTGGAGATGTTCTGTAAGCCCACAAAGCTTTAATTAAACATTCATGTCAATCTCTGACATCCTCATCTATCATCTTCCTTATAATATTTTTTGAGAATTTTGCTGGAAGATTCAGCCTAACCATTTGATTGGGCATAGTAAAGTGTTGAGTTTACTAACTTAATACTCCCTCCGCCCCCAATTACATAGGCTGGTTTGAATTTTCACACAGATTAAGAAAACATATTTAATATTATTGAAAAAGTAATTTTTGTAAAGAAAATTTTCAATTTACCCTTATTTAAGTATCGAAACTATTATTTTTAGAAGTAATAAATAGGAGTCCATTCATAAACAAAAAAAAAATACTTTCAAATAAAGAAACAAGACTATATAATTGGGACAAGAGAAAAATGAAAGATAGCATATATAATTGGGACGGAGGGAGTACATCTTCATTCAAAGAAATCATGTGATATATTATTAGGGTCTGAGGTGTCCCAAACCTTTAAATTATGTGATCTTGGATGATCTTCATGATGTTCCCTTGAGAGGTCTCTTTTAAAGGAATGTCATCAACCCACTTAGTGAAAAAAGTATGTGGCTACTATGATGAACTTGTTGTATGGACAAAGGATAGATATTTCCTATCAAGTCTATCGACCATCCTATGAACGGACAAGGCTTAATGATGTAAGTCATTTTACTTGCTGACATTTTTTGAATTGATCCATTTCTTGACATGCTAAACAAGATTTTAGCATATTGGACACATAATTCACCCATTTAAGGATAGAAATATTCACTTCTAATGATCAACCATCTCATCTTTTGACATACTTAGTGAGCTCCACATATCCCTTCATGCACATTTTCCATAATTGTTTTAGCGTCAATCAACACACTTTATTATGGTTCCATCAACACGTTTCTTGTATAACACTCCATTCATTAACACATAGTTTGGGGCACGTAACTTCATTTTCTTTTGCCCTTTTCTTTAGGTTTTTCTAAGAACTTTTAGATTTCTTCAAAGTTGATCTAACATATCATTGATTCACAAAAAGGGTACATGTTCTTCATTGTGACTTTATTCAATTCACAACATTCAATGTAGAATCAAAATGATCCACCATTTTTCTTTACAAAAAAAACTAGTGCACCCCACGGGAATGTACTTGGTCAAATAAATCCTTAGTTTAACAAGTCGTCTAATTGAGTTCTCAGTTTCTTTTTTTTTTTTTTTTTTAATTCTGATGAAACCATTCTGTTTGAATTTTTTTATATGGGATGGGTACCTGCGATTATTTTGATGCAATAGTGATTATGAGGATGGCGACAATAGTTATTATGAGGCAATACGTCAGGAAGGAGCGGAATTCTCCAATTCCTATTTCTTCATCGAAGACTCAAGACTTCTTTTACAATAAAAACACATAAAAAAGGAGAAGGTAATTCTAGATCATGAATTCAACCTCACTTTTCTTAGCAAATTGAGATTTGAATTTTTATCATATTTTAAAAGTATGAGATGGCTTCGAGTTTGAAGTGAGTGAAGGGTTGGTGCATTACTTTTCTTAACAAATAATCAAGGGTTGCCTGATATTTGGGTGAGACTTTAGATAGGCTTCATAGTATCTGAAGGGAGGAAATTATGGGTTCGGTCGGATGATATCGTCGAGTTGTATGGGATGTTGATGGAGGATTTGTGTTGAATAGTCGATTTGATCGACCTAAGGTTTTTTGGGTAAATCCAAAATTGAACACTCCTTGTTATGATGTTCCCACCCTTTCCTGTGATACTCGCTTATTTCATTTAATTTTCCCTTTTTAAAGGATGTTAATAAATTTTAAAATCCATTTTGTCAATAAGTAGCGAAAATCGTCATTTTGAGTGGTACAACATTCGACTGGGTCTACAAGTATATCCTAAATCTCCATACTATCAAGCAAAGCTTTGGAAAACATACCACTCTCAATCAGAGGGATATGTGATTTTTTTGGAAAGAGAGGTTGAGTTTAGCTCAATTGATCGTAAATAGAATGAACTAGAATAATCTTCTTTATGGTCGAGTGGTAATATCTTATTTTGCTTGGGAGGGTATTTAGGTTTCACGGAAATTGTTTATATCTATTCACCCTAGCATCATCTTCGAGGAAACCTCAACAAAGTTAATGAAATAAATTGAAGTGAGCGGGGGAGAGGGAGAGGGTAACGAAGGTTAGACGGGTGAGGGGAGTAGTAGAGTACCACCTATGCTGGATAATGAGGTTAATGCGAGAGGGGTGGAACAAGAACGAGTTAAGGTCGTGACATTTCGAACTCGAACATATACCTCTCACTGATTTTGAGGCTTTCAATTTGAAATACAAGCAACGGATTGATGACAAGAATGTTGATTGTCAACACCATATAGAGAATCGACTAGATGATTTGGAGGACGAATTCACTCAAGATGATGACTGTGATGATTGGCATTACTTCCCTTATTCATATATCCCCTAGATTATATGTTTTTTTTTTTTTTTTTTGGGATAACATAAGCCATACACCATCAGTTTTATTTATATATAAATTATGTTTTTTTTTTTTTTCCCTTTTATGTTGAATTATCGTTCTCATTATACAATCAATGAAATTCGATGCCTAACAATCCAATAAATCGAAAAACAAATGCACAAAATTACCTCTCGGAGTGAGACGTCGATCGAAGGGTTTTATATAAAACCGATGTTAAAATGCTAACTCTGATACAACATTGTAACGTCCTTGAATCTAGTATAATCTATCTATATATAATAATAGGATAATCGTCACCATGTTTACGCAAATAGTTTCCCGCTCAATTCTAAATAAGGAAATTTTTTCCAAAAAAATAAGTATTAAATGTAATCAATAAAAGTTTGTATTAAATTAAATTTTGGTATTAAATAAAAGTTGATATTAAATAAAACTTAATAATAAATGTGGGTCATTAATTTCGATGACCAATTAATGTGTGTGTAATAAAATTAGTTCAAACTAATTGTTTCAAATTTTAAATTATTACCTTAAGGTTAAAATGTATAATTATGTTATAATAATTATAAAATTCTAATAAAAAAACTTAAAATCATATCATAATTATATAAGAATTTTAATATTTAAAAAATTTAACACCATATTTGAACTGAATAAATAAATATTGCAAAATATAGTGAATACATGTTTATTTTTTTAATGCCTATATATAGCTTTATTCATATTTTTAATAATTATACTATTATTTTGAAGATTGAAAAATATGCATTATGGGTGTCAAATCGAAGATCTCAACATAAACCTTTATACTAACTCACAATTGAGAGTCAAATGTAAACACGTCGTCTCTAAAATCACATCAAATATTAAATGTAAGGATATCTTTGATTGCCTAGAAAATGTCACATCATGAAAAATATTTTCCAGCTTTTTGTTTGATATTTAATTGGAAAATTTGGCTTAGAAACCAATTGAAGCACACTTTAGTCACATTTACCTTGAAGATATTTTCTCAGTTATTTGGTGAGAAAAAAATTTCCACCTTAGAAATCAAACACAGTTTAAAAGTTTTATTTTGATAGATGTGATAAAAAAAAATTAATATCGATATTTTAAATAGCAATTTTCGTGCATCGCACGGGAGAAACACTAGTTTTAATAAATAATAAAATAAAAATTTCAATAAAATCTAAAACTTCACATGCAGGAAACCCTTGTGTCGAAACCAAAGTGACTTTACATGTAAGGGTATGCCTTAGGAGTCTTGGTGTCGACACCAACTGTAACTACCACGGAGTTTCTCATGTCTTGCCTTCTACGGCTCTTGTGCATTACCTTACGTACTTTTCACTTTGAGAGAACCAATACTCATCTCACACCTCATGGCTTTGTAATGCGTCCTCATGATTGGAGTCCAAGACTTCTGCTTTAAGAGAGACTTAACGAATTATCTTTAAAAATTAACCGACGATAATTCTTTGATCAAACTTTTAAATAAATTTTATATTCTCGAAGTTCATTTTAAGAGATGTGTCATAGGTATATCAAGTATTTTCTAACTTATGTAGGAAGTACTCTAATGGGCATCTCGAATAGAGACGTTTTCATATGTTTTTCCTATAATTTCTTTTTCCTTTTTTATTTTTACTATTTCCTAAATTTTATTTTCATGAAAATTCAAAAGCAATTTATTATGTAATAATGATTAAATATGGACATTGTTACGGTTTTTTGGTCACTTGTGGCGTACTCCGTAACACACGGATTGTTCCTTTGAAGAAGATTTTTATCCCAACCTTGGCTGGGCGCGTCCCCAAAGTTGAACCCATGAACATATGATCACTACTACAAAAATGGGCTTTTGCAACATTTAAATGGCAACATTTTGTAATTGAATGTTGCATTTGATATGAATATTTGAGATTTATCTATTTTTTCAACATTTAAAAATTGTTGCGATAAGTTAGAATTTTTGCAACACTCAAATTAAGTTTTGCCAACGTTTAAAAAAGGTTGCAATAGATATCCGTTTGCAACATTTTTAAAAACGTTGCAATAGATAGCCTATGGCAATGTTTAAAGCCACTAAGGATCGGTGACCCAGCCCATTTAAACACATCCATGACCGGTGACCAGCCCATTTAAACTAGGCTAGCGTTTAGACCTGATTTCCATAGCTCGACCATTTCCCCAACCCTGCAACCCACTTCCGCCCTTCACTCTAAATCATCTCACGTTCTGGGGCACCGTTCAGTTTTCCCTATCTGGACTCCAATTTTCATCTCCTCCAAATCTAAATCCGAGGATTCCAATAACGGAAGAAGAAGCCAATGTCTCCACCTTCGCCAACAATCTCCAACACACCGTCCTGTTAGATCGATTTCATTTTCTGATAGATGAAAGTGTAGGCAAAGGTACTCATTTACTGATTCCATGACTTCAAAATCATTTATCTTCAAATATTTATACTCGTTCCCCCCCCCCCCCCCACACACATCTTTTCCTATGTTTCCAGCACTAAGGATCTCCGAATGGTTAGTATACCCCTTCGAGTCCTCTCCCGGTCTGAGGTTGATCGCCTACCGAAAAGAATCAGAACCCTAGGTCTCGAGTATCACTAGAAGGTTCTTCCTTCAATCAGAAGTGAAGTGCGGCGAAGCAGAAGAAAGTGAATGTATACCTTTTATTGCATGATGATTGCATTTTGTTCTGTTTTTTAATTTGATATTTTGATTTATGGTTTTTGGTTTTCCGGATTGATTGTTGTTAACCAAAATGTTATCTTATCTCTGAGATTCTCCAATTCATAAATACAAATGGAGCTCTGGTTTTACACTCCAACACTACAGATTGCTGGATTTATTATTAGGGAAATTCTTTGTCATTTATGGGTATTCAAGATTATAGTTTTGTTTCTTGATGGGTTTTTTCATGGAGTGTGAAGTAATATTTAAAGTTGGGTGTCCAATGATTTAGATAAGAAATTACATCAAATGGTTGTGATTTCATGAGAATGGCTCTACATAGAGTTAATTGTTGAAATTTATTGTCTTTCAAGAAAGGAAACACTAAATTTTGTGGTTAGGAACAATCTGTTCAAAGCATAAGAGCTTGATTGGTTAGTTAATCATGTTTTCTAAAGCCTTTCATATGGTACTTAGTGTTTGATAGGTTTCATTATAACCAGCCTGAATTCAAAAGTGACATGGTTCATAACACTTTCAGAAATCCTTTTTTTATAAAGTAATTCAAATGGACAATAGTATGCGTGCCTTTTCTTTTATTGACATCACTTGTTAATGTATTTGATTTATTTATTTGTAGATTCATCTACTGTTGTTGTCTTGCTTGTGCAACTAATAATATGTACTGGATTTTCTGGAGCTACAGATTTGTATGATTTTGATGATGAAACGGTAGAGTTAATTAATTTTGCTCATGGTTGTCTAATATGACTTCTTTTTCTATTTCTTTGTAATAGTTCTTTTATTTATGTTTTGTTAATTTTTTTTTCTTGGTTTATAAAGGATGAGAAGAAGTAAACTTCAGAAA
Organism: Ligustrum vulgare; assembly: GCA_963555705.1. Taxonomy (NCBI): domain Eukaryota; kingdom Viridiplantae; phylum Streptophyta; class Magnoliopsida; order Lamiales; family Oleaceae; genus Ligustrum; species Ligustrum vulgare. The sequence goes on along the minus strand of OY743186.1, from coordinate 12,754,179 downwards.
ATTGTCAATGATAATTGAATTGAACCATCAAGACGAGAACGGAAGCGCAAGTAAGTTTTTTCTATTTCCTATTGTGTGTTTGTGTCTATATATATATATATATATATATATATATATATATATATATATATATATATATATATATATATATATATATGTATATATGCAAGGAAGTACTGTTTGTTTTCAGGTTGATAACAGATTTTAATTTTATTATGTCCTTAGTTACTCGGAATCCGAATACTTGAATCCTTTTCTGGAGAAAGTAGCTTAAAATCACGTTCAAAATAATGTTGTGTCCCTAAACTTACTGATGCGTGTCGCAATGCACCAAAATAATAAATAATTCCTTACTCGTTAAATATTAATTAATAATGTAGTAGCGAGAGTAAGGGTCGATCCCACGAGGAACGGAAACTAATTTTAGTTGTTCGATCAATTAGAATGGAATGGGGGGTTTTGTTGTTTGAATTGCTTGAATGAAAACTATGCATAAAAATAAACAATTAAATATGACTAAAGAAATAATATGAGAGGAAATCTTATTCTCGGGTTCGGTTGTGTCCTTAATTAATGTTATACTTTTCCTTGTAACGTGTTTCTATTCCTAATTCAATTATCAATCATAAATAATCAACAAGCTCTGATTATCTAAATTTTTCCTTATGTGTGTTGATTCAAAACAAGCTCTTTGAACCAATTCTAGCCATGGACAATCCTAAACAAGCTCTTAGGATTTAATGCACGACTAGTATGAAAATTTAGAAGAATAGATTGAATTGGATTGTTAATTACACAAGCTCGAATTAATCAATCCAAGTTGAATTATTACTAAACCTGCACGAGATTTATTTGCTACTAAAGTAAAGATTCAATGACAATTACGGATCAAGAATCTAAACATAGCATATTCATGAATCCAAAGATCAATAATCCAATTGGCCAAATTAAACTATTAATCAAATAAACTCAATTGAACATTCAAAACATAATAATCCAACAATTGAAATAAATGAATAAATTCACGCTACTAATTTGTAGGAAAAGAAAATAACATAATTAAATTGACACAACTTCCTCTTTGAACAAGATATGGAATTTAGCCTAGCATGGTTGTGGTAGATTCTTCAAATTGCTTCATGAATTCCATTGTTGTTGTGTTCTTGCGCTTGAAAATCTCCGAAGAATGCTCTATATTTTGCTCTCAATTTTCCTCAATGTTTTTCCTCTTTCACAATAATAAAAGTCTCTTTTTCTTGTCATGAAACTCCCTTTTTATAGCCTCAATTTCGTGCCCTAACTTTGGGAGCAAGAAATCCAAAATTATGGAAAGAATTGAAATAAGGAAGTTTTTGACTTGAAGATTTACGACCGTAACATGTCCATTTACGGCCGTAATTATGTTTCTGCGCATTTTTATCTTTTGAGGGTTACGGCCGTAACATTTCTTTTACGGCCGTAACTATGTTTCTGCTTATTTTCTTCCTGATTCAACATTCTTTCACGGTCGTGACATGGTTTCCTTACGGCCGTAACTTTATTTGCGCCTAAGTCCCCAAACTTCAGTTTTTAGTGCAATTTGGTCCTTTTTCCTTCTTTTCTCTTCCTTTGTGATCCTATACAATATAAAACATAAAATGCATTAATAATACTTAGATAGAATCACATTATGACATATTCAAGGATATAAGTGTATAAAATAAACGTTAATGTAACACTTATCAAACCCCCCCCCCCCACTTGAACCATTGTTCGTCCTCGAACAAAGATTTGCAAGGATAAGAATATGACTCAAACAATAGATTCCAATTTAGAGACTTGAGGTTGCTGTTAGCCCAAGAGTAAACTAACCAAGAGGGGGGTGAATTGGTTTATAAAACTTTTTCGATAATAATTTCAAACTTAAAAACCAATGGGTACAAATATGAGCACTTAGTGTTACAAGTAACTAATCTATCAATGTAGTGTGCTATATATGTGTAAACTTAATTGATCAAGCAAGTATAGCACTTAGATTTAGTGTTGCACAATATAAATTGATAGAATAGAATAAGTGCGATGTAAGTAAGTAAAAGAGATAAGAGTATACAAACGCGATTTATGGAGGTTCAATCAACCAATGTGATCTACGTCCCCCGTTACCGAGCTCTCAGTCACGAGCAAGGCCAAATCCACTATTTTGGTAACTTACAACAAGGAGTACCAAATCCTTAGGCGACTTACAACAAGGAGCGCCTATCCTTTACAATCGAGTTTTCACACGGCTCTCGAAACCAACAATCGAGTTTTGATAAGGCTCTCGAAACCAACAATCGAGTTTTGACAAGGCTCTCGAAACCAACAATCGAGTTTTCACAAGGCTCTCGAAACCAATCAATATAATGAATTGAGTTTACAATTGAAACAACTCTCTTGACAAATGATATACTCAAATTAAGTATCGAGAGAGTTAGGCTAACACTTCAATAGATAGCAATGAATTAAGCTCGAGTGTTAGAGAAAAACTTTGATGCAAATGATAATGAAAAGTTCAATGCAGTCAAACAATTTTTTTCAAATAATCTCTTGTTAAAAATATTGAATCAAATTAAGTACCAAGAGATGCCACACTTGAATAATTAACAATAAGTTAAGCTCAAAGTGTTTAGGCAATGAAACTTTGATGAATCAAATGATAATGAAAAATGTAGCACAAATAATCAAAGTTCCTTAATTGGAATTTCTCTCTTTTAAAAGATTAAAACAAGTTTAGAACACAGAGAGACTTACACTTCAATTCCAATATAGTGTGAAGATGTTGAAGAAATTCAAACAATGTAAAACCAAGAATCTTCACAAAACTTTCTTCCAAAAACTTTGATGAATTTGATAAAATAAAGTTTAGATCAATCAAAGTTTTATGAAAATAAAAGATAAAAACTAAGTAAGAACAATGAATTTTCACAAGAAAGTTTGTATAAAATCTTATCTAAGTTGTTGTGAATGAATGCAAGAGAGAAGGCTATTTATAGATCAAATTTTGCACATTCTGTCTTTTGCGGTCGACATGTTCAACCATGCGGTCGACCTCAATATAGCCGTTGCAAGAAAATAGCCGTTGAGTTCAAAAACAGCAGTGCGGTAGATCAGTGCGGTCGACCTGTCTTTTGTCATGCGGTCGACCTGTCTGATCTACCTCAAAAAACAGCATTTCAAGATTTTGATTTTTCAAGGTTTTCTGACTTGTTTTTCATAGTATAATCATGATTTAAGATCAAATAACCTTTGAAAAACAATCTTGACTTAGATAAAAATATTTTATGCAAGTGATGAATTTTCAAGTAGGTTTCTTGATGCATAAAAAATCATTTTCGAGCTCGTTGAATTTCATCGCTAAAGATTGAGAGTATTATACCTTTAAATATGTTAAATCAACTCTAATCTTGTATGCTTGAATTCTTGATCTTCATGTCATGCTTTTCAACCTCAATTTTGATCTTTGAATATCTTCAATTCTTTCATAATCTTCTTTGCGTCTCATGTGCTTGATCACATAATTTTGATTTATATCCTTGAGAGACGATTTGAACATAGAGTGCTTTGAATATTTATCATTACATGAAACACTTGAAGCACACTTGTTAGCAACACAATAAATTCTTGTTTGTTATGATCAAAACAATAAGGTCAAATTGACCATAGGTCAACAGTTGCAAACTTTTCTTTAACAAAAATGTTCCATTGCATGATCGGATTGTGTTAGTGTGTGCTAGAGATGCAACGCCTTTTATTTCCCATCCCAATCATGGCTCGTTTCCTTTCACCTCTCGTGTTTGCTCACATCCCAACCATGTATGAGTGACTACAAGAAAAATAGTTTCGCCCAATTTTAGAGGGATTCATTTGCGTAAACCGAGTTATTCATGATGTGAATTCAGTCAACACAGTACCCTCGACCACATTCATACCACCAACCCTAGACCAAGCAATTCAAACCACTCATAAGCATATGTAATGGGTTTAACACCCTCACAAGCTATTTCTCCCTTCGCACAAAGTGTATAAGGTGTTGAATTTTCGCTCAGCTCTTTGCATGGATAAGTCAGTACCACAGATTGCCTAACTGTCATAACCGGAGCCAACAATAACACAAGTGCAAAGCTAAGGTCTTTATTTGATTGTAACGGGGCTTCGGGTCAGGTAGGATAAAAGGGTATATTTAGGCTGAGTCGAGAAGGAATTTCGCAAACTAAGTCAATTCAAAATAACATTACTTCCTTCTCCCTTAATATGATCTTCATTGTTTCCCACTACCCAACTTTATTTATACTTGAATCTTTTCTTTTCCTTTCTTTTCTCTTTTTTTTCACAAGTTGAGTGTTTGACATCCTCAACTACTAGTTTTCATGACTAACTTCCTTTTCATTGCTTTTTTTTTTTAATAGACTGCAACTTTTTTTTTTTCATTACGCAGTCACCAATTGGCACTAGGTAGAATTGCAATCCCCCGAATTCAGTCCTTTTCACAACCATTGCTCAACACAAGATAACCATTTCAACTTCTTGGACTTAGGCCATAGCACAATCCTCAATCAACAAAAGCTTGCGAATCCCTTCTCTTATGGGTTCAAAACAGAGACAATGCGAAAGAAAGGGTATTCGTGGCTTGTATCGTGGCATCAAAGATTCAAAGAAAGGCTAAGGCTCAAACGGGCTTCTAATGGTTTATGTAATAAGGTAGGCTCTTTTAGCAAGTCAAATTTGGCTTAACCTATTGTCTTTGCTATAATTTGCACTTGAATCAAGAAGCTACAACGGTATGCACAAGAAAGCACATCCAAGCATAACCTAACTATGCAGGACACACATCAAAGAATTACGAGCTCATAAGTATTAAAAACAGATCTTAGGTTCAAAAGCTCACAAATTATGGTTTTCATGTATTTTTCCCATCCAATTATGAGTTATAGGTCATTGTTTGATCTTCATTCCAAATCTAAATCCATTGGTCGAGGATAGTGGTTAAAAGTATTCAAACCATGACTACTCACAAAAGTATAATCATTTCTGATGGAGTTGGGACGCTCAGGGTTATATATGAAGGGTTAATAGATTTATTCCTGTTTGGGTTGACTAGGTTGTAGACATCTGACAATTTTTCTTTTCATTTTCAACCTATTGTGCAGTTTTGGGTGAGATCATCTCTATGTGCTCAATTTATATCCAATTATGCAATGATTTTTCAAAAAAATGAACCAAAAGTGGGGTCGCTTCCTATCAAAGATTAAAATGGATGCTGACTCAAACTGAATTTTAACGTTTCGACTACAGAAAGTAGCTAAAGACATTAAGCTCACAATCAATTCCCCCCACACTTAGACAAAACAATGTCCTCATTGTAAAGCAAAACAATAAAAGGGAAAAAGAAAAGAAACTCCCTCGGTCTAATGTGGTGGTTGATCGGCACGGGGTCTCTGCTCTTTTAGCATAAGTTGCTGATCTTCTTGCATGGCATTCAGCTGAGTTTGGAAGGCTCGCATCAATTCCAGCATCTGCAGTTCAAAAGGGGTAGGAGCAGGGGTACGTGAGTGAAGCAGTTTTTTTTTTTTTTTATATATATATATAATAAATATAAGAATGAAATGACTAAATAAAATAAAAATAACCAAAAATGAAAATACGAAAATAAAAAGTCGAGGAGGTAAAGAAACTCCCCTCTCGGGTTGCCTCCCGAGCAGCGCCTTTGTTTACTGTCGTTGGCTTGACAGGTTGTTTCCTCCTTCAACCGGGATTAGGTGGATTACCAAAGCTCAATTTCCTCTTCATGCTCTTCGTTAGTGCCTGCAAAGTAGGGGGAAACTTCTCATCAGCTACTGGTAGGGCGGTACAAAAGTTTTCACCTGGTTGTGCTGGCTTTGGACAATCATTAAGCTCAGCAACAGTTTCCTGAAATGGAGAATAACTCAAAACAGTAGAATGAACTTTGTTAGCATCATTAATGTGTTTCATGGAGTCATAAATATTGAACTTAACAATTTCATTATCAAACTCCATGGTAAGTATACCATCACTAACATCTATCTTAGTTTTCGATGTTTTTAGGAATGGTCTGCCTAACAAAATAGGAGTGGGGTTTGGAGAGTGATCATCATTCATATCTAACACATAAAAATCTGCTGGAAACACTAAACCGCCTACTTGTACTAAAACATCTTCAACTACCCCATCCGGATATGCATTGGAACGGTCGGCTAGTTGAATGATAACACTAGTTTCAGTCATTTTAGCAAGTTTCAATGAAGTGTACGTAGATCTAGGCATTACATTTATGGATGCTCCTAGGTCTATCAATGCACGATCTATCCTAGTGTTACCTATTTGACAGGGTATGGTAAACATACCTGGATCCTTGCACTTGGGAGGCAATTTTCTTTGAAAAAGTGCAGACACGGATTCACCCATTCTTACCATCTCATTTCCATTTAGCTTTCTCTTATTGGTGCACAGATCCTTCAAAAACTTTGCATATCGGGGAACTTGTTTGATGGCATCCAATAATGGAATGTTGATTTCCACTTTCCTGAACATATCCAGTATATCCTTTTCCTTGCCCTCCTTGTTTGCTTTTGCCAACCTGCTAGGAAAAGGAGGTGGAGTCGATTTAGCAATTGAATTAGAGCTGGATTTTACCTGCGGGATTTGTGAAGTGGCATCCCCCTTTTCAACTTCTTTCTCTTCGTTCCCTTTATTCGCGAAGATTTGTTTGCTTGGACCTTCAACCTCTTTTCCATTCCTCAAGGTTATGGCACTCACGTTTTTGGGGTTCACCTCGGGTTGAGATGGTAGCTTCCTTCCGGATTGTGCCTCAAGTCTGTTGATGGCAATAGCCATTTGGCTCATCTGATTCTCCAAATTTTGAATACTGGATTTGGTGTCCTGTTGAAATTGAATTGTGTTAGAGGCCAAAGTTTTAACCATATCTTCTAGAGAGATACCTGAGTCCTAGGGCCTTTGTTGGTACTGTCCCTGTGAATGGAAATTTCCTTGTTGTTGGAAATGCCCTTGAGATTTGTTGGAGGGGAAACCCGGGGGCTTGTTATTCCCATAGCTTAGATTGGGGTGATCCCTCCAACCAGGGTTATAGGTGTTGGAGTACGGGTTGTATTGCTGTTTTTGAAATGGAAACCCTTCTGCAGCCTTTACGTGTTCACCATTCTCCTCTTGCAGCACCGGGCACGCATCCGTTGCATGTCCGAAGTTAGCACATATCCCGCATGCTTTGACTTGTTGTGCACTTCCTACAGTAAGTTGTTTAATGAGATTTGTTAGTTCAAACAGTTGACTTTCTATATTGGAACTACTTACCTCGTTCACGCGACGAACTTGCATGTCTCGGGTTGGGTTAAATTGCTGAGTGTTTTCAGCCATGTTGGAAATCAAAGCCCGAGCCTGTTCCGGTGTTTTGTCCATTAAGGCACCTCCACTTGCGGCATCTATCATACTTCTGTCCATTGGTAGCAGTCCTTCGTAGAAATATTGCACCAGTAGTTGTTCGCTGATTTGATGATGGGGGAAGCTCGAGATGAGCTTCTTGAAGCGCTCCCAATATTCATACAGCGATTCACCATTGTTTTGACGAACCCCGCAAATTTCCTTCCGGTTTGTTCCAGCCCGAGATGCAGGAAAGTATTTTTCCAAAAATAGCCTCTTCATGTCATTCCAGGTGGTGACTGATCCGGATGGTAAACAGTATAGCCAATCAGTAGCGGCATCCTTTAACGAGAATGGAAAGGCCCTTATTTTAATTTGTTCCTCGGTAATACCAGTGGGTCTCATACTGTCACAAACCACGTGGAATTCCTTGAGATGCATGTAAGGGTCTTCACCAGCATGTCCTCGAAAAGTTGGCAACAAGTGAATGAGTCTAGATTTGAGTTCAAAAGTTTTTCCCTCCTCCACTGTCGGAAAAGTGATACAGAGTGGCTGTTGAGCGACATCTGGAGTGGCCAATTGTTTAAGTGTCCTGTTGTTGAGGTTATGAGCTGCCATTTGTTCTAGTGCTTCCCTTCTTCGCTGTCGAAAAGTTCGCTCGATTTCTGGATCAAATAAAAAATATTCAGGATTAGTGGATCGAGTGTTATGCATATAAATAAATAAATAAATAAATAAAATTTTCGGAATTTCAATTTTTTTAAATTAAACCGAAAATAAAAATAAATAAATAAAAATGCAGAAAATAAAATTCTAATTGATTAAACAGAAAATTGGTTAACCGTTCCCCGACAACGGCGCCAAAAATTTGATGCGTGTCGCAATGCACCAAAATAATAAATAATTCTTTACTCGTTAAATATTAATTAATAATGTAGTAGTGAGAGTAAGGGTCGATCCCACGAGGAACGGAAACTAATTTTAGTTGTTCGATCAATTAGAATGGAATGGGGGGTTTTGTTGTTTGAATTGCTTGAATGAAAACTATGCATAAAAATAAACAATTAAATATGACTAAAGAAATAATATGAGAGGAAATCTTGTTCTCGGGTTCGGTTGTGTCCTTAATTAATGTTATACTTTTCCTTGTAACGTGTTTCTATTCCTAATTCAATTATCAATCATAAATAATCAACAAGCTCTGATTATCTAAATTTTTCCTTATGTGTGTTGATTCAAAACAAGCTCTTTGAACCAATTCTAGCCATGGACAATCCTAAACAAGCTCTTAGGATTTAATGCACGACTAGTATGAAAATTTAGAAGAATAGATTGAATTGGATTGTTAATTACACAAGCTCGAATTAATCAATCCAAGTTGAATTATTACTAAACCTGCACGAGATTTATTTGCTACTAAAGTAAAGATTCAATGACAATTACGGATCAAGAATCTAAACATAGCATATTCATGAATCCAAAGATCAATAATCCAATTGGCCAAATTAAACTATTAATCAAATAAACTCAATTGAACATTCAAAACATAATAATCCAACAATTGAAATAAATGAATAAATTCACGCTACTAATTTGTAGGAAAAGAAAATAACATAATTAAATTGACACAACTTCCCCTTTGAACAAGATATGGAATTTAGCCTAGCATGGTTGTGGTAGATTCTTCAAATTGCTTCATGAATTTCATTGTTGTTGTGTTCTTGCGCTTGAAAATCTCCGAAGAATGCTCTATATTTTGCTCTCAATTTTCCTCAATGTTTTTCCTCTTTCACAATAATAAAAGTCTCTTTTTCTTGTCATGAAACTCCCTTTTTATAGCCTCAATTTCGTGCCCTAGCTTTGGGAGCAAGAAATCCAAAATTATGGAAAGAATTGAAATAAGGAAATTTTTGACTTGAAAATTTACGACCGTAACATGTCCATTTACGGCCGTAATTATGTTTCTGCGCATTTTTATCTTTTGAGGGTTACGGCCGTAACATTTCTTTTACGGCCGTAACTATGTTTCTGCTTATTTTCTTCTTGATTCAACATTCTTTCACGGTCGTGACATGGTTTCCTTACGGCCGTAACTTTATTTGCGCCTAAGTCCCCAAACTTCAGTTTTTAGTGCAATTTGGTCCTTTTTCCTTCTTTTCTCTTCCTTTGTGATCCTATACAATATAAAACATAAAATGCATTAATAATACTTAGATAGAATCACATTATGGCATATTCAAGGATATAAGTGTATAAAATAAACGTTAATATAACACTTATCACTTACTATAATACTAAATGAATATTTTTGTGTGTGTTCATAGCATTGTACACCATCACAATACATATTCTTCTAAGAATTAAGTATGCAGTGCAAAGTGAAGTTTGTGTCCAAGACTCCAAGTATATTATGCATCTTCAGCAGTTTCTTAATTTATGAACATCTATCGATTATCTTTTTTTCCTGAATTTGTTATATATGGCTTGTATATCAATCTTGCTTAATATTAATGCATATCCTGTTTCATTTGACGGGCATCTGGTATCTCGGCCATGACGTCGGATTCAACTAAGGAGTCCGAGGGAAACCGTGTTAAAAATGGGAGGGAAGATAGTATGTGAGATTGGTCATTCCAGATGAACTAAGGAATCCCGAACCTGATACTTTCGAATCTCAACCACAAGCAAGTAAAAAGTCTATTACATGGTGGATCAAGGCCATAACATGGTGTTCAATCACTATAGTTGTTGTTCTTATATTTCTAAAATGGGTTCCCTTTATTTTAGAGAAGGTATTATATTTCTTGTCTTTACTATGCATGCACTTATTACCATTTGTTTTCATGATTTCTTCTGTCGAACATTTCACAGAGATGGGCATAAATTGGACATAGTAGTTTTCTATAAGGATTTGAATCTACTTCTCTTAATCAGGATCTTCTGCAGTTTGTTGGGGTGGGGGGCTTGTTGTTCAACTTATTAAGTAAATGATATTGGGTTCATGTTGATCTAAAGTTTTTACGATGATATTTTAAATGATAATTTGATGTCATAATTCCAAGATATTTGAGCTGATAATAACTAGTTAATAACAAGACCATGAAATTCCTGACGGCTTAAGAATGATATAATATAGATATATTTTTCATAAAATATGTGTCTCTACATTGCAATGAAGTTTCTCATCTTGTAGGTTATTTTAGCCTTGATTAGCATAATGAGAACCCTGTGACCTCCTACTCTTGTTTAGGTTCTTTTTCCAATCCTGCAATGGGAAGCCACTGCATTTGGTTGTCATGTGCTTACTCTAGTAATTATGCTGAGTATAGTGGAGCTCCAAATGAAGAGTAAGGTTTGCAATATGTTGGAGTGGTCTCGTTTTTCTTATTGGTACATCTATCAAAGGAAACATGTTTTGAAAGCCCAGTAAAGGGGGGGGGGGGGGGGGGTTATCAAAAGTATGAAATTTTCTTCTAGAATATGGGCTTATGATATTTTTTCAAATCAAGTTTTGTTACTATTATTAATTAGTTTTAAATTTGATTTGGGTTTAGATAGAGTTTATTGTTGAATTTGTGATGTTGAGGAGTTAGGGATTGATGTTGGAAGTTGTTTGAGGTGTTGGTTTGATTTTTAAATTATTATGTTGGTTATGATGTTTTTCTACAGGTTGACTAAGTCCAATTTATAGAGGAGGTTCTGTCAAAATTTATATAGAGTTTTTTTACAATAGAAGGGAAGGAAAGAGAAGTTAACACGTCTAAGTTTAGGTTTTACATTTTGGGTGAAAGCTCTATAGCGACCCAGAATTTTTATGCAATTAATAATTATTTTAATATTTAGAAAATTGTGTCGCTATTGTTTTGAAGTTAACGCCGCGACGGATTCGTCTAGCCAAGTCAAGAAATATCGAATTTGTTCGATTTTAAATTAAAATCCGAATTTCTAAAATTATGTTATTTTAATTAATTATTCAAAGTATTATTTTTAAAATCATTTTTGAATTCCAAATTTATTAAAATATCTCAATTTTCCTTATTCAAATTATTTCAAGTCCGAATAAGTAATTCAATTTTTATCTCAATATTATTTATTTTAAAATTTGATTGTATCTAATTAAACCAAATTTTCTCCACATATTTTCATATCTTTACACAAATTTCTTTATTATTCTTTCCACCTCATTGCACTATCAACAAACACTATCATTATAATCACCAATTCCACCTAACACAAAACTTTCATCACCTACGCCACTCCCTCCCTCATCATATTTTCTTTCCATTTCCCACAATAATCTAATCAATCATCCTATCTTTACACTAAGCAACCACCATCCCATATCAACCAAATTATGATAATTTCCACTCAATTAATATATCAAAGATTCCTCCAAATCATAATGTTTTCCACTAATCAATTTCCCTTTTCTTTTTCCTCCATCATTCCATCATTATAACACCATTATCAATCCTCCAAATTCTCTGCAAGAACCCAACTCTAAGCCCAATCACAGCAGCAGCCACCCCTATCGCCAACCAAAACAATAACAACTGTGAACTTCAACCTTCGTACCAGACACCAATTTCCCAAACACCACCACAGCCCATCATCAACACATCAACCAAGCCTCAATTGTCTACACAATCACCATCCACTGTATGTATCAACTAAGAGCCACCACCCAACCAACCATCATCAGTACCAATCAGTTACACCACAATTCCATCACTGCCATTACTCAATCTTCAGCCATGAACTTCCATCATCACCACAGTCACCACTTACGCCTCTACTGCCCAAATCAATTTCCAAACCATCAACCACCGTGAGCCACTACAACCCAACACCGCCTCAACTAAGAACCCAAACCTTCATCACCAACATAATGACCGCAACCAGCATCACCGGCCACCTACTCCACTGTCTCATCACCACCCCAATCACCACTGATCAATCACCAATGTTCCATCACTGCCAGCTGACTCAATCATGAACCAATTTAAATCATAAACTACAAACTCCACCAGCATCACATTCTGATCATTATCATCAGCACCAACCATTTCGTTTCTCCCTGTTTTGATCTCCAAATCAGACAATCAGCAGCATCATAATCAGAATCAAAAAACAAACGAGCTCTATCACCATCACCTAAATCAGAAACCAACTTTCACTGCAACCTTCGTCCCTACAGAACCCAATGCAACATCCCAAAATCACCATCACCACCCAACTCCCCTGCAACTGCATCAACCCACGAACCAACACCAATCCACCACTATCATCACAAGCAAACTATCACCGGAATACATCCACTGCAAACCACCGATCGCACACTGCCCTTCAGTTGGACACCCAACCGAATCCCAAACCTAGTCCCAAATCAATCATCCAAAAATAAAAACCCAAACCAAGAAATAGATGAAGCCCAGTTACTTACCTCACCTCAGACCACCTCTTCGCCGGAAAATCACGACCTAAACCGCGAACCCTAGCTTCGGTTTCACACGGTTTTCGCACCTAAACTCGTACCAAACCTCTCAAAAATTGGAACCCCCATCCTTGCCGTCGCTCACCGTAACCTACGCCTGCCTTTCGCCGGAGTTTTCGCCGTCGCAGCCTTCGTCTTCTTCGATCGCGTTTTGAGAGAAACGGGTAGAGAGAGAGAGAGTATGGATACGAATGAGAGAGAGAGTAAAGGTTTTGATATAATATATTTTAATAACTTTCAAAATTTGCGCGTCAGTCCCTGAAGTTTTAAAGCCTTTCAATTCAGTCCCTATGTTTTAAAAAGGTTTTATTTCAGTCCTTTCAGCTTTTAAACTTATCATTTCAGTCCCTGCTAATTTATTTTATTTGATTTTAAGCTCAAGTATCAAAAGTATTCAATTTAATCCCTCAACTTTCAAAGTATCTATTTTAGTCCCTGAACTTTCAAAAGTATTCATTTTAGTCCCTCAACTTTCAAAACATCAATTTTAGTCCTCAAATTATAATTTATCATTTTGAACTATATATTCGATAGACTAAAGTGACTTATTGGCTAAGACGAAGCGTACGGAGAATTTAAAGAAATTGAAGTCATTCCCGCTCAACTTTGCACTCGTCGGATTTGAGGTAGACTCGCACTTATTAATTGATTTAAATTATGATTTCATATAAATGTCATGTGACTTGTGAAAGTCAATTTTCAAGAAAATTTAGTATGTTTTATGAAAAGTAAGTATACCCTATGTTTTTACGATAATGTTTTATATGTTTTGGATCATTGCTATGCACATAAGAATTCTTACCACCTAAGTTCAGTAGAATTCTGTGTCTCCATAAGTTTATGAGGATTTACCACCTAAGTTCGGTAAAATTCCTGCCTTTCCATATGTTTATGAGGATTTACCACCTAAGTTCGGTAAAATTCCTGTCGCGTATGTTTATGAGGATTTCGATCCTATCTTATGTTATGATGGAAATGATCCCTATGAATTTCATGAATTATGTTTTGGTATACTTACTGTTATTATGAAAACTTACTGTGATTTTACTGTTATTATGATAAGAATTCTTGCCACCTAAGTTCGGTAAAGTTCTTGTATGTTTATGAGGATTTAAATCCTATCTTATGTTATGCTTTCAAAAAGAAATTATGCTTGACATAATTAAAATGTTTTTATAAGTATATGGTTCTCAAAGAGATGTTTTCAAAGAGCTGTTTTCAAAGAGATATTTTCAAAGAGCTGTTTTCAAAGAGATATTTTCAAAGAGCTGTTTTCAAAGAGCTATTTTCAAAGAGATGTTTTCAAAGAGCCTATTATTTTCACAATATGTCTCGTGCTGTAATGCACAATATGAGTTTTATCAAGAGCAGTTTTATAAAGAAGCTCTATCAATGCCCGTTTTATAAAGAGCCGGGATTTATGTGTTTAATCATCTTATAAATTAAATTAATTTGCGATGAGTCTACTGAGTATTTCCCCCATGAAATACTCACCCTACTTTTTAACAGTTTTGCAGATTTCGGAGACGGTGGCGAGCGATGAATGATGGTGGCAATAATCGTTGAACGGTTGAAAGTTTGACGTTAATGATTTCCGTATTTTCCAAACAATCGAATAATTTAGAGAAGTTCATTTATTTGAGAAATTATGATATTGGCAATTTCTTTACAATATTAATGGTTCGATTTACTATTTCAAATGGTTTCATAAATGTTTTCAATTTTAGCGGCCATTACAGTTTATTTAATGTTGCCAAAAATGAATTTCAATTATTTCTTCCGCAAAAATATTATTCGAAAAATTTAGACAGAAAATGACGTAGTGAATCGGGTATACGGAACTCGGGGCGCTACAAGTTGGTATCAGAGCTAGTCTGCGTTTCTGTAGACTCGTAAAATTTTCAAAAATAATTTTAAGAAATATTTTCCATTATAAGATTTTTATTGATGAAGATTGCCACTGCCATCATTCGTTCCACCAACTCCGAGGTAAAGAAGTTTATGATGTTTAAATTTATTTCAGTATTTCGAAAACTCATTTTATTGATTTATGAGAAAGAATGAAGAGTATTTCGGATACTTATGATTTATGAGAAATAAGAATGTATTTCTTCGAAAATAATGATGTTGTTATGCTTTGTCATAACTTATATGCTTTAATGTATGATTATGAGAAATTTTTTTTAAGAAAACGAGTGTTGAGCATAATGGGAATAATATGATTTTATTGAGAATTAAGTAATGGATATTATGTTGAGTTAATTTATTATGCCTCTATGTTGAAGAGAAATTTATTATGAAGTTTGACTTTGTGAATAAATTTTGGGAATATGATTTATGGCATATATTTATAATTATGAGTAGTCTTTTGAGCCAATTAAGGTATGGAAGGAAGTGATATTGTGATATTGAAAAATATGATTTGAAATTGTTATGTTGAGGAATTATGATTTGAATTATGAGATATTTTGATGATATTGAAGTGTTGGAATCATTTTCAATATTTTTAGATCGTTGTGATCAAATGTGGAGTTATATGTTATTGTTAGTTATGAAGTATACTTATGGTTTGGGATAATTTCAAATTATAAGGGAGACTCTGTCCAGAATTTTATCATTTGGAATTAAGAGCATAGTATGGTATGCAATCACTAAGAGAATTGAGTTTAGAATTGCAAGTTCATAAGCAAGATTGAGTAAATGATAAGTTATATTTTGAAAGACGAGTGAAGACAAGTATAAGGGCATTATTGGGAAGAATCTTAATTATTCTTGGGAATGGATTGATCATTTGTAAGGAATGATCACTTGAATTGGAGAGTATTATAAGGATATGAATTTTGAGGAAAATAGGGATAAGATTTTACAGTGATGACTTATTTTGGAATGGTGTTCAGAAGAGGGACCACGGTAGAATCCAAGATTTTTTTTAATCTGAGAAATTGATACATAATATTGAGTTTGATGATCTTATTTTGATGGTTTATTGCATTATGGTGAAATATTATCTACGATTGAGAATTTTCATTTTTAGTCATAATATATGGGTTTATTTAAAGATTTAGTGATGCAGTTCGATTAATTATTATTGGTTGTACTTTTGAAGTGAGTAAATATTTGGGCTACAATAATGGAAAATCTGAGATGATCAGTTGTGTGATTTTTAATTATGGGATTGTATCTTTGGGTTAAGCAAATTTGATGAGGAATCCTATATGATTTACAGAAGTCTTATTTAATGGTGATAAGATTAATCAGAGTATTGTTCATAAAGTGTGATATGAATTGAAGTTTGGGAGAATAGAAAATTTTAATTTTGAATTTCAGATTTGGGAAATTAGTGAAGTTTCTTAAGTTTGAGAATAACATATTTGATCCTTGTGATGCTGTTTTAAGTTAGTATCTTAGCTCTCAGCTAGAATGAGTATTTGATACCGAGTACTTGATGTATGATTTAAAGTATAATGAAAAGTGGGAACAAGAGTTAATGCGCTGTTATTTTTCTCGACAAAAGAAAATTTGATGATAAGATTGGAGATATGGAATATTTTATTGGATTTTGGTACTGATATTTTTGGTACAATAATCAAGGTATAGTGAGATGATACGGGAATACGTGAAAGAGAAATAAGGACCGTATTGAATCAGAATTCATAAGTATGTATAAGTGAAAGAAATACTTTGCAGGAAATGTGGTGACATTTAAGTAAAGAATCTTAGTTATTTGGAAGATATTTGTTTACTGAATTTTTTGGGTTACAAATATTGGAAAGATAAGTTGATGATATTATGTTGATATGTTGGGGTATATTACGTAGAAAGAATATTCAGGTAATTCTTGGATTATTTTTTTTTTTTTTGGAATATTCGATGATAAGAAGAAAGGAAAAAAAAAAAAAAAAAAAAAAAAAATTATTATGATATGATATGTCAGTAAAGATTTGTGGAAATTTTAGAGATATATACGAATATCTGAGGTCACATGATACGATGATAAGTGACATGTTACATGAATACTACAAGATATGATGAAATTTTTACATACGATTGGGAATTTTTTTGATTATTTTGGGAATATTCGATGATAAGAAGTTTAGAGATGATAAATTATTATGGTTTGATATATCAGTAAAGATTTATGGAAACTTGAAGAGATTTTTTTTATGGAATTACAGAAATTAGTAAAAAGACATGATGTTGTTTGGGATTTGTGAGATAATGATGATGGACGTAAGGTTATTTGAATATAAAAGTACAATAGAAATTGTAAGGAATGATATGATGATGATAATTGAAGGTGATAATATATTGAGATTATGAAATAAGTTGATCATCTATGAATAAATTATGTTGTTTTGGGTTCATAAAAATGGAATTCAAAGAATAGTGAACTTTCAGTCACTTACGATTCAGAAGAATTTTGAGTAAACACATATGTCTATAGAAAAGTCCAGTTGGTTAAATATGGTTGGGTTAAATATGGTAGCGATGATGCTACATAAGAGAAGAAGAAGATGAGATTCTGATTGAGTATTCAGAAATTTTAAGATCAAGTAAGTTTAATTTCGAGGACGAAATTATTTTAAGGGGATAAGATTATAGCGACCCAGAATTTTTATGCAATTAATAATTATTTTAATATTTAGAAAATTGTGTCGCTATTGTTTTGAAGTTAACGCCGCGACGGATTCGTCTAGCCAAGTCAAGAAATATCGAATTTGTTCGATTTTAAATTAAAATCCGAATTTCTAAAATTATGTTATTTTAATTAATTATTCAAAGTATTATTTTTAAAATCATTTTTGAATTCCAAATTTATTAAAATATCTCAATTTTCCTTATTCAAATTATTTCAAGTCCGAATAAGTAATTCAATTTTTATCTCAATATTATTTATTTTAAAATTTGATTGTATCTAATTAAACCAAATTTTCTCCACATATTTTCATATCTTTACACAAATTTCTTTATTATTCTTTCCACCTCATTGCACTATCAACAAACACTATCATTATAATCACCAATTCCACCTAACACAAAACTTTCATCACCTACGCCACTCCCTCCCTCATCATATTTTCTTTCCATTTCCCACAATAATCTAATCAATCATCCTATCTTTACACTAAGCAACCACCATCCCATATCAACCAAATTATGATAATTTCCACTCAATTAATATATCAAAGATTCCTCCAAATCATAATGTTTTCCACTAATCAATTTCCCTTTTCTTTTTCCTCCATCATTCCATCATTATAACACCATTATCAATCCTCCAAATTCTCTGCAAGAACCCAACTCTAAGCCCAATCACAGCAGCAGCCACCCCTATCGCCAACCAAAACAATAACAACTGTGAACTTCAACCTTCGTACCAGACACCAATTTCCCAAACACCACCACAGCCCATCATCAACACATCAACCAAGCCTCAATTGTCTACACAATCACCATCCACTGTATGTATCAACTAAGAGCCACCACCCAACCAACCATCATCAGTACCAATCAGTTACACCACAATTCCATCACTGCCATTACTCAATCTTCAGCCATGAACTTCCATCATCACCACAGTCACCACTTACGCCTCTACTGCCCAAATCAATTTCCAAACCATCAACCACCGTGAGCCACTACAACCCAACACCGCCTCAACTAAGAACCCAAACCTTCATCACCAACATAATGACCGCAACCAGCATCACCGGCCACCTACTCCACTGTCTCATCACCACCCCAATCACCACTGATCAATCACCAATGTTCCATCACTGCCAGCTGACTCAATCATGAACCAATTTAAATCATAAACTACAAACTCCACCAGCATCACATTCTGATCATTATCATCAGCACCAACCATTTCGTTTCTCCCTGTTTTGATCTCCAAATCAGACAATCAGCAGCATCATAATCAGAATCAAAAAACAAACGAGCTCTATCACCATCACCTAAATCAGAAACCAACTTTCACTGCAACCTTCGTCCCTACAGAACCCAATGCAACATCCCAAAATCACCATCACCACCCAACTCCCCTGCAACTGCATCAACCCACGAACCAACACCAATCCACCACTATCATCACAAGCAAACTATCACCGGAATACATCCACTGCAAACCACCGATCGCACACTGCCCTTCAGTTGGACACCCAACCGAATCCCAAACCTAGTCCCAAATCAATCATCCAAAAATAAAAACCCAAACCAAGAAATAGATGAAGCCCAGTTACTTACCTCACCTCAGACCACCTCTTCGCCGGAAAATCACGACCTAAACCGCGAACCCTAGCTTCGGTTTCACACGGTTTTCGCACCTAAACTCGTACCAAACCTCTCAAAAATTGGAACCCCCATCCTTGCCGTCGCTCACCGTAACCTACGCCTGCCTTTCGCCGGAGTTTTCGCCGTCGCAGCCTTCGTCTTCTTCGATCGCGTTTTGAGAGAAACGGGTAGAGAGAGAGAGAGTATGGATACGAATGAGAGAGAGAGTAAAGGTTTTGATATAATATATTTTAATAACTTTCAAAATTTGCGCGTCAGTCCCTGAAGTTTTAAAGCCTTTCAATTCAGTCCCTATGTTTTAAAAAGGTTTTATTTCAGTCCTTTCAGCTTTTAAACTTATCATTTCAGTCCCTGCTAATTTATTTTATTTGATTTTAAGCTCAAGTATCAAAAGTATTCAATTTAATCCCTCAACTTTCAAAGTATCTATTTTAGTCCCTGAACTTTCAAAAGTATTCATTTTAGTCCCTCAACTTTCAAAACATCAATTTTAGTCCTCAAATTATAATTTATCATTTTGAACTATATATTCGATAGACTAAAGTGACTTATTGGCTAAGACGAAGCGTACGGAGAATTTAAAGAAATTGAAGTCATTCCCGCTCAACTTTGCACTCGTCGGATTTGAGGTAGACTCGCACTTATTAATTGATTTAAATTATGATTTCATATAAATGTCATGTGACTTGTGAAAGTCAATTTTCAAGAAAATTTAGTATGTTTTATGAAAAGTAAGTATACCCTATGTTTTTACGATAATGTTTTATATGTTTTGGATCATTGCTATGCACATAAGAATTCTTACCACCTAAGTTCAGTAGAATTCTGTGTCTCCATAAGTTTATGAGGATTTACCACCTAAGTTCGGTAAAATTCCTGCCTTTCCATATGTTTATGAGGATTTACCACCTAAGTTCGGTAAAATTCCTGTCGCGTATGTTTATGAGGATTTCGATCCTATCTTATGTTATGATGGAAATGATCCCTATGAATTTCATGAATTATGTTTTGGTATACTTACTGTTATTATGAAAACTTACTGTGATTTTACTGTTATTATGATAAGAATTCTTGCCACCTAAGTTCGGTAAAGTTCTTGTATGTTTATGAGGATTTAAATCCTATCTTATGTTATGCTTTCAAAAAGAAATTATGCTTGACATAATTAAAATGTTTTTATAAGTATATGGTTCTCAAAGAGATGTTTTCAAAGAGCTGTTTTCAAAGAGATATTTTCAAAGAGCTGTTTTCAAAGAGATATTTTCAAAGAGCTGTTTTCAAAGAGCTATTTTCAAAGAGATGTTTTCAAAGAGCCTATTATTTTCACAATATGTCTCGTGCTGTAATGCACAATATGAGTTTTATCAAGAGCAGTTTTATAAAGAAGCTCTATCAATGCCCGTTTTATAAAGAGCCGGGATTTATGTGTTTAATCATCTTATAAATTAAATTAATTTGCGATGAGTCTACTGAGTATTTCCCCCATGAAATACTCACCCTACTTTTTAACAGTTTTGCAGATTTCGGAGACGGTGGCGAGCGATGAATGATGGTGGCAATAATCGTTGAACGGTTGAAAGTTTGACGTTAATGATTTCCGTATTTTCCAAACAATCGAATAATTTAGAGAAGTTCATTTATTTGAGAAATTATGATATTGGCAATTTCTTTACAATATTAATGGTTCGATTTACTATTTCAAATGGTTTCATAAATGTTTTCAATTTTAGCGGCCATTACAGTTTATTTAATGTTGCCAAAAATGAATTTCAATTATTTCTTCCGCAAAAATATTATTCGAAAAATTTAGACAGAAAATGACGTAGTGAATCGGGTATACGGAACTCGGGGCGCTACAAGCTCATTTTCCTTAGTGGTAGATCTAACATCTAGCTGACATCTGTCATCAATGCACTTCACGTCTCTGGTCTAGTAGATTGATTTAGGATAAGCCATATCAATTTCTATGAAATCACATTTGAAAGATATAAATGTATTTTACTTTTAACTCTATTTTTTATTTTTTCTACCATTTATTAAGTAAAGCGTGACATTCACTTATAACTTTGCTCAAATTTGTTATAAGTGTAACTTTGAAGATGGACCGAATTTTGCGATCTAAAGGTGAGGTTATATTGCGGGATGAAGTTGATATTCCCGTAGTAAAATATTTCTTTTGTCAAATGATGATGTTCTTTTGTGAATTTGTTAAACATTATCAACACTTTCTTTCGTGGATTTGTTATTCTGTATTGTGGATTTATTAGACATTATCAAGACTTTATTTTGTATGGATTTGAAAATTCATAATGTATTTACTTTGTTTTTTATTTAAAGTACGATTTTAATGAAGTAATTAGAAAAATTTGGATTTTATAAATAATTTGTTCAATAATATTTAAATATATATATAGCAGCGTTCAAAAAACGTTGCAAAAGGGTCTACGGAAACACTCAATAAATGTTGCAAAAGGTTGGGTTAAAAGTTTTTGCAACACTTAATAAACGTTACAAAAGGGTTTACGGCAACACTTAATAAACGTTGCAAAAGGGTCTACCGCAACACTTAATAAAAGTTGCAAAAGGTCTATTGTAACGTTTATTTCAATCTTTTGCACCGTTCAAAAAACGTTGTAAAAAGTTTTTTTCTCTACGGAAACACTGCGATTTGCAACACTTTTCAAACGTTGCAAAAACCTTTTAGAAATATTTTTTGAGTGTTGCAAAATGCTATTTTTGTTGTAGTGGATATGAGGCTTTTAGAGGGACTCCAGTACTACTAGAGTAAGTAAAAAAATGCACGTTTTATATGTTACGATATTTTTTGTCACCAATGGTGTACACTGTAACACACAAATTGTTTCATTTTGAAAGATATTTTGTCCCAGCTGGCTGGGCGCGTTCCCAGGGATTTGAAGCTTTGACCTCATGATATGAGGATTATATGTAAATAGGACGCACTAACCATCCTTTTATATAACACTCATAGATTTCTTAAATTAACAATTGCATTCTTTCGGTTTATTTGACATAGTCGAGAAAAATCAATCACTAGCCACCTAATTTTAATAAAGTTTCAACTTAGCCACCCAACTTTATAACGTATATTTATGGACACTCAACTTACAATGTAATTTTTGTTTAACCACCCAACTTCAAAAGATATCTCAATGGTCGTCCAACTTACAATGCAGTTTCCAATTGATCACTGAATTTCAAATGATATTTCAATGCCTACCTAACTTACAATGTAGTTTCTTATAAATCACCCAGCGTCCAAGAACTTTCAATCTTTGACTGAATATCTAGATATATCGAGTCGGGTTGGCCTACCTGACCGTTAAAATTAACATGTAATGAATTTAACGTTGATGTTTATTTTTTATTTAGTAATTTAACAAAAAAAAAACATGTTCTAAATTTAAATAAAAAAAGAAGACTGGTCAAATCGGGTCGAAACGAGACCTATGTGGGCTCTGCTCGGATGGCCAGTTGGTGAACTTAGGTTTATGTTCAAATTTTGTATGTCGAGGCAAACTACCCTGAAAACCTATAGCTGGTCGGCTTCTGCTGAAAACGAACCTCATTCAAAAAAGCCCACCTGCTAAGGGTATAAGGGACAGTCTGGCTAGGCCCACAAAATTTGAGCATAAACAGGTCCACTAGCTAGCCATTCGAGTAGAGCCCACGTAGGTCATGTTTCGACCCGAATTAGCTGTCTAAATAAAAAATAAACAACAAGGATAAATTCATTATAGGCCGATTTTGACAGGTTTGTAGGCCGGCCCGACTCGATACCTCCAGATATTTCGTCAATGATTGGAAGCTCTTGGACATCAAGTGATGTATAGGAAACTGTATAGTAAGTTAGGTGGGCATTGAGATATCATTTGAAATTTGATGGTCAAGTAGAAACTGCGTTGTAAGTTAGGAAACTATTGAGATACCTTTTAAAGTCGGATGGTTAAACAAAAATTACATCATAAATTGAGTGGCCGTCAAAATACCATACGAAGTTGGATGGCTAAGTACAAACCTTGATAAAATTGGGTAGCAACTAATTGATTTTACTCAACATGGTCATGTAAACTAATACTAGTTTATAACAATAGATTGCTTAAATTGCAATTACGTGTAAAATGTGGAGGACTGGACAAGTAAGTTTGGTGACACCAATTAGAAACAATCAACTTTTTCTGTGTACAACGAATCCTCCTTAATAAAAGAAACCATCTAAGAGCATCTCCAATGCATTTCATGGATTGGAGTTGACATGGCAATGTAACAGACGGACCACTAAAAAAAGTGGATAAATAGATGGAGAAGTTTAAAATTTGCTCTAAATCCCTGTTAAATTCTAATGGAGTGGTTATTTTTTCCATTTGTCTAATGGAATGGTTATTTTGGTTTCTCCCCCATCCCATGCCCCATTTTGGAGGGTAGTCACTGTATATATGTACGCACTGCTCCTGTCTAGCCTCAAGTTTCTCGATTTTTTTTTTTTTTTTTTTTGCCAAATTTGAGTTTTCCACAGTGCTTTGTAGTCAATATTTGTAGGCGCCAAGAGAGAAACATGGTTGTGTGCCCCCCCCCCCCCCTCCTCCCAACAAAGTCAAAAACACTGTTCTAAAAATTGGAAAAACAGGATCCCAAACGAATGCTAAGAAAGGCTTGAAAAACTAGAGCAATTTGAGCATCAAGAAATTGAGTAACGCTATTCTACCACATAGTGTACCACATCAAATATCACCCTCTCACATAGGTGGTGAGGTCCCACACAAAACCATGTGAGAGGGTGTGCACCCAGTGTGGTAAACTCTAACCCTATTTGAACAATCAAATTTGGATTTAGAATTAAACTATATTAAAAGAAAGAAAGTTCGCAAGATTTGTTTTTTTTTTTTTATTTTTTTTTTTTGAAAGTTATGAATGAATATGGTTGGGACTCTCGATTTCATATAGTTAATGCTTTTAATTCCACTCTTCAAATTTGATCCTAGTAATGTGCTCGGTCGAATTCACTTATGTATATAAAGTCTCTCTCAAGTTTAAATAAACTCTAACTAATTCAATGAACTATGTACCTTTATAGCGGGTCATAATAATTAGGTGCATGAAACACAATAATTCATATAGCGATCGCAATAACAACAAATATATATCTCTATTGTCCATTCTATTATATAATTTTATTCCTAATTCTAGATTGTTAGATCACCTCTCGGATTATCAAAACAACCCATTAAATCAATGAATTAGTGGTCAGTTAATACAGCATTAAATAAAAAATAAAACAAACACATGCAATGTGTACGTAAAACTTGAATTATCAAATTAAAAGAGCAAGACTATGCTACATCGCTTGTTCCAACTAAAAGTTTAGTTGTTCATAGTCTTAGAATTAAAAACACAACAAATAATATATGAAAATATCACGAGTTATAAAATTAACAGGGAAAGAACTCTGGCACCAAGAATTATCTTCACATCGTCAATCTATAATACTAACGTCCTTTGCCTTCACTTTTGCTTCCAAGATCTTGATGAAAGGATGTTGAATTATGCCTCTTGAAAGTATGCGCAAAAATCTGGAATTCATGCATGTCATGTCTCTTAAATAGTTGTAGTTAAAACCTAGGCCCCTAAGGAATGAAAACAAGACAAAATCGCGAATTGGGCCTGACTTCGCTAGGTCGCGTATAAATGCGTGACTGCACAGACCAAAGTCTGGTGGGCGCACAATTCAATAAAATCAAAATGTCAATTTGACGTATAGTCTCGCGGCCACCTGCATGATATGGCGTGACCATGCAGTTCAACTTTTCTTGCGAGATTTTCATCTTTCAAATATGTTTAAGTAGGATCTCTTTATCTTTTGATTGCAACACATTAGTCCCTGAACTTCAGATTCACTTCAATTCTTCATTCAAACTTCAATTCATCTTAAATTAAACCCTTGAACTTTGATTTCTTGCCCTTTTAGCTCCAATACTCATCCAGTTTCGCATTATATCCATGAATTCCTTCATTCTTGTGATATTGGGATATTTTCTGCAATATATACAAATAAACAACAATTATGTAAAGTTTATCTTAGAATGACAATATATTATTCCAATTTAGGCATATAAATAAGTTTATAAAATACGCTTATCAAATACACTCAAACTAGAACCATAGTTCGTCCTCGAACAAAGCAAAATTAACCTAACAAATAAAAATAACAAATAACAAATATTTTTTTCATGTCAACTTGTTTACCATACGCCTCAAAAATCCATATCACATTATACCATAACATAGAACTTTGAACAACACAATGAAATAGTTCTATTTATTAAATGTTAGACTTTCAAGCGTGTGTGAATAGTCAAAATCAAACGAATACCTATACAAAAACACACTTAACATAGTATGGGTTATTATGCAAAAGCAAACCGGAATCCATGTAGTCAACCTATGATGTTCTAATGATTTATCTTACAACTATCATGGATGATCATAATTTTCTGCTTTTCTCTCAAATCTCACATTTTCCTCTATAATGGTTTCTAAGTATTTTTAAATTGCATTTTTTTTCACACAAGATAGTCAGAATTGAAAATATGTATGCAGAACAAGTTGCTAGTAAGCAATCCCTAATTCCACACCCCCAATTTCCAAAGTTTTAAACTAAGCTTGTACCATGCACTATATCATTATATGAACGACTTTTTCTTTTCTTTTATTTGTTTTTTACCATCTTTGTGCGATATTTTTCTTATTTGCCTTCTATGTGACCCTCTAGCGAGCTTTAAGTCGGTGACTCCCAACCAAACTACTTTGGGGCACAATGTTTAAATAACCCCTCATACTTAATTAGTCGAGTCACAAAGGCGACAAAGAAAAGTTAAAGATGTTTATGCGTCTTATGTGTAAGTCTTCTCTACTTTAAGCTTTCTAAGTGACCCATGTAACGAGATTTGGGCTGATATCTCCCAATTCAAATGAATTTTGGATACCAGGTTTCCCTTAAAAGCTTACGTGCTCGACTCACAAAGGCTATGAAGAGTGGAATAAGACTTTTATTAATTTTCTTTTGCTAGTACTAACTTATATTCGTTGACCAAGCTCTTTCAACCAAAGGTGCAAAATCAAGAATCACCATACCCTCAGCCCATCAATACATGCATATACTAACATTTCCACCCTCAAACTGCTTTTTGAGCTATTTGGTTGTAATTTAAGTCTGGATGTTTATACATCTATGTTTCGGGATTATAAAGTCATTCATATGTTCAAGTTGCGTATATATACCCCCCACATATGTTAAACATACTCCTACATAAGTAATAATTTAACAATGGCTATGTCCTCAAGAATACATGAAAATCTAACATCGATAACTAGTCAAGCAAAATCAAGTTTTCATGTTGTCCATTATTTTAGTTAAAACACAAAATTGAGTAAAATTATGTCCTAAGCAATAAACAAATTAACAATTTTTTTATATATACCTAAGAATCGAGTGAATGAGTAAGAGAATGAGTGAGATCCCACCCCCAAACTAGAGTTGTACATTGCCCTCAATGTATGTAGAGAAGATATAAGAACTGAATAGACACAAAAGAGTGGGTTCAAGTGCTTCCAGGGTTTGGAGATGCAATATCTTCACATGGAGCTTTTCTTCGATATTATTAGGATGTTTTAGACCTGCTTCTTTTGTTTCCACTCGCAAATAACAGATAAGTAACATTAAAACACATCAATATCATAAGAATTCAGAGGTAAACATGACCACAACCCCCAGACTAGAAACTAAGCATAAATCTGAATTTTCAAATATAATTGACCACCCATATTCAGCTCCTGACATCACCTCGAAAACTGAAATTTCACCTAGCCATCTCCGGGCATATGAAAGTACATAACGTGGTCTATAACATATCAAAAATTCAAAGCATTTAGAGTTCAATAGGGTCATGAAACGGGGAGTCAAAGTGGTCATTGCAGACTAAAAATTAGTGCAATGACCTGCAGTGACCCTACAATAAGTGCCTTAATGTGCCTAAAGTGTCACATCCAAGTGTTGTGCATTGTGATGATGCAAATCGTGAGCTAGTAGCATATAATCGATGCTAAGCATGTATAGAAGATTATTATCCAAAAAGTCATACAAAATTCGATAAAAAAGCTCACTTTGGCATTTTATCAAACACAATGTGTCCTCTAGTTGAAACTAAGAGAAATAATAAAGTTTGAAACTAGAAGTTATCCCAGATTTTTCACATAGTTTACACATCCAAATTATTATCAAATCCTAGCCCAACTCAAGCTTCCATCATACACATAATCAAAATTCCACAAAAGTATGAAAAACCTTCCAAGTTAGTGTAAAAAATCATACGTTTTTGGAGGATTTTGATGTGATGCAAACTTGTTTGATGCTCAATTTCACATGAAAGTATGTGATTTAGGTGGTACAAGAAATTGAGGTGAATTTTTTGGGGGAGAGAATTTGTGTTTGACGTTATGATTTTTGAACAATACTTGTGCAAGTTTAAAAATTGTCGAATTTTTGCTGCAAACACCTGCGTGACCGCTTGGGAGGAAAACCCGGGGGCCACCCTTTATATATCTAGATACACTGCTTATTTTGATGGCACCTGCGTGGCCACCCAAGTTCATAGGGCGTGACCAGGATGTAACCCGGATAGAACCTAAACATTTTTGAATTTTTGAATTTTAAACTCGATTTTCGACCCCTAAACTCCTCGTGATGCATACAATCAACCACCTACACTTTGTTCATGTCTTAAAATAACATGACATGCTTGTGTTTATCATTTAACACTTACAATTCAAGCATGCAATGAGGATCAAAATTTTCGTGGAATGATCATGCTATGCAAGCTCTAACATATACCAAACTTATGCTTTCATAATTAAGGTCAGATTTCAACAATGATCATGATGCTTAAACATTCAATTAAGGACTATGCACTAATCAACCACAACATGTTTATTCCCGCAGTCAAGTGCCGATTCCCTCTATTGGCTCTTCTCTCTTCCAAGTCTTTCAGTCGTGCACTTGTTTATTCTCGCAGCCAACTACCGACTCCATCTCTCCAAATATCCCCTCCAAACTGTCGACCTTTATCTCCCAGTAGGCTGTTCCTTCTCCATAAGGTCTCTATTCTGCCTTTTATTTACTTCAATTCAATCAGCTAAAGTCTTGTGTCCAATTTAGGTATTTGCCCAAATATAAAAGCTCAACTAATTCTTGTACCAATTAGATATTAAGGCCCAATTAGTGTAGGTTTATTCTTGATACCTCAATTCTTTAAAAAAAAAATGTAAATTGGTCCTTAAGTCTCTTCAATTGTACATTTAAATTCTTGACATCTTTGTTCTTCATTTTGTCATCCATCTCATCTATGAATTGTTTGCGATTTAGTCCTTTTTGTGCGATTTTAGTCCATTTTTCCTGATTAGCCTCCAAATGTATCCAAATTTGAGTTTTTTTCCTAAAACAAACAAAACCAACGCATAATAAAGCAACACCACATCTAAAAATACTTAGGGGCGTTCTGTTTGTATTACAATTTCTGTTTTTATTTTTGAAATTTTCTCTATTTTTTATTTTCATTTCCCATTTTCAAATATGCTGAAAACCCGTTCTATTTGCAATTTTTGAAAACTGTTTCTAAAAATGAAAAAATGAAAAACATGTTCTGTTTGAAATTTTGCAGAATGCTACTTTGACTATTTGTAATTAATTTGCTTGTAGGTTATATCATAAAGCAAAAAAAAAATTGTCTTTTGAAGATTTACTTTCTATTATAAGAAATTAACTTATCTAATTTTAATTGGACTGGTTTAATAATGACTAGAAAATATTATAAAAATAGATAAAGTCATTAATGATCAAGTCTCAAAAAATTTATAAGAAATTAGCTTATCTTATTATTGTTGCCACATTCATGTTTAAGTCAAAATTAAACACGAGTCCATGTAAACAAAATAATCACACAAAGAGTTTGACTTAACAAAATGGATACAAGTAGTCATAAGTCAAAATAATCAAACATAGAGTCCATGTTCAAGGCATTTTTTGAATTATTACCGTAAATATAGAGTTTACTGATCCAACCTCATACATAGAAGCAAAATAACTCATATTTATATTGTTGAAAATTCTATATTTATTGTAAATTTTTTCGCAAACAGAATATTTTTTCCAACATGATAATAACAAGAATTCCCACTGAATGTTTTTTGTAATGTAGATATTGAATTTAATAAAACTTTAATCTAGGCTTGGTTCCAAGTTAGGATAATTCTCAAAAAAAAAATATGTTTTCCGCGTTTTGAACATTTTTAGTTGAAATACACTGAAAACGCCCAAAACGAGGTTTTGGACGTTTTGCGTTTTGTGTACAATTTTTTTTTTTTTTTTTTGTGTTCTAAGATACGTTTTGAAAATGGTAAAGAGAACTCATTTTTAATGTTTTCAAAAATAAAAATAAAAAATGGCCTCAAAACAGTAAAGAGAACAAGTTCTTAAAATTGTCAAAATTTAAGGCTAAGATAAGTATGAAAAACATACTTATTAGTTCTTCAGGATGATTTACTAAATTTGAATGCCCATCTTTCTCTTTACCTCCATCAACGACTTCTTTAGTTTCCTCGGCTTTTTCGTCTGAATTTCCTTCAACTAAACCCTAGTTCTAGTAGTGATTGCAAAAGCATGCTCCCTTAGGTTGGTTTCAGTATTACTAAGCAAATGTCCAGGTTGTCTATCTAACCTACTCACTACCAACTTTGATGAGTTCCGGAGTGGCTCAACGAGCGTTGACCCGTTGCACGTGCCCGTAGGACCAATAACGAGACAAAGAGCCAAAAGAATCAAGCAGGCAATGCAAGGATTCATGCAAGCGTGGATGGACGAGTGCTCTAGTGCAAAGACTTCATTTATATTGCATAACAAAGTGGAAGAGGAACCAAAGTTATCACAATGCATTTGGATCAAGGAAGAACAAGAAAATAAGGCAGAAGAAGGATCACGGCCGTAAACTACCTTTTCACGGCCGTAAAATGCTATTGGCAGATTTTTGCAGAAAGGCCTTCACGGCCGTAATGTGTCTGCTTACGGCCGTAACTGAAATAGAGGACTTACGGCCGTAATAAATGTCTCATGGCCGTAACCCAAGATTTTATAACTTATATTTTTCAGGAGGTTGATTACGGCCGTAAAGGGGATTGTCACGGCCGTAACAAATGTTTTAATTTTGAGTCCGTAGCTTGATTACGGCCGTAAACTCATAAGTCACGGCCGTAACCTAGGTTCCGAATTTTAAGTTAATGTTTGGTGTTTTAGCTTTTTAGTTTAGGTTGAATTCTAGTTTATTTTTAGTTGCTTTATTTTATTTGCCTATATATATGGCTTTATTCAGCATTGTAAAATACAACTTTTTATCTTGAGATTAATGATATTGAAGGTGAGATATTCCCTTATATTTTCTTCGTGTTCTCGTCGAACAAATTAAACTTATCAAAGGATTTGACAACCTTTGTGGCGTTCCCCCTTTGTGGTTCTTATCTCCGCGTCGTAACGGGTTTTGGGTTTAATATACCCATAGTTCTTGCATCGTGAGGTCGGGGTTGCATTGTTACTGTCTATTATCTTGGATTTTAGAGCTTTCCGACGTTTAATTCCGCATGTTCTTGGTGATCCCCGTATCGGATCACATCATCTGGTATCAGAGCCTGTCTCTAAATCCAATTATTTAGTATTCCAGTTCTTTTTCTTTTATTTCCAGTTATTAATCATTCAAAAAAAAAAAAAAAAATCATTCCAATTCCTGTTTCTTGAAATTTCTCCAGAAAATTCAAGATTTGCCAATTTCTGTTTTCTTGTTCTTGATTATTCTTGTTGGATAGGATAAAAAAATAAATAAAAAATAAATAAATAAATCTGAAAATTATAAAAAAAAAAAGAAGAAAAAAGATAGTGTTGATTTGGACAAGAAATCAAGAAAATAATCTTGGGCAAATCTTTCCAACAAATCCTTGTTTCCATAAAATTCTTTATTCTTGTTTCCATAATTTCTTTCTTAAATTTCCTAATTCCAATATTTTCCATCAACTTTCCTTATTTACACTTTGGGGTTTATTCCACAAGGACCAAATTCGTGACTAGTTTGGTGGGTTCTTTGAGAACGTGGGAAAAAAAGGGAATAGAGAGGAAAAAGGCAGAGTGGTGAGATTAATAGAGGGAAAAAGCCAAATTGAGTGAAACACGAGCGATAAAACACGTGAGGATCTTTATTTAATTTTTTTTCTCTTTTCTTTATTACTAACCATGTCACAGAAGGAAGTTTCGTCAACGAAAAATGATCTTCAAGATTTTAAAATGCTTGCAATGGTGGAGGAACGTTTTGCAAAATTGGAGGCGAGATTGGATGCCAAGTTGGAAGCAAAATTTGGTCCACAATCTGGCGTGAATGTGGAAAGGGCTAATAATCTGGGGGAGACACGAGGTACGGGAAATGTTCAACCACGTCAGGAACAACCGCGCAATTTTCCTAATTTACGGAGGCCACTAAGGTATGACTTCAACCCACAATTTAGAGCTAGGAATGAACGTGTTGAGGTTGTTGATAGTGATGAGGATAGTGGTGAATTATCTATTACTAGTGTTGGTAGGAGACGAGATCGGGGAGAAAGACGTGATAGGGGATATAGGCGTGATCGTAGGGATGATGTAGATGGACATATTGGTAATATAGAAATGTCCATTCCCTCGTTTCAAGGTAAAGGTAATCCGGACGTTTATTTTGAATGGGAAAATAGGGTAGAATTGATTTTCGATTGTCATAATTATTCTGAATCTAAAAAGGTTAAATTGACAGTCGTAGAATTTACTGATTATGCTATAGTATGGTGGGATCAATTGGTAACTAGTAAAAGGAGAAATGGGGAGAGGCCTATTGAAACTTGGGATGAGTTGAAGGCCCTTATGAGAAAACGATTCGTGCCTGGACATTACTATAGGGATCTCTACCAAAAATTACAAACCCTTTCCCAAGGTAGTAAGAGTGTGGAGGATTACCATAGGGAGATGGAGGTTGCCATGATTAGGGCTAATATAGAGGAAGACCCGGAGGCAACCATGGCTAGGTTTTTAAATGGTTTAAATCGAGATATTGCTAATGTTATTGAATTGCAGCATTATATCGATTTGGAGGATGAGAAAGGGGGAGAAGTGGAGGATGAGTATAAGGATATGCCAGCTCTAGAGGATGTTAGTGAAAATGATGATGCGGACTATGCAGTAGCTAAATCACTTGTCACTAGGAGAGCCCTTAGTACTCAAGTTAAGGTGGAAGAGTCGGGTGAGCAGCGAGAAAATATATTTCATACTAGGTGCTTTGTGAGTAACAAGGTGTGTAGTTTGATAATAGATGGGGGTAGTTGTGCGAACGTTGCTAGCACTACTCTAGTAGAGAAATTGTGCCTACCTATGCTAAAACGCCCTAGGCCATATAAGCTACAGTGGTTAAATGAATCGGGCGAGATTAAGGTAAATAAACAGGTGGTAGTTGATTTGGTGATTGGGAAGTATGAAGATAGCGTGGTTTGTGATGTGGTACCCATGCATGCGGGGCACATCTTGTTGGGCAGGCCATGGCAATTCGATAGGAAGGTTATTCATGATGGATTTAAAAATAGGTATACCTTCACTAAGGATGGGAAAAATGTCAAACTAATGCCTTTGTCACCTCAACAGGTCTACGAAGACCAACTGAAATTGAAAAGTGAGGAAGAGAGAAAGAGGGTCGGGACCACGATCCCGGAAAAAGGAGAGTTGAGTGAACAGAAGAGGGTCGGGACCACGATCCCGGAAAAAGGAGAGTTGTGTGAAAAATCGAGAGTTGGGACCACGATCCCAGAAAAATGAGAGGGTGTGAAGAGTGCCAGTAAAAGAGAGAAAACCAAAGTGAGCTTCTACGCAAAACAGAGTGATATCACCAAAGCTATTTCTACAAATACGCCAGTGATTTTACTAATGTACGAGGAATCTCTCCTTGTACTTGATGAAGCTAACCACTCCCTCCCCAGTTTAGCTGTGTCTCTTTTGCAGGAATTTGCAGATTTATTTCCTGAGGAGATTCCGAGTGGGCTGCCGCCAATTCGAGGGATTGAACACCAGATTGACTTCGTGCCAGGAGCGGTCATTCCAAACAGGCCAGCTTATAGGAGCAATCCAGAAGAGACCAAGGAGCTACAAAAGCAGGTTGAAGAGCTGCTGAAAAAGGGCTATGTTCGGGAAAGCATGAGCCCATGTGCAGTACCAGTTCTGTTGGTACCCAAAAAGGATGGGACTTGGAGGATGTGCGTGGATTGTAGAGCAGTCAACAATATTACGGTAAAGTATCGCCATCCCATACCTAGACTTGATGATATGCTTGATGAACTTTATGGTGCTAGTATTTTTAGTAAGATAGATCTTAAGAGTGGTTATCACCAAATTCGTATGAAAGAAGGTGATGAATGGAAAACCGCCTTCAAAACCAAATATGGTTTATATGAATGGATGGTTATGCCGTTCGGCCTCTCAAATGCACCTAGCACTTTTATGAGATTAATGAATCATGTCTTGCGTGCTTACATTGGTAAATTCGTTGTGGTATACTTTGATGACATTTTGGTATATAGTAAGAACTTAGGTGATCACATTGAACATTTAAGATCTGTTTTGGAAGTTTTAAAAACTGAAAAACTATATGCTAATTTTAAAAAGTGTACTTTTTGCATGGAAAAGGTAATTTTTCTTGGTTTTGTCATTAGTGCAAATGGTGTTGAGGTAGATGAGGAGAAAATTCGTGCTATTAAAGAATGGCCAACTCCCAAAACTATTACGGAGGTTAGGAGCTTCCACGGGTTGGCTGGGTTTTATAGGAGATTTGTTAAAGATTTTAGCACACTTGCAGCACCACTCACAGAAATAGTCAGGAAAAGTGTAGGATTCCATTGGGGGGTAGCACAAGAAAATTCTTTTAAAATGCTTAAGGATAGGTTATGTTCTGCACCGCTTTTGGCTTTACCTAACTTTAACCAAACTTTTGAGATTGAGTGTGATGCATCAGGAATAGGTATTGGAGCCGTTCTTATGCAGGAAAAAAGGCCGCTTGCATTTTTCAGTGAAAAACTGAGTGGGGCAGTTTTGAATTATCCTACCTACGACAAGGAGCTTTATGCTCTTGTTCGTGCCTTGGAAACATGGCAGCACTATCTGTGGCCAAAGGAATTCGTTATACACACTGACCACGAGTCACTGAAACACCTCAAGGGGCAAGGTAAGCTAAACAAAAGACACGCCCGTTGGATGGAATTCATTGAGACCTTTCCATATGTCATTCGCTATAAGCAAGGTAAGGAGAATGTGGTAGCAGATGCCCTTTCTTGCAGGTATGTTCTCTTAACTTCTTTAAATGCGAAGTTGCTTGGGTTCGAATATATTAAAGGTATGTATGCTAATGACCCTAATTTTTCTACCATTTATGCTTCATGTGAAAAAGGTGCAATTGATAAATTTTATAGGCATGATGGCTATTTGTTTAGGGAAAGTAAAATTTGTGTGCCTAATTGTTCTATGCGTGAATTGCTAGTACGTGAGGCTCATGGTGGGGGGTTAATGTGACACTTTGGTGTTACTAAGACATTAGAAACTTTACAAGAGCACTTTTATTGGCCTAAAATGAAAAAGGATGTTCACCATATTTGTGAAAGGTGCATAAATTGTAAGCAATCTAAGTCTAGAGTCTTACCACAAGGTTTGTATACACCTTTGCCCGTACCTAATGAACCTTGGGTAGATATATCTATGGATTTTGTGTTAGGTCTGCCTAGGACAAAAAAAGGTAGAGACTCGATATTTGTGGTGGTAGACAGGTTTAGCAAAATGGCGCATTTTATTCCTTGTAATAAAACTGATGACGCAACAAACATAGCTGACCTATTCTTTAGGGAGGTTGTGAGACTCCATGGGGGTACCTAGGAGTATTGTGTCTGATAGGGATGTTAAGTTCCTAAGCTACTTTTGGAAAGTCTTGTGGGGAAAGATGGGTACTAAATTATTATTTTCTACTACATGTCACCCGCAAACTGATGGCCAAACGGAGGTAGTTAATAGGACATTAATCCAACTTTTGCGCATTGTAATAAATAAGAATTTAAAAAGTTGGGAGGAATGTTTGCCATTTGTGAAATTTGCTTATAATCGATCTATGCATTCTACTACTTCATGTTCGCCTTTTGAAGTTGTTTATGGTTTCAACCCGCTAACTCCTCTTGATTTAATTCCTTTACCTGTAGATGAACGGAGCAATTTGGACGGGGCGAAAAAGGCTAAACTTGTGAGGGCACTTCATGAAAAGGTGAAAGAACAAATTGAAAAGAAAAATGAGCGTTATGCAACTCATGCCAACAAAGGTAGGAGGCAAGTGACGTTCGAGCCAGGTGATTGGGTGTGGGTGCACTTGCGAAAGGAGCGATTCCAAACCCTAAGAAAGTCTAAGTTGCAGCCAAGAGGCGATGGACCTTTTCAGATCCTTGAAAACATAAATGAGAATGCATATAAGCTCGATCTTCCAGGTGAGTATAATGTGTCTGCTTCATTTAATGTTGCTGATCTTTCTCTGTTTGATGCAGGTGATGATTCGAGGACGAATCCTTTTCAACAGGGAGGGGATGATGAGTTCCGGAGTGGCTCAACGAGCGTTGACCCGTTGCACGTGCCCGTAGGACCAATAACGAGACAAAGAGCCAAAAGAATCAAGCAGGCAATGCAAGGATTCATGCAAGCGTGGATGGACGAGTGCTCTAGTGCAAAGACTTCATTTACGTTGCATAACAAAGTGGAAGAGGAACCAAAGTTATTACAATGCATTTGGATCAAGGAAGAACAAGAAAATAAGGCAGAAGAAGGATCACGGCCGTAAACTACCTTTTCACGGCCGTAAAATGCTATTGGCAGATTTTTGCAGAAAGGCCTTCACGGCCGTAATGTGTCTGCTTACGTCCGTAACTGAAATAGAGGACTTACGGCCGTAATAAATGTCTCACGGCCGTAACCCAAGATTTTATAACTTATATTTTTCAGGAGGTTGATTACGGCCGTAAAGGGGATTGTCACGGCCGTAACAAATGTTTTAATTTTGAGTCCGTAGCTTGATTACGGCCGTAAACTCATAAGTCACGGCCGTAACCTAGGTTCCGAATTTTAAGTTAATGTTTGGTGTTTTAGCTTTTTAGTTTAGGTTGAATTCTAGTTTATTTTTAGTTGCTTTATTTTCTTTGCCTATATATATGGCTTTATTCAGCATTGTAAAATACAACTTTTTATCTTGAGATTAATGATATTGAAGGTGAGATATTCCCTTATATTTTCTTCGTGTTCTCGTCGAACAAATTAAACTTATAAAAGGATTTGACAACCTTTGTGGCGTTCCCCCTTTGTGGTTCTTATCTCCGCATCGTAACGAGTTTTGGGTTTAATATACCCATAGTTCTTGCGTCGTGAGGTCGGGGTTGCATTGTTACCGTCTATTATCTTGGATTTTAGAGCTTTCCGGCGTTTAATTCCGCATGTTCTTGGTGATCCCCGTATCGGATCACATCAAACTTTCCTACTTGATTCCTCAATTCTTTGATTTCTACTTGTTGATTTAGCAACATATCTTGTTAGACGATGAAGAGACAAATAATTTTGACATTCTTAAGTGGTAGAGACAAAACGAATGTCAATACCCAGATGTTTCTATGATAGCACGAGATCAACTAGCACCTAATGTATCAACTGTAGCATCGGATACTGCTTTTATAGCATGTGGTAGAGTTCTGTTTCATTATAGGTCCAAGATTTGAAGATGACGTATTGAAGAGCTTAATGTGTTTAAATTATAGGGAGTTTGAGGAGATACGGATACAAAATAGAATAAGTGAAGTTATGATCGAGGAATTCGAAGAACTAACTATTGGTAAGTAGTTATTTAATATTGTCTTTACACCTTTACTCTATACGGATTTTTCTTTTTCTGTATTTTTAATTCTTTCTTTCAAATAAAAAAAAAATTGTTCATGTAACATTTTGTTCATATACAATTTTAACTTCGTCTACAAGGAATTAAATTTAGCCATTCTCAAGCCTGAAATGAAGGAGGAGGAGGATTTAAATTTTAAATTCTAATCAACTTCGGACTTACAAGAATGTTATATTTCCTAAATTAAATGTTACTATTCTTAATCTTACCATTAAAAAAAAGTTACATAATGTCTAGCATCCACTTTTATTATTACAAGAATGTTACATTTTCATCCTAAATTAAATGTTACAATTCTTAATCTAATATTATATCTCAATGTCCAATTCAGTTTTTCACTTTAATTTTACAAAAAAAAAAACCGGCTTGTTTGGCTCATGCCCATGGTTGGGCCCAAACACCCCATGTGAGAAACAAGCTTCGAGCCGAACCTAATCGCGTAGTAGATGAACTGAGTCGGCTCGGCTCTACCCATTTGTCATCCTTAATTACCACTCTGTAAGAGTTCGTCACAATCACCCATATAATTTGTAACATTTGTTACTAGAAGGGTCACAAAAAGTCAAGGTTGATGCAAATCAAACAGTTGAAGTTGCGCAAAATCACAATTAGTCATATTATGGTTACAATTACTCAGTAAACTCATTGCATTTGTGACTAGCAGTGTCACACAAATTTACAGTTGATGTTAATCAAACGATCACATTATGTACTCATCATGAGTCGCACAAGTAACAATTAATCAATATTTTGATCACGATCATCTAATAATTGATCACAATTATCCATAATTATCACGGGCAGTCAACCACCCCCACCTGCCCCCTTCCCTTCTCCATCACAACCATGCCCACCATCACCGCTCACTATTGAAGCACACATGTTGCTTTCCAAAAATCACCACCACCAGATCTACATCACCACCAAAATGAACACCTAAACACCATTAAAAGCTTCCTGGTATTGCACCACCGCCATCAACTATACATCCTCGTGCCACCACCACCACCATCATCACACCACCACAATTAGTGTTTTTTATTAGATCTCTTAAATACTTATTATTGTCTGAATGGCTATAATTTCAAAATAACCTAGTCATTCACCTCATAGCTTTCATCTCAATGGTGGTCATAATCTTCCTACATTCAATCGACTTCGAGCTCTCCAAATTTTGCTAGAGTTGTTGAGCAGTGCATATCCATCGCACAAGTCCTTCCACTACTGCATTTCTTAGTAAATATCTAGTTATCATCGGCGGTGGCCTTCCATAATTCTTGCAAACCACCACAAACATAATTATCAGGGAAGGAAATTAGTTGAGATAGTCATCACCCATAAAATATTTTTTAAGTGGCCTTTGACCAAAAGTGAAAAAATAATGTAAATAGAAAAACATATTAAAATGTCAAAAGACTTTTTTACCCATAATATGTTAACTTAAAATTTCCTCTTTTTTCCCCATAAATCTAAGGTTGGAAGGAATTGAATCTTGCACCTCTAGCTAAAAAGTTTGATAACTAAACCACTTGAACCAATAACATTTTCACTAATAAATTATATCTAACAAATATATATATATATGTATATTGTATTAGAAAATATATTATAAATTCAACCAAATCACTTGAGCCAACAACATTTTGTGGAAGAAGTCATATCTAAAAAACATATAATGCTTTCTTTAAAAAAAAAAAAAAAAAATTAATATTTTTTACAATTATTTTAAATTAAAATAGTGATGGATTGAACCTTTAGAATTTAGCAAAAAAATTTATTAGAATCAAACCACATGAACCAACATTTTTTAATAAGTTATATCTAATAAACATATGATGTTTTCCTAAAATATTTTGAAAAAAAAAAAAAATTGAAGTTAGACATTTAATAATACCAAATAATTACTTTATATACTTATTATAAGAAAATTTATTTTTTTAACTTAAATTGAATATTTAATGCGCATATTAATATTGGTTGATTGCGACAACTTAAGGTGACTCCAAATGCCTATCAAGATGATTCATTCAGTTCACATGATAAGGGAAAGGAAAATAGAGTTACTTTCTCTCAACCGAAGAACTGTTATGCTACACAAAGCCTTTGTAACAAGTTCAATGTTGTTCCAGTTGAGAAGACATTACAACTTCAGATCTGTTCATAACAAGGTTGAAGTCGTTACTTTGTACACATCATGAGTTTTGTGTCGTTCCAGTACAAGTAACTTAGTACTGAGGTTGAAGTCATCACTATGTACACATAACGAGTCCAATGTTGTTCAGTAGCAAAGACCAACTGATTCAGGTCTGTTCATAACGATTTAATGTATACACATAACGAGTTTGATGTCGCTCCAATTGAGAAGACTTTACTGCTTTAGGTCTTTTCATAACGAGGCATAAATCGCTACTTTGTATACATAACGAGTTTAATGTCATTACACCAAATTTATAATAATGCCCCCGTCGTCATAAATTCCAATGGTCAACAAACTCACGCTAAATTTTCGAAACAA
Organism: Ligustrum vulgare; assembly: GCA_963555705.1. Taxonomy (NCBI): domain Eukaryota; kingdom Viridiplantae; phylum Streptophyta; class Magnoliopsida; order Lamiales; family Oleaceae; genus Ligustrum; species Ligustrum vulgare. The sequence continues at coordinate 12,714,380 of OY743186.1, read as the reverse complement.
TGTTTAAGTCATTTTAACGAGTTTGAAGTCGTAATCATTTCGTAAATCGTTCCAGTGTAATAATAACGACATTGAGATCGTCGTAGTCGAAAACAAAATTAAAACGACATGGAAGTCGTTCATTTTGATAAATAACGAGTTCTTGTTTCAGGCTCACAAAATAACATAACGATATCTATCTCGTTTCTGTACAAAATTAACGAAATGGAGATCGTTCCTGTTGAAAAGATAATTAAAACGACATTGACATCATTTCTTCTTATACATAATGACATTAAAATCTTTTTTTCAATAACCGACTAAATATCATAATGTGTTCAATAATGTTATAATGAAAATTTGACGAACTCCATATCATTCCAGTGTAAATTATAACTATAACGGCTTAAATATTGTTTCTTCATTTAGATCACGACATGAAACTTGTTATAACTTAAATCGATGATTGTATCATTATTTTCCATCCGAAATGTCTCCAACATACGTATTTTGACATAAAAAATGTCATAGAAATTGATTCAACTGATTATCAAACTATCGATTTCATTTCAAGTTCTTATAGTTATCTACTACAATAGAACTTCTACAATTGAGAGAAGTGATCAATTATATATTTCTAATCCTTTTTGAAGATATGTTTGGATGTCTTTATATGACTTTTTTTGTTAGTATATATACGTCGGAGGCATTTCGGATAACAAAGAACTATCGAATTATCAATTAGAGCCATAACGAGTTTCATGTCGTGTTTCAAATGAAAAAATGACATCTAAGCTATTATAGTTATTATTTACACTGGAACTATATGAAGTTCGTCAAATTTACACTAATACAATATTAAACACGTATGATGTTTAGTTGATTATTAGCAGAAATATTTTAAATTCGTTATGTATATGAAGAAACGATGTCAATTTCATTTTAGTTATCCTTTCAACTAGAACGATCTCTATCTTGCTAATTTTGTACAGAAACGAAATGTATATCGTCATGCTATTTATGATCTTGAAGCAAAACGATGTAGAACTCGTTATAAATCAATAGAAACGACTTCCATATCGTTTTAGTTTTATTTTCAATTCCAACGATCTCAATATCGTTATTATTACACTAGAACGATTTACGAATTTATAAAGACTTCAAACTCGTTAAAGCGAATTAAATATCGTTTCGAAAATTTAGTGCGAATCGTTGATCACTGAAATTTATTAACGACGGGGGCATTATTGTAAATATACTGTAACGACATTAAACTCGTTATGTATACAAAGAAATTATTTATACCTTGTTATGAAAAGATCTGAAATAATAAGGTCTTCTCAACTGGAACGACATTGACACACAGTAACGACTTCAACCATGTTACTAGGTTATTTGTACTGTAACGTTATGAAACTCGTTACTACCTTTTTTTATTGGAACGATATTAAACTCGTTATGTGTACAAAATAATGAATTCTTCCTCATTATGAACAGATTAAAAACAATATGATCTTTTTAACTCGAACGTTGTAGATATCATTTCGTAACAGAAACTGATAAATCTTGTACATGATCATTGAAAAGAAAATGATAAGCCCAACTCAAGCGATTTCTATTACATGATTAAAATAAAAATCATAACAATATAAATTGATTTCTAACTGGAATGACATTAAACTCGTTATGTGGAACTAAATAGGATGATTTCGGAGTGAGAACTCTCGATTCAGACTATGGAAAATATTGGACTTGGACACAAACATTAGGGGAGTATTGTATCAATTACCCCATGTTTTATGATAATTACATGCCCAACCTGGGCTTGTTAATAACATTTTCGATAATTTCATTAAAATGGGTCTTTTTACTACAAAATTATATGTTGGAAGACCTCAAATTAAAAAGATTGAATTTAGAAACTAGTGGTTTGGCATGAATATTTGGAGACTCTCGGTGTGAATTCTTATTTTTCATTATTCCAACAAAGTTTAATTGAGAAAAAAAGGAAATTAAAAAATAATGGTCAATTTTCAACTTCAAATAGCAAAGTCCCTCATTGACCGTTAAATTGAGATCAAATGCCACAGTTTCATAGTATCAACGAACTCCAAATTAGCAAAATTATCAAAAGCTTTAGAACAAATAAAGAATTTAAGCAATTACAGAATCATCAATGAAATAGATGTCCGTTCTGTCATTCTAGACATCTTCAATAACCACAAGAACTTAGCTTGTGCTCACATAGGCACAATTTGAGAAACTGAATGCTGCTCAGAAAATTTTCAATCAAATTCCCAATCCAGACATAGTATCATGGACCTTTCTTCAGAATATTTACCTTAATATCCCTCAGCTCATGAAAGCATTGTTGTTGTTTTCGAAGTTAATTATGTTAGATTTTTTTAAAACCTGATTCCCATTCCATTCTTGCTACTTTTCTGCTTGTGCAAGTTGTAAAGAGCTTATAAATGTTAAGGCAATTCATGGAATGACTTATAAATATCTTGAGAGACCTAAGCCACTGCCAAGAATAAGAAGACGTGTTGGGATGAAGGAGAGATGAAATTAGATCTAGGTTTTGTTTTGAACAGTCAAAATGGGGGCAATAGAGTCTTTTAACACCCAAGGGTATTTTAATCATTGCTTATATCATTTATTCATTTTCTTGAAACATAAGGCGTTTTAACCAAATAAATAAACATGAAGTAGGTCTTTTTAAATGATTGTTTTGTTTGAACATATTAAAATCAACTTCAGCAAACAACCGAAAGCCACCACAACCATCGCCTGCACCGTACACCCAAGCTCAAACCACAATCTCATCACAAACCATTGCATACACATGCACACATCTTCGAATTTATGTGGCGACCCTCACAGCGGCAAACCACTGCAAGCCACTCGGAGTAGAAGCGGCGATCTCGCCGCCACTTTGTCGGATCACCTTGGGTGAGCAATGTATAGAGAGATGGAAGAGAGAGGTATGTTCGACTGTTGAAGGGTTAGAGAGAAGTGGCCAGATCTATTCTGAACAATTAGTTTTGAACATGATTGATTAATTAATTCAATTAGGGTAATAGGCGCAATTGGTACCTACCTTTCACACTTATTGCGGAATTCGTCCTAAAGTTTGATTTTTTAGCAAATTCACCCTCTATTCATCTTCATCCCCACTCCATACACACCCACTCATTTTCCACCCCCATTCCCCATCGGCCCATCCCCATAAGTCATTTCATAATATATGTGATTTGCAGTATGTATACTTGGTTTATGACTATGTTTCTGAGGCTAGTCTTGCTGTTTGTTTGAGAAATACAAAAAACTCGAATTTTGTTGTGTTGTTTAGCTGGATTCCGCTTATTCAGATTGCTTCTGATATTTCTCATAACTTTGTCTATGTTCATTATTTGACTGGATTCGAATTTGAATTTGTGCACAATCATATGAAGATTAAAGAGCAGTACTGTTATTGTTACAGAGACATCAGTAAATACGAAAATATGTCATTTTGGTATTGCTGAGCTTTGTGGTGAAATTAATTGGCGTGACTTGATCTAGGGTTGTAAGCAAAAATCGTCAAACCGAACTGAAACCGCATTTTAGAATCCATCAGTTTGGTGCTATGTGGACTTGTTAACGAAATGATTTTGAACCGGACCAAACTGATAAAAAATGGTTTGGTTTAGGTTTGAAAATTTTACTTGCATTTTAAAGTCAAACCGGACTGGGGAAAAAATATATAAAAATAAAGAAAATTTTCAAAAATTCGACCAATATATCAAATTCAATAGTTATATAGCTATTTTTGTTAATTTCTGTAATATTTATTACCCAAATAGATAATTAACATACTTAAAAATTTGAATAAATCCAATAATCTCCATCCAAAGATCCAATGAGTGGTTTGAGTACGTAATAGCAGACAATGATAAACTTATATAATCGTTATATTGATTATTTACTCTTTATCTAATCAATAAATCTTTTTTCTTTTTTAAAAAAATATGAAGATCACAGAGATCTTATTGGGCATCAAGTTATTTTTTGACCTTATAGACTTGTAATGTAACATTGTTGACGTAACTTTATTTGTAATATCATAGCCTAAAAAGGGGGACACAATAATTATATTGTAATTTTCCGTGATTTCATTTTGATTTAGTTAGTATATATTTAAATTTATAGTAAATCTATTTAGTTTTTTTAGATTTATTGTCAATAAAGTATAAGTATATACGAAATCAATGAAGTAGTGATATGATATAAAAGTATATAGACAAAAAAATATTTAATGAAATAGGCGGTTTAAAATCGGACCAAACCGTTAGGTTTAGGTTTGAGTTTTTCTAAAATCGTTCTCAAAATGTTTAAAATGGTTTGATTTAGGTTTGAGTTTTTCTCAAACCGTTTTCAATGGTTTGGTTCCAAAATCTGTCAAAAATCGATAAAACTAAACCGTTTACACCCCTCTATTCATCTTCTTCCCACTCATTTTCCACCCCCCATTCTCCATCGGCCCATCCCCACAAGTCATTTCATATTATCTGTGATTTGCAGTATGTGTACTTGGTTTATGACTATATTTTTTAGGCTAGTCTTGCTATTTGTTTGAGAAATGCAAAAAAACTCGAATTTTGTTGTGTTGTTTAGCTGGATTCCACTTATTCAGATTGCTTCTGATATTTCTCATAACCTTATCTATGTTCATTATTCGACTAGATTCGAATTTGAATTTGTGCACAATCATATAAAGATTAAAGAGTAGTACTATTATTGTTACAGAGACATTAGTAAATGCGAAAATATATCATTTTGGTATTGCTGAGCTTTGGAGTGAAATTAATTGGCGTGACTTGATCTAGATTGTGTTGTTAATTGGGAGGAGGAATTGGGGAAGAATATAAAATGTGGGGATATGATGGAGTGAGCGGTGAGGTGCAGATTTTCTCTTCTTTTTGTTTTTTTATTGTAATTATATTACATGGATTTAAAATTTGGAGAAGAAGATGAATAGTGCCAAACATTTTTGTTTTTGTTTTACATTATTTTAAATTAGATAATATGAAATGACTTATTTGTTCTTCATTAAAATAGTTAATAAGTGATTTTTGGGTCAATTAATAGATTTTTGGATGAAATTAGACGACAATGAAGCTTTTAACAAAAAAAAGGGGTAATTAGCACGAAACGTCCCTACGTTTGACATTCATTGTGCAAAACGTTCCAACATTCAATTTTTTGGTGCATAACGTCCCAACATTTTCAATTTCTTGCCCATAATGTCCTTTCTGTTATTTTAAACGGCTCTCCACCGTCAAGTCAGGTTTCAACAGTCAAATTTTAAAAATTATACGTCCACCCCACTCATTCATCAGCCAACCCCAACCCCAAACTCCTCCATATCCAACCCCGTCCTGGAAAACTTTGTCATCGTCTATAGTGGTCATGAATCTAGACAAAAAGGACTTCATAAAAGGAAACATCCATGTTTCTTTTGTGCTGATAAGCTCCCTAGTTAGGATACTAACCATTTTAATGGCTTCTTTTAGTTTCTTCGTACTGCCTAAATTGAAAAAAACTTTAGTTTTTCAAAATCAATGGCGATACTGTTAGCGTGCGATCTGCTGATAATTTTGATGCAAGATCAAAGGCCAGCGCAAATTCTGAAATGGGCATTGACAATTTTAGGTAGCAGGGTCTTGGAATGAAATATGTAAATACTATCAAATGAAATCTTTGATACACGTCTTGTAAATCAAGAACAACATTTTCTTTACCAGCAAAGAAGGACGACAATTTCAAATCCAATTTCATATAATCACAATCACATGAAAATCATATACCTCGAAGTAAGGAGGATGAGATGGAGCCACAGAGGATTGTGTTTTGTGGGTGCAACGGGTTTCTTTGGCTTGAGTTCTTTCTTGGACTTGACAGAATTATCCGATGGATTCAGCCAGCTCGGTTAGAGGCTAGACGGGGACAACTAGCCATAAAGAATTATATCTAGTATCTAAACACCGAGAGTACATCACTACAGTGAAGAAAACATAGTGGGATTTCCCTTCAGTATTCTCGTGGATGGGGTTGGATATGGAGGACTTTCGGGTTAGGGTGGACGTAGAAGACGAGATAGAGTTGCTTTGGAGTAAATGGACAAAAATGCCCTTATAATTTTTAAAATTTGACTATCAAAACTTGACTTAACGATGAAGAGTTGTTTAAAATAACAAAAAGGACGTTATGCATAAGAAAATGAAAACGTCGGGACGTTATGTACCCAAATTTTGAACGTTAGGATGTTTCAAATGTATGGACATTTTGTACCAATTACCCAAAAAAAAAAAGTGAAGGTAATGATAAATTTGTCAAAAAATTAAACGTTGGGACAAATTCCTCATTAAGTGTGAAAGGACTAATTATGCCAATTACGCTTCAATTAATTGCTAATTCTCAAAGATAGTTTGGATTGCATCTTTGAAATGCCGGAACCATGTTATTTTTCCTAATATTTTCCTTATTTCTCAAAAAATTTATTTCATGGAATAGACCTTACGCTAGAGCTAGAATTAGAGCTTCTAGAAGACTATGGACGATAATTCTTTGAAGTGGTGGGGTAATAAGTTTAACGAATTTTTGAAGCACGACAAAAAGGGAAATTTGCGCATTTAGTCCCTAAACGTTTACCTTTTTGTGCAATGAATCCCTAACCTTTCATTTTTTGTGCTACGGTCCTTAAACGTTGTATTATTTGGAGCAACAAATCCTTTTGGATTATTTCCTTCCATTTCAATGTTAAAAAAGTAAGAAAAGACTAAAATGCCCTTATACATTATTGGCACAATTAGTCCCTAAACTTCAAATTTGGTGTATAAGTTCTTAACCATTCAATTAGGCGTAGGTAGTCCCTAAACTTATGCATCTTTTAACGTAATAAGTCATTAACCTTTCAATTTGGTGATTAAGTCCCTAAATATTGCATTATTTAGAGCAACGTGTCCTTTTAGAAGTGTTTCCTCCTTTCCACATTTAAAAATTCAATTTTATTTTTATCAAAAATATTAAAATGCTCTTTTGTTAACAAATAAATAAATAAATAAGCAAATTTTTTGGTAACGTAAAATTTTGTTTCTTGCTTTGTTAGAGAGTCCTGCCGTGTCAATTGAGTTTCTTTAACCATACTAACACAGATTCTTTAGTTTACCACCTGTAAAAATTAAATTAAATTTTTTTATTAAACAAAGAAACAAAAAGAGGCTTTACTTATTTATTTAAGGCTTATCTAAAAACGTAAAAATTACATGGACTCGTATATTTAAAGATCACATTGTAAAATTAAGATGATTAAATCATATTTAAAGGTGGTAAATTGGGAAATTTGTATTAACACGATAAAAACCTTTATAAAAACCCCAATTGATGTGATAGAACGCTCTAACAGAATAAGAAACAAAAAATTTAGGTTACCAAAAAATGCTTATTTATTTATTTATTTATTTATTAATATATGAGCATTTTAATATTCTTGATAAAAAATTAAATTAAATTTTTAAAGGTGGAATGGAGGAAAATTGGCTAAAATGACACATGACGCTAAATAATGAAATGTTTAGGAACTTAAGTGCCAAATTGAAAGGTTAATAACTTATTGAGCTAATAATACAAGTCTAGGGATTACTTGCACTAAATTGAAAGGTTAGGGACTTAAGTACCAAATTTGAAGTTTAGGAACTAATTGCGTCAATAACGTATAAGGGCATTTTAGTCTGTTCTTAATGTTTTAACATTGGAATTGAAGAAAATCATCCAAAGGACCTGTTGCGCTAAAGAATGCAACATTTAAGGACTGCAACACCAAGAATGAAATGTTAGAGACCCATTACACAAAGACGAAAACGTTTAGGGACTAAAAAAAGACTATTGAATTGTTTAGACAATATTAAACTACTAGATTTTTGTTTTACAATTGTGTTGATTTCTTATAAATTATATTGAGTATACAAGTTACAAGGTAATTGGTACAAAATGTTCCTACGTTTGATACTTATTGCGTAAAACGTCCCAACGTTTTAATTTTTGGCACAAAATATCCCCACATTTACAATTTCTTGCGAAAGACATCCTTTCTGGCCCAAAGCATAACCCTGTATTTCTTCTAGACAGTCTCCTAAATGTTCTAGAGTAACTAGAAAGAGATTCTTTAACAAGAAAGAATTCGGCTTTTCACATAGAATTTGAGTTTGAACAATCAAGTTTTAAAAAATAAAAGGGTATTTTCGTCCAAAATGAAAGAAAAGCTTGGAAGTCTCTTCATTTCCTATTAGGCATGGGCGTGGTTCCATATGGTTCTGGTCCCTAGGGAACCGAACTGAACTAAGAACCGATAATTCTTTTGAAAAAAGAATCGGCTATTTTTACAAGAGAAGAATCGAACCGTTCGGTTCTTTTGGTTCCAGTTCTGGTTCCGATTTCCTAAACTAAGATTTTCAAACTTAAGTGATGAAGTCATGGTAGATTTCGGCTAGTAAGATTCGTAAGACAGTAAGGTCATCGACCTTGATCAAAATGCGAATGCAATACTCAAAATTTTTGACATCAAAATATTCACTCCCTTCCAGACAGTAACGTATCTCATTTGCATGTACGTGTTCTTTCTAAAAATTCTTCAATTTCTCCTTGCAATTCTTCACTTTTTCAGGAAACATTCGTACAAGTTCAGCAAATCTTTTAAAAAAAGATAATGATTAATTGTAAGATGAAGATTGAAAATTTATTATTTGTTGATTCTTGAAAAACTGACGATTGAAGGTTTGAAGCTGAACGGTAGAACCAGTAAAAGAAAAATGATTTTTGATTTATGATTTTTTGTTTATTACTTGTTTTGCTTATAGTTATTGTAATGTTTAATAAGTTAATAGTTGTTGGGTAATTGATATTGACTAATAGATGGAATAACATGCATTAAGATTAGAAATTGATGATTTTTTTAAAATTTATATTTGAAAAAAAAATATATCGTGTTTTGTTCTGTTTCTTGGTTCTGATTTTGGTTTTGGTTATGAATTAAGAACCGGAACCGATGGTTCTTGATATCAAGAATCAGAAGCGTTTAAATTTTTGATAGAATCGAATCGAATCGCTGATTCCGATTCTTTTGTCCAGGCCGATATATTTTGCCTGGTTCTTCCTCCCTGAGGTCTGGACAAGGCAGTGGGGCTAGCGTCCCCGATGCCGCTCTTGCCAGCAACGCCATTGATTATGTGTTGCTGGTGGTGGGGAGGACGAGAACAATGAAGTCAACATCAATGTCTTATCACCAGTTCAACAATGAAGTCAACCGTTGATCATTAGCCTTCGGTTGGACTCAGTCACATTGAATCTTCGTGCCAGCGCTGTCCAAGAGTTCACATTAACAAACAGTAAACTAGCTTAATTTAAAGTCAATTAATGTAGAAATTGATTGCAAAAATACTTGGAAACCCAAAAGAAATTATTTTTACTGGAGTACAAGAAGCATCACTAATTTTATTATGCTTAGATCTTCATATCACTCTTCCATGGATGGGTATTCATCTCTCTCTCAAATGTATTTATATGCTAATTTTACGATTCCCTTTTCCTGATACAATTGATTAATATATATGCAAAAAAAAAAAAAAAAAAAAAATCAATGATGGTTAAATCTTGGTGTGCAACGAAGTGGGTTCTTGTTTTGATTGAAGAAAATGATGTTTTTATTTACATAATCCGTCGAAATTATTCTGTGGTGGTGGATAAGATGAGAAGCTGGAGTCTTACAAAATATGTTGGAATTATATATGTTCATAGAGTATAATTTACGACATTTGAAATAAAATATTAATTGATTGTATTAATATGATATTGTGTTTGTCCATGTGTCAATTTGATATTACAAATTGAGTCTTTAAGCTGTTAAACACAGAAAAATTCAATTTGTAATTCGATCTAAAATTAACGTTCACGATCAGTAAATAAATATGGACAATTTATTTTGATAAGATCGTCTAAGTTTTATTAAAGTCTATCTTTGACTTTGGTAATAAAATTAAGAGTACGTTCGGAATGTATTGGAAGGAACCACGTGAAATTAATTTGTGACATTGACCATACAAACTTAATTTCACTTGACTATCATACGTGTGACCTTAATCCTAATCGGATAATGGACTTCGATAACTAACTTGAAGATCTTTGAGGTATCAATGGGTGAGATCAAATTGCTGATCAATATCTCGATACTTTGAGAATTAAAGTGAACTAACGAGGAACATATATTCGTATTATGGAATCCATCACCTTTAAGGTATTATCATAATCTCACTAGTTCTTCTAGTGGACAGTTGAATCTGAGGTCAGTAATTCGACAGTGACTGTGGAATTCTGTGATGTGATGTTATCACATCGAACTGTCAGATGGAATATGAGAGTTGAGAGTTTATGAATATTCAGAGAAATGCATTTTTGTCATTTTAACTTGCTTTGAATATTCGAGTTGATCGACGGGGGTAACATGTAAGAACGATAAATCAGATAATATAATTATTGATTAATTGTTTCAGTTTTTTCAATTTTACTAAGAGTGCAATCTCGTTCTTTTAGTGGAATAAAACGTGATTAATAAATTAATTTTGACTGATCTTAAGTTAATCGGGTCATAATTAATTTATTGGAGCTTAGTTTAATTGGATCTCATCAGGTTCCATCGGCGGCTTCACTATAATAAGCTTATATAGGCTTATTACATGTATTGGCCTATGCAGAAATGGACCTGAGTTATGGTACTAGGCTTGGTAGGGTTTTGGAGTGTAAAGATGTTACAAATAGTCTCCTATGACTATTTTTCTTAACAAAATTGGTAAAGTGGCGAGACACACACTAAAGTGTGTAGTGTGTGTGTTTCCTTTTGGCAAAGAAACTCTAATCCTAGTATAACATAAATCTACAGAAAGGTGATCACACACCTGCATAGCTGTCATTGGAGAATACCGAGGAAGCTTGAGTATTTGAAACTTTGGTGGAATAAAGAAGCAGTTAGAATTAGAAATTATTGTAAAACACGCTACAATGGTAACATATCTTTCATTTTTTTATGCACAAAATTATTTATTCCAAATTAAATATATAGAACAGAAAATCCTGAAACGAAATGATTTATCACAAGAAATGAATTTTTTTGAGTAGAACAACCTGTGTTCCCAATAGAATATGTGGGAGTTTCATTGATTTTTTGTGGTGTGGTGGCTGCTGCTAATGGGAGCTGTGGGTGGAGCTGGAAGACGGGTGGTGACACTGGAGGTGCATGGAGAGATGGAAAAGATGATGGGATTTGACGAGTAGGAGAGATGAAAGTGGGTTTGGAATGTTGGAGACGGTGGCGTTGTATATGGAGGATGAATGGATGAGGGAGCGGCAATAATTGGACGAAAATGCCCTTATAATTTCTAAAAATTGACCGTTCAAATTCAAATTAACATTGAAAAGCCGTTTAAAGTCTTTCGCAAGAAACGGGAAATGTTGAAACTTTTTGTAATAAAAATTAGAACGTTGGAACGTTTTGTACAATGAGCATCTAGAGACGTTTTATGTCAATTATCCCAAAAATAAATAAATAAATAAAATCCTACTTTCAATTAACAATATCACAAGAAACGTTGAATGAATTGATCACGATATCTATTGAAATAGAAGTTCAAAAACAAATTGATTTAGATATTTGAAATTTTAGATTATTATTTTATACTTTTAATTTTTTTTAATAAAAATTATTATTTATTAATATTATATATATTTATTTGAACATTTGTAGGCCCACTATTTGTAATTGACTTAAAGCCCCTAAAATCTCAAGATCAGCCATGAGTCCATGTCCAACGATCCATGTTTAGAGCATCGCAATCTTGGTGTAATTTAACATTTGGAAAAATTACTTTTACAATCAAATTTACATCCTCATGAATTTGAATCAAGATTGTCTTCCAATAGATAGATGTAAATTAAAATTTATAAATTTCATTACTTCATGTTGTTTTTTCTAATTTGCACAAATACTCTTCTTAGTAAATTTTTTAAGTTAATTTAGTTTGATTTTTGTATTTATATGTATATTACTAAAAAATCAATCTAAAAATTTTGAAATTTGGTTAAGAATTTTTTTTTAAAAATTAGTTAAGAAATAAAAAAACAATTTTAGTTCAAGCGCTTACTTACTGTATTTAAAACCTCCATGTATTTCCTTTAGAGCACCTCTAATTATCTATCAATTGGAAAAAAATACATTACCACATAAGAAAAACAAATAATCATTTAATCTCCAATGGTTGGTTTGCATGTTTATGTGGCGTTGACATGGCAAAAACATTATCTAATACTATGTCCAGATATATATTACTTACTAAACAAAATATTGAAGACACATGTATATACAAAAATTATAGGCAATGATCATTGGAAATAAACTTTAAATCCCACTATCTATTTTATCAATATGGGTGAGATGATTATCTACTTAAGTGTCACATAAATCAAAATATTCATAAATCATTAGAGATGGTTTTATATGGAAATATATTTAAATCCCCATAAAATATATATATAATTTAGTGTCTCAAAAATTATTACAGAAATGGGGTCATAGAAGTTGTAAATAAGGATGCAAATTTGCATCTAAATATACTTTTTCTATCGGAATGTTTATTTGTATCAAATTTAAAACCTCCATGTATTCCCTTTAGAGCACCTCTAATGATTTGTCAATTGGAAAAAAATACATTACCACATAAGAAAAACAAATAATAATTTAATGTCCAATGGCTGGTTTTCATGTTTATGTGGCGTTGACATGGCAAAAACATTATCTAATACTATGTACAGATATATATTACTTACTAAACAAAATATTGAAGACGCATGTATATACAAAAAATATAGGCAATGACCATTGGAAATAAACTTTAAATCCCACTATCTATTTTATCAATATGAGTGAGATGATTATCTACTTAAGTGTCACATAAATCAAAATATTCATAAATCATTATAGATGCTTTTATATCGAAATATATTTATATCCCCATAAATCCGCATATATATCCATATATATATATATATATATATATATATATATATATATATATATATATTTAGTGTCTCAGAAATTATTACTGAAATGGGGTCATAGAAGTTGTAAATAAGGATGCAAATTTGCATCTAAATATACTTTTTCTGTCGGAATGTTTATTTGCATCAAATTTACTCATCAATATTGAAGACACATGTATATACAAAAATTATAGGCAATGACCATTGGAAATAAACTTTAAATCCCACTATCTATTTTATCAATATAGGTGGGATAATTATCCACTTAAGTGTCACATAAATTAAAATATTCATAAATCATTAGAGATGCTTTTATATGGAAATATATTTATATCCCCATAAATCCGCATATATCCATATATATATATATATATTCATATAATTTAGTGTCTCAGAAATTATTACTGAAATGGGGTCATAGAAGTTGTAAATAAGGATGCAAATTTGCATCTAAATATACTTTTTCTGTCGGAATGTTTATTTGCATCAAATTTAAAACCTCCATGTATTCCCTTTAGAGCACCTCTAATGATCTATCAATTGAAAAAAATACATTATCACATAAGAAAAACAAATAATCATTTAATCTCCAATGGCTGATTTGCACGTTTATGTGGCGTTGACATGGCAAAAACATTATCTAATACTATGTCCAGATATATATTACTTACTAAACAAAATATTGAAGACACGTATATATACAAAAATTATAATGATCATTGGAAATAAACTTTAAATCCCACTATCTATTTTATCAATATGAGTAGGATGATTATCTACTTAAGTGTCACATAAATCAAAATATTCATAAATCATTTGAGATTCTTTTATATGGAAATATATTTATGTCCCCATAAATCCGCATATATCCATATATATATTCATATAATTTAGTGTCTCAGAAATTATTACTGAAATGGTGTCATAGAAGTTGTAAATAAGGATGCAAATTTGCATCTAAATATACTTTTTCTATCGGAATGTTTATTTGCATCAAATTTACTCCCCCCCCCCCCCCCCCCAATGGGAGATCAATTCGGCGATTTTGGTGATCTAAATCACTAATTTAAGCTAATTTACACCACGATTACGGATGCTCTTATCCTTCATCAACTCACCTGTAGACTGTTCATCAACTAATCCACAGTTTCTGCAGCGAAACAAGACGAGTTACTGAAATCTGGAATGTGGAAAACGCTGTAGTGCCAATCTTTTGATTGATCAGAGATCTGCTACAGAATAAGTTTCAGTTATTTGGAATTGTTTTGTAGTCTACAATCAATGAAAAGACGAATGTACATCAACATCAACAACCCAATAAGCATCTATTCGCCGACTGCCTAATAACAAGGAACACGTTACTGAAATCTGGAATGAACTAATTTGCCGTTCAACGAATTGATCCACCACGTCCTCTCCTTGACCTTGCCCGTGTCACTCGTCCAGCTTCTTCTTCCATGACCACATCTTGTGGAGGAGGTTGAGTAGGTTCATTTGCTGAGGGAGATGCTGAATCAATCAGCATCACTTGCTCTTCACTAGAGCTCAGAGTTTTGGTACTCTCCACATGGGATTCCGCCGGTGTTGTATTCTGTGCACTCAAGATCGCAGGAGGCGGAGCTTCTTTTGAAGTTCCTGAAGACTCTTCATCTTCTGCCACATCTTGGTGCTGACTGGATGTATTAGATGCAGGAGAGGGGGGTTGTTCATTTTGTAGCTGCTCTGATATTTGATTTGGTATGACAGAAGGTTGGCGGACTCCAGCACCTTGCTGCTGTGGCTGCAATGTGAAATCAGCAGTATTTCAATGGAAAACGCGGTTTCTGAAAGAGATTTTAAATTCAAGTTTAAAAGGATCAAGGACAGAAGAGTTGTCATGGTCCACGCACTCGGCAGGTAAACTGAAGAAGTGATTGGATTGGATCACTTTTACGAAAAGGTTTCAGAAGAACAAGAATAAGGAAACATGCATACCATATTACTGGCCACATGTCACAGGAATCGGAAGTAATAGTTAAATGCTCTTCAAAAGTAAATTTATAACAATAGACATGTTATAACCTAAACATTTCAGTTAAATAATCAACAGTTTTAAACAAAAGAAGGCCAACTCAACTCACTGATTTGTGATTGGCAGTCCAATTTCAGTTCAATCCTAAGAGTCTTGCCATGTTGTTCTTATTAATAAGAAAGAAACTAGAGAGAGGACGGAGAAGCCTTTTCTATAAAAGGTCTAGGCACATTGTACTCACGAGTCCTTCTATGAAGAAGCCAGACTATGACCATATGGGGCTACACATGATTTGATCCAAATTCAGAATTATATAAATTATCAAGAGTATGACATGTCATTATCCACTTGTATCTCTTGACTTAATCTAAAAGGCACCTGAACACTTTCAAAAATCAGAAGAATCAAAGCACCCAATTCTCCAGCATGTTCAAAATACACACATCATTGTAGAATGCAGCAGGGCCAATTGTGGAAACAAGAAAAATATAAGCTTGAGAACACATACCTGGGGACGACGAGGAGGTGTTGATTGTGAAGCAATATATTGCAAAATCTCAAAAATCCTAGACTGACCATAGCTTGCGGTCTTTTGCCAGTACAAAACTACCATATCTCCAGCTCTTGTTTTCAGTTCTAACAAGTTACGATCAATATCCATCTCATGTTTCGCAACATAGGGTCTAAAGAAGGAATCATAAACATATGTTGTTCCCTGAAATCATTGAAGTAGAAGATATAATACAGAATCCTGAGATATGAGAAAGGAACTCTCAAAAACTTCATAAAACATTCCAACGGGTAATTGCAGACCTTTGTTTTTGGAAACCACAAGTATAAAAAGAAAGCCAACTTAGCTTCACTGTACATCGGAACCCTTCACAGACAATCAAATAACATAAACGTTAGCCAAGAAACCAAGCTTAATTAAAATTTCTGATAACAAGAAATCTTGCATAAAAATTAAAAAAATAAAATAAAAATCCGAAGTAGGCTTTAAAATATTTACCATGAAATAAACAAGTCACCAATCCTCTCACAAACAGTCAACATAGCAACTAAGATCCTGAAAAGATGAAGAAAAATTACTACTGAAACTATCAGCAAAGCTTGTCAAAGGACAAATACAAATACGAAAAAATACCAATACTGGCACCAAAATCGAAGTTGCTCAATGTCCGGCTTATTCATTTCGACAGTTTTATAGCATTCATATGCAGGATAAGCATAACCAAAAACCATCCTGCAAAAACAAGTGCAGAGAATATGAAACTCATGCAATAACGGTGAATAGGAGTTCAAAAAATTGTGAACCAGAAACCGGAGATAGCACATACACTAGTCCTCTGGTGATAAACGACCCGATCATCTTGAAACCCTATAACAGATATATAGTGTTGACTTTAATAAACAAATACTGAAATTGCAAGCATAGAATTGGACTCAAAGGTTTAAATGTTGAAATTGAAAAGAAAAATGGTTTTACATCTCCATTTTCAGCTCCAACCCCTATTTTGCATTGCCAAAAGCTAATTACTTCCATAGATTCCCTTGTTGATAGATGGAAGGGAATTTAAGCATTTTCTTGCTTTTGATGTCTACTATTTATTTTATTTATTTATTTAACTGTTATCACTTATCACCGAACCCTTAAAATGAGTATTAAATTTAAACATTCTACAAACCCCTCCATTCAGCTTCTGAAATTAGGATTATAATTTATTAAGCTCATTTTTGGGTGGATTAAACTCTAAGCAAAGACTTCTAATGCCCTTCTTTGTTTATACTTCCCCCACAAATTCCCCGTAATACATCAATCAGGAGAATGATTATCTCATTGCAAAACTACTAGAAAAAGAAGAAATAAGCATAACTTAGAAAAAAAAAAAATTCACACAGGGAACTCAACATCATAAGCTCAAAAGCGGGGGGAAAAGGAACAAAATGTACTATTAAACCACTCAAGCTACAATTCACATAATCACCTTATTCTAAAGTAGATAAAACCCTGATAAACTCTTAAAACAGTTGAAGACAAATTGTAAAAGCACGCAAAATATTTTCCTGTAAAAATCTCGCTATACATATCTCGCGAAGTATCTATACACAAACAAACAAACAAAAAACCTTTAAAATATTTAAAAGATATCAATTTTAAATTTATCAATATTTAAGATTAATTATGGCCCATAAAACAATGACTGTAATGTAAACAGATTGGAAACAACCGTTAGTTGAGTACGGTAAAGCAAAGTGCTAGAGTCAGAGATGAAGTTCTTGAGAGCTTCAGGGAGATTTCCAGGCGAGTTTCAGAGGTGGCGCCACCGTGGAGCCCGGGTGATCGCTGATATGTCGGCGGAGAAGACCCGGAAAGGAACAGATTGTGTTGTCGTTTCGAAATTCTATTTTGTGGATTTTATTTGGGTTCGGCAAAATGGTAAGGAAAGTAGTGTTAATATGTAAACGGTACACATATGTTTTACGCTTGTAACCGTTGGATAGGAAATGGATCTACTTTCTGAGATTAAAATCAGGCGGCTGAGAGTGAAAGTTCGATGTATTAGTGCCTTATCCGTTATCAACGTGTTTGGGGACTGGGGTGCGAGGGAATAGGGACATGCAAACGTTCACCTGCAACTGATGCTTTTACAAATTTGCCCCCCTACTTTCAGATTTTGAGCAATAAACTTATAAAAGTTATTTTTAAGTAAATTTTTTAAATATTGTTTATTGATAGCCACATATCAATATTTCGTTGGTCTATTTTCTTGAAAAGTTAAAAATGTGGACGAAAATTTTTGACCAATAGAAATTGTTGACTTTTAGAACCTCGTTTAGTCCATGAAAAAGTTTTGATTTTTATGATTTTTTTGTGTTTTTTATGGATGTGTGGTTTGAATTTATTTGAAAAGTAAAAAATTGTTGGTTTGACTAAAGATGGATAGTTGAGATTGAATTTGCAAATTTTTGGTAAAAAATCTTGATGGACCAAACGGACTCTTAAAAAAGATTGTTCAATAAGATGTTGTCACATGATCGTTTATATACAAATTTTATAAACAATTTTTTCTAAATGGAGGCTTAATGTATACCACTTCTCTAATGTGAGATCCAACTATAGTGTCTATCTTTAGTCATTCTCTAGTTGTGACGATTCTTTGGTTATTTCACAATTGTTCGGAAATTCTTCAACTTTTGATTATGAAAAGAAATTGATGATTTCTATATTTGAGAGACAGTTGTTCTAAACTTTCAAACCTTTCGATTATGTAAAGTTAGTGGAGATTTGTGTAAATTGGATAAATTTGGAGTATTTTGAAGAGAAATGGCTGAAATTGAGTGATTGAGAAGACGATTATGAAATGAAGATAGATAACAAGACATACATATGTACATGATGTCTTTTTAACATGAGTATGAGAGAAATTACATCATAAAATCATTTCCAAATGGGCCCTCAGTAAACACGCTTGTATAGTCTGGTCTATTTTTAAAATGCTGTAATGTACGGTGATGGAAATGGGGGTAGATCGGTGCCGATCCAATCAATTCTGCAGAATTTCGGATCAGACAAACAGTAAAAACTTCGATCGAGTCAGATTCGGATCGGATCTGAATAAATATTAAGAAAAATTTGTTCTATTTTCGTTAACGATAAACATGTCAATATATATAATTCATAAAACAACTAATATAATATCCAATTCATACAACAAAACAAAACATACATAGAAAATAAGAGATTTTGTATCAAATTCAATAAAAGATTATATATTTTAGATTCAATAATTAATTCTTTTACAAAGTTTTTTAATTTTTTAAAAAATAAAGCGGATCACGGATGGATCTCCTCCGATCCACAGTTTGAGATTTTTCGGATCAAATCGACGGATCAAAGTTTTTTGTCATCTCTAATAAAGTACGTAAAGACGTTAAAATAGTAAACATGGCGGCAATAATAAACAAATTAAATCATTATTATACTTTAGAAATTAATAAAGGTTCATGATTTTCTCTTAATAAAGGTTAACTTTATGTAAAATCTAAATTAATAACCTCTTTCCTTTGTTTAATAGAGAAAATAATTAGGGCATTTGAAATCAAGATTGGAATGGTAAATGTGCAACATGGGCATCTTTAAAGCAAATGTTAAAAGGTAATTTTGACACAGTAAAAAAATGAAATAAGAAAATATGTCTACGGAGTCTTAACTTACGTGAAAGTTATGTGATATCATGATAATAATATATATATAAAAAATAATTAAATAAATAAATAAAATAAAAGTTCAAATAAGATTCTCACGTAACAACATATTTACGAGATTATCATTATGATAAATCATTTGATGCAGACGCAAGAAATTACTGACCGTTGCAAAATGAAAACAAGTTATCTTGCTCATAAAACTAAGGATGCTATATTCAGAGTTCACATCAACCTACGTCACATTTTAATTACATGAAATGTTTTTAATATTTGCACAATTTTACTTTATTTCATCATTTTTTTTTTCAAAGTATTATTATTCTTAACTTTCAATTAATTAACATATTTTATTTTTAATCACAATTTATAATCAAATATTCTGCTAATGTGCATTGAAAAGATGGGAAAATATTTATTTTTGATTTTTGTAGTAGTTATTTACTTGGATTATTTAAAAATACGAGGGATAAATAAGTTTTATTTCGCTCTCTTAAGAAATATTTTGGATAAAAATCATCTTTATGGACAAAATATGAAAATTATAGGTGATTGATGATAAAAGATTTATATAAAAAAAACTTGGAAGAATAAGTGTAAAAAAAAAGAAAAACTTAAGGATATTCATTAAAAATAATATGTGGTGTGATTAACAAATATTGTGGTGTCAATATAATTACCCTAAAACTTATATAAATTATTTTTTGATTGCATTTTATCCCATCGTTTTGATTTTAGTTTAATTAGATTGTGTTTTCATTTTCTTATATATAAATTATTTCTTGATTGCATTTTCTTACTTTCGTGTGACTTATGTAAGTAGCGAGTTAATAAATACTCGTAGGGGCAAATTAGAAGTGTCAAGACAGATGAGCCGATCAGACTTGTAAATTTTTATTTTTTTCAATATGTATTTACTATTAAAGCATGAAACTTAAGATTATGACATGAATAAAAATTTAGCTCAAGTTATAAAGGTTCATATGGTATTGGTCATGATGCATATTGGTTCAAATCTTAACTTGACTAATATTATTTGCCGTTTTTCTATTTTTTCCTGGAAAAGAAACTATTTGCATAATTTGTCTTTTTGTCAAAATCGTAACAACTTTTAAAGATACATCATACCACTTCCAAAGAAAGCATCTTATAATAGTTGAAGTAAAAAAAATTTAACCGCCCCCCTCCCAAAAAAAAAAAAAAAACACACACACACACAACCACCCACAGTACTATAAGAAATTCTTGGTCCACCCTAAATACTCGAACAATTTGTTTTAGGATATTTGATAAGTTTTTTATAAACGTTTAATAAGATTTTAAAGAAGATTGATAAAAATTATAGAACTCATGAAATTTGTGATTAATGACTAATGGTCAAGCTTAACTACTCTCCTCACGAACTGTTTTCAACTCATATCTATCTCTTGAAATTGTAGTCAACACCGACTACACGTTACTCGAAATCGAGACTTTTTACAATTTCCACTTACGAGCTTTCTCACAGCTCTTTCTTGCTTAAGTTTGATCAGTTAAAACTTCAATAAATTTTATCAAACAAATTCTTAGTGTAAACAATAAGTTCTTCAGTTAGAAGTAAAGTACTAATTTGGTATCTAATGGTGATGGATAAGTAAAAAGAGCAAAGTATATTATTTAACGTAAAGGCAACAAAAACAAGGAATCTCCCTTTATGTTTCTATTATGAATTAACAATAACGTTTGCACTTTGATAAGAATTATCTTTGTTCCATCTCATTGTGTTTTTGTTAAGGCTGCACCCAAAGCTTTATAGCTTTATACTTTTTGCTTTAAATTACTTTTTTTTCTTCATATATATATATATATATATATATATATATATATATATATATATGTGCGCGCGCATATAGTGACGCTAAAGAAATATAATAATTTATATGAAATCTGTGCTAGCAAATGAACGGAGTAACGACAAGAAAAACGAGAAAAAAGAAGAAATGGACAAAGTCGAAAAAAATGTTGAACACTTTATCCTTAAGTCGAATTTGCCCCCACAACGGTACCTACAAATTACGGCAATCAACTCTCAAGATACAACGACTTCTACTTGTATTTGTTTGTATATAGTGACGCTAAAGAAATAGAATAATTTATATGAAATTTGTGCCAGCAAATGAACGGAGTAACGACAAGGAAAACGATAAAAAAGAAGAAATAGATAAAGTCGAAACAAGTGTTGAACACTTTGTCCTTAAGTCAAATTTTCTCCCCAACTGTACCTACGAATTACAGCAATCAACTCCTAAGATACAACGACTTCTACTTGTGTTTGTAGTACTTCAAAACACAAGATCAACGAACCAAAATTTTGGCTTATATTTTCCAAAAATGAAAAATAAAAAAAGAATCATAATTATCATAATTATACAAGAATTTTGTTTAGGAAGAGAGGAGAGAATGATAATTTTATTGCATATCATTGGTGTGTAGAATAGGACACTCCAAAAGTCCTATTTATAGAGTATGAAGGATTGTGGATGAAATGGTGTGGATCAATCCATGCAACCCTTCCAAACCATGCAATTTTTTCGAAAGACACACATTTTCTGGATAACCGTGCGATTACACGCTTATAATCCGTGTGACCATACAGCTTTACGCCAAACCTCAAAACGATCGCACGAGAAAACTTTTTGACCCAAATTTCATATTTTTTCGTAATTTCTCATTCATCCGATATTGACTTCGAAACGTCAAATATGCCCTTCAATGCATGCAGAGAAATAGGTCGATCCCCGTTTGTATACATTAAAGCGGCAAAGTGACAAACTAATTTACCTAAACAGATTGAGTCGGATTTGAGTTTTTGACCGAAGTTAACACAAAGTAACTTTAGTCGATTTTCAATAATTAACCAACTTATCGTATTATTAAATCAATATCCAACACATGTATATATTTGTTTACTTATGCCTATCATTATGGCTATTTTGAGGTTTAAGTGAGTTTAGATTTCGGATCGTTTAACCTTTTATGGGTATATTAATTAATTAGCACACTTTCTAAAGTATAATTTTTTTATATAGATTTTCATGATTACCTTTTATGCTAGAAAATATTTAAATAGTTTAAGTAGTTGAACTTTTATAATTCTTTTTTCTTCAATATAAATATTTGAATTTAGAGTAACAACTGCATGGACTTCGAGGCAACATAGTATAAGATAGAAACCAGTAAAACATGGAATCCATAATGAGTTACATTACATTTTTTTTCTTGTGTGATGTTTATTTTCTATAGATAAAATCCACTTGTTCTCATTTTATCAATGATTCAACGTCATAAATAAGCATGTTTAGTAATGAAGGATCATACCATGATGCATTAATGTATTCGATTTGAAAGTTTTCAAGAAATGCATTGATTTGAAGCTATGTTTTGAGGGATACATTAGATCTCAATTTTGAAGTAGCATTATACATTCACTTGTATTTCACTGATATCCCATATTATGGAATAACTGTATGTTTAACTCGTGAAATATTGTAACGTGTAGTCGAAATGATTAATTATATAAATAAATGGCTTAAAATAGTCAATGCATTACCAAGAACCGACAAATATAGAGGGGAAAAAAGGTAAAAACAAAACAAGCATAATTCTAAGCGAAATATTAGAAGGTGTGGGGAAGCTTTCCAATATGTCACAAACCTTGGATTCTAAGTTTCTTAAAGTGTACCTATACACATTAAGGACAAAGTCTCCATGGAATTATGCCCAAGCGTGATCACTTCCTTCCATGCCTTAAAAATGGTGGTGGTGGTGATGATGATGATGATGATGATGATGGTAGGTTGTTGGTTTGTCACTTTCATGTCCAACTCACTCTTTACCTAACTTACTTATAGTCCATTGAGATGTCTCAACATCGATTGATCTATATAGCAATTCTCAACTATATTAAGTGCAACATTATTTATTAGGGGTGCTATTCTCAAGAACTAAAATGTTGCTATATTTTGAGATGGGACTTGGAAGGAAATTGTGAATTGATTATTTATTTTATGTTGAAGTCATAGTTGTAACCTATCACTATATATATATATATATATATATATATATATATATATATATATATATATATATATATTTATTTAAGTCTTTGTTCGAATAAAAAAAAAAAAAGTGGTTTATAAACAATTCACCCAAAGCAATGGTTTGCATCATCGGACAAACTACTCAGATTCAGCAGGACAGAAAAATTGGCTCCCATATAGGTCAACACAGATTGGTGCCAAGTCATTTTATATTCTCACAATACCCTTACTTTTTTGTCAAGTTTTCTGTTCAAACAGGTTATTGGCCTATTGGGGGTGTTTTTTGTATTTGTTGGGGGGGGGGGGGTGGGGGTGGGGTGAGAGATTCTACCCTCAACTACCACTCAGCAATTATCTCTAGTTTGAGTGTTATGGCTACTCACATCAGTCACATAGGTGTACATCGGCATGGGTGCACATGTTTATAAACAGAATATATATGTTTACCGAACAAGGGCAAATATATTGCTAGGACGTATTGGTGTGATTCGGGATAGGAGCTCAAAGGAGAAGTCAAGTCACGAACGACGCAACCACATTCTACATAGGAAAATGAATAATTTTCATGTTGGAGTCGAGTCGAAATATCAAAGTTTGAGGACCAAAAGGACTTTCACGGCCGTAACCTCCTCTCCTATGAAAGCGCAAGATTTCAAAGATTTCGGACTTACGGTCGTAAAACTCAGGCCAGGCCGTAACCTTTAGGCAGAAACACTTTTACGGCCGTAATTTCCATCTTTAAGACCGTAACTACTCAGCGGGATAAGATTTTGCAGAATTTTGATTATTTTATTTCCTTTTACGTTTTAATTATTTTAGTTTAATTAGAATTCTATTTTGAGCACATTCATGGCTAGGGTTTGTTTTGCTTATTTATTATCTTTCATTCATTGTAACAACCAGACTTTGATTTTGGATAAACAGTTTAGAGGATTCAATAAAATTATAGGTGGATTTCCTATATTTCTTCGAACTTATCAAAGAGTGATTTTTTGTGGCGTTCATCCCGAACTTATCAAATATTCCCGATAATATTTGTGGCATTCAAAACAATTGAACTTATCATGGATCTAGACATTTCTTATGGCGTTCCCCATTATGGTTCTTGTTTTGGCATCGTAACGGGTCTCGGGTTTAATATATCCCTGGTTCTTGCGTCGTGAGGCTCGGGTCGTAGTGTTATCATCCATTTCAGCCTGAATTCGAAACTTTCCCGACGTTTCTTCAGCGAGTTCGACGTGACCCCTCCCGGGATCATATCAGTTGGTATCAGAGCTGGACTCTGGATTCAGGTTTTGTTTTTCTTTTCTATCCTAATTTGATTCTACGTTTTTATCATCGAGTCTACACAGAATCATCCATATCCTTTTTTTATTTATTTTTTTGTTGTCGAGTCTTTATTTTTGTTCTGGGTAAACAACATAAATCGTCCCCAACCTTTAGGTTTCTTGCGGAAATGGTCCCCAACGTTTAGATTTTTGCATTTATACCCTCAGAATCACCAAACGTTTCAAAAGTGGTCACTACCGTTAGATTTCGTTAGTCTTTACCGTTAAAAACGTGTAAATAGCACAAATGGTCTCTAACCTTTGAGTTTTTTTACGATAATAGTCCCTAACATATTAAAGTCACGTTTGACATTTTAAGTTTGTAATCTCCAAACGTTTGGCGTATTTAGTCGCTAACATATTAAGCACCTATATGTTTGACGTATTTAGTCCCTAACATATTAAGAACCTATTTGGGATCAATTATTTCAAATAATATGGTTTGTAATCGTAATTTTTTGAAGAATTTGTTGTTAAAAAAAATTGAATTTATTTGTAAACTATTTTATAGATAAAATGTGTGGTTAAAAACGAGTTTAAAAAATAAAATTTATTCTGGATTTCTAAAATGCACAATAAAATATTTAATAAAAACTCATCGCTTCAACCTATTGAAAAAAAAAATAATGTATCCATAGAACATAAACAAACAAATACATTGGACATTGTTTTAGAAATTGAATAAAAAATATGTTTTCATCATTTCTATTTTCGATTTTGAGAAGTGATCAATATCGATTTTTGAAATTTCATTTTCTTCCACACGTTCTATTAATATATATATTTTTAATTTATGCATAAACTTAAAAAAAAAAAATCTTACGTTTTAACCAAAATTCTCCAAACGTACTTTTCAAATCGATCGATTCTCAAAATCGAAAGTAGAATTGATAAAAACAAATATAAACTTTTTAAAAATCTAGATTTTTAATGTGTACAGTAAAATATTTAACAAAAACTTACTACATTAAAATTAACATTTCAACCTATTGATAAAAAAATAAAAAATTAATGGAATATAAATAAACAAATACATTAGACGTCATTTTAGGAATTGAATAACAAATATGTTTTTATCAATTCTACTTTCGATTTCGATTTTCGATTTTGAGAATCGATCGTTTTGAAAAGTAAGTTTGAAGAATTTTTGTTAAAACGTAAGAAAATTTTTTTTTTTTATAATTTATGCATAAATTAAATATATATAACATGTGGAAGAAAATGAGTTTTGAAAAAAAAAATGAAATTTCGAAAATCGATATTGATCAGTTCTCAAAATCGAAAATAGAATTGATAAAAACATATTTTTTATTCAATTCCTAAAATAATGTCCAATGTATTTGTTTGTTTATGTTACATGGATTCATTATTTTTTTTCCAATGGGTTGAAGCGATGAATTTTTGTTAAATATTTTATTGTGTATGATAGAAATCCAGAATAAATTTTATTTTTTAAAACTCGTTTTTAACCATACATTCTATCAATAAAATAGTTTACAAATAAATTCAATTTTTTTTAACAACAAATTCTTCAAAAAATTACGATTACAAACCATATTATTTGAAATAATTGATCTCAAATAGGGGCTTAATATGTTAGGGACTAAATATGCCAAACCTATAGAGGTTTAATATGTTAGAGACTAAATACGCAAAACGTATAAGGACTTAATATGTTAAGAACTAAATACGACAAACGTTTGGAGGTTACAACTTAAAATGTCAAACGTGATCTTAATATGTTAGGGACTATTATTGTTAAACCTCAAAGGTTATGGACCATTTGTGCTATTTACACGTTTTTAACGGTAAAAACTAATGGAATCTAACGGTATGGACCATTTTCGCAACGTTTGGTGATTCTGATGGTATAAATACAAAAATCTAAACGTTGGGGACCATTTTCGCAAGAAATTTAAAGGTTAGGGACTATTTGTGCTGTTTACCCTTTTTGTTCTTCGTGTTCTTCATCATTTGTTGACTCTTAAATCTAGAAAATCTCATAAAAAAATTCACAAGTTGTTTCTGTGTCCATTATTTAATTCCCAAAATTTCTTATTAAAAAAAAAAAGGAGTCATTCCAAAATTCAAGAACCACTTTCTTGAGTATCTTTAAAATTATTGGTATTCATTTCCTTCCAAGTCAATAAAATTCGTTATTTCTATTTGATGACTAAATCATCTTCGTTCTTGAATTTTTTTTAACGTCACATAAGCAATATATTATGATCCGGGCTCCTTGTTCAAAACTAGATATTATGTGGATCATAAGGGGTGTAGTGTGGCAATTGATGGAGAGTGTTTTACTAATTTTATTAGTAGCACCGTGGTTGAAAAATTAGGATTACCCCTGGTACCACATTATAAACCTTACAGGATGACGTGGATGAGGGAGTTTGGGAAGTTCCAAGTAACCAAACAAGTTCTAGTGCCTATCGCCTATGGAAGGTGTAGTGAGGATGTATGGTGTGATGTAATACTATTAAAATCTTATCATATTTTATTGGGAAAATCATGGAGACGTAGGAGGGATGCTGTTTATGATAAGAGTATGCACATATACAAATTCCTTAAGAAAGGGAAAACATGCACATTAGATGGGTTGACATCAGAGGACTCACTGTAAGGAAGGAGAGTGAAAGATGGTGTAATAGGAAGTATCGTGAGGATAAGGATATTGAGAAGAAGGAGGTGGAGTTGAAATTAAAAACAGATGATCAAACTTCAAAATTTGATGAGGAAGAGGTGGCAGTTGTAGTTGAATTGCAAAAACCTCAGGATAGGGATGTTGAAAAGAAGGAGGGAGACTTGAGACATGAATTCGAAGTAGTGGAAGAAACTCCAAAATTTAGCGAGAGAATCATTGTGAATACAATTGTTGTTGATGAGAGACATGAGTTGGATGTGGGGATAGAAGTGCAAATTCTAAACTTTGAAGTTGGAGAACCACATTTGGGTAGTGTTGGGGGAGTGCATGAAGTTGTTGATGAAAATATGGAGATAGAAGAGGTGGTTGGGCTTGATAGTACGAAAGGTGAGAAAGAAGTTTCAAAGGGAGAACAGGGTGAAGAGAAGGGCTTCATGGTTCAAAAAGTGGAATTGACGATGATTATTCATGGATACAAGGATCCATACCTTATATCTCATGAAACTAACATTTCCCTCCCCATGTAATTTAATTCTTTTTTGTAGGTTAATTGCATTTTAGAAAATTGGTCACACCACCTACACCCAAAGGTGTTCCTACTTCAAGCAATTCATGTAATACCAGTTGCAAAAACTCTAGTATGGAAGCAATAATTTTCCATTCGATCCAGGTAGAACAATTTTACAGCAAGGTCCCAAGAGCAGGAAGTGTTTGAAAAGCAGGCCCAAATTTGATTCGAGGTCGAATCATTGTCAAGAGAAGGGGGATGATGTGATCTGGGATAAGAACTCAAATGAGAAGTCAAGTCACGGACGACGCAACCACATTCTACATAGGAAAATGAATAATTTCTTTATTGGAGTCGAGCTGAGAAGACGAACGGATCAAGCCGAGTCAAAATATCAAAATTTTAAGGATCCATAGGACTTTCACGGCCGTAACCAACATATGTCACGATCGTAACCTCCTCTCGGGTGAAAGCACAATATTTCAAGGACTTCATACTTACGACCATAAATCTTAGGTCACGGCCATAACCTTTAGGCAAGAACACTTTTACGACCGTAATTTCCATCTTCACGGTCGTAACTACTCGGCGGGATAAGATTTCGCAAAATTTTGATTATTTTATTTCCTTTTACATTTTAGTTTATTTAGGACTCTATTTTGAGCTCATTCATGGCTAGAGTTTGTTTTACTTATTTATTATCTTTCATTCATTGTAACAGTCAGACTTTGATTTTGATAAACAATTTATTGAGGATTCAATAAAATTATAGGTGGATTTCCTATATTTCTTCGAATTTATCAAAGAATGATTATTTGTGGCGTTCATCCCGAACTTATCAAATATTCGCGAGAATATTTGTGGCTTTTAAAACAATTGAACTTATCAAGGATCTGGACATTCCTTGTGGCGTTTCCCCATTATGGTTCTTGTTTCCACATCGTAACGGGTCTCGAGTTTAATATATCCTTGATTCTTGCGTCGTGAGGCTCGGATCGTAGTGTTATCGTCTGTTCCAACTTGAATTCGGAACTTTCCAGACGTTTCTTCCGCGAGTTCAACGTGACCCCCTCCTGGGATCATATCACGTATGGATGCAGTAGCGGAGCCATATGGTGTCATGTAGAGTCCATTAACTCACAAAATTTTGAAATTCTGATATGTTCTTTTAATTTACTCCAAAAATACTTTTATTCATTCCCTTTTTTGAACACTACTACAGTTAATGACATTGCACGTCTTTAGTATATGATGAATGATATATATAAAATATTTATGATAAGTAACAAAAAAAGTGAAAAAGTATACATAGGAAAATCAAATTAATTTAAGAGTATATTTCTATAATAAAAAATTAATATTATGTAAGCTTAAACAAAAAATTCAGTTTTGATTTTTTCCAAAAGGAGGTTTGAAATTATTTATTTTATATTTTTTATAATTATAATATAATTAAAAATTAAATTTCTTTTATATGAATTAATTAAAGATTTTAATAAGTTTAAGGTGTTATTGACAAACGAGGAAAATATTTAAATGTATTGTAAATTAATTTTATTAACTAATAATAATTATATTTGCTAAACATAAATTAAATGTTAAGGATAACCTGGACTGGAAAATAACAATTTTAAGAGGAAAATGGGAAATCAAAAGGTCTTTAGTCATCCCAATTTCGAGTATATTTTAAATTAATTGAAAATATATTAATATGAAGTCTTATTACAATATTTTAAATTATTAGATGATAGATGAATTGAATAATAAATAAATGAGAAAGTAAAATTATACTAAATTAAATTATAACATTATAAATTTTATGTAATAAATTAATGTCATGAATTATTTGTTTTTAAATATGGGGTTAAGTGTGTGTAGGGTATAGCTTTGTAGATAATTAAAAAGATCGTTTAATAAATAAAATTTCCACCTTTATAAAAGAGAGAATACTAAGAGAACTTGTTGCGAATATTGGTGGTCACCGTTAACGCTGTTATATATTATGTATATGATATTATTTGTTTTTCTAATTTCTATTAAATATATGTTACACGGTTACATCATATAATTCAGTAAATCTATAAAGTTATTTATTTTCGATAGTAAATTACTTAATTTTTGTAAAATGACGTTTTTACTTAAATATTCAAATATATTTGAAAATAAAAATAAGTTTAAAGTAAATTTTATTTTTCAAAATACTTGAATGGCTGTAACTAAATTTATTTTCCCTAATTGGAAGATTTCTATCTTATCTACAGTTGATTCTATATTAATCTTTCTACTCTGTTTTCAAGCACAAACAAATAAAATGAATTTTAATAGAATGCACCTCATCTTCAGTTTATGCTCTCACCTAATTTCTAAGAATAGTTGGAGAAAATAGATTAAAGTTTGTTGGGGTTTAATAAACATGTGATTGATATATACTAATCAAATTATTTGAACCAAATGGTTACTTTTGATTTCATTTATTACGGAATTTGTGTAGTTTGAATTTACTTTGATTTTAGTATTTCTTTATTATTAAATGAATTAATGTTTACATAATAAATGTTATTATTGATAAATGGAAAATATGTGAGGGTAAATTATTCAATAAAAAGTTTTTTCATTTATTCACACTTTTTAGATAGAAAAAAGAAGATAGATAAGTGTAGATGTAGATGTAAAACTTCCTTAAAAGACCCAAATTTGAAATCACCAATTAATTTCTCATTCCTCCCCAATATCTAAGATTAGTCAATTCTGTCAAAATCTATCTAATGTTACAATTATTGATGTCTACTACAGCCACATATATTTAGCCACTAGATCACTTCTGCAATTATCTCAAATTTCAATCAACAGTTAATTTTATGTTGTTTCGAAAAGGAAAATAAATTTTAATTGATACATCATATTATATTTACATTACATCTAAAATGCATTTCTGATAAGAACACCCCTTCCATGTGATCAATATAACCCTACTCATCCTTACAATATCTCTCAGGTCATAACTTTTATACGTACACCACACCACAATACCACATTGCTAGTTGAATTCCGGCCTTCTTTTTTCAGTTTCTGACTCTCTTGTTGGGAATTTCGACACGTCGATTCCCCCTTTCTTCTTCCCACATGATCTTTCGATGTTCAAAATAAAATAAGCAAACAAGAAAATAAATACGAACACAGAAATTTACGTGGTTCAGCAAAATGCCTACGTCCACGGACCCTCGCCAAAGCTTTTCACTATATATTAAATTGTTACAAATATATAGACTTTCACTCACCAACCCAATCCCACAGACCACAGAGAAAATACAACAAACGAGCTTTACCACATATAATTTCTACCCTTTGACTTACACTACAAAGAGTTACAAGAAACTTCACAATATGCTAGGCTCACAATTTTCTCTCTTTGATCACTGACTCACAATATTTGGCACTCTCCAATTGTGCTTGTGGTGGTGTATTTCTTCCTTGAATTCCTTCTCTATTTATAGAGAGAATTCTACATGAAATTCTCTTAACATCAAAACATCATGATTAGTCAAACTAATCATCATTCCAAGACATCATAATTAGTCAAAACTAATTATCATTCAAAGACATCATAATTAGTCAAGACTAATTATCATTCAAAGACATCATAATTAGTCAAGACTAATTATCATTCAAATACCATAATTAGCTCCACCATCATTTGTTTCAACTAGGCACTCATTATGTTTCACTAGGCACTTGATTAATTTGGGTCAAATACCCAACAATCTCCACCTTGACACAAATTCGTCCAAGCCAAAACCAAATTCAAATATTGGGTAACAGGAAAGCATTTTTCCACTTTGACAGTCCCATACTCCACCATATGAGTATAATCACTCAGAATTATCAACGAACTCCGAGAATTTCATCGGCCCATGTCGAAACAAAATTGCTGAAATTTATGGTGCAACTCCCATGTTTGGTTCTCCTTGGAAGTTCATCAGCCATCGACATAAAAAAACCACATACCTTGCATCTAAACCAAACCAATGATGTATGCGAACACAGTACCCGTGCCAGTAAGAACACATCCTCTATCATGGCAACTGGCATCATGCCATGAGAATGTTCCATCTTACTCAGAGTACATCATCACCACCCTCCACCAGGAGAGTCGTATTGTCCTTCGAGCAGTTCGCCAAGTCCGCTCCACCTTTTGGACAATTTCTTCTCAGGTGTCCGGATTGACCACAGTTCCAACATGTTACCTTCTTCTTCATGGAGTTCCCTCTCTTCCACTTTTCAGTAACAAGCAAATTATTATTAGATGAATTATCGTCTCCACCTAATCGCCGCTCTTCAGAGATCAATTTACTTGTAACTTCAACAAAATCCACCGTTTCCTTCCCGTACATCAAAATCGGCTTGATGTGCTCAAACGTGGATGGAAGAGACCAGATGAGCCTCAACGCTTTATCCTCATCTTCAACTTTGACTCCAATAGACCAGTTCAGAAATAATCCCGTTAAGAACACTAAGATGGTCAGAGATTTTTGTACCTGCGCTCATTCTCAACGAATGAAACTGTTCCTTCAGATACAAGCGATTTGACAAGTTCTTCGTTTGATACAACTCTTCCAGTTTCTCCCAAAGCTCCTTAGCAGCAGATATCCCATGAATATTTGCAAGAACATTCTTGGCCAAACAAAGTCGTATTGTACTAGCAGCTTTCAAATCCAAATCTTCCCAATCTTCATCAGTCTTGCTGGATTCAATTTCTTTGTCAGAACTCTCAGTTGGTTTTCCCTTCAAAGCTTTGTGCAGACCCGCCTGAATCAAGACATCCTTGACTTGTACTTGCCACAAGCCAAAATTGATTCTCCCGTCAAATTTCTCCACATCGTACTTGACAGACATATTTTCTTTTGCTTCAAAATATTTGAACCACCTGTATCTCTGATACCACTTGTTGGGAATTTCGACACGTCGATTCCCCCTTTCTTCTTCCCACAGGATCTTTCGATGTTCAAAATAAAATAAGCAAACAAGAAAATAAATACGAACACAGAAATTTACGTAGTTCAGCAAAATGCCTACGTCCACGGACCCTCGCCAAAGCTTTTCACTATATATTAAATTGTTACAAATATATAGACTTTCACTCACCAACCCAATCCCACAGACCACAGAGAAAATACAACAAACGAGCTTTACCACATATAATTTTTACCCTTTGACTTACACTACAAAGAGTTACAAGAAACTTCACAATATGCTAGACTCACAATTTTCTCTCTTTGATCACTGACTCACAATATTTGGCACTCTCCAATTGTGCTTGTGGTGGTGTATTTCTTCCTTGAATTCCTTCTCTATTTATAGAGAGAATTCTACATGAAATTCTCTTAACACCAAAACATCATGATTAGTCAAACTAATCATCATTCCAAGACATCATAATTAGTCAAAACTAATTATCATTCAAAGACATCATAATTAGTCATAATTAGTCAAACTAATCATCATTCAAAGACATCATAATTAGTCAAAACTAATTATCATTCAAAGACATCATAATTAGTCAAGACTAATTATCATTCAAATACCATAATTAGCTCCACCATCATTTGTTTCAACTAGATACTCATTATGTTTCACTAGGTACTTGATTAATTTGGGTCAAATACCCAACATCTCTTACCCGATCAGCCCTGAACCGATTGAAATAAAATGGGCTTCTAGCAAAATGTCCAGTTCCTTATGAGGAGGTTGAAGAGGAAACGCGAAAAGAGCCAAAAGGTTGAAGAGGAAAAGCCGAAACAGGATTCAGTCCATTTGGAAAATCAGTCATCATTCATTTCAACGAGATTTTTGGTTATAACAAAATTGTAATCTTGATTCTCTTGGGTATTCGTTGACAGCCAAGCAACAAGCAAGCACAAATTATGAATGGCATCCTCCACAATTCGTACTCCCTTATGAATGACGGTTTTTTCTTCTTCTTTGAATGGGGGCAGAAAGATGGATTCATGGTAATATCTTGTCAGATTAGTATTAACACTTTTGATCATTTGGGCGCGACTCTCTTTCTTAACATGAGCGTGGATGACTTGGAAGTGGGCCCATCTATTGTGTTTCGCAAGTTGAACCCTAATGATGTAATTTGAGTTCAGTATATATAGGTAGAAAGAGCTGTCGAATTTCTAATTGTCGTTTAATCTCAACCGTCCATCAAAGTTGTAATATTATTAAGAAATACTTCTAATTAAATCAAGTTTCTATTAATTCAGCAGCTCACCTAATTAAATCAAGATACGTTATATGAGCCACATAATTTCTAACAACTCCACCAACATAGTTGGAAATATAGTTCTCGCCAGATAAAGCGATCATTTGAGAATCGAAGGAAATTAAGTTTGAGTTTCGCAGGGCGGGTCAATTTATGTACGTGCAATACGCTACCAAAATGTGATGTTTATCGATCAATTGCACTCCGACTCACCATCAGCTGCCACCTGTCCAAAAACAGATGAAAACATGCAACATTTCATTGGTTAAATAAATGTATATTTGTACATATTACTTACTTTAGATAACAAAACTGATTTTTACTACCCCAATAAATAAATAATTGAAAAATACTTCACTGTTATTGAAAAAATTTGAAAAATATCATAACTAAGACCCCGTTCTCTTTACTATTTTCAGGTCATTTTCTATTTTTATTTTCGAAAATATTGAAAACACGTTCTCTTTTTTATTTCTTATAATGAGTCTTTGAAAACAAGGAAAAAAATGTACACAAAACTTAAAACAAGGAAAACATCCATTTGGGCATTTTCAGTTATAACAGCATGAAAACTTAAAAACGCAAAAAACACTATTTTTCGCCAACAGTGTAGTGTCTCAACTGATTGGGTCGTAGAAATGGGTTGTGTTAGGAGTTCGAATCCTGATTTGAGCAAAAGTGCCGAATGTTTCTTTCCTTTTTTTTATTTTTATTTTTTTAACAGATTTCAAAACATTTTTAAAAAAATGGTGGGCTCAATTCGAACACAAAACCTCAATAATGTATTTCAACCAACCGAACCAACCGACCAAAGAGGCAGTTGCTGTTGAAATGGGCTTTTCTCTCATGTCATCATATATATTGTGTTTTATTTCTTGAACATATATTGCATTTAACAACAAAATTAATAAAAATACTGGCTAAAAACTAATTATCAAATCTATTAGTCAAGGTTACAATAATAGAAAAAGTTATTAACAACTAACAAAGTTAAAAAATTGAATTATAAATTAACAACTAACAATTAACTTTATCTATTTTTGTAATATTGACTAATATTCTTTAAAATACAATTAACAAATTGAATTATGAATTAGTCCATTATTAACTTTATCTATTTTTTATAAATCTTTAAAATACAAGAAATTTTATAATTTAATTCACAAGCAAATTAATTACAAATAGTAAAATAAATATTCTTCAAAATTTCAAACAGAACTTGTTTTCAGTTTTTTATTTTTAAAAACAATTTTTAGAAATGACAGATCAATCGCGTTTTCATCAAATTTGAAAACAAAAATTGAAAACAAAAAACGCTTTAAAAAATGAAAACAGAAAATGAAATATAAACAGAACGTCGCGTAAAATATTTTGATACTTCACGTGATTATGAAGTATTTTTCGGTTTTTACGATTTTATTATAAGTAATTTTCAAATTTTATAAAATTCAAGTAAATTTCAATTTAATCCCTAAAAGTATGGTATTTATATGGACAATCCTTAAATAAAATTGTCTTCATAAATGGGCATTCCTTTTTATTTTTAATAATAGACTTCAACGATGAAAATAAGCATCTAAATCATTTAATAATAGTCAGATCCTTCATACTTTCATTGGTTCTTTTGTTGTAGTTTAATTTGATGATATCATCATTTATAGAAAAACAAAGGAGAGCATTTGAATCATTTGAGGGAAGTCCTAGACATGTTGAAGGAAAATAGCTGTATGTGAATTTGGAGAAGTGTACATTCTATAAATAAGTTGTTATTTCTGAGTTTTGTGGTTGGTAAGGCTAGTATATAGATGGCTGAATGGATTGAGAAACAATTGGACCAAAAAGGACAAAATTATAACTTGCAGGTTTAACGTTCGAACTTAGATTTTAGCCCATAATGCCCCCCCCCCCCACCCACCAAATAGTGCCTTTTGGGAGGAGAACAACAAATAAAGAGTTAGGTCCTGTTCTCTTTACTATTTTGAGGTCGTTTTCTATTTTTATTTTCAAAAATACTAAAAACGCGTTCTCTTTTCCATTTTCAAAAACGCATTTTGAAAAAAAAAAAAAAAATTGTACACAAAACGTAAAACGCTCAAAACCTCGTTTTGGGCGTTTTATGTGTATTTCAACAAAAAAATGTAAAAAAATCGGAAAACGCATTTTGGGTTTTTTTTTTCCTAACTTGGAACTAAGCCTAAATAATTTTTTTTTTTTTTTTTTTTTGAGAATTATCCTAATTTGTAACTAAGTCTAAAATAAAATTTTATTGAATTCAATATCAACATTACAAAAAAAAAATTAAGTGGAATTATTGTTGTTATATTTCAAAAAATGCCTTTTTAAATGGATTATGGTGATTTTGAAAAAACTTGCATTTTCTGGATTTTAATAGAACCAGAATTTCCTCAAACCCCGAACCTGACCAAGTTGTGTTAATATATACTCTTAGTACTCACATTAGTGTGTTGCATATAATCATGTTTTCAGTGTATTGTGAAAGGAAATTTGAGTTTTAGTCAGTAATATTCTGCAAGCAAATTAATTAAAAATAGTTTAAATAGTATTCTGGAAAATTTCAAACAGAACGTGTTTTCCAACTTTTCATTTAAAAACAGTTTTTAAAAATGACAAACCAAACGCATTTTCAGCAAATTTGAAAACAAAAATAAAAACAGGAAACATAAAACATTTTCGAAAATGAAAAATACAAAATAAAATACAAACAGAACGCCACCTTATCTTCTTGTTTTAGGCATTTTGAATTAATAAATCTATAAATCTCTTATTTTCTGGTAGATTCAAGATTTTCATAAATATTAATGTCCTGTTCTCTTTGTTATTTTGATGTTATTTTTTATTTTTGAAAATATTTAAAACGCGTTCTCTTTACCATTTTCGAAAACGCATTTTTGGGAAAAAAAAATTGTACACAAAACGTCCAAAACTTCGTTTTTGACTTTTTAAGTGTATTTCAACAAAAAACGTTCAAAACGTGGAAAACACATTTTCATATATATATATTTTTAGTTAGGATTATTCTAGTTTGGAACTAAACTTAAAATAATATATATATATATATATATATATATATATATATATATATATATATATATTTATTTATTTTGGAGAATTATCCTAACTTGGAAATAAGTCAAAAATAAAATTTTATTGAATTCAATATCAACATTGCAGAAGAAATTAAGTGGGAATTCTTGTTATTATATTTCAAAAAATGCCTTGATAAATGGATTCTGATGGTTTTGAAAGAACTTGCATTTTATCGATTTTAATAGAACCAGAGTTTTCTCAAATCCCGAATTTGACCAAATTGTGTTAATATAAATTATTAGTGCTCACATTAGTGTGTTACATGTAACTATATTTTCAGTGTATTGTGAAAGGAAATTTGAGTTTGAGCTAATAGTATTCTGTAAGCAAATTAATTAAAAATAATTTAAATCGTATTTTACAAAAATTCAAACAGAACGTATTTTTCAATTTTTCATTTTCAAAAATAGGTTTCAAAAATGACAAATCAAACGCGTTTTCAGTAAATTTGAAAACAAAAATAAAAATATAAAATATCTTCGAAAATATAAAATATAAAATATAAAATAAAATACAAACAGAAAATCACTTAAAATTTTCCTCTATATTCGTTATTTCTCGTTGTTCCGTATAGGCAGATAAAGGATGCACCAAAAAGACCAAAAGAAAGTGGATAATGTGGATTCTAGCTTTCAGTGAAGGTGCATATTATATGATTTTCAGTAAATTATAACGGAATTAAACATATTTGATTATTCTTGCATTAAAATTACTAAAGGAAAATAATTTATCATTATCAATAATTCTTCAACTCGAAAAAATTGAACTTCTGCTCTTTTTGACAAACTTTTTATGAACTATTAATTATAAATATTGTTTAAAAATAACGACGTGACAATATTTTATTGGTTCATTTTTTTGAAAAGTAAAAAATATTGAGTGAGACCAATTGAAATTGTTAATTTTTCAAATAAATGATACAATGAGATGTTGCTAAGTGACCGTTTATAAACAAAAATTATAAACAAACTTTTACCAAACAAACCCAACGTGTCATTCGTAGGGACGTATAAATTCTACTAAATTGAATGAGCTGGACCTACCAATTTTTGTTGGATTTTGACCCAAAAATATCTTGAATAATTGATTTTCTTGTTAAAGTGGTTAACTTGGAGACCAAGTTAAATGTGAAAAGAAAATGAAAATAATCTTTTTGACATGAATTTCTTTCCTTATTCTGATTATTTTACTTTAACAAGGAAACATCTTGGGGTACAAGTAATATACGTTTTTGGGTTATGTTTACCTATAAATATGTATGTTGAGGAGTCAATTAATTGCACATTGACTAAAAGAGTATTGTAAGGAAAAATGTAGTCTAACATCTTGGTTTTTCTTGGATTCTTTGTGGGTTATACAAAAAAGTAGAAATTGGTAGATGTGGTAAAGCTTAGTCATTTTTCTTACAATACTTGAGGGTTTGGTGAGTACAAATTCTATATAATTGTAACAATTTATTATATAGTGAAAAGTTTTGGCGAGGGTCCATGGACGTAGGCAAGTTGCTGAACCACTTAAATTTCTGTGTTCGTATTTATTTTTTGGTTGGCTCAATTAAGTCTTGAATATCAAAAATTCATATGAGGTTAATTAGATAGGGAATTTGTGTAATTCCCAACAGTAGTGCTGTCGACGGGGAAATCGACGTTTAATTAACAGAATATCAGGTGGTTCGAAAAAAATTTTGGAGCAAAAAAATTATGTTTGGAAAATACAATCAATTTTGGCTTGTGATAAGTACAAGTCATGGATGTATTAATTTAGACGGGACTGCAGAAAGTTTTGAAGGAAAAACCAACCCCGAGTTTTGACAAAGAAACTGAATCCAACATGAGTGATGAAGATTGAGAAGATTTGGATTTGAAGGCTACTAATATGTTACAACTTTGTTTGGCAAAAAATGTTCTTGCAAATATTTATGGAATATTTGCTGTGAAGAAACTGTGGAAAAAACTGAAAGAGTTGTATCAGATGAAGAGCTTGTCAAATAACTTGTGTCTGAAGGAGCAGTTTCATTCTTTGAAAATGAATGCGGGTATGAAAATCTTAAACCATCTTAGTGTTCTCAATGAGATTATTTATGAACTGGAATATATTGGAGTTAAGATTGATGATGAAGATAAGGTTCATTTGGTCTCTTACATTCACGTTTGAGCACATCATGCTGATTTTGATGTACATGAAGGAAACAGTGGAATATTCAGAAGTTAAGTTAATTAGGTTGAAATGACAATTCATTTGAAAACGCTTTGCTTGTTACTGGAAAGTGGAAGAGAGGTAACTCCATGAAGAATAAGGTAATGTGTTGGAACTGCGGTAAATCTAGTCACGTGGGAAGAAATTGTTCAAAAGGTGGAGCAGAGTCGGCTAACTGCCCTGAGGTGGACAATGCGACTCTCTTGGTGGAGGGTGGTGATGATGTACTTTAGTAAGATGAGACTTCCTTATGGCATGAAGCTAGTTGCTATGATAGATGATGTGTTCTTACTGGCGGGTACATGTGTTTACAAACGAGCATTGGTTTGACGTTAATACAAGGTGTGGTGTGGACTTGATGTCGATGGCTGATGAGCTTCCAAGGAAAGCCAAACATGGTGACGCGATCCCAATCGGGGAATCTCGTCGAATAACGCGGAATAACGACAATTAAAACCTAGGAAAGATCTAATTCAGATTTGACGCCAAAATAAAAAAGAACACGAAGAAAAATAACGGAAATTAAAAGATAGATTTGACGGTAAAACATTGACCCGAAAATCACGACGCAATTAATGACGATTCGGATTGAAGAATCAAGATTGGTGAACGCCACAAAGACAGGATCTTTGATAAGAATCAAGATTGGAGAATCCTCTCACAAATATTATTAATCTCAAAACTCAAACTGTCTGTTTACAATCATGGTAAAATATAAATAAGCAAAATAACATAGTTGCTAATTTACTCAAAATATAATTCTAATTAAACTAAGATTCTAAAATAGGAAAATAATTTAAAATTATAAAGGAAACAAAATAACTGAAAATTCCCGCAAAATCTGGCCGCTACTCAGTTACGGCCGTGAAGAATTCTTTTACAGCCGTAATGGCCTCTTTGATCCAAAATTGTTTTATTAATTACGGTCGTGATGAATCTTATTACGGCCGTGAAATGCCCCTACTTGAATGTTACGGCCGTAACTTCCATACTTACGGCCGTAAGCCTCGTTCTGCTGAAATTCTTCATTTTTCCCCGATAGTTGGTTACGGTCGTGATAATAGCTTTTACAACCGTGATTATAAGAGTTACGGCGGTGAAGGATCTTCATTACGGCTGTAATGTCTTCTCTGCATAAATAATTTCGTTTACTCGGCTCGGCTCGATCTTTTCGCCTTCTCGGCTCGATTCCAACATGAAACTTACTCGTTTTGCACGTAGATCACTATCGTATTGCCAATGGCTCGACTTCGCCCTTCGATACCTGGTCCGGATCGTATCACATGGGGGTTGCACTATAATTTTTTAGCAAGATTTATTTCGACATTAGCCGATGAAAAGATCAGAGTTCGTTGATAATTCTGAGTGTTGGTTTTACTCATATGGTGGAGTATGAGATCGTCAAAGTGTTAAATGCTTGCCTGTTTACCCAATGATTGAATTTGCAGTTTTTGGCTTACAATAATTTTTGTGTCATGGTGGAAATTGTTGAGTTTTAACCAAAAAATATCTTGAACAATTGATTTTTCTTGTTAAGTGCTTAACTTGGAGATCAAGTTAAAGGTGAAAAAAAAAGAAGATAATTTTTTTGGCATGAATTTATTTCCTTATTTTGATTATTTTGCTTTAACAGGGAAATATCTTGGGGTACAAGTAATACACGTTTTTGGGTTAAGATTACCTATAAATATGTGTGTTGAGGAGTCAATTAATTGCACACTGACTAAGAGAGTATTGTGAGAAAAAAATGTAGTATAACATCTTAATTTTTCTTGAGTTCTTTGTGAGTTATACAAAGAAGTAGAAATTGGTAGATGTCGTAAAACTTAGTTATTTTCTTGCAATACTTGGAGGTTTGGTGAGTACAAATTCTATATAATTGTAACAATTTATTATATAGTGAAAAATTTTGGTAAGGGTCTGTGAACGTAGGCAAGTTGTCGAACCACGTAAATTTCTGTGTTCGGATTTATTTTTTGATTGGCTCAATTATTTCTTAAACATAAAAAATTTCTGTGATGTTAATGAGAAATGGAATTTGTGTAATTCCCAACAATTTCAACTGGTTTCAAAGCGAACTAAGTTATATTCATTTTGTTTCTCTAGTACAATACCATAAGAAAAATAAGCCTCTTTTTTAGTGACTAGTTATATTCATTTTGTTTCTCTAGTACAATACCATAAGAAAAATAAGCCTCTTTTTTAGTGACAGTTCCTTATTTTTTTGATGAACTTGAAACATATGTTAC
Source organism: Ligustrum vulgare (assembly GCA_963555705.1). Lineage (NCBI taxonomy): Eukaryota > Viridiplantae > Streptophyta > Magnoliopsida > Lamiales > Oleaceae > Ligustrum > Ligustrum vulgare. Next base: position 12,672,679 of record OY743186.1, on the reverse strand, counting down.
TATTGAAAAATGATATACTAAACACGACACTTAGCTAATCTTAAACATTGTTGACATGGCACATGGATCTCAATATTTGAATTAAATTTGTTATCTACCAATGAATTGACATGAAATGTCCTTAGTGTTTAGCATAACATAAGCTAAGCATTTTACTTAGTATACGTTTCAATAAATAATAAATCCACAATGCTCCTTATGCACCCTATTTTGTAATAGCATCTCCAATCGTGGAGCAAATTAAGTGTAATTAAGAATTACCTTTGAAATCACTTTTACATCCACATTTACATTCCAATGGATCTAAAACAAAATTTTCTTTCAATTGAAATATGTAATTATAATATGTAAATTTTATTTTATTTTTTATAATTTTTGTATGCTCATAATTTTATTTTTTTTAAGTATTTTGGATTTGTGAGTGTATATATGTTACAAATAAATTGATCTAAAAATTTCAAAATCCGGTTATGAAAAAATATAAAAATGTAGGAGTTCATTTCATCATAATCAAAATATCATATGTTCTCTCTTCTTCAATGATGGATCATCAGATCCAAGGGTTAAGTATACAATTACAAATATTTAGGTATGAAAATTTTTATAATCAGTTGATTTGTAACTAATTACACAGGTATCAAAATAATTTTCAAAATCAGGTGTTCTTTTTTAATCAGAATCAGGTTTTGTAATTAATTACAATTGTAATTTTATTTCAATTTTATAATTAATTACAATTATAACTTATGAATTAATAAATATTAGTATAATTCGTAATTTGTAATTAATTATATTAATATAATTTGTAATCAGCCACCGCCACAACAGCAGTAGCGGATCATCGTTGAAAATACAACTGTAATTTTATTTCAATTCCACAACAACCAATCTCCACGTAAAACATCACCACCAACCACCACCAATAACCACCTAAAACAACCACCACCTATAGTCCTTGGATGTTAGATTGCAGTTCCTAGACTTGCAGGTATTATCATCATCTAAAACCATCACCACCACCCACCACGTGACGCCACCATCAGGGGCGGACCCAACTAGGGGCCCGTCGGGGCACGTGTCCCAGTAAAATTTTGATTTTTTTTTTAAAATAAATAAATAAAATCAGTTGATTCTTGAACATAGTTATTACCTGATTCCCTAAAATTATATTGGAATATTTGAGATTTAAGGGTTAATATGTGTTTACAATTATTTATTTGTATCAGTTTTGAAAAAATATTTTAAGCGTAAATCCATGTTTTTTTTTCTGATAAGTAAAATAATGAAAATGAAGTTAGAACGAAAGGGTTGAGGAACTTGATGAAAAAACAAATGTTGAAATTGAAGATATGTCTCAACGTTGGGAATAATATTGGAAATGTTAGGAGTGACACTCTTAAATTTGATGTAGCAAATATTGAGAATGATGTGTACTTAATATTGACAATGATGTAATGGAATGTTATCAAAGTATGAAAACGCATAGAGAACAATTTTAATAAAATTTCAAGTACTTTTTCATTTTCGGTCTTCTTCCTAAAAAGAAAAATTTCGGGGACGCTGCCCTCGAACCCCCGTACAAACCTCGACAAAAACACAAATCGTGCCCCAGTAAGACGAAAAGTCTGCGTCCATCACTGGTCACATTGAACCACCACCACCAAACATGAACCACCACCTCGTCACTAATACTATCAACTCCAAGATCGCCACCACCACAATCACCACAAAAATACCGCCATAGCCAAAAATCAAAGTTCACCACCATCTAACCATCAACCCAACATCCATAAACCGAGATCTAAAATTTTCAGAAAATTACAGTTCTATGGGGGGGGGGGGGGGGGGAAGTTAAAATTGAGGACAGTGAGAATAGGGTGGTGGAGTGGTAAGCTGACCTGCCAACTATCGACGATCTGACACTGTTGTCCCATGCTTTGATACTGTCGGAACTGGCATCAGCTTTCAAGATTCTTCCTGATCCTACCCGAACTATGCTCGATGTCTACCGTGCTTCTAAGAACACCATATCCTCCCTTTGCAGTGGTGGCTCCCAAGTCCCAACCTTCCTCCACCTTCAAGCCATTTTTGAACGACCAGAATCATCCTCTCTGTGCAGACTGCAGAATAACTTGATGGAGAAGACGGAGATGGAAAACCCATACTAGACACAATAAGGCAATGCAATGATGTATAAAATTATTTATGAATTACCTGATTTTGAATTTTTTTTAAACAAAGGCAAGGGTGGGCCTAATTACCCCTAGATCCAACACGTTAGTATACTTATATTCCAATTGGGTTAGGAAAAGTTGATCCTGTATCATTTAGGGGAAAAATCACATATACCTACAAAAAAAAAAAAAAAAAAAATTCAAATAATACTACTGCATGACATAAATATTATAATTACTACATTGTAGGTGAAAAAACACCAAAAGTACTGTTCTAAACTTCCCTTTACTGATTTTTTTAACTGAAAATTGAACATCCTTATATTGCAGGCTATATTAATTGTAATTACAAAAAATGATTCAAATTCAAATTGTGATATTCGAAAGCAAGATTAATGAAAGGTGTAATTCCAGCTCCATTTATCATCGTCCGAATCATAAATCAGCAACCGTTCTTCTCTGTTTTGAAAATCTGCAGTCCTTCACAAAGCCAGTAGTTCGTTGAGATGCAGAATGAGTGCAAATCTTCTGAAGTTTGGAATTTAGTCGGCAATTTTTTTTTCTATATGTAATGGTCTGTGAATATTGATATTGGATTCAGATGATATAAACTTTGATATTTGTGCTGGTAGATAGAGTATTACAAATTTACAATAGTGATAATTAGAAAAACATGAAGACAAACTCCTCTAAATGTTCCTTTTCTTGACAAATCAGTGATAATCCAAAAAAACTTGAGCAATAATCAGAAAAAACTCCAGCCATAATTTTTCAGATTTGTATATACGAATTTCAGTCAAAAATTTTATAATCTTCAGCTCTCGTCGAGATTCGAAGTTGGTCGGAGTTTGCAAAAGATTTTATTTCTCGTTTCGATCTCTAATTTTGTTTTGCTAATTCACTCTGCAAAATAATTTCATAAGATATACATAAACAATAATCTTTGTTTCCTACAGATTTGGATGAATGAGTTTGTTTGGTTATTATTTTTTGTCATATGAATGACATAATGATAGATTAATTGAAAATAACAGTCAACACAATGAACTAAAAAATGTTGTAGTTCCATTAACAACGTCCATATTCAATATCCAAGTGACTGATTCATCATGTCAGCAAGGAAACATTGAATTGAAAATATCTCCTTCATTTTGCTTAACACAGACGAACTCTTCGATTATCGACGAGAAGGGGTCGCATAAACTGGTGAAACTTCAACCAACTGCTTCTTTGGTGGAATTGATTGGTGTGCCATGATTTGGGGCCTGGGGGTAGGCATTGAGGTTTTAGATGTGATTGATCGTGGGAAGATTTGCTATATTTTGTGAACCTTCATGTTGATTTTAATCTTGAGCTTTGTCAATTGGTGGCATCAGATGTGTCCTGGTGTCCGAAGAAGTTGTAAACTACTGGTTCTCCTCGGGACTGTATGCAGGTCCAATTGAATGTACCAACTCAACTTAATAACATAGGTCACTCGCATAGAAACCCACCAAGTCTTGCACCATCCAAGATTTCCTTAACATTCATGATCTGTTTGGCTTCAAAGTTGGTCAAAAACCGGATTGAAAATTTCTGGAACTGGCCTACTCCATCTTTGCAGCCAACAACAACTTTGCTCCCCCGTGAAGGAATTCGAGATGCACATGGCACTTCTTGAGGCCATGAGAATTGAAGCTTTGAGATATAATGCTCCTCGACCACTTTTGCTCGGAGAGAGAGCAAAAGAAAGGCGTCGGAAAATCCATTGGAGCTATCGTATACAAGTTGGAGGCAGGCCGTAGACGAGGACAAGGAAATCCACGAACCACCACGGAAGGGACTTTTTTTTGGACGGCGGCGAGGGGCGAGAGAGTAGAATGACTGCGCCAAAATTTGGAGGAGCTGTGCGTATTGGATTTAGGTAGTGGATGAAGTTTAGAGATTTTTAGTCATTAAAATTTGAAGTGCTGACATTAAGGCTTGTTTATTGGAGTGATTTAGGTTGTCTACCTATTCAATCCAATATTTTGTGTTTCCTTTTTTACTATAACTAGTGAAAAGTCGTACTTCGTACGAAAAATGTGTAGTTATTGTATTATTTAGCGTCATTGAATTAACGAAATCCTAATATAATCATATTATGTTTTTCTATAAAAAATTATTAGCTGAAAAGACACACTAAATCATAGAAGGCTGTATAGTATCATATAATAATTAATTAAGACTACATAAAAGTTACAATTTATCCTCTTGATTTTCTTGCGTGAATAGAAAAAAATGTGTTATTTATCCTCTTGATTGTTTTCATCTTCACTCAAGTTTTCTTGCATCTTTCTGTGACATTCTGAAAGATCAACATGCACAAGTTTGCAATAAAAACACAGAAATGACAACTTCTTAATCTTGTTTGTTCATCTAATCCTTATTTTTTTCTATGGAAAGGTTCTCAAATTCTGCCTGTGAATGGAAGCAAGAAAAAAGGACATTGGTAATCTTTTTTCTTATTGAAGCCACACTAAATATGAACAAATAAAAATTTGATGTTTATCAAGTAAATCTTCAATTACATAGGCAGTTGAGAACAGAGAAATCACTATAAAAAATGTGTCAATTCCATGGAGAATATTAAAAAAAAAAAGTACTGGAACACTAATAATATGAGGTTATCATTTCTTCTTTCACATACCTGCAAAAGAGTTGCATCATTCTGCTTTTCTTCATGTCTTGAAGGATCAAGTCCACAAACGAATAATTATATTCTCATTTGAGTTCCAAACTTCAAATACTACTATTGATGTTGAAGTTCATATTAGCAGTGTAAAGCATGTCATCATATATTTTCTGAATGTAAAATGGACATACTTCCAAAAGATCCTGTTCTTAAGCTTCTTTTCAATAAGGCCAATTCCTTCGAGGAAATTTGTTACGTCATATATTCTTCTCTTCTGAACCTGGTACAGAACTTCAATTAAAACTTTTAGAACTCAGAAGATGTGCATTATCACCCAACAAATAGATTACCTACAAAGTATCAGGAGCTTTGTCCAAATAAAGTTCATCTTCTGCGCACTATATCAAAAGAATGATTTTTATTATTTTTTTGTCAAAAGACATGAGATAATTTGTATATAGATATCAGTTTATCGTCATTCATTTTGACAGGTAAAGCTTGAAAAGCTATTCTAGAATGCAAAGTAACATAAGTACTTAAGTTGCTACCGTAGCAACAGCTTCTAGCTGAAATGAAAGGAGATGGAACATCTGTATATCTGACCATTGATTTATATGCTAAGAAACTGTGAATGTGCTAGGCTTTATTTCCAGTGTGTTCTGTGGATTCACTAAAAATTGTTCTTAGAGTTAGTAAAACTAAGATAGAGATACTTCAAATCAAGTAGAAAATCATTAAATATGAACTAAGATTACTCATAGCATGCACGTATTCAAGTCTGGTAAAATTTTTAAAGTTCAAATACGATTTTTGTAGCTACATTATAGCAACAAAACGTCTTGACAAAGCAATGCTCTTTTGGAACTGGATTTCAGCAAGAAAATTAAAAGAAGACATCAAAGATAATATTTATTTGTTTTTAGTTCTACTAAAAGGGAACATAAAAGGGAGAAACATTAAAATTTATATACATATTTTCCTCACATGTATAACAATATTCAACTATATCCAGATATATAAAAATTTGATCACTATTTTCAAATGAGAGGGAAAAAAAGAAAAATTAATTCTCATACATTATCCTTTCCCTTTCCCTTTTCACTTCCATCACTTATCAAAGGACCAAAAAGAGCGTAATGAATAGTTTGTACAACCTACGAGCCATTATTATTCAGGGAAAGATCATTGGCTGAACTAAGTAGGAGAAAAATACCCAAAGCAGATAAGAAAGTTAATGTGAAGTAACTCCAAAGTTATTACGTGAAGGGAAAAACGAATAAAACAAAGACAACTTGTCAGAAAAGTGTGTTTCCCTCTTGTAAATGAAAAAATAAATGGAGCTTTACTAATTAGAATGGGAACCTATGTCTTCTTCATTTTAGCTAAATATAATCTGAAGAGCAGTTCTCCATCGTATTCTAACATCACATCTGTCTGGTTCAACAAGGTCTTAGCTTCCAAAAAAATTATCTACAAATAACTGAAGTACTTCCCCACCTAGAAAGAAAATATGTTATATATTTTTTGTTTATTCGGAAGCAACTTGTTTCTTTCAAAGTCAGGGTCATTTTGAGCCGACTGTACAAATTCAGACTCCATACTAAATGTAGCCCAATTCAAACGAAAAAAAAGGATCAATCCTGTGCATTGGAACGCAAGAATAGGTTTGCAAGACTTTCTGAACAACAACATTTGTAAAAAAAATGTCACAAATCCATATTCCTCAGTAAAGCCTCTTTGCTTGTTAGAAATAATCTTAATGGAGGTCACCTACAAAAGATTAATTTTATCATAGTGAAAATGAAAGATAAAAAATCACTCAATTTTTCCAAGCAAAACTAAGAAATAAGAGCTCTTCTTTTCTTAAATTCAACCCAATCAACATACCGTATATCAGGAACAAAAATGTGCGGGGTTGTCAAGTGCTTGAAAAAAATTCCCATTGAAGGAGCAACATTTCCAAAATATTTCTTTGCTCCAAGAAAGCTTTGAAATCTGTCAACCACGTGTTCAATGAAATATTCAGAAAAGCTATCTATATCACTTTCTATTTCCCTTTCATTCTCTGAATCTCTCTAAACTGTTCGATTGAGAAATCGATCACACCTTGTACCAACCCAAAACAGAAATTTTTTTAAATCGGAGTTGGGAAGTTACCTATGATTGAGATTTGTGGAATCACCAAAATGAAAAAGGAAAAATGTGTAGTTATATGGTGATAAAAAAAAAAAAAAATATATATATATATATATATATATATATATATATATATATATATATATATATATATATATATATATACCTTTGGAGCAGTTTACTTCAAAAAGGTAAATTCACGCTTCATTCTTTAGCAACACAGTCACAATCTGGAAATCCAAACTTCCAAAAATAAAAACCCACATCCAAAAAGCTACTATCTCTCATATACACACTCACAACTATACAAGTAGAAAACGAGTTTATCGAGAAGCTGGATGAAAACATTGCAAATGAAATTAAACATGTACTACATACCTTTGGAACCGCTTTAGTTTTGACGCTCCATTATCTAGCAACACAGCCACAATCCGAAAATCCAAACTTCCAAAAACAAAAAACCCCGCGTTGAAAAATTTATTGTTCACATACATACACAGATCTATAAAAGTAAAAAATGGTTTTACCGAGAAGATGGATGAAAACATTGCAAATGAAATTAATCATAACTAATTTAAATCTAAAAAAGAAGTTTAAAACTAAATTAGCAAAAAACTGTAGTGAAATGTTTATTAAGATTCAAATCTGCTGCTGCATCCGGCCAGATATGTCTTCTGTTGAAGTTTGGAAAAAAATTTGGGAAGGGTAATGACACGACCCCATCTCGAATCACCCTATATGGACCCGAGACGTGGCGTGCGCCGATGATGAATGTCAGCTAAATACTGGATCCACCACCAAGGCTATTGAAACTTTTCAAATTGTATAAAACTTCTCGTAATACCCCATGATTTAAAATTTTTTTTTGACAGAGTTCCCTTTAAATATTGGATATAACATCCCTGTAACAAAATCAACAAATCCTCAAACAACCACATGTAAAATACTGGGGATCCATATCCCTTCTCATCATCATATCAAAAGTCAAAAGAGCTCATGCCTGCCCATCTAATTCTTACTACTTATCATCCATTCCACTTAGATTTGATACATCAACAGATCATTCTAATCAACTAATTACTTGACAAAACAATAACTTGAGAGTGGACCGAGTTAAATATATATATACATGGATCCCAAAAGAATGATGAAAACTAGAAACATAAAACTAAATGATCTTGTAGCTTTTTGGCAGGCTTTCCAACGTCCTCTTGATGCGTGTCGCAATGCACCAAAATAATAAATAAATATCTTACTCGCAATTTATCAGATTTGATTGTAATACCGGAAGTAAGAGTCGATCCCACGAGGAACGGGAACTAAAGTAGTGCTTTGTCAACTAGAATAGATGGGGGGGGGTTTCGAGTTCAAATATTGTAAATAACGTGAAAATAAAATAAAAACGTAAATTAGATAGAATATAAATCAATTATTGAGAAACCCTAGTTCTCAGGTTCAGTTGTATTTCATCACAATGTTATCACTTTCCAAGCAACGCGAATTTATTCTATCTAATTTACCATCCCAATCATGGCTCGATATGGTTTATTTCCTTGCACCTCTCGTGTTTACTCACCCCCAAACATTTATGAGTTACTACGAGGAAAATAGTTTCGCCCAACTCCAGAAGAGATCAGTTTCGTTAAATCGAGTTGTTCATGATGTGAATCCAGTCAACACAGTATCCCCGACCACATTCATAGCACCAACCCTAAACCAAGCAATTCAAACCACTCATAAGTAAATATAATGGGTCTTAACACCCTCACAAGATATTTCTCTCTTCGCACAAAGTGTATAAGGATTTGAATTTTCACTCATCTCTCTGCATGGATAAGTTAGTACCACAGATTGCCTAACTGTTATAACCGGAGCCAACAATAACACAAGTGCAAAGCAAAGGTCTTTATTTGGTTGTAGCGGGGCTTCGGGTCAGGTAGGATAAAAGGATATATTTAGGCTAAGTCGAGAAGGAATTTCTCAAACTAAGTCAATTCAAAATAACATTACTTCCTTCTCCCTTAATATGACCTTTATTGTTTCCCATTACCCAACTTTATTCACACTTGAATCTCTTCTTTTCTTTTCTCTCTCTCTCTTTTTTTTTTTTTACAAGTTGAGTGTTTGACATCCTCAATTACTAATTTTCGTGACTAGCTTCCTTTTCATTGCTTTTTCTTTTTCGATTTTTTTTCGATTATATGCTGCAACTGTTTTTTTTTTTTCAAATCATTACGCAGTCATCAATTGGTACAGGATAGAGTTACGATCCCCTGAATTCAGTCCATTACACAACCCTCATCCAACACAAGATAATCATCCCAACTTCTTAGACTTAGACCATATCACAATCCTCAATCGTCAACAGCTTGCGAATCCCTTCTCTATGGGTTCAAAACAGAGACAATGCAAAAGAAAGGGTATTCGTGGCTTGTAGCGTGGCATCAAAATTTCAAAGAAAGGCCAAGGCTCAAACGGGCTTCTAATGGTCCATGTCGCAGGGTAGACTCTTTTAGCAAGTCAAATTTGGTTAAACCTATTGCATCTGCTATAATTTGCACTTGAATCAAGAAGCTAGAACGGTATGCACAAGAAAGCACATCCAAGCATAACCCAACTATGCAGGACACACATCAAAGAATTACGAGCTCATAAGTATTAAAAACAACTCTTAGGCTCAAAAGCTCACAAATTATGGTTTTTATGTATTTTTCCCATCCAATTATGAGTTATAGGTCATTGCTTGATCTTCATTCCAAATATAAGTCCATTGGTCGAGGATAACGGTCAAGAGTATTCAAACCACCACTACTCACAAAAGTGTAATAATTGGGATGTTCAGGGTTATGTATGAAGGAATAATCTGTCTATTGTGGTTTGGGTTCCTATTTGTGAAGCTTTGGACGAGATGATCTCTATGTGCTCAATTTATATCCAATTATGCAATGAGTTTTCAAAAAAATGAACCAAAAGTGGGGTTGCTTCCTATCAAAGTATGGTTTAGGACCTAAGTAGCATAGATAGGTAGCAAAAGTATATAACAAGATCAAAATGAATATTAAAGATTCGATTACAGAGAGAAAATAAAGTAGATAAGCTTACAATCAAGTTAATCCCCCCCACACTTAGACAATACAATGTCTACATTGAAAAGTAAAACAATAAAAGGGAAAAAGAGAAGAAACTCCCTCGGTCTATTGTGGAGGTTGATCGTCTCGAGCTCTCTGCAATTGCCGAATCTCCTCCCGAATGGCTCTCTGCTCCTCCAGTAGAAGCTGCTGATCTTCTTGCATAACATTTAGCTGGGTTTGGAAAGCTTGCATCATTTCCAGCATCTACAGCTCAAAAGGGGTAGGAGCCGTGGAATGATGTGGAGCTTCCCGTGCTGTGGGCTCCTCGTTGCCTTGATCATCATCGGATTTCCCTGACTCATCATCCCCGCGGGCCCTCTTGGCGATGATCTGCCTGCGAGCATTTTCCAAACTCGCCTTCGTGAGGCGATTCCCGTGTCCCAAGGTGTCGTCACTTAGTGCAGCGGGAACCCTTTGAGCCCGGCATAAGTCGGTAATTAAACAAGGGAATGGCATGCCCCGCTTCTATGGAATTAAGCTGGCATAAGTGGAGATAGTGTCGTAGATGTGCTGACCCAAGTCAAATTTGATTCCCATGGTGATGACATAGTAGACCCGGAGGTAGCGAATAGACACCGAAGTGAGGCTAGTGGATGGGAATAGGCTCCCCGACCCCCACTGATCCAGGCACCAGGCATCCCTCTGTAGATCCCGATTCTTGTAGTGCGGAAGAGTGACATGGAGGGAGTCATGGAGTTCAGGCTTCAAAGCCCATCGGAGTACCACCTGGTCCGGGAATAAAACACCAGCATTTGATGCCCTGGGGATAGCTCCAGTGCGATTCAACCCCAAGTAGTGTTCCACCACCTCCCTATCAAACTTGATTCGTTTCCCCGCCACTCTGGTGTGGTGATAGTCAAGTGATCCCTCATCCCCAATTTCTTTGTTGAATTGAGTGTAGAATTTGTAAACCAGCGGGGGATTCCCAAAAGGTAGATCGCTCGCGAATTTCACCCAACCAAATTCGACGAAGCGGGCCCAAAACTGTCGGGGGCAATGACAGTATCCGCGCTCCGCCATTCTTGAAAGTCATCTGGGAGGAAGAGGCGTTCCTTAATACACAAATAAGACTGGCTCTTCTCCTTGTGGGGCTCAGCCGAGGATTCCCCTGCCACTTGCTTTCCTTTCTTTGTCGGTGGAGCCATAGAAAATCCTGTGAAAGAAGCGAGGGGATTAGTCGAGAAACAAAGCAGCAAGAAGAATCATAATGAACATATACATATGCCATGGGGAAAAGTAAAACAAGAAATATGATGTGCGATTAACCGATTATGCCGCAGGGAAACGAATAAAAATGGGCACAAGGGCCAAATCCTAACCAAATACTCCTAGATGACACAAGGTGAAATCAAGGGTGAAGCGATGTTCGTCAAAGCCAAGCGACAATTTCCATTATGACAACCCAAAACAAAGATGTAGAGTCACACCCTAGGCTAATGAGGAGCCACAAGTTGGAGTCCAAAACATGACTATCCCTTAAGAAATATATAGAGCAATGAGGTATTAGCAATTGACACTATGCAAGCAACAAGGTCTCACATCAATCAATCCCTTCAATTGAACTCCTACCATGACATCAATACGCTTAAACAACACAATAGGGAGATTGGAGTCGGAATTATAAGGAAACAAACACTTCAAACTCTCCTAGACATACTATCGAACACATGGAGTGCAAACTTAGTGGAAATGCCTTTGGTGTAAAAGTATATATAAGCTAAGTTCCCAAAGCACAAACACATTCCACAAAGCAACACTCAATCCTTAAGATGAAAAAAATAAATCGAGAGAGCCATGATCGTAGATATGCTATCCATGACAAAGAAGAAGGAAAAGAAAGGTCATACCTTCAAAACCTGAAGGGTGCGACGGATGTGGATGGTAATTTCACTAAGAAACCCTTATAAACGAAAATGTGGGTGTGGAATGGAAGAATTGGCCTGAGAGCGTTGTGGGTGAACGACGGAGGAGGAGGGAATAGTGAGAGTTATGCGCGAGGGATGCGTATTTTAAAAATATGAAAAATCGAATTTACGGCCGTAACCAGTAATCTGAAAAAAATATGAAGAAAAATACTTACGCCCGTAAAGAAGCGTATGACGGCCATAAGGTGGCTTCTGATAAATTAATGAAAAAGTGAATTACGGCAGTAAAGATATGTCTTACGGCCGTAAGACTGCCCCTGAAATTTTTAGATATATATATATTTTGAATGAAATGACTAAATAAACTAAAACTAACCAAAAATGAGAATACGAAAATAAAGAGTCGAGGAGAAAAAAAAACTCCCCTCTCGGGTGCCTCCCGAGCAGCGCCTCTGTTTACTGTCGTTGGCTCGACTTAGTCCACGCGGGACTAGTGCCCTTTGTTGGTGTTTTCCAGTGCAATCACCTCCAAATTCGCAGTTTGGAATCCTTCATAATACGGCTTGAGATGGTGTCCATTGACCTTGAACTGTTTCTCCGTACGCAAGCTCCTAATGTCGATTGCACCATGCGGAGAGACATTAGTAACAACAAAAGGACCAACCCAACGAGAACGAAGCTTACCTGGGTGTAATTTGAGCCGGGATTGAAACAGTAACACTTTCTGGCCCTCACAGAAATTTTTTCGAGAAATGCGCTGATCATGGAATGCTTTGGTTCGATCTTTATAGATCATTGCGTTCTCGTAGGCCTCATTCCGTATTTCATCAAATTCCTGCAATTGAAGCTTCCTGTGATCCCCTACTGCCCCCCAATCCATATTACATTGCTTTATGGCCCAATAAGCTTTATGCTCGAGTTCCACCGGTAGGTGGCATGGTTTTCCAAATACCAATCGGTATGGAGACATACCAATTGGTGTCTTGTAAGCGGTTCTATAGGCCCATAAAGCATCATCGAGTCGAATGCTCCAATCCTTCCGGTCCGGTCGAATTGTTTTCTCTAGAATGGACTTCACTTCCCTATTGGAGATTTCTGCCTGCCCGCTAGTCTGGGGGTGATATGCGGTTGATACCCGGTGCATCACTCCATATTTTCGTAACAAGGCTTTGATGGTTCGATTGCAGAAGTGCGTCCCTCTGTCACTGATCATAGCTCGGGGTATCCCAAACCTGCTAAAAATGTTAGCTTTTACAAAATCTGCAACAACTTTAGCGTCATTAGTACGAGTGGCCTTTGCCTCCACCCATTTTGAAACATAATCGACAGCTAAAAGAATGTAGTTACAACCAAACGACGGGGGAAAGGGTCCCATGAAATCAATGCCCCAAACGTAAAAAATCTCACATACAATAATGGGGTTTTGAGGCAATTGATCTCGTTGGGATAAGTTACCTGTTCTTTGGCAATTATCGCAAGACTTAAAAAAAATGTATGCATCCTTGAAAAGGCTCGACCAAAAGAACCCGCTCTCCAATACTTTTTGTGCCGTCCTTCTAGGTCCAAAATGTCCACCGCATGCATATGAATGGCAAAAGGTGAGGATTGATTGGTATTCTGATTTCGGTACGCACCTTCTAATGATTTGATCGGGGCACCTCTTCCACAGGTACGGGTCATCCCAAATGTAATACTTAGCATCGCTTCTCATCTTGTGCTTTTGTGTCTGCGAAAAACCAGTAGGAATTATTTTAGCAGTCATGTAGTTAACCAAATCAGCATACCATGGGGGATTTGCTTTGATGGCAAATAAACCCTCATCTGGGAAGGTTTCACGCAGAGGTAGGTCGTCTTCGGGCTTCACTACCCGACTAAGATGGTCGGCAACTACATTTTCGGACCCAGCCTTATCTTTGATTTCCAAGTCAAATTCTTGTAATAAAAGTATCCAGCGGATGATTCTAGGCTTAGCATGTTTTTTTACAAACAAGTGCCGTAACGCTGCATGATCTGTAAAAACAATCACTTTAGAACCTAATAAATAAGGACGAAATTTTTCTAAAGCAAATACCACAGATAGAAGTTCTTTTTCAGTGGTGGTATAGTTGGCTTGGGCCTGATTTAGGGTTCGGGAGGCATAGTAGATCACATGGGCCGCTCTCCCAACCCGTTGTCCTAGGACTGCTCCCACTGCATAGTCACTAGCATCACACATTATTTCGAATGGAAGATCCCAGTTCGGCGGTTGAATGATCGGGGGTGTAGTTAGCCGCTCCTTTAGTTGGTTAAAGGTCTTTTTGCATAGCTCGGTGAAATTAAATGGAACATCATTTTGCAACAAATTGCACAACGGCGATGCAATTTTGGAAAAGTCCTTGATGAACCTGCGATAGAAACCTGCATGCCCAAGAAAAGATCGTATATCCCGCACATTGGCGGGGTAAGGTAATGCAGATATGAGTTCTACCTTAGCCCTATCGACTTCTATTCCCTTTTCCGACACTACATGACCTAACACAATTCCCTTATCTACCATAAAATGGCATTTTTCCCAATTTAAGACTAAGTTAGTGTCAATGCAACGTTTCAAAATTAATGAGAGATTATCCAAGCATGCATCAAATGAATCACCCCACACACTAAAATCGTCAATAAACACCTCTATAATTTGTCCTATGTACTCAGAAAAAATGTTCATCATACAACGTTGGAATGTTGCAGGAGCATTACACAAACCGAATGGCATGCGTCTATATGTAAACGTGCCAAATGGACAAGTAAAAGTGATTTTCTCCTGATCTTCTGGAGTTATGGCAATTTGAAAATAACCTGAGAAACCATCTAAAAAACAATAATGAGAATGACCAGCTAATTTTTCCAACATTTGATCTATGAAGGGAAGGGGAAAATGATCCTTACGAGTGTCAGCGTTTACCTTCCTGTAGTCGATGCATACCCGGTATCCAGTTTGGACCCTAGTTGGTACAAGTTCTCCATCTTTGTTTTCCACCACCGTTACCCCGGATTTCTTTGGCACCACTTGGACTGGACTGATCCACTTGCTGTCTGAGATTGGGTAAATCATCCCTGCTCCTAGCAGTTTCAAAATTTCCTTCTTCACCACGTCCATCATTGCCGGGTTTAACCTTCGCTGGGCTTGTCTCGATGGTTGAGCTCCTGCCTCAAGCAATATTCGATGCATGCAGATTGACGGGCTGATTCCCTTAATATCCGCGATGGTCCAACCAATTGCCTCCTTGTGCTCCCGAAGGACCCGAACCAGTTTGTCTTCTTCCAGCTTGGTGAGGTTGGATGAGAAAATTACGGGAAGCGATTGTTCATCACCAAGAAATACATATTTCAGGTGGGCGGGTAGAGATTTCATTTCCACCACTGGGGCTTGCAAGATAGAAGGTAGCAATTTGTTAGGATAATCTGTCAGTTGAATTGTTTTTACGGTATACCTGCGTGGTGCGGGTCCTAGTGAATTGAGTGCAGTAATCCCATCATGTAAATCCCTGCTTATACCCACGTCGCTGTCATCATCTTGCCTTAGCGACTCCACGATAGCTGTTTCTAGCTCGTCCCTGCAATTTAACTTGAATATTTTCTGCACAGCAGGGGTAATGACATTAAAAGAATAAGCAGCACATACATCATTTGGGTGTTTCATTGCATCGTAGATATTAAATTGCACTACCTCCCCATTGAATTCCATGGTTAACACCCCTTTTCTTACATCAATTATGGTTTGGGAGGTCCACAAGAATGGTCTTCCTAACAATATAGGGGTAGAATTAGGGGAGTGATCATCATTCATATCAAGTATGTAAAAGTCTGCCGGAAACACCAACCCCCCTACTTGCACTAAAACGTCCTCAACTACCCCGTCTGGATATGCATTGGAACGGTCGGCTAGTTGGATGATAACATCTGTTTTAGTCATTTTGGTAAGATTTAATGCAATGTAGGTGGATCTAGGCATTACGTTAATGGATGCTCCTAAATCTATTAGTGCATGATTTACCTTGGTGTTACCTATTTGACATGGCACAGTGAACATACCAGGATCCTTACCCTTCGGAGGCAATTTCCTTTGGAATAAGGCTGAAACGCTTTCCCCCATTCTTACCTTCTCGTTTCCCACCAGTTTCCGTTTGCTAGTGCATAAATCCTTTAAAAATTTTGCATACCGGGGGACTTGCTTGATGGCCTCCAATAGCGGGATATTGATTTCAACCTTTCTAAACATTTCCAGCATCTCCTTTTCCTTGCTCTCCTTGTTCGTCCTTGCTAACCTGCTAGGAAAAGGTGGAGGTGTTAGTTTAACATTTAAATGGGAATCAGTTTTTACCTGAGGGTTTTGCGAAGCGTCGGTTCTTTTCCCGACTCCTTCCTTTCCATCTCCTTCCATTTCAGGTGCAGCCGGCTCCAATTTCGGACCCTCTATTTCTTTTCCACTTCGGAGAGTTATGGCACTCAAGTTTTTAGGATTTATCTCGGGTTGAGATGGCAATTTACCTCCGGATTGTGATTCCAACCTATTTATGGCAGTGGCCATTTGGCTCATTTGATTTTCCAGGTTTTGAATGCTTGACTTGGTATCCTGTTGGAATTGCATCGTGTTAGTTGCCAACGTCTTAACCATATCTTCAAGTGACATACCTGAATTTTGAGGTTTTTGTTGATACTGTCCCTGTGGTTGGAAAGTCCCTTGCTACTGGAATTTTGAGGTTATTTCCGTAGCTCAAGTTGGGGTGATCCCTCCACCCGGGGTTGTACGTGTTCGAGTATGGGTTGTATTGCTGCCTTTGGAAAGGAAAACCTCCAGCAGCATTTACCTGTTCATTGTTTTCTTCTTGCAATACCGGACAGGTGTCCGTTGGATGTCCAAAGTTCGAACAAATTCCACAGGCCTTGGCTTGTTTCGAATTCCCTACAGCAAGTTGCTTAACAAGATTTGTTAGTTCATATAATTGACCTTCAATATTAGAACTACTTACCTCGTTTACTCGGCGGACTTGGGAATCCCTAATCGAGTTGAATTGCTGAGTATTTTCCGCCATGTTAGATATTAAAGCCCGTGCTTGCTCTGGTGTCTTGTCCATTAGCGCACCTCCGCTTGCGGCATCTATCATACTTCTGTCCATTGGTGCTAGACCTTCGTAGAAGTATTGCACCAAAAGTTGCTCGCTAATCTGATGATGAGGGCAGCTGGAGATGAGCTTTTTGAAACGCTCCCAATACTCATATAACGTTTCATTGTTGTTCTGGCGCACCCCACATATTTCTTTTCGGATGGTACCAGCCCTCGATGCAGGGAAGTATTTTTCCAAGAAGAGCATTTTCATGTCGCTCCAAGTAGTAACTGTTCCCGATGGTAGACAATAGAGCCAGTCGGTGGCGGCCTCCTTCAATGAGAATGGGAAGGCTCGCATTTTTATTTGTTCCTCGGTAATGCCCGTGGGCCTCATACTGTCGCAAACCACATGAAACTCTTTTAGGTGCCTATATGGGTCTTCGCCGGGGTTCCCTCGAAAAGTTGGTAATAAGTGGATGAACCCAGATTTAAGCTCGAAGGTTTTTCCTTCTTCCACCGTTGGAAAAGTGATACATAAGGGCTGTTGAGCAACATCGGGGGTAGCCAGTTGTTTAAGAGTCCTGTTGTTAGTTGCCATTTGTCGCGCTGCTCTTCTTTGCTGTCGAAAAGTCCTCTCAATTTCTGGGTCAAGATCAGAAATTTCACAATTAGTTGACCGAGTTTCAAGCATATAAGCAAAGAAGCGCAAATAAAATTATTTATTTTATTTTATTTTACTTTTTGAAAAAAAAATTATATAAATAAAGTGAAAATAAAATAAAAATAAAATAAATGTAGAAAAATAAAATTCTAATTAATTAAACACTAAATTGGTTAACCGTTCCCCAGCAACGACGCCAAAAATTTGATGCGTGTCGCAATGCACCAAAATAATAAATAAATATCTTACTTGCAATTTATCAGATTTGATTGTAATACCGGAAGTAAGAGTCGATCCCACGAGGAACGGGAACTAAAGTAGTGCTTTGTCAACTAGAATAGATGGGGGGGGGGGTTTCGAGTTCAAATATTGTAAATAACGTGAAAATAAAATAAAAACGTAAATTAGATAGAATATAAATCAATTATTGAGAAACCCTAGTTCTCAGGTTCAGTTGTATTTCATCACAATGTTATCACTTTCCAAGCAACGCGAATTCAATTTCTTCTCTGATTTATCACCCATAAATAGTTAATAAGCTCTAACTATTCCGATTCTTCCTTAAGTGCATTCAATTAGAACAAGCTCTCTAATCAAACATTAGACATTGAATAACCTAAAATAAGTTCTTTAGATTTAAGACAACAACTATATAATGGATGAGAACAATTAGGGTGAATTAGGTTATCAATCACACAAGCTTGTGACAATTAACCTAAGTTGGAATTCTCTATGAAAATTATTAAATTTCCACTTGCTACTATGATTTGAACAACAAGACGATTACGGATCCAATCATTCGAATTAGCAAATATTAATACAACAAATTAAATGACAAGGCCTTAATCAAATAAAGAATTGCATTGATTTAATTAAAGAAAACGTATAAGAATCCAACAAATCAAAATAAAGAAATTAGAACTACGTTACTCGTTTGAAAAAGTGATGAACAAAAGAATTAAATTACAACGTCCCCTTTGAACTAGGTAGAGAACTTAGCCGCTCAAAGCCATGAAGAATGCTGGAATTTTCTTTCTGGATTCACCTTCTCGAATTGCCTAATTTTTTCTTCAATTCTTCCAGCAAGCCGCGCCTCTTCTAAAATAATAATAATCCCTTTTTCTTGTCATGAAGTTCCCTTTTTATAGCCTCAATTTCGTGCCCTAGCTTTGGGAGCAAGAAATCCCAAAATTATGGAAGGAATTAAAATATGGAAATTTTGACTGGAGACTTACGGCCGTAAGTTTTCCTTTACGGCCGTAAAGAGGTTTCTGTTGATTTCTCAAAAATTGAAGTTACGGCCGTAACTTCTGATTTACGGCCGTAAAGATGTTTCTGCGCATTTTTCACCTTTTGAGGTTTACGGCCGTGATATTCCCATTCACGGCCATAATTGTGTTTCTGCATATCTCTTAACATGATTAATACCCTTACGGCCGTGACTTTTATTTGCACCTAAGTCCCCAAACTTCAGTTTTGAGTGCATTTTGGTCATTTTTTCTTCTTTTCTCTTCTTTTATGATCATATACAATATAAAACATAAAATGCACTAATAATACTTAGATAGAATCACATTATGGCATATTCAAGGATATAAGTGTATAAAATAAACGTTAATATAACACTTATCACCTCTCAAAACTCTAAAGTATCCTGGTAGGGAAAATGTTAAAAAAATATGAGATTTTAACTCAGTGAGTGGAGTGTTTGAAAACTAGTCATACTTTTCTCGTTTATAATTCTTTACAAAATCACTATTTGTTTTTTAACTATAATTTTTGATTGACATAAGAAAAGATTTTACTTATCTGAAAAGAACATCTAGCTGAAATGAGAATTTATAAATACTGAAACCATGGCATAAATTGTGATAACTGTCTGATAAAACTAAAAATTCGTTGAACTGTAATGAGAAGCTGAAATATTTTTCTATGAATAAATATATCATACTGTACTGAAAAGAATCACACATCAAAGTGTACCCAATGAATAACTTTACTCAAGTACAGAGTACTCTCGATGTACAAGGCAAAGCCATTCAAATCTGATAAGCTGATAATCTGATAAACCGTGTCATATGCGCATAGACTGCCCCAAAAGCTAAAGCACCCTAGTACACGGCCCAAAGCCTATATGTGCACAAGAGTGGGTCCCAAAGACCTCTGATAATCTGATAATATGGTCATACACTGTAGAAACGAATTCACATCAGTGCAGAGCGGTTAATATCACCTGGTTACTTTCTGATGGTTTTTCACCATAATAATTTACATGTAACAAATTCTTTTATAGAATAATGTACTAAATTTATAATTTGATTAACTTGAAATTTTAAAAGAAGAAGTCTAAAATCATGCTTCTAAACTTGTATGTGCGAAAAGTAATAATTTCTGTAACTTGTCTACTTAATTGAAAACATGAGTCGTATGGAAAATTTATGCCATTAAATATTAAAATTTAACTTTAAGGAAAAATAAGTTTCCCCACTCACAGAGATTGTGAATGAAACCTAATTTGGCTGATAGCCTGGCCAATCTTCGTGTCGCCTCCTGAAAATTAAATTAAAACCTTGGATCAACTCCAATAATTACAAATATTTAACAAATACCTAAAATGAAATAACATCCTATACAATAACCACAAATTTCATACGCCTCCAACATTACATCCAACCAACCTTCTCTTATGTGAAATATAACTTCATTATAACTAATATCTCCTTTATTTAACCAATACCTCAATGGAATGCTCATAGACACCAAAACCCCTTTCCAAGAAACTAGTAATGGACTAATTCTTCAACTTAATTACATGGGTAATTTAATCTCCAAATAAATATCACCAAATTAAGCATTTAAGCATGAAATGACTTAACATAGGCTCCAATAACTTAATCTTGCCCAAATCATGAATTTAATCCACTATTATTACAAACCCTAGCATGTAACCACAATGTATTCAACCAAACTTAAATATTTAGCTCAATATCTTCAAGTGAACAATAATTCCATCCAAAAATCTAACATTTAACTCAAAATCAAAACCCTAAAATCAACACCATATCTCAAATAAATGGGTATTGCCTTACCTCTTGAAAGTGAAATGAAGTCTTGAATGTTGAATGAAAATCCTCCTTTTTCCTTCTCTTTTCTTTCTTCTTTTTTCTTTTCTTTTCTTTTTTTTTTTCCACCGTTTTTTTTTTTTTGCTTCCCTTCTACCGAGCTCCTTCTCTGGTAAAGTGTATGTGTGAGTGGAGTGTGTTTGTAGTTGAATTGTTTGTCCCCTAATATGAATACATTGTAAAGTCTGATAGTAATTGCATGCTTGGTCCTTCATTTATCACTCCAATAAAATCCCAAATATAAATGATAATAAGTTAAGTCCCTCAACTTATAACCAAATATAAATGATCCTCAAAATATCCACTCATTTAAATTGGTCCCCACTTTGACTAAATTGGTCAAAAATAAATGTTGACTTGATAAAATAATTATTTGACTTGTAAAATTAAAGTGGGTTGTGATAGGTAAGGTTCGAGAGATTTCTTGAATGGCTGACCAAAAAACAAAATGAAAGAAAATGGGAAAATTTCGCATGATTAGTGTGGGGATAGGAGGCGGCGTGTTCAGGCAATTTAGTTTTCTGCTGATATGGAATTCTAACATCTTGCACTGTCACACATCGTGATAAAAGAAGGGAAGAGATTCTACGCAATCATGTCTAGGCCTTCAGACACAGTCACAAACTAAACTCCCATGACGACCCATGTATCTCCAAATTTAGCCGATATAAAGCGCCATCAGAAAAAGAAGACTGCATTGGTCAAAACATTTGATTATTTGAAGCCCTTTTCCAAATTGCCAATTTTCTAGATTAGAAATCAACCTACTTGCTATAAGAACTGTTCCAAACTACAAATTAGACCATTAGTATAACAATTATTCCACACCACCAAATGCATAAAAGATAAAAAAAATTTATTATTGTCAAAAAATGCTGTTTCAACAAGAAAGAAAGGGTTGGTTGTTTGGGGTTTTTTTGTTTGATTGGGGTGGGGGGTGTATATACCTGCTTCAAGAAAAGAGCTGCAGTGATGGAACCACCTAGGCGACTATCGGTGTTCACCATATCAGCCACTCAAGAGTTCATGAACTCCCAATAAATTTCTTCACTATAAAAAAAAAAAAAAAACACTATTGGGCCTAAGGTGGTTCTCAAAGACTATAGGAAAAATCAAAGATATATAAATCACAACCAGCAATATAGGGTCCAAGAGCAACAACAGAAGCCCCAGTCAGTGTGGCCAAATCAACGATCTGCAAAAGATTAAAAAAATTATATAGCAAAACAGAGAGTGAACCTTAAATGTGGCCCGGCATTCCCAAATAGTAAACAATTGAAAAGTTCATAATTTTTGTAACATCTATCTTGCCTTTCAGGTTCTCATTCCCTATATTGCAATACATGGACAACTGATAAAAGAATAACCCATAAATATGGTGTTTACCAAAAATAGAGATGTAAAGAAAATGAACTAAGTATTCCTTCTCCACTCCTTGATTGCAAGCATATACCAAAGCATTTTCAAGTGTAAGTCTTCCTTCAGCATCGGTATTATTTACCTAAAGCATGATCAAAACTTAACATGTGAAATAAACTCATCAATATTAAAGAAGGCAAGTTGAGATAGACCAAGCTTCTAAAAGTGGACAATTGAATTGATTGTTTCAAGTATATCTTCAACTTAAGTGGGTTCCATAAACTTAATGTCATTTTTGAATACACAAGGGAGAAGCTTCCTTTAAATGAAAGGTGAGACACTAACGCGACGACCTCCTGAGGAACCTGCCAGAAGAAATGTGGTTCCACAATACGAAACTAAATGTTAGTACTTCAAATTCTATCTACATAATGAAACCAAATCCAGACTCACTGTGTAGATAGATCAAATTCATAAACATGGCAGAACCGAAAAACCAAAAAAAAATAAAAAATAAAACCAGCTCTCTTATCCTTGATTAAAAAAAAAAAAAAAAACAGAGTCTACCCCTATTTTGTAAGCCAAACCCACCTCAATTTTTCTTCAATCGAACACAAAATCAAAACCCAAGCTAATATTCTAATTTAAATACACATAAAAATAAACATCGCCATTTAACAAATCTGATAAATAAAACATAGAAAGCTAGTTTAATAAGTTAAACACAAGAAGAGTGCTTATTCATATTTCTCTCTTTTTATACCTATGTAAATAGTTAAATACATTGCAGAAAATTTACATGATTTAAGGTACGATGAAGGTTATTGATTATCAATTGTACCTAGTGTCCTAGTAAATTTTGTAGAACAAAATAACTTCATTCCTTGAATAATGGTGTGAAGCTTTGGCATGAATTCACCAATTTGATTGTATGTAAATGCGATTAACCCATAAAATTAAAAGAAGAGTTATCTCGTCTTTGGTCAGTTGGGGTTTGCTGGTTATATGTGTGGTCCATGACTATGTTTAACTTCCTTCTTAACATTTTTATAGAAACACATAGCATTTTACTTTCTCGCAACCATTTAATGTGAAACACTAAAAATAAGTAAATTATTTGATGTGCATGGTAGAGTATGTTGCTTTAGTTTCTCTTTCAAAATGGGTGAATCCCGGATTTTTCATTTTAGTACTTCCTTACAATTGAATCCGAGACAAGATGGAGCTCTTCACTAAATGTTAAAATAAAAAATAATAAGAGGAAATCTAAAAGAAAAACATACCAGGTTACTTTAGGCTCCATTGTGGACAGTGGGGGCAGGTGAAACTTGAACAATAAACTAACTAACACGATTTCCAGAAGTGAAATATGAGGTAGAATGAAATTTAAAAGAAGAACATACAAGATTACTTTAAGCTCGATTACAGACAATGGGGTAGCTTAGATTTGAAAATTTCCAGAAGTGAAATATGAGCTACAATTTTGATTTTGTGAGGTAGAATGTTGATTTTGGAGGTTATTTTTGATTGGGTAGAAATGGGAAAGGGAAGGGAAAAAAAGGTTGAGATAAGTACACGTACAGGAAGCTGCTCCTCTGCCTCTCGAAGCTACAGGGGGAAACTGTTTCACAATCGGAGTTTCCATTTGGACGGAATCTGAGTTTGAAGGTCCGGTTTGCACTTCACTTCTTCGGTCAACACTCGCCTCTTTCGTCGAAGAATCCCGCCCAAACTCAGGTCGAGTGATCTCCTTGAGGCCGCAGTGCTGATGGTGGTGATTGTTCACTGGTTGGATGGTTGGATGGTAGTTGCGAGTGTGAAGTTCGGACATATGGAGTTTCAGCAGGTGTTAATGGCACTTCCAGAAATATGGGTCTTCGTACTGCACCCTTCGAGGCCGAACGACGTCCGCGAAGGAGATCGACGATTGGGACTGAAGTTTCGGATTGGATTTTTCTTTGAGAGAGAAACAGAGAGCAGATATCGGGTTATTTTGGGAAACGGAGAGAGTAGCAGCGAGAGAATTGGATAATGGAAGATATTTTGATGATACTTTTGTCAACAGTATACAGAATATAATGCTACTATTGCAAAATCGGTTTGTCACTAATAGGTGTGAAAGGTAGTGGGACAATTTTTGAATAGTATAACTTATTCCCTCTTTTATGTAGAGGGGATATAACTTATTCCCTCTTTTATGTAGAGGGGAAATGCAGTATTAATAAAATTAAAAAAGATAGAATGTATTTTATGAAATATTATATTATATTAATATTGGTGATACATGTAATTTCCTCTATTATTTAATTTCTAGAATGACATCTTTTTTTGGGAGATACGTAGGCCCACCCCATTAAGATAAGATGTAAAGATAAAAACATATGCAAATATTCGTCCTTTTTATTTTTACATTTTAAATTGAAATTGAAACATCTCAGTTATATGTTTGATTTTTGGCATCATACATCCCAACATATCGTTTATTAGCGACATTATTCCATTTTTACAAATCAATTAGTTTTTACCGTTAAGTGAAAAATTAAAAAATCAAAAAAAAAAAAAAAAAAAAAAGTGTTAATTGCAAATCTAGTATTCAACATTTGGCTTTTTATGCCATACATATCTAAATTTCGTTTTTAGCATATTATATCTATTTTTATAGGATACATCAATTTTGATTGATAGGTGACGCATGTGTACTATCACGTAACATTATGAGGAAGGAAAAATCAATAAAAATCAAAACATTTTTTTTTTGAAAAGAACAAAATTAAATTACACTAGCATGATTGTTCAAATAAACAATCATAATCCCAATTCAAATCCATTTGAATATATCATACTCATAACTACACAAATTGAACATACGAATTCGCCAATTATGAGTTGGGCGCTTTAACCATTCAGCCATTGATGCTTAGCGGGGATCCTCGTACATGGTGAATAACCAAATTCCAATTGAAACGAAATTTTTAGCATAAATGAATGCTTGCAGTTGAGTATGTACATATTGTTGTTGTTCAATTTTAGCATTTTTAGACTAGTACGGTTCATCTCTCTCAAATACATACAAATGACTTTTCATGGTACATAATTCCGACGGCAAACGCAGAATCCAGGAGAGGAAGCAATTGGTGAATGTATTCAAGAAATATGAACTATACAAGTATGAAAATTCTGAAAATTGAATAGTAGCAACAAAAGATACAGATTCAACTATAATAATACAATTATCACAATATCAACAAAAACAAACTTGGTCTATGAATTTGTATACTGCTAATAAACGAACATTGCCAAAATGAAAGGTTTGAATACACTTACAACTTTTTTAAAAAAATTGGGGACTAAGCTCTTGTTTGGTCCCTAATTATTTTTTCGACTTTTTCCTCAAATTTATTTTCGACCACATATTTTTATGGAGTCCACCAATTTCATAGTTTTCAACCACACATTCTTTAAAAAGCTCGAATTTTCCCAAAATTACCGACATCAAATAGACTTTAAATCTACAATTAACCGTAAAAGGTTAAGTCTGAATGCCCCCTCTCCCCAAACCCAAATTGTGCTTGCCAATTTCTTTTGCCCACATGGCACATTTCCAAGTGGTAAAATGGGAAGGTGGAAAAATTCCGTCTTTGCTTGAGGCTACTGCGTCAAGGGTTCGAATAATGAAATATGGATTTGGTCATTGGGTAAGTGCAAGTATACAAATAGCCTTCTACCTTGTACCATTGGAGGCATAACCTGCGATTTACATCATTCACCAAAGTCCAGACAGGGCAAGTGGGGACCGTCAAGGTTGCGGCTCAACCTTTTTTCAAATTGTGCTTGCCAAACTCAAAATACAATCGTACTTATCAACATATTTCACGGTATCTATAAATCTTCAATTACACATCTCATCAATTTTCATCAAAATTTAATAAAGACTTGATTTCAATCTTCACCAAATAGAACTCTATTCGGTTTATACATATACTCGTCTTGTCCACAGCACCAAATCCACCTAGGGATGACAATGGGTAGAGCCGAGCCGGCTTAACCCCCCGGCTCGCTATGCTCGGCTCCTCATTTGGATGAGCCGAGCAATGAGCTCGGTCTAAACGAGCCAAGCAGGTGCTCGGCTCGGAGCACTCGTGCCGAGCCGAGCTTCGGCTCGTGGCTCGTTTATTTATTTTTATTTTATTTTAACTAAGTTAAGTTAACGAAAAATAATTAAATAAGTTGAATATTAATTATATATTGTATATAAAATTTTAATTAGTTGTGTAAATTTGTAACAAATAATTAATACATATTAGGTATACTGTATAATAAGACTATAAGTGATGAATGTTAGTAAATATGTGAAGAATTAATATTTGGAAAGACGAAATAAAATTGAGTAAATAAATTAAAATTTACAACTTTTAAAATTAAAACCCTCCTCCTTTTTATCCGGACTTGGGGCCGGCTACTAATTTGATTGAATATTTGAATTTTGTAGTAGGCGAAGTTAAAATTGTATATGAACAACTTGTTATATGTACAATTTTTGTTTTGAAATGAAAATTGTATTTTAAAGGAAGGAATTAAAAGTTTATAGTTACATATCATTTACCCGACTGTATGCAATTTCGGCATACTTATTTTGTATGCGAAAGTGAGCGTCTTACCAATTTGTGACACACATTAACGCTTCCAAAATATCTTAGTTGAGTTGGCTCCTGAATTCTGACAAAACTCTTTTACCTGCACTAAAAGCAGACTCCGAAGCTATCTTGCTAACCGGAGGTGTTAGTAGATCTTTTGCTATGACCTAAACAATTGGTTATCCCCGTTCGTTTATTCTCCAATATTCTAGTAAATCAAACTCTAAAGAATTAGTACGCTTCACATTTCAAAGGAAATCTTGTTGAAAATAAATTTGTAATTCTTCAAGTATTGAACCTGATGTAAGAAGAATTTCCCTATGTTCGACTCATTTCATCTATTAAATCTAATAATTCTGCTTCATTAACTTCAAGATTAGTGTCACGTGATGGTGCAAGTTGTGTATGACTAACATTAGTTCCTAAACGTGTTGCATATACGATATACATGCTTACTAACGTGCTTTCTATATTATTATAAGTGATAGGTTTATCCAAAATCAACGAGCTATTGATTTTAGAAACAAGAAGTTTTGTACCCTTTAAATTGTAACGCGGGTCCATTACTCATGCTAAAGGAAATAACATAAGTAAATCTTCCCAATATTTTCTAAATTTAATTTTCATGGCAATTATCATTTCTTGAAAAAATGTGTCACGTCTATATCTATAAAAAGTTCTTGCAATAATATAGAGACGTTCAAGAACTCTTGAACTAGTTGGGTAATATACCCCAGATAATATGTTGGTTGAATCGTAAAAACTTGTCAAAAATCTTTTGACTTTGAAAGTAGCTTCCCAATCCGATTCTACTATTATAATATTCGGTTATTATGTTTTCTTAACCTTCACATAATTTAAGTAATAAATATGTAGAGTTCCACCTGTGCCCCACGTCGATGATAAATTTCTTAAGATCTAAATTGTATTGTAAACACATCTCTTCAAAGTATTGTTTTCTACTCGATGATATAGTTATGTACACTAATGCATCTCTTATTCTATCTATTTGTTCTTTAATATACTTCATTCCATCTTGAACAATTAGATTTAAAATATGACAACAACATCTAACATGAAATAAAAAATCACCAAAGTCCGGATTAAGAATTCTACATAACTTATCCACTACAACCTTATTTACGCTAGCATTATCGAAAGTAAATGATTGAATTTTACGTTCAAAATCATATTCTCTAACAATTTGCAATATAACATTAAATATGGTGGATGTGTTATGAGAAAATTCTATAATTTTAAAAGCGATAGTTTTTTTATGCATAACCCAAAGTGGATCGATGTAGTGTGCAGTTGCAGCAATATAACCTTTTTTGTTAATTCCTTCCCAAAGATCGAAAGTAAAAAAAATAACACCACCATATTTATTTAAATCGAGTATTAATTGTTTCTTAATTTTAGTAAAATATGCTATAGTATCAGCACGAAGAGTGTTTCGAGTAATTTCGGCGTACCTGGGTTGAAGATACTGTTTGATATACATAACAAAATGTTCGTTGTCCACTATACTTAATGGAAACTCTGCTCCCGTAACGAATTGAACCATGTCGATTCGATTCTCTTGTTCGGAATACATCCAATTTGTAAGTGTAGTAGATCCAGCAGCAGAACCACTAGCGGATGAACCAAATCGTAATTGACTTTGATTTGATTCAGCAAACCTGTGTTTGGTAACACACTTGTTATAGTGACGATTGAGGTGTGTAGTATCAATATCTTTTTGCCATGCCAATTGTTGTGCACAGTATTTGCACACTGCTTTGAACTCTTCCAGTGATGATTCAGTTTTTTTCCCAATTGAGATCAATTTGAAATGATCCCAACACTTTGAAACTTCTTTTGTAGGTTTTGCAGCTTTTCACTTCCCTTTTGCATCTGGAAGATCGGGATCATTTTCTAAGACTTCAACATCCACATCTTCTTCAACACCATCTAAATCGATTCGTTGATTAAGTGCAACTTCTTCAAGATTTTCGAGAATTTGAACATAGTTGAGATCGACGAATTAATCTTTGAAGTGAGACTGAGCGTGAGATTGTGGTTTTGTTGAGTCATCCCTAAAATCAGGTGGACCATCGAACAATTCATTAATAAATCTTCGGCTGTTGGGATCCATTCTTTCGTAGTTGAAACTTGAAAATCTGAAATAAAAATTGAAATGTGTGGAGTGGAGTGTGGTGTGGTGTGTAATTGTAGAATTTGACAATTTGTAGTGTAGTGTAGGTGTATACTTGATCACTTGAAGCGATAAGAAAATTGAAAATGAAATATGTGTATTGTATAAATAATAAGTGGTTAGAAAATAGAAATAGAATTGAGAGATTGAAATGAAATTGTAGACTTGTAGATGTGTAGTAGAGTAGTAGAGGTAGATTGAGAATTTGAGAGTATGTATAGTAATAGTATAGAAGAGTTGTGTTGAGAGATGAAGTGAAAATAAAGTTGATTTTAAGAGTATTTATAGGGAAAAAAGGGGAAAAATGACCGTTGGACGTCGCCAACTGTCAGTTTTCAAATTTTTTTTTTTATCTAACGAGTCGGCGAGCCAAGCGGCTCGCTGACTCGTTAGGCTCGTTGGAGCCACTAGCTCGTTCCAACGAGCTGCTCGTCTCAGGGTTCGACGAGGACATTTGGCTCGTCCATTGGCTCGCCATTTCGGTCAGTCGAGCTACCCTCGGCTCGTGTTTTGACGAGTCGAATCAACGAGCCGACGATTTTTTTTGCCATCTCTAAATTCACCCATGACAAATATAGCTTGACACCTCTAAGCCTACTTGGTAGTTAACTGAACCCTAACCCAAAATACGAGAACCCAAACTTGCGAAAAACTATTAGCAGCACGTCAAATTCTTCCAGGTAAAGATTGAACGTAACCCCACAAAATCCCATTTCCACCATTGATTTATCGAACTGAAAACTCAACCAAAAACTAGTCATTCTACTGGACAATATTAGTAGTGCCTTCGAAGTTTTCTTGCAAAATTGAAAGCTTCCCAAGAAAAAAATTCACTAATATACAGAGCGAAGAAGAGGAAATGTGGGCTGCTCCTCCAATTTCTCGCCTTAATTCTCAATTCCTTTACTGCCCTTTAAAATTCTCTTCTACTTCTTCGTCTATTTCCCATAAATCCCTTAAAACTCAAAGAGAACCAGCTTCTTATCCACGTGTTAGAGCAGTTGATCTTGACCAAAACACGGTAATATCTCATTCCTTTCACTTAAGCTCCCTTTTCGGTTTATTATCTGAGTCTCTTGATGTTCTAATTTGATCAAATGCACTTACTGATAATACAATACAGGAGCTTATGCCCTCATTTAAGTTAGTTTTTCCTGTTAATTTTCTGAGTTTCTTGTTATTCAAATCTGATAAAACATTTACTGATAATGCAATTCACTTGTTCCCTTCATTTAAGGGTTTTTTTTTTTTTTTGGTTCTGAGTTTCTTGTTGTTCTCATTTGATCAAACGTGTTTATTAATAATGCAATCCAACTTATTCCTTTCATTTAAGTTCTTAATTCTTGTTGATGTTCTAATTTGATCAAATGTTTTTACTGGTAATGTAATCGATAGATTGTTGCAATAACAGTTGGGGTGGTGAGCGTTGCTGTTGGGATTGGAATTCCTGTTTTCTATGAAAACCAGATAGACAGTGCTGTAAGTATTTCTTTCTTTCTTCTTACAGCGTGTTTGGCTTAGCTTATTCAAGACAAGCCACGAAATAAAGCCAAAAAGTTGGCTTATTTTTTGGCAATAAACTAAACAAAACATGCTGATTCATCTTACTTTTTTTAATTATTATTATTATTATTATTTATTTTATTTTTTATTTCGGAAAACAATACTTAGATTTTTATGGTGGGATGTAGAGAGCGATATACTTGTTGCAAAAGATTGGGTTTCTGAGGCCATTTTCTGTATTGTTGTTTATGTTTCAGGCCAAAAGAGACAATACTCAGCCATGCTTCCCCTGCAGCGGCAGTGGTGCTCGTAAGTCATTGATTTCCTTCTCTGCCATTGTTTTACCCTGTGATGCACGAAAACAAAAACTTAAAAAATCTAGCATTGAATTTCTACCTAGGTGTCTTGTTGCATTAAACTTCATATTTAGATCAATATAGCAAGACTCGGTGTGTCTTATTGTTTCGCAATTTCTGTTTTTTTTTTTTTTCAGTTTTACCATATTTTGGTTTGTCTTTTAAACATGCATACAATATATGCATCGATGCACAATGAGAAGAATGAACCTGGGAATTTCGTTCTCTTTTGGACTCATTTGGTAGTGAGGTAAATTTGGAAGACTAGCCCCAAGTAATAAGTTGATTTGGAGCTGAATGTCTCTAATCAGAGGCAAGTCGTTTGGCAATTATTCTAAAATCAACACGTTAACGTCTCAAAATTATGAGCACTTCCGGAGGAACTCTCTCTTTCATCTTAATTGTTGACAAAAGCCCCTTAACCACCACTAAATATAGATATTCAACCTCTATTACTAAATTCATCCTCTCTGTCACTGTGTGTAATAGTGTCTTTTTTACTTGCTTGAGTGGAGCCATAGCAAATTTGTACTTGTCCCAAGTAAAGATCACAACATTGTCACACTCTTTGAATGTTGAATCGACATCAAAATGTTGGGACAACCCAATAAAATATGACTTGTATCCATGTCAATAATATCATAAATCACATTCTCCCTGTAATGCTTGCCAATGGAAATAGGTAATTTACGAGTTTAAGCAATGTTCACGGACCCCTTTACACCTAACCAAGTGAACAAGGATTAGGACGACTCTCAGTTGGTAATTGCAACAAATTCACCAACTTGATACAAAATTATCGCAACTCCCATTGCCTGCAATCTATTCGCACACCTTATTTTAGACTAAATATAATGAACGAAAAATACTGTGATGCTGCTCCTCTTCTTTAGGAGATAAAAGGACTTGCTGCAACATTAAAGTAAGTCTCACCATACCTTTCTCTATAGCAAACTCGGCCCCTGCGTAGTCATTGCCCCCCATTTCTTCCTCAAAAGATGCCTTTGGTTCCACCAAGTTCACTTGTTTCATTTCAGGTAAGCATTAGAACGATGGTCAGGATTCTCACATCGATAGCAAACATTGGTCATTGGCTTGGCATATGGATTCACTTTTGAGTTGGATTTCGATTTTATCCCCTATTATTAAATTAACCACTGCCTTCAACACCACTTTTGCTTTGAAAAATGGAAGGATTGGATAAGGTTGATTACTATGCCTTTCCTTTATCTAAAGATTGTTCAACAGGTTGGGCCAATCTCCTATAACCTGTCGACCTCTTGTTGGATTCGATTATCTTAGCCTTCAATGCCATGTTAATGACTTCTTACAGCGTCCAAATATTCCCAAGCCGATTTTCTCCTGAATAGCAACCTTCAAATCGTTAGTGTACTTGGCTACATTTTGATTTTTTATTTATTTCTGAATGGTGGTTACGTTCCGCCAGTCACATGAACTTGTTGGTGTAGTTCGTCACTGTACGATTGCCTTGAGTGCATCCCAAATACATATAATACAAAACTTGCTCATTATCTGTGGGTAGGAATCGACCCATTATAAATTATTTCATACTCCTCCATTCTGCACCCGTCTTGCGAATGTTTTGCAACTGATCTCATCTCACCATATTGTGCTGCAAATTCTAAAGAAAACCCACAATCTTCACCTTTTTATCCTCTGGAACCTCCATAATAATATCGAAAATCGTTAAACTTCTACCAGCCAATCTAAGAAATCTTCAAGCTTTAAATTTTCAAGAAAAGTGAGGGATATTTGCTTTAATGATATAATCACCAAAGGTATTTTGATTTTTGTGATTCGAGTTTCCTTCAAACTCCTCTTCTGACTCCAAATCACTTTCTTGTACTACAAGTCTTATGTTGTTTCCTCTTTGAACGATGACAGGTTGAACATTCCTCTTATTGTTATTTCGTCTGTTTTCTTGCTGATCGTTCCCCTCATTATTGTCTCCATTGTTCCCAACACCCTGCAAAAATAATTGACGAAGCTCTTCAATCTGGGCGGTTAGATCATCAATCCAACAGTCCAATTCAGTCTTGGTAAGTGTGGTGTGTTGCCCATGGTAATAATCAATGATATGGAGACGGGAACCCGTGCTCTGATACTACTTGATGCAGTGTAGAATAAGAAATTCAAGTAAAAACTTTAAAATTTATGAAAATTGGAATCCATTATAAATTAAGACGTAAACTCCAAACTTGATTAATTGAAGGATACGAAAAACATAGAGTCAACCCTTTTATTTATAGCGTTTAACATTGAAAGAATTCGAAATAAAATAAAGGGAAATTATATTTGCAAAACAGTTATTGTTAATGACACCACATTTCAATTACAATAAATGTACCTATTGTTTTACTTATTTTGAAAATTATTCTCTTATTATTTTTTTGTCATATTCTTATCTTTAATCATTAATTAATTAATATATCTTATCACTATCGACAATTTTATTTCAAATATTTTTTTACATTGGAAAAAATATTTTTTCTGAATTCTTGTAATTATTGTTTATCTTGCTTATTTAAGTCTAAGAGAGAGAGAGATAAAAAAAAAAAAAAAAAATCTTCACTCCTAAAAAATTCTTTAGTCAGCATTAATGAAATAAACTGTGCTAATTAATAGAAATCAAGGATAAATATAATTAAATTGTAATTAAATCAAGATAAGAGATATAAGTAAAAAAATTAGTAAAAATTAAGGATTATTATTGCAATTAAATTGTGGTGCACTTAACAAAAATTGTAGTGTTAATATAATTACCCTAAAATAAATGAAAAAAAAGCACTAAAATGTTAAAAACCAGTTCGAGTCCGTGGTTGAAATCCATCCTAAACGAACTCAGATATCAAATTTTCAATTTACAATTTTGTCATGTTCGATCCATTGTTCTTTAATCCATTCAGTCATTTCTTCTACATTACTTTTTGATTCTAAATATGCTTCTACACATGCTTATATTCTAAACTCTCTTTAAAACTAAAACTAATTTGTTTTTAATGTCGATCAGTAAAAAATTATTTATTTTAAAGGTACTTATTTATGCTTTATTGGAAATTTTTGTTTATAAATCTTGTTGATAAACGGTCGTGACATCATCTAATGAGACCATTTTTTAAAAGTCAACAGTTTTGACCAGTTAAAGATTCTCGTTCTCCATTTTTTACTTTTCAAAAAAATTAACTATCGAAATGTTATCACGTCTCTATTTATAAACAATATTTATAAACAGATTACCAAACACACACTTAGGGACTGTTCGATGGTTGTGGTTTGTTTTTAAACTGAGTTTTTGAAATTTTTAAGGTAAAATGTGTAGTTGAAAAATGATTTGGAAAAATGTGCGTGGTTAAAATTAGTTTGGGGAAATTTGAAGAAAAAACTTGTTTGCATACAAGTTTAACATACAGGGGCTTACTTACAAGTAAAGGTTAAAAGGTTAGCAAAACATGCTCTAAACTTGTTCGGTTACATCATTTTTCCCCCTCCCTGTTTGGTTTATTGCTAGATCTATCGGGTCAGCATAACATTTGAAACCATCTTTCTTGTGTACAAGATATAATAATAGTTTAGTGCTACTTACATGCGTGAGTCGTCTCCAAACTTAAATGGGGATTTTCTGTAGAGCAATGCAGGTTTTGCATGGGGAGTGGTAATGTGGTGGTCGAGCTTGGTGGGGACGAGAAAGAAGTCTCACGATGTATAAACTGTGATGGTGTTGGTTCTTTGACATGCACGACCTGCCAAGGCAGTGGCATTCAACCACGCTACCTTGACCGCAGGTACATGCTTGGTTCAATCTTTATACTGAAATCATACATCGTATAACTCTTGAAATACTTGCAACATCAAGTGATTGTTATTCCCTCATGTCAAAATACGAGGAACAATGGGAATTCCTATACTACAAACAAACTAAATCTTATTCCTGTGCTTTGTGAGCAATTAGGATTCATATCATAAGATTTGCCAAGGTTTTTCGACTTATTATCACAGGATCAATAATGCAACTATGGATTTTCTTGTAGCTCCAATATGTTTATGCATGCGTTTTTGTGGTCCTAAGTGAGAAATTATACCTCTTTTGTGTCTTCGTGATGGGAGTATATGTGTTTGTCGAACAGAGAATTCAAGGATGATGACTGAGAGCTCAAGTTCAACTATACATGGCCACGGATAGTGGAGTTTATTTGATATTGATCAGTAAGATTTAGTCGAAATTCACATTGTAAACGACTTTTCAATTTTACTTTTCTATACTCGGATGTCGATCTATTCATAATGCTGATTTCAACAGCATTAACCAAGAAAATCACTATGGATGTACATTATGTTTGTTGAAGGCATTAAATCGGAAAAAAAGCAGGTTTCTTTCAAATTTTATGGATAATCTAGCTATCTATAAATTGTACATTCATATTTGAATCACCATTTTTAAACAGATCAACCCATTTCGTCAGTTCTTCAAGAATAATAGAATACAAAATGGGAAAATTGTATTTGGG
Source organism: Ligustrum vulgare (assembly GCA_963555705.1). Classification (NCBI taxonomy): domain Eukaryota; kingdom Viridiplantae; phylum Streptophyta; class Magnoliopsida; order Lamiales; family Oleaceae; genus Ligustrum; species Ligustrum vulgare. The sequence goes on along the minus strand of OY743186.1, from coordinate 12,637,285 downwards.
GTCTCTCACCATTTCAAAAAGTGCAAATGGGTACTGAATATTGATTTTTGGCATTAATCAAGGGAAAAAGTGGACTTTGGGTTTGCCAAAATGAGGTGCAGGTTTTGGAGGGCTTTGGATAAATGGGGAGTATGGTATGTAATGGAGATTATGGTGTAGGATGAAATCATTCTTTTTGACTTCTTTACGTTTTTTAAATGATTCCCCCCCCCCCCCCCCCAACCACCCCTTCTTCATATCATATTTTTGCTCAGTTTTCTAAATATTTTAAATGCATTCTAAGTTTTAAAATTTAGAATGAATTCACCCATAGGTTAGGGATTGTACAGCCAAAGATGAAACGTTGGAGAAGCCCGTGTATGGTAAAAGCTTGTTTATAAGCCTCCGGTCGGCTACCTCTTTAATGGGGTGATTAAATCATTAAACTACCACTTTGTTCGGCTGGTTTGCCAGTTTTTTATTTTTATTTTTTTATTTTTTATCCTTTTGATATTTTCGATGTAAGATGTGTGGTTGAAAATTGGAGAGAGAAGAAATTTGTAATTAAAAAGTGATTTGAAAAAATGTGTTGTTTATAAATTGATTTATAAATTGTAATCATTTGATAAAAGAACGCACCGTACAATTTAAACTACACAATTTTTAAAATACTTTTTAATCACACACATTTTCTTTTTTCAATTTTTAATTACACATTTTATCTTGAAAACAATAAAAAATATTCTCTCCTCTTTAATAAGCGGTTGAACAGACACTAAATTTTGGAACCATGTTATTTGTACATCTGGAGTTGACATTTTGAATGACATCCAATGAGGATGGTCTCAGAGTCTCATGTGAGGAAATGTCAAACTTGGATGCCTTTGGTTTGTAAAGGTGTTGAAAAATATGTTTTTTAAAAACATAATTTCTCAAATCACTTTTTAATCAAAAATATTTTTGATCTTCATTTTTTAACCACATATTTTAAATAAAAAAATTATTTTTAAACACAGAACTTTTAACAAACAGAGTCAAATAACTTAATTATAAGTTATGTTTAATTATAAGTTATGTTTATAAACGACGATGTGTCACCATCTAATTAAATTTATTTATTTATTTTTAAAAGTCTAACAATTTTGATTACTAAAAGATTCTCTCATTTGTTTTTTATTTTTAAAAAAAATAGATCAATGCAATGTTGTCACATCAATTATTATCTCCAATGATCTCAGATCTTCAGATAAAATTAGTTTTGATCTAGTGTCAACCGTTGACATTGTTATGATATCAGCAGTAGACACATTATTGTGAGCCATAGCAATGTGTCTGTCGTTGGCACTAGATCAAAATTTCAGATAAAATACACCACACAACAGAGAGTAAAAAAATGAAAAATAAGTAAAAAATGAGATCACGTCAACTAGTTGCCCCTAAGCCCAAAATTCATAACTATTATAGCGTATGTACAATGCACGAGCACGACCAAAACTGTGGTGCATAATTCTCTTTCAATAATGCGAAACCCTATTGGCCGAACCAGTATAACCAGCAATTCAACAGAATACAAGTTAAAACCGACCAACAAGAAGTCAAATATGAACAAAAAATTTCTAGAAATTTTCGTGTTTCAGTTTTGAGATTTTATATTGTTTTGTTTTGCATTTTTGTGTTTTGAGTGGTTGTTTTGAAATTGCTAAAATTGCATTCTTTTTGACCCTTCTTTTCTTTCTTTTCTTTTCTTCAGAAATAAAAAACTAAAAAATGCGTCTACTTTCTAATTTTTAAAACTTAAAACTCAATAATTAATAGATACTAAAGTTAGTTAGGTTCAATTTGAAAACATGCCAACAGCAACTGCTCTGCAACTTTGGACAACTAGTTGAAATTCCATGTTGCACACCCGTGTTCGAATCTTGGCGCCTATCTAGATGTGGCAAACAGATTAAGTAGCTCGTAAGCTCGGCTCATAAAAAAGACGAGGCAAACCAAGAGCCAAACAAGGGCAGGAGAAATGAGCCCAGCGTCATTTCATGGCTCGTCGCCATGAGCTCGTTTTCACGAACCGATGAGTCAAAAGATTTGTAAAACAGTGACCAAACGGTCACATTTTCAACCAAAAAAAAAAAGAAAGAGAGATCGTTTAGTCACTCTAAAGTTTGTAAAACAGTCATAATTGTTTTTTTTTTTTTTTTAATACCGTTAGGGGCCCCAACAGTCAATTTTTTTTTTTTTTTAATTACATTTTTCTTCTATAAATACAACATTTCTTCATTCCAATTTTGTCAAATTCTCTACAATTATTTACTCTCTACTCTCTTCTATTATAACCTCATTCAAATCTAAATTTATATATTTCAATTCAATTACTACATCATTATACACATTTCATCTTTACATTCTACATTTCTATCATTCTCATACTTCAAGTGTCTACAATTACATTCACACTTATTCTATATCTTCAAGTTTTATTTTTTAACATATAAAAGAATGGATCCCAAGCGTTGATTTGTTGAGAGATTATTCGACGTAGAAATGGGGGGAATCGACCCCATAATCCTACTTTAACAAAGAATTTGTCAGTCTTAATGACATTCTCATTCTAGAAAACGATGATGAGACTGCTAGTCATCCAACATTGAAGAAGACGTTGAAATCTTAAAATATGTGCCGGTCGATATTCTCGATGCAAGAGAATGGCAAAAATGTAAGAAAGATGTGAAGTGTTAGGAACATTTTAAATTGGTTTCAATTGGACGTACAAGTGACGGAAACCAAGAGTTTAAAGCAGTGTAAATTTTTGTGCACAACAATTGATATGACAAAAGGGTTTGGACACTACCCACCTCAATCATCAACATCGCAAATATGTGACCAAACATTGTCATGTTGAAGCAAACAAATCTCAACTTCGATTTGGTACGTCCAATAATGGTTCTATATCTACACTTACAACGTGAATATTCTGAAGAAGGTCACGTTAGAATGATGAAATTTGTTGTCGAGTGATAAGTGTAGTGTATACACTTATTTATATGTCTAAATTAGAATATATTGTTGTTATTTTTGAATATTTACTATTTAATTTGTGTGTATTTATTTACTTTTCAGAAAATATCCCAAAAGATGAAGAATGAAGCAATTGATGAGAAAAATGCATAATTGGATACTAATTATAGCTAAATTGGGCAATCGAGAGGCTAATGACGTCAACAGGGAAATATGCAATGTGTCAAAGTAAATGAATAAGAAGTTGGAGGATCCAATTAAAGGAATTGAGAGTTGAAACGAGTAAATTGAGAAGATTTCAAAGTATGTGGACTATATTGTTGCAATTGGAAGTTGAATGACTGAAGAGCAAATTAAACATGAGCGAACAACTTGCAAATATCCAATGATTGACTTGGATCACAAGAAAATACTTTGAGGAATTTTAGGAGTCAATTAGATGCAAGTAGAAGTCCAAAAATGAATGAAATATGATAAGAGTTTTATCATAAATTAATTCCAATTGCAGAAGATTCTGGACAGATTTCTAGTCGAATTTTGAAACCTAATTTTTGGGTAGCAAACGTTCGAATTGGGAAATTCCTATTTCATGAATAATTATATCCCTTTAAGTTATATTTTCAAAGAACTTTGAATCACATCAATCGGATAAGGGAATAGAAAGATATGGTCGAAATACTGAACGCTGTGCAGAAACAAGAACAGACTCGAGCGCGGATTTGATGAATTTCTTTCCTTCTTCTACTTGGTCTCTTCACCAACTATAAATACAACCTATTTGCAGGAAAATCAGACCTTTGCCTCTCCATAGAACGAGCCACAACAGAGAATTCAACATCAAATTCTTGGAAAATCAAGTATCGCAAAAAGACGTGAATTGAAGATAATTGAAGAATCAAAACTTGGTGCAAGATTTCCATTCTTTATATTATTTTCAATGAACGTTAATGTAGCGACCAAAAATTTTCCATGATTTATTTAAATAAATATTATTTAAAATGTGTCGCTACGACTTTACCAATTTATTTTAAACACATTTTCGTCTACCCATTTAAGCTAAAATTTAAATTATTTAAATTTATCGTAGTTCAATTTTAATTTTTATGAAAGTATCTTATTTTGATTATTTATTTATTTATGTATTTTAATCCAAAATTTAATTATTTAAGTCCAAAATGTTTTAAATCACCAATTCACATTCATTTTATCCCAAAATTTCCTCACCAACTTCTATTTTCATATAAAGCACATTTTCCTCATTATCCTTATCCAATCCCTCTCAATTAGCCATTCAACCTAAATTACATAATTTAATCAGAGTCAATTCATCTTCTCCAATCCCACAATCGTCTCCCAGAAATCTTCACACGTCTCCTTCAATTTTGTACATTTCCAATTGCCAACTTCCTTCTTCCATTTACACTCAATCAACATTCTTCCCCAATCTTACAAAATTTCTGTGGCCAACTTCCTCAAATTGTTCCTCACTAATCCTAAATCACTCAATCACCATAACTGGAATGCATCCCTTTAATCTCTCTTTCTTCCCCTCATTCAGCCATTATCCCTTGTATAATCTCTCAACATTTCCTAAACCAGAAAATTTGCCACATTTTACCCAAAATAAACCAAACACTCAGCCACACAATATATTCCTTCCCCTAGTCCATCACCATTCCAAGCAACACTCGGCACTGTCAATTCACCAAATTCCACCACTGAGCCTCACCTGTAACCTCCGATCAATCGAGCATCACCACTTCCTTTCACCATCAGAAACACCATCACCAAATTCACCGCTACCCACATCACACCCAAACCAAACCAACCGCACGAACCACCCACAATCAGGGACGGAGGCCATATAGGCCCAGTGGGGGCCATGGCCCCCACTGAAAAAAAAAATTTTTTTGAGTAAAAAAAAAAAAAATTTTTTGATTCCAAAAAAAAAAAAAAAAAAAAAAGAGAAAGAATTGACATCTTGAATTTATTTCCTTTGATTTTAATTCTCTCTCTACAATCATTATATTTATGCAAGAAGTAAATACAATATTTATTACTAGTATCTCTCACATTGAAAGTTTACATTTACTTTTCAGTTATAGGTATTTTCTTTTGTGAATTACTAGTTTACACTAGTTAGTTATTACTTGTTAGTTAACTTAGTTTATCTTTTGGTTTGTTGCTTCATAATGTCAATCATTTTTGTTCAAAAAAATTTCGGGGGCTCCGCCCCCGAACCCCCGGGAGGGGGACTCCACCTCCCACAATTTGAAAATTTTGGCCCCCACTGAATTGAGAACCTAGCTCCGTCCCTGCCCACAATCGGCCATGGCACATTCAAGAACTAAACTACCAAATGCCACCACCAAGCTGCCAAGTTTCCATCCATCAAACCACAAATCGAACATCAACCATAATACCACCACCGCAAACGTTCGAAGCCAAATCTCCACAGAAACCACCACCGCTCGTCACCAAACAGCCACGACCGTAGCCAAACCCTTCACCACCACTACTATTGCTGAGCACCATTTTCAACAATATCACAACCACCTAAAACCACTGCTTGACCCGAAATCCACCACCCGCACACTGCCTCTCGCATTACCGATCAAAAGCCACCAACCGAACCTAAGTTTCAAAACCACCACACCGTCGCCTATCACCCACGACCTCCCACTTCCATTTCCGAATCTCCCTCCCAAAAATCACACCAAACAACCAAGAGCTAAATATTTGACTAAGCCCATCACTTACCTCAACCAAAGGAAGTCTCTTCGCCGGAGAATCGCACCCAAAAACCACATCCACCACCGCCAAGTGATGGCGGCAGAACTACTGCCAACTCCCCGACGCTCAACCTTGACCGAAAAATGGGCCGATCGCCCGCTTTCTTCTCTGCCTGAATTCGAAGTGAGAGAGAGAATGGTGAGGGGGAGAGTGGAAAGAATCTGATATTATATTTTTAATTTTTAAGATTTACCTTTTAGTTCTCTAAGTATCAAACTTATTTATTTCAGTCCCTACAGTTATAAACGTTTTAAATCTTTCTTTAAGTTTCAAAAGTCATTATTTTAAACCCTGAAATTTTAGATTCTCTTTAAGTCAGGACTTAAATGTTTAAAAATGTTTTAAGTTCAGCTCACGTTTTTTTAAAAAGTTATTTATTTTAGTTCTTATTGATTTAAAAAGATATATCTTCAGCCCTAAATCTCAAAAGTTATTATTTAAGCCCCCATATTTTAAAGTCTTTTTAATTTTGTCCATATTGATTTAAAAATGATATCTATATATTTATAAATCCCAACTATGTTTGATTTTTAATTTAATCCCTAAACTTTTATTTTCTTATTTTAAAACTCTTTTATTTCAAAAATATTTGATTTCCAAATACTACTTTAAGGTTTATTTATTATTGGCTAGACGAGGCGCTTGGACATTTAGAAGAACAACTTGAACTTTCTTACTCAACTTTCAAACTCGTGATTAAGGTAGACTCTTATTCACAAATTCACGTTTTTCAAAAGTGCGCATCAATAATTATTTGGATTATAAGTTTAGCATGTATGATTGTGTTCATGAGAATTACTTGCTTTCTAAGTATGAGACTATGTTACGAGAATTTACTTGCTTAAATGCATGAGACTTGAACTTGTATGTTCATGAGAATACTGGTGATCGTTAAACACCGGAGACTTGAATATCATGATTATGTGTTTTAATTTATGATGTTAAATGATTATTGTGCGCGAGTCTACTGAGTATTTCTTTGAAATACTCACGTTTTCCAAAACAAATTTTGCAGATGACGGAGTCGGCGGCGAGGCGTGCGATAATGGCCATTATTGAGATTTTAGAAATGTTTTATTTGTAATTGAGATTTATTTATTTCATGTTTGTTCCAAGTTTATTTTCAAATTATTTCAATATTAGAATTGTTGACCTTTTGGGTCAAACTTTAAAAAATTATGTGAGATGAAATTTCAATCATTGTTTTATTTTCTGTTAAATCATTATTTTCAAAGTTAAATTAAGACGATGAAGTGGCGTCCCGGGTGTTCTGAATTCGGGGCGTTACAGCGTGGTATCAGAGCGGGTCTATGTTTCTTTAGACTTGCAAATTTTGAAAAGAGAATTTTTTTTTTTTTATAAATAATAATAAATAATGTTTTGACGACAATGTTTTGACGACTTTTGCCACTGCCATTGTAATACCACTTTTCGTTTTACGTGCTTTCTTGAATACCACCCAATTTTTATGATGAATAATTTATTTGACAATTATTATTGATAATAAGTTGAATTATTTTTCAGTGGAAGGACTTGGACGCCGTCCCGATCAATGTGCCATTTAAAATATTTATAAATTGTTTACGTACAATTCCATGTCTAATTGTTTATTTTAATTGTTACTTACCATTTCTATTTTAATTGAGTAGTAAGTTGCCTAAATTGCATTAAATTGAATTTGAGAAAAGTTTGGTGACATTTTGGAATTTTATTTGAGGGCCGTGGACTTAAATTACCAATTTATGAGAGCTGAGGGACTAAATTGCAAATTACCAGAACTTAAACAATTAAAACCTAAACCCTCAATTTTTTACCTCACGCTCTCTCTCTCTCTCTCTCTCTCTCTCTCTCTCTCTCTCTCTCTCTCTCTCTCTCTCTCTCTCTCTCTCTCTCTCTCTCTCTCTCTCTCACGAACTCGCACCCTCGGTCTCTCTCTTCATCCGCCTCTGTCTCGCCCTCCTCGCCTCTCTCTCTGTCTCGCCCTCTCTTCTCTCCTCTCACGGAGACGTCGCCATCGCCGCCTCCCTCACTGTCGCCGACCACCGGCGGTAAGACCCCCTTTTCCCTTTCCCCCCTCTCACGCACACACACACACACACGAAAACCGCACACACGGTTTTACACACACCCACTCACACACATACACAATTTTATATGTTGAAATGTATGTATTTATTGATGTATATAGGAATTAATGTAAGTATATATGTAATTTCCTCACAATTCCAGATTTCAGTTCTTGTCTGATTTTCGAATTTTATCATAAATTAAGGATTTAATGATGTTTATGTGTGTGTGTGTGTGTGTGTGTGTAAATTATACAATGGATTTTCAAATTTTGACCTCAGTCAGTGAACAATGTGTATATATGTATATTCCAAATTTTATAATAAAATTTAGATTTGAAGAAAGATTTTATTTAATTGTATGCATTTTCAGATTTTGGAATTTTAAAGGATTCAATTAGCTCTACTGTCTAGTGTGAACGTGAGTTATAATTGAAATATTTAGATTTGAGGAAAATTTCAAGAATGGTTAGAGTTGCTATTTGATCATTTTGTTAATTTTGGTTTAAGTCAAATATATTTACTTGAGGTTAAAATTAATTGGTAAGAAGATTTTCTAATTCGCAATGAAACTGGATTTTTGTTTAGAATATGGCATGCTAGGGTTTGACATAACTTAAAACCTCGTTTGAGTTAAATGGTGGATCACGTTGAAGTTTTAACCTCAGTCAAGATTTTTGGTTTACTATTGAAAAGTATTGTGATTATGGGCATACTAAATCAGAATTTCAAGTAATGAGGTGGTTTTTTTAATTCAATTTTAGTGTATATGTTGAATTAAAGTTACAATTTTCAGACTTTCGAAATTTATGAAAATTGTAATTTAAATTAACTGTTCTAGTTAAGTTGAATAAATGGTGATTTTCAAATTTACGAATAGTTAGAATGCTTATTGGAATTGTCTCTGTAAAATTTAAGTTGTGATGAATATTCCATAACTTTGATCCCTTTGTGTAATTTCATAAGTTAGATTTCAAAATTTTGCCATTTAAATTAATTTCTTCTTCCTAATGTAGTATAATCTGTATTTGACATAGTTTAAGATCCCATTTGATTTGAATTGTAAGTCACATGATAGTCTCAACCTCATTTAGGAGTTCTAAATGTGAGTTTTGAACTAAAAGTATATTTTATTAAATGAATGGATATAAATTAGGATGATTGGGTACATTGACGTCACGGGCAGTCGATACTCCTCCACTTGCAAATTCAGAAACGGTAAATTACTAAAGACTGCAAGTAAGTAAACTTCCCCTATTTTCATAGAAGTTAAATGTAAATGTGAAACGTGTAAATGGCTGTTTGCAACTTACTTACTTTGATGAATTTCATTTACTTTATGAAAGTATATGTATTAAGAAGAATGTTCAAGCATGCACATTATCATATCATTGCATCATCAAGCATGCATTGGCATTGGCATCGAAATTGGAAAGTCAAATGATTTTAAATGAAGAATGTGGCAAGTTTAAGTTTTCTCAAAATGCATGTATCCCAAGTTTTAAGAAAGAATGAGTGTACTTCTATGCCATGAAAGGTGAGTGGGAAATGGGGCGCGGGAGATCGGCGTACCCGAATTAAACCGTTGTTGCGGTGGTCAATATTAAACCGTTTTGCGGTGACGATTGCTAAACCGCTTGGCGGTGGAAAATATTAAACCGCTTTGCGGTGACGATTTCTAAACCGGTTGACTGTAGCAAATATTAAACCGCTTTGTGGTGACGATTGCTAAACCGCTTGACGGTGACAAATATTAAACCGCTTTGCGGTGACGATTGCTAAACCGCTTGGTGGTGACAAATATTAAACCGCTTTGCGGTGACGATTGCTAAACCGGTTGACGGTAGCAAATATTAAACCGCTTTGCGGTGACGATTGCTAAACCGCTTGGTGGTGGCAAATATTAAACCGCTTTGCGGTGACGATTGCTAAACCGGTTGACGGTGGCAAATATTAAACCGCTGTGCGGTGGAAAAATGATAATCTGGTCCTAAATAAGGAATATTGCCCACTGCATTGTGATTGGCTAGAAGATACACTAAGTGAGTTCACGATAGAAATGAAGTAAAAGTTTTGGAAATGTTTAAGTGAAAGTTTGGAAAGTATGAAAGTGTTGAAAAGTAGAGTAAATGGGGATAATTACTTTGAATGGTCTAAGACATTTCATGTCATGAACTTGCATCATGTGCATAAAGTTTACTTACTGAGCTTTAGCTCACCCCAATCCCTCCCCAACATTTCAGGTGATGAAAGTTAGGTGATCCGAGGAGAGCACTAGGCGGTTGACTCAGACAGTACCACGATTTATCATTTTAAATAGGGTTTGAAGTGGAAATTTAATAAATGTTTTAGTTATTTTTATTAGTTCATTCTTTTAGTTGTTTATTGGATTTAGTTTTTGATAAGTCATTTATCTCTTTAGTAGCTTATCAATCATCCATTTAGTTAAATAAAGAGCTCATGGTTTAAATTTATTTATGTTTAGGAGTTTGAGAATTGATGTTGAAGTTAAATTTTAGAATTGTGGTTGGATGTTGAATGTTGGATGTTGAATGAGTTGAGAATTTCATTTGTATTGTAGGTATGATGTCCCTCTACAGGTTGGCTATGTCCAAGTTATAGAGGAGACTCTGCCGAAATTTATGTAAAACTTTTATAACAGAAAATGAAAAGTTTAAATGTTTTAAACGATTATTTCCGCATTTAATGTGAATGGAAGTTAACACGCCTAGGTTTTAGATTTTAAACTTGGGGTGTTACAGCCATCGTTCGCTCCGCAAACTCCGAAGGTAAATGATTTTATCATGAAGTTTATGTTATGATGATTTCGGATACATGAGAAATGAAGTATTTTGAGAATTTTATGAGAAAGAATGAGAAATTTTTGTATCCGAAATAAGAAAGAAAGAAAGAAAGAAAACGAGTTTGAGCATAATTTGAATGAGTTTTTAAATATTTTTACTTTCTCGTAATTTTAACTAAGAGAAATGGATAAACCCCACCTAATTGGACTTTGCATAATTGTTTTAGGACATGACACCTTTCACAAGAAGTCAACCGAGGAATTTAGATCTAGTATATGCTCCTATCAAAGGGATATCAGACTATGTATGTAGATTGATAAGTGCTTTATTAGCACATATTTAATTCACTTATTATCTAATTTTGTTATTGTTTTGATCCTATTGAAGCATCGTTTAATGCATTTTCATTTATTGAGCTATGTAAGGTCAAAAAGAAGAAAAAGAAAGGAAATAGGACCAAAGAAATACAAAAAAATCAAGAAGTGAGGTTCAAGGGCATATTCAAAGAGCTCCAAATCAATAATGGCATGTGGGAAGAAGATTAGATGCAAAAATTATGGTCAAAGAAGGTTTGGAATGAAGTTGGAAATCAAAAACCCGCAAGGATTGTGATCATGAATTTTAGTCATAGATTGAAGCTCAATTTTTTCATAGAAGACTTTCGAATTTTGGAAGAGCTATTTCACAAATAATTGTAGATATTTGAGTTTTCTTTCCAACGCAACTTGAATCACCACAATCGGACTTTGTGAGAGAAAGTTATGACCAAAACATCGAGTACAGGCACTTCTCGGCAGAAATGCACTTACGGCCGTAAATGGTAAAGTTACGGCCGTAACTTCCAAATTTCGAAAATTTTCAGAATCCCTATTACGGCCGTAATAAGTAAAGTTACGGCCGTAACTTGCTCTCCAAGGAATTTCCTTATCTGATTCAAGGTCTATCTTTGGTATATCTTTGGGGTAAAGTTAGGGCACGATTTTGGGAGTATTAAAGGAGGAAAATCACCACAAAAAGGAGGCTGGAATTTGAGGAAAATTGAGAGAAAAATATAGAGCATTCTTGGAAGATTTTCAAGCGCAAGAATATCAACAACAATGGAATTCATGAAGCAACTTGAAGAATCTACCACAATCATGCTAGGCTAAATTCCATATCTTGTTCAAAGGGGAAGTTGTGTTAACTCAATTATGTTATTTTCTTTTCCTACAAATTAGTAGCGTGAATTTATTCCTTTATTTCAATTGTTGGATTATTATATTTTGAATGTTCAATTGAGTTTATTTGATTAATAGTTTAATTTGGCCAATTGGATTATTGATCTTTGGATTCATGAATATGCTATGTTTAGATTCTTGATCCGTAATTGTCATTGAATCTTTACTTTAGTAGCAAATAAATCTCGTGCAGGTTTAGTAATAATTCAACTTGGATTGATTAATTCGAGCTTGTGTAATTAACGATCCAATTCAATCTATTCTTCTAAATTTTCATACTAGTCGTGCATTAAATCCTAAGAGCTTGTTTAGGATTGTCCATGGCTAGAATTGGTTCAAAGAGCTTATTTTGAATCAATACACATAAGGAAGAATTTAGATAATCAGAGCTTGTTGATTATTTATGATTGATAATTGAATTAGGGATAGAAACACGTTACAAGGAAAAGTATAACATTAATTGAGGGCACAACCGAACCCGAGAACAAGATTTATTCTCATATTAATTCTCTAGTCATATTTAATTATTTATTTTATGCATAGTTTTCATTCAAGCAATTCAAACAACAAAACCCCCCATTCCATTCTAATTGATCGAACAACTAAAATTAGTTTCCGTTCCTCGTGGGATCGACCCTTACTCTCGCTACTACATTATTAATTAATATTTGACGAGTAAGGAATTATTTATTATTTTGGTGCATTGCGACACGCATCAAATTTTTGGCGCCGTTGCCGGGGAACGGTCAACCAATTTAGTTGTTTAGTTAATTAGAACTTTATTTTTTTTCTGCATTTTATTTATTTTTATTTTATTTTTACTTTATTTCTATAATTTTTCACAAAAAAAAAAAAAAAAAAAATTCTTGCATGTCTACTTCTTTGCTTATATGCATAAAACTCGATCAACTAATTTTGAATTTTTTGATTTTGACCCAGAAATCGAGAGAACTTTTCAACAGCAAAGAAGAGCTGCACAACCAATGGCAGTAGCTAACAATAATCTGACTCTCAAGCAACTAGCTACCCCAAATGTTGCTCAACAACCGCTATGTATCACTTTTCCGGCAGTGGAAGAAGGCATAACTTTTGAGCTAAAATCCAGACTGATCCATCTTTTGCCAACTTTTCGAGGACATCCCGGTGAGGACCCATACAGACACCTTAAAGAATTTCATGTGGTATGCGACAGTATGAGGCCAACGGGCATTACCGAGGAGCAAATAAAAATGAGAGCTTTCCCATTCTCATTGAAGGATGCGGCCGCAGACTGGCTTTATTGTCTGCCATCTGGAACAATCACTACTTGGAATGACATGAAAAGGCTTTTCTTGGAGAAATACTTCCCCGCATCTAGAGTTGGTACCATCAGAAAGGAAATATGTGGGGTACGCCAGAACAATAACGAAACATTGTACTAGTATTGGGAGCGTTTCAAGAAGCTCATCTCAAGCTGTCCCCATCATCAGATCTATGAGCAACTATTGGTGCAATATTTTTATGAAGGACTGCTGCCGATGGACAGGAGTATGATAGATGCCGCAAGTGGAGGTGCGCTAATGGACAAAACACCGAATGAGGCGAGAGCCCTGATTTCTAATATGGCTGAGAACACTCAACAGTTCAACTCCAACAGGGATATGCAAGTTCGGCGCGTGAATGAGGTAAGTAGTTCCAATATTGAAAGTCAATTGTTTGAACTAACAAATCTCGTTAAACAACTTGCAGTAGGAAAGTTACAACAAGCCAAAACCTGTGGAATATGCGCGAATTTTGGACATCCAACAGATACTTGTCCAGTGTTGCAAGAGGGAAATGGTGAACAGGTAAATGCTGCAGAAGGTTTCCCGTTCCAAAGACAGCAGTACAATCCGTACTCTAATACCTACAATCCAGGATGGAGGGATCACCCCAACCTAAGCTACGGAATTAACAAGCCCCCGGGTTTCATTTCCAGCAAACCTCAAGGGCAATTTCAGCAACAAGGAACCTTCCAACAACAGGGGCAATGTCAGCTAAAACCTCAAGGCTCAGGTACTTCTCTTGAAGACATGGTAAAAGCCTTGGCATCTAATACACTTCAATTTCAACAGGACACCAAGTCTAGCATTTAAAATCTGGAGAACCAAATGGGTCAAATGGCTACAGCCATCAATAGGTTGGAATCATAATCCAGAGGTAAATTTCTATCTCAACTCGAGATAAATCCTAAAAATGTGAGTGCCACAACCCTACGGAGTGGAAAAGTGATTGAAGGTTCGCGAAAGCAGGCCCCAGTAAATGAAGAGGAAGAGGAGAAGGAAATTGAACAGGAAGTTACAACTTCGCAAAAGCCGCAGGTAAAATCCAACTCTAACTCAATTGTTAAACTAACTCCACCTCCTTTTCCCAGCAGGTTAGCAAAAGCGAACAAGGAGGGCAAGGAAAAAGAAACCCTGGAGATGTTCAGGAAGGTGGAGATCAACATCCCACTATTGGATGCGATCAAGCAAGTACCCCGGTATGCAAAGTTTTTGAAGGAGTTGTGCACCAACAAATGAAAACTGATGGGGAATGAAAAGGTAAGAATGGGAGAGAATGTGTCAGCGCTCTTTCAGAGGAAACTACCTCCCAAGTGCAAGGATCCAGGTATGTTTACCATACCTTGTCAAATAGGCAATAAGAAAATAAATCGTGCTTTAATAGACTTAGGAGCATCTATCAATGTAATGCCTAGGTCCACTTACACCGCATTAAAACTTGCCAAACTGACTGAAACTAATGTTATAATTCAACTAGCCGATCGTTCTAATGCTTATCCTGACGGGGTAGTTGAAGACATTCTAGTGCAAGTAGGCGGGTTAGTATTTCCTGCAGATTTTTATGTATTGGACATGAATGATGACCATTCCCCCAACTCTACTCCTATTTTGTTAGGTAGACCATTTCTAAAGACATCTAAGACCAAGATAGATGTCAGTAGTAGCACACTCACCATGGAATTTGATGGTGAAATGATTCAGTTTAATATTTATGATTCCGTGAACTACCTTGATGATGATAATCCTGTTCATTATGTTAATGTTATTGATTCTTCAGTACATGAAACTTTCAAACTTGGTGGAAATGGTGAAAAGCCAGGTAAAATCTCGTGTATTACATTGCTAACTTCTGATGACATGCTTTTGCCCCCTGTCTTGCAGACCCTAATGAAAAATATGAAAAAGAAGTTGAGCATTGGAAATCCACCTAATCCCGGTTGAAGAAGGAAACAACCTGTCGAGCCAACGACAGTAAACAAAGGCGCTGCTCGGGAGGCAACCCGAGAGGGGAGTTTCTTTACTTCCTAAAATTTTTATTTTTTTATTTTCATTTATTTTCATTTTTCTTATTAGTTAATTTCATTCACAAAAAAAAAAAAAAAAAAAAAAAAAAAAAATAAATAAAAAAAAAATTCAGTGGCCTTGTTACGGCCGTAAGTTAAAACTTTACGGCCGTAACTCTACTCCATCGAATTTATCCAGAGGCCTAATTACGGCCGTAACTATATTGTTTACGGCCGTAGTTGATTCTTTCAACTTTTTTTTTTCAGATTGTTACTTACGGCAGTAATTAATATCTTCACGGCCGTAATTATCAAAAAAAAAAAAAAAAAAAAAAAAATCATGTCCCTTCTTCTGATTCCATTCACATTCCCCTATTTTGTTTTGTATTGTCACGCTCCACATTGAGGACAATGTGGAATTCAAGTGTAGGGGGATGATTATCTATTATCTTTTGTTATCCCTATTTTATTAATCTTTATTCAATTTTTTTTGTTAGTTAGCTTTAATTGTACTTAGACCCACATTTCGGTTTAATAGGAAGCAGCCCCACTTATGATTATTTTTGAACCACCAACTTCCTAAATTGCATAATCGGATAAACAATGAGCACATAGAGATGAGTTTTCCAATAATTTCTGAATTAGTTTGAAAATTGGGACAAATTGAAAAATTTCTGCAACCTAATTGAGTCAAACCAAAATTGATATGATAAAATACCGCCCCGAGTAACTTCATTCTATCCTTATCCCCTAGATTTTGAGTTCAGAATGAAGACTGAGCAATGACCTATAACTCATAATTGGATGGGAGAATCACATATAAACCATAATTTGTGAGCTTTTGAGCCTAAGAGCTGTTTTTAATACTTATGAGCTCGTGATTCTTTGATGTGTGTCCTGCATGGTTAGGTTATGCTTGGATGTGCTTTCTTGTGCATACCGTTGTAGCTTCTTGATTCAAGTGCAAAATATAGTAAAGGCATTAGGTTAAACCAAATTTGACCTGCTAAAAGGGCCTACCATGATACATGGACCATTAGAAGCCCGTTTGAGCCTTAGCCTTTCTTTGAATTTTTATTCCACGCTACAAGCCAAGAAATACCATTTCTTTCGCATTGTCTCTGCTTTGAACCCATAGGGAAGGGATTCGCAAGCTTTTGTTGATTAAGGATCGTGCTGTAGTCTAAGTCTAAGAAGTTGCAATGGTTATCTTGTGTTGGACGATGGTTGTGTAATGGACTGAATTCAGGGGAATGTAATTTTATCTCAAGCCAATTGGTGACTGCGTAATGATTTGAATAAAAGAGAAAAAATTGCAGTCTGTACTCGGAAAAAAAAATTGAAAGAGAAAAAGCAATGAA
Source organism: Ligustrum vulgare (assembly GCA_963555705.1). Classification (NCBI taxonomy): domain Eukaryota; kingdom Viridiplantae; phylum Streptophyta; class Magnoliopsida; order Lamiales; family Oleaceae; genus Ligustrum; species Ligustrum vulgare. Next base: position 12,620,746 of record OY743186.1, on the reverse strand, counting down.
AAGGAAGTTTAGTCATGAAAATTAGTAGTTGAGGATGTCAAACACTCAACTTGTGGAAAAAAAAAAGAAGAGATTCAAGTGTGAACAAAGTTGGGTAGCGGGAAACAATGAAGTTCATATTAAGGGGTGAAGGAAGTAATGTCATTGTGAATTGACTTAGTTTGCGAAACTCCTTCTCGACTCAGCCTAAATATGTCATTTTATCCTACCTGACCCGAAGCCCCGTTACAACCAAATAAAGACCTTTACTTTGCACTTGTGTTATTGTTGTCTCCGGTTATGACATTTGAGCAGTCTGTGGTAATAGATTCTCCATGCAGTGAGTTGAGTGAAAATTCTCACCCTTATACACTTTGTGCGAAGAGAGAAATATCTAGTGAGGGTGTTAACTCCCATTACATATGCTTATGATTGGTTTGAATTGCTTGGTCTATATTCTGTGCTTTCAAGTTGGCCAAAAACTAACATCCATTTAGTAAATCATTGATAGAGGTTAAGAGAGAACTCACGAGAGGTGGGAGGATACAAGCCACATTGAGAAATGAATTGGGCCAGGAGTATTGATTTTCATTTCTGTTCAGAGGATATTGGATGATGCATCTCTTGTACACACTAACACACTCCGGTTATGCAATTGAGTTTTCATGCTAAAAGAGAAGTGGGCCGTAACCTTGACTTTCCGATTGTAGGTCTATCTTTTTGTTTGAGTTATGTTTCTTTTCTTTCACATTTGCATTAGTCGAAAATGATTACTGTATATTTGTCATGATTGATAATTATAACTTTGATTTTTTTTTTTTGGTAAAATAGTGATTTAATTGGAATTTGGAGACTAGATCATGTTCTATTTCATGATTGAATTAGGTTATGGTACACATGTCAGAGATTTAATTTTGGAATTAGATATGAAGTTGAAGCTTATAGTAGTAAGAAGAAAGAATTGAATTTTGGGTTTTTGATAATATAGTGATGCTCAGGCTTATTATTAGGTTAAGTTTTGTCTTTTTGCTTAAGCATTTGATTGAGATTTGGATAAAAGGATTTAAAGTTTTTATTTGGCCAAGTGTACCTCTATAGGGAGTAACTATACTACTTAACAAGTTGGCAATAAAGAATAAGTACCCACCGATAGTATTTATGTATTTGATGAACCGAGTTTTCCAACATTAATTGGACATGATTTTCATTGTATTCATGGACGATATTTTGGTTTATCCTAGAGATAGTAAACAATATGAGGAACATTTGAGGATTTTGTTGGAGACACTTCGAGATTATGAAAGGGAAATTTTGGTTGACCCATGAACAATGAGGAAATATTATTTTTCAAGTATAAGATGGTTGAGAGTTATTGGTTGTTTATTTACGTTGCGGCTTAGGTAAGCATGTTTACTACAAGAGTGAAATCTTGAATAGAGTATCGATTTGGAGTTAAAGTTTTGATAATTTTGGAGATTGTTATTTATAAACATCCTGATTGGTAAAGTGTACAATCGATTAAGTATCAATGTATATGTGGAGTTATATGATCATTTGATGTATACATAGGAAATACCAAGTTATATCTTGCAGAAAATATTGTGGCATTCGGGAGCAGAATCTTAGTTACTCAGGAACAAATTGTTTATTAATATTAGTTGAATTTTGTGATACGTTTTGGTGACGTATATGGGAAGATGTTAGAAATCAAGATGGTGCATAAATGTACTATATGAATAGATTCTTGTATACGATAAGCTGATGATATTATGATGATTTGTGGATAACATGTTATTAGGCATATTACACGGAAGAATATTCATGTGATTTCTAATGTTACAATTGATTTTGGGTTATTCGTTATAAGAGGTTTGAGAAGATGATGATAGACTTCATAATGATTAATTATTATGGCGTGATATGATTTCTTAAAGAAATAGTAGAAATTAATAAAGAGGTTTCTCTAGTCAAAGTCTAATGGGGTAGAGAAAGTAGTGCTGAAACTACTTGAGAAAAGAAAGAAGTCTGGCTTAATACCCAGATATATTTAGATCAAGAAAGTTTAAAATTTCGAGGACAAAATTATTTTAAGTGGAGAAGGTTGTAGCGATCGAGAAATTTTCAAACTTAAAAGACTTGTTTTACCAAATTTGTCGTTACGACTCTCCAACTTGAACGGTTATTATTCAAAATCAGCGCTCTCGTCTAGTCATATTGTTATTTTAAGATTTTAAGAAAGAAATTGAAATTCGTTTAAATCTTTAAGTCCAAATTTCGACTTTAAACTTGTCCCAGTTTCATTCTTTATTTTAAAGTTCATTGGGGTAAACATGGTAGTGATGAAGCTACCTGATTTAAGAAAGAAAAATTTTTGATCAAGTATCCAATTATTTTAAATCAAGAAAATTTTAAATTCCGAGGACGAAATTATTTTATGGTGGTAGGGTTGTAGCGACCAAGATTTTTCATGACTTATTTAAATAAATATTATTTAAAATGTGTCGCTACGAATTTACCTATTTATTTTAAACACATTTTCGTCTACCCATTTAAGTTAAAATTTAAATTATTTAAATTTATCGTAGTTCAATTTAAATTTTTATGAAAGTATCTTATTTTGATTATTTATTTATTTATGTATTTTAATCCAAAATTTAATTATTTAAGTCCAAAATATTTTAAATCACCAATTCACATTCATTTTATCACAAAATTTCCTCACCAACTTCCATTTTCATATAAAGCACATTTTCCCCATTATCCCTATCCAATCCCTCTCAATTAGCCATTCAACCTAAATTACAGAATTTAATCAGAGTCAATTCATCTTCTCCAATCCCCAATCGTCTCCCAGAAATCTTCACACGTTTCCCTCAATTTTGTACATTTTCAATTGCCAACTTCCTTCTTCCATTTACCCTCAATCAACATTCTTCCACAATCTTACAAAATTTCCGTGGCCAACTTCCTCAAATTGTTCCTCACTAATCCTAAATCACTCAATCACCATAACTTGAATGCATCCCTTTAATCTCTCTTTCTTCCCCTCATTCAGTCATTATTCCTTGTATAATCTCTCAACATTTCCTAAACCATAAAATTTGTCACATTTTACCCAAAATAAACCAAACACTCAGCCACACAATATATTCCTTCCCCTAATCCATCACCATTCCAAGCAACACTCAACACTGTCGATTCACCAAATTCCACCACCGAGCCTCACCTGTAACCTCCGATCAACCGAGCATCACCACTTCCTTTCACCATCAGAAACACCATCACCAAATTCACCGCTACCCACATCACACCCAAACCAAACCAACCGCAAGAACCACCCACAATCGGCCATGGCACATTCAAGAACTAAACTACCAAATGCCACCACCAAGCTGCCAAGTTTCCATCCATCAAACCACAATCGAACATCAACCATAATACCACCACCACAAACGTTCGAAGCCAAATCTCCACAAAAACCACCACCGCTCGTCACCAAACAGCCACGACCGTAGCCAAACCCTTCACCACCACTACTATTGCTGAGCACCATCTTCAACAATATCACAACCACCTAAAACCACTGCCTGACCCGAAATCCACCACCCGCACACTGCCTCTCGCATTACCGATCAAAAGCCACCAACCGAATCTAATTTTCACAACCACCACACCGTCGCCTATCACCCACGACCGCCCACTTCCATTTCCGAATCCCCCTCCCAAAAACCACACCAAACAACCAAGAGCTAAATATTTGACTAAGCCCATCACTTACCTCAACCACAGGAAGTCTCTTCGCCGGAGAATCGCACCCAAAAACCACATCCACCACCGCCAAGTGATGGCGGCAGAACCACTGCCAACTCGCCGGCGCTCAACCTTGACCGGAAAATGGGCCGATCGCCCGCTTTCTTCTCTGCCTGAATTCGAAGTGAGAGAGAGAATGGTGAGGGGGAGAGAGGAAATAATCTGATATTATATTTTTAATTTTTAAGATTTATTTTTTAGTCCTCTAAGTATCAGACTTATTTATTTCAGTCCCTACAGTCATAAGCGTTTTAAATCTTTCTTTAAGTTTCAAAAGTCATTATTTTAAACCCTGAAATTTTAGATTCTCTTTAAGTCAGCCCTTAAATGTTTAAAAATGTTTTAAGTTCAGCTCACGTTTTTTTTTTTAAAAAGTATTTATTTTAGTCCTTATTGATTTAAAAAGATATATCTTCAGCCCTAAATTTCAAAAGTTATTATTTAAGCCCCCATATTTTAAAGTCTTTTTAATTTTGTCCATATTGATTTAAAAATGATATCTATATATTTATAAATCCCAACTATGTTTGATTTTTAATTTAATCCCTAAACTTTTATTTTCTTATTTTAAAACTCTTTTGTTTCAAAAATATTTGATTTCCAAATACCATTTTAAGGTTTATTTATTATTGGCTAGACGAGGCCCTTGGACATTTAGAAGAACAACGTGAATTTTCTTACTCAACTTTCAAACTCGTGATTAAGGTAGATTCTTATTCAAAAATTTACGTTTTTCAAAAGCGCGCATCAATAATTATTTGGATTATAAGTTTAGCATGTATGATTGTGTTCATGAGAATTACTTGCTTTCTAAGCATGAGACTATGTTACGAGAATTTACTTGCTTAAATGCATGAGACTTGAACTTATATATTCATGAGAATACTGGTGATCGTTAGACACCTGAGACTTGAATATCATGATTATGTGTTTTAATTTATGATGTTAAATAATTATTGTGAGCGAGTTTACTGAGTATTTCTTTGAAATACTCACGTTTTCCAAAACAAATTTTGCAGATGACAGAGTCGGCGGCGATGCGTGCGATGGTGGTCATTATTGAGATTTTAGAAATGTTTTATTTGAAATTGAAACTTACTTATTTCATGTTTGTTCCAAGTTTATTTTCAAATTATTTCAATATTCGAATTGTTGACCTTTTGGGTCAAACTTTAAAAAATTATGTGAGATGAAATTTCAATCATTGTTTTATTTTCTGCTAAATCATTATTTTCAAAGTTAAATTGAGACGATGAAGTGGCGTCCCTGGTGTTCTGAATCCGGGGCGTTACAATTAATTTTTATTGTTATTGTTCTTTATTAATGATGTGTAACTAAATTCAATGTTGAGATGAACGATGTAGCTTTGTCATATTATTTTAATTCCAAATTTCGTTGTTTTAACGATTTCGTTGCATGTATTGATTTATTATTGTTCTTAATGTTTGAATTGCTTGATCACCAATTCATAATATATTGAGTTATTTTCATAATCCGAGAGGTGAATTAATAATTTGGAACGTGGTAATAAATCCAATAATTGAACAATAGATAGAGATATACTTTTGTTATTACTGCGGTCGTGTGTGAATTCTTGTGTTTATTGCATCTAGATAAGGAATATACAGACCCGTTGTAGAGATACATAATTGACTTATTTATGTAGAATTGATTTAAACTCGAGAGAGGAATTTCAATATAAATTAGTGAATTCGACCGAGTACATAATTAGGAAATAAACACATGGAATTAGAGTTAATTTAATTGGTTAGGTGAAATCGTGAATCTCAACTCTTTTACAATCATCTTTAAAAACAAAAGCAATTTCGCATTTTAATTCTTAGTTTAGTTTATTTTTTAGTTTTAGTCTTAAAAATCAAAATTCTTTCATCCGTTCAAATAGAGTTTAGAGCTAAAATATTTCGGCACTTGGCAGTCTCCGTGGGACGATAATCCGGACTCTAGGTTCACTTTATTACTTCTCACGACCCGTACACTTGCGGGGATATTTCGCATCGTTAGATATCGATGAACATCGAGGCAAAGTTGCCACTAAGCATAGTGGACAATCAACACTTTACTACCTACGTTAAAGAATATCTTCAACCTATGTATGTTTCAATTAGTAGAAATACTCTTCGTTCTGACACTATATAATATTTTCTTAAAACTAAAAAAAAATAATAATTAATTACTAACGTAAATAAATATGACGGTGTTATTCATTTATTTTTGATATTTGAGAATGAATTAATAAAAAGGTTAGATAGCTACAACTGCATACCACATAGATCCACTTTGAGTTTTGCATAAAATAGTTATTACTTTTGAGATTATGGAATTTCCTCGTAAAGCCACCAACATATTTAATTATATATTACAAATTGTTAAAGATACAAGTATGAAAGTAAAATTCTTTAATTTACGTTTGATAATGATCGTGTGAATAACGTAGATAAATTATGTAAAATTCTTAATCCTGAATTTGGTAAATTTTTATTTCATGTTAGATATTTATGTCATATTTTAAATTTATTTGCTCAAGATGGAATGAAATATATTGAAGACTAAAATGATAGAATTAAAGCCGCACTAATTTATATAACTATTTCACCAAGTAAGAAACAATGCGTGAAGAGTTATGTTTACAATATGGTAAAGTTGCTAATAAATTCTTTGTTTTGATTGGAGGTTTGGTACTACGCCCCCCTCCTTATATCCTCGCTTCTTTCAATTTTAATATATTCATATCATAGACTTGGATTTTCGAGTTACGATATTTTTGTAAAAAAAAAAAGGTTGCTAAAAAATTTATTACCGACATAGGACATAGATAGAACTCTACATATTTATTACTTATATCATGTATGTTATGAATACTTAATAACCGAGTACTATAATGGTAGAACTGTTAGAAATGAAAACGAGTCTTTATTATTAATATAAGAGGATAAGGAAGTTGCTTTTAAAGTAAAAAAAATTTTGACAAGTTTTTATGATTCAACTAACATATTATTTGGAATATACTTGTAGCGCCCCGAGTTCCGTATACCCGATTCACTACGTCATTTTCTGTCTAAATTTTTCGAATAATATTTTTGCGGAAGAAATAATTGAAATTCATTTTTGGCAACATTAAATAAACTGTAATGGCCGCTAAAATTGAAAACATTTATGAAACCATTTGAAATAGTAAATCGAACCATTAATATTGTAAAGAAATTGCCAATATCATAATTTCTCAAATAAATGAACTTCTCTAAATTATTCGATTTGTTTGGAAAATACGGAAATCATTAACGTCAAACTTTCAACCGTTCAACGATTATTGCCACCATCATTCATCGTTCGCCACCGTCTCCGAAATCTGCAAAACTGTTAAAAAGTAGGGTGAGTATTTCATGGGGGAAATACTCAGTAGACTCATCGCAAATTAATTTAATTTATAAGATGATTACACACATAAATCCCGGTTCTTTATAAAACAGCATTGATAGAGCTTCTTTATAAAACAGCTCTTGATAACACTCATATTGTGCATTACAGCACGGGACATATTTTGCAAATCATAGACTCTTTGAAAATAGCTCTTTGAAAACCATATACTTATAAAAACATTTTAATTATGCCAAGCATAATTTCTTTTGAAAGTATAACATAAGATAGGATTGAAATCCTCATAACATAAATAGACACAAGAATTTTACCGAACTTAGGTGGCAAGAATTCTTATGCAGTAAAACCATAATAACAGTAAGTTTTCATCATAACATAGGATAAAATCGAAATCCTCATAAACATAAGAATTTTACCGAACTTAGGTGGTAAGAATTCTTATGTAGTAAGATCATAATAACAGTAAGTATACCAAAACATAATTCATGAAATTCATAGGGATCATTTCCATTATAACATAAGATAGGATCGAAATCCTCATAAACATACGCGACAGGAATTTTACCGAACTTAGGTGGTAAATCCTCATAAACATATGGAAAGACAGGAATTTTACCGAACTTAGGTGGTAAATCCTCATAAACTTATGGAGACACAGAATTCTACCGAACTTAGGTGGTAAGAATTCTTATGCGTAGCAATGATCCAAAACATATAAAACATTATCGTAAAAACATAGGGTATACTTACTTTTCATAAAACATACTTAATTTTCTTGAAAATTGACTTTCACAAGTCACATGACATTTATATGAAATCATAATTTAAATCAATTAATAAGTGCGAGTCTACCTCAAATCCGACGAGTGCAAAGTTGAGCGGGAATGACTTCAATTTCTTTAAATTCTCCGTACGCTTCGTCTTAGCCAATAAGTCAATTTAGTCTATCGAATATATAGTTCAAAATGATAAATTATAATTTGAGGACTAAAATTGATGTTTTGAAAGTTGAGGGACTAAAATGAATACTTTTGAAAGTTCAGGGACTAAAATAGATACTTTTGATAGTTGAGCTTAAAAGTAAATCAACGGTGACTGAAATAATAGATTTTGAAAATGAAAGGGCTGGATTAAAACATTTCAAAACTTGAGGGGCTGATTTGAAATCTTTAAAACTTCAAGGACCAAAAAGCAATTTCCGAAAATTAAATATATATCTCAGCTTTACTCTCTCTCTATCACAATCCATACTCTCTCTCTCTACCATTCTCTCACTCTCACGTAACGGAGGCTGCGAAGATCTGATTCTCCGATCTACAGTCGGCGATGTGCCGGCGCAACATCACCGGAAGGTAGCGGTGGACGGCGGAAAGAGAGTGGTTCCGGTTTGATGGATTTGTTGCTAGTTTTGAGTGCGAAGTTAGGGTTGGAATCCGAGGTGAAGACGCGGCTTTAGGTAGCGATTTTCCGGCGGTCGAGGTAAGGGATTGAGCTTCTAAATTTGTGGTTTTCTTTTGGGTTTATTCTTGGGTTTGGAGTTTGATCTGAGTTGAGGTTTCTGCGATTTTGGGTTTCTTTTTCTTGGGTGTTAAAACCGGAAGTGGCCAGTTGTATGGGACGTTTGGTGAAGGTATTGAACTGTTGCAGTGATTGGGTTTGATTTCTGAATTGGTGGTGATTCAATGATATAGGTGGTTGTAGGCGGTTGGCAGTAGTGGTGGTTCTAGTGAATTCGATGGATGGAAGGCTGTCTTGGGTTCTGAGCGGTGATGTTGAATTAAGGATAATGGTGTAGGCAGCGCTGTAGATGGTGTCCGGTGGTGAAGGCAGCGATGATGAAGATGGTGACTGTGTGTGTTTGAGGGTAAAGGAAAATGCACATGGGGAGGGAATATGATGATGGTGGGGAATATCATAATTGAAAGGGAATAATTGAGTGAATATTATCATAATCATGATGATGGAGGAGGAGCAAAACTTGTAGAATAAATTTTGATTATGATAAGAATTGGACTAACTTTGATCAAGAAGCGTATTTAAAACAGACATATTTTGGATTGAAAATAAATTTGAGAATAAATAAATTTGGAATTTAAAATGATTTTGAAAATAATACTTTAAATAAATAATTAAATAACATAATTTTAGAAATTCGGATTTTAATTTAAAATCGAACAAATTCGATATTTCTTGACTTGGCTAGACGAATCCGTCGCGGCATTAATTTCAAAATAATAAATGAAATAGTAGCGACACAATTTTCTAAATATTAAAATAATTATTTATTGCATAAAAATTCTGGATCGCTATAATACTACTCCACCAGTTCAAGAGTTCTTTGAACGTCTTTTTTATTATTATAAGAAATTATCATAAGTATAGAAATTATCCCCCCCCTTTTTTTAATTGATATGTTAATTGCAATGAAACTAACATTTAGAAAATATTTAGAATATTTACCTATGTTATTTTCTTTAGTGTGCATAATAGACCCGCGTTACAATTTAAAATATACCAAAATTATTTCAAAAATCAATAGCGCTTTAATTTTGGACTCCCCTATTACTTATACTAATTTAGAAAGTATGTTGGTGAGCATGTATGACTCATATGCAATACGATTAGGTGCTAATGTTAGTCATATTTCCTTCGCACCATCACGTTCTACTTCACTTAAAGAAGACAAAGTACTATTGGATCTGATAGAAAAATTTAGAGATACATAAGGAACTTCATACAATATGTCCCCTATTTTTTCATAACACATCATTTGGTCAACTTACAATACCTAAAAAAATTGAAAAATATTTTAAACAAAAATTATTTAGGAATGTAGACCTTGCTTATTATTTACAATTTGATTTACTCGGGCGAACAAACAAATAGAAATCCAATTGTTTCAAATATGACAAAAGAACTACAAGTACCTCGAGTTAGCATGATAACTTCAGAGTCTACTTTTAGTGCATGTAAAATAACTTTGTCGAAAGTAAAAAGTTGACTCAAAGAAGACATTTTGAAAGTGTTAACATGCGTTAAAGATTGGTCCAATGCTCATTTTCGCATGCAAAACAAGTACACTGAAATTGCATATAGTCAGATAAATGATCTTTAATTTCATTTTCTTTTCTTTACATAATCATCCTTTCTCTAAATACTATTTTATTTGGTAAAGAAAAACTTGTACACGTAACAAGTTGTTTGTGTACAATTTTAAATTCGACTATTAAAAAATCCAATTAAAGTAATTAATCCTAAGCCCAGAAAGAGGAAAAAGGCTATCAACTGCACTTTTTTATTTTTTATTATTGTATAAAAAAATTGCACACTTTCAAGGTTTTTACGCAGTGTACTATTTAAAAATAAAAATAAAAAAATAAAACGTTAGGCTCATGGGCTAATTTCGGCTTGATCCACGAGCTCGTGAGCCAAGTTCAACTAGATCCATTACCATCTCTATGCTACCACTTTATTAACAAATTTTGTAATCTGCATATAAAAAATAATTCCTTTGTGCCGAATGACACAGAGCTAAGGTTTAATCATCTACCAACTAAGCTACCCCACTACTGGCGAAATGAATGTGTGCACCAAATTTGAAGTTTTTTCCCTTGATTTTCATTGAAAACGTCAAAAAACGACTTCCCTTGTTTCGACTTTCCATTGTTATTTTTTATTATGTTTTTGAAAATGCATTTCCTAAAATAGGTACGTGTGTTTCAGTGTTAACAAAAATTGGAAACTTAAAATTGCCTAAAAACATTAAAGAGAGCGGCACCTAAGTTTTGCTAGTAGAGAGTACCTTTAAAAATCATAATATTTAACAAAATAAATAGCTTGGTCAATCGCGATTGCAATCCCAAACTCTCTGGGCTCGAAGCACCATACTTGAATGCTAACTGGCAGCAAATCACTGCAATTCCTAAGCAACTAGAACTAGTACAAGATTAACTAAAATTTAACACCTCTGCAGAAGAAGCAAATACTTCCCCAAATGAAAGCTCGTCTACAATATTTTCCATACGGAGCGGGGCAGGTGATTCTTTATGAGGTGAAAGTATACTTCACAAATAATGGAAATAATCAATATAGCCTACTAAGAAAAAAAAAAAATACTCTTAACATTTTTGAATATAAAATCCCAAGTAGCTTATAGACTACATGTTACAACATTACCATTACTAATCTCCAAAAAGGTCAAGGCAAGACATTACCAGCTCTATCTGCGTCGATCTGAAGGTGGTGGCCTTCGACTTCCTCCCCTGCCTAAAGCTGAGAATTGGTTACCCGACAGGCCAGGTGGCCGGATCCTCGGCCGACACTAGGGTTAACTGGAGGGACCCAGCTACCATCCATACGGTTACAACTCCCTCCGGTGTGAAGTTGGTGGGCCCCTAAATTGCTGTATCCGTCCTGTTGATTAACATTAGGAACTGGAGGAATCAGAGCTCGACCCATATTCATAGGAGGATGTGAATTGTAACCATGTCCACTATTTTGTTGCATACCCTGATGGTTGTATCCATGTCGGGGATGATAATCCTGAACCTGAGGGCCAGATCTTCCACTCCACTCATTACGAGGATAATTATATCCGTTCTGAGCATTATTAAGGGGAGCAGAAGCATATGATTTCCTATAAGACGTGGAGATTGACGACCTGCGACGATCTCCAGCATTCACGGGAGAATAGCCAGAAGTACCTTGCATCATTTCCTGTTCATCACAAGAGTATGGATTTTGATGGTACGGCTGACGGTTCCAGCCATAAGCACTGGTATGAGACTGATGCGTGGCATATATTTGATCGTAATGACCATTCCCATCTGCCCTTAACTGTAAAGTATTAGCAACAAGTCGATGTGCAGACTCTCCAAGACGCCGGCCATTTCTGGCTCCATAGGTATTGTGATTATTTCTGAAAAGAAAATTCCTAGACTGATCAATCCATTCAAATAATCTAGAAGCACTGTACAGAAATCCAAGTATTTCATTAAATCAACACACCTTCCATTCTCCATTGGCCGCCTCCTAGAGTCCTCGTGCCAAAGTACAGGCTCTGGTTTTAGATCACCTATTGTCACAATCTCTATATAACATGGTAAAAAGTTAAAGATGGACAACAGATTAAGCCCTTATTTCATCTAGATTTTTATCAAAGTCAAAGTCAACAAATAATTACAACCACATATTTCATAGGTCCCACAACTTTTTAACTACATATCTCATCAACTTTTATCAACATTCGTTAAAAATCTGACTTTAATCTCCATCAAACAGGGACCCTAAAAGAGGCTACACCAAAAATATCATTTTAACGAATCACATGGGCTAGCCAAACTAATCTTGTATAACTGACTAAACTAGACCAAAAATGAAAAGAAAAACTGAAGACAGTATCCTGCAGTCAGAAAAAGAAATCAAGGTCAAAATATTAGGGTATGTTCGCTTTGGCCTGTTTTGTGTTTCAAATTCCGTTTTTAATTTATTTTCAGTTTTGTATTTTGAGTTAGTATTTGAAAACGTGTTTGCTTTGTCATTTTGAAAAATTATTTTTCAAAAGAGAACTCGAAAACACGGGTGATTTGAATTTTGTGAAACACCATATAAATTTAAAAAACTGATTTAGAGGTCCAAAAATTTCTAATGTGTACAATATGGTCCCCATCCCGTCTTCAGACCCCAACCTAACCCCAACCCCCACTCTGGCCAACACTTCCTGCCGTACCACCAACTTCCACAATCACCTCCATCTCTACCTCCACCACCACATGGACCTCCGACCAACCACACAGACATACAACCAAAGATGCAGCATCATGACCATAATTAGATGTAGACGATTCTAACCTTTCCACTCTCCTCCGCCCTTGTAAATGCCAATTCCTCCTGCACCCTTCGTTTTCTACTTCCATCGCAAACCCTTTTTCTCGATCGTAGGTTTCACAGGGCTCGCAATCGCAACAAGAAGACCTTCATATCTCTTGTCAAAACTAATCATCCCCATTTACTTCTAAGCTAGTTCACATATCCATGTCCAGTAACAGTCATGCCGGGATGCTTCTCAAATCTTTTGACCAAAGAGATCAGAATTTGTGACCTCGCAAGTCACAAGATAATCAAACAGAAGGCACGACCTAGTTTTGGACCTTTGGTGGCAGTGGTGAGAGATGTGGATAAGGAGGTGGTGGCGAGAGGTGTGGTGGACGAGATGGCGACAACGGAAGCAGTGGTAAGAGGTTTGGGAAGAAACGAAGAGGCAGGAAAATGTCGAGGACTAAAATATAATTTATGAAAATTTTGACTCATTTTCCACGTTTTGAGTGTTTTCCACATTTTTTGCACCGAAAACACTCAAAACGACAAAAGCCACGTTTTGAGTTTCCTTTGTTTTGAAAATTCGTTTTCAAAAACAAGCGAGTAAACAAGTTTTCAATATTTTTGAAGACTGAAAACTTAAAACAACAAGAAAACAGTAAAGAGAACGACACCTTAGCTGTTTCAGGCATAATTTCCATATAAATTTCAACTCTGGCAAAATTAAGCCATTTACGTGTCAACGGTACCACCATAGAATCATGCACACTCTAATAGGCAAATGTCATAATAAAAATTTCAAAATATTTGGTACCATTTTCTAGCTAGGTGATAATTCATCAAGTAGCCATAATGTGCTGAACTCAAAACACTATTAGCTATTGCAGAATTTCATGTCCTCTAATGCAAAGTCAGAAGTAAAAAGAAAAAATGAAAAGGAAGAACAAGCGTTTAAGGCTTTTTTGAAACCCAAAAGTGTTTGAAACGAAGAAGTACCTTTTGGTTAAATTCATGGATGTTTATTCAAAGGCAATAAGTGCTTATTGACTAATAAAATTAGCTTTTTGATGCAATATTAAATAGAAAAAAAGATCTTTCTTAATAGAATTTTAACAAATTACACATTGCTTATAATTTGACATAAAGTATACGTAATGATGTAAAACATATTTAGATATTACACAATGTTTATACCTCTAACCAAAAAAATTATTCATATATACTACAATAATTATGCCATGATAATTTAAAACTATTAATGTTACTAGATATTATAGAATATAAATAGAACTTTTTGATTGACAACTAAGTCAACAGCTTTTCAATAACAACTCTCTTTGAAAAAGCTCTACAGTTGCCGAACGGACCCTACTCAATTTAGTTCATTGACAAAGAATATATGAGATATGTAGAAAAGTACCAAAAGGCAATTTATAATCAGAACGAAAGGAAGGGGAGAGGAAACTGTTTCATTGGAATAATACATCTAAGTTAAATGTTGACTTCAGAATCTATTTCTTTCTACCTTCTTTATTTTAAATTCCTTGTTTTGAGGGCTGAGGTCTGTGTTCTCAATCAACTCAAAAAAACAAAGGTGTTATTGAGAGGCATAATTATATCTCATAATCAGTGTTTTAAAACGCACGCGTAAGCTTGACATGGGCCTATCCCGCAATATAACGTCCAAAAGCGTGAAAAACACGGTCAACATAAAATGTTGACTAAATAATCACGCGTACTTGCGCCTAAGCGCGCACACTCGTGCCTACAAATGCAAAGGCTCGTTTAAAATTTTAAAAACAATATTTCAAACCCGACACCCAGTTAAAGGGTTTGATGGATCAACCTTTATTTGTTTATTAATAAAAACAAATTTGAACTAAAAGGGGTCAGTGCACATTGACCCACTATGTTTTCACTTTCCACTCCCAACACAAGCTTTATATAGGCGTATTGCTCTAATGTCTTCGATGGGGGATGAGTATTAATGCTACCATGATGCCTTTCCAAATGCTGAGCGCCTGAGTAGCCAACAACGCTTGCTTTTTTATTTTTTTAATAACCCTTACCTTTCTTCTTTTCATTCTCTTTTATTTATTCAATTCTCCAATTATTTGTATTTCTTTATTATTAATAATTTTAAAATCATTTTAGATGTGTTTGGTATGAATTATTTCAATTATTTAATGGTTTAGACTGATTAAAAATTATTAAAAAAAATTGAAAAATACTTTTTAACTCTTACTCCCACTTAAACTTCAAAAGCTTGACTCTCGGACTCGACGCTTCCTTACGCTTCACGATTTTTAGAACACTACTCATGATAACTATCTGATATAGAATGAGACAAAAAATTGACTTGTGAGATTATGATGTATAACTAACAGTAGGAAAGGAGCGACTACTATTTGTTCATTAAGAGTTCAGCGATTTTCCTCTTTGTGGCATCTAAGGACAATGCAGTCTGGTACTCAATTTTAAAATGTAGGTTTCATAGATTTTTCTCTTCGACTCTACTTTGTCAAGGGTTTAGGACAATGTACTCTCGCACAATAAATTAAATAAAATAAAATAATCTACGACTAGAGATGATAAAAAATTCGATCCGTCTCACCGATCTGAAAAAAATCCAGATCTAGTATTAGCAGGGCGGATTGAAGATGGGCGGGGGATGATCCACCCTTATCTGCCTCGTTAAAATTTAAAAAAAGAAAGATTAATAAAAAGTCAATTTTTTTTTTTGGTTTAATTTTTTTTAAAGATTTAGTTTAAATTATCTAAAAGAAATAAAAAAATAAAAAATTCACGTCCGCCCCGGGAATTGGTGGATCACGGGTGGATACAAACTAAATAGGGCTAAAAACATTACTAACCACTCAACTTACAAGGAAGTTTCATGTTAGTCACTGAGCTTTATTTTATTTCAAAGTACTCACTTGAGTTTACCTTTCATATTTGTTTGTCACTAAGTTGAAATCGATTAGTATTTTTAATGGAATATCTGATGTGCCAGACAACAAATTGACACAGCCTCAACGTAGAGGTCTTCAACATCAGACATTCTGTTGGAAAAACTAATAGAATTGAACTGAGATTGCCAAACTGAAAGAAAAAACCAAACCTCAGTGATAGCTTTGGAACAAAAGCTCAGTGACTAACACGAAATTTCTTTATCAGCAAAGCGACTGACATTTTTTTTTACCGGAATTAAATAACATCCTCCAGGTATGGAGATAATAAAATTCAAAATCAACAGTGAATCGTCTTTAGTTACCTTCTTAGGGAAGATGACACCTGTAGGTGGTCGAGTAATATGCTTATGAGTATCTGGAAGCCTATATATTGCACAACTGAAAATGATAATTAACAGTAAAGGGTGAAGATAGAAACGGATAAATCATGGTTTCAATTGATCCAAGGGAAGTTTGTCTTAAAATGTATAGAATCTTGCTTACATGACTTGATTGTCCATAACGTCTTCCAACCCTTCAATGGGAGATCTGAAAATTGAAGGGCAAGAATCCCCAGCACAGAGGGAAATATAGCCGTTCATCCCACCACTATAGTAGACAGAAATAAAATCAGAACATTCAGTCTGAAACCCACTTTAAAAGCCATTAGCTTATCTAATCGATACTACTATACATGGTTGGCATGGTATACATGGTGATCGGGCTAATTCCCGAGATAGTCCATCCCGGTCTAAATCAGTCCCGGCCATCTATCTTTTCTTCTATAAGTCGGGATGTTTGCTCGTCCGTATGACCGTCCCGGCCCATGTAAGCCCGACCTATTCATAACCTGCGTCCAGAGTGGGAAACGTGTCCGGCCTAGCCCGGCCACTTCGGATCCCGGTGTCTATCGTTTATGGGCTTTAATAAAAGGACACCTTCTTGGGCCCTCGGAATAGCACATAGCCCATTAGGAATCATCCTAAAAGAGAGAAAGTACAATTCTTATAAGATTAGAATTCCTCAAAAAAGGTAAAGTATAAAGCAAAAAGGACTCCTTCTTTAAATATAGGAAACTATGGGCTTTTTCAGCCCTATAAATATAGCTTCTTTGATCACATATATTCATTCATAATTCTTTACGTTTTCCAGTTATATATTCTCTATCTATCTTTTTCCAGAATACTAATTCTCACATCGGAGGGGCGATGGGGAGAATCCTCCTCGCCTTTTTTGCAGGTCATCCAAGGCGAGTTCATTGATCTCTTCCAGCAATCAAATATTATCAGATCCTGCCACGTCAAGGTTAGTATTTTTGACAGCATCAATTGGCGCCGTCTGTGGGAAGAGATACTGTTAGCCATGGTTAATAGACGTCAAGCCCGTCCCTCTGCATCCACTGGTCAATCCCTTCCGGCCACCGCCTCGGCTGGGGATGATAATCCTCCACCTCTTGAAGATGTTGGGGAAGAACAAAACCCAGAGGCTACTCCAGACAATGAACCGATCAGTCAGGAAGATTTCAACGAACTTCAGCAGTAGCTCCGCGAACTTCGTCAAGCTCTTCAACAACAGAACAGTCATCAAGCGCAACCTGACCCGAACACTCCGAGCACAATTCCCCAGGAAGATCTCCAACCAGCTAATCCTATGGCTGACAACTCCCCGGGAATAAGGGGTGTCCATCCCATGACAGAAGGATCTGCCAACCTGACACAGCAAGAGCTTTCAAGAATCATTCAGGAAGGAATCGCCGATGGAATACGACAGAACACCCAGGGTCGGACGTCATTCGTAAGAAGAACCCCCTTTACTCCTGAAATAACATCCTTTCCCTTGCCAGAACGATTTAAATATCCTCGGATAAAGGAATACGATGGAACAACAGATCCTAACAATCACTTGAATACCTACACTGATGTCATGGACATGCAGAACGCTCCCGATCAGATTTTGTGCAAGGCCTTCCCGCAAACCTTGACGAATTCAGCTCGAGATTGGTTTTCCACGATACCTCCACGGTCCATCTCTTCATTCGCAGATCTCACTGAGAAGTTCACTGCTTTCTTTGCAAGTAGCAAAAGAATTAAGAAGACCGCCGCATCCCTAATGCAGTTAAAGCAAGCTCAGAATGAGACACTGTGAGAGTTCATGACTAGGTTTAACGCTGAAAGACTTCAGATTCCAGATCTTCATATATCATCAGAAATTTCAGCCCTTACCTTGGCCATTTAAGGTCCGGAATTCAGAATGTCTTTGTCCAAGAACCCACCTTCAAATGTAACAGAGCTTCTTCGAAGAGCAGAAAAGTACATAAACATGGAGGAAACACTTTTGTCAGTTCAGGCACATGATCAAGGACATGGGACAGTAGTATAGTCTTCACAATCAACGAGGCAGGGGAATAAGAGATCCAGACAAGAAGATGAGAAAAGTTCTTCCCGAAGTAACCAGAAGGGGAACGGTCATGGGCATCAGAGTGTAACTCCGCTAAACACATACCGATCTCACATTCTGATGGAAATCAAAGGACGCGAAGATTTGCGATGGCCCAAGCCTATTAAGGGGAAAGTCGACGAAAAGAATCGACATAAGTATTGTGAATTTCACAAGATCCCGGGCCATACCACGGACGAGTGCAGAACTTTAAAACAGGAGATAGAAGCCCTCATAAAAAGAGGCTTCCTGGGGCACTACATAAAGAAAGATGATAAAGAGCATGGAGCAAGGGAAGAAAATACCAGATTCACTGGCACCATAAATTTTATCTTCGGAGGAATAGCATCTGGAGGTGATTCGAATAATGCCCTAAAAAGCCATGCACGTGCTCTAAGTGATCGGGAAGAAAGGCCGGGAAGTCATGACCAGGAGGTCTCGAACACCACCAGCTTCAGTAATGCAGACATGGAGGGAATTCCGTATCCTCATGACGATGTTGTTGTTATCAGTGCAATAATAGCCAACTTTGATGTCAAGAGAGTGTTAGTTGACAACGGAAGCGCAGCCAACGTTCTTTCCTTGGAAGCTTTCAATCAGATGCAACTTCCCAAAGATCGGCTTCGACAGGTCCTTACTCCCCTAACTGGATTTGGTGGAGGAACCGTAAAACCCGAAGGACTAATCGACCTTCCCACTTCAGTTGGAGCAGAAGAAAAACGTGTAACGAAGATGACTCCTTTCCAAGTCGTGAAAACTCCTATGACCTACAATGCCATCTTGGGAAGACCATTCCTGAAAGACCTGAGAGCTATAGTATCAACTTATCACCTGGAAATCAAGTTCCCAACTTCCGCAGGCATAACAACTATTCAGGGAAGTCAATCTGTAGCCAGAAGTTGCTATATCAGTTGTATTGGAAAGGGCAAGGTGGATCTAATGTCAATAGAACTTCCTCTCGAAGAAAGAATGTCGCCAGTTGAAAAGTTGGAAGAGGTTCATATCTCAGAAGGGAAGAGCTTCACAATTGGGAAAGAACTCCCCGAAACGATGAAGGAAGAATTATCACAGTGTTTAAAAAAGAACATCGATGTTTTTGCTTGGAGTGCTGAAGATATGCCCGGGATAGATCCCGAGCTAGTTGAACACAGGCTCAACGTCATTCCCAACAAGAAGCCCGTAAAACAGCGAAGAAGACAGTTTGCCGCAGAAAGGAGGCAGATAATAAAAGAGGAAATAGATAAACTCTTGAAAGCAGGATTTATCAAAGAAGTAAAATATCCAAAGTGGCTGGCCAATGTGGTTTTGGTACAGAAGCCAAATGGGAAGTGGCGAGTTTGTATAGACTTCACTGATTTGAATAAAGCATGTCCGAAAGACAGTTATCCTCTCCCCAGGATCGACAGGTTGGTAGATTCCACATCAGGGTCCGAACTTTACAGCTTCCTAAACACCTTCTCAGGATATCATCAGATTCGGATGGCACAGGAAGATCAGGAAAAAACTTCATGGCGGATGAAGGAATATACTGCTACAAGGTCATGCCGTTTGGATTAAAGAATGCTGGAGCCACATATCGAAGGTTGGTTAATATGGTCTTCTCCCGACACATTGGGCTTAACGTTGAAGTCTACGTTGATGACATGGTTGTAAAGAGCTCAAGAAAGAAAGACCACATTGCTGACCTTGAGGACATATTCAATACACTTAGAAAACATCGGATGAAGCTGAATCCTGCAAAATGCGCTTTCGGAGTAGGCTCGGGAAAGTTCTTGGGATTCATGATCACTCAGAGAGGTATCGAAGCTAATCCAGATAAAATTTTAGCCTTAGCATCGATGGAACCTCCCCGAAACATCAGGGAAGTGCAAAAATTAACAGGAAGAGTAGCAGCATTGGGCAGATTTATGTCAAGGGCAGCACACAAATGCTTCCCCTTCTTCAAAACTCTTCGAGGAAACAAGGACTTCAGATGGGACGAGGAATGCGAGGTCTCCTTTAGGAAGTTGAAAGAATACTTGGGAACACCTCCGATACTGGTAAAGTCGAATCCAGGGGACAATCTGTTCTTATATCTAGCAGTGTTTGATCATGCTGTGAGCGCCGTTTTGGTTAAAGTGGAAGAGAAGACCCAAAAGTCTATATATTATGTTAGTAAGATGATGTTGGAAGCGGAAACCCGATATACATTGGCAGAGCAGCTCGCACTTGCCCTAGTTACAGGAGCGAGAAAGTTAAGACCATACTTTCAAGCCCATGCAATAATTGTCCTCACAAATCAGCCCTTGAAGCAAATTTTGCAGAAACCAGATGTATCCGGTCGTCTACTGAAGTGGTCAATCGAGCTCGGTGAGTATGACATCGAGTTCACACCTCGACCTTCCATCAAAGCACAGGTCTTGACTGACTTTGTCGCCGAACTCACACCAAGACCACGGGGCCCGATAGGTCATAACCGGGAAGAGACCACACGGACCTTGCAAGTGGATGGAGCGTCGAATGCTGCGGGCTCAGGGGCCGGAATCATATTAAAGAAAGATGATGGCACAATGGAAATTCAGTGCGCAATACGGTTTGACTTCCCAGCAACCAATAATGATGCAGAGTATGAGGCCGTAATTGCTGGACTTCAAGTAGCTCAACATCTAGGGGTCGAGCATGTCAAGGAACTTAGTGGTTCACAATTGGTGGTAGAAAAGGTAAATGATACTTTTGAAGCAAAAGATGAGAAAATGTCATCTTACAGGATGATGGTCTTGGACTTGCAAAGAAAGTTCAAATCTTGCTGCATAAAAAAAATTCCGAGGTCCGCCAATCACAAAACGGATGCTTTGTCAAGACTTACTTCTTCCAATCTAGACTACCGGGATAGGACCGTGTTCGTACGAACTCTTCATGAGCCTAGTATCGTACAACAACCCGAGGTCATGGATATTTCAGATCAAGAGCCCAGTTGGATGGATCCAATAATTGAATATCTAACATTAGGAAAGTTTCCGGATGACAAAGTAGAGGCCAGAAAAATCAAAGCAAGAGCCCCGAGGTATACCTTGTTGCAGAATACCTTGTTCCACCGAAGCTTCACACTTCCTTATCTGCGATGCCTAACTCCAAAAGAATCAGCTCTTGCTATGGCCGAGGTTCATGAAGGAATTTGTGGAGGACACCAGGGAGCAAGAGCTCTAGCACTGAAATTAATAAGATACGGGTACTACTGGCCGAATATGAAGAAAGACGCCCTTAGTTATGTTAAATCCTGTGACAAGTGCCAAAGATTCGCAGCCCAGTTACATCAACCCGCGGAAGAGCTATCCTCAATATTGTGCCCATACCCTTTCGCCCAATGGGGAATCGACATACTCGGACCTTTTCCTATAGCCCGGGGTCAGGTCAAGTTCTTGGCAGTTGCAGACTTCACTAAGTGGGTGGAAGCCGAACCACTGGCCGTGATCACAAAACAAAAGTTGGAAGCATTCGTGTGGAAATTAATAGTTTTCCGTATTGGTCTTCCCAAGAAATTAATAACAGAAAATGGGCGTCAATTTGAATGCCAAGCTTTCAAGCAATTCTGCAAGAATCTGGGAATAGAGCACAGGTTGACCTCCGTTTCACACCCGCAGAGTAATGGGTTAGCTGAAGTTACAAACAGGCTCATCTTATAAGACTTGAAGACTCGCCTTGGCAGTGCCAAGGGAGATTGGCCCGATCTTCTCCCAGAGGTACTTTGGACCAACCGAACCACGTTCAAAACAGTGACGGGGGAAACCCCATTCATGCTTGCCTTCGGGATGGAAGCCGCTGTTCCCATAGAAGTAACCATTCCAAGCTTTCGTACTATGGCCACAGGCTCGCCCGACCACATCAAAGGACAGAGAGAAAGTCTGGATCTTCTAGAAGAAGTCAGGGAGAATGCGTCATTGAGGATAGCAGCTTACCAACAGGTCATGTGTAGGAAATTCAATACCCGGGTAAAGAAGAGGGAATTCAGAATGGGAGACCTGGTCCTTCACCATAGTGAGGCTGTCGGTCATCAGCCAGGGAAACTTGGGCCTATTTGGGAAGGAACCTATGAAGTCATCCGAAAGGTGGGCAATGACTCATACAGCCTCCGCACAATGGATTCAAAACCTCTTCCTCGGCCATGGAATGTGGAGAACTTGAAGCCATACTACAAGTAATCATATCTTTGTTGATATCAAGTCATTTAGTCCTATTAAGGTCGGGCCTACGCGCCCAACTTTTTCTTATTTATTTATTTTTGCTTTCGGACTTGCACGTCCATCAGTCAATTTTATGGTCGGGCCTGCGTGCCCATTGCTTTGTTTTTCAGTGTCAGGGACGGGTACTCTTTTTCCTTGTCCAGATTTTTTCCCAATGGGTTTTTCTGGATAAGGTTTTAACGAGGCCCATCATTTAGTCCCCTTCAATAAAAGTACTTCTTCAAAAGAATGAGCACTACAAAGATCAGATATTGAAGTAATTTACAAGGTCATTCACATGACTTTACAAATTATTTCCCATCAAATAATTTACAATGTCTCATGGCAAGACTTTACAAATTATTCTTCCACGAATAATTTACAAGGTCTCATGGCAAGGCGTTACAAATTATTTCCCATCAAATAATTTACAATGTCTTATGGCAAGACTTTACAATTATTCTTCCACGAATAATTTACAAGGTCTCATGACAAGACGTTACAAATTATTTCACATCAAATAATTTACAATGTCTCATGGCAAGACTTTACAAATCATTTTTCCACAAATAATTTACAAGGTCTCATGGCAAGGGGTTGCAAATTATTTCCCGTCGAATAGTTTACAAGGTCAGTCACACGACTTTACAAATTATTTCCCATCATTACAGGTCGGTACCGCCCGATCTTTTCAAAATACATTTCGCAATTCTTAATTAATCAATTGCATAAAAGGGCCGGGCAAACCCGACCTCGCCAGGTCAAGTTATATTCAACTCAAAGTCTTGATTCTACAAAAAGTTAAGTCCGTTCGTATGATGGTAAACATAAGGTCGGAAACTACCCGACCATATGGACAACTAAATAAATTCTACGAATCTTGTGCTCGACCCAAGGAAATAGTTCGGTATTACCTGACCTTATAGGTTATCATTTCTGAAAATTCGTACAAGTAAAAAGCTTGGACTATTTTATACGAAAGATCGTGCTTTATCATCAATTCATAAATAAAATACAAAACAATAAACACGAGCTTTAACAAAAAAGAAACGTTCTTCATTAACAAAAAATCTTGTTACAAAAAAGGCCACGAGGTTAGACCTCGGGCTATACAGGGAATGTACAAGAGATTTCCCTACTACTGCTCGGGATCACTTGCCTAGGCTTCTTCTTCATCAGAGTCGACCTCCACTACATCTTCCATGAAAGGAGTGAGGTCAAGATCTTCCGTGCCCAATGGAAATTGAGAAAGCGGGCTGGTATCCAGGTCGGGCGCATGAATCTTGATCCATGCCCGGGCTTGCTTCATGCCTTGGGAATAGGATTCCAGGGCATAGTTACCCACGGAAAGGTCATATTCTCCAGACTTCTTGTAAGCCTCGACCGCTGCCACCTTTGCCACTTCTATCTCTTCCCTTGCTTGGTGAAGATCTTCAGAAAGTTTGACATTTTCAGAGTGGGCAATATCCCGGTCTTGAGTCATCAAGGCCAAGTCAGTTTCCATTCTGTTTAACTTTTCTTCAGCATTGTTAGCACGGGTTGCCTCGTACTGAACGGAATGGACGAGCTGACTCGTAGCCTCCCCTCCCCGGACACCTTGGGTTATAAGACCCCGGCCAATGCTAAGCATCTGCACGAGTTAAATACTTGTATTATTGGAGGCAAAATATAACACCAAAAGTAGAAGGTCGTCTTGAAATTACCTTAAGCGCCGCATTCAGAAAATGATCCACCCCGTTCTCCAGTGAGACTTCATCAGAATACTTCTGCAGTAGATCGGGGTGGTAACTCTCTTCCAATTTGGACCGCAAGTCGGCTAGGGTAGGACCCTCTACTACAGCTTCAGGAGGATCATACCTTGTATTCTCTTCCCGGACGGGAGGGCGGCGAACACCTTGGCTGGTCTCGCGCCAGGGTGGAACTTCCGCGTTCCTCCCTGAAGTTTCGCTCGGCCCGGATTGTGCCTGGCGTGGCCTTTTTTGTGGCCTTCTTCGAGTAATACCACCTTCCCTCCTCTTCTCAGCAGCAGCTCGAGCCCTCTCCTCGGCCGCCTTCTTTAACCTGTCTCCATCAAAAGCCATACCTGGGAAAGAACGGGATGGTTAGATAAAAAGCAATAAGAAGGGGAAGGCAACATTTTCAAGTGGAAGAATGAAATCAACTATTACTTAATTTACAAGGCCGGGTCCTACCGGGCTCCAAGTCAAGGCCGGCCTGACCTAAGATCTCGCTGGTAGTAAGATCTGAAGCCTTCTCAGCCAGAAGTCTGAAGTCACAAATTCTTATGGCGTTGGCCAAGAGGTCGGCCATCTCGTCCTCCCCCACATTACCCATTCTATTAAAGTTATCTACTTCCGGCTTCCTAAAAGTGGGCCAAAAAATATTATCACCTTCCCGAGGTTTAATATAAAAGAATTTTTCCTTCCAGTACTTTATGGAAGAGGGGACCCAGGGTACCTCGAACCTTCCCTTCCCGCATAAGTAAACAAAGCAGTTACATCGGGGTAAAAAATTCAAATCTAAAAGGCATTTATAGAGGTTCACGGTAGGCTCGATCCCTAGACTCCTACATAAAACAAAGAAGTAACCTAGAATTCTCCACCCGTTTGGAGCCAGCTGCCCGGGAAGAATGCTGGCCGTTAACAAGAAGTCTACAAAAAAATGATGTAAGGGGAACCTAAGGCCAGCTACTAGTGAGTCATGGAATACTACGGTCTCCCCTTCCCGACAATGATAGGATACATCATCATGCTCGGGGGCCCGGGAAGTATATCTATCAGAAAGACCAAACTTCCTCATATCTGCCTCGACCATGTGCTCCTTCATCCTACTGTTGAATGTTGGTAACTCTAGGTCGGGAGTTTCTGGTCTCTCATCGAATTCAGGGTTATTAACTTCCTCATCATCGCTCGACTCGTCCCCCCCTGAGGTTGGTAAAATCCTATGGGCTCTACGTCTAAGGCCTTGTCCAAATTTTCTACCTCCACTAGTACAGAAACAAGAATACGCGTCGGTTGGAAAACGGAATACGCGTTGGTTGTAGCGGCGACATCTATGACGCAGACGCGTAAAGTCTCGACTTTAGGCGTCGGTTGTCAACCGACGCCCAAAGTTTACAACCGACGCCCAAAGTCAGTTTTGGGCGTTAGTTCTAAATTTAGAACCGACGCCTAAAGTCAAAAAAAAAAAAAAAAAAAAAAAAAAATTAACTTTGGGCGTCGATTTTAACATAAAACCGACGCCTAAAGTCTTTTTTTTTTTTTTTTTTTTTTTTTTTTTACTTTAGGCGTCGGTTGTAATATTACAACCGACGCCTAAAGTCCTTTTTTTTTTTTTTTGGGGAAGCATCACATTTCTTTCATCCATTCCGCTGCAATAGAAATTCAATAATTCAAATATTGCAATTTATCCATCTAATAACTAAAAATCAACAATACAAAATTAAATCAATAACTAGTTGAAACACCCATACATATATACAAACACATCTATAATATAAATACCCATATAGATATATATAGACATATATACATTTATATACATTATATATAATACATATATATACATATTATTTACATACATTATACATGCATAGATATTATTACATATATATATTTACATACAATATATATATATAGATAAAAACACATGTATATAAAGAGGGAGGTGGGTCTCTTACGAGATGATGGAGGCGCGTGGTGGTGGCGGAGGTGCGAGTCCGGTGATTCGGGGAGAGGAAGAGATAAAGAGCGAGGGGAGGAATGTGGTGATGAACGTTGTCGGGAAATGGAGGAATGGTGGTGGTGGTGGCGGCGGCGGCATAGTGCGGTGGTTCGGGTGAGAGAAAAATAAAGAGAGAGGCGGGAAGAGATCGAGTAGTGAAAAAAATAGAGATGATCTGCGCCTTTTTCGTATAAGTAAATAAAGGAATACGCGTCGGTTCTTGAAGAACCGACGATGGGAAACCGGAGAATGGGCATCGGTTGTAATATTACAACCGACGCCTAAAGTAAAAAAAAAAAAAAAAAAAAAATTTGACTTTTGGCGTCGGTTGTAATATTACAACCGACGCCTAAAATTTTTTTTTTTTATTCCTAAAAGAATACGCAACGCGTATTCTCCGATTTTACGCGTCGGTTCTTTTACAACCGACGCCTAAAGTTTTTTTTTTTTATTCCTAAAACCGACGCGTATTCTCCGGTTTTACGCTTAAACTTTACACGTCGGTTGTAATATTACAACCGACGCCCATTCTTCGATTATATTTACAAAAATGCCACCATCCTTTTATAGGCGTCGGTTTTACTAAAAACCGAAGTATATTCCTCAATTTTTTTGGTGATTTCTGTACTAGTGCTCCCTAAGGTCCGTGATGTTCACTTGCCTGGTCATTTTCCTAACGATTAAATTACGAAATAAAATTAACGTCAGGAGGGGTCGAGATTACCTACAGGTCGTGCTTGGAATTTTTAGCTCGTGTTAGACGCTCGGGGAGTTGTCTGGTTTTCACTAAAATTGCAAAGTGAAAGAATGAGAGCATAGGGACCACATATATATAAGCGAAAAGAGGCAGGAAAATTTTTGAAATCCCGCCACTCATTTTTTACACGTGGCAGCAATCCATGCACTGTGGCATTAATGATGACGCTTAAAATAAAGGACAAAACAGTTGGCAAAATACATCATTAATGAAGGTGAGAGCTGTCAAGAGTTAATTGCATTCAGGCATCAATCCCCGATCCCTGATGCACGGGGGCCATTGATCGGGCTAATTCCCGAGATAGTCCATCCCGGTCTAAATCAGTCCCGGCCATCTATCTTTTCTTCTATAGGTCGGGATGTTTGCTCGTCTGTATGACCGTCCCGGCCCATGTAAGCCCGACCTATTCATAACCTGCGTCCAGAGTGGGAAACATGTCCGGCCTAGCCCGGCCACTTCGGATCCCGGTGTCCACCGTTTATGGGCTTTAATAAAAGGACACCTTCTTGGGTCCTCGGAATAGTACATAGCCCATTAGGAATCATCCTAAAAGAGAGGAAGTACAATTCTTATAAGATTAGAATTCCTCATAAAAGGTAAAGTATAAAGCAAAAAGGACTCATTCCTTAAATATAGGAAACTATGGATTTTTTCAGCCCTATAAATATAGCTCGTTTGATCACATATATTCATTCATAATTCTTTACGTTTTCCAGTTATATATTCTCTCTCTATCTTTTTCCAGAAAACTAATTCTCACACCGGAGGGGCGACGGGGAGAATCCTCCTCGCCTTTTTTGCAGGTCATCCAAGGCGAGTTCATTGATCTCTTCCAGCAATCAAATATCATCAGATCCTACCACGTTAAGGTTAGGATTTTTGACAGCATCACATGGTATACCAGGTTACCATTTTAATGAATTTAGATGCTAACTATGTATCCCACCAAGAGTTGACCTTGAACTAAAATAAATGTGATCCACATCATTGACAGCATAGATCATAGATTTTTGGTATATGTAAACCTTGAAACACAAACCTGGCTCCTGGATCCAGCTGTTCCTTAATCTCAGCTCGTTCTTTGTCCGCCAGCTGCTTACAGCGATCATCAAGAGAAAATATATAGGGAGATAGCGTGTTAGACGATGACACAAAAAGCATGTTACACATCACACTGTTTCTCCGTGCTTCCTCTTCCTGAAGAAATTAAATAAAATTAACATCCTGCATAATAACCTATAATTTAAGATTCGATCGCAGAAAAATATATACCGTAAGTGTATGCTCAAGCTTAGCGACCTAGGAAAGTAGACGTTCTTCATCAATGAAAGGCAATTTGGCAATGCCCTAGAAGTTAGAAGATTATAAACAATATAACAGAAAATTCATGATCGCTGTTCAAGCAAACGCAATAATGTACCTGCCAAGAAAACCGTTTACCATTCATGTCCACTTCAAAATCTGAGAAAAAAATAGTAAGCAAACAAGATTGTTAATTTATCTTGTTCATAGAAGAACAGTTAAAAATCTATGATGCACCGACACGGATACGTGTATCCAACACAATACGTGTCGAACACGTAAACACGCAATTTTCCAAAAAAGTACCGACACGACACATTGTCAACACGTTAGTTAAAATCTTTATAATTCTTCATTTATATAGTATAAATTTAGTTTTATACTTGTTATTAATTTTTTTTTTTTTTTTGAAATTTTTTAACTTTGACTACATAATTGCTATTTAATAATAATTTTGAGTTAAAAAAATATAATGATTATAGTAAAATATCGAAGGAGTGTCGTATTCGACACGAGTCTATCACGTATCGGACACGGACATGCTACTTTAGTTGAAGTGTCTGTGCAATAAAGTTAAAAACCACTAAATAAATTTGGGGACGTCAACATTAATCCCCTTTTTTTACTTAATTCAGTTCATAGTTCATTGCAATATTTTCTGGAAGATCCAATGAATCAAATCCTTTGCAACGAATCACACAAAGCTCTCATAGAGGAGGAGTTTCTTTGTCTCCTATTTTCAGAAAGATCCAATGAATCAAATCCTTTGCAACGAATCACACAAAGCTCTTATAGAGGAGTTTCTTCGTCTCCTCAAGAGATGCCCTAACCCTAAGTTGCCATTTACTTCATTTAATCTCAATTGGTGTCACGTCCATTTGGTTTTATTGGGTATTCTAATTTCTAACTAAACATTCTAGTATGTCGTGTACATCTTAAGTTCTTAACATATTCATATTTCCTACATCATCGTGTGGTCATATAGGTAGAAGAAAAGATAGTTAATCATACCTATGGGATAAAAATCAAGAATAGGTGAGTTTGGATCTGTCATATGTTGAAATGTTGGATTAATATTGTAAGGACCAAGATAGTTGTTTAGAATAGTGATGTAGGTCGCACCTACGAAATTGTCAAGAAATCAACAAACACGGATTGCAACTCGAAAGAGAATGTTTCTGTTATTCGAAATCAACCAAAACCCTACAATACGACACGAAGGACTTAAATAATAACCTAATGGACCCTAAGCCTGCCATAGGAGTGGGCCTAACCCACAAAACAATAAAATAACGAAAATAAATAAAGAAAATGGTAGTTTTAACACAGTAAACGTCCTCAAACGGTCAAAATCCAGTATATGTCACGGAAAAGCGGTGAGTCCAGTCTTGATCGTCGAGACCTTTCTGAAAAGTACTTATGGGCCCAAAACGGACATCGTATGCAAAAGTTATGATCATTTGAAGTTGGAAACGCCCCTCGGATTATTTCTTCCACTCCCAATCGTCCAAAAATGCTACCGCTTGCTCCTTAATGTCATCCACCTGTTCTCCATCAAATAGTGTAGGGACTAGTAGGCAATTATGTGTTTTAGATTTTCTATTTATACCTTACTTTGTAACACTTTCATTATCAAGAAATACAATTATACTTTAATCCTTATATTTCAACATGGTATCAAAGCGAAAATCGATCTTGGTCTTGGTCTGAGAGTTCCGGTCTCCGACGAGCAGCGGCACAGCCACTCGTCCGGCCAAGTTGTTTATATTTTATTTTATTTTTTTCAATCTTCTTCAGCTCTTGCTCTCTGTTTGTATCTCAACCTTTAAGAGAAATATGAAATTTCAACTTACTGGAATGGACTTGTGATGTCTGTGAGTGGTGTAATTTCAACTAACCTGATGCAGTTTAGCCCTTTTCTGAAATATTTTATGCTCAAATGATCCCACAGCTTGAATAAAGTTTTCCACCCTGCTTAAGTTTGGCTGCAAAACAATGGAATAGCAACATGCAGATTATAAAAACAAGCCTGTAAATAACCCAGACTTAAGTAAAAGACTACATATACATACTATTACATACCTTGCTTCCATCTGTTAAATACCCACCCATAACCCTGAGTTCCTTCTTATAAACACCCATCAACAAGTTAATTGCACCCTAAATTGTTAGGAAAGGCGTGGATCGCGTTGGTCAACAAGTATAGTGGAATTGAGAAAATGCGGTTAAAATGGAACACAAGTATTTACGTGGTTCACCAATAATGGCTACGTCCACGGGCAAGTATAGGAGGATTTCACTATAGTAGGAGAATTACAACAACCTTCTCTCTAAATACAAGGAGATAACAATATTTAACCTCTCTTGTAATAGGAGAAAACAAGGTAGGAAAATACTTAGGAGAAAACAATTTATTTCTCTCTAATTTTCTCTCTACTCACAAATGTTTCTCTCTACTATTTTCACTCTCTATTTTCCTCTCTACTTGGTGCATTTTCCATTGAGGTTTTGCCCTCTATTTATAGGGAAAGTTTGGACAAAAAATCAACAATGGATGGAAGAAAAATAGGTGTGAACATAGACTAGATTGTAGGCTAAATTTGTAGGCTATTGGTGGCTTACCAAATTCAACAAAGTTGGCTCACCAAATTCAACAAATGGCTTTATTTTCCACATTTCTCCCACTTAAAGTCACTTTTGTTTCAACCTGTCATCCTTCCCACACTTGCCATTCTCATGCTGCTTATGCTTCTGCTAGGCCGATAGAGGATCGGCTCCATGTGAACTTATCAGTGTTGATCGGCTTTGTGAACATATCCGCTAGGTTGTCCTCCGTATGGATCTTCTGGATATCCACACTTCCTTCTTCCACCTTCTCTCGTACAAAGTGATATTGTACTCTAATATGTTTCGTCCTTGGATGAAATGCTGGATTCTTTGCTAAGTGCAAAGCACTCTGACTATCACAAAATAGAGAAATCTTCTCTTGTTTGTGTCCGAGTTCTTCCATTAACATTTGCAACCATATTGCCTCTTTGCTAGCTTGTGTAGCCGCCACATATTCTGCTTCCGTCGTAGAAGTAGCCACGATAGACTGCAGTTTTGAACCCCAGCTTACAGCTCCTCCAGCAAGAGTAAACACATATCCAGTGGTGGACTTGCTTTTATCAGGATCACCTGTATAATCTGAATCTACATAGCCTCTAACATTAAATTCTGATCCTCCATAGCATAATGCAACATTTGAGGTACCCTTGACATATCTTAGGATCCTCTTCACCATATTCCAATGCTCTCTACCAGGATTTGCCATATATCTACTGACCGCTCCCACTGCTTGTGCAATGTCTGGTCTTGTACAAATCATAGCAAACATTAGGCTACCCACTGCTGATGCATACGGTACTCGAGACATCTCCATCCTCTCTGCTTCACTGCTAGGACTCATACTTGAGGATAACTTGAAATTAATAAGAAGAGGGGTTGAAATTGGCTTACAATCTTGCATATTGAAGCGTCGCAAGATTTTCTTCAAGTAGTTCTTCTGACTAAGCCAAATCTTCCTATTATTTCTGTCTCGGTGAATTTGCATCCCTAGAATCTTGTTTGCGGTTCCCAAGTCCTTCATTTCAAACTCCCTAGCCAACTGTGCCTTCAAATCTTTAAGACAATCTTTGTTGGGGCCTGCTACCAACATGTCGTCAACATACAACAGCAAGATAATGAAATTACCATCACCAAATCTCTTGCAATAAGCACAAGGATCTGCACTAAGTCTGTTGTATCCAAGGCTCATAATGAAGGAATCAAATCTCTTATACCAACACCTCGGAGCCTGTTTGAGACCGTATAGAGATTTGTTCAACCTGCAAACCAAGTTCTCTTTTCCTTTTTCTTTAAAACCTTCTGGTTGGAGCATATAAATTTCTTCTTCAAGCTCACCATGAAGAAATGCAGTTTTCACATCTAACTGCTCCAGGTGCAAGTCTAATGTAGCACACATCGCCAATAATACTCGAACTGTCGTGAGTCGAACAACAGGAGAGAATATTTCGTTGAAGTCAATGCCTTCTTTCTGAGCATATCCCTTTACCACCAGTCTAGCACGATACCGCTCCACTTGGTCATTTCCATCACGTTTGATCTTGTAGACCCATTTATTTCCAATGGCTTTCCTTCCTTGTGGTAGCGAAACAAGATCCCATGTCTTGTTTTTATGAAGAGCCTCAATTTCTTCCTGCATAGCTTCCATCCACTGCGAAACTTCTTGGCTATTTAAAGCCTCATGGAAAGTTGATGGCTCTCCATCCTCCGTCAGTAGACAGTATGCAACATTGCTCTCCATAATGTACTCAGAGTGCCAAGTTGGTTCTTTCCTCTCCCGAGTTGATCGTCTGATTTCAGGAACTGTAAACTCAGCTTGTTCTCCTTCTTCATGCTCCGGTGCTGCTTCAGAAGAATCCCGGACTTCTTGTTCTTCTCTATTTTCAACTTCAACTTCAACCGTAGTAGTTTCTGGCTCTTTTAAAGTGCTATCATTTTCTTGTACCTTGCCTTCCGTGAATATCACGTCTCTGCTGATTATCACCTTGTGGGCAGTGGGATCCCACAGGCGGTACCCCTTGATTCCATCAGCATACCCCAAGAAAATGCATTTTCTGGATTTTGAATCCAACTTTGATGTTTCCTGGGCATTGTACATAACGTACACAGGACTTCCAAAGACATGTAAGTGAGAATAATCGGCTGGCTTCCCTGTCCACATCTCCATCGGCGTCTTCAGATCAATCGCGGTTGATGGTGACCGGTTGATCACATAACAGGCGGTTTTGACTGCTTCAGCCCAAAATGATTTAGCTAACCCTGCAGTTCTCAACATTGCTCTCGTTCTTTCTAACAATGTTCTGTTCATCCGCTCTGCCACTCCATTTTGTTGTGGAGTATATGCCGTCGTGAAATGTCTTTTAATACCTTCTTGTTGACAAAAAATATTAAATTTATTACCAGTATATTCTCCTCCATTGTCCGTCCTCAAACACTTGATCTTCTTCTCAGATTCAAGTTCTACCCGCGCTTTGTAGATTTTGAAGACTTCGAACACATCAGCCTTCTTCTTGATTGGATACACCCAACATCTCCTGGAGTAATCATCAATAAAAGATACAAAATATTTTGCACCTCCTAGGGACATAACCGGTGCTTGCCAAACATCAGAATGAACCAATTCCAAGATAGCTTTACTTCTAGTAGTAGAAGTGCTAAACTTCAATCTGTGCTGCTTACTAGTGACACAATGCTCACAAAAGGGTAATGATACCTTTTTGAGCCCTGGAAGAAGATCTTGTTCAGAGAGAATTTTCAAACCACGTTCAGACATGTGGCTAAGTTTTCGGTGCCACATCATTGTTAATTCTTCTACTGAACCTGCCGATGCAACAGATGCTTCTCCTTCTTGTAGAGTATCTCCTTTAAGCATGTACAGGTTTGCAGCTATCTTTTCTGCTTTCATCACCACAAGCGCGCCTTTGACTATTTTCATAGTCCCATCTTGAACATGGGTTTTGCACCCAATACTATCTAGTTGTCCCAAAGACAATAGATTTTTCTTCAAGCCCTTTACGTGTCGAACCTCCTTGATAGTGCAAATTGTACCATCATACATTTTTAATTTGATAGTACCAATACCAACGATCTCCAAAGCATGATCATTTCCCATAAACACTGAACCTCCCGAGATGTGTTCATATTGATGGAACCATTCTCTCCTTGGTGTCATGTGCCATGTCGCTCCTGAATCGATGAGCCAGACATCGGTGAAATGCTTTCTGCCTTCAACAACAGTCATTGCCTCGCTGTATAAAATTTCGCCATCATATGAGGTGCTTGCTACACAACCCTGAGCTTTTGGTATCTCATGTGCCTTCCCTTTGGCTTCTTCATTCCTCTTAAGACTCCAACAATCCCTTTTTAAGTGCCCTTTATTGCCACAGTAATGACACTTGGCATTCTTCTTACTTCTGGATTTAGATCTACCTTGGGTATGACTCCCACTGGGGCCACGTTCCGTTGATCTCCCTCTCATCATCGTCAAAGCTTCCTCCTGCTGTGAACTAGATAGTCTGTCCTCCTTGTTCTTGCGCCGACTTTCCTCTTCAAGAACCGCAGCTGCAATATCATCGAAGACTAGATCTTCTATGTTGTTAGTTAAGTTGATGATGAGTTGATCATACGAATCTGGTAGACTTTGAAGTAGAATTTCAGCACGTTCGCCTGCCTCTATTTTATGGCCCATTGATGTGAGCTGTGAAAATAGAGTGTTGAGGGTGTTGATGTGGTCTGTCACTGTAGTTGACTCCATCATCCGAAGGGTGTAAAGCCGTCTCTTTAGGAAAATTTTGTTGTGTAATGACTTGGCCTCGTACAGCTTCGTTAGGGTGTCCCATATCTCATTTGCTGTTTTCTTTTCCGCCACACTTGACAATACTCCATCAGCTAGTGCTAAGTGCAGATTAGCAATTGCATTGCTATCCATCTCGTTCCACTTGCCATCGTCAGTGATATCCGCGGGTCTCTCTCCAATTGCCGCCAAACAGTTATCTTTTCTCAAAACTGCTTTTATTCTCATTTTCCATAACGAGAAATTGTTCCCATTGAACTTTTCAACCTCATACTTTGCTGCCATTTTTGCTCACGACTTGGTAATAATACCGAGTGATAGTGAACACCAACCCTACGCAAAACAATCACAAGAAATCTTTTCTGATGTGGAAGATCAGACAAAGCTGCAACCACAGAGCATACTAAGAATTTCAAAAGATGTAACCAGGCTCTGATACCACTTGTTAGGAAAGGCGTGGATCGCGTTGGTCAACAAGTATAGTGGAATTGAGAAAATGCGGTTAAAATGGAACACAAGTATTTACGTGGTTCACCAATAATGGCTACGTCCACGGGCAAGTATAGGAGGATTTCACTATAGTAGGAGAATTACAACAACCTTCTCTCTAAATACAAGGAGATAACAATATTTAACCTCTCTTGTAATAGGAGAAAACAAGGTAGGAAAATACTTAGGAGAAAACAATTTATTTCTCTCTAATTTTCTCTCTACTCACAAATGTTTCTCTCTACTATTTTCACTCTCTATTTTCCTCTCTACTTGGTGCATTTTCCATTGAGGTTTTGCCCTCTATTTATAGGGAAAGTTTGGACAAAAAATCAACAATGGATGGAAGAAAAATAGGTGTGAACATAGACTAGATTGTAGGCTAAATTTGTGGGCTATTGGTGGCTTACCAAATTCAACAAAGTTGGCTCACCAAATTCAACAAATGGCTTTATTTTCCACATAAATTTGAAAGATTCAGCA
This sequence comes from Ligustrum vulgare, assembly GCA_963555705.1. Classification (NCBI taxonomy): domain Eukaryota; kingdom Viridiplantae; phylum Streptophyta; class Magnoliopsida; order Lamiales; family Oleaceae; genus Ligustrum; species Ligustrum vulgare. The sequence continues at coordinate 12,585,007 of OY743186.1, read as the reverse complement.
CATCAAGAATTAGCAATGAAAAATAAAGGCAGGTGAAACATAAACAATAAAGTGAATACACTATTTTCAAGACAAGACAAATTTAAAATTTTACCCCAATTTTAATTGTTTATTGGAATAAAATTCTATTTTAAAAACACTTTGGGGAGAAAGGTTCCGTTTTAAAATTTCAGCAGTGTGTTCATCATTTGCTACATCTTTGTTTTCTTCCAATACTATAGATTTTCCCACTTAAAGCTTCATTTTATAGCATTAATGGTTATTCCATATTGAAAATACAAAAGATAAATAGAAGCAGGGAAAATTCGGGACTTTAATGTTCTAAAATAACAATCTCTTATTTACGTTGTCTGGTGAGCATGCATGTGTAATATATAAAATTGACTTTGGAGGTTGCAGCACAGTCACAAAATTACACTACCAAATTACCAAAATAAAAAAGCATCTCTGAAACACACCTCACGAATCTCCAGTGTAGGCATATGTGGCAAAAAAGTCATTTCCAACAAAGAAACACATGAAGATGAAATCATCAATAATACACTCTAAATCAATCTGAAATGGAAGATTAGGAATCCTCATCTCATATTCTATCTATTCTCGAAGAGTCCAAATGTTGAGGAACTGCAAAATGAGCAAGAATTAGCTTCAAGAAGATTTTATATGTAAAAAGCTAATTTCAATTATCTTTCTTTTTATGTATATATGAAGCTAACCTGGTATGGTTTTTTGGGCACAATATCATCGTCACCTTTTTCATCGAACTCCCCTGCCTTTCGTTTTGCCTTTCCTTGACAATCTGCAGCAAAGTGACCCATTTGACCACATAGAAAACATTTGTCTTGTTGCCCAGGAGTAAATACAACCTGTCGTGAATTTTAACAAAAATACACATTATTGAGATAAAAGTTGAAAAAGACCTAAAAACAAGCAGAATATACCTAACAATACATAAATATCATGTACTGCTACACATTGCAAGACAACATTAAGCTCAACTGTCCCCAATCAATGCCAACTTTTCAACGGAACATAATTGTTTACTTCATACCACCGAATTATTGTGAGTTCAGTAAAAAATTTCAGTACTGAGTTACAGTTATCCTATAATGAAGAGTATAGCATGTACCTCTCTAAGTATTGAGAAATGAACTTCATGTGTGGCCAAAGCCAGCATAATCAAATCAGCATCCTGTTGTGTCACAATAGATAACAGTCATCATTTTTAAGAGCATGAGAGCAAAAATCAACAAAAGTTGTCAACGAGAACACTTACCAAACCATACAGGCAATGACGTATATTAGGATCATAACCAGGAAGATTCCTTTGAAGGCGGATGTATGACATGATTTTATGTTCCCCTTCACCAGGAACATTTGCATCAGAAAGTGTTAGTGATATTGCAATAAAAATACAATAATATTACAATACTAATAATGGATATAATAACCGTAACCAATTAGGCTGAGGCGCGGATATCTCGCTCTCTTTAAGGAGATTCAAGCCCTCTGCGGTGTTGAAAAAACATCAATCACCGGTGCAACAGAAATCTCTGACTTGTCCCCTCCAGGATACAACAGCCCAACTTAAATGTTGTGTGGTTAAATCCTTATTTTGCACTAAAGAATTAACCCAAAGCTCTCTCTTACAAGAACACCCTTCTATTGGCCAAATTAAACATATATATATATAATATGTAGAGAAATCAATTTTGTTTTTTGAAATGCAACGAGTGTCTGTGTATCTCTATTGCCTAGTGCATGAATTTATAGGAACATTTTAATCATTATTATGTGAATGGACCAATCATGAGACAACAAGTCTAGCAAAATATGTTTGAAAATAATTGGTTGTAAAATTGGTCCAACTATAATCCTCCAAATAAATGGATACGTGTGCACTAATATTTTGAAGAATTCATGTAGCCAATAATTGATCAACAACATATAAGCATGTAGGTTTAATTATGCTCCATGTAGGTTTAATTATGCTTAATTATGCTCCATGTAGGTTTAAGTAATTGTCACTATTTTAATAAATGTTCCAACAATCCCCCACTCATTTATTAAAATAATATATACACTTTGGCCAATAGACAAATTATTATGCATCATGATAGGTGTGACTCTGCATTGAACCTTCACTAGTGAAACAGTAATCTTTATTCCACAGTTAGTAGTAGTCTCAGACTTGAACTATAACTGGTTAAGGGAAATAAAGAATTGCTACTCACACATAATAATTAAGATGTTAATTTGAGCTTTAATAGCAAGCACTTACGGCCCTGTGCTGATCCCGGTATTCATGAGTGTATTTCAAGAATATGCCCAATATTCTCATAGAGAGCGGCCCCACTCTCGCACTCATATAGGTAAAATTTGTCAAGAGTGCACCTGTAACTGTAGCACCCCACTCATAAGAGATACAAATTTTATTAAGAGTTTTCCAATAAAACTCAACCCTCCATCGTTACAGAATAATGCACATACACCATAGGGATGGACAAAATGAATTTGTGCATTCTACCAGCCATCATATAATTCGTTCTTCCCATTGAACCTGGATACAAGATCTCTGGTCACCAGGTTGGGTATCCTTATACATGACTTATGATAATATAGGCATTAGCCCCATCCCCCTCGATGCATTCCAGACCCTTTCTCTTGCCAAGGCCTTGGTTAATGGATCTGCAAGATTATCACATGATTTAATGTAATTCACATTAATTATCCCATTACTCAAATAGGATCTCACAGTACTGTGTTTTCTTCTTATAGGTCTGGATTTACCGTTATAATAACGGTTATTTACTCTACCAATAGCAGCAGTGCTGTCACAATAAACCAAAATAGGAGGTATTGGTTTTTCCCACATTGGAATTTCCTGTAATAAATCTCTTAACCAATTTGCTTCCTCACTAGCTGATGCTAAAGCAATTAGTTCAGCCTCCATAGTAGAGTTAGCAATAATGGTTTGTTTTTTAGATTTCCAACAAATAGCAGCACTTCCCAATTTGAAAATATATCCACTGGTAGATAAAGAATCTCCTGATAGAGTATTCCAATCTGCATCACAAAATCCTTCAACAACAGCAGGATATTTTTGATAAAGTAAGCCATAATTTTTGGTACCAAATAAATATCTCATTACTCGATTTATAGCATGCCAATGTTCTTTACCTGGCTTACTCGTATACCTGCTAAGTACCCCCACTGCAAATGCAATGTCTGGTCTCGTGCAATCAGTTGCATATCGCAAGCTTCCAATTATGCTAGCATATTCCTTTTGATTTATCACTTCATCTTCCCTCTCAACCGGGAATAAGTGTATACTTGAATCAAAAGGAGTAGCAACATACTTGCAATCAAAATAATTGTATTTTTTCAAGATTTTCTCAACATATTGTGATTGATCAAGAAAAATACCATCACTTGTTTTAGTAATTCGCATTCCCAAAATAAATTTAGCCTCACCAAGATCTTTCATGTCAAAATGTTTTTTGAGCATATTTTTGGCCTCATTTATAACATGAATATTAGAGCAAAAAATCAACATATCATCAATATATAGGCTAATAATAACATGCGAATTTTCCCAAGATTTATAAAATATGCATTTATCACTCTCATTTACTTTATACCCATTTTTAATCATGCAAGAATCAAATTTATCATGCCACTGTTTAGGAGCCTGCTTTAAGCCATAAGGGGATTTAGTCAACTTACACACTTTGCCTTCTTCACCTGGTTGTGAAAAACCTTCGGGTTGGTCCATATATATTTCTTCATCAAGATCACCATTTAAAAAAGCAGTTTTAACATCCATTTGATGAATAATCAAATTATGAATAGCAGATATTGCAATTAGCAATCTTATGGATGTTATCCTCGTAACCGGAGAAAAGGTATCAAAAAAGTCTAAATCAATTTGTTGTTTGAAACCTTTTGCGACAAGCCTTGCTTTGTACTTGTCTATACTACCATCCGGTTTTAATTTCTTCCTAAGGACCCATTTACACCCAATAGTTTTACAACCTGGTGGTAAATCAACCAATTTCCAAGTTTTATTTGAAATTAGTGATTCCATTTCATCATGTACAGCTTCTTTCCAGAAAACAGCATGTGGTGATGAAAAGGCTTCTTGCAAAGAAAGTGGTGTTTCTTCGATGTTATAAACCACGTAGTCAGGACCAAAATCTTTTTCAATTCTAGCTCTTTTACTCCTTCTAATTTCAGAATTTTCTTCATTTTGCAAACTTTGAGTAGAAGAGTTAGATTCTAAAAAATGTTTTTCAATTTGTTGGCCCCCACTATTTTTCGATTTAAAAAGAGATTTTTCTTCATGAAAAATAGCATCACCAGACTCGAAAATAATTTTATTTTCAATATCAAAAAATCTATATGCTGTACTATTTTCTGCATAACCAATAAAGGCACAAGTGTTAGCTTTAATTCCCAATTTAGGTATTTTAGGATCTGTTAACCTCACAAAGGCTAAGCATCCCCATACTCTAAGATATCCCAAATTTGGCTTATGCCCCTTCCACACCTCAAAAGGTGTAATTTTAGTCTTTTTATGTGGCACTCTATTTAACACATGACAGGCAGTTAAAACCGCTTCACCCCAAAAACTTGAGGGTGCACCAGAATCTAATAGCATAGCGTTTGTAAGATCAATCAACGTTCTATTTTTCCTCTCTGCTACACCATTAGAAGCAGGTGAATATGGTGGAGTAGTTTCATGGATTATTCCCAATGATTCAACATATGAATTAAATCCAAATGATTCATATTCTCGACCTCTATCACTTCGAATACGTTTAATTTTTCTACCGAATTGATTTTCAACTTCTAGGAGGAATTTTTTAAAATAGTCAAAAGCATCACTTTTATTTTTTAATAAATAAACATAAGTATATTTTGAACAATCATCAATAAAAGTGATAAAATATCTATTTCCTCCACGAGTTAAAATTCCTTCAAATTCACATAAATCAGTATGAATTAATTCTAACAATTCGGTATTTCTTTCAACACTTTTATGAGGTCGTTTTGTAATTTTCACTTGACTGCAAGTCTCACATTTTTCTAAATCTTTTTTCACATTGGGAATTAATCCTGAACTACTCATGATTCCCACATATTTTTTATTTATATGACATAAACGAGCATGCCAAAAATTCAGTGAAGAGAGCATATAAACAGAAGTAGAAGCATCTTTATTAGCACTTACAATGTTTAATTTGAACATCCCATCACAAGCATATCCTTTGCCAACAAAAGTACCTTTTTTGGTAATCACATACTGATCAGATTCAATTGTTTGTTTGAAGCCAGCCTTATTCAGAAGATAACCCGACATCAAATTCTTTCTCATGGAAGGTGTATGTAGTACATCTTTTAATGTCAGGACTCTTCCAGAGGTGAATTTGAGTTCAACATCTCCAGTTCCAAGAACCTGTATAGTATGAGAATCTCCAAGCATTACAGTCATAGGCTCCTTAAAAGGAGTATAAGTTTTGAACCATTCTTTATCATAGAAAACATGTCTGCTTGCTCCAGAATTAGCCCACCATCCTTCAGCACTTTGCACCATATAAATTTCAGTAATCATAGCAACAAATGGTTCTTCGGTAACATTAACCTGTGGAACAGGCTCACGCTTCCGGTATCTGCAATTTTTAGCAAGGTGCCCAAATTTTCCACACACAAAGCAAGTTTTGCTTTGTTTATTTTGTGAAGGATGTGATTGGTTCTTATTCCACTTGCTTGAAGTTCCCTTGTTTTGTTTATAAGGCATTTTCATATTTTTCTTATTGGGCTTCAAAACATCTTTTTTAGAATTCTGACCAGTAGGTAAATTTTCAGAAATTAAATTTACCTTCGTGGAATGTCCATTATGCTGTTCAATAAGTGCATCTTGTCCACGTGCTTCTTCTTCCATGCGAATGCGTGTGATAAGAGTTTCAAGAGACATCTCCTTCTGCTTGTGGCGCATGTTCTTTTGAAATTCCCTCCAAGATGGTGGAAGTTTGTCAATCATGCCAGCAACAATAAGATTGTCTCCAATTTTAATACCTTCAGATAAGAGCTCGGCAACTATCATTTGAAAATCTTGTGCTTGTTCCACCACAGATTTTCCATCTTCCATTTGATAGCGGAAAAATCGACTTGCTGCATATTTTTTCGCGCCCGCCTCTTCAGTATCATATTTGCTCTGCAAAGCTTTCCAAATTTTCTTGGCAGACGAGAAAGTAGTATCATAGTAATCATAAAAATGATCAGCAAGACAATTTAAAAGATAATTCCGACAGTTATACTCATCTTTTTTGTATTTCTCCACTTTTTCATCATGCTCAAAATATTCATCATCATCCATGCCATCAGTTTTGATTTTTCTTGGATCCTTCTCCGTGAGGACATAAGCAACTTTGAGCAGGTTGAGGTAAAAGAGGACTTTGCCTTTCCAGCGCTTAAAGTTCACGCCTTTGAAGCGAAAAGGCTTGTTGAGATCTCCTACACTTTCATTGGTCTTTTCCACGGTTTGATCCATTGCTTGAAATCTCCTTAATATTGTTAGTGATATTGCAATAAAAATACAATAATATTACAATACTAATAATGGATATAATAACCGTAACCAATTAGGCTGAGGCGCGGATATCTCGCTCTCTTTAAGGAGATTCAAGCCCTCTGCGGTGTTGGAAAAACATCAATCACCGGTGCAACAGAAATCTCTGACTTGTCCCCTCCAGGATACAACAGCCCAACTTAAATGTTGTGTGGTTAAATCCTTATTTTGCACTAAAGAATTAACCCAAAGCTCTCTCTTACAAGAACACCCTTCTATTGGCCAAATTAAACATATATATATATATAATATGTAGAGAAATCAATTTTGTTTTTTGAAATGCAACGAGTGTCTGTGTATCTCTATTGCCTAGTGCATGAATTTATAGGAACATTTTAATCATTATTATGTGAATGGACCAATCATGAGACAACAAGTCTAGCAAAATATGTTTGAAAATAATTGGTTGTAAAATTGGTCCAACTATAATCCTCCAAATAAATGGATACGTGTGCACTAATATTTTGAAGAATTCATGTAGCCAATAATTGATCAACAACATATAAGCATGTAGGTTTAATTATGCTCCATGTAGGTTTAATTATGCTTAATTATGCTCCATGTAGGTTTAAGTAATTGTCACTATTTTAATAAATGTTCCAACAGAAAGTATAACCTTCAAGGAAGAAGAATGATTTTCTTTATTGCAAGTCCCTGTTTTAATGATTTACAAAAATTTAGTTTTGTCCAATTCTGCATAATTGATGCAGTAGCAGTAAATAAAAAACTATTTTGAATAACAGCTGTCGGAATGAGTTGAAAGAAATCTACCTTAATATTTTGTTGGAAACGTAATTTGCAATTAATATCTAGATTCATGAATTACAATTATACATGCATTTGTCCATTAATGTACTAGAGTAGGAGAAAACGTATCTATTTAATGTTGGTTCATGAGTTAGGCTTAGATACATGTTAAATCTTATCTATAAATACCCATGTAACTCAAGCCATTGAAATTAATTCAAGTCACAAAAATTTAAAATATAATAACTTCTCTTCTACAATCATAAAAAAGTGCAGCAGCACTATATTACGTATAATTTCGAGCATTCGATATTTTTATTCGTTATTGCAATCAATCCCCAACAAATTTTGGTATCAGAGCCAAGTTCTCTATACGTATCTCAAATTTTATTTCCCTTCTCCAAAGCATGACAGCAAATCATGTTTCTACATCCATGTTTTCCTATACTCATAACCAAGTTCCCATATTTGAAGGAGAGCATTTTGATTATTGGAGTAGTCAAATGGAGACACTCTTCATGTCGCAAGATTTGTGGGAAGTTGTTGAAGATGGATTTCCGGCACCTGATGAAGAAGAAGAAGAAGAAGAATGGACGGAGGCTCAACAAAAAGATTTACGGAGAGATGCAAGTACTCTTAGATTTATACAACAAGGGTTAAGCAAGACCATATATCCTCTAATTCACGGTGTCAAAAGAGCCAAGCAAGCTTGGGATATCTTAAATGAGGGATTTCATGGCAATGACAAGGTGACATCTCTAAAGCTTCAATCTCTTTGGAGGGAGTTCGACAATTTATCAAAAAAAGATAATGAAGTTATGCAATTCTATCTAACTCGAGTCTCCGAAATAGTAAATCATATCAGAAGCCTTGGCGACACGATTGAAGAAAAAAAAGTTGTTCAAAAGGTCCTTCGAAACCTTCCCGCAAAATATGATTATATTGTCGCTGCTATTGAAGAATCAAAAGATTTGTCTAAATATACTTTTAATCATTTGATTAGTTCCCTGCAAGTACATGAAGAAAGAATTGGCAGGTTCTCAAATCAGCCACTTGAGCAAGCATTTGAGTCCAAAATGAATTTTTATAATTCAAATTCTAAACAGCGGCAAGAAGGCAGAGGAGTATCTTCCCAAGGCAGAGGAGGATCATCACGAGGACGAGGAGGATCATTTCGAGGAAGAGGAAAAGGAAGAGCACAAGGTAACCAATCAAAAAACTATGACGGAAATCCAAATCGCCAAGCTGGAAATGCAAATATTTTTTGCAAAATTAGCAGAAAATCAAATCATGAAACAAATGATTGCTTCTACAAATGCAAGAGATGCATAAATCCTAACCACTCTCAAAGAGATTGTTATTACCAGAACAAAGATGAGAAGGATGAAGCAAACTTTTCAAAAGATGAAGATGAACAACTTTTCTCTTGTATGATGGCTCAACATCAATCAAAAAATGTGTGGTACCTAGATAGCGGCTGCAGCAGTCACATGACTGGAAATAAAAAAAAATTCATTGATCTTGATGAGAATTTCAATTCAGAAGTGAAGCTTGGTGATGGAAAGTTACATCGCACTGAAGGAAAGGGAACTATCGCTGTTCAAACTAAAGGAGGTAACAAAAAGCTCATTGGTGATGTTCTTTATGTGCCTAATTTGACTAGTAACCTCCTTAGTGTTGGACAACTCCTACGCAAAGGATATTCTATTTTTTTTATGATGAAAAATTTAGAATATTTGACAAGAAAAGCAATTCCACCATCGCCACAGTTCCTATGAGCTCCAATAAGGTGTTTCCCATGAATATGCCTCTTCAAGATAAGGTGGCCTTCACAGGTGAAAATTTTGATCAATCTCAACTTTGGCATTTGAGATATGGGCATCTTAATATCAAAGGGCTGCAACTTCTCAAGCAAAAGAATATGCTGATTGGACTCCCAGAAATTGAAGCAAAAACTCAAGGTTGTGAAGGATGCATATATGGCAAAATGCATCGACTTCCCTTTCCGAAAACATCTTGGAGAGCTAGAGAACCTTTGGAGCTTGGTCATACGGATATTTGGGGTCTTTCGAGGACTCTCTCTCTTGGAAGCAAACGGTATTTCATTTTATTTGTCGATGACTACACAAGGATGATGTGGGTTTATTTTCTAAATGAAAAGTCCGAGGCTTTTTCCGTATTTCTCAAATTCAAATTTCTAGCGGAAAAACAATCTAGTCATCAAATCAAAACCCTTTGGACAGATCGTGGAGGAGAGTTTATTTACACTCCATTTATGGAGTATTGCAAAGATAATGGTATTCAGAGGCAGCTCACTATTCGGAGGAGCCCCCAACAAAATGGGGTAGCCGAGCGGAAAAATCGCACCATTGTTGAAATGGCTATAAGTATGATGATCGAAAAAATTCTACCCAAAATATTTTGGGTGGAAGCGGTACACACAACTATTTATATTCTGAATCGATGCCCAACAAAGGCCGTCCAAAACCAAACAGCGTTTGAAGCTTGGCACAAGAAAAAGCCCGTAGTTGATCACTTGAAGATTTTTGGTAGCATTGCATCTTCTCATATCTCTACTCCAAATAGAGATAAATTTGATGAAAAAGTGAGAAGCTTATTTTCATTGGCTATAGTGATGAGTCAAAAGGTTATCGCCTTTACAATCCTATAACTTGCAAGCTCGTGGTTTCAAGAGATGTTATTTTTGATGAAATGGGTTCATGGAGCCGGGAAGGAAATTCGTCCAAATTGATATCTCAAGAGGAGTTCTACGATGCATCAAATTTTGAGGATGAACTCGGTCATGTTAGTCCACCTCAAAGTCCAAATCCTCGCCCACCAAGATCCCCGATTCGAGATGAAAGTTCAAGTTTCGATTCACCGATTAAAAAGACTCGATCCTTGAGAGAAATTCTTGAGACATTTGAATTTGCTCTCTTTACCTGTGAACCTCAAAGTTTTGAAGTCGGAGTGAAAGAAGAAACATGGAGAAAAGCTATACAAGAGGAGATTGCCATGATAGAAAAAAATAAAACTTGGGAATTGGTGGATATGCCGAAACATAAAGATGTTATAGGGCTGAAATTGATTTTCAAAACAAAGTATAATGAAAATGGAAGCATACAAAAACACAAGGATAGGCTTGTAGCGAAGGGATATTCTCAACAACCGGGAATTTATTTCAATGAGACATTCTCACCGGTTGTTAGAATGGAAACTATCAGAGTTGTTACTCTTGCAGCGCAGTTGGAGCTTCAGGTATTCCAACTTGATGTCAAATAACCTTTCCTTAATGGAGAGCTTGAAGAAGAAGTTTATGTAGAACAACTTGAACGATTTGGAGTGAAAGGGAAAGAAGATAAAGTGTATCGCCTCAAGAAAGCACTTTACGAACTGAAGCAAGCTCTAAGAACTTGGAATAGCAAGATTGATGGCTATTTTCTCAAGAATGGATTTCATCGAAGTCCTAATGACCCCTCTCTCTATGTGAAGGAGCAAGATCATGATTTCTTGATTGTGTGCATCTACGTAGATGATATTATCTACACTGGGACCAATGTAAGGTTAGTCGAAGATTTCAAGCGAAAAATGATGAATGAATTTGAGATGACTGATTTAGGAGTCATGAAGTATTTTCTTGGAATACAAGTGAAGCAGTCCAAAGGAGAAATCTTTATTTCTCAAGAGAAATACACAGAAGATCTTCTGAAGAAATTTCATATGAAGAATTGTAAACCAATTTCAACTCCTATGGCAGCAAACGATAAGTTGAGAAAAGATGATGGAGCAAAAAAAATAGATGCAAAACTATTTAGGAGTCTTGTTCGTTCACTGATTTATCTCACAAACACAAGGCCGGATATTGTTCAAGCCGTGAGCATGATCTCAAGGTTCATGAATGAACCAAGTCAACTTCATTTTGCAGCAGGTAAAAGAGTCATGAGATACTTGCAAGGAACAAAGAAAATAGGCATCAAATATGTAAAAGAAAATGAGAGCAAGTTGATTGGTTATAGCGGCAGTGATTGGGGTGGTTCGTTGGATGATAGAAAAAGCACTTCAGGTTATTTATTTTGTCTCGGAACTAATGTTGTTTCATGGAGTTCAAAGAAGCAAAAAACACTAGCGTTATCATCCGCGGAAGATGAGTATATTGTTGTTACAGATGCAACTTGCGAAGCTATTTGGTTGAGACGATTACTAGCAGATTTGAAACAAGTTCAAAAACAATTGTGACAATATGTCTACAATAGCCATGACAAAAAATCCGTTGTTTCATTCGAGAACAAAACACATTGAGTTGCGACATCATTTCATCCGAGATATGGTGAGTAATGGTGAAATCAGCTTGGAATTCATTGGAACGAATGAGCAACCCGCAGACTTTCTGACCAAGGCGATCTATGTCGAGAAATTTCAAAAGGAAAGAGACATTCTCAAAATTGCAAATTAAGAGGGGGTGTTGGAAACGTAATTTGCAATTAATATCTAGATTTATGAATTACAATTATACATGCATTTGTCCATTAATGTACTAGAGTAGGAGAAAACGTATCTATTTATTGTTGGTTCATGAGTTAGGCTAGATACATGTTAAATCTTGTCTATAAATACCCATGTAACTCAAGCCATTGGAATTAATTCAAGTCACAAAAATTTACAATATAATATCTTCTCTTCTACATTCATAAAAAAAGTGCAACAGCACTATATTACGTATAATTTCGAGCATTCGATATTTTTATTCGTTGTTGCAATCAATCCCCAACATATTTTTCCATCCAGGATCATTGTTTAGTCTAAGATGGATGTAATATTGCAGCGCAATAGATAGAACAGCCATAAATGGTGGTCCGGGTGTAATGACGTTGGAATAAAAAACTTGTGATTCCTGTTTGGGTGGAAGATTCCTGGCTTCTTGTTCAAACTCCGCACGTAACCTTTCCTCTTCGGATGCCTATAAAAGAATATTCCACTTGAGACTATCCATATAAGTCTTGCAACTGCTATTTTAACTCTGTCAACAAGAAGCACATAGGAGTGATGCATACTGATTCTGCTGCATCTTTGGCTGCTCTGAATCGCCTTGACCGTTGTTGATTCATCTTAGCCCTTGGTGCAACACCGTCTGCCATTCAATTCCAGTTTGAAGTTAGTGCCCAGATAAGTATCTACTTGCATATTGAAGTTATTAATTGGACAATTTAATGTTTTACCCACCAATAGCCATGTATAGAAGTTTTCGTGGCCGCACCATCACAAAAAGCCTATCTATATAGTCAAACATGCATTGGAACACCTCATCAAAAGTCTGCATGAGAAAATAAGGACATGTTTATATTCCTCTAACAAAAGAACAATTAGCCGATTACATAAAGTACTAAAATGACTTGCATTTAATAAACTTCGAGAATCAATTGTCAGATCACATCAAATCAAACAATTCTCCAATATGTCAGTTGATATGCGAATTAGGGGAAGGCAAAACTAATTTTGTGGTCGTATTGTCAAAATCATATGATATATACTTCAATGATTTGAAAAGATTCCAATGTAGAGATATGCCGTAATGCAAATTGCAAGTATCTTGGCTATAGCTACTATGAAATGCAGTAAGATACGCATTATGTATCTTAGAATATGTGATAACGGACTAATAGTTGGATTTTAAGAGTCGTTTTACAACATTTTCAGTGCTATTAGCAATTCTCTTTTGCTCCAGAAGTTGCCACACACTTCTATATATATATATATATATATATATATATATATATATATATATATATATATATATAGAGAGAGAGAGAGAGAGAGAGAGAGAGAGAGAGAGAGAGAATATTCAATATTCAAAGTAAATCCGTTGATATTTCTTTCACATCATTTAATTCAAAATCATACTTCATTTTATTCTTGGAAAAAGTTAAAAAAAAGTGTGCAAGAACGTGTTTTCAGTTTTTAATCTTTTCTACAATGCAATGCAATATGATTCCCAATGCGAATACATGATAAGATATGAATCCCCTTTATAAAACTATGATTTTGATGTTTAAAGAAACGTGAACCGTGCATATGCTTAAGCCAATATACCAAAAATGGGTAAATTTAAACACTAAAAATTCAGCAGCCATCGCAGTTCCTGATGCCTATTGAAAATGCACCTCCAAACCAGCAGAAAGTTCATAAACAAGGATAGCAAGATGCTTGTGCGTATAATTTTATCCACTGGTAACAGAAGTAAGTGGACATACACAAATTCTCAAAATTAATGACAGTAAGAGTAAGAAATAAGGAAAGATTATGTAAATGGATTTCAGTATATTTTCTAATGTATCAAAAATGGATACAAGATGTCCTATTTATACACAGCTATACATCAATGAAAAAGGAATTATTCTTCATCAATCAATGATAAGAATACACTCATTACAATGAGCCGTAAATCAGCTGAAATTAAGGAGCTGCCAAAAACAGAAAATCTGGTTACAGCACGTGGTTGTATAACAGAAGAAGGAATGAAAACTGTAAATTAAGAAAGACACTTTTGATCACTAACAGCAGGCTTGATAATTTTAACAGCCTCCCTCAAGCTGGAGGGTACGGATGTCACTCCAAGCTTGCCCTTGAGAAATTCAAACTGATGATGAGACAGAGGCTTGGTTAGAATATCAGCATTTTGGTCACATGAAGGAATATACTTAACATCTAATTCCTTTGCAAGAAACTTATCTCTGATGAAGTGTACATCCAATTCAATGTGCTTTGTGCGTGCGTGGTACACTGGATTGGCTGCAAGTGCATTTGCTCCTATATTGTCACACCATATTATCGGAACATTCTTTTGAGGTATATTCAGTTCTTTGAGTAGGGATTGCATCCAAGAAATTTCAGCAGCAGCATGAGCTAATGCCCTATATTCTGATTCAGTGCTGGAACGTGCCACTACATGTTGCTTTTTGGATGACCATGATACAAGACTATCACCCCAGTATATGCAGTATCCTGCTGTGGACCTGTGGTCATCTGGACAAGAGGCCCAGTCCGCATCAGCAAAACCATTAATGTCATGTCTATCACTACTCTTCAGCCATATTCCTTGATTAATGGTTCCTTTCAGGTATCTGAATAGTCTTTTTAAGTACTTCCAGTGTTCATCTGAAGGAGATTGTAAGAATTGACTCATTTTATTTACCACAAAGTTGATGTCTGGTCTCGTGTGGCATAGATATTGAAGACCACCAATTGCACTTCTATAGATAGAAGGGTCTTTCATCGGTACACCATCTGATTTTGAAAACATTTTGCTCGTGATCATAGGAGTGCTGCTGGGTTTAAGATGATCAAACCCAAATTTCTTGAGTAAATCAGCAGTATACTTTTTCTGGGTGAGATGCAAACCACTGGAACTTCTATGCACTTCAATGCCCAAAAATTTATGAAGAGAACCCATGTCTTTGAGTGAAAAATCAGTGTTTAACCTTCTTATAAACTCTTGAAGCACCTGACTGTTGTTACCTGTAACTACTATGTCATCTACATATACAAGTGCAAAAATGACATAGTTAGTTTCAATAAGATAGAACAAAGAACAGTCTGCCTTGGACTGATGAAATTTCCACTTCAATAAGGTATGTCTTAATCTATCATACCAGGCCCTTGGAGCCTGTTTTAATCCATATAAGGCTTTCCTCAACTTACAGACGTGATTAGGAAACTGTTGATTGATGAACCCTTCAGGTTGGTGCATATAAACATCCTCTTCTAGTTCACCATTAAGAAACGCATTATTAACATCAACTTGCCTTATTTCCCAACCTTTTGAGACTGCAAGGGTTAAAATAATTCTTAGTGAAGATGCTTTAATGACAGGACTGAAAGTCTCATAGTAATCAACTCCTGGAATTTGAAGAAAACCTTTAGCTACTAGTCTAGCTTTGTATCTAAGTATTTTTCCTTCACTGTTGTGTTTGATTCTAAATATCCACTTATTCCCAATGATCTTATAAGCTGGTGAAGAAGGAATTAACTCCCAAGTTTTATTCCTAATAAGGGCATCATATTCTTCACTCATAGCTAGCTTCCAATTCTTATTATTTAAAGCATCCTCAACACAGTTTGGTTCACTACAGACCAGATTTTCATTGACATCGTATGATAAAGCTTGACCAATATAAGTTTTGTGTTTGAAAATACCAGCTCTTCCTCTGGTGATCATTGGATGAGTAGCCACATTATCAGTGTTTTGATCATTCCTTTCTTCAGTGTTGATCAGAGTTTCAACTGGATGATTTTCATGATGGTTCTGCTGTTGACTGTCTGCAGTGTTAATTTCTGTTTCATTGTCATTTCGCAGTCCATAATCTGATTCAAAAGAAGAAGTATTAGTTGAAGGAATAACAGTAGGAGTTACTACATCAGTCTGAGCACAGCCCATTCCTTGTTGATAAATGAATGGTAGGTGACCCCATGTTTGAGTATTGATGACCCGAGTAGAAGCTGGTTTGCATGATAAAGGAATAACAGTAGGAGTATTGAATAATATCTGAGACCCTTCCAATGATAGAATTCCAGATTCGGGCAGCAAGGTCAATATTTCGTTTGGTCCCCAGCTGAAAAAGAGTTCTAGCAGATTCCCTCTTAAAACTCGAATCATGGATGAGTTGGTCAAAATTTGGTTTTACAATTTTGTGAAGTATTTGATACTTCTTTGACATTTCTGACCTAGGCAATTGTTTTAACCCCTTCACTGGCCATGTGATCTTTCCCCCCGACAACTCCATAGCAATTTCATCATTAGTGGCTTCCATAGATTCATCCTCATCAGCCACATCGTCATTAAGTCCTAACCACTTTCTAAGTTCTTTTGCTGAAATCTTAATTAATTGTCCTCTAACAAAAAGTGAAGTGGTAAAAATGCATTTTTTGGAGTTATAGTCAATGGGGATGTTAGCATAAAATTCCTTGACCAGAGTCTAATTAATCTTCCCTTACAATCAGTCAATTTTTTCAATCCAAAGCATGACACTATATCATCAATCTCAAAGTCATCAAATTCACCTACAGTTACTCTAGACTCATAATGCAACCGTTTACCCGAAATATGTTTTTGGAAATCAGTGTATGCTTTAGATGACCAATATTTGAAATTGAAGGGGGTAAACATACCTCTTGCAGTCTGCATGGGGGTGCAGACGAATGAAGAAACATCAAACCTGGATCTTACTGGACCCGCAGCCGTGTCACCCTTTTTCTTCTTCGAACTCACAGTGGCTACTATCTTTTGTTTTCCTTTTCTGTCTGGAATAACAGCTTCTTTCTCAGACTCTTGCAGGAGGGTCACATCCCTTTGTCATGTTGACCAGCCATGTCACCAAATCGGGTATCGCTTCGGATAACATCAGTTCAAAACAAGCGGCTTGGCCATAAGGACCTCGGACAAACATTCCACCTCGGTGATACAGTAACTTGTGAGGGTCCAAGTGCACCTGTCAACCGGTGGGTCCCCTGTGGGCTCCTATAGGTGATGTGTCAAACTTATTTTAGGCATGCTCGTAATACTAGTCCCTCAAGTTCGATGGGTCTATTTATGGGTGGATCAGATTTAACATAGACCAGCAAAAGTAACTTAATTGGTGGGTTCGTATGGGCGAGGTAACATCTGTTCATGATGCGACGTAAGGTTAGGCTTATCTCTCTACGCATTTCTTTTGCAAATCCGAGGTGGATAATGCATAGGTCATTTTTGTAATATCTCGATATTTTGTGGTATCCAGTGGTGAGTTATGATGTATGTTCATTAAATAGGCTTTTGGGCTTATTTTCCTTTTAATGCAGCCATTATGGCCACCAGAATGATTGGATTCAACTTCCAAGGAATCTTTCAAGGAAGCCTGCTTTAACGTGCGTGAGACACACACACTCTTCCAAATTCAAGGACATTGATTTTCACCATTTCTTGTTTCAAGCAATCCTCTTCTTCCTTACATTCTTGCTATTTTTAGCTTTTAACTCATGAGCGCTTATTTGATATTTTCCCTTTCTTTTTGTATTTTCCTTTGGTTAAGTTTTTGTACTTTATAATGCCTTGGTGTGCGGGAGGAGACTTCCTCTCCACCGTTTATTTAAGGCCTTGCTCTGAAGCTGTAATTTATGTCCCGAACTTTTGGACCCAGGTGGTGGGCACATGACAAGAGGTCAGCCTGGATCGCCCCTCTCTCTCCATGTCTTCCACACTCTCTACATGCTAAAGAAGTCAATGAGGAGGGGAAAAGATGTGAGGTCTGATGTAAAAGACCGGTATTACTTGGTTTCCGAGGCACTTTCCCCCCCTTCATCACTGGACATCCGTCTTCTATAAAGAACTGGAGAAGCCAATGGTTATGGGTTGCTAGAGAATGGCAGAGTTCGCCTATTGACCTTGCTCCTAAGATCTCAGTTCCCTAGACCTTTTCTGTGCCTCATGAGTTCCGATTTTGTTCTTTTGACAATGTGCTGTTGTGTGGCTTCCAAGTCCTTTCCTCTTCACATGTTAAATTATCTTGCTTCTTCCCTTTATAGGGAAAATTCCGACCTACTTACTCCCAGAAGAGGATTTTTCTGTGGTAAGGAAGCTTTTTCCTTTTAAGGGCACCTTTCAAGGGGTGATTCAATCGAACAGGCTCTTCGTCAAACACGAGCTTGCACGAGCTATGGGTAAGTTACCTTTTTGTTACGCCTCACTTTCTTTATTTTGGAATGACCCTCCTAATGGTAATTTGTTTGTGTTTAGGTTCAAAGGACTTTCTGAAGATCTCCTTGAAGGGCCTCATGACAATGAAAGTGCCACAGCCTCTTCGTTATGGCAGTTATGAAGAGAGGAATAAAAAATCTGTCCTTCCAGGCTTTCAAGTGGATGCATCCAAAAAGGTCTCTGAAGCTTCTACTGCCCAACTTGAGGGTCCCCTTCCAGCGCTTTTACCTCCACCAACCTTGCTGCCAACTGGGATACAGCTGTTGGAGGTAAAAATGGAGATCAGTTCCAAGCAAATTTAGGCTAAGGGCAAGGGAAAGAGGTCGGTTCGGGGTGATGAAAAGAAGGAAAATGTTCGACCCACAGTTCATCTAAGGATAACTTCTAAGAGGACATTTTGTTGTTGGAGTCAAACGTTGAACCTGCTCCCCTAAAAAGATTAAAGAGGGTTAGAGATGCTCCTTTGGTTCCTCCACCACCGTCGTCCGGTAAGGGCTCCTCTTTAATTCTTCCGCCCCCACCTTTCGATTAGCTAGAAGAGGAGGACATGCCTTATGTTTCTCTTCTATGGGCAGATTATGATGTTACCCCTACTGTTGCCACTGAGGTCGGTCAAATCAAATCTCTCCTTCTGCACAAGGACGTTGTTTTTGATCCAAGTCTCCTAAACTCTCCATCTTCTCCACCGGCTAGAGTTGTCTTGGTCATGGAGCAATTTTGGACTGAGGGGTGGTAGGCTTATTCTTCGACCATCTCCCTAGCTCGCGGCTACTTGCTGCAAAAGCAATGAATATTAGAGCCATGGTTCTAATTGATGAGGTAGAGACTTCAGTGTTGGTGATGGAGCGAGATAAGAAAGATGTTGAGATGGCCCTTCTCCATTCTGATAGATTGTTGAGGGAGAATAACGGTGTAGCGATCGAAATTTTTTCATTACTTTTAAACAAAATATTATAAAGGCGTGTCGCTGCGACTCATCCCGTTTATTTCAAAAGAATATTTGTCCAGCCAAATATTAAGTGAAATTTAAATTTATTTTAATTGTAGTCAAATTCGAAATTTCATTAAAATATTCTGAAGTTACCATTGATATTTTAAGTCCTAGGTTTAATTATTTTAGACCAAAAATTTGAAGCCCAAGTCTCAAATGCAAAAAAACCCAATTCAAGTTTAAAGCCCATTTCTAGACCCAATCAATAAATTCTTGGCCCAACCAAATCAACAACTACTTCTTCCCCAAGTTTTCCTTACACAACCGATACTTCCTTCTCTCTCATTTCTGTTAATCAGCTGGATTTACTTCCAAGATCTTTGCCAATTTTCCCTAACCAAAGATCTACCCTAACCTACCAAAGATAAATAATCAACCTATGTTTATTTCCCCCAATCCCTCACACAGCCGAGAACCACACAAAGCTTCAGTTCTGGGTATGTCTCTTCCCCTCTCTCAAACTTCTTCAATCTAGCTTTGCTTTTGAAACTCATATGTTGGTGCTGGAACATTGATTTCTTGCCACCAACAAATGTGAGGAGTTCCATATTACAAAAATTTAATCCACCGTCTCAACCCAATCTGCAGAACCTCAACCACCTTCAACCTCGAGACCAACTGCAACCACCATCGAGCAACCAAGCACCTCCACTGCCTTCCATATCAAACTGCTGCACATCCATTTCCTTAATTCCAAATCGCCATGGCCGGTGTCCATCGCCCAACACACAAAATCCACCACCACAACTTCCAAATACCCCTGCCCATTGTCACAATCGAAACACCATCACCACAAAACCCATCATTGGCTGCAAACTTTCACGCACACCATGGCCAAAGCCATTCCAATTTCACAAATCAGGCCACCCATCGTGCCACTGTTGAACTACTACAGCCGCCGCTTCAAACTCGCCACTGACCTTATTAAGCCGACCCCTCCAAATCCATAGAAACACCAAGAAAACAAAGAATCGTGAAAACCCATAGACTTACCTCAACTTTCGACCGTAGTATAGCCGGGAGACCACCAAAAATTTGAACCCTCCTACCCTCGGTTTGCCTCTACTTTCGCACCCAAACGCGTACCAAAAACAACCAAAAATCACCCTCTGCATGACAACCCTACTCGCCGCCACTCGGCGGCGGTGTTTCGACGGCAAATCGCTGGCAGCGGACCGGGTTAGAGAGATTGCGATTTTCGTCGCAGCTCTCTCCCTGTTTCTCCTCTGATAAATCAAATGAGAGATAGAGAGAGGAATTGTTATTTTTAATAGGGGAATAGCGGTATTTGAACTTCCTATGTATAATACTTGACAAATAGATTTTGACCAAAAATGTGAAAATAAAAAAAAATAAAAAATCAAATAAAACATAAATTACATATATATCCTTCACACTTTCCTTCACAGTTTTCCTTATTTCTTTTTCTTCTACGATTTTTTGTCCTTCTTTCTTCCATCTCTCTTAACCCATCTCTCTTTTGCAAGATAAATTATTGAAGATGATATTAATAAATTCTTCAATATGCTAAAAGATGAGAAATTGAAATTCTTTCAGGTATTTTTTTATTTTCCATTCATTTCTTAAATACACATAAAAACGAGAATATGGTAATTTCTTATTATTATTGTTATTATTATTATTATTATTATTATTTTGGCAATATTGCTTGTTGGGTGAAGATTTTATTCATTTCTTGATGTAGATGGAGATGGGCTATGTATAGTTGAATATATTGAAACTTGGATTGAACTTTAGATTATTGAAAATTCATATATATGTGAAGTAGGATGAAATGAGTAATGCTCTTATGGTGTTTGATTAAATGACTTAAAAGAATGAGTTTATTGAAATTAATTTTGTTATTGAACACATAACGACACCAATGTCGTTTCAGTTATACCATAACGTCACTGTTGCCGTTATGAGTTAGAGCTCTTTCAATTGCGTTCTTGATCTATTTTCACACACTCAGAATGTTAGATACACAATTTTTATTTACTTTAAGACTTGTGATATTCAAAAAATATATAAAATTGTGTAACGGCATGCATGCCGTTATATTTTAAAGTGATGGCCCAACAAAGATTCCATTAGCTATAATCACTCATTCATGCAGTGATGGAGCTGGAATTACTTATTGCGGGAGCGAAAATATGGAGGTCCCGGGATTTGGGGGCGGAGACCCCGAATTTTTTTGAACCAAGTGAACGTACAGATACTTAGGTGAATGAATGGTAATCGTATGTCAATCATTTTATCTTTCGAACCTAAATTCTATTTTTCCTTTTTTGCTCCATATATTTTCTTCCATAGAAAAACTTCATGGCCACAATGATATTCATTTACTTCTTTATTCATCGTGATTTCTTAAAGAATGGTTAGTATTGCACATAAATCATGCTACTCTAGTCATATTGACTAATTAATGTAAGCTACATCGGTTGGCGCATATTATCATCTCTTATCATATAATAAAAATAATTTACTATCATTGTTGTGACGACCCGAATTCTCGACCATTCGAGTGCCACTAAAAGTGACTCATATCATATTATCGAGACTTAAATAGTAATGTAAAATTATTCAAAAGAATAATTAGAATCCCATAATTTTATTTGTGAATAAAAATAGAACATAATTTTCTTACATAAAGTTCAACATAATTATCTCATCAATCTTAACCACTTTTGCCACTTCCATGTTGACCGCCTCGAACCTTCAATTATCTGAAAATGGTAAATATCGTGGAGTGAGATTTATAAAATCCCAGTAAGTATACCAAGCATAAATTTTCTTTTGAAAGCATATGGATCATTTTCATCATAACATAGGATAGGATCGAAATACTCATAAACATAGGGAGACACAAGAATTTTACCGAACTTAAATGGCAAGAATTCTTATGTGTAGCGCTACTAAACTCCGGTCCCCTTAGCATAATCATAAACATATCATATGGAACCCATAACAATCTTGTGAGATTGATTTTCATAGCAATGATCCAAACATTTTCATAAAAACATAAGATATACTTACTTGTCATAAAAATATACTTACTTTTCATAAAAACATAAGGTGTATTTACCTTTCATAAAAACATACTTACTTTTCATAAAAACATAAGATATACTTACTTGTCATAAAAACATACTTACTTTTCATAAAAACATAAGATATACTTACTTGTCATAAAAACATACTTACTTTTCATAAAAAACATAAGATATACTTACCTTTTAAAAGATTAAAATGAAGTGTAGTAGTAAATGGACCAAAACTTTCTTGACCACCTTGAATTTCTCTTACTTGTGGATTTTGTCAAGAGATTGGAAATAAGTGTATATGTGTAGAGTTGTGTGTAAAAGAGATGGATTTATATAGATGTGTAAAGTTGGCATAATGTAAACATCATCATTCAATTCTATTAATTTTAACACATCCTTTTCTTAAAGTAAAGCACCATTCATATACTTTTACATATTTATACAAATATTATGCTCTTCATGATTACATATAATGGAGTCTTATCAACCATTCATATACTTTTCCATATTTATACAAATATTATGCTCTTCATGATTACATATAATGGAGTCTTATCAACCATTCATATACTTTTCCATATTTATACAAATATTATGCTCTTCATGATTACATATAATGGAGTCTATCAACCATTCATATACTTTTCCATATTTATTAAATTAAGATTCTCATAATTATTATATATAATGGAACCTCTCATGCTTGCATATATTTTCTTAATTTCAATAATAAAAATAATTTTTGTATAAATAAATATTGGGATAACATTGAATTAAGTACTTGGACTTAATATACTTTAAATCAAGAGAATGGAGATATTTTTAGAAATTCGGAATTTAATTTAAAATCGAACGATCTCGATTATTTCTTGATTTGGCTATACGAATACGTCGCGGCGTTACTTAATAAAAATGGGTGAAATAGTAGCGACACGATTTTCTATTAAAATAATTATTAATCGCGTAAAAATTCTTGGTCGCTACAAACTTACCCCCTTAAAATAATTTCGTCCTCGAAATTAAACTTACTTGATCTTATGATTTCTGAACACTTAATCAGAATCTCTTCTCTTCTTTCTCTTAGTAATCTCATCATTATAATATCTAACCCACTGGACTTTTACTAAATGCATCTCTTTGTTTTCTTAAGAACATGTATTTTTCTTATCAATAATAGACATATGTGTCTACTCATAAATTCTAATTCAAAATGAAAATTTCCAATCGTATGTGATATTTCATCATATCTTGTAGTACTCATGTAACCTGTCACTTATCATCGTATCATGTAACCTCAAATATTCGTATTAATATCTCTAAAATTTCAATAAATCTTTACTAACATATCATACCATAATAATTTGTCATTTCTTCTTATCACCAAATATCCCAAAATAATTAAAACGATTACCTGAATATTCTCTATGTAATATACCCAAACATGTTATTCACATATCAACATAATCATCAGTTTATCTTTCCAATATTTGTAACCCAAAATTTCTGCAAAATTCAATAAACAAATATCTCCCAAATAATTAAAATTCTTAACTCAAATATCATAACATTTCCCGTAAGGTATTCCTTTCACTTGCACAAACTTATTAATCCTGATTCAATACAGTCCTTATTTCACTTTCACGTATCCCCGTATTATTTCTATACCTTGATTATTATATCAAAATATCAGTACCCAAAAATCCAAGAAAATATTCCATATCTCAAATCCCGTCATCATCAAATCTTCCTTTTATCAAGAAAGTAAACGGCGCATAAACTCTTGTTCCCTCTTTTCCATTATTCTATTCCGCGCTTTCTTGCTGGAATCAATATCACGCGGATTCCCTCCGATCCTTAATGCTTTTAAATAGTTCATGCTGGGAAGAGGTTAGATCCATCAAAAACATGGATATCATTCTTACAAACATTCGCAAGTATTATTCCAGTCTTCCAATGAATGATCTGAGGAAAATTTATCGAATAAGACTCGAAAGATTGAGGTTGCTGATGGCTCATGGTGTTTCAGAAGATGTTCGCTGGTTGATCGAAGCAAAGGTTCGACTATCTGGTGAATTACCTATGACATTTCCAAAGCACATGCCTGGTTTAGGCAAAAGCACCTTCGCAAAGAAACGAAGAGCAAAAAGGCTGAATGGTTGCTACAAATGTGCTCGTTGGAACTGTGATACTCGTTGCAAAACAGTAGGATATTCTTCTACTAATCGGGATGATAAAATCAAATTCATAAAGGGTGGACTGAGTAAGGAGTCTTTGGATGATATTCGACTGACTCTTGAGACGCACCCAAGTGGTTATATGCAACGTGAACTTCTCTCCTTATACGCTCAGTTTAACGAGGACAAAAATCGTTATAGTCTCCAAAATATAATAGCAAAAGATCCTGTTTGCCAGTCTGTTTTACAAAATGAGGCTTCTGGCAGTTCAACAATGATATAAGGTAAATCTCTTGATACACATTTAAAATATTTTGCTGTTTTCTTTCACGCGTTTTGGAAATAAAATATATTTTCCTTTCTCGAGTTTTGATAAAGCTGGAAATAAATCACCGAAAGGTGATATCTTTGGTAAAACAGTCAAAAGTTGGCCGATTTTGTCAAAAGTAAATCTTTACTTTTTCATAATCAATCAAAAACAGTAAATTTTTCCGGCTTTAAATAGCCAAACATATTTCATAGTTCAGGCATCCCAAAATCACATCTTCTTCGTAAG
Organism: Ligustrum vulgare; assembly: GCA_963555705.1. Lineage (NCBI taxonomy): Eukaryota > Viridiplantae > Streptophyta > Magnoliopsida > Lamiales > Oleaceae > Ligustrum > Ligustrum vulgare. The sequence goes on along the minus strand of OY743186.1, from coordinate 12,560,135 downwards.
TTTTCTCTTCTATACTATCAAAGATGGAAGCACCAAAATTTCGACAGATCAAAACTATTTGTGTATTTTGTGGATCAAAAGTGGGGAAAGGCTTCAGTTATCTAGAAGCGGCCGTAGATCTTGGAAAGAAACTGGGGGAAAAAGGTATCACTCTTGTGTATGGGGGTGGTAGCAGTGGTCTAATGGGTTGTATTTCCCAATCTGCTCTTGCAGAGAAATCAAAAGTAATCGGTGTCATACCTGTCCCTTTGGTAGATGTTGCAGGCAAAACACGAGGGCATGAAGTTCAAACCTTATCCATCCATGAACGCATAACTTGTATGCTATATGGTTCTGATGCCTTTATAGCCCTGCCCGGAGGTTTTGGTACCTTAGAAGAAATCTTTAACATTACCTCGTGGGCTCAACTAGATCTCCATACTAAGCCTATTGGGCTTCTGAATGTTAACAATTTCTTTGATGGTTTGTTAACCTTTCTTGATTATGCTGTGGAACAGGGATTCATCTCTCCATTTTCCAGAAGGCTCCTTATTTCTGCTCCTACTATTGATGAACTACTGGATAAGCTGCAGTCATATATCTCAATACAAGATCCAGCAGGGGTTAAGATAGATTGGTCGCAAGGAAGGGGAATCAAGCGAAAATGGAGTCCGGTTAATGTAAACTTAACTTTATGAATCTTAGAATAGGTGGGGGTAGAGTACGGAGTATTCTTACTCTCGAGACACCCCTCTAATTTCCTAGGATTTCCTTAATGTTTAAATCTTGTGTGTACCTCAAAGGTTCCAGGTGGTAGATTACGGAGTATTCTTACTCTCGAAACACACCTCTTTGAAGGTTTCTTTATTTCCTCAAAAGGTCAGAGGTGGTAGGATACGGCTACTCCGGAAACACATCTCTCAATTTGAGGAATTTCCCATGTTGCTTTCTTTTGCTTTTGCGTGTTTCATGTATTTCTTTTCCAGTGTGACTCTTGTGTGTTCTCCTTACGAGAAAATAATAATATCTCTGTTATCATCTACTAAATCTCGTTTGTGATGTAAATGAATTTGCATGTCTAACCTCAATTCTCTTAGTGATTGCATACCATACTATGCTCTTAATTCCAAACGATAAAATTCTGGGCAGAGTTTCCTTTGAAATTTGGACTTATTCAAACCGTAAGCATACTTCATAACTCACAATAATAAATAATTCCACATTTGATCACAACGATCTAAAAATTGACCACAATTTCATCAAACTTCAATATCATAAAAAAATATTCCAGAAAATCAATTCATAATTTCTCAACATAGAAATTTCAAATCATAGTCGTCAATATCACAATATCACTTCCTTCAATACCTTAATTGGCTCAAAAGATTACTCATACTTATATTTATAAGTCATAAATCATATTCCCAAAATTTAATCACAAGGCCAAAGTTCATAATAAATTTCTCTTCAATATAGAGGCATAATTCACTTACTCAACATAATAGCCATTACTTAATTCCCAATAACCAAATCTTTAAATCTCTAACTTCATAATGCTTCTCATAAAAGTCTCATTAAAACCACATCACTTATAATCTTAACATCTCATAAAACTTCATAAAATTGGCTCGCTATTTCTCATTAAATCTAAATGATAGATAATCTGAACATATTTCTAATCATTTCTGTTGACTTCTCATACTTAGTGCCATGTCTAAAATCAATTATGCAAAGTCCATTTAAGGTTCATCATTTCTAAACTCGAGGACAACAATTATTTTGAAAATCATTCTTAAGTCATATTATTCCCATTATGCTCAACACCCGTTTCTTTCTTTCTTTCCAATAATCATCCACAGTTTTTCCTTGCTTTTAAGCAAAGGTAGTGATAAAGGGATAAATTATTGAACCGAAAATTGAAACTTGAAGAGGAAGTACTAATAACCATCCACAGTTTTTCCCTTGTTTTTATACAAAGGTAGTGATAAAGGGATAAATTATTGTACAAATTCATTATTAATTTTGTTTGTTTAATATATTATTCCATATATTTTTTTGGCAAAAGTTACGAACCAACTTATTTTTCTAATTTAGTCAGTCTTACTAAGCTTAATATGAACCAAAATTCATATCAATATCCTCTATGTCTCATGATTCTACATAAAAAGGAATAAATTAAAATTCAGGCTTCTATCAATTCATATCATACTCAACATGTATATTTCACTTAAAGATTCATAACATATGAAGATTTCATACTTAACATGTCTTAATAAAATCGTAAATGACTTGCAAAGCATATAACATACCTGGTTCGAGGAGTCAATACGTGGAGAGTGACATAGTAGAGTGATGAGTTAAAATATTTCATATAATCTTATTTTCCTTTAATCAACAATAATTTAATGTGGTTGTATCCAAATCAACATTTTCTTGAATCATAATTCCTAATTAATCACAGTCTTCAAAACAAATCCAATATCGATATAGTAATTATCTCCCCATCAATAATTAATAACTTAACCCAAATAAAATTTATCGTCAAATCTTATTTTTCCTTTAGTCCCCGAACTTCTAGAAATTTATCAAAGACATCAATATAAACATCATATCACTAACTAATTATATTCCATAAAATTTTCAGGACATTACAAACTCCCTTGCTTAAAATGAATTTTTTCCTTGAAATTCGCACATCAAATTTCATCATGCTTTTCAAAATCATAACCATACATGACATGTGAAAATTCAACTTTTTTTTTTTTTATAATGAATAATGATTTCGTTCACTGTTCATCATGAATAGCACGTCGTTTTACTGTTCACGTGAATAGTGATTTTTTTTATTTTTTTAAAGAAATAAAATTTCAAAAATCTACAGAATCGTTTTTAAAACTCTTTGCTCTGATACCAACTGTGACGACCCGAATTCTCGACCATTCGAGTGCCACTAAAAGTGACTCATATCATATTATCGAGACTTAAATAGTAATGTAAAATTATTCAAAAGAATAATTAGAATCCCATAATTTTATTTGTGAATAAAAATAGAACATAATTTTCTTACATAAAGTTCAACATAATTATCTCATCAATCTTAACCACTTTTGCCACTTCCATGTTGACCGCCTCGAACCTTCAATTATCTGAAAATGGTAAATATCGTGGAGTGAGATTTATAAAATCCCAGTAAGTATACCAAGCATAAATTTTCTTTTGAAAGCATATGGATCATTTTCATCATAACATAGGATAGGATCGAAATACTCATAAACATAGGGAGACACAAGAATTTTACCGAACTTAAATGGCAAGAATTCTTATGTGTAGCGCTACTAAACTCCGGTCCCCTTAGCATAATCATAAACATATCATATGGAACCCATAACAATCTTGTGAGATTGATTTTCATAGCAATGATCCAAACATTTTCATAAAAACATAAGATATACTTACTTGTCATAAAAACATACTTACTTTTCATAAAAACATAATGTGTATTTACCTTTCATAAAAACATACTTACTTTTCATAAAAACATAAGATATACTTACTTGTCATAAAAACATACTTACTTTTCATAAAAACATAAGATATACTTACTTGTCATAAAAACATACTTACTTTTCATAAAAAACATAAGATATACTTACCTTTTAAAAGATTAAAATGAAGTGTAGTAGTAAATGGACCAAAACTTTCTTGACCACCTTGAATTTCTCTTACTTGTGGATTTTGTCAAGAGATTGGAAATAAGTGTATATGTGTAGAGTTGTGTGTAAAAGAGATGGATTTATATAGATGTGTAAAGTTGGCATAATGTAAACATCATCATTCAATTCTATTAATTTTAACACATCCTTTTCTTAAAGTAAAGCACCATTCATATACTTTTACATATTTATACAAATATTATGCTCTTCATGATTACATATAATGGAATCTTATCAACCATTCATATACTTTTCCATATTTATACAAATATTATGCTCTTCATGATTACATATAATGGAGTCTTATCAACCATTCATATACTTTTCCATATTTATACAAATATTATGCTCTTCATGATTACATATAATGGAGTCTATCAACCATTCATATACTTTTCCATATTTATTAAATTAAGATTCTCATAATTATTATATATAATGGAACCTCTCATGCTTGCATATATTTTCTTAATTTCAATAATAAAAATAATTTTTGTATAAATAAATATTGGGATAACATTGAATTAAGTACTTGGACTTCATATACTTTAAATCAAGAGAATGGAGATATTTTTAGAAATTCGGAATTTAATTTAAAATCGAACGATCTCGATTATTTCTTGATTTGGCTATACGAATACGTCGCGGCGTTACTTAATAAAAATGGGTGAAATAGTAGCGACACGATTTTCTATTAAAATAATTATTAATCGCGTAAAAATTCTTGGTCGCTACAATTGTTGATACCTCTCAATTGCTTTGCAGATCCGAATGTTGATTTGTTACAGTGAAGTTCGTCGAATTTTCTTTTGCAGGATTAGACTTGAGTCTTGTTCTGCCGAAGCATTTGATGATGTGGAGGGAAAAAATGACATCTGGAATTTTAGCATAACATTTTGACCTGTAGAACATGTTTTGAGATCGATTTATTTTGTACAGTTGCATATGTAATTCTTAATTTATTAGTAATGTAGAAATGCTAATTTTGTAAAAATGCTTTTGTATCCAGATTCTTGTAGTTGTTACCATATTTTTTGTTGTGAGGTTCTATGTTCATGGTCGTGGACAGGTTATAGTTAAACCGTGACCACATGTATGTCGTTATGACTTAAAATGCAAGTGGACAAGTAGAAAGGATAACACCATATTTGGCTTTCCATTATTAAGTGGTTGTTTATTTACAGGTTATTAGATGAATGCCCAAGTATAAAGGATAACAGCATACTTGTCGTTCTAGTTATGTCGTAACGGCAGGCATGCCGTGATGCCTCTAAATTCAACCGGACAGGTTACTGTACAAGATTTTGTAAAGTCAATTTTTGTGTATAGATTTGATTTATGTACTTCTGGATATTTGGATGTGGTTTTCGGGTGTCGGAGTAGAAGAATGCTCAAGTAGAAAGGATAGCGGCATGCATGCCGTTCTAGTTATGTCGTAACGGCATGGTTGCCGTTATGCCTTTACATGCAGCCGGACAAGTTTCAAGTTATGTAGTCACGATATTTATGTACTTCTGAACATTTGGATGTGATTTTTGGGTGTAGGATTAGAAGAATGCTTAAGTAGAAACGATAGCGGCAGGCATGCCGTTCTAGTTATGCCGTAAAGACAAGGTTGTCGTTATTACTTTACATGCAGCCGGACAGGTTTCAAGTTATGGAGTCACGATATTTATGTAATTCTGGATGTTTGGATGTGATTTTTGGGTGTAGGATTAGAAGAATGCTGAAGGAGAAAGGATAGTGGCAGGAATGCCGTTCTACTTATGCCGTAAGGACAAGGTTGACGTTATTACTTTACATGCAGCCGGACATGTTTCAAGTTATGGAGTCACGATATTTATGTAATTCTAGACGTTTGGATGTGGTTTTCGAGTGTCGGATTAGAAGAATGTTCAAGAAGAAAGGATAGCGGCATGCCTGCCGTTCTAGTTCTGCCGTAACGGCAGGGTTGCCGTAATGACTTTAAATGCAACCGAATGGGTTTTTACTTGTGTAGTTACGACATTTACGTACTTTTGGACATATGGATATGTTTTTTGGATGTCGGAGTAGAAGAATGTCCAAGAAGAAAGGATAGCGGCATGCCTGCCGTTCTAGTTCTGTCGTAACGGCAGGGTTGCCGTAATGACTTTAAATGCAACCGAATGAGTTTTTACTTGTGTAGTTATGACATTTACGTACATTTGGACATATGGATGTGATTTTTGGATGTCGGAGTAGAAGAATGTTCAAGAAGAAAGGATAGCGGCATGCCTGCCGTTCTAGTTCTGCCGTAACGGCAGGGTTGCCGTAATGACTTTAAATGCAACCGAATGGATTTTTACTTGTGTAGTTACGACATTTACGTACTTTTGGACATATGGATATGTTTTTTGGATGTCGGAGTAGAAGAATGTTCAAGAAGAAAGGATAGCGGCATGCCTGCCGTTCTAGTTCTGCCGTAACGGCAGGGTTGCCGTAATGACTTTAAATGCAACCGAATGAGTTTTTACTTGTGTAGTTATGACTTTACGAACTTTTGGACATATGGATGTGATTTTTGGATGTCGAAGTAGAAGAATGCTCAAGTAGAAAGGTAACTAGTCTATTGTATCTAATTCATCATAAACACAATATGCATCCTTTAAGTTACTTGATTTATTTTATTATGAAATCTTAAAAACGAAGCATCATTAGTGTCATTATAACAACTAATACTTTAATTTTGTCTGTTTTCGAATGTTAACATATATGGGGATCGATTAAAGCATTAAATTAGTAAGGTATGATTATAACGACACGTACGCCGCTCTATTTTTCCCATAACGGCATTTCTGCCGTTATGGGTATAAACTGTTCGGAACGACATGGAAATGAATACACGAGCTTGTTAGAGTCATATTATAAAAAATAACACGTTTAGGACTGATACAAATGGATGACAAGTCCGGTTATGGCCATAACGGTAGTATGCCGCTTTAGTGTACCCGTAACGGCTTTTGTGCCGTTATTGGCCTAAACTCTTCCGAACGACATAGAAATGGATACACAGACTTGTTAGACTGATTTTCTAAAAAATTAAGACATTCTGTGCTTATGCAAATGACTGCAAGTCCGGTTTATGAACATAACGGAACGTTTGCCGTTTTAGTGATTGGAAAACGGCATCTGTGCCGTTATGCTGACAGATTATAACCAAAACTTGAAGAAAAGATCTGTTAACTACCCGTTACGATATTTATCTGCTACAACGTTAAAAAATTTTTTATCTCCCTGTTACATGTAGAGATGAGGTGTGCTGATCAAAATGATTGACAAGTATAAAATTATGAGTATAACGGCAGTATGCCGCTTTAGTGTACCCGTAACGGCTTTTGTGCCGTTATTGGCCTAAACTCTTCCGAACGACATAGAAATGGATACACAGACTTGTTAGACTGGTTTTCTAAAAAATTAAGACATTCTGTGCTGATGCAAATGACTGCAAGTCCGGTTCATTAACATAATGACACGTTTGCCGTTTTAGTGATTGGATAACGGCATCTGTGCCGTTATGCTGACAGATTATAACAAAAACTTGAAGAAAAGATCTGTTAACTACCTGTTACGATATTTATATACTACAACATGCATAACAATAAAATTCACAGTTTCAACAATACTAAAATGTATTAAAAACTTGAAATGCAAATTACATATTTTATCAAAAGGATGTTCAATTACTACATAAAGTGCATCCATCTCTATGGAGCCGATAAAGGATTTGTACAAGAATAGGAGTCACATTTGCTCGACCATTGCCTATATGCCTCCATGTCCACCCACCGCATTCTTTCTCCACAAACTCAACAAAATAACAAACTGATATCCACACCTTGTCCAACACATCCATCACTGCAATTCAACATAAAACAAATATATTTCAATTTATTATATCATAAAGTACTACACTATACATGTCAAAATGCAAAAAATAAAATTTTCACTCAATACATGAAGAATGCTAACTATTAACCTATGTCTAATAGTACTAAATTAGTCACATTTTCAAAGCCAATTATCACAATCAATGCTAGGTATATGGTGTCAGTCAAAAATTAGATAACGACATTCGTGCCGTTATAGATCAAAGATAACGGCAAATATGACGTTATGACAAATTCTTAAACAAATGCATATATCAGCAACATTTTTGTAAACCCTGGATGTTATATACATACTGACAGTGAAAAAAAGAAGATAACGGCATGAGTGCCGTTATACATCACAGATAACGGCATGCATGACGTTATAGCAAATTCGTAAACAAATACATAAATCAGCACTGTATAATACACCAGAACAAAAAATGTAGCCAAAAATTATAGGAAATGATTTTAATGTGTACCTTTTTTCTTCTCCAATTGCAAATCTAAAATGTGGATTATTTAACAATTTCACAAACCACTCTAGCTTCAATGGGCAAAAGAGGATGACAAATAAGAATATTGTTGGATTTCTATGTAGAACAAGTGCAATGGAAGAGAGAGAGAGAGATGAGAGAATGACTGATTGTTGTTGTAGAGAAGAAAGAATGGGTATGAATCGGTTGGGTGGAAAAAATTAGGGCTTGTTTGATTGTAATTTTGGGTATCAAGATCATTTGACAAGTATGGGTATTTTGGACATTGTTTAATATCTTTTGTATTTTATTTATTGAATAAATCTATTTGACAAAACATTGTGGAAGGACATCTATTTTACTAAACTTATGCTTTGACACATCTTTTTAACTTAAAACCCCTTTTTAATATTTTGATTTTGATAAATGACCTTTTAGTCCCCACTTTCAAATTCATTTGTTTTGGTCCTCACCTTTCAAAAATTTTTATTTCAGTCCTTGCTTTTATATATATATATATATATTTTACTCAGCCCATGTAGTTTTAAAATCATTTATTTCAGTCCTATTATTTTCGAAAAAAGCCTAATTCAGTCCCTAAACTTTTAATTTCAGTTTTCCTTAAAATCTCATTTCAATCCTTGTATTTTACTTTAATCTTTAATTTTGAAATACTAAATCATTTTTAAAATTTCTTTTGGCTAGATGAAGCAACTGGTGAATTAAGAGATTGACGTACATTCCCGCTCCACTTTTTTGTGAACCCGTTAAATTTGAGGTAGACTCGACCCCACTAATTAGTTTTGATTATAATTGCACGTATTTATGTGGATTTACGTGATTTATATGCTTAATTGTATAAGACGAGACAAGAATATCTCTTATGAGATAAATTGAGAAATTATGTTATGCATGTTATAACTTATATGCTTTATTACATGATACGAGAATATGTTCATTTGCACTCCTTATGTGATACTTATGATGAGAATTTGAGAATGTCACTGTATTATTTGCATAATTTTGTATTCAATTATTCTATAAATTAATTATTGGAGATGAGTTTACTGAGTATTTCTTTTTGAAATGCTCACCCCGTTGTTTTAACAAATTTTGCAGATTTCAGAGACGGTGGTGAATGATGGGCGAAAATGGCAAATCATTAAAAGAAATTATTTTAAAGTTGTGTTTTTATGAACTACATTACTTCATTGTGTTTGGAATATAGAATTTTATGAATTTCACCAAGTTAATTATTTTATTTGAATTTTCGTCTCATTTTTAAATCAATAAACGTGATGTTTTGTGATTTTATTATTTTTCCGCAATAAATTTTATTCGAAAGTTATTTTTAAAGAAAGAAGTGGCGTTCCGGTTTCACGGAACTCGGAACCAGTTGAGGTACCCGATGCTGAGTTAGGCATATATGACTATACTCCTGGCTCACCGGGTTATGCCCTTGACTCTCACAGTATGACCCCGGGTGTACCAAACTATACTCTTGGCTCACCGAGGTATACCATTGACTAGCCAAGTATTACCCCGGGCGCACCAAATTATACCATCGACACACCAGGATTAGTATCTTCCATGTCACCACCGAAGATGTAGAATATATGATAGATTGTCTTGGCTCTTGTCTAGCATTTTTCATTTCTAGATTTATGGTTATACATTTTACACAAAACGTCAAAGATTGTAAGAGTACGATGTAAAATAGTGGCATGAAACAATTAGTATTATCAAGAGATTTTTCGAGAGCTAAAGATACCGATAGATGCTGCAATGTCTTATTATTGTGTAACCGTGTAATTGAAGATATTTGGGAACTTGATTACAAGGAGTTCAAGTTTCTTCTCTTTCAATGTAAATGGGTTGATAACTGACGGGTGTTCAGGTGGATGAATTAAGTTTCACTTTGATGGATTTTGGTCGGTTGAGCTATTTTGATGAGCCATTCATACTTGCATCACAAGTGAAACAGGTATTTTATGTTCGTGATCCTGTCGATACTAAGTGGGTTAATTGTCCTTTAAGGTAAGAGACGTAATGTTGGCATTGGTGATGTGGTGGATGAAGAAGACTACGACCACCTCGATGAAATCCTTCCATTTTTCATTGGTATACAAACGGGTACAACTTCAAGGGAAGATAACCTTGAAACCGATTACATGCGTTGGGATCATGAAGAAGGATTGATGATTGACCATTGTCCATGATTATTAGTTGTGTGGGGTCAAATGCATTCTTATAACGGTGTAATATATATATATATGATTGACCATTGTTCATGATTTTGGTAACACTAATTAATATGCTAGATATATTTTTGTGATATACATGCAGGTATTTTGAATAGTAACCTTCAAAGTCATGGATAGTTCTTCAAGTTCATCTGATCATGATCAGTCCATTAGCCAAAAGAAAAAGACTAGAGGCCAACAACTTGCAAAAAGATGAAGAAGAACGTGCAACAAGTGAAAGTCATTGAATTTGATGAGCACATTAGATCGATCACACCATATAAGAAGAACTTCAAGTCTTATCTTGGGTCTTTGGTCCGTATTCAAGTTGATCAAGGCCTTAAGAACATGATTTGGGAAGATATAAAGGTATCACATATTTGTGTGTGTGTGTGTGTGTGTGTGTATATATATATATATGGTTAATTAGTAATTAATCATTTTGAAATAACTAACATTGCATATTATTGTTGTATTTTAGAGGGAGTTCAACATACTCGATGACAACATGAAAAAAACTATTTGAGAGTTGTGGGTTCGCATTGGAAAACTTCAAAACAAGGTTGATGCGTGATTTCATCAACAAGGAGCACTCAAAATACAAATCACCTACTCAGCTGTATGATTTTTGGACAGAGGAATAATGGAAAAAATTCAAAAAAGAACGTGAGACTGAGATTTTCAAGGTCTGTATAATGTCACAATTCTTATTCATTTTTTATACTGAGTTGAAAGACTAAAACTTTTTGATTTTTTTTTTCAAGAAAAAAGTCAGAAGGCTAGGGAAAGGCAACTCCTGAATGAGCATCCATACTTTTTAGAACAACCTGGTTATGTTAGGATGAGGCCAGAGTGACTTCAAATAGACCCACTGTCTTCTGCGTCTTCTTGTGGGTCAATTAGCACATCCATGTTAAGCCAAAATCGCATTTTAGATTGGGTTAGAGCAAGATCCAAGAAGAAAGACGATGGAATCTATTACATCCCCATGAGAAAATGAGAGAGGTGTATGAAAAAATTGTAAGTATAGCCTCCCATTTTTTCATATTGTGAATTAAAATTTACTGAAGTGTACTTATATTAAATTCTCACTTTCTTTCTTTTGGAACATATTAAAAAAGGGGAGGAAGCCATTCAAGGGACATTTGTCCCAAATAGACACCATGATTTCTCATCTGAAGCCCATGGGAAGGAGGAGCATCCTGGATGGGTGAGGGGTTATGATGTCTATGTCACGATCAGAGATGTATATGACAAGCCTGACAGTTCCAGCAGACGATCGAGTGGGGTCGTGTCAGTAGATGTTGTTAAAGATATGATCACGAGGGAGACCGATCAAGTTGGGTTGGACTGGTAAAATAAGTTCGACAGTGTGCAACAAAAATATGATTCTATCATTCGACACATTGGCCTAAATCTTGGTGTCGATGTGGACATAACTCCGACTCCCCCACCACTAACTCGCAGCAGTTGCCACTCTATTGATCCAAATCCATATGATGGGCTTCAGGTATCAAATGTGAATTAAATTATTTGAATGTGTAGAATATTATTTTAAATTGATTTCAACTGTACGGTCTAAGAACGATTTTCAATCATGTTGAACAATAGAAACCGATACCTTGCCGTCTAAGCCCTAAGTTGTGATAACGAGCTTCATATAGTAGCTAGAGGGACGGTGTTCCCATTTGGACTTGAAACTGTGGTGCACCATCAACCACTCTTGACTGATCATGTTAAAGTGACGGTTGATGATGTTGTATGTGGTGCAAAAGCATATCCTCTTCTAGTGCCATCTCAATATCACAGCACGGTGGGGGAAATTATTGGAAGCTTCAATCAATGGACTCAACATCTAGTTATGTTAGGAGAGGTAATAATTTTTAATTATATACAAGTTTGTTTCAAAATTGTTTACTTTGATATTTATATGAGAGGAGTTATGATGATAACAATTTTCTAAATGCAGGAAGAGTCACTGAAAAAGGCAAGAAAAGTCAATAAACAAAAAAAGGCCCAAAGTTCTGAAATGTCATCTATCCGATGATCTTCACTTGTTGACAATGCAACGTTACAATGTCTGGGTGATGATTGCAAAAGGTTGCACAATGCGGTCATTCAGACACCTGTTGGTATTGACTTCTTCACTGTGCCTTTAGACACATTTCATCATTTGGATGACACAGATATTTACATTACAATCGAAGACATCATCGACTTGCTTAAAATGGAGTGGTTGAATATATCTATCTAGCAAATACACACGATATAAGACTACTTAACACAAATTTATAAATTTCATTTAAATTTTCACCATTCATTTATTTATTGTTTAATTATTTTTAGGTGCCTACATGAGTTGTGTGAGGAATTGGGTGTCAAGTCGGTCGGATTTATGTGTTCTTCAAAAATTGTGTCAACTAAGGTGAAAAACAATTTTGACAGTGACATTACGAATATGGCTGAAACCATGCAGAGCTTGTAATCCAAGCAACACTTTCTCGCACCGTACTTTCAAGAGTAAGACTATTAATATTCATTCTGTCTTACTTAGTTTGAATAATTTGGCATTTAAAGTTGTATTTATACGTTCATAATACGTAGGAATCATTAGATGTTACTTGTGATTTTTTCTCAATCTAATACTGTGTACTTCTTGGATTCAGCGGGGTCAATAAGCGTAAAATACAAATCAGACTAGCATTGAATACGTAAGTATTTATATATTTCCTTGATCATTTTTTTTGTTTAGTATGTGGTGGATAAGTTTTGATAGTTTCTGTTGACCAAAAAATCCGGCTGGACCTTGGACAAACACGTATCAGCTCCTCCCTCTTGAACACGTAGATCTCTTGCGCACTGTGACAAACAATCAGTTTGCAAAGGGGGTCGAGGTGGCTCCCGTTAGCAGTCCGATGCTAAAGTCAGTGCCCATTTCAAGCAGATATAAATTGGGTGCGGGAAATATAAGTGTGTAAAAGAGAGAAAAGGGAGTGAGAATAAAGTATTTAGTTAATAGTATAAGATTTCTAACCCCTTCTAAGGTGGGCGGAGCATCCTATTTATAGAGGAATTTATAGTCTTGTATGGCGACACTTGGTGGACTTTACACGTGCATTTACCTTAGTTGTTGGAGAGGAAAATTTTGCTTTTTGACAGTAATCATTACTACGTTTGATAGGGGATGGGCACCTGTCACTTCTTGGTAAAGGCGGTGTCACATCTCTGACTCCATCTCTTGTCCCATCACTCGTCTGGGATGTCACCGTAAAGCACATCGGCTAGATATAAATCAATTCGGCCAAATAAGTTTGCTTGCTATTCTAGCTCGGCAGTTGGCCCAAGGTGATATCCTAGAATTTAATCATGGGCTAAGGTCCATTGGGCTCCTATTGGGCCTTCGCTGCTGGTTCAATGTACTACATTTTGGGCACGGTCTCAATAATTTCTATAGAATAATTGTTATCGAGTTTGAGGTGAAATTGACGTATTTGTGTTGTGGTTATCGATAAGTTAAGATAACTTTTAATGTCAGGTCTCTCTACAGGTTGGTTGTGTTCAATTTATAGGGGAGATTCTACCAAAATTTCTGTATAAATGTTATAATCATTCATATTTATTGAAATTTTAGATCTTTTAAAATATTCTGGATATATGGTGGCATGAGGAGTATATGTAATGTAAATTGGAAACAAATTGCGGTATGTCAATTTAAAAGTTACTACAAATTCCTGAATAATTAGTTCTCTCTCTCTCTCTCTCTCTCTCTCTATATATATATATATATATATATATATATATATATATACACACACAAAATATTAGTGTCCTCAGCAATCCGGAGGTTCTGAATGTGACTATTATGTTTTTAGAAACATGTATGAGATAGTCGCACAATATTTTCAATTAACTTCTTTAGATAAGGTATTATCAATGTTGTCAAACCTGGTCCGACCCGGAAACCTTGACCCGGCCAAAAAATCGGTTGGGTCACATTACCCCAGGAAACTCGGTCGACCCGGACCTGTGTTTGACCCGGGTTTTAAACATTTTTTATTTTTTTAATATTAATTAAATCTCGGTCGACCATCTGACCTTTGACCCAGTCTCTCGGCGGGGTCTGTGGGTATTATAAATATTGAATATTACAAATTGTTTAGTAACAGATTTATTAGTTATTAAGAAGTAACTAATAATTTATCTTAACCGTTTGTAGGTATTTTATCTAGATTCTTACTCAACGGAGGAGATGGACGAGATTAGAAATTTATGGGCTAAATACTTCTATGAATCTTGCATGTAAATTTTCATTTTTATGTTAATATATATATGTGAACATTTGTAATAACTGTCATTAATATTAATGTAAATTGACTTATATAATTTTATTGTGCATTTATGTTGATTATTTGTTGGTTGTTGATTGTTACATTTGACGATGAGATCGAATATAAAATAATAAATAGGATATTTGGATTAAAAAAAATTAGATTATGCATCAGTTGTACACTACAACCGACGTATACGGTATGATCATACGCGTCGGTTGTACAGTACAATCGCTATATGCGTCGGTTGTACTGTACAACCGACACATATTCCATGTAGTAATACTTTTTGCGTCGGAAAACAACCGACGCATATTCCCTTTACCATCTACGTCTGTGCCAAATGCTTCACTTCCACAACCGATGCGTATTGTCTTTTACAATCGATGCAAATGACTGAAATTGTACTAGTGCACCCTCGTTACATGCTGGATCCGTCCTTGATTCTTTCTGCTCAACTTTGTAGAATTATTAGAGCTTTCTTTGTGGAATAGCAAAAGATTGTGATGAAGTTTTGAACATACAAAAGGCCTTTGGTTACCAAGAGTTAAGTTACAAAGATAATTTTGGTCCTTTTTGATACAACTAGTCAAGGTCCAAGGAATTGTTGAAATGTACTTCCGAGATTTTTGAGCTAGATACCTGTATTATCATGGAATTTCTGGAAATGTGATTTTCTTTAATGTAACAGTCACCAAGTTTTGAGTTCATAAGCTATTGTCCAATTTGCTTACTATGTGGAAACTTTAGTGGTTGGTAGATTTTCAATTGACCCCAAAGGGGCAAATCACCCATGGCTCCCATTGATTCTAAGTCCAACATATACTAGTTAAGGTTAGTAGATTTGTTTTTCAAATAACTATTGAACATAAGTAACTGAGATTCTGCCCAATTAATTTTGACTAGAATCTCAGCTATCAAGGAATCAAATCTAAATGTATCTGAAGTGTCCAACATGGTGCACGTCCCTGCATAATAAGGCTTTTCATCAACTGCTCAATACGGGTTTTCCCATTCATTTTGTGGGGTCACTACAATTCTGAACATAAAGCTCACGATCTAGCACTTTAGGCAATTCCACAACTGCCCAATTTAACAGGTTCAAATCAATTGGTTCTTTCAATATTAATCTCACTTCGCATATAACTCACGATCAAATGGTAGTTTAACTAGAACACATCTCTTCCAATCTCCAAGTTCATCCCATTTACTTAGTGCTCCAACTATTTCAGATTTTATTTCACTTCTTTTAGGGTTTTGATCGTGATTTGGAGATTCTAGCACTGCTGGGCTCATGGATGGAGCGATGGGGGTCCTCGACCCTCCAAAATTTCTTTGCATGGCTCATTACTATTTTTTATTTAATTTTTAAGCCCAATTTTAAATTGTTTGGAATGGATTAATATAATCTATTAGCAATGTATGAGAACTCGTAAAGAACAGTTGTAATAAAGTATAAAAAAAATCATCTTTATTATTTTGTTTTAAATCTTTTTTTACATTTTATTACGGGACCTTCCAACCCAAAATGTGTGGCTTCGTCCGCCTGGGATAGAAGCAATATGTATTGTCTCTCAGTTTCTTCCGAAAAAATGGAATTATTAGTGTTTTGAGTCGGAAATCGAAGGTTGAGACATGTATAGTAATGTTTGTTTATGTTATTTATAACTTGATAATAGTGATAATAACAATACACGGATAATTTCATATTAGTTCATCTGATTATTTACCTCACTTTGTTTCTTTTCATTTTTGTCCTTCCCAGGTACATGAAACGGTTAAATTTGGAGTGGCGTTTTCTCGTATAAAGACTACATCAAATCTTTTGTTGTAAATGGAGTTTTATTATTGGTGTTAGTCTATTTTCCACCTTGTCCACTTGTTTTTAAACAATTCTTAGATATCAAACACATCATCTTAATGTTTTATTTACCCTTATTTGAACTATTTGGGCAATTCAGAGAATATATAAGCTCTGTAACTGCCTGCTTGAATAAACAAAGGCACAACATCAGTGACCACAAGCACCCCAATCCCCATTATTACCCTTTTCCACAAGCAATATTTTCTTATCATTATCAAATTAGGATGGAATAGCATGCTTATGGTATTTAACTCAACTCTAGATATCATTGTGTCATCTTAATTTGTGAATAGAATTGATTTTGTATTCACTTTTTTCTCTATGATTTCTCATCTAAATATCTGAAAATGTGTAGGTTTTTGCCACAACTTCTTAGGATGACTATAAAAATAATTGTGACGCTTTCGAAATAATTGATTAGATCGTGCGAGAATATTTTCCTTGAAACTAAGATCACCACTTTCATAGACAGTGTAATTATATGATTGCGTTAACCAATAGTAGATTAAGCAAATACATTAGTTTTAAGGTCATTGTTTTCTTTGTTTATGTGCGGCAATACTTGCTGACGGAGAATTATAAAAGGAAACTTTTGGAAAGGTCCTTCCATCTTTTTTACCTCATGAAGGCAAAGATAAAAATTGACAATGGGGAGTCCATAGATAAGGTGGATCATTTGTGTATTTGGTTTCTCTGTTGCCTAGTAAGTAAAATGTATCTTTGTGTCTATGGTGATTGCTGTCATTAAAGTAGATATTCATTTCATCATGATAATTCTATTTCTTTAACATTTCTGATTAAAAATATAGCAAGTTGAATGAACTAATGTGCTCCCTCCCTCTTTTTTCTTCCAATTTTTATATGAATTTAGCTTCGACCAAGGCATGGAATCAGGAAGAGTGCCCTACAAGTGCTCTTTGATACTTATGCAACTATGGCTTTTCCGTTGTGGGAAAGGTGTTTGAATCTATCCTCTTCCCAATCTTTGATGACGCTCGACATACCATTGACCCATCCAATGTGCATAAGATCATTGATGACAAGGAAATTGATCAAGGTGCATGGTGTTACTAGACGTGCACACTGGTTTTACAATTGATTATAGATCATTTTGTTAATTTTTACGACATAGTCAATCAACTTCTGAAGAAGGTTCTTTTAATAATATATTGATTTCAGAACATAAAAATTGATTAAAGTGGGCATGGGTTGTTGCAGCAGCATGAGCATTGATTCTAAAGCGGTTGGGTGACTCGGTGGCTGTCCACTAACATTGTTGCTTTACGTCATTGTAAACTGAAGGCATACTAATAATATTATTTAAATTGACATTGAATCTTGGTAGTTTTTGCTTTTTTTTTTCCCCCAAATTGTACTTTGTTTGTAATTAGTCTTTGTTAATGAAATATGTTCGTGCATCGCATGGGTGTGAAACTGTAAGGTTTCGAGTCATACATGCATAATGGAAATTAAACAGACACGAAACCATAGCCCGGATCAACCTTGCACTTAGATAGAATTTGTGATTAGAATGTACCTTGATGAATCTCGTGATTCCAAAATTTGAAATAGGAGGTACAATCTTGTCACCACCAGCTGTCCAATTGTCCAGCCTCTAACAGAAATCCACACAGCGAATCGAATTTGGAACTCTATCAATCTCCAACTATTGGAATGGATTTGAGAGAATTAGTTTTTCTCTTTGTGCTAGCAAGAGAAAAAACATAATGCTAGAAAAGCGAATCTCTGTTTTCTCTAGAATAATGTACATATTAATATGTGCACCTAAAACCCTAACCCTATTCACAATAGGGCCATTAACGGGCCTTGATTAATTAATCATATTAATTAATCTAATTGTAAAGTACGACCCAACAATTGGGCTTGTACATTAATTCTAACAATCTCCCACTTGGACAAGATCCAATTCCAAATACTCAATTCTCGCCTTTTGTGTGTGACCCATTAGGTTCCATTCACGATAGCAAACACCGTGTTATTATTATTCCAATCTGATTGGAATAAGATGAATTTAAATCTCTATTTCTAATTTATCCTCGACTCACCAAGATCGATTAATTCACGTCGTCGTCCTAGATTGACATCTAGAAATGTGTCAAGGCAATCCATGGGAAAGGAAAAGTCATGTGGCATGACAAAACCAGTTCATGTGCGGTTACCGTGGAAATATAATTCCTTCATCAATATAACCCAATTGGTTAAGAGATATGGATATCGTCAATCTCATTTCAACCAATTATGTTATTCACTTCTTATCTTAGTTGATCTTGTTATGACTGAAAACACTTTTTCAACTCATAACTTCACCTCGACCGAGGAATTTGCATCAACTTAAGTGAGCGAAATATAGGTTATAATCTTTTAGTACTCAGGAGTGACGAATCCTCATATTGGACATACACAACCTTCATATGACTCTCACTATACCCGTACGTCGTCATCCTAATGACTCCCTCTCAACAGCCAACATCAACGCTCCCCAAAGCATAGTAATCCTCATATAAGATTCTGTGAAGTCCTCAAGTCAAAGGACCAAATCGACAACCGCACAGTAGAGACTTACCACTGACGCTTGGATAGTTATCCATGTGGAATCTCTAGGCGGGTCATCCAATACTTTGTTCATCTAACAATGCATCCACGTGTTCATTTGAATGTCCCTCTACATTCTAGCTCGTGGGATAAGCTACTTTCTTCATAAGAAAGAAATGCAACACATGCTAGTCTAACTGCAACAAAAATATCTATATCTTGTTGTTACTTCGACTAGGGAAAATTTTAGAATAAGATATTAATGACTTGTATCTCACAGACACAACACCTTGTGACTTACAAGTTACTTAAACTTATTCTACGGACTCTATTATCTAAATAATGAGTTAAACTCAATTTAATAATAGATCTGCCTTTATTGTAACAATGATAATATGTGTTATGCTATCTCAATGATTGGATTTAGAGCATGACACTGATATTCTCCCACTAGATCCAATAACTCATGTATCTTATACATAATGAGTTTATATGATAATCATATTCCTGTTGGGATAGTGGTTTTACAAGTGGATCTTCGATATGTGACACTTCACATATTCAACCTTCTCAAGGTTAGTGGGCATGAATTCTATTTTTATACAATCTTTGAATAAGATAAAAGCCCCTAAATACATACTCAGATCATCGATGAGACCCAGTTCCCTCACTTGCGCAATGGCTCCATTATTGTCATAGTACTCATTATTGGAGCTACAATGCTAGGAACACTTATAGTTCACTAATGAACTTAACAATCGAGATTGCTTCAGAAGCACTTATGTATTTGGTCTCGATTGTATAGTTAGCGGTCTCTCTTGTTTGAACCATTTCAAACTGACCACACAACTACTATGAGTTAATTAACAATTAGACTGAATATTTCCTTCATATTTTCCGGACTTAAGGATGGTATCTCTATACCTAAAGACTGTAAGTTTACATTTCTCCATATGCCTATTGTATTCTTAGAACTTCTCAAGTACTCAATAATACAAAATCGTACAAAGTGTCATGTTTAAGAAGATCTTATTGTCAAACAATCAAGTATCTTCTCCACATCTTTATTTTTCAATATGTGTTCTAAACACCATTTTTAAGAAGATTAACCCAAAACTTTTAGGATATAATTCTACATTAGATTCATTCATGCTAACCTCATTAGCATTACATCTATGTACGTGGATCGAGAAATCAAAACAACCTTCTAGATCTATCTCTATAGATTCTGGTTTCCAAAGTGAAGATTTTATTTCTCAAATCCATAATGGAGAAATTCAAAATAATTGTACTTTCACTTTAAAGGTTAGAGACTCAAATTCTGATCAATAATATGTCATCTACATATAGTATCAGAAATACTGAACACTCTCACTAACCTTTTATATACACACATTCTTTATCTTCAACTTTTGATAAAATCAAACATTTTGATTATCTCTTCAAAATTAAGATTATAAGTCCGTGAGGCTTGTTTGAATCTATAATAGATATCTGTAGCTGGTATACTATGTTTAAGGATTCAAAAATCCCGTAATTATAGCATGTTGCTACTACAAGAAGAATCCAAATTGATTCAGAGTAAACACATTTACAGCCTATGGGTCTTACCCATTTCAGGCGAATCAAACAAGTTCCAAAACATGTTTTTATCTTGGATTCTATGGCTTCCTGCCATCCCGTTTAGTCAACACTTGACTTAGCTTCTATGTAAATATAGGCTCATTATCCATGATGACTAATACACTATTAGCAATCAGGGATGTGTAACTCAATGGAGTACGCGTGATCCTAATATCTTTACATTGAGCTAGTTCGTTCTTAGTCGTCACCACGTCCCAAGTAACGATCATGTCCCAAGCAACGATCATGTCCCAAGCATCGATTTGTGCCTCATCCAATGCAAACACATATTCGAGCTTATTTAATCGGTTAAGTATATGTGTAATCATGAACTCTTTCATGTTATACTTTTATTCCTACTGTCCTCTCTTAGATGAACTGTTTCTCTAAGATATTGACAAAATTTGAGATAGACTTTCTTTCTCGATAGGAATGTAGAAATAATATCTAACCATCTTTTAGATATCCCACAAATATACATATTGGAGTAAGGCTATTGCTTATCCAAATTTGGTAGACTTCCAATAAGTATTGAGGTCTTAAATCTTAACGCAAGGAAGATTAGACCTTTTAAATCCATATCTTATATGGACCTTCATCAACCGATTATCATGGAACATGACTAAGTGTGTAATATAAAGTTTTTAGTGCATAGCTCCAAAAACTGTTTTGGATATTTTACGTGGCTTCATCAATGATTGCATCAATTGTAATCATTCTCCTTTAAGATACGCCATTGTGTCGAGGTGTATGCGAAAGGGTTATTTATGCGAAAATTATGCTCTCATAACACAATCTTGAAGTCAATCACTTTGAAATGTTCTTCACTTTGATCAAATCTTCGTGCTTAGAATATTTTTCTTATTTTGGCCTTCTAATTTATATCTGTATTATTTGAACTTTTCAAACTTTCAGATTTAAACTTTATTATAGATAACAATGACAATCATGGTTATCTAATGATTAAAGACCACTCTGACATATGCCCACTTACATTCGAATATAATATGCTCAGTGGATCAACCATCCTACTTTTCTTTTTCCAAGAAAATTGACTTATTAATTTAACTCCAAGGTGAGATATACATATATCTCTACTGATTAAATAAGTCAAGTGTCAGATTCAAGTGTGACTTCTTCTTTGCCTTATCAATATTCAGAATGTAGACTATTTGTTATTTACCTAGCTTCCATATTATCTCATCTAAGTTAACGAATAACTATTATTCTTAATTAAAGAGGATAATCACTTCATGTCTAAACATGAAGTGGAAGTGTTGTTCTTTATAAGAACTGTAATCAACAATTGTCCAATATTAAACTGAATAAGAAGACAAAGATGGGTGATATATTTGCTTTATTACCTACAAATAGGTATATCACTGTATCTCGCAATTATTCTACTTTTAGCCATTGTATATTATCAAGTATCTAATACTCGATTGGAAAAGTAGATTATTTAACCTCTATCAAATAGAAAACTGAAGTAGAAGATTCACCAAACTTCTCACTTCTTCAGTTCGGTTAAGGAAGCCTCGCAATTATAAATGTAGTGTCCTATTATTGGCATGTTCGAGAAGAGTATTCTCGATCATATCGTTTTTTGAGATCATTTCTCAAAGGACGACGCTAATTTAAGGATTTCAGTCTAATGAACTTACAGAGTGTCAATTACACTCCATAAGTTCAAGTAACAACTCAAATTTTAAAACTCATATAACAACAATAAAAAATAAAAAATAGAATCATGTATTATCATGCATAAATAAATTTAATAAGGTCTTTTATTAAATCAATTGCTCCCATTGTTTTACTTGAATTAATGACCCTCAACATTAATCTCGTAGAATCTTGTTAGATTCACAGTGGGCTAGGACCCCGTTTATTCTATTAGAACATTGAGTGACTCAACAAGCCCTAATAAAACATACATGTAGATACTCCTATTAATCACATCTTCATGTGACTCCTAGATCATCAAGTAGAAAACTCTTTGTCGCGCGCATCTTATGTGTTTACTTGACTGTGCCTCCAAAACCTCATCTCCTTGAATAACTCAACAAAAGATAGATTTCGGTTAAATTCTACCTATTGTTCAGAAAAATCTTATGTATCATAGTGATAAAACACACCTTCCCACTTGCAGCCTTGAATGACTCAACAAACAGCATCGAGGGCGGATTCTGGTTTTTCACTATAACAATGGAAGGCACTTTGTATTAACCAATTAATACTAATTTAAAAAATTGCTTCCAAAATTATATCCCTTTTGATTTACTCAATAAAGGATGTAGTTTTAGTTAAATCAGACCCATTGTTCAGAAGTATCTGATACTTCATAATGAGAAACATATCTACCATTGAGTAGCCTTGAGTGACTCAACAAGCTGACATCGATAGCAAACTTTGGTTTTTCATTATAACAATGGAAAGCATATGACTTAATATAATTCTAAGTGAGGGGCCTATCTCATCATTCCTATGTATATTAACTAACATCCACCATGCAATTAATCATATATACAATATTACTCTGGATGATTATTAACAATATCTATCTAGTCTTCACGAGCCATGAAGAAGACTAGTTGGTCAATTCATAGGGGATATTGCATTCGACCATCGAATGCTAAATGCAATCATCTCCATCTGTTGCTACAACCTGTATCCTATACTAGTTGTCTTCTTGTGGCCAGATGCAATTGTATCATATATTAGTTGACACGCAGGCCTGTATCAAATGGACATGCAGGCCCATATCTATAAACTAAAGCTCTCAGGCCCAAATAAATTAAATAATAGGCACGCAGGCCCAAATAAATAATAATAGGTTCGCAGGCACAACCAACAAAAGCAGAATAAATTAACCATCTAACCAATCACATAGGTCGAGTCCATAATCATCCACTAAATACACATTCATCTTATAAATGTATAAAAAATATAATATCTAATATTATATATACAACTTTCAAGTTTCTAGCAATCTAGGTCGTCTAAACTAATTTAGATCAAACGGATCAGAACAATAATTAATTAATCAAATTAATTAACTAACTTTAGTTAGCGGGTCTTATTTGATTAAAATCATATTTTAATCAAATACCAAATTAGAGTCCAACTCTAATTCTAAAAGAGAAAAATTAAATTAACATCTTAATTTAGGATAAAACTCCTAAAATAAAATAAAATTCAATTCAGTAATTAATTAATTAAATTAATCAATTACATTAATGTCGGGTTTATTTAATTAAAATAAGATTTTAATTAAATACTAAATTAGAGTCCAACTCCAATTTCAATATTTTAGGGCTAATTGAATTTAGGATCAAATCCTAAATAAGATTCAATTAATAATCAATTAATCTAATTAATTAATTATTAAATCAAATTTAATTAAAATCAAATTTTAATTAAGCACCAAATTAAAGTCCAAACTCTAATTCTAAAATTAGGCAAATTGAATTAACATTTCAATTTAGGTTAATACTCCAAAATAAAATAAAATTCAATTCAGGGTCAAATTTGTATATTTTGTAAAATTCAAATTTTAACAATAATTTGAAATTCGTGAATTTTAAAATATAATTTTAAATGGGTCAAGTTGAAAATTAGGTCCAACCCTTTTCAAAATTGCAATCTGACTCTTTGTTAAAATTATAAGGAACCCTTTAAATTTCAAAAATTGTAGAATGGCCATTTCCTTTAAAAACAATTGCACTTTGACCCTTATTCAACAATTGCAACAAGGGACCTACAATTTCTAAAATTGCTTGCAGTAGTGCCCCGCTCAAAATTCAAAAACCTAAGACAAAATTGCAAGTGATCCCCTACAATTTCCAAAATTGCAGATGAAGCCCCCGCCTCCAACTCTCCCAACCGGAACTCTGAAGCCCAACTCGCGGCGCCGACAACTTCTAGTGCCGCTTCTGCCCATTGGTGGAACTGTCGCTGCATCTCCATATGGCCCGCTGGTAGAGGTCGCCATTGACATTCAGTGGCAGCCTCCTGTTGTTGTCCAGAAGCTCGCCCATGGCGCTGCATATATCCGCAGTGTTTTTTGCGTGCTTAACTGCAGGGCGACCCCGCCGTTGCGCGGCGTGAGTTACTGCCGCCTGGAGCGGCTGTGCCACCGAGTGCTTCCAGCAGCAACCGTTTCTCCTAGTTATTTCGACAAGATTTTAGACCCAAAATTAATTTCTTTTCAAAATCTGATTTGGAACAAGAAAATTAATTTCCAAAAGCTAGAAAGTAGAAATGAGAACACCATTTCAATCATATTGAATTCATCAAAAATTTAAAAAACTCTAACAATTAACAAGGTAGGCTCTGATACCACTGTAAGGTTTCGAGTCATACATGCACATCGGAAATTAAACAGACACGAAACCATAGACCGGATCAACTTTGCACTTAGATAGAATTTGTGATTAGAATGTACCTTGATGAATATCGTGAATTTAAAATCTGAAATAGGAGGTACAATCTTGTCACCACCAGTTGTCCAATTGTTCAGCCTCTAACAGAAATCCACACAGGGAGTTGAATTTGCAACTCTATCAATCTCCAACTATTGGAATGGATTTGAGAGAATTAGTTTTTCTCTTTGTGCTAGCAAGAGAAAAAAACATAATGCTAGAAAAGCGACTCTCTGTTTTCTCTAGAATAATGCACATATTAATATGTGCATCTAAAATCCTAACCCTATTCACAATAGGGCCATTAACGAGCCTTGATTAATTAATCATATTAATTAATCTAATTGTAAAGTCCGACCCAACAATTGGGCTTGTACATTAATTCTAACATGTGGAAATTACACCCTCACATGCTTTTTAACTTCATAATTCAAAAAACAAATTTCTAAAATCTTTATACAAAAATTAGGTCATAGTTTATTTAACATTAATAAATGTTAAATTAAACCCAGCAATCCCCACTGCCATTCAACCCCAATTCACACCATTTGCCCAAATTAAATCTCATTCATTTCAGACACTCCCAACACGTTTGAAGAAGAGAAGACGGACTGCAGAAAGCTTTGAAGGAAAACGTCCCCCGAGTTCTGACAAAGAAACTGAATCCAGTACAAGTGATGAATATTGGAAGATTTGGATTTGATGGCTGCTAGCATGTTACAACTTTGTTTGGCCAAAAATGTTTTTACAAATATTTATGGGATATTTGCTGTGAAGGAACTGTGGGAAAAACTGGAAGAGTTTATCAGATGAAGAGCTTGTCAAATAATTTATATCTGAAGGAGCAGTTTCATTATTTGAAAATGAATGCAGGTATGAAAATCTTAGACAATCTTGGTGTTCTCAATGAGATTGATTCTGAACTAGAATCTATTGGAGTTAAAATTGATGATGATGATAAAGTTCACGTGGTCTCTTCCATTCATGTTTTAGCACATCATGCTGATTTTGATGTATGAGAAGGAGACGATGGAATTTTCAGAAGTTAAGTTGATTAGGTTGAAGTGACAGTTCATCTGAAAAAGCTTTGCTTGTTACTGAAAAGTGGAAGAGAGGTAACTCCACGAAAAAGAAGGTAATGTGTTGGAACTGTGGTAAATCTAGTCATGTGAGAAGAAATTGTTCAAAAGGTGGAGCAAAGTCGGCTAACTGCTCGAAGGTGGACAATGCGACTCTCCAGGTGGAAGGTAGCGATGATGTACTTTGGTAAGATGTGACTTACTTATGGCATGAAGCCAGTTGCCATGATGGATGATGTGTTCTTACTGAAGGGTACATGATGTGATCCGAAGTAGGAGACCAAAGGCGAAGTCGACCTATGGGCAATGCGACAGTGATCTACGCGAGAAACTGCACAAGTTTCATGTTGGAAGCGAGCCGAGGAGACAAAGGGATCGAGTCGAATCAAAAGGGTTAAGGTTTGGTGACCAAGAGCACATTCACGGCCGTAACAGCTACATTCAAGACCGTAACTTTTCTATCGCACGGCCGTAACAACCAATTCACGACCGTAAACGGAGTTAGGCAGTTTTTATTCAGAAGGTGTCTTACGGCCGTAAGAACCAATGTCACGGCCGTAAGAGTTAAAATCAGTTTTGGACCCGAGGGTTAATTACAGCCGTAAGGTAGATTTTCACGGCCGTAAATTCCGCCGCGTTTTAATTTGTGTTTTGCGGCTAGGGTTAATTTTGGACGCGTTTTTTTAGGTTATATTATGTTTTCTTATCATTGTAAAAAAACAACTTGGATATTATTGAATGAATGTGAGAATTTTCTCTCTCGAAAAGGAGGATTCCTTTTTCTTGTTCTTGAAGAACAATTTATAGAACTTATCAAATATTTTTCTTGAATGTTTGTGGCGTTCCAATCAGAAATTTATCAAGGAATTTGGCATCCCTTGTGGCGTTTCGAAAACCTCGGTTCGTCAACCCGCATCGTCAATTTATTGCGTCGTGATTGTTGGGTCCAGGTCCTACCGTCAATCTTATTTTAATTTCCGTCTATTTATTCGTGTTCTTGTTATTTTTGGTGTCAGATCTGATTTAGATCTTTCCTAGGGTTTTAAATATCGTTATTCCGCGTGTTCGACGAGATTCCCCGACCGGGATCGCGTCAGTACATGTGTTTACACATGTTTGGCGTTAATGCAAGGTGTGTTGTGAAATTGATGTCGATGGCTGATGAGCTCCTAAGGAAAACCAAACATGGGAGTTGCACCATAATTTTTCAGCAAGTTTTATTTCGACATGAGCCGATGAAAAGGTTGGAGTTTGTTGATAATTTTGAGTGCTTTTTATACTCATATGGTGGAGTATGTTAATTCTCTAGTTTGAGAATTGGGACCATCAAAGTGTGTCAAAAGCTTACTTATTTCCAAGTATTGTGAACAAAAGAGATTATTGGAATTTGGCTAGTTTTCGACAAGGTGGAGATTGTTGGGTAATTGCCTCAAATTGCCAAAGTTGGAGGACTTTAATTGTTATTGGAGAATAAGTTTTGTAATTCAATTGGATTAGGATATGAATCCTAATGTAAAGTAAATTATGAAATTTGTTGCTATTGATCACGTATCCTATGTGGATTAAATCTTTAGAAGAGCATTGATCAAGGAAACCAATTCAACAGTCCATGTCGAAGTGAAATAGAGCCATGACGTGATTTGTTCTATATAAATACACGTACTATTCTCCCTTGTTGTAGAGCACATTGACTAGAGAGTATTGTGAGGAAAAATGTAGTATAAAATCTTGATTTTTCTTGGGCTCTTTGTGGGTTGTACAAAGAAGT
This sequence comes from Ligustrum vulgare, assembly GCA_963555705.1. Taxonomy (NCBI): domain Eukaryota; kingdom Viridiplantae; phylum Streptophyta; class Magnoliopsida; order Lamiales; family Oleaceae; genus Ligustrum; species Ligustrum vulgare. Next base: position 12,532,204 of record OY743186.1, on the reverse strand, counting down.
AGAAATTGGTAGATGTGGTAAAACTTGGTTATTTTTCTTACAATATTTGGGGGTTTCATGAGTGAAAATTCTATATAATTGTAACAATTTATTATGTAGAAATTTTTTTGGCAAGGGTCTGTTAACGTAGGCAAGTTGTCGAACCACATAAATTTCTGTGTTCGTACTTATTTTCTTGTTGGCTCAATTATTTCTTGAACATCAAAATTCATGTGGGTTAATTAGAGAGGAAATTTGTGTGTAATTCCCAACAGATAGCACAAATCTATCAGAATTGTTCAACGTAATTATGAAGCTGGAAGTTACGATCAGAGCTGGTATTCCAACATATTTTGTCTACTTGCTTACTTAAAGGAATGTTCATAATTTCTTCCACCAGGTCAATAGGGAGGATCATCCAAGCTATGTTAGGTTTGACCAAATGTTTAACCTGCTGTAAACGTTTCCACAATGGAGAGTTTGATTGCTCTTTGGTAACCATTGAGGCATGTTTGGTTCTAGAGTACTTGGACTTCATCACCCTCCACAAAGAGAATCTTGTTCTCTAAATCTCCACCACAATTTACATTCAAAAGCACGACTCATGTCCTTAAGGGATTTACAGCCTACACGTCCTTCATCATAAGACAAGCATAGTTTGTCCCAAGAAGACCAGTGGATTTGTTTGGCTTGGGTAGAATCTCCACATAAATAAGCATTGAATAAATGAGAGATTTTAAAGACACTTTTAGGGGGATCTAGAGTTTGAATTAGATGCAGAGGTATAGAGTTTAGGATGTGTTTAATGAGAGTTAACCTCCCCACAGTAGATAACATCTCGTGTTCCCAGCCCATAAGCTTGTTTTTCATTTTAGTGATCAGCCCATCAAAAAATCTGATTTTCATGTGACTTTGTGAAGTGGTACACCTAAGTAGGTGATAGGAAGAGGCTCATATTTGAAGCTAGTGCATCTAGCCACAGTTCCTGATGCTTAGTCTTAGACAACGTGAAGCTACTCTTAGCTTGGTTGATGTTTTGCCCAGACCCTTGAGTACTTATATAGAAAGTCCATGATTTTAACACGTGAAGTCCTCTGCCCATTGGTAAATAACACCACATCGTCAGACAATGCTAGGTTAGTAAAAGGAATATGACCTCCAAGCATATAATCCAAGTGGAGATGTCTGCTATATAATCTATCAATGCCTCAATTGGAAAGAAAACGGACAAGATTGGAGAGCAATTGAGAGAAAAAGGAGCAATTTTGATGTTCAAGGACCTAATTGAAAGAAATCAAAAGTTCGGGGACTCAATTGCAACATCTCAGAAAGTTGGAGGACTAAAGATGCAAATATTTCAGGGGCATAGTTGTAATAAAAGTCAAAATTCGAGGACTAAATTGAAGAATACCAGAGGTTGGAGGACCCAATTGCAAATCATGGAAGGATGGAGCTGCCAGGTGAACCACGCGATCGCGTGTCTCGACCAAGTCGCGTTTGCGAAATCAGGTCAAAAATCAACCCGAGAGTTTTCAGCCTAACCACGCGATCGCGAGGCATTCAGCCACGCGATCGCGTGGTCATAATTCTGAAAAATAATTTGGGCCGACCTGGTTCAGCCCAAATGCTGAGAACGCGGATCTAAGCGAAAATTGGGATTTTAGGGCACTTTTTGGCTAGGGTTCATAACTTTTTACTCCATTTTTTCATCCAAAAACCTTTTTCTCCCCTTTTCTTCTTCTTTTCTTTTCTTTGTTTTTGTTTTGTTTGTAATTTAGTTTGTAATTTATTTTTTATTTCAAGTCGCTAGCACCCATTGGATCAAAAAAGCAAGAAGTCAAGTGGAAATAAAAATCAAAGTTCAAGGAATCTTGGGGCAAAAATCAAGGGAAGCGATTTATTTCATTATCTTGTATTTTTAATCTTTGATTTCTATATTTTGTGATGTATTTTTGTAAACCTCAACTTTTGTGCAATATTTATACAATGGGCTAGTTATTTTATATTGGGATGATTGATATAACTTAACTTAGTTTAAGTAATTTTAATGTTTGTTTATTAATTTTGAGCTTATTTCATGTGTGTTTGTTATTGAGATTATTCCATGTGTTTGATTGATCACCAAATATATGTTTTGTGAAGTGTATGGTAATCGAGAGATATGGTGCATTTTAGACCAAATAACAAATGCTCTAGGTTCTTGTTAAGGATAGAGATATACCTTAAACCCTAGATGATCCATTGAGCTATTTTCACAAAGAGTTAACGCAATTGATTGAGTTTTAATCGACATAGAGATATAGTAGGTTAAACCAATTGATTAGGGTTACTTTCACTCGAGAGAGGTAATTAGCTAAACTTGAAAAATTGGGTCCAACATTGTAAATGAGTAATTTATTAATTTGCACGTGTTGAGAAATTACTTAAGGGAGAGTTAAGTGAAATCATGAATCTCAACTATTTTATCTTTCATTTTCCTTATTTTAATTTGGTTTAAAATTAGTTTTGTTAATTTAGAATTGTCAAAAATCCATCTTTTAATTGTGTGTTTCATTTGTTAAGATTAAATTAACTAGAGTATAATAGAGTATACATTCCACGTGAGATCGACAACCCGGACTCAAAAAATCCACTTTTTTACTTGTACGCGACCCGTGCGCTTGCAGTACACTATTTTGAGCGAACAAGTTTTTGGCGCCGTTGCCGGGGAATATTTTTACTTTGATTATTACTTTAGTTGATTTTAGTTTTAACAATTTGTAATTATTTTTGCCTTTGGTTAACCACCACAATTCTAATCTTTTTCGTGCTTGGTTTTCTTTCTATGCACATTTGATTCTAACATTGAAAAAAATAGGAAAGCATTTGCAATGAACAATCTCAACATGGGTGATGAATACATACTTGAAGAATATTCAAGTTGTGAAATTTGTTACAAGATGTATTTTAATGGACAATGTTTGTTTTCGGGCAATAGTTTGATTATGTCGAAACTTATTGGGTTTAGACAATATTTGAAATGCCGAAAACAAGCAATTGATACATTGGATGTGAGTTACATGCTCTTGGGGGATTGTGTACCGGATGATTGGGATGAGGACATCACTCTTGTAGGAGATGGTCCTCCATTATTGAATGAAAAGGTACTTGCAAAGTATTACAATGAGCTTGCCAATTTGGATGAAGATGATATGCTTACGGGGGATGTCATGTATTGGGAAGAACTTCGAATGTGGGGGTATAATCCACTCTTTGGGATTAATAGGAAAAACTTGCAATTGCCCATTGATTCAAATTTTGGATCGGTCATTCAATCTAAGGAGACATCAACTAATGGAGATGAGCTTGAAGAGAATGATAATTTAATCACAAAAGAATCACTTGGAGAAGTGGAAATTAATGAGGAAGAGATCAAATCAAATTCTCTCAACTTCATTGATTGTCCAATAATAGAATTTGTGATTAAACTACTTGAGGAGGAGCAAGTCTACATTGTTGAGTTTGAATTGGATAGAATAGCCAAGTCCCATGACATTGGAAGGGGTAATGTGCAAGTATTTCGAATCAATGAACAGTGGGGCAAAGCCAAAAGAAGCAAAATTGGGAAGGCATCAAAAGCTATATTTAGAGTGCCATGAAGAATCTATGCGGAGAGTCGAGCTAATGACTTTAAAATAAGCGATTAATGGGAGACACCTCATTCTCTATCTTTTACTTGCTTTATTTATTTATTTATTTTTTTGCATTTTATTTACTTTATTGCAAATAAGTTGGTTAGGCCCAAATCTCTATCTTCCACATTTATTTTCCTCAAGTTGGGTAGTGTGAAATAGCTCCAATACATTCTCATTTAATTCTAGCATATTCTCATATCAAACTTTCAAAGTCAAATATTTGCTTAAAACTCATTTTTAAATCACTTGTTGCATAGTATATATTATCTTCAAATGTGATTTAATGTTTAGGTGGATGAGTAAATTATATTGGATTGATGAGATAGAATTGAGATGTTGAATGTGATTTAAATTTTTGGATCATTCGCCATTTAATATTTACTTTTTTCTTGTGTTTTCATAGGATGCTCACAAGGTGTTCTGTGAAATGTCTCATTGGAGAAAATTGTGCTAAATCGATTGGGGACTTCAACACAAGTTTATGGGTGGATTGTTGGTGCTTGCAATGAGATGTTCACATACCCAAAACTACTTATGAGTGCCACACCACTTCTTGGGATGTCTAGTAACTTCTTTCCTCTTACTTTGATTTAATTTTACACATTGAGGACAATGTGCATTTCAAGTTTGGGGGTGATTTCCTATTGTGTATTGACATGTTTGATAGCCTTGCCGGCCAGGATTGCTTGATGTTTAAAATTGTTATTGATTCATGATTTATGACCAATATGCTACTTGTGTCTATTTTTATAAAATACCATGCAAGATCCTAATTATTTTGTGGACAATAGTCATGATTGATTGTTGGTGAAGTTTGGGAATTGTTGAATGGTGAAGAAGTTAATGGAGTAGAAGAACTATGTTGTGAGCTTGTATTTTAATTTTTATCAACCTATCAAAATTTTCCTAATGATCTAAATCTCTTTATCCTAATGTAAGACAATTTTGGGGGTGGTCGACCCAGTGAAGGAGACGGTCTAGACGTGTAGTAATTCCATGCATGTTGAAAATAAATTTTGTGTGCAATGTATTTTTCCAAGTATAAGCTAAGTAATGACCGTATGCTAAATTTCTAAGTCCATTTTAATTTTTGCTTTGCATTACCCTATCTCGAAGCCTTTTTGACTCTAGTAATTAAACCCGTAGGAGTATCTTAAAGCTTGGTGCCTTAAGTTTGAAACTTAGGAGTCACCGGCCTAAAGCTCGCTACACGGGTCAATTAGAAAGCTTAATGAGTATGGTACACACACACACACACTTTGAAAAAAAAAAGAGCACATCATCATTGCATTTGCTTAATAAGTCTATCTCACTTCGTAACCTTTTTGACTCGAGTTATTAGGTCCGTAGGGGTATTTTGAAACCAGGTACCCTTTGATCTTAAAAAAATCGGGGAGTTGCCGACCTAAAGCTCTCTACATGGGTTATTTAGAAAGCTTAAGTGAGTGGGGAAGGCATGAGCATTCATCAAGTTAGTTTTTAGAAATCATGCATTTGTACTTGCATAAGGGCTAAGATTAATAGTGGGTTTGAATCACTTAGTACAAACTTGAATGTCGAAGCACTCATTTAGTGGAGAGTCAGTGCATTTCTAGATTGTCGAGATTTTCAGTAAAACGCACCCAAACTAGAGTGGAAAAAGAAAAGAGTGATTTGAGAGTACCCTCTAGAATTGCATCCTGGGAGAGGAAAGAAAAATATTTATTGGGGGATGAATGTCACGAGTGGGAAAAAAAAAAAGAATTGACACTAATGGTGGGTTTGTTTTGACTTGAAACCTCTTTACTCATCAATATTCTCGAAACTTAATTGACAATTGTAAATGACTTTGCACACACACACCAATCGAACATCGGATAAGCTAAACTTCTTTTTGGTAGCATTGTTTGGAATCATACTTTTGAATTGATATAAAATTTTACACTCATGAGAAATTTGTAAGTTATCTAACATTGTTGATCTATATTTCATGTTACTTGATTGCACTAGTAGATAATTTTGCTCAACACGAGCAAAAGCTCAAGTTTGTGGGTGTGATAAGTGTGTTTTACACACTTATTTTGCTTTTAAATCTACAATTTAATTGACAAATTGAGAGAATTTCTACTTATAAATTGTGTTTATCTTGTACAATTAGGTACAACCTCAATTGGAAAGAAAATGGACAAGATTGGAAAGCAATTGAGAGAAAAAAAATAGCAATTTTGATGTTCAAGGACCTAATTGAAAGAAATCAAAAGTTCGGGAACTCAATTGCACATCTCAGAAAGTTGGAGGACTGAAGATGCAAATATTTCAGGGGCATAGTTGTAATAAAAGTTTAAATTCGAGGACTAAATTGAAGAAGACCAGAAGTTGGAGGACCCATTGCAAATCACGGAAGGACAGAGCTGCAGGTGAACCACGCGATCGCGTATCTCGACTAGGTCGCGTTTGCAAAATCCGGCAAAAAACCAACCCGAGAGTTTTAAGCCTAACCACGCGATCGCGAGGCATTCAGCCACGCGATTGCGTGGTCGTAATTTTGAAAAATAATTTGGGCTGACTCGGTGCGACACGGTTCGGCCCAAATGCTGAGAACGCGGATCTACGCGAAAATGGGGGTTTTTAGGGCACTTTTTTGCTAGGGTTCAAAACTTTTTACTCAATTTTTTCATCCAAAAACCTTTTTCTCCCATTTTCTTCTTCTTTTCTTTTCTTTTCTTTGTTTTTGTTTTGTTTGTAATTTAGTTTGTAGTTTATTTTTGATTTCAAGTTGCTAGCACCTATTGGATCAAATAAGCAAGAAGTCAAGTGGAGATAAAAATCAAAGTTCAAGGAGTTTTGGGGCAAAAATCAAGGGAAGTGATTTATTTCATTATCTTGTATTTTTAATCTTTGATTTCTATATTTTGTGATATATTTTTGTAAACCTCAACTTTTGTGCAATATTTATACAACGAGCTAGTTGTTTTATGTTGGGATGATTGATGTAGCTTAACTTAATTTAAGTAATTTTAATGTTTTTTTTTATTAATTTTGAACTTATTTCATGTGTGTTTTTTATTGGGATTATTCCATGTGTTTGATTGATCACCAAATATATGTTTTTTGAAGTGTATGGTAATCGAGAGATATTGTGCATTTTAGAACAAATAACAAATGCTCTAGTTTCTTGTTAAAGATAGAGATATACCTTAAACCCTAAATGATTCATTGAGCTATTTTAACAAAGAGTTAATAAAATTGATTGAGTTTTAATCGACATAGAGATATAGTAGGTTAAATCAATTTATTAGGGTTAATTTCACTCGAGAGAGGTAATTAGCTAAACTTGAAAAATCGGGTCCAATAATGTAAATGAGTAATTTATTAATTTGCATGTGTTGAGAAATTACTTAAGCGAGATTTAAGTGAAATCAAGAATCTCAACTATTTTATCTTTCGTTTTCCTTATTTTAATTTGGTTTAAAATTAGTTTCGTTAATTTAGAATTGTCAAAAATCCATCTTTTAATTGTGTGTTTCATTTGTTAAGATTAAATTAATTAGAGTATAATAGAGTTTACATTCTTCGTGGGATCGACAACCCGAACTCAAAAAGTCTACTTTATTACTTGTAAGCGACTCGTGCGCTTGCAGTACACTATTTTGAGTGAACAGCTAGGCTGTCTAAATTCTCCCACATTCTGCAATTAGACAAAGTAAATTGGTTCCCAGGTATGTTCCAATCATCAACTCCACATGCTAGAAGTATCTCATTAAATTCCTCCATGGATTTGGGATTAGGAATATTGCCCTTCTCTTTCATCACTTTTGAGTACAGCATTAAAGTCTCCCCCTATGATCCAAGGGGAATCCAAACTCTCAGCAACCATCATAACATTATTCCATAATACTATTTAACTATACGTGCATCTAATGTTTCGATGTAATTGTCACAATATAGCCAACATCGCGTAAATTTTGAGGTACACTAATGTTTCGAGGTTGTCACAATACGGCTTATTTTTCCCCTTATTGTGTCCTGTACAATTCAGTAAGAATCCCAAAGGGAAGTAATAACAAATTATTTCTTGAAATTGAGATGGAAAAACTGGGAGTGGGGCATGAAATGCCCTATTCTTAAAGTCATCCCATGTTATGTGAATGAAATTTGTTTCTGATTCTGAGATTATAGCGACAGAAATAGCAGCTGTGCATGTCCTACTAATTGTCAAAATCTTTTATAAAGAGTTGTCTAAGGAAATTGATTTTATTTATTTGTCCATCTTTATCTTTATTATTTTTAGTGTAGACGTTAGGGTTGTAGAGTTTGTGGCTGCATGTATGCTATAGAGAGAGAGAGAGAGAGAGAGAGAGAGAGAGAGAGAGAGAGAGCAGTGATTATTTATGTCATTTTATTCTTGATTATTTTAGTAAAATTGTATCAAATCTTAATTTCATTTTTGCTAATTTTCACTTTTATGTCCTTAAACTTTTTACATTATATTTTTCTACAATCTTCTATTATTAACAAATATATTTTCCTTGACAACAAAACAAAAAATTTGTCAGGATATAATAAAAAACTTATTAGATAAAATGTTTTTATCTTGCTAATAGAATATTTGAACAGGAATACTCATCGGTCACATCAGCAACAAGATGGGCTAACTAATTGAAATTAGATATAAGAATATGACGAAAAAACATTGAGAACAAAAGTGAAAAAAATAAGGACCTTCATCACAATTAAAAGTATAATATAATTAAAAAAAAATATGTCGTAAATGTGATATCCAAAAAAAAAAAAGAAAAAAATTGTTTTGGCAGTATATATATCCATTTACTAATAATATCACATGGTGAATTGAAAAAAAGTTTTAAGAAACTTTTAATGAATATACAAAATAATGAAATCCTAGTTGATAAATGATAAAAGTGATGATGATCGGAGAATGTCTACAACTGTCAATTTACATAACTATTTTGAGAGACTCGAAAAATGACGAAGAAAAATAGATTTATAGTTTCTAGAAATTATGACCAGAAAGTATAGAAAACCAAGTTTTAATTATGCCATAAAAAAAATTATAGTCACCTCTATTAGAATTCATGCGATAAGATTTGACAATATTTATGTGGCTATATTATTTTTTCCGTTATCCCTTTACTCCACTTTACTGTCGACTGAATCCTAAAATTTTGAAATATAGATTTAGTGAACAAATGCAAAATAAATAAATAAAATAAAATAAAATAAAATTTAAGGGTAGAAAAACGCTGCCCGTTAGCACATGAAGGCCATGTTACCTTTGCCTGAAGTACCATTGTAAGGACAAAATAGCAAGTCAATGCGTGGGTTAATGAACCTACAAATTTGAAAGCAACCACTTTTAGAATATGATATTTCTTATTAGAAGTGTGATCCCCAAATTACAAGAGTTCAAATTTGGAGGGCCAACTTATGGCAATCAATGAACTTTGAGGATCTCATGTGCAAAATATGTGTTAAAAGGGGTTAAATTCTTGATTTTGGTCAATTTCTGGCAGAAGACTAAAAACTCTCTCTCTACACACTTCGCAGGCAGCATCTCTCTTTGGCTTCTGGGTTGCGATTTTCTCTTGATTTTTAGTCCCATTTTCCCCAATAATTTTGTATCTACTTAGATTAGTAATTGGGTTATTGAGTAGATCATTTTGTGGGTATTATTGTGCGCGATTGCTGTGATTTATTGCGAAGAACAGTGGCTGAATCGTTCGGTTCTTGGGGCTGAAAATTGTTTGTGATTCTTTGTAATCTTTGACAATCTTGGAAGGTTATTTGCTAGTGGAAAAGGGTTCGGTCCTGAGCCCCCAGATGTAGGTGTTATACACTGAACTGGGTCACCAAATAAGTTGTTTTGTTCTTTGATTTTTCGTTTATTTCGATTCTTGATTGTTTAATGAATGTTATCTGCATTAGTTACGTGAAATAGGCTCGATTCTAACCTAACAATTGGTATCAGAGCCACTATTGTAATTTTTGTGTTCTCTGCTGATTTTTTAGGGTTCACGATCATTAGGGATTTTTTCTGTTTTTTGGAATTAATTGTGTTTCTGAATTGGTATTGCACTGATTGTGTGATTCTTGTGAATTATTTCCAGAAAACTTCAAGTGGGTGAACTTGGACAGTGCAGGCAGTTTCATTCTTGATTAGTTCTTCTTGTCTTGATTACTGGTGAGATTGTTTCAATTCACCCCTTAAGAATTAAATTCTTGGTATTTGTTAGAATTTGGACATTTAGTAATTGTGTTTATTTGGCATGTAATAATCTGCATTTTTCTTGATTAGTTCATAAATTGTGAATTGTGATTTGTGAATTGTGCATATTATAATTACTTGGCTGCCTTGTTTTGATAAGGATTGTTGTTTAAAATTGAAAACTTATTCGTGAATCTTGAAATTTTTTCTTTGAAAACCTTTTCTGTTGATTTGTGAATTTGAATTATAAATTCACGAATGGCATCTAGTAGTCATTCTCCATTTGCCGAACCCATTATGGGATCGAGGGTCGAATTGTCACAATTCGATGGTAAGGGTGACTACTCGATATGGAAACAGAAAATGAAGGCCATTTTTGTAGCGACCCAGAATTTTAACGCAATTTAATAATTATTTTAATATTTAGAAAATCGTGTCGCTACTATTTCACCCATTATTTTGAAGTTAACGCCGCGACGTGTTCGTCTAGCCAAGTCAAGAAATAGTCAAGATTGTTCGATTTTAAATTAAAGTCCAAATACGTAATTCAATTTTATACCAAAATTGTACCATGAAACCACGGTTTCATCATCACCAAACTTTCACCACATGATGATAACATGGAACATGGCTAGATATACAAAAGCATGAAATGCACGCTGTAAAGTTATAAAAGAGAACAAAGAAAGACATGAAATCACATGCTGAAGATTGGAAAGAATGTGAGAGGAGCTGGACTGTAGGATATATATACATATACAATGAATCACTACCGATTCAACTCGATCGAAGCAAGCTGCAAAATGCCAAAATCCAACCAGAATCACCACCTCCAGCTCCAGTCATCAATTCCACTATTAACTCCAAGATTTGCCTCTGCAGTCACTGCAACCACCGTAGGATTTCACCAAGCTTAACCATCACAAAAACAGGATCCGCCTGCACCACCACTTCCAAAATCAGAATCGATCCCAAAATCAAAACCCAGAATAAGCCAAACCAAGTACTTGCATCACCTCAGACCACCACTGCGACAGATTAATCGCCGAAAAATCACGAAATCAAGCCTCGGTTGCACACGGTTTCGCACTCAAAACTCGCACATAATCCCTCAAATCTGAATCCCCATCCTGCTGAGCCACCCGTCGCACCTTACGCTTACGATTCGCCGGCGTTCCACCGGCTGTAGCCTGGACTTCACCCTCCGTCGCCAGCCTTCATCTCCTCTCTCGCCGTCTCTCTCTGATTCAATTCAGTGATAGTAGAGAAAAGAGAAATATATGTTTTAATAAAGTTTTCGGAAATTGCAATATTAGTCCCAAGATTTTAAATGATATTTAATTCAGTCCCTCAAGCTTTAAAGTTTTGCATTCCAACCCTTAAAGTTTTAAAAGAGTTTTAAACAGTCCTTTCATTTTTAAAATATATTATTTCAGCCCTATAGTAATATTCGTTTTAAGTTTCAACTCAAGTTTCAAAGATATTCATCTTAGTCCTTCAACTTTCAAAAGTATTCATTTTAGTCCCTAAGCTTTCAAAACATCAATTTCAGTCCTCAAATTGTAAATTATCAATTGAACTATATAATTCAAAAGACTAAGGTGACTTATTGGCTAAGACGAAGCGTACGGAGAATTTAAAGAAATTGAAGTCATTCCCGCTCAACTTTGCACTCGTCGGATTTAAGGTAGACTCGCCTCTATTAATTGATTTAAATTATGATTGTATGTGAATGTCACATAACTTGTGAAATTATGTTTTTATGACAAGTAAGTATGTCTTATGTTTTTACGAAAAGTAAGTATGTTTTTATGACAAGTAAGTATGTCTTATGTTTTTACGAAAAGTAAGTATGTTTTTATGACAAGTAAGTATGTCTTATGTTTTTATGAAAAGTAAGTATGTTTTTATGACAAGTAAGTATGACTTATGTTTTTATGAAAAGTAAGTATGTTTTTATGACAAGTAAGTATATCTTATGTTTTTACGAAAAGTAAGTATACCCTATGTTTTTACGAAAATGTTTGGATCATTGCTATGAAATCAATCTCACAAGATTGCTATGAAATCAATCTCACAAGATTTTTATGGGTCACATATGATATGTTTATGATTATGCTACGAGGACCGGAGTTTAGTAGCGCTACACATAAGAATTCTTGCCATCTAAGTTCGGTAAAATTCTTGTGTCTCCCTATGTTTATGAGTATTTCAATCCTATCCTATGTTATGATGAAAATGATCCCTATGCTTTCAAAAGAAAATTATGCTTGGTATATTTATGTGATTATATGTTGATATGTTTTTCAAGGATGTTTTCAAAGAGCCGGTATTTATATGTTCAATTATATTGTAGATTAATTAATTGGCGATGAGTCTACTGAGTATTTCATTTATGAAATGCTCACTACACTGTTAACAGTTTTGCAGATTTCGGAGACGGTGGCAAGTGATGGATGATGGTGGCAATAATCGATAAATGGTTTAAAGTTAAACTTTAAGATTTCCGTATTTTCCAAGCATCGAATAATTATGAGAACTTCATTTATTTGAGAAATTATGATATTGTAAATTTCTTTACAATATTAATGGTTCGGTTTACTATTCCAAATTGTTTCATAAATGTTATTATATTTTATCGACCATTACAGTTTATTTAAGGTTGCCATAAATGAAATTCAGTTATTCTTCCGCAAAAATATTATTCGAAAAAAAAAAAAAAAAATTTGATTAGATAATGACGTGGTGAACCGGGTATACGGAACTCGGGGCGTCACAATTTTGGTCCAACAACGAGTAGCGAAAGCTATTGAAGATCCCGATAATTTTTCTGAAGAACTTAAAGCTAAACCGGATCTTATTGCTGATATGAATGAGATTGCTTACAGTTCCATTATCTTGCACTTATCTGATAATATTGTTAGACAAGTAGATGACACTAGTACAGAAAAAGTCTTTCGCGTTGGTTATTTAAGAGATTAGGCGTCGGTTTTTGAGGCGACGCGTATGAAGTAGACGCGTAAAGTAAAGACTTTACGCGTCGGTTGTAAAACGACGCGTAAATGCTATCTTTAGGCGTCGGTTTTCTTAAAACCGACGCGTTTTCATTTTTTTTTTTTTTTTGGCACGAAATTCATTTGCCTATAGAGTAAAATACAATGACCCAGGTCACTGCAGGTCATGGCCTGCATTGGCCTGGACGTCACCTGCAATGACCCAGGCCACTGCAGGTCATGACCTGCAATGACCCAGGCTACTGCAGGTCATGACCTGCAATGACCTAGATGTCACCTGCAATGACCTGGACGTCACCTCCAATGATCTAGATCACTGCAGGTCGATCATGACCTGCAATCACCTAAACGTGGACTGAACATTTTCCACATGCACATCATCAAATATGTATATAATCGACATAATTAAAATAATGTTAAATAAATGAGAAATAATTATATTTACAAGATTGTTAATGTCACATGTAATTGAGTAAATAGAAGTTTGAATACACGTCGATTTACACACACCTATCGACGAAGTATTTAGCCCATAAGTTTTGAATTTCAGCAATTTCCTCCGTTGAGTAATACTCTTTAAATGCCTAGAAATAATCAAAATGAATTATCAGTTATTTTGTAATAAAATATGAAGGAATAATTAAAAATTATTATGTTCAATAACTTATACATTTTCCAACGACGGACGTTGAAAGTGTTCAGTGACTATCTCATACATATTTTTCATGACGTAGTAGCCACACTCAGAACCTCCGGGCTGTTGAGGACACTAAAATTTTCACAATGAAAACTAACATTAATAATCACACTAAATAGAATATGAAAATAATTCAAAGATTTGTAATATATTTTAAATATGTGTTTTCATACCTTTATTTTTAGCCACGTTGTATTGGCTCTTGTCCTAATGCCTCCTTATGTCCAGTATAATTTGAAAGCCCTAAAATTGAATTAAATTATTCGAACCAGTTACAAAATAAATAAATACAAAAACTAAGATTTTTATAAAAATTTTGGCAGAGTCTCCCCTATAAATTGAACTTATCCAACCTGTAAATAGACGCGTTGCTATTGAATCTATCACAACTTCTCAACAATCACAACATATATTCATCAAAGTGAAACCACAACTCCACAATTATTTCATGAAAATTATCATAACTTACGTATTCAATAGCGGCTTGATATCTAAGTCACGCTTAAATGCACTAGCTGAATCCAATAAGTACACCGTACTCTTCTGAGGAGAAATCACTAGCAACATCCAGTGGTTCCTACGTATTATGAACATGTAAATACAAATTCAAACATGTGCGAATCAAATTACAAAAAAAAAAAAAAATTAACTATTAACAAGAGAGAATGGTCTTACTCCTGAAAATACGGTGCTAGAATGAATTTCTTTGTTTGCATTGCCCTCATGGTCTCGTCCATATAATTTACAACACCATTGGCATTTGTTCAAAATGCCACAATACAACAAAAATGTTCAACCTCCACATATTCACTACTCAAACACAATAAATCAAACTTCAACATCATCAACCACTCCAAAATTAATCCAAAATCAATTCTTAATTCCTAAAATGCTCAAAGTATGATTTCATAACCTAACATTCCATGCATAATTTCAATATAATTCCAATAATTCAAATTATATCAATTAACTATTTGCAATACCAAAATTATAACATATATATATATATATATATATATATATATATATATATATATATATATATATATATATATAAACACACACATATACATATATATACACACTGATATATACATATATATAAACACACACATATACATATATATACACACTGATATATACATATATATATATACATACACGCGCACACACACACACACACACACACACACACATATCACACACACACATATAAGAGTAAATTTCTTACGAGATGGAGGCGGGTTCGTGGTGGCGTCGTGGTGTTGGTGGCGTCGTGGTGTTGGTGGAGGCACGGTGGTGATGGCTCCGCGCGCGATGTTGAAGTGTTGAGAGAGAGTGAGAGAGAGATATGCGCGGAATGGAATTAAATAGCGCGAATTTTTGAATTAAATATATTAGGTTTAGGCGTCGGTTCGTCGAGAACCGACTCCTAAACCCGGTTCAGGCGTCGGTTCATGAAGAACCGACGCCTGAACCGGAGGTTTACGCGTCGGTTCTGGTGAACCGACGCGTAAACCTTCGACTTTACGCGTCGGTTCACCAAGAACCGACGCGTAAAGTCGAACGCGTCGGTTCTTGGTGAACCGACGCGTAAACCTCCGGTTCGGGCGTCGGTTCTCGACGAATCGACGCTTAAACCCTTTTTTTTCGCGTTTTTCTACTAGTGTGAACATAAGACGGCTAGAGACTTGTGGGAAGCTCTTGACACCATGTTTTTAACTAAGACATTGCCCAATAAGATCTACCTTCTTGAAAAATTATTCAGTTTTAGAATGGACCCTGGGAAGGAACTAGAATCGAACCTAAGTGACTTTAGCATAATAGTGAAGAGTCTGGCCCATAATGATAAAAAATTTGACAACGAGGACTTAGCGGCGATTTTATTGAATTCGTTACCCGAATCCTATAGTGAAATTAAGAATGCAATAAAATACTCTAGGGACAAACTGACTCAGACTATTGTAATAGATGCTATAAAATCAAAAGAATTTGAAATGAAGAAAGAACAAGAAACTAGCCATAGAGTCATGAGCATGTTTGTTAGAGGTAGACCCGACAAAAGAGACAAGAACCCTCACTTTAAGAAAGGTAGAGGTAAATCTAAGAGTAGGTCTAAATTAAGAGAGAGGTTTAATGGAAAGTGTTACCATTGTGGGAAAGAAGGACACTTTCGGAAAGATTGACCTTATTTGAAACGAAAGCAACAAAGAGACCAAAGTAGCGAAGAAGCTAGTAATGCTGCTGTTGGTCTAGACTTAGACAGTCTACATGTCATGACCGTGACGGGTAATGACATGAGTGAGGAATGGATTCTAGATTCAGGATGCACATTCCATATGTGTCCTGTTAGGTTATGGTTTTACAACTATAAAGAAATTGAACCTAAGAAAGTGTACATGGGGGATAATAATACCCAGACCGTTATTGGCATTGGTGACATTGCTATTAGGATGCATGATGGCATTGTCAGGACCATGCATAATGTCAGATATGTTCCACATCTAAAAAGGAACCTCATTTCATTGGGTGTTCTAGAAGATGAGGGACATGTATTTAAGTCTGATAGGAACACTTTGAAAGTGTTGAGAGGTTCAATGGTTGTTATGAAGGGACCTAAGAGAAATGGGCTATACTACCTTGTAGGTGAAGTTGTGTCTTCACAGAACTGCAATTCCTTCACAGTGACTGAGAGTAAGTCTGAGTTGTGGCATAATCGGATGGGACATATAGGAAATAAAGGGTTGAAGTTCTTAAATGAACAGAAATTACTTGGAAAAGAAGTAATTGAACCCATAAACTTTTGTGAGATGTGTTCTCGGAAAGTCGCATAAAGTGTCATTTAAAGTTGGTTCCCACTGTTCTAAGAGACCCCTGGACTATGTCCATGCAGATTTATGGGGGCCTGAAAAACATCCGACATTCGACGGGAACAAATATTTCCTATCCTTAGTTGATGACTATTCTAGGAAGGTATGGGTATTCCCATTAAAGGCCAAACATGAAACATTTCTAAACTTTACAGTCTGGTTGAATGTTGTGGAAAAAAAAATGGATAGAAGGTTAAAAACTCTAAGAACGGATAATGGGCTTGAGTTTTGTAACTTTGAATTTGACAACTTTTGTAAGAAAAATGGGATAGAGAGACACAGAACTGTTAAATATACACCGCAACAGAATGGGGTGGCTGAGAGAATGAATAGAACCTTGATGAATAAGGTTAGGTGTATGTTGATTAGTTCAGGCCTAGCAAAAGGCTTCTGGGCTGAAGCTATTAGTACTGCAGCTTATCTTATCAATCGATCCCCATCGAGTTCTATCGATTTTAAGACTCCACAAGAGTTGTGGACCGGTAAACCCCCTGATTTGACCCACATTAGGATATTTGGATGTGCTGCATATGCACATCAGAATGAGGGTACACTAGTACAGAAACGGCTATTCGCGTCGGTTGTAAAGGGATATTCGCGTCGGTTGTAGCAACGACGCTTATGGAAGCGACGTACAATGTTCAGAGTTTAGGCGTCGATTGTGAATCGAAGCGTAAAACAACAAAAGGCGTCGGTTGAAGGGGCACAACCGACGCCTAAAACATACCAAAAGGCGTCGGTTGTAGGGGCACAACCGACGCCTAAAATATAACTATGGGCGTCGGTTGTGCCCCTACAACCGACGCGCATAGTACCATCGTGGGCATCGGTTGTGCCCCTAAAATCGACGCCCATGAGTGCATTTTATTTATAAATTCCTACATAAATTTTGACAGAATTTCTCCTATAAATTGGACTTAGCCAACCTGTAAGGGGAATCAAAATACCATAATAAAACTAAAATAGTCAACCTCAACATATTCAAAACTCAAAAAAAACTCCCAATCAAACTTCAACATTATCATCTATTCTAAAATATTCAACCTCAACATGTTAAAAACTCAAACATTTTTAGCCTCTTAATTATTCACTATATATGATCATATCTCCAAATCATTACAACATAATCATCTAACCTCACCAAAACATCCAACAAGTACAAAACATTTCAAATAATTCATTTGTAAATACCTCACAATCATTACTTATCCATAACTTCGAAAATCAAATAAAATTTTTTGACATTCTACAATTTCAATAAAACTCTAATAATTGAAAATTTGAATTTATACATCTACTTACTCAAAATCAATAATCTACATTAACATTCAAACTAGAGTAATAAATTCATTTAAATCAATCAACATATTAAATCATAAATAATAAATTCAATTATAACCTAAAGAAATGAAGAAACTAGTTTAAACTTAAAATATGAAAATGTGTGGGTTGTATGTATTGAAGCTTGTATATACACATTTGATGAAAAATCATAAAAAACTACTGATTTTATTATATTAATAAAATTATTTTATACTGATTTAATTTTAAATTTTAGAAAAAAATTACAAATTTTATAAATATCATCACCCAAAGAGACATCCTTTAAAGAAACACATTTGATGAAAAATCATAAAAGAAAATAGTATATAGAACATGCATTACATAAACGGCAATTTTATTGCCACTACATTTTAATTAATACACCACATTTAAAATATGTTTTTAATAAATACACCACAAAAAATTTACAATCACAACATTAACTCAATAAAAACAAATGAAATAATAAATAAAAAAATCCACATTGTGGTATCTCATCCACAAAATCACCCCACTAAATTCCAAAATTCACTGTTATCAATTTATTGATCTACTATCATCTTCTCTGGGCCAACATAACCTCATCCCCTAACCCCTTGCTCTATCCCAAAATTTAGATTCCAGGCAAAGCCATGGAGTAATGTTCCAAATTTATAATAGTACACATAAATTTTCATTCAATTTTTAAGTCTAATTTGCACAGAAATTCCTTACTTTATGGCCTAAGGTGCTTGAGTTCAATTCTCCACTCATCAATTTGCTAAAACCAGTAAAAAGCAAATGTTCAAAAAAAAAAAAAAAAAAACGAAAACTACTTACCGCAGTCGGTGGACGCAGCGAGGGGTGGGGCGGCGACGGCGGCGGCTGTGCGGCGTCGGTGAGGGTGGTGGCAGCTGGGCGGCGGTGGCTTGGTGGCAAACGGAGACGGGGGTGGGCGGAGGGGAAGAGAGGTGGGTAAAGAGAAGAGTTCCACTTAACCGGAAAGAGAGAACTCGTAGAGCTACGACTAGCTGAAGCTGACGGGCGTGACGAGAAAATAATAGTGGAGCGGGGGTGGGTCTGCTCGCGGAGGGTGGCGAAGGTGGCGACGGAGTTTGGGTAGGGAGGAAGAATGGCGCACGCGGGTAGGAGGAAGATGAAATTTGTACTGAAGAATAAGACCTAGCTGGGGATTTTAAAAACAGTTAAACGCGTCGGTTCTTACGTTGAACCGACGCCCATTATTAAAAGGCGTCGGTTCAACATAAGAACCGACGCCTATAATAGGCACATAGGCGTCGGTTCTTTAATCAGAACCGACGCCCATGCTGCGGCGGTGGCACCCGCGTCGGTTGTTTTATAACAACCGACGCGTTTATCTAACTCTTATTTACAATTTTGCCACCGCATTTTTATATGCGTCGTAAAACGACGCGAATAGCTTCTTTTTCTTGGACTATTTTGTACTAGTGGTAAGTTAGAGCCGAGGGCTACGAAATGTGTGATGTTGGGATATCCGGACGGGGTAAAAGGGTATAGGCTTTGGATGATTAGAGTTCAGGGTATTAAAATTATTATTAGCCGGGATGTAGTGTTCAATGAATCGGAGATGCCTTGTTTGAAGAAGAATGTTAAGGATGATGAACCTGAGGCTAGTAATGGGATTAAGAATGTAGTAGAGTTGACTACGTTGACTGACACCCATAATGAGACTCCTGAGCCTGTAGTTCCTCCGGTTGGAGAGGAAGAAGTTGCACCTGCTGAGCATGTAGGTGATGGGGATGTAGAACCCCATGTTGAGGCTGAACCTGAGATACCTAACCCTACAAATATTGATACCACCATACAAGACTACCAATTGGTTAGGGATAGAGAAAGAAGACAAGTGAGACCTAACCCTAGGTATGAAATTCAGAATTTGACGGATTTTGCCTTAGTTTCAGGTGAAGCTATTGAGAATGTAGAGCCGACTTCCTTTGAGAAAGCGATGAGTGGGCCTAAATCTGAAAACTTGTTAGAGGCAATGAGAGAAGAAATGAAATCTCTAAGTAAAAATAAAACTTGGAGTTTGGTCAAGGTACCGGAGAAACAAAAGATAATCCAATGTAAATGGATTTTCAAGTTAAAGGGGGGATTAAGTCCCAGTGATCCTTTGAGATATAAGGCTAGACTAGTAGCCAAAGGATTCACTCAAAGAGAAGGCATTGACTATAACGAGATATTTTCTCCTGTGATCAAGTACAAGACCATTAGATTGGTGCTTGCTTTAGTTGTTCAATTCAATTGGGAATTGGAACAACTGGACGTTAAGACTGCTTTCCTACATGGAGAGCTAGAAGAGGAGATATATATGAGTCAGCCTCAAGGCTTTGAGGTGAAGGGAAAATCGGACTATGTTTGCAAACTCAAGAAATCTTTATATGGTTTCAAAGTCCGAGGCAATGGTATAAGCGGTTTGATACTTATGCCATAAAATAGGTTTTAAAAGGAGTGAATATGACTCATGCCTTTACTACAATAATAGCAAATATGGAAGTGAGGTATACCTACTTCTATATGTGGATGATATGTTATTAGTTAGCCCGAGTAAAGGTGAGATCATGAAGATGAAAAACCTTTTGAAATCTGAGTTCGATATGAAGGACCTAGGAAGTGCGAAGAAAATCCTTGGAATGGTCCTTAAGAGGGATAGAACGGAGGACAGACTATCTATTACACAAGAAGGTTACTTGAAGAAAGTAGTAACCAAATTTGGCATGAAAGATGCCAAGTCCGTCTCAGTTCCTCTGGCTGCACATATGAATTTGTCATCACTTCAATCTCCCAAGACTGAAGCCAAGTACAAAGAAATGGAAAACATACCTTATGCTAACGCGATAGGGTCTGTGATGTTTTCCATGATCACCACACGGCCGGACTTGGCCTATGCCATAAGTTTCTTAAGCAGATTTATGTCGAACCCAGGGAAACCTCATTGGGCTGGGTTAAAATGGTTGCTAAGGTATATAGCTGGCACTACGAGCGTTGGGTTAGTTTATGAGAGAAGAATAGATAGATTGACTCTTAAAGGATATGTGGATTCTGATTTTGCTGGTGATAAAGACTAGCGAAAGTCTACTACAGCTTATTTTTTCACTTTAGGAGACAATTATGTTACTTGGAAGTCCCAACTGTAGCCCATTGTTACTCTGTCCAGTACAGAAGCAGAGTATGTGGCGATCACCGAGGCCGTTAAAGAGTGTATATGGTTAACTGGTATTTTAAATGAGCTTAACTTTCTACATGATATTCCTATAATATACACTGATAGTCAAAGTGCACTTCTATTAAGTAAAAATCCTTTCTATCATGAGCGTTCTAAACATATAGAAGTTAAGTACCATTTTGTGAGAGAGAAAATAGCCTCGGGTGATTTAAAACTTGAGAAAATTCATACGGATAGAAATCCATCTGATATGGGAACGAAAATAATATCTGCTTGTAAATTTAAATCTTGTTTATCAATGTTAAAGATTGATTATGGCTGAATTCCTTGTACAGGTATCGGGCGATGATGGTAAAGACCGAGCCTACCCACTTAGCTTATAGCAACCAAGAGCGTTAAAGATTGGAATTTGGCGATCAAGGTGAAGCTTATTGGAAGTGTGATCCCCAAATTACAAGAGTTCAAACTTGGAGGGTCAACTTATGACAACCAATGAACCTTGAGGACCTCATGTGCAAAATATTTGTTAAAAGGGGTAAAATTCTTGATTTTGGTCAATTTCTGGCAGAAGACTAAAAACTCTCTCTCTCTCTCTACACACTTCGCAGGCAGCATCTCTCTTTGGCTTCTGGGTTGCGATTTTCTCTTGATTTTTAGTCCCGTTTTCCCCAATAATTTTGTATCTACTTAGATTAGTAATTGGGTTATTGAGTAGATCATCTTGTGGGTATTATTGTGCGTGATTGATGTGATTTATTGCGAAGAACAGTTGCTGAATCGTTCGGTTCTTGGGGCTGAAAATTGTTTGTGATTCTTTGTAATCTTTGACAATCTTGGAAGGTTATTTGCTAGTGGAAAAGGGTTCGGTCCTGAGACCCCTAGATGTAGGTGTTATACACCGAACTGGGTCACCAAATCAGGTTGTTTTGTTCTTTGATTTTTCGTTTATTTCGATTCTTGATTGTTTAATGAATGTTATCCACGTTAGTTACGTGAAATAGGCTCGATTCTAACCTAACACTTAGCATCTCATGAATAAATTCCAACGTATCATAAAAAAAAAGTGAAAATCAATTCAAATTTGATTGATTATGTATATGGATTGGAAAAACTAGGAATCGATCAAAAGTTAGATTTAGTTACATGTCAAATATTGGAAATTAGAACCCCTTAAAAGTTCAGGTTTGAGTGAATTTATTTATTTATTTTTAAAACATATATCTGAGCATTTTTAAAATATAAATATTATGTAGATGACAACTTATTATATCATTTTCAGACTGATTAAACATTTAATTTTTCGATGTCTGAACAAAATAAAATTATTCATTGTCACATCTATTTAAAATAAACCATCTAAAGGTGTAGAAAGAAGGGTGGTGGCCCTAATACAGCTCATTCGCCCATGGAATCCAGGACACCAAAGAACTTGCGGGCATGTACCTTAACTGTAGTACCTCATCACATGTATTGCACAACGTCTAGACAACATTAATACCATCTTTATGATGATGGAATATATTGACACCATTGTTCTCTCTTACTACACGGTAACTAAATTAAAGAAAAATATTGTTATATATGTATATTCCCGGGAAGCATGGAAACTTCTGCGGACAAGCGTGTCGTTTCGAAAATTTTGAAACTCTCGAAAACTCATGGAAACTTATTGTGTGAATATCGCAATTCCAGGATATCGCGAACAAGTAGTAAAGTAAACTTTTTGAGTCCGAAATATCGATTCCATGATGACTAATTTATTTGTTATTTGCTTTGATTAATCAGTTCATAAACTACAAAAAATGGTGAAAGTAATTAAATGTGAAAATAAATAACTAAAACAATTGAAATGATTTGATTTTTGTTCTTCTAATGAATGGAAAATGTTGGGACATCACGATCATAATTTCGTTATCCTATTCAATTTCTATTCTCATGCAATGTTTCGAAAGTAGTATTTAATCGAATTCAAAATTTTATAAAAAATTCCACTCTCGAGTTTAAATTGGTTCTATCTAGATAGGTCAACCACATATCTCTATAATGGTCAGAATAAGCCCTAAATAGATGCATTCAATGTCAAGAATTTAAAATGATTACAACAACCACATTCATATATCTCTACCCTTTTGTTAATTGCCAGATTTTATTACTAGGTCTAGGTGTTAACTCACCTCTCTCGGATTATGAAAACAACCCACAAATCATCAAATTGGTGATCAAGCAATTGATGCATTAAAACTCAATAATAAAATCAACACATAAAACATTATGCCCAAAACATGATAATTGAAATTGAATATTCAAATAAAATCACACCGTTCGTCCAAACGAATTATTTAGCTACTCATACTATAATCTAAAATTATAAAATTATAAATTATAAAATTCAACATGTCTTGAATTAATTAGAAAGAGTTGAGATTCTTGCACCAAGAAAATCGAGCCAAAGCTTGAAAATCTCCAAACCCTAGATTTTGCCTATTGCCTTGTGCCTCTCTTCTTCTCCATTTCAGATCCCCATAATGATTTATTTTGGTCTTTATATAGGGTAGACTAAGTATTTCACGAATTTTCCAAGTTAGGCTCGCAAAAAATAGGAAAGAAATAAGAAAAATATGAAAAAAATCTCGAAAACCGGCTTTTCAGCCGGACCGCGGTATACAGGGCTGGAGGGAGGTTTGCAAACCACGGTTCACCCGTGTTTCACCAGTTTTCAAACTGTTCACTTCAGTCCTTGTTTAATTGCACGTCTAGTCCTCCAAGATTCCGACTTCTTCAATTTCATCTTCATACTTCGACTTTTATTTCAATTAAGTCCTCCCAGAATTGAAACTCAGGTCCTCCATCTTTCTACCACTTACAGATTGGTCCTCATACTACATATATTTGTATGATTTAGTCATTTTTCCTTGTTATGAGCCCAAAAGCATCTCAATTCAAGTTATTCCAAAAAAAAAAATGAAATAAACATAAAATTTAGCAATACCATATTCTAAAATACTCACGATAGTACAAATTTAAGACTAAAAAATAAATGCAAAATTGCACTTATCAAAACTCCACAAAAAATCGAATTAAAGCCACGTCAAGGGTAAAAAGTGTTGTACAAATCAGATATATAAAGAGTTGTCCACAAACACATTCCAACTGGCAAAAGTTGGAGATCCACAAACGTTGACAATGCAAATGTCACAGGTTCAAATCCTCAGAAGTTCAAATTTGCAAGACACTTTGTCAGTCTAGTGAGTGGTACCCAAACTCTAGTAAACTTGGAACATAATCTGCGATTTACATTTTCTATCAATCTTCAGTGTAGGGGCAGAGGAGCTCCCAAGGTTGGTGTTCATCCTTTTTTTTATTATTATTATTATTTTTTTTTTCAAAACGATAAAGAGTTGAATCTCAACAACGCAACTACATGTATGAATGGATGGAAGTTCAGAAATAAATTGTATTAATGACCATCTATACATAATTTACAATTTTGACATTTGTTTTTCATTACTTGAACGAAAGAGTCACCGGTCCAAGTAGATTATTAAATAACATTAGCCATGTTTGGTATAAATTACAATTAGATTTTTAATAAATTTTAATAAAAGTTGATAAAATATGTGTTTAAAAAATTGTGGATCACATAAAATGCATGATTATAATTAATTGTTAACTTTATTTTGATTTTAAAATTATATTTTAATCAAAATCAAACATGAGTTAAGTATTGTTTGACTTGTCTTACAATTTCTTTTAAAGAGGTTTTTCAAGATTCTGATAAAGATTGATAAAATATGTAATTGAAAAGTTATGAATTTAATGAGATGTGTAATGTCAAGTACACGTTATGCACTTTTTAGGACTTTTCTTTATTTTATTATTTATGGCGAATTGAGCTGATATCCAATTAATTTTTGTGTAAATATGATCAATTAGGTAAAAGTTCTGAATCATAATTGAAGTTGATTCGAAGTACTTAAAGATCAACCACGTTGTAATTGAGCATTTGAAAGTGTTAATGGAGAAATCAAGTGGAATTCTTGAGTTCCGGGAGCTAAATTCAACATTAAAAATGTTTGGGATTAAATTACAAATTAACTTTCAAAACTTGCATCTAATCAATAATGAATGATATTGACTAAGAAGATGATGATGATGATCTCATTGGAATATTAAGAGCCCATTGGCACAGTTGTTGTGAAGGAAGTACTTTTAACATTAAATTAAATTGATTGTTTTGTAACATATATAAGTATAAAAATGCTTTTGTATAAACTAACACTTATATTATATCTCATAGATAACTAAAAATTAAATAATTATTTCACATCAATGTTGAAATTTATATTAAAAAAAACATTTAATTAACTCATAAAATATAATATTTCACCATTTTCAATATATTCCATATTTTTATTAATTAATTATGAAAAAAAATATATATATTTTTATTTATTTTCAAAATATTTCAATATATTGTCGATAAGAGTTATAGAAAAAAAATATTTTGTTAATAAATTTCATATTTTATTAATTAATAAAATATAATTTCGTATTAATCAACAAAATATAATATTTGAATACAAGTTATGAAAAATAATATATTTTTTAACATATTTCATATTTTATTAATCAATAAAATATAATTTCATATTAATCAATAAAATATCATATCTAAATACGAGTTATGAAAAATAATATATTTTCAACATTTTTTCAAATTTTATTAATCAATAAAATATAATATTTTAATAAAAATTATGGAATATAATATATTGTCAATAGATTTCGTGATAAGATATTATGTATTTCATCTTTTTGTAAACTTTTTTTTTTTTTAAGCTACAAATTTGAACTTCTCTGAACAGTTAAAAAATTGTTTATCCAGTAAAAATGTGCATTCTCAATTACATCCAAACACCTGTATTTTTTATTAAAAGTACTTTAGGCCTTCTAAAAGTACTTTCTCAATCACAACCAAAAACCTATATCTCACCCAAGTGATAAATTAGACAAAAGAATTCGAGTTATCGTCCTACAGATATTGTAATTAATTCCTGAAATTGTGCCTATTCTCGGCTTATTTGAACAATCGAATTGAGATGAATTACTTAAACTAAAATAGAGATTTAAACTAAATAAAAGCAAATTAAAATATTACACAATTATATTTCCTAAATTGATTGTTTGTAAGCGTTGGGACATCTGACTTCACATTAGTCAATACTTTTAATTTCATTCATCTAGTCTTGTTTCTATTAATGGGCTCGATCGAATTCACTTATGCATATGAAATTCCACTCTTGAATTTAAATCAACTATACCTAATTAGTCAACTGTGTTTCTAGACAACATATCATAATAATTAAGTGCATGAAATACAAGAATTCATGTAGGGATTGCAATAATAATAAAAGTATATCGCTATCTTTTATCCAATTAACAAATTTTATTCCTAGATCTAGGTTGTTAGCTCACCTCTCGAACTATGAAAATACACATGATATCATGAAATAGTAATCAATTTATTCACACATTAAACATAAAATAAAATGAACACATGCAATTATAAATACAAAAACTAGAATTATAGAATTAAAAGCGTAAAACTAAGCTACATCTATTTTCTTGATCAAAAGTTTAGTTGTTCATCAATAAAGAAATAAATACGCAAAAATAATAACAACTACGCATGTAGAGTTTATCAAATTAACAGGAGAAAATGAATTCTTGCACCAAGATCTCACTCCTCGTTGATAATCTTCAATTCTCACACATTCGCCTTGATTTTCCTCCCAATATTTGTATGATAAAACCTTGAATTATGTTCTTGAAAGTATGTGTCAAAGTCTGGAAAAACTCTTGTGAAGGTCCATTTTTTACTACATGAAAGGTTGTATAAATAGGTGCATGAGAAACCTTAGGAAAATAAGGAGAGAAAACCTAAAAATCCCGTGTTGGTCCTGACTTCGCGTTGGGCCGGATAAGGGTGTGGCCGCATTGACATATCGACAGTGGTTCTGCTTGATTCGTATGTAGTAGCACGGCCACTCATTTGTATCGGTGTGGCTGCTCAGGCCAAAGTTGTGTAATTTCCTTCATAAAAATGTGTTTAAGTAGGTCCCTAATCTTTATTTGCCCATGACTCCTTCAAATTCTGATTTCATCCAATTGGTCCTTATACTTCCAAATCTCTTCAATTTACCCGATTTAACAATTAACTTCTGCAATTGAGCCCTCGATCCTTGATGTCTTGCACTTAGCTCCTATTGGCTTTTCCGGTTGACATTACCAATTTCCATTTTGTCCAATTTAGCTGCAATTATCGTAAAAAATTATCTTTTCATTACTTGCCTCTTTCATGTGATTGTGGGGATAATTTTTGATGTATAAACAATTAAGTATAACTTATTCAAAAAGGAAAATATAATATTCTAATTTAGAGATATAGAAATACACTTGCCAGAGAGCCAATGGAAGCCGTAGGAGGGGCCGATAGTTTTGAGAGATGCGATGACAGATATTGATGTGATCCGACTAGGCGTCGAAATTAGAAGTCGAGCCATTGGTGATACGACAATGATTTATGTGAGAAACGAAGCAAGTCCCATGTTAGGCCCGAACCAAGAATCAAACCGGATCACGTTGTTTCAAAAGGAAGAAAAAAGGTGCAGCCGGGGCTACCACGCGATCGCATAGTGAAGAGGATCGCGCGGTGCCATCAAAATTCCACCCGAGAGTTTCAGGCGACTCCACGCGATTGCGACACGTTTTCCTGGGCGATTGCGCAGTTGTGACATAAGTAGATTTTCGCGATTTTTAAATTAATTCCCGTTTTATTAATTATTAATTCTATTTTCCAACACTAATGCGGCTAGGGTCAGTACTAGGTCATTTTTTATTATATTATTCACAATTTCATAATTGTAAGACAGTTTTCGTTGATTAATGAATTAATTGTAAGAGAGTTTTCTCTTGAAAATGTTGAGGAATCCCTTTTTCTTGAACTTATCAAAAATTAAATCTTTTTGACATTCAACCAATGAACTTATCAAGGAATTGACAACCTCTGTGGCATTCACCAATCTTGGTTCATATTCCGCACTGTTCTCGCATCGTGAATATTGGGTCAAGGTTTTACTGTCAAATATATCTTTATTTTCGTTGATTATTTGTTGTTTTCTCGTGTTCAATTTGATTTAGATCGTTCCTAGGTTATTATTTTTTTTATTCCGCCTTTTCTTCATGCTCTCGATTGGGATCACGTCATCTGATATCAGAGCTTGGATCAATTTCAGATTCTTGGCTTTTCTTGGTTTTCGTGTTCTTCATAGTTTTCCTTGATTTGATCCATTTAAAAATCTCATAAAAATTCAAACTTGTTTATTTTAGTCAATTCTTATCCAAATTCAATCTCGTTTGTTTCATTGCACTCTTAGTTGAATTTCGGATTCAAAAAAAAGGAAAATTTCCAGAAAATCCCAAACTTCGAGAATTTCTCAATTTTTCTACTCTTTCGTGTCTTTCATAAATTCCTTTATTGTTGATCCTTGATTAGTTCTTGGGTAAAATTTGAAGGAATAGAAGAGCGACACATGAGCGAAAATACATGTGAGAAGAAATTTCTTGTGTTATTAAAAATTTCTTACAAAGAGGGATCTACATCATCATCGTCTGTGGGTGACATGAAACAACCCAAGACTCTGTATAGAAAAATTGAGCAGGGTAATGATGATATTGCAGCGATGCGGGCACAATTTGAGAGGTTTATGTTTCAGATGGAGAATTGAGGTACAGAATGTGATCAACGAACTCGGGATCAATCTCATAATGGTTCTCGGGTTAGGAGAGATAATAGGCGTGATGTTGATATGGATGATGACGGCATGGGAAGTGAGAGTGGTAGTATATCATCAGTGGAAAGTATGTGAAGGAAGGATAGATGAGGTAGGTATGAGAGGAGGTATGATAGGGAGCATCGTGATGCTAGGAGGCATCGAGGAGGTTGGGATGCTGTGGATGACGAGACTGAGAACATTAAAATGAAAATACCAACGTTCCAGGGTAGGAGTGATCTAGAGGGATACATGGTTTGCGAGACCAAGTTTGAACTACTCTTCGATTGTCATCATTATTCTGGGAAGAAGAATGTGAAATTGGCAGTGATTGAAATCACGGACCATGCACTCACCTGGTGGGATCAATTGGTGACGGGTAGGAGAAGGAATCTTGACAAGCCGGTGGAGACTTGAGTTGAGTTAAAGACTATAATGAGGAAGCGATTTGTGCTAACTCATTATTATAGGGATATCTATCAGAGGCTGCAGGGTTTGACTCAGGGAACAAGGAGTGTAGAGGAGTATCATAAGGATATGGAGGTGGCGATGATTAGGGCCAATGTGGTGGAGGATCGAGAAGCTACAATAGCGAGATTTTTTAGTGGGGTAAACAGGGACATTGATAATGTGATTAAGCTACAACACTATTTTGAGTTGGAGGACATGATGCACATAGCAATGAAGGTGGAAAGACAATTGAAGTGAAAAAGGGACAGTAAGACACTCGTCGGGGTCTTATCCTACATAAGAACGAAGGAGGGATCAAAATGATGAACATGACTCGAAAGGGAAGGAGGAACCTACAAAAAAAAGGTAAAAACTGATTCTCAACCTACTAGGGATAGAAATATTAAGTGCTTAGGTTCGGATCATATAGCATCCCAGTGTCCAAATAAGAGGGTAATATTTTTGCGTGATAATGGTGACATTAGTTCGGAGGTTGAGTTTAAGGGGATTCCTAGATTACAAGATGTTGGGGCTAGTAGTAGTGATGAGGAAAGGTTCATTTATGCTGTTAAAGGTTCGCTTGTTAATCGGCACGTCCTTAGTACTAGAGTTAGGGTGGATGAAATCGGTGAGCAAATGGATAATCTATTTCACACTAGATGCTTAGTAGGTGAAAAGCTTTGTGGTTTGATGATTGATGGGGGGAGTTGTAATAACGTAGTTAGTACAATGTTTGTTGAAAAATTGGGCTTGAGTTTGATGAAACACCCTAGGCCTTATAAGTTACAATGGCTGACTGAATCGGGTGAAATTAAGGTGAACAAGCAGGTTTTGGTGAGTTTTTTGATTGGTGGGTATACGGATGACGTCGTGTGTGATGTAGTTCCTTTTACATGTTGTCCATATTTTTTTGAAGAGGCCACAGCAACATGATAGGAGGGTGGTGCACGACAAGTTTAAGAATCAATATTCTTTTTGTGAAGGGTGGGAAGAAAATTATCCTTGAGCCTTTATCCCCTAAGAAAGCCCTAGAGGATCAATTGAAAATCAAAGGTGAGTTCAAGAAAAAAAAAAAAAAAGAGTATTGAGGCCACGACCTCAAAAAAAAAAGGAGAGGATGTAAAAGTTGAAAACAAGAGAGTTGAGGCCACGACCTCAGAAAAGGAGAGAATGAGTACAAAAAGAAAAGAGATTCCACCTACAAAATGAGCACGATTGAGCTACAAGGCACCATCCCTTGCAGTTAACCAAGCTAACAAACCCCTCCCCAGCTCTATAAGATCTGTTTTGCAGGTGCCTAAATCAAACCATGATCCTAAAAGAATGAAGAAATTCATTGGCACAAAGGAGCAGCTCAAAAGGCCAAAAAGGTTGAAAGAAAGCACAAGGCATAAGCGATTATCAAACCAACAAATACAGGAGTGACAAGAGGACTGGATCAGTTCTAGATTTGAGGTTGAATCATTTTCAAGAGAGGGAGGACGATGTGATCCAAATTAGGCGTCAAAAGCAGAAGTCGACCCATTGGCAATACCACAATGATTTACGTGAGAAACGGAGCAAGTTCCGTGTTGGGCCCGAACCAAGAATCAAACCATATCACGTTGTTTCAAAAGGAAGAAAAAACGTGTAGCCGGGGCTATCACGCGATCACGTGGTGAGGAGGATCACACAATGGCATCAAAATTCCACTCGAGAGTTTCAAGCGACTCCACGCGATCGTGCTACTATGATAGAAGCAGATTTTTGTGATTTTTAAATTAATTTCCTTTTTTATTAATTATTAATTCTATTTTCAAACCCTCATGCGGCTAGGGTTAGTACTAGGTCGTTTTTCATTATATTATTAATAATTTCATGATTGTAAGATAGTTTTCGTTGATTAATGAATTAATTGTAAGAGAGTTTTCTCTTTAAAATGTTGAGGAGTCCCTTTTTCTTAAACTTATCAAAGATTAAATCTTTGTGGCGTTCACCCAACGAACTTATCAAGGAATTGACAACCCTTGTGGCGTTCACTAATCTTGGTTCATATTTCGTACCGTTCTCGCGTTGTGAATATTGGGTCAATGTTTTACCGTCAAATCTATCTTTATTTCCATTGATTATTTTTTTTGTTCAATCCGATTTAGATATTTCCTAGTTTATTATTTTTGTTATTCCGCGTTTTTATTGTACTCCCTATTGGGATCGCGTTACATAGTCTGCACAATGTACTTGGGGGAGAACCGATGGAGGCATTGGCTGACGTTGAGTATAATTTTTTTTTTTGTTCAATCCGATTTAGATAATTTTTGTCTTTGAATTTCTTGGCTAAGTTGATGCATATTAAAGTGATGAACAAGTGGACCAACAAGTCATTTGGCGAGCTCATGGCCCGCATGAGGATAAATTGTGAATGGCCCAAACTATAAAAAAAGGTCATTTGACGAGCTTCTTAAATTGTTGAAGTTAACATTTCCTAATTTAAATCATTTGGATTTACACTACGAAGCTAATGAGGAAGTTAGGGTTGGGCTACAAGTCAATTCACGTCTGCAAGAATGATTGCGCACTATTCTGGAAGGAGAATGTCGATAAACCGATTTGCCAATATGCTTTGAAAGTAGGTGGACTCAGGTTGCAGGGAATCCGTCTAGTATGAATGTCCCACATAAAGTGTTACGTTATTTTCCTTTGGCTCTCAAGCTTAAGCTACACAAACTGTGAAACAGATGAGGTGGCACAGTATTGGACGTTCGATGGACGACAATAAAATTTGACATCTCGTTGATGGAAAAGCGTGGAAAGACTTTGATAAAGCACACCCCAATTTTGCATATGAGATTTGAGATATCCGACTAGGTCTTGCTGCAGATGACTTTAAATTGTTCGGAAACATGGGTCAGTCTTACAGTATGTGGCCAATAGTTTTGTACCTATAACCTATCTCCGTGGTTTTGCATGAAAGAAGAAAATTTGATTCTCACTCTATTGATACCTGGCCCTCGATCACTGGGGAAAGACATTGGTGTTTTCCTACACCCACTAGTCTATGAGTTGAACGAACAGTTGTATACGAGTCTTCATTTAGGTGATGCTAGAACAAATAATAGATTATTTAGAATGCGTGTAGCTTGTTATGCATTGTTTGTAATTTTCTGACCAGAAATAGTCTTTCTAGGTGGATTGGGCAGGGATACGGAGCACGTCCAACTTGCAATGTTAATATGCCGTCTGTATGGGCACTGAGAAAAATAGCTTATGTGGGACATCAGTTTTTTTTGGGGATCTACTCATCGATGGCGTAAAAGTCATGATTTCAATGGAAAACTCGAGACTGGTGAGCATTCGTGTTGATTTAGCTGTGTAGATGTAATGCGACAATTGAGTTCTGTGACAAGTGGAATTTCTATGAAGAACCCAAAGTAC
This sequence comes from Ligustrum vulgare, assembly GCA_963555705.1. NCBI lineage: Eukaryota > Viridiplantae > Streptophyta > Magnoliopsida > Lamiales > Oleaceae > Ligustrum > Ligustrum vulgare. The sequence goes on along the minus strand of OY743186.1, from coordinate 12,499,565 downwards.
GGAGGTCGTAAACGGAAAGGGATGTGAACGAACTTAACTGGAGAAAGAATAGTACTTTTATGAGTTACCTTGTTGGCCCACTATTACGTTGAAGCATAATCTCGACCTAATTCATGTGGAGAAAAACATGTGTGATAGCTTACTAGGTACTATCATACGTGATTCACAATTCTAAAGACGCAAACAGTGCACAGCGTGATTGAATGGAGTTATGTATCAGATAGGAGTTGCACTTATATCATGAAGTGAATCAAATGAAGAAGTCCACTACAAAATATACACTCACAGATGCTGGCCATTGAAGATTTTGTGACTTTATCAGATCAGTCAAGTTTCTAGATGGTTTTGCGTCGAACTTGAAAAATAATGTTGATCCGAGTGGCTGTCGCATCACAGACTGAAGTCACATGATCGTCACATCATTATGCAGCGTTTGTTGGCAGTTGGATGCGAGGCATACTTGAACAAGAATATCTCATCAACGATGGCTGAATTGTCAACATTCTTCAAAAATCTTTGTGACAGGTCAAGAAAGAAAAGTGACATGGAGAACGCAATGGAACAAGTAATTTTGATACTCTGCAAGCTTGAACGCATATTCCCTCCAGTATTTTTTGACATTATGGTCCACCTACTTAAGCATTTGTTAGATGAGGCAATCTAAGGAGGTCCTGTGCACATGTGCTGGATGTATCAGTTTGAGAGGTATCTTAAGAAATTGAAGGACTATGTCAGGTACCCAACTAAACTCAAGGGTTCCATTGTAGAGGGGTACGTTGCAGAAGAAGCTTTGACATTTTGTTCCAGTTATTTTGATGACATTGAGACACGTTTCAATCGACCCTAGAGGAATGAAGATGCTATAGATAAAGATAGGAAGTTATTAGTTTTCAAGTCGCAATGTCGTCTAGTTGGCAAAACAATAGTGACACTTGATCATCAAGAGCGAAACAAAGCAGAGTTTACATCCTCAATAATTTCCCTGGAAACGAGGTCTACTTGACGTAAGTATTTTACCTCAAAATAAATTTTAGTTAAACCTTCCCAATTTAGTTGTTATTAACTACATTGTAACGAAATTATATATATGTTGCATTTGCGTAGTGAACACAAGAGAGAATTGCATTCCCTTGATGTAGACAACGTTGACAAATTACACAGGAAGGAGTTCGTCCCATGGTTTCACATGAAGGTGCATTTACATTTTACATGTTCATGATTATTGATCATTTATATTATTATTTGATCAACGTTAGTTAACATTGTTGTTCTTTATGATAGATTTATAAACTGCATTGAGAGACCCCTTCCGCTATCACAATGGAAGTACTGGAGCTTGCATCTCGCTCTTCACATAACATCCAATCTTATCAGTCATGTATAATTAATGGTGTTCGATTTCTAATAGCTGATCGTGACATCTGATGCACCACTCAAAATTGTGGCATGAGTGTGCTAGGGACAGGAGGTGAAACATTCTACTGGCAGTTGCAACATGTACTTGAGCTTTCATATACTGGTGGCTTTTTAGTTGAATTTTCCAGATGCAAATGGTTTAGAACGTAAGGCAAAAGAACAAAAATAGACTACAATATTACAAACATTGACATTAGTGTCGAGGTATTTTAAGATGGAAAATTCATATTGGCTTAGCAAGCGCGATTGGTGTTTTATATAAATGATCCTCTACGGGGTCCCAACTAGCGAGTTGTCGCAGAAGTAAATCACCGGAGAGCTTGGGAGATACTTACGATAGTTGTTACCAAGATTGATTTTGTCCACGGTGATACATCAACGAGGTTTTCATTGTTTGTAGATCTGGGCCCATTAGAGGACATCAATATGCATCGAATGACCAATGGGGACATTGTGGTACTAGTGGGTGCAAGGGAAGTATAGTCAGCTGAGGTCAATGACAGGGAGACTGAATACGTTCATGACACTATCGAGAATCAAGTACAACAATGTATTGATTCATAATAGAATGTTTTCGACAGTCGTTACTTATGTACAATTAAATGTATAATTATTAAGGAAATTGATGGACTAAATTGCAATTTGAGAAAATGGTTTTCAATCAATTTGTTAATTTTACATTTTAAGCTTTTCAATTAAATTAATTAATTAAAATATTTTTTATTAATTATACATTTTAAGGTTTCAAATTAATTAATTAATTAATTATATTAATTATACATTTTAAGGTTTTTGATTAAAATATTTTTATTAATTATAAAATTTGAGAATTTTCATTTCGTACAGTTTGGCGCTACCCAGGTTGATGTCACAAAACTTGAAAATATCACTTCATTACGCTTTGGCAAAAATCAATTGACCCACTACTATCTCTAAACCTAAATTGCACACCACACCACGTGTAAGATTTGGTTACCAACTCCTCCGCTTGTCCCTCGTTGCTGATGTGGTCGGCCGTCGCCACTTTTTAACCTACCTCCTTCCCCTGTCACTCCCGCAGCCTCCTGTCTGTAAATATTAGCTGATCGTTAATCTAATTTGCATCTTTGTCGCAAAAGTTTCGATAAATTGGTAGTTTATTTCCTAAGCGATACAAAATATGATCAATGTTATGTCCCATTGAGGGGATGGGGGTAATCAAGACCCCGATAGAGTCGGATGTCGCTTGTCGCCTCCCCGCAAGTCAGGTACTATTTCTTTTAAGTACATTTGATCGTTTTACTTATCAAATTTTTTTTATATATGAGATCTCAATTATATAATATCAACGTGTTTTATTGACTTACTCTCAACACCCCTCCAAAAAAGGCTTGGCAAGTCTCAAATGCTCAAGCTTGAGAAGCGGTTCAAGGACAATGGAAGTGTTCCACTGCCAATAGAGTTCGACTTGAACACGGAGAGAATGATTCGTTTAATTTGTCCAAATGAGCCAAAGTTTATTCAATTTTTCGGGATGACCGCATGCCAGTTCATCATCCCCAAGTACATGGGATGCCAACACATCTAAATGAATGCGTTTGAGCGAAAGTCAAGGTACGGCATATTAAATTTTTTTAAATTTCACCATATTTTAATTATATAAATTTTATTAAACGTTGAAATATAAATTTTTTATTTTACATACATACTTCAACACCAAGGGCGATGTTCCACAAGAGAAATTCCCTTGGGTTGATATGGGTGTTGACAAGAGCGCCGCTGAGCGATATAAAGACTACAAGTCCAAGACCCATAAACACTACAAGAGACACTACCGCATAAAAGCCCTACAAAGATATTGACATGGTGAGTGGGGTAACTGCGTGGACTTATTCGAGAGCGCATCATTCAAGGTAAAATTAATGATTTATATTTTATTTATTAATTTATAATTATTTTCATATTTCATTTATAGTTATTGCTTCATGTTTTTTAGGCTACGTCTTAGAGGAATGAGGGCAATCGAGGTAGGACCCCATACCAAAGCTTGCAGGGGTCCAAGGGTATTTTCGTAACGTGCCATGCTAATGTAAGTACTTAATTTCAGATACTATTTATTTTTTATTTATTGTTGTCTTTTACTGATTGTGATTTATTACTTTGCAGAGAAATTATGAGTCAAAAGAGTGGGCTTCCATTTCGGATACATGGAAGTCTAATCAAACTCGACAGACCAACCTGGGTGAAATCTGGGTCAGCAAGCAGGCCGAGGGCCAATACATAAGTATTATTTAATTTATTTGCAAAATTTAGTAGATTTTAAAATTTTCTCTTCTTTACCTAATTATTTTATTTTTTAATATTCAAATGGAAGAAGACAACTCCTCGGGGATGCAATTTGATGACCACAATGTCATCCAGGATGTGCTTGGAGAGCGGCGGGGTCCAATGGTCACGTTCGTGGAATTGGTCGGACGTTCTTCGGTATCTCTCAGTTGGCATCATCGACTGCTACTTCAGCTTCTACGAGGGAGTCTCCGTGTGTGGCAGAGCTTGAGCAGTTAGTTATGACCCAGACCGGTCATATGGTTGATTTCCAGTTTGAGCTTAATGGACTTAATGCAATGTTGGCGCAAAATTTACTAGGACTAACATTGGGGTTAAATACGACGTCAGCTAGTGGTTCCAAACAGTCGGCTCAGATGGATGGGGATGATGACAATGAATATTACCAAAATGAGGACGACAACGACTTAAACTTATAGGGTTCATTTTTATAAGTTTTGCATAAAACAACATTTCGAAGCGTATTTGGTTGTTTAATATAATTTGTTATTTGGTCATTTTTTTATTCATATATTTCGTTAAACATAATTAATAATATATTCGATATTCATTAGATAATAAAATGGAAATTTTTTTTTAAAAAAATATTAAGTTTAGCGATGACTAAGTTGTCACTATGAAATAAATGTAGCGACGACAATCGTCGTCTTTATAGTGAGACATTTAGATATGACAGTTGTCATCTCTAAAGGTTGGGACGAAAAATGTCGTCTCTAAAGTCGACCTACTGCAATCACATGTTAGCGATCACTTAGTCGTCGATGTAGATTTAGAGACGACTTGTGCCATCACTAGATAGAATCAGCAACGGGCCTACATCGACGGCCACTTGTAACGTTGTTGTCTTCGTAAATAATTAATAGCGACGAATAAATGAATTTCAGAGACGACTTTTTGTCGTCTTTGTTGACCGATATTCTTGTTGTCAAAATGAAGGTGTTGGAAATGGGTTAATTTGACAAAACACACGGGTAGGTCCCAATATCTATTTCATGCATGTGAACCAAAAATTAATGGGCATATTGATAAATACGAGCATAATTGAATATTTTATTTATTAGAAAAAATTGAAGAAAGTATTTTGTGTTTAATCTAGGAGATCTTGATCTATCCAAGAATCCCCAGAGGAGTTGAACGGAGCTGCGCGAAGTGAGAACTAGAGCTTAAGAAAATTTAGACTGATTTCAAAGATCCAACTTAGTAGCTTGAAAATTGTAGTTTCTAAATTCATTAAGTGTAAACTAGTCTTTTGGTAATTAGAAGACCTTAACAAATTAATATTTTGACAAAACTATTTTCAAAAATCTCCTCCTTAGAGATAGCCAACTTCATCTCTCAAATTCATGGCAATACCAACCTCACAATTTGCTGTGCACACTTGTCATGGTTGGAGCTCAGTTGTAGATGAACTTCAATCAATAATAGCAATACAAGCAAAATCAACAACACAAGGTAATGAAGAAACTGAAATTGATGAACATAAACTGAATCTATGAACTCTTTTGCATTTCATATATTGATAAGATCTATTACAATGTAGGGGAATATAAAGGTTTCTGAAATCAATATTGACAGGAACATAAAAATACTTTTGTGTTTGAAGATCAATTACAGTAAATGAAATAAGGAGACCCAGAGTATGAGATGAGAGAGGTATAGAATCAGGGATGAGAAAGAAGGAAGAATAGAATATGATGGAGATAGAAAGGAGGGAGAGGAGAACGTGAGAGACAAAGGAGGGAGAGGAGATCTATTAGGCAACATATAGAATATTTTTTTTCTCCCCTGATTTGCTATTGTTTGGTTATTTATAGATTGTCTAGGAATATTCTAGAATGGCTTAGGTGTAGGTGTGAGTATAGTTTGTTGGTGTAGGGTTAACCATGACAAAGCACCCCCTTAAAAGAACCTTGTCCTCAAGGTTCGAGTGGTTAATATAATCCGAAGATTTTCGAGGTGGTTGAAGAAAGACAGATTGTTGGAGAAAAATCGAGTTTACGTGAGTTGTTTGATGGGGTTGATGGTTATTGAGTTCAAAAATTGAATTCAATTTTGGACTTGGGCATATAAAGGAAAATGAATTTGTGTGTAAGTGGGCATGTTGAATCAAAATGTTCTCCAATATCTCTTGCTTGGCTGCTTCCCAAACTAGGCCCACATCAAATAGATTCTTCAATCTAACTTTGACATGGTGAAACAAATTAGGCTCGAGTAATTCTCCCAAATTAGGCTTCGTCTTCCCTGTTGCGAGCATCTCCAATGGGCAGCCAAACTTTGAGAACCTCTTTGCATCAGTTAATTGCTTCTTATGGAGGTTCGTGAAAGCCTTGTGATGCTTTGGAATGCCTTTTTCTTACGATGTTCAACCAATATTTACCAATCTTTTCCATTTCCTCCCTCTCGATGGCGGAAAGGTCTTTCTTCACCTTTGGCTTTTTGGGTAAACTGTGTTCAATAATCTCATATGTATCTCCTTTACCTAACACCTTCACATAATAAACCTGTAAGACACCACCTTCCGAAGAGATAGGTCGTTGTATCCGTCCAGTTGCTGTAACGCCCCGAATTCCGTGAAACCCGTGACACCACTTCGTCCTTTAAATCTGACTTTATTGCGGAAAATAAATTTTATTTTTAATCGTCACATTCATTATTAGCGGAAACTTAATGAGATTAAACTATAGAACAATTCATAAAATGGGGGTCTCAATTGTTTAAATGAAATTAACGATAAATAATCTAACCATTTACATTCATAAAATTGACTAAAAATATCATCATTTATTAAATTTTCCAACCCTGCCCTTTCATTCACCGCCATCTTCGAGATCTGCAAAAGCTGCTAAAAGTAGAATGAGCATTTCGAAGAAATACTCAGTAGACTCATTGCCAATAATTAATTTACAGAATAATTTAACACATACTTATGTAATCATACAATGACATCATCATGTGGCGGCGTGGAGCATGGGTGTAGGTTTGTGAAAGGTGAGAAGTATTGTGATAGTTTTTGGTGCTGTTTTGACATGAGGAGCCGGGGCTTGAAGGTTCAAAATCTTTGGTTTTCCGGCTGTAATTCGGCCGGAGTGGGTTGGGGTTGAGGTAATTTCATGTGTTTTGTTCGATTTTGGTTTTTTTTTGTAGTTTGGGCTTTCGATTGTGGCTTTTGGGTGAGGCAGTGGCAGTCGAGCATGGGGTGATGTGGTGCGTTTGGAGTTGTTGTTAGGTTGGGAGTCATGGAGGTGGTGGCATGGTAGTGTGGTGGTGGCATTTTGGATTCTGGAAGTGGGCATGGGCAGTTCTAAAGAGGTGGATGAAGGCAGTGATGGGCGACATCGATTGAGGCAGTAACTGGTTTGGTGGCGCTGTGACTGCTGGGTTGTGAAAATGGTTGATGTTCGGCCGTGGTTTGATGGATGGGGCTGTGGTGGTTCGATATTACAGATTGGAGTGCTGGTTCAAGAAAGTGGTTTGGCAGTGACACGGTGGCTGGGTTGAAATTGTTTCGTTCCGGTTTGTGTGTTGATTGTGAAGTTGGAGTTGTGCAGATTGTGGATAGTGTAGTGTGAGAATGAAGATGGGAAAGGACTACCTTGTGCTAAAATTCTGTGGCTCGACGGTGGTTGTTGGTCTGGTTGGAGGTGATATGATGGAGTTGTAATATGCATTGCTTGTTTGTAGTCAGATTGGTAAGTAAGGAAAATGGTTATCGATGGTAATTGGGGAAGGATTTTGGGGTTGATTGGGAGAAATTGCTGAGAATTTTGGAAGTGATTTAGCTAGCTGATTAAGGAAAACAAACAAAGTGAGAATGGAATAAAAGTTGTTAACTGAATTGGGTTCCAAATTGATAAATTAGGGCACTAAATTGATTCTTGGTAACTGGACGTGGGAGGGATTTAGGGAGAAATTTGAATAATTGATTCAATTATGCAAGGGATACGATATGGATTGAAGGTAAAAAAAATCGTGAAGTGAGAGTGTTGATGAATAGGTTGGGCTCTATTTTGGGCCAAGGGAGTTTGGATTGGGCTAATTTGGGATATGACAATAAACAAAAGATTAGAAGTTGGGCTTAAATGTTTGGATCTAAAATAAATTAAAATTTGGACTTAAAATAATTTGAATCCAAATAAATTGAAAGTTGGACTTTAAAAATAAATAATGGACTTGGACATCATTTAATAAAATTTGGAATTGTAATAAGATAAATTTAAAATAAATTTCATTTCATTTCATTGGCTAGACGATCACACTTCTAAAATAAATGATGAAGCTAGTTTTTTTATATTGTGGAGGAACCCTATAAGTGATGTCATCCCCATTATCCAATAGGACATGTTCATAATTTGGTCTAATAGCATCTTATTGAAGTCCGAACTCTGGCTCGTGATAATTTCCAAACTTCTTTATATGTTCTCCAAGCATTGCTCTGTATCACTCTTCTGTAATGTGAGGACTATAACTTCTAGCCTCATCTTGCTACTATTAAAAGGTCGTTGGTTCTTCTTTAATCCCTTTTCCGACGTTATTCCATTACTGTGTTTCCCCATTTCTGTACCAGTATATTGATCCCTAGTCTTTGACATTTCTCCTCTCCAAGGATCACATCGTGTAGCATTCTGCAAACCAAATAATCAAATTTTCTTGACTGGACCTCCACTGAATTTGGTCCAAAACTGACCTAGACGGGTTGAATTTCAACATGTTCATCCAGTTGTTGGGCCATTTTAACTCCAGGATTACAGTTTTGATTTTGATCAGAGCCCATCAGCACATATCTCAACTTCTAGCCACATGGATTTCTTCAATTAAGGCTATTCACAAGATCAACTCATGGTTCAAACTCGAATTCAGCCCAGCAATTCTTGCTCCAAATTCATTTGTTCATCGAGATTTGAGAATAAAAACCAGGCCGATTTATTTTGAGGCTGCATGTATGGAACCAGAGATTGATTTAAAGCTTCATGACTGCGACCTGTCAATGGAGAGAATTCAACCGCTCTTTTCTTCAAACTGCATGGGCCAGATGTTGATGAATTACATTGCAGATCTTGAAAGAGCCCTAGCTTTGAAGACTCTAGCTCCAGGTAAAATTTTTCCGACTCCTCAAATTCTTCCAGAATCTCAATTATTTCTTCACTAGACGACTAGTTGCAATCCCTACATAGCCCAATGATTTCTAAAGTTTTTCCTAACGTTTTTTCTTTAGAGGACCGGATGCAAATCCTCTCAATCTCAGCTTGTTCTTTCATGGAAAGTGATTTCCTTCCCGTCATATACTCCATCATCGAGATCATAAAATCATATTTCTTGTTCAACTTGTCCATCATGATTATTGTCTGATCGCTGATATCACCAATATTGTTTTCCCCAGATGGAAACCTGTAACTTCCCAAGTTTAAGAGTCTAAAACCTAGGCGTGTCAACTTCCATTCACATTAAACGCGGAATTTAATCATTTACACAACTAAATTGTTCATTTATCTATTATAATTTTTTAGCGAAATTTCGGCAGAGTCTCCTCTATAAATTGGACATAGCCAACCTGTAGTGGGACATCAAAAAAAACCATTTTTAAATTTAAAACATCCATCACATCTCAATCACATTCGTCATCGCCAAAACCAGTTCATGCATTTCCCAAACTCCTCAATCATAAGATTATCCAAATTATCAAAAGACATTGACAAGTGAAATAAGAACTAATTTAACCTCTGATACATTATCCATACTTAATCAAAACGAGCTTCAACCAAACCATTATCAATAATAATGAATGAAGGAAATAATTTAAATGATAACTTGAATAAATTTAACTTTATTAATTAAGGCGACGATGGGTACTGTCGGAGTCAGCCGCCAAGTGTTCTCCTCTGATCATCTAACTTTCATCACCTGAAATATGGGGAGGGATTGGGGTTAGCTAAAGCTCAGTAAGTAAACTTTATGCATGAATGCATGCTTATGACATGAATGCTTTAAAAATTCCATGTATGTATCCCCATTGCTGTACTTTCCAGAACATTCAAACATTTCAAACTTTCACTTAACATTTCAAAACTTTCACTTCATTTCCATCGTGAGCTCACTTGGTGTAACTTCTAGTCAATCAGAATACAGTGGGCAATTACTTATTTGGAACTAGATTAACATTCACATTTCCACCGCAAAGCGGTTTAAGATTCACTTTCCCACCGCAAAGCGGTTTAACAGTCCACCGTAAACGGTTGAACATTCCGTCGCAAAGCGACTTAATTCGGGTACGCCGGTCCCCCGCGCCCCATTTCTCACTCGCAACTTTCATGAACTAGAAGTACACCCATTCATTCTTAAAAAAAAAAAAAACTTGGGATACATAACTTTTGAACAAACTTGTACTTGACACATTTCTTTCATTTAAAAACAATTGAATTCCCAATTTCGATGCCAATGCATGCTTGATGATGCAATGACATGGTAATGTGCATGCTTAAACATTCTTCTCAATAACATATGCTTTCATAAAGTAAGGAAATTCATCAAGGCAAGTAAGTTGCACGACAGTCATTTACACATAACTTTCACATTTACATTCAACTTTGATGAAAATAGGGGGAAGTTTACTTACATGCAGTCCTTAGTAATTTACCGTTTCTGAATTTGCAAGTGGAGGAGCCTCGGCTGCTCGTTACGTCAATGTACCAAAATCCTAGTTGTATATTCATTCAATAAAATATACTTTTAGTTCAAAAATCACGTTTAACTCCTAAATGAGGTTGAGACTCTCATGTGACTTACAATTTAACTCAAACGAAGTTTTAAGTCAAATCAAATACCTATCATGCCACATTTTAAACATAAGATATGACTTCAACGTGAACTAGAAAATTTTCTTGTCCTTTTAAATACAGCTCAAACAATTATATCTAACTTAAATCACATACTAAATAACAACTCAAACCATTCATGAGGTTTTTCCCCAATCTGATAATTAACTTCCGTTATCATAATTAACAAAAATTTACTTAGTATATACAATACCAAACATCCCAAATCAATAAATTCCAAAATTTTCGATTCCGATTTAAAGTTCCAATAGTCTTTTAAATTTGAAAATTTACACACAAAAATCCGAAAATTAACACACACGCCCTTTACGCCATTATTCCTAAAATCTGTGAACACATACAAATGATAGTATAAACATACTCATATGCACATTATATATATATATATATATATATATATATATATCGAATTTAAAAGCTGATAAAAATCTGAAATTCATCAAACTAACTCTTCCATTATCAAAATCTAAAAAATCCGTTGTGAAAATTTTACACCTATATATACATATACATACACCCAAAACTGAAATTAATTAATTAAATTTTGAAATTTTAACCAAGTTCGAATTTGAAGTTTTATAAAACACATATTCATATATTTAACAAATCTGAACCTCCACTTGGTTAATATATACATACATAATGATATACACATTCCCATACATCAATACTCACACACATAACATCATTAAATCCTTAATTTATGGTATAATTCGAAATCAAACACAAAACCAAAATCTGAAAATGTGAGAAAATACGTATATACTTACATTAATTCCTATATACATCAATATATACATATAATTCAACATATGAAATTGTGTATGTGTGTGAGCGGGTGTGTGTGAAACCGTGTGTGCGTTCGGTTTTTCGTGTGTGTGTGTGCCCGGTTTCGTGTGTGTGTGCGGGTGAGAAGAAAGTGAAGGGGAGAACGAAGTCTTACCGCCGGTGGGGTGGTGGTCGGCGTCGCCGGGAGAGGGTCGGTGAGGCGAGAGATAGTGAGAGCCGAGAGACGACGGAGCGAGGCGGAGAGAAGAGAGAGCGAGGAGAGAGAGAGCCCGAAGTAGAGAGCAGAGTGAGGGATTAATTAGGTTAGGTTAAGTTTTAAATCTTTTGGAATTTACAAATCAGTCCCTCAATTCTCCTCTTTTGTTTAAGTAAGTCTATAAGTCCTATTTACCCTCGATAGATACTAAACTTTCTCCCCAAGTTTCAAATTGGCATAATAAAATAGAAAATAACATGCTTAGGCAATAAAATAATTAATCACATAGAATTGCACGTAAATAATTAAAATAACCAATTTATAAACTTTCGAATTGGTACATTGATCGAGACGGCGTCCAAGTCCTTCCACTGCAAAATAATTCCAATTATAGACATTAAAAATTATCAATTTAAAATTTATAACAACATTAACATAAATATCACGTGGGATTTCAGAATTGCCCATAAAATAAAAAAGCGGTGTTACAATTCCTTACCCCCTAAAAAGAATTTTCGTCCTCGAAATTAAATCTTACCAACAAGTTGTGAATACTTGGCACCATTTCGTCTTCGCATTCCCAAGTAGCCTCTTCTACTGCATGATTCCTCCAAAGAGCCTTAACTAATGTAATCTTCTTTCTTCTAAGTTCCTTAATTACTTTCATTGGAATTTTCACAAGTGACTCCTTATACGTCAGATCCTCACAAAAATCTAATGACTCATGACTGAGACTGTGGGAGGAATTCAAAATATACTTCCTCAACATTGATACATGAAAAACATTGTGCACACCCGATAGCGTTGGTGACAATGCAACCCGATAAGCTAGGTCACCTACCCCTTTCAAGAATTCCAAAGGGGACGACAAAACATAGGCTTAACTTTTCTTTCTTCCCGAACCTCATAATTCATTTCATTGGAGCTACCTTCAAAAAGATCATATCGCCTACGGCGAATTCCATAGATTTCCTTCTTTTGCCCGCGTAGTTTTACTGTCTACTCTATGCAATTTTCATCTGCTGACGAATCTTTTCAACAACTTTTGCTGTTCGTTGTACTATTTCTGGACCCCAATAACTTTCTTTCTACTTGCTCATCCAAATGAACTGGTGATCTACACTTCTTCCTGTATAGTGCAACATACGAGACCGAAGTTGATAGTTATTGTTGTAGGAGACCATCAACCGACATTATCTCACTTATGAATCCATTCACTAACTTTGTATTTCCAGCCTCTCATAGAGTATATTCTAACGTCTCAACCTTAATATATATATTGAATGATCACATTCTTAAAACTAAAATCAAGAAGATTGACCAGAATAAGACTTTATAATCCAGCATTAGTGAAACTTGACGTCCATACCAAAATATACAGTAGAAATACTAAAACTTTGACAGAATCTTTCTGGAAAGATTTACAAAAGAAATCCTTTCTAAACATGCTGACATTTCTTTTAAAATCAAAGGATCAACTTAAATCCTGTAATCCATACTTATTTATTGTAATCAAGTATTCAGCATCATACACTCATCTTAAACTAAAGCCAAGGTACTAACTTAAAAATCCATGCTTTCGAAATCATCATAACAACAATACTCTAACCAAGTATTTTATAAATAAATCATTGACCTATCATCAATGAATAAGACTTTTGCGATTCATATAGAATTCCTCATCAAGTTTACTTAACCCAAAGATACAATCTAATTATAAGTAAAAGTCACACAGCTGACCTCAAATAATCATATCAATCTCTCTAATATTACAACATAATAACCATCATATCCTTCACACGAACCTTTTACGTCCATAAACTCACTAAGATTTTATATCAATCTCTCAAACTCAATAAATCTGGGACTCTGCCATTGTCACTCTTTCTGCACACTACTCCATAATAAATAATCATTGTGAAGTCTTATTCTCATTTTCCACAAATCCTATCCACAAGGACAATTGCTTAAAATTCCATTTCTTATTTTTGAATCAAGATACCATCAATAATAATCTCCACAATTTCATGGTATGTACAATCATAAACTTTCCTCCGATCAGATGCATTACTTCTGCAATACTTGTACAAATCTAGGACCTGATAAAGTTTCTTTCATCAATTTCATCCAACAATCTCTCATATGATATTTTAGTATCATCAATGAAAACTTAATGTACATCAGTGAATCATTCAAATTGCGATGAAAGTTGATTTATTTTCCATGACTGAGATTCATCTTTCTTCGAATTCCACTTAAAACCAAATATAGCATAACTTATTCATGGAAAGTCAACTTATTTCATAATCTCAATACATCGTCACCTTCAGTTCTCACCATAAGAGCAATCGCATTATTCCTTATAATTATCTCTGGTACCTTTTATATTCAAATGACCTTATGACAATCATCATTATCTCACATAATCCCAAACCTTCAATCATATGTCCCCAAATTCTCATTTCGAATAAATGGTTACTCCCTTAAGGCATCTCACCATAAAATACTTTCAATATCTCCCAATACTGATAACGGACTTTCCCAAATAATCATATTGCATGTAAATAACCAAATCTTTAACACGTCATCTACCTATCAACTTCCAAAATAAATCAACAGTATCATCACTTACCATCATAATTTATAATATTCTCCAATATAAGTGATCATTTCTCACTAATAATCAATAAGTTCCTCAAAATAATTAAAATTCTTTCCAATAATGCCATAATATTGTCTTCACTCATCTTTTCAAAATATGACTTGACATTTCCCAATATACGCATCAAGTCATCACATAACTTCATGTATACCTTGATATCCCAGAAAAATCAATTCTTAATTCCTTAACATAACAATTTCAAATCATAGTTTCCAATATCAATATCTCACTTCCTTCAATACATTAATTGGCTCAAATGACCACCCATTAGTCGTACTTATAAATATATGACAAAAATCATAATCCCAAAATTTCTTAGTTACAAGACCAAACAACATTATAAATTTCTCTCAAAATAGAGGAATAATTCACTTACTCAAACATCATATCCATTCCTTAATTCCCAATAATTAAGAATCAAATCTTTAAATCTCAAATTTCATAATTTTTCTCATAGAAGTCTCAATAAAATCATATCACTCATAATCTCAACATCTCATCACAACTTTATAAAACTGGTTTTGCCGTGTCTAAAATCAATTATGCAAAGTATCATAAAACCATCTTTCTTCTTCATGTATAGCTCCTGAGCACCCCATGGCAGAAAGCTAGGTCGAACAGAACCTTTGACCATGAGATTCTATAGTTGCACTTTGAGCTCTTTTAAGTTACGAAGGAGCCATCCGATATTATACCTTGGATACTAGAGTTGCGCACTTAATCGATGACGAATTCAAGTTCTCCTTTAGGCGATAAATCACAAAAATCTTCTGAGAACATCTATAGTCATTCTCGAATAATAGAAATTTGTTCGAGAGAAGTATTCACCTTAAACACTTCAATTATTGCAACCAGGTAGGCTTAATAACTCTTATTCATCAATTGACGCGCCTTCACCACTGATAATATCGAAATAGAAAGTTTCACATTTACTTCAACAAAGCGAAAATGGTTACATTTGAAGGTTTAAATACCATCTTAACATAGTCAGTGATTGAAACCTTATACCGCAATAATCATTCCATTCCTAGTATGACATCAAGTTTATGGGTATTCAGTGTTATGAGATCTATCATCTACTCCTTCCCATTCACCATGGTTGGGGAAATTTCTCAACGCATACTTTAGTTCAACAATTCTTCAAATGGCGTTGACAATATAAACCTGGTCTCCAGCTACTGAGATGGGTAAATCAATTTTCCTATAACTGTTGGACTATCAAATGAGTGGGTAGTCCCGAGATCAAACACGATAAGTGCTTAATACTAAGTTCGATGACTTCTCAACTTCTCGTTTGGACATTGTATACTCTCGATCCGATATACCATTCATATCCATTTCTTATTTCACAGAAAGATCTAATAAACGGCACACAAACTTTTAATAACAATTACTTTCTCACTTCCTCATTTACATAACCAAGATATACTAGTCATAATCACTGACAACATTCTTAACCTTTCACTTTCCGACATTACACATTAACATTCAAGAATTTACAATCATTGGAACATCAAAGAACATTTCATAATTTAAACAAAATTTAACTTACCAGATGATCGAGGGAGAAGCACTTGAGGCGTGACTTAGTACTCGAACCATTTTCAAATAAATTTTAAAAGTCTACAGAATCGTTTTTAAAATTCTTAGCTCTGATACCAAAAATGTAACACCCCAAGTTTAAGAGTCTAAAACCTAGGCGTGTAAACTTCCATTCACATTAAACGCGGAATTTAATCATTTACACAACTAAATTGTTCATTTATCTATTATAAATTTTTAGCGAAATTTCGGCAGAGTCTCCTCTATAAATTGGATATAGCCAACCTGTAGTGGGACATCAAAAAAAACCATTTTTAAATTTAAAACATCCATCACATCTCAATCACATTTGTCATCGCCAAAACCAGTTCATGCATTTCCCAAACTCCTCAATCATAAGATTATCCAAATTATCAACAGACATTGACAAGTGAAATAAGAACTAATTTAACCTCTGATACATTATCCATACTTAATCAAAACGAGCTTCAACCAAACCATTATCAATAATAATGAATGAAGGAAATAATTTAAACGATAACTTGAATAAATTTAACTTTATTAATTAAGGCGACGATGGGTACTGTCGGAGTCAGCCGCCAAGTGTTCTCCTCTGATCATCTAACTTTCATCACCTGAAATATGGGGAGGGATTGGGGTTAGCTAAAGCTCAGTAAGTAAACTTTATGCATGAATGCATGCTTATGACATGAATGCTTTAAAAATTCCATGTATGTATCCCCATTACTGTACTTTCCAGAACATTCAAACATTTCAAACTTTCACTTTACATTTCAAAACTTTCACTTCATTTCCATCGTGAGCTCACTTTGTGTAACTTCTAGTCAATCAGAATACAGTGGGCAATTACTTATTTGGAACCAGATTAATATTCACATTTCCACCGCAAAGCGGTTTAAGATTCACTTTCCCACCGCAAAGCGGTTTAACAGTCCACCGTAAACGGTTGAACATTCCGTCGCAAAGCGACTTAATTCGGGTACGCCGGTCCCCCGCGCCCCATTTCCCAATCGCAACTTTCATGAACTATAAGTACACCCATTCATTATTAAAAAAAAAAAAAAAACTTGGGATACATAACTTTTGAACAAACTTGCACTTGACACATTTCTTTCATTTAAAAACAATTGACTTCCCAATTTCGATGCCAATGCATGCTTGATGATGCAATGACATGGTAATGTGCATGCTTAAACATTCTTCTCAATAACATATGCTTTCATAAAGTAAGGAAATTCATCAAGGCAACTAAGTTGCACGACAGTCATTTACACATAACTTTTATATTTACATTCAACTTTGATGAAAATAGGGGGAAGTTTACTTACATGCAGTCCTTAGTAATTTACCGTTTCTGAATTTGCAAGTGGAGGAGCCTCGGCTGTTCGTTACGTCAATGTACCAAAATCCTAGTTGTATATTCATTTAATAAAATATACTTTTAGTTCAAAAATCACCTTTAACTCCTAAATAAGGTTGAGACTCTCATGTGACTTACAATTTAACTCAAACGAAGTTTTAAGTCAAATCAAATACCTATCATGCCACATTTTAAACATAAGATATGACTTCAACGTGAACTAGAAAATTTTCTTGTCCTTTTAAATACAGCTCAAACAATTATATCTAACTTAAATCACATACTAAATAACAACTTAAACCATTCATGACGTTTTTCCCCAACCTGATAATTAACTTCCGTTATCATAATTAACAAAAATTTACTTAGTATATACAATACCAAACTTCCCAAATCAATAAATTCCAAAATTTTCGATTCCGATTTAAATTTCCAATAGTCTCTTAAATTTGAAAATTTATACAAAAAAATCCGAAAATTAACACACACACCCTTTATGCCATTATTCCTAAAATCTGTGAACACATACAAATGATAGTATAAACATACTCATATGCACATTTTATATATATATATATATATATATCGAATTTAAAAGCTGATAAAAATCTGAAATTCATCAAACTAACTCTTCCATTATCGAAATCTAAAAAATCCGTTGTGAAAATTGTAAACCTATATATACATATACATACACCCAAAACTGAAATTAACTAATTAAATTTTGAAATTTTAACCAAGTTCGAATTTGAAGTTTTATAAAACACATATTCATATATTTAACAAATCTGAACCTCCACTTGGTTAATCTATACATACATAATGATATACACATTCCCATACATCAATACTCACACACATAACATCATTAAATCCTTAATTTATGGTATAATTCGAAATCAAACAAAAAACCAAAATCTGAAAATGTGAGAAAATACGTATATACTGACATTAATTCCTATATACATCAATATATACATATAATTCAACATATGAAATTGTGTATGTGTGTGAGCGGGTGTGTGTGAAACCGTGTGTGCGTTCGATTTTTCGTGTGTGTGTGTGCCCGGTTTCGTGTGTGTGTGCGGGTGAGAAGAAAGTGAAGGGGAGAACGGAGTCTTACCGTCGATGGGTTGGTGGTCGGCGTCGCCGGGAGAGGGTCGGTGAGGCGAGAGATAGAGAGAGCCGAGAGATGAGGGAGCGAGGCGGAGAGAAGAGAGAGCGAGGTGAGAGAGAGCCCGAAGTAGAGAGCGGAGTGAGGGATTAATTAGGTTAGATTAAGTTTTAAATCTTTTGGAATTTACAAATCAGTCCCTCAATTCTCCTCTTTTGTTTAAGTAAGTTTATAAGTTCTATTTACCCCCGATAGACACTAAAATTTCCCCCCAAGTTTCAAATTGGCATAATAAAATAGAAAATAACATGCTTAGGCAATAAAACAATTAATCATATAGAATTGCACGTAAATAATTAAAATAACCAATTTATAAACTTTCGAATTGGTACATTGATCGAGACGGCGTCCAAGTCCTTCCACTGCAAAATAATTCCAATTATAGACATTAAAAATTATCAATTTAAAATTTATAACAACATTAACATAAATATCACATGAGATTTCAGAATTGCCCATAAAATGAATAAACGTTTTTTCTCTTTTGATTCAATCACACATCATTTAATAAAATAAAATCATACGTAAACCAAGAATATTTTCTTGTTTTTTAATCACCAGCTTTTCAAAAAATCACATTCCCAAAAAATATTTTCTACAAGAACTTATTATAATGAGGCTCAAACAAGGCTTAATATTACTTTGTTTTGATCGATAAAAATGTATTTGTATGGTGGATTAAATAAGAATAAGAAAACCAATGAACAAATATTTCGGATACCTCTTCTAATTCTATAATAATATTGATTCTAAGAATAAGAAAATAATTGAACTAATTCTATAGTATGAAATGTAGAAAATATATTCTCATTCAAAAATTTCCATTTCTCTGTCAATCATCTGTTTGACAAACTCGTTTTGAACATAATTTTAAACACCATATTTTCCCAAATTATATTTTAACCACACATATTTTTCAAAAGGATTTTTTAATCAATATTTTATCTCGAAAATATTACATTATTTATTTTTAAACAAAAAACTTTTAACAAACAGAACAATTTCGTTTCAATAAAAGAGATAATTCTACTCGGCCATTTGATCCTCCATTGAATAAACAACTCAACCAGTTGTCACACGAGTTGTCCCATTTAATATATTTTCCCTCAATTATGTGCCTTCATGTACATACAAAACCTTATTATTCGAACCTTGACTATTATATCTCCCTTGGTAACACTATAGTGATTTATAAATTGATTTATTTATGATTTTGAGATAAAATGTATTGTCGAAAAATAGAAAAAAAAAATGTGTGTGGTTAAAAAATGATTTTAAAAAATTATGTGATTTATAAATCAATTTATAAGTCATTTACCAAACGTAGGCCTTAATTATTCACTTTCGACCTAGTCAAGTCTTCTTAACCAATAACTCAAAAATTATGATGGAGTTTCCCTATTAAAGTTCGGTTTGACGACTGAAATAAATAGAATTTGAATTATAATGTATAGTATTTGGGTTTTCTAAGTAAGATGCATGATTAAAAATTGGAGAGAGAAAATGTATGTGGTTAAAAGGTGGTGTGAAAATTGTGTCAATTATAATGTATTTTAATTCGTAGCCGAATACTGCCTAAAACATATCAAGAAAAATAACAAATATTTTTGACTTCAAATTAAAGGGCCACGTTGTTCTAACGAAAGGAAACAAGAGTTTGTAAACCCATTAATGACTAGGACCTTGCTTGTTGTACCCCCCGCCGTACCGCGGGGGGTACCGCCCCCTCACAATAGGGGGCGGTGGGGCCCCTTTTTTGGGGGCCCCACGCCCCCTCTTGTGAGGGGGCGGTACCCCCCGCGGTACGACGGGGGGTACAACAAGCATTTTTCTAATGACTATGGCTCCCACTATGTTTTATCGAAAAATAAAACACCTGTGCCCTATTCTTTGCGTTGACCCCCACAAGCCACATGAAGTTGTTTCACCCCCCCCCCCACCCCCCTCCCACCAACCACCCTACCCCACCCACCCCCTAAATTCCCACCTCATATACTCCTTTTGAACCCCATTCGTTTCCACCACACCCTTACCTTACAAACCCACTCTCACTCTAAATCTAAACAAAAAAATTTGATCATCCCTTTATTTCTTCTCCAAAAATGGCTATCAGAAAATCGAAAAAGCCGTCACAAACAGAAGTTCTAAAAAAGATTGTAAAGCGATGCTCGAGCCTGGGGAAGAAACAAGGATACGATGAAGAAGGGCTTCCTCTCGACGTGCCGAAAGGTCACTTTGCAGTGTACGTTGGACAAAACAGAAGTAGATATATCGTTCCCATCTCGTTTTTGACAAGACCTGAATTTCAAATTCTTCTCCAACGTGCAGAAGAAGAATTCGGGTTTGATCATGACATGGGAATCACCATTCCTTGTGAAGAAGATGTTTTTGAGTCTCTTGCCTCAACGCTTAGATGAGGATATGCATGAAGCTGCTTTTGCTTCTGTATTTTAATTTTTTTATTTACGAAGATTTTTTAGGACACTTACTAGAACGGAACCCGAACTCAAGATGAGATACACTGGGTTTAGATATGTAAATTAGATGCTCTTCAAATCTGAAAAGTTCAAAAACTTATTTGTAAGCCTTCTTTATAGAATCAAAGTCCATCCAATCATTTTAGGAAAACATTTTTTTAATTTGTACAACTTTATTGTGTGTGGACTCCACCTCTATGTAAGGGTTAGTACACTAATTTGTACAACTTTATTTGTACAAGTAGTTTAATTTGCCTTGAATGCAGAAAAATGGTATAAATTAACAAGCCCTTCGATGGCAAACTTTGACAGAAGTTTAGAGCTTAGAAATCCTTATGGAGTTGGGTACATAAAGCTAAATACTGCATAACCCATCACCCTACTGTTGACCAACTAAAAAAGTAAGATCCAACAGTGTGGAAAAGGTTTCTAAAAGTGAGAAATATTGTGGAGCCTAACATAGCTTGGAAAGTTGGTATGGGACACATCTTTCTGGTGTGATAAATGACTGCCCCTTTGGTCCTTTGTTTATGAGCCAGTCAAATGCTACACATGATAAGGACAATGTCATGGAGTTTATGACCAATTATGGTTAAAGTATTAATAAGGTAAAACTTATAATATCTGAAGCTAATGTTGTGGATATCAAGCAAATATTCTACAGAAAAAGGCAGGATAAAATATATTGGATAATGAATTCTATGGGGGACTTCTCAATTCAATCATGTTCGAAACTCTTCGGACAGAAAACGCTGTACAATCTTCCTACAAACATATCTAGAAAAAGGCCACCCCCTTAAAATTTCCATTTTTAATTGAAAACTTTGGCACAACTTTATACCTACTGATGTTCTGAAGGAAAAACTTGGATTGCAAAGCCTTAATGTTGTCAAAATGAAGAAAATAAAGAGCGTGTGTTAATCAATGGTAAAACAACTAACGAAGTGTGGAGAGAACTAATTCATTCATATGGTGCGCATGTAAACCATTGTGATCCCAAGATGTATTCAAACTTCTCACCTTTTGGTACCTATGGTTGGAAAGAAATTTTGCTAAACACCAAGGATCAATCATGAGTTTTAAAAGGGTGTCATTAACAAAGTAAGAAAGCTCCTTGATAATCTTAAAATTGCAAGTCTATTGCAACAATCTATGGTACATGCTCAGAAATCAAACAATTTTTAATTAAGCTATATTGAGATGGTTGCTTGAAGAAAGCCAAATATGTTCCAGGGGGAGGAGTCCTTAGAAATTCAGGAAGACAAATCATACTAGGATTCATTGAATAACATGGAGAGGCTACTATCCAGGAGGCAAATCAAGAGCAATCTTCAAAGGGGTTCAACTCAGCTAGGAACTGAATTACTCTTGTATTTGGGTGGAACCGGATTCAAACGTTGGCATTGAAATCATCAAAAAGGAGGACAAAGGTCCATGGAAGATCAAGCATATCATTGAAGCTATCAAACGCTACCAAATCAACCAGAACATCTTCTTCAGTCTGTAGAGAAATCGAGTGTAAAAGAACCAAAAACTTGCAAAATATTATTGATTTACAAATCTTTACAAAGATCGAAAACTGTTTAAGTAAAATATACAAGAAATTTTACAGAAACCCTAAAGATAACAAAACGCAAACTGCGTATCACAATTCAACAAAAAACTCTCAAAATCACACCAACAAATTGTGTTTACAAGAACACACAGACACCTCTTAACAATTTCAGAAGAGTAATACAAATTTCTACTGCGAACAAAGTGTAAGAGAGTGAAATCGCCAGGAACAGAAGAGGCGAAGTGAGAGACTTTTGAGAGAGAGTTCAGAACGTGAGGATGAACTAATTGAATTCTGAATTAGATGAATCTTGACGTCTTCAGCTTTTCATATGGCGTATCCAACAAGAATGATCCAACGGCCTCAGTTACACCATGTGGAAACAGATCAACGGTTGTAATCAAAATCAGTTGAAAGATAAAGCGTGAATGATGAAAACACGACATGCACTGGGTTAAGAAACCTCTGAATTGGGCTCAGAATTAAGGATCAATAGTAGAAGGCCCAGTTCCGGTTATTGGGCTGAGAGAAGTGGACTGCTTGGGCTGGACCAATTTACTCTACAAATCTTCCCCTCAATTGGTTCAGACTGCAACTATGTGCTTCCAGCTCCTTAGATCAGTCCTGAAGTCCTTCTGAATCCACTAGATATACTTCTTAACACTTAGTTCCCTGCAATAGTACAGTAAAGCAGTATCAAACTCCAAAATGTTAAGGAAATTCAGAGCATCCTTAAATTTAGAAATAGGTATGATTTTGGTTCCAGCATCTGCTGGATTTAACTGAGTTGGAATCTTAATCATTTTTACAAAACCTTTTTCAATGATGTCTCTAATGAAATGAAATTTGACATCTATATGTTTGGACCTATTATGAAAGACAGGATTTTTAGAAAGATATAAAGCACTCTGGCTATCAGTACAAATTTCAATTTCAGGTTTGTTCAAACAACCAATTTCAGAAAGTAAACCCCTCAGCCACATGCATTCTTTAACTGCATCAGTAGCTGAGATATACTCTGCTTCAGTTGAAGAAAGTGCAACTAATTTCCGAAGTTGTGCTTTCCAGCTGATGCAGGCAGAATTTAGTGTAAAAAAGTAAGCAGAGGTAGACTTTATGTTATCAATATTACCAGCAAAATCAGAGTCTACAAATCCTTTAAGTTCAAAAGCAGTTCTGGATTTTGAAAATATAAGACTCAAATTCAAAGTTCCTTTCAAATATTTCAATAAAGATTTAAGAGCTTCCCAATGGGGTTCCCCTGGATTACTCATAAATCTACTCAAAACACTGACAGAGAAAGCAATGTCTGGTCTGGTTGAGACCATTAAGTACATAACAGATCCTACAGCATTTGAATAGGGAACATTTTCCATTCTATGAAATTCTTCTACAGTTTTGGGACATTGATCACTAGAAAGCTTAAAATGAGCAGGCAGAGGAAGTGAAACAGATTTAGAATCAAATAAAGAAAATTTTTTCAAAACCTTTTCAATGTAATTCTTTTGATTCAGAAAAATTTTCCCTGCAGATTTATTTCTAAAAACATCAATACCAAGAATTTTCCTAGCTGGTCCTAGGTCTTTCATTTCAAATTCGGTTTTCAAATTTTGTTTAAGACTGGAAATAGCCTGCATATCCTTACCAGCTATGAGCATATCATCCACATACAGAAGAAGATACATAGGATCAGAAAGATCATTTTTAAAGTAAAAACAGGAGTCAGTTTTAGACCATAAAGGGATTTCTGAAGCAAACACACCAGATCAGTTTTAGATTTCTGTTCAAAACCTTTTGGTTGAGACATATAAATGGTTTCATCAAGCATTCCATACAAAAAGGCAGTTTTCACATCCATTTGCTCAAGCTCTAAATCATTTTGAGCAACTAATGCAAATAAGATTCTAATTGAAGTATATTTCACAACAGGAGAAAAAATTTCAGTATAGTCTATGCCTTCTTTTTGAGAAAACCCTTTGGCAACTAACCTAGCCTTATATCTAGGTTTGCCCCCTTCTAAATCCCCATCTTTTATTTTGAATATCCATTTACAATCAATCAGTTTCTTGTTAGGGGGTCTATCTACCAAAGTCCAAGTCTTATTTTTAATTAGGGAATTCATTTCCTCTTGCATGGCAGCAATCCATAAGTGTTTATCTTTTGATCCCATAGCTTCTTCAAATGAAGCAGGTTCAGGATTCAAAGAATTTGATAAAACAGAAGCAGAGTAAGATTCATAATCATCAAATCTAACAGGGGGTCTTATTTCTCTTCTAGTCCTATCTCTAGCTAGTTGATAGTTGTCTAAAACAAGTTCATCATGTTCTGACTGTGTAGGAGAAGTGGGTGCAGGTGATGCAGGCACATTATTATGCAAATGTTGGGGCTGCACAGGCTGAAAGTAAGTATCATTAAAGCTTACTTCAGTTATCAAAAAATCTTTTTAGTGGATTTTCATTCTTTTCAAACTTGCAAGGAAAAATCTTTTCATTAAAAATAACAGACCTGCTTAAAATAACTTTGAATCCACTTTGTTCTTTGACCCAAAGTCTATAACCTTTAACCCCTTCCCCATAACCAACAAAGACACATTTTAAAGATCTTGGTTCAAGTTTGGACTGAACCTGATGAGCCTGGAACTGCATCATTCCAGATTTGATCTGGAATGCTGTAGTTCACAGCACTGGAAGGACACAAATTGATAAGAAAACATGCAATTTTAACTGCTTCCCCCCAAAATATTTTTGGCAAATTTGATTGGATTAACATACACCTTGTTCTTTCTAACAAGGTCCTGTTCATCCTCTCTGGAACCCCATTTTATTGTGGACTGTATGAAACAGTCCTATGTCTAAGTATGCCTTGGTTTTTACAAAACTCTTCAAATTCAAAATTACAGAACTCCAAACCATTGTCAGTTCTTTTAACCCTTTTGTTTTTCAAATTTTCAACCAAGGTAATGAAGTTTTTGAAAACAGTAGCAGTTTGGTCTTTGGTTTTTAACAAATAAACCCAAGACTTTCTGGAATAGTCATCAACAATCAACAAGAAGTATCTAAAACCAGAAACTGTGTTAACAAGGGCAGGACCCCAAAGATCTGCATGCAAGTATTCAAGAATTACCTTAGATTTATGAACAGCTTTACCAAATGAAGAAGTTTGTTGTTTTCCCAAAACACATTCTTCACAAAAACTAAGCCCCTGTTCTCTTTGCTGTTTTGAGGTCGTTTTTTGTTTTTATTTTCGAAAACGCTAAAAACGCGTTCTCTTTACCATTTTCGAAAACGCATTTTGGAAAACAAAAAAAAATTTGTACACAAAACGGAAAACGCCCGAAACATCGTTTTGGGCGTTTTGTGTGTATTTCGACAAAAAATGTCCAAAACGCGGAAAACGCGTTTTGGGAATTTTTTTTTTTTTTTTTTTATCTTAACTTAGAATTAAGCTTAATATAAAGTTTTTATTTTTTTATTATTTTTTTTTGAATTATCCTAGCTTGGAACTAAGTCTAAATAAAGAATTTTTTTTTTTTTTTTTTTTTTTTTTTTTGAGAATTGTCCTAACTTGGAACTTAGTTTAAATAAAGTTTTATTCAATTCAATATCAACATTACAAAAAAAAAAAAAAAAAAAAATTAAATGAGAATTCTTGTTGTTATATTTCAAAAAATGTAATGATAAATGGACTCTGGTGGTTTTGAAAGAACTTGCATTTTCTGGATTTTAATAGAAGTAGAGCTTTCTCAAGTCCCGAACCTGACCAAGCTGTGTTAATATAGACTCTTAATGCTCACATTAGTGTGTTGCATGTAACCATATTTTTAGTGTATTGTGAAAGGAAATTTGAGTTAGAGTTAGTAGTATTCTGCAAGCAAATTAATTAAAAATTGTTTAAATAGTGTTCTGCAAAATTTCAAATAGAACGTGTTTTCCAGCTTTTCATTTTCAAAAACAGTTTTCAGAAATGACAAACCAAACGCGTTTTCAACAAATTTGAAAACAAAAATGAAAATACAAAATACAAAACATTTTCGAAAATGAAAATACAAAATAAAATACAAACAGAACGCCACCTAAGTTTCTGAAAATCATTCTTTCCAAAAAATCCATTTTTCTCTAACCTTTTAAGTCATTTTTCTCCTACATGGCCAAGTCTTTTATGCCACAAATCAGACAGATTAAAATCAACAGTTTCAATGGTCAGAGAAGTAGGAGGAGAATATTTCACAGACACAATATAAATGCCATTAGTCTTAACTGTGCTTAAACACAACAAATTATTTTTCAAGATATTTATGTATCCACTGCTGAGTCTAATTTCATAACCCTCATCATCTAAAATACCTAAAGATATTAGGTTTCTTCTTAAATCAGGGACATATCTAGTCTGATTCAAGGTCAAATTGTTATTATCAGCAAGTTTTAAGGTCACAGTACCTATTCCTCTTATGTCACAGGATACATTATTTCCTAGTTTCACAGAACCAGAAGTATGCACAGAGAAGGTATCAAACAAATCCTTATAAGGTCACATATGGAAAGTACAACCTGAGTCTAAAATCCATTCATCTTTCAAATTGGAAGTGGTTGTGACATAAACTACTCCACTATTGTTTTGGATGTCTGCAGGTTCTTGATGTTTGTTTCTAGCATCATCTCTTATCTTCTTAAAGCACTTTTCAACCAAATGACCTATCTTCCCATAGTAAAAACACTTTCTAGTTTCATCAGGCTTCCTATCAATTTTATTATCATACCTTTTAGATTCAAACCTGTTTTGATTAAAACTTTTGTTGTCATACTTCTTATCCCTAGGTTTGTTAGGTATGAAATTTTTATTTTAATAGTCTTTAGTCTGTCTAGAATTATTCCTATTTTGGTTCCAGCCTTTGAAGTTTCCTCTAAGAGAGTTTCTTCCCCTATAGGATGTGGACTCAACATTATAGGCTTCTTTGTGCTCAGACCTAGATTCCAATTCCTTATTCTTAAGAGATGTGTATATTATTTCAACAGATAATTTTTTCCCTCCATACTCTAAAGCATTTCTAATGTCCTTATATTTATCCCCCATGCCATTTAACAAACACACAACCCTCTGGTCTTCAGTGGTTTTTTCTCCTGCATTTAGAAGATCCTGGGTTATTCTATTAAACATGTCTATGTTTTCTTCAGCACCTAAGGTAGGATCAAACTTAAAGCTAAAAAATTGTTTCCATAGAAAACATTTGTTTGGTAAAGAAACAGTAAGGAAAAGTTCTTCAAGTTTATCCCATAGGTCTGCAGAAGTGTTGGTATCCCCTACTTTCCTAATCACAGTATCAGATAGGTGAAGGAACAGGGTACTCCAACCCAATTCATCTAATTCAGTTCTTCTTTCCTCAGTCATAGTTTCAGGCCAGGTTTCATCAATGGCTTTAGCACATTTTAGTTGAAGTAATAGGGCTTTAATTTTCTGTCTCCATAGACTAAAGTCCCCCTTCCCATTCCATATTTCTACTTCTACCTTAGCAGTGTTCATGATTAAGGCAAGTATGGGAATCAACAAATGTACAACAAAGAGCAGGAACAAAACAATGTAGGCAAAATTATGCAATCAAGTGTAAAATAGGATTTTAAAATTTTCAAATTGTGTAGAATACAACACAAGACACAAGATTAATACTGCAGATATCAAATTATACAGTAGTAACTGAAACTAAGTGCAAGAATCAGAGATTATAACTTTCTTTCCCTCAACCCAACTTGGGTAGGCCAAGAACTCCCTCAGATTCCCGGATTCTCAAAAGGAATCCTGGACAAAGGTGAGTAAAAGGGTCC
Source organism: Ligustrum vulgare (assembly GCA_963555705.1). Lineage (NCBI taxonomy): Eukaryota > Viridiplantae > Streptophyta > Magnoliopsida > Lamiales > Oleaceae > Ligustrum > Ligustrum vulgare. The sequence continues at coordinate 12,471,402 of OY743186.1, read as the reverse complement.
AAGGGGGCTTCAACGGAGGGAAAAGAAAGAAAAACAAAGAATTTATGAAAAAACCCTAAGGAATTTAAAGATATCACCTGACTGCTGCGTATTCAGAATTTCCTTTTGAAATTTCCAAAGCAAAATTAGATCTGACTTCAGATCTTTCAAGATCAATAACCAAGATGCCAAGTTACCACAAGATCCGTAGCCAAATATACAGATCCACACAAAGAATTCAAAGGTTTCAGAAATCAACCCTGAGTCTTAGGATCTAGGGTTTTAACACAAAATTTTTGAAGTTTCAAAAGAAAAACAAAGATCCCTTAAACCCAAACGAAAAAACCCTTAAAAATTTTCCCAAATCAGAAAACCCTAAGGCTCTGATACCACTGTAGAGAAATCAAGTGTAAAAGAACCAAAAACTTGCAAAATATTATTGATTTACAAATCTTTACAAAGATCGAAATCTGTTTAAGTAAAATATACAAGAACTTTTACAGAAACCCTAAAGATAACAAAACGCAAACTGCGTATCACAACTCAACAAAAAACTCTCAAAATCACACCAACAAATTGTGTTTACAAGAACACACAGACACCTCTTAACAATTTCAGAAGAGTAATACAAATTTCTACTGAGAACAAAGTGTAAGAGAGTGAAATCGCCAGGAACAGAAGAGGCGAAGTGAGAGACTTTTGAGAGAGAGTTCAGAACGTGAGGATGAACTGATTGAATTCTGAATTAGATGAATCTGGACGTCTTCAGCTTTTCATATGGCGTATCCAACAAGAATGATCCAACGGCCTCAGTTACACCAGGTGGAAACAGATCAACGGTTGTAATCAAAATCAGTTGAAAGATAAAGCGTGAATGATGAAAACATGACATGCACTGGGTTAAGAAACCTCTGAATTGGGCTCAGAATTAAGGATCAACAGTAGAAGGCCCAGTTCCGGTTATTGGGCTGAGAGAAGTGGACTGCTTGGGCTGGACCAATTTACTCTACACAGTCACTTTTGGAGAGAGGGTAATAAGACTGCGCTTGTCAACATAGGGTATAATGAGAAGAAGTTTAGACTTTTTTCTCAGAAGACTTCAAGGGAGATGGGAAAGCAGAAGTTAGGTTGGAAAAAACAGGGTATGGCTAACATTAGAATTGTATATTGTTTTAGATGCATTGTACTTCATTTTTATAGAATGTTAGAGATGCATTGTACTTCATTTTGGAGGTTAGGCTCATATGTTCCGTTAGAGTTCGTAATTGTTTTTGTTATTAATAAATTGTATTTCAAACATGGATTTTCAAATTAAGGACTAAATCGCATCAATTGAAAGTTGAAGGACATGGTGTGCAATTAAACCATAGGGACCAACTTGTATTACACTGAGAGATGAAAATTGCATGAAGAGTTTACACTAAGCGATCGCGTGACACCTCTACTGCGCGATCGCATGATCATCACAAAATCAGGTAGAATGTAATTACGTACTACCGCGTGATCGAATGGATTTATACCATGTAACCGCATAGTTATAGAATTTTCATCTCTTTTGACCTAAGTTCGAGACAACCTATATATGCCAGACTTGAGGCACATTTTGAGGGGTTCCCAACTTGATGATACATGCCAAAACGTTGTCTAATTTTTGAGGAATCCATGCAAAGTCGAAGGCACAATTGAAGACCAAGGATAAAGAACATGAATAGGGTGATATCTATCCATTCTTTTTGTTAATTATTTTCAATTATGTATTTAGGCTAGGTTATTTATTAGTGTTAGGATTGTGATGAAGTTTTAATTTTCGAATTCCATGTTTTGATTTATTATTTAATTTACGCAATTTATGGGTTTTATGCAATTGATATATGTTCTTTAATTTTCATGTAATTACTTGATCACTAGTTGTATGAGTTTGTGATAATTTTCTATATTCGAAAGAATAGGAGATTATTAGGTTAATCAATTGCCACAAACTTCGATAGTGGATAGAAATATATCTCTATGATTTGTGTTATCCTTGAGAGTCTTCACGGATTTTTTAATGCTTTTCTATTTGCTTAATTGTCATAGAAATATACCTAGTCAATTTGCATCTAGGAAAAAAAAAATTATGCATTGCTCGAAAGGGAACTTAAATAATTTTAGGAACACAGATTTTCAAAACTCATGGACTGTATTTAAATGATTTGGTCAAAAATGGATGATGTGGTTAAAATAGATTCATAATTCTAACGTGCTTGTTTTTCTTTGTTTTAAATCAAATTTTCTTGTCATTCTTTGTTTAATCATTATTTTAGTTTTTAAAACAAAAATCTCGAATCAAAGCTTTCTATTGTTTTGGTTAAGGAATATTAATCTAAAATTCAATTTACTCAATCATCATAGGATCGATACTTGGACTCACATCCGTATACTTACGGTTAGCGAACAAGAACCAAGAAACTCTCACCATCTCTTCATTAAATACACAATCATTGATAAATGATATATGCATTAATCCTGATAACCTTTATTTGCTTGGTTTAGCTCAAAAGTTGATTAAAATCAACAATTAATTTTAGATACACATTTCATGAAATCCACAACTATTCAACCATATATTCTATCCGCTTATGTAAAAATTCAAACAAAATCGATTTTTTATCTAAACCAAACCCGGGGGGTGTTGGTGTAAACAACTAACAAAAGTATCAAAATTACACGATCAGATTATCCATTCATATCCTAGTGACCGTGGCTTTTGATTTCAAGTAGTAAATGAGACGTTCTTCTTCAAGAAATAAATTACCAATTTGTTTACATGTGAAATTATGAACATGATATCAAAGTTTGTTACACATTTATGTAAATATCACTAATGGTTGCCAAAGATAAGAAATTAGTGAAGCCACGATCCTTTGTAATTATTAAAGATATAAATGTAAATAAATATTTTAATATTTTTCTTTACATCGTTGATTATTTGGACAAATATATGACGACAAATTCATTATTATTATTTTATATATTTATAAAAGAAATCAACTTTTTCGACTTTTGAAGAAAAAATGTCATAATAACCAAGTGAGGAATTTAGGTTTCTTGAAACTTTTATATTTGATGATGCAAAAAATCGTACCTGAAATATTCCGAACTTGAACAGTAAACAAGCACGATCTGGATCTTCAAATACCTGAAATGAAGGCGAGGAGGTGTGTCATCGTCGCCCTTTCGATGCTTAAGTCAGTAAAGAGGAAGGAGAAAATTTATGCAAGAGACTATAAATTGTAGAGATAATTATGTACCTGAATTGTGATAGAGAGCAATGTATTTATAGAGATATATAGACGAGTTGTAATAGGACTGAAATACCTTCATTGGTTGAGTCCTGTTAGGAATCATTCTTCTATTTTTTAGAGATGAGGATATAAACCCTAAATAGGATTCCAAAGGGGGTGAGTCCTTTTAGGACTAGGAAGTTACAGGTCCTAGAAGTTAGACCCAATTTTGTCCAAGAACACGAGTGTTATCCCCTAGCAACAAGTACCCCGAGGACATAATAGAGATATTGAAGGAATGTGAATGCTCGGGAAAATATACTCCTCGTGGTCGGGGCATATGTGCTTGGTCGTGTTCGAGCTTGAGCAGAATTATTGTCCATCACTGGCCCCCGCGCATCCATGCTTAAGCTATGGAAAAGCGTGGATGCGCAATTGATTGATGATGAGGAAGGTTCGGGGATAACGTGGCACCTAAGAGGGTTCCTGACATGTGACACGTCGTTCTGAAATGACGTGATGTTTGGTAGGCCACGTGGGCCATGGATGGATGACAAGTGGTGTCGTTTATGGGTCAGATCACACGACTATTGGTATTCGCGCACATACCCACTATAAATAGGGCGTCTCCTACATTTGGCATTCTACCTTTGCTTTTGAGAGTGAAACCACAGAGTTCGTGCTTGGGGCTTAGAAGTTTGTTTCTTAGTTAATCTCCGGTCGAGGTAAGATCTTTTAGCCTTTGAGTTATCAATTTTTAGTCATTCCCTTAGGAGATGTCTAGCAGCAGCAGTCAAGCAAGTAGTAGTAGTAGCTCAGATAATTCTAGTAGTTCGAGTAGCGAGCAGGGTAGGTTGGGGGGCATAGGAAATACCATGATCCCTATGGTAGACCCTGTAGATGTGAGGCCCCGGGCTCTTGGAGATGATGATGCCCCGCTAACATACCCCGAACTTAGGTGCATATACAAAGAGCATAAGGTCATTGAGGTTGCAAGGGAGTTCGGGTTAATGCCCCGATGCGATGTCAGGGCTCCCACCCCTGAGGACAGGATTGTAATAGCCTGGGATGGGGAATTTTTAGTTTATAGGGACGCGCTGAAGGCCGGGTTTAGGTGGCCCTTGCACCCTTTCTTCATAGGGTTTCTGATCGAGCATTCCATGTGTCCGGGGCAACTAGTGCCCAACGGTTGGAGAATGCTTGTATATTTTTTTATTGCTTGTAGGATATTAGGAGTAGAGCCCCGACTTGATCTATGTAGAATGGTATTCGAACTAAAACAACTTCCTCACTTCTCATGCTTTGCCTATCTCTCTAGTCGGGGTAGATTTAAATTACCGAGGATGCCTAGTTCTCTTCTGGGGTTGGAAGGAGAGATACTTTTACGTTACCCCTCAAGAGCCTGGGCATCCCCTTTTGGTCGAGCTGGGTCATGCCTGATACCGGGAAGTTTAATGAGGGTCAGGCTTATTTTGAGGTGTTAGAGCGGGATAGACAACTGCTCGAGGCCCTTGAGCCTCTGGTTGATAATTTGGGTGATATGCTCGGGGATGAAGTCCTCGACCTTGCTGGAGTCAGGAACTTCGGGGGGTAGGAGACTAGCCCTTCCTCTTTATTGTGCTTTTTCACATAATGCTCATGCTAATGACTTGTATTTTTTGCAGAAAACACAATGACGTTCGATCCTTCTTCGCTCAAGAACTTCATAAAGGGGAAGTCCGGGGGAGTTGGTGGGAGACCCCTGACTAAAAAGACAAAGAAGAGACCCAGGCATGTGGCCAGCGGACCTTGAGAAGGTTCCAATACATTGCTCAGGGATGAGGATACGCAGAACGTTCCTTCTCCTCCTCCTCCTCCTCCTCCTCGAGCATCCCCAATCAATCAGGCACCCCCTGCTGATTTCATCGATCTCGACGATGACCCTATACAGGCCGCTTCTCAGGCACCTGACGTCGTTTCCAAGTATAGGAACGAGGTTCCTCCAAGTATGGGCATCAAGCACCTCGAAGCGTACTTTACTAAGGTAATTGATAGTTGAATTTGTAATCTTCATTGCTCGAGCCAACAAAATTTTTTTACGTGGAGGCCCTAAGTATTGCTCAAGGTCTTGCACTTAAGGCCATCGACGACGACGACAAGGTCGAGGGTCTGGGGTGCTCCATTGCACGTCGTGAAATAAGGGTTAGAGAGCTCGAGGATGAGTAGAAAAAGATCAAGCTTGAGCACGAAGCTCTGAAAACAAAGCTCGGGGAAGCAGAGGACGAGGCTGAAGAGCTAACGCTTGAGATTGAGCGAACCCAAAAGGATTTTGAGGAGAAACTGTCTACAACTGAGACTGCTCGTGCTCTAGCAGTTGAAAATTTTAAGAAATCTGCTGAATTCTCTCTCCTGCAAGGTGAATATGCCTCGGGCTCGTATAACTACGCATTTAAATAAGCCCGAGCTTTATTGCGAGTGAAAGGAGCTGAAGCCCGGCCTGAGGATCTTAGGGCTGACCATGATGTTACGGAGGGCCTCGTCCTTTCGGAGTCCGAGGATGGGGAGGAAAAAGGTTCGGGGGACGAACCTGATGATAGGAATGCCCCGAACTGAAATTTGTATCCTCACCCCCTTTTTGTACCGAACATTGCTTTAAATGGAATAGAAGTATTAATTAAGTTTTTATCTCGAGCTTTAGTACAATTGTTTATGCATCATCATGCTCGACCATTAGTACATTTAGGGTGCGATCATGACACATATGAACGATTTCCTGACCGAACATGTATGATCACATTCCTCGAATAATGTCATCATATGAGTTATGGCCCGAATTGTTAAGTAATGTCGACGATTCTCGCGAGTGACGATAATATGAACAAAAATTTGTTGAAGAGATTGTGTCGAACGTCCTCGATGTATGAGCAATATTTTGCATAAGCATGATTGATTTTCTTTTTTCAAAAAAAAAAAAAAAAAATCACGTGTGCATCCCGAGCGTGGGATTTTGTAATGAGCACTGTCTAAACCTCGATCAAAGGATTAATGGGGAACACATGAAATAACCCCGATCATGGGGTGGGTAATGAACACAATGTTTAATCCCAATCAAGGGATTGATAATGAACACAATGTTTAACCCCGATCAAGGGATTGATAATGAACACAATGTTTAACCCAGATCAAGGGATTGATGATGAACATTATGTATGAACCCTGCCAAATCACTAACCCCCGATCATTAAGAACTATAATTATGACGAAAGTGCTATTGGTGATGCTCGGGGTTAATTTTTGTGATGCATGATTCAGGGTCAGCCTTTGAGGTTCTTGCTCGTGGGCCAGGCTTTGTGTGCTTTCTCGTGGGGAAGTCTTTGGAGTGCTTGCTCGTGGGCAAGGCTTTGGAGTGCTTGCTCGTGGGTAAGACTTTGTGTGCTTCCTCGTGGGGAAGGTTTTGGAGTGCTTGCATGTGGGCAAGGCTTTGGAGTGCTTGCTCGTGGGCAAGACTTTGTGTGCTTCCTCATGGGGAAGGCTTTGGAGTACTTGCTCGTGGGCAAGCTTTGGAGTGCTTGCTCGTGGGCAAGACTTTGTGTGCTTTTTCGTGGGAAGGCTTTGAAGTGCTTGCTCGTGGGCAAAGCTTTGGAGTGCTTGCTCGTGGGCAATACTTTGTGTACTTCCTCGTGGGGAAGGCTTTGATTTGAACAACATAATTGGAGAGAAATATCTTTTATTTACAAATGTCTTCAAGGAAATAAAATTTGGCGCGCAGGCCATAACTGAAATTAAACTAAAAAATAAAATGCAAAGAAAATTAAAGGCAATGAACTGCAAAGCCCGGTTTTGTTACTTGTAGTAGATTTTGAGGTTATCTGGATTCCAAGGTCTTGGAAGTGGCGTTCCTGTGAGATCCCGAAGACTGTATGATCCTCCTCGGGTCTGCCGTATAACTTCATAGGGTCCTTCCCAAGCAGGCCCAAGTTTCGCTGGGGGATGACCAGCTGCTTCCGCTTTCCTCAGCACAAGATCTCCTACCCTGAACTTTCTTGGTGTGACCTTGTTGTTGAAGTACTTGGCCGTTCTGCTCTGATATGATGCTATCCTTGTGCTTGCCTGCTCACGAACTTCTTCAAGCGAGTCAAGGTGCTCTCCAGTACATTCTCATTCCATATTTGGGAAAAGATGCCTGTAACTTGGCATGTCTACTTCAATGGGAATTGTCGCCTTTATCCCAAAGGCAAGCATGAATGGAGTTTCCCCAGTAGCTGTTTGGTGTGAGGTTCTATAAGACCAAAGTATTGCTGGTAGTTCCTCAGGCCAAGAGCCTCGCGCCTCTCCTATCCTTGTGCAAAGGTCTCAGAGTATTATACTGTTCGTCACTTCTGCAAGGCCATTACTTTGGGGATGTGCGACCGATGTCAGACGGTGGTCAATATGAAGATTTGCACTGAAAATTTTGAACTGTGTGTTATCGAACTGCCTGCCATTGTCCGTTATCAATACTCTTGGAAGGCCAAACCTGCATATGATGGATTTCCAAACAAAAGATCTTAGTTTGGGCTCTGAAATTGTTGCTAGGGGTTCTGCCTCCACCCATTTAGTGAAATATTCTACTGCCACTGCTATGAACTTCAACTATCCCAGTGCAATGAGAAAAGGGCCCAGGATATCGATTCCCCACTGTTCAAATGGCCCTAGGCACTGGATAGGAGTTTGGTCTTCAACTGGTTTGTGTATGATATTTCCATGCCTTTGACACTTGTCACATTTCTTCACAAATCCATTGCATCCATCCTCATGGACGGCCAATAGTATCCATATCTGAGGAGTCTATGGGCTAACGACCTAGCACCTTGATGATTCCCACACATGCCTTCATGTACTTCTGCAAGAGCTTGAGCAGCTTCTGAGGCTTTGAGACATCTAAGGTAGGGCAGTGTAAAACTCCTTCTGAAAAGAACTCCATTTATCCTGCAGTATTTTGCTGCTCTTTGTTCGATGCTTCTGGCCTCCCTCTGATCATCCGGGAGACTTCCTTCAGTTATGAACTTGATGATGGGATCCATCCATGATGACTCATGATCAATGTCCATGACTGCAGGCCTTGGGTCAATACTGGGATGAGACACATATTTCATATGAACTGTTCTCTCAAGATTGTCAACGCTCATGAACACAAGTCTAGAGAGTGAATCAGCCTTAATATGTTCTGATCAAGGTATTTTCAAAATCTCACAACTTCCGAACATCCTCTGCAGGTCGTGAACACGCAGGCAGTATAAACTCATCTTCTCCTCTTTCTTCTCAAATGTGCCATTGATTTTCCCTACTACTAGCTGGGAATCACTGTATACCTTTACATGATCAAGTTCAAGGTCGTTAGCAACTTCAAGTCCAATGATGACGGCTTCATACTCTGCCTCGTTGTTCTTTGTCTCAAATTCAAACCTCAAAGCGCATTGTATTTCAACATGTCCGTCCGGGCTTATAATTATGACTCCTGCACCTGAGCCCAAGGAGTTGGATGCTCCATCCACAAAAATTTCCCAACAGCGCTCGGGTATGTTCGGGCTATTCACTGGCCCCCGAGGCCTTGGTATGAGCTCTGCAATAAAGTCCACCAAGGCCTGTGCTATTGAACTTGGCGCATTGTATTTCAACATGTCCGTCCGGGCTTATAATTATGACTCCTGCACCTGAGCCCAAGGAGTTGGATGCTCCATCCACAAAAATTTCCCAACAGCGCTCGGGTATGTTCGGGCTATTCACTGGCCCCCGAGGCCTTGGTATGAGCTCTGCAATAAAGTCCGCCAAGGCCTGTGCTTTTATCAAGGCCTGATTCGTAAGTACCACGATCATATGTGATTGGAAGTACTGCCTCAACTTCCTTGCAGCTACAACTAGTGCCAATGCCAATTGTTCTGCAAGGGTGTAACGGGTTTCGGCGTCAAGGTGGACTTTACTGACATAATATATGGGTTGCTGGGCTCGACCAACCTCCTTGACGAGGACTGCGCTTACTGCGTTCTAATAAATAGCCAAGTATAAGGATAGCACATCTCCTGGCCTTGGTTTTGTAAGCACCGGAGGCATGGCTAAGGATTTTTTCAGATGTTGCAGCGCATGCTCACACTCCTCATTCCATTCGAAGTTTTTATTTCCCCTAAGTATTTTGAAAAAGGGGAAACACTTGTCGCATACTCTTGACATGAACCTGTTAAGTGCTGCTACCCGACCTGTCAGCTTCTGAACATCTTTTCTATTTTTGGGAGACTCCATGGAAATTAGAGCCTGTATTTTATCGGGGTTGGCCTCTATACCCCGATGAGTGATCATGAAACCCAAAAAATTTTCTCGAAGACACCCCAAACACGCACTTAGCTGGGTTCAATTTCATCTTGTACTTTCTGAGTGTGGAGAACACCTCCTCGAGGTCCTGAATGTGTTTGTCAGCTTCTGTGCTTTTGACAACCATGTCATCAACATATGCCTCAATGCTTTCCCCAATCAAACCTGTAAACACCTAGTTTATCAACCTTTGGTAAGTTGCCTCAGCATTCTTTAGGCCAAATGGCATGACCTTACAACCATGTCATTAAGCTGCTTGCTGATATCCCCATTTTAATGAAAGCATCATGTGATAATACATTAGTTGCGCTTCCATTGTCTACCAGTATTTTCCTCACCTCGTAGTTAGCTATGATTGCTATGACCACCATAGCATCGTCATGAGGGGTGATCACTCCTTCCATGTCGTCAGACCCGAATACGATGTCCGGATGACAGATAGGCCAGGCCCTCGAGGACTGTATGACATATATTTTGCACCCATTTTGTGAGTCTCCCCCTGAAGCTGTTCCACCAATGATACCATTGATTGTTCCAGCCGTTGGCTTGTTATTCTTTGGCGGTTGATCCTGCTCATGATCATGCTTCTGTCGTTTGTCATTCCCCACATATGTTTTGAGGAAACCCCTCTTGATCAATGCTTCTATCTCTCGCTGTAAGGCGTAGCAAGTCTCTGTGGTGTGCCCATGGTCATGATGAAAATCACAGTACTTGCTCTTGTTACGCGTATCCGACGGGGACCTGATTCTGGCTGGCCACTTCAATTCCTTCATATCCTTGATCTCCATAAGGATGTCGGTCTGAGGGGTGTTCAACGGATACTGCAGCAGAAATATGGAGGTCGGGAACCTGCAACCTGATGAGGTTCGAAGCGTGGAAGAAACGTCGGAAAGTTTCGAACTCAGGTTGTGGTTGGACGGATGAATCATGACCCGATATTCACGACGCGATGGCTCGACGATGCGGAATAAAGAACCACGACTTTCGAAACTCCACAAGGATTTGCCCAATCTCCTTGATAAGTCTCTGATTTTCAACGCCACAAATACTCTCGCGAATATTTGATAAGTTCTGGATGAACGCCACAAGATAATCAATCTTGATAAGTTTGGGTTTGTAATGTGAATCCACACATTAAACAATTGAAAAACATTCAATTTATTTTTATTCAATCATCAAAGTCTTAAGTCTGAATTACAATGAATGGAAAGGAATATAAATAAGTAAAATAACCTAGCCGCTAATTGACTCAAAATAGAATTCTAATTAGACTAAAATTCTAAAATAGGCAAACAAATAATTAAAAACAAAATTTAACCTAAAAATACGCAAAAACCCTAATTTTCGTCTGCATAATTGACTTGCTGTTTTGAAGCCCCAAATGATGGAATTTGACCACAAAATCAGTCGGCTCAAGGGCTTTTGCTCATGAGTTTTGCTTAGTGGCCCATTTCTACTCGAAAAACACATATTATGCATCTAATTCCGACATGGTTGACTGGACTGCACTTTTATTTGACTTGAATATTTAACTTTCTGTCAAGCCCGCTATGACTCCAATTGTCGAGGGTCCGGAACACATCATACCCTCCTTCTTTAGGATGATTCGTCCCGAATCATAGCTTTGTTCCTGTTGTTTCACTTCACCTCCCGGATCAAATGGATAATTATTTCTTCCATGCCGGAGGGATGACCAATAGTATCCTGTAACTTGGGTTATATGAATGGATTGAAGTAGAAACTCTTGTGGGCATTGGTGGTGTTGCCTAAATTTCCAAGCACATTTAACCTGCAAGACAAAATTAAATAAAGCGGGGAGGGAAATGTTAGGTTCATGAGGTACAAGGTATGGATCCTTGTATTCATGAATTATCAACGTCAATTCCACCTTTTGAACCACGAGGCCCTTCTCTTCACCTCGTTCTCCTTTTGCAACTTCTTGCTCGCCCCCCTCTATCTCTTTTCTCTCAAGCTCGGTTACTTCCTCTAACTCAAGCTTTTCTAGCTCATCCACCTCTTCAAATTTTTTTCTTTCAAATTCAACCACATCTTCTACCTCCACATTCGTATCACCATGTTCGCACACTACCTCATCACTATCCAAATGTGGATCTACCAATTCAAAACCCAAATTTTGAACTTCTACCCCAACTTCCAATTCATTCCTCTTATCTTCAACAATTTCATTCCTAATCAATTCCTCGCTTCCCAACTCCACATTTTCCTCATCAAATTTTGGAGTTTGTTTATTTGTTTTTAATTTCAACTCTCCCTCCTTCTTATCAATATCCTTATCCTCATGATGCCTCCTATTATACCACTTTTCACTCTCCTTCCTTACCCTCCGTGAATCTTCTAGTGCTTCCTCTAATGTCAACCCATATAGTACGCATGTTTTCCCTTTCTTAAGGAATTGGTATATGTGCATACGCTTATCATAAACAGCCTCCCTTCTACGTCTCCATGGTTATCCTAATAAAATATGATAAGATTTTAATGGCACTACATCACACCATATATCCTCACTATACATTCCCTGGGTGATAGGTACTAGAACTTGTTTGGTTACTTTGAAATTCCCAAACTCCCTCATCCACGACATCCTATAAGGTTTATAGTGTTGTTCTAGGGGTAATCCTAATTTTTCAACCACGGTGCTACTAATAAAATTAGTAAAACACTTTCCATCAATCGCCAAACTGCACCCCTTATTATCCACATAACATCTAGTTTGGAATAAAGAGCCCGGATCATAATCCATGCCTTATGTGACGTTAAAAAAAAAATTCAAGAATGAAGAGGATTTAGACATCAAATAGCAAGAACGAAATTTATTGATTTGGAAGGAAACGAATATAAAAAATTTAAGGAAATTCAAGAAAGTGGTTCTTGAATCTTGGAACGACTTTTTTTTTTTTTTTTTTTGAATAACGGGTGAATTTTCGGAATAAATAAAATAAATAAATTTTTTTTATTTTTTTTTTATAATTCCGAAAATTTGACAACGAACACGACAAAACAAACGGGACTTAATTCGGATAAGAATTAAGCAAAACAAACACTTTTAAAAAAAATTTGGAACGATTTTCTGGATTAAAGACTCAACAAACTCAAGAACAAGAAGAACGAAAAAAAACTGAAAACAAAACACTCAACAAGATATGGATGATTTTTATGGGACTCGATGATAAACATAAAAATCAAACTTCATAGAAAACCTGAATTCAGAGTCCAGCTCTGATACCAAATGATGAGGTTCGAAGCGCGAAAGAAACGCCAGAAAGTTCCGAACTCAGGTTGTGGTTGGACGGATGAATCATGACCCGATATTCACGACGCGATGGCTCGACGATACGGAATAAAGAACCACGACTTTCGAAAATCCACAAGGATTTGCCCAATCTCCTTGATAAGTCTCTAATTTTCAACGCCACAAATACTCTCGCGAATATTTGATAAGTTCTGGATAAACGCCACAAGATAATCAATCTTGATAAGTTTGGGTTTGTAATGTGAATCCACACATTAAACAATTGAAAAAAAATCAATCTATTTTTATTCAATCATCAAAGTCTTAAGTCTGAATTACAATGAATGGAAAGGAATATAAATAAGTAAAATAACCTAGCCGCTAATTGACTCAAAATAGAATTATAATTAGACTAAAATTCTAAAATAGGCAAACAAATAATTAAAAACAAAATTTAACCTAAAAATACGCAAAAACCCTAATTTCCGTCTGCATAATTGACTTGCTGTTTTGAAGTCCTAAATGATGGAATTTGACCATAAAATAAGTCGGCTCAAGGGCTTTTGCCCATGAGTTTTGCTTAGTGGCCCATTTCTACTCGAAAAACACATATTATGCATCTAATTCCGACATGGTTGACTGGACTGCACTTTTATTTGACTTGAATATTTAACTTTCTGTCAAGCCCGCTATGACTCCAATTGTCGAGGGTCCGGAACACATCACAACCTTTCTGTGTTGAACCCGGTCATGAATTCGCGCAGTGTCTCATTCTGTCCTTGGCTGAGTCTCATAAGCGAAGCAGCTTTCTTCCTTATACGCTTACTACTTGCAAAGAAGGCCGAGAATTTATTAGCAAGGTCTGTGAATGTTGGAATGGATTTTGGTTCAAGAGTAGAGAACCAATCCCTAGCAACGCTTGTCAAAGTTTGGGGGAAAGCCCTGCACATAACCTGATTGGGGACAACTCTTCGGTCAGATAAGTCTTATTAGAAATTACTCATAAAAATTCAAAATTCCTGACTTTCAAAGAACTGTTATTTTTGCAATAGAGTTTCAATACATTATAAGAGAGTTTCTTAAAATTCTATATAAATAATGTTTTGAATAAGAGAATCACAATGTTACAAGTGTCAATAACTACGAAGGTTGTCTTTTAAAGTTTGTTCTCTTTTTGATTCATGTCTCAAATCTGTGGGCCGAAAATTGTCTGTGACTATACCGATCGGACAACCTTGATTTCTTGGATCTAAAAATATTTTTCTTCCCACATATTTTCTTTTTCCAAATGATGACAATTAAACTAATTATTTATCGTTCAATTATGTTTTGTTTATTGTAAAAATCATTCCAATCGGAAATAAAAAAATGGAAAAATAAATAAAAGTCATATTTTTATAGAAAATTGCACCATGCTTCTCTCATGTAATTACTTAGCATGAACACAAAATTAAACAAGATTAGATGAAAACAAAACCAAACGAGTAAAAACAAGTGCAAAAATTAAGAAACCATCCAGAAGATCGTGGTATAAAGGGGCTCAGAATATATTCCTAATAATCCAAGCATTGATAACATCAACAAGCAATTCAAGGAACCGAATCCAAGTGAGCAGACGATCGAGCTTCCACTGAGAAAGTGGTATGGTATGAAGGCCTACAATGGAGACCACAACACCACCGAAGGACACGAGTTCCACCAAGGAGAAGTTCTGAAAGTGCACAAAAGACAACAGAGAGGTGCAAGACAAAAGACAGCTGAGAGTTGCAAGAATGAGGCAGCCAAGTTGTATGGTTTGTGATACCTTAGGAGTGGCCACAAGCTAGACTAGATATGTTAAGGTTAGGATTAGGGCTTGTGTGATCTATCTTGTGAGGCACTTAGAGTAGCAAAAGAGCAATGAGTCAAGCCCATTAAATCCTCCAAATTAGCTACTTAATGACTCGTGGACTATCTTTGTCTGGGCTACCAAATAGGAGCGGGATTAAATATTCTCCAATGAATGGAGTACGTAAACTAATGTACATAATCATCATAACCTAATTTATCTGGGACCAGAAATCCTAACAACCTACCACACAAAAGCACGTAGTTTATTAGTTGCAAGAAACAAATCCAAACAAATTAAAACTTTATCTACCTTTACCAATTGCTCAAGTCTGAAACATGTACCATACCTGCTAATAATAATCGCAGAGGGAAAAGGTCGTACCCTAGTACAATCTAAATTATAGTGAACCAAACTATGCATTTATATCACATTAGAAAGTAACACTAATCTAGACAAAACAACACAACACATGCTTTTTAAAGACAACGTAACATATTACGTACACACATGAGTCAATAGAGAGCATACAATAACATAAAGTTATAGTGGCTTTGCATACTACACATACGATGAGAGCACATCATAGAGAAAACCACATAAGTCTTTTCAACAAGTTCACATAAAGAACTTAAAATTTACGTCACGTTAATAAAATGGTCAATACATGGAACAGATACAAATGAATCTCAAGAAAAGATTTTACCACAATTGCCCTTTCCAAAATCGATGTAGCTCATCTCCATCAATGTTCACTAGATTACTCACCCATCATGTCTAATTGGTAAACTAGTCCTGAGACAATAGATGTACCTCTATTATTACCTTCTCTCTCAAAGAAAGTAAACCTCGAATCTCCACTTCAATGGATGAGATAGGAGCTTCCTCGACCTAATCGAGATTCTCACATATAGAATAAAACCAAGACATTTAATAAGCTTACCTCTCGTGATCTAAACGTCAAACCTACACATCCCCCTAGTAGGACACAATACACCCTCAGACATCTAGTATCAAAATTACTGGCACACCCTCCATCTTCTAATGCAACTATTGTATACCCATCCTCCAATGAAACACCTCTGATATCTATAGTTAGAACATATACAATGTCAAAACCTCACATCAACCCCAACCACCATGCACCATGTTATACAAAAAACAACACATCACTCTCAAATTCTTGCAAATGTTAAAATCAAACAAATGAAATGTATTATAAGAAATGTAACTGAATCAAGTGACCACACATGCAAAATATGTAAAACAATCAGATGCGCATAATTTAGTAGTAACAACAAGTGAGACAAATATTAATAACCTCCACTAGTATCATAATCCACGGAACTAACACATTGTCTTTATTTCTATCCCCCTCCTTCCTTTTGTATTTCTCTCGAGGGAATTCTCTAATGAAATGTCTAGACCCACCACAACTATAGCACTTATCTCTCTGTCTTCCCCTGTGACCTAGAACTACTTCCACCCTTCCATCCGCCACCCTCATCATCTGAGTAATCTCAATTTTTACCACGTACGCTTCTCATCATGCGGACCACCCACTACCCCTCTTTTTTTATTTTAACTTTCACCTTTCTCTCCTTGCTCTTTAAGGAATCAATAACAAATTCAGATGTAATGGTCTTCCTATATCAAGAATGACATTTAATAAAATTATAGTTTCATATTCTACATATATCTAATCACCACAATTAGTAATGTCTCATACAAGTTTATTGAAGAAATCAAGGTTTTCATCTAATTCTTTCGAAGGAGCAATTTTGAACCTGAAATAACTTTCAAGTTAGAAAAGTTTACTATGTGTGGATTTGTCAAGTAGAGTTTTTCAAATTTTTTCCAAACTTTTATAGTGAAATCATGTTTACCAACTTCACGAAAAAATAGAATTGGATAAATGCAGAATGATGGAAGTGTATACAAGTTCATCAAAATCCTTGTTCTGGTCATCATTTACACTATTTGAGAAAGAATTATCAGCTGCTTTTGAAACCTTTTGTCGTATCAAAATTCCTTCCATTCTCTGTTGCCATATAACAAACACTTTTACCATTGAAGACATTCTAGTAAAAACAAGATAAGAAACACAATCTTAAAATAAGTAGCTGACAAAGAATTACACAAAAATCCCTAAAGGCCGAAATATACACCTTTCTAGATTCTTGGGATTTTGTGAGACACAAAGATCTCAGGTCAAGGTTATTATCGACATGGGTAAAGTCTAGTCAAATAATTATAATGCAACAAAGAAAATAATGACAAAAGATATTCGAAAAGTGCGAACAATATATGAAATCATGGGCAATAGAAAATAATTCTTGTAATCAAGAAGTATGCAAGCCAAAAGCCTAATGGTCACCCTATGATCTGCTAGAACTGAAATTAAAAGTGATTAGCTAATTTACTAGAGTGAAAAAATTTCACGGGTCAATAAAAAACAGGAAATATGCAAATTTACGCCTTAGGACCGCTCTCAGCAATAAAGTAATTCAATAAATGTAGAATGTCCAATGCAAAGTTTGCAATTGAACGACCAAGGGAAAATCTATAGAAAACAATGGACAAAAGAATGATAAAGAATTAAACTAGGCTAAATTTACAGGAAAAGCCGTTAATTGTGATTTGCAATAAAGGAAAACTGGATTATAATATTCAATTAAATGAGCAATATATATATATAGGAGTTGCCTAACTGACTCAACTAGTTGAAGCAATAACTATGGGATATGCTATATCTAATTAGATATAATCTGTTTCTACAAGATAATACATAATAAATACAATATAAACCACATGGGATCATGTATATCTCAACACGCCCCCCTCAAGATGGTGCGCGGGAGCACACCAATCTTGGAACGAAGATACTCAAGCCGTGGTGTAGAGAGAGGCTTGGTGAGTCCGTCTGCTAGCTGGTCGTGAGACTTGATATGAGAAATGCGAAGCAGACCAGCCTGTACTAATTGGTGCACAAAGTGATAGTCGATCGCCAAATGTTTCATTTTGGAGTGAAACACTGGATTTGCATAGAGGTATGTGGTCCCGAGATTGTCACAATAGATAACAGGCTGCTGAGCTAGAGCTACACCAATTTGACATAGCAAGTTTTGTGACCAAGTGAGTTCAGCAGCAGTAGAGGCTGCTGCACGATATTCAGCTTCAGTGGAGGAGCAGGCTACAGTGGTTTGCTTCTTGGAGCTCCAAGAAATTGGATTGGCACCAAGGTATACTATATGAGCTCCCGTAGAACACCTATCATCAGGATCACCTCCCCAATCTGCATCAGAAAAAGCATGAAGTGACAGTGGGGATGAATAGCGAAACATGATGCCATGGTCCAAAGTACCAAATAAATAACGTAATATCCGCTTGAGAGCGGTAAAGTGCGCAGTGGTGGGAGTGTGCATAAATTGTGAAAGTTTATTAACACTAAATGAAATGTCAGGCCGGGTGAAGGAGAGGTACTGCAAACCACCAAGTAACGACCGATACTCCTTGGCATTAGGAAGGATATCTCTTGTGGTGGTTGAGAGTGTAGTCGACGAAATGGGGGTGGAAGCTGGTTTGGAGTCAACCATTTTGGCACGAACCAAGAGATCTTTAATGTACTTTCTTTGGGAGAGGAAAAGTCCATGACGATGGTGAGTGACTTCAACCCCGAGAAAGTACGATAAAGGTCCCACATCTTTGATGGAAAATTTTTTGGCAAGTAAAGAGATGAGATCAGTGATGGATTTGGACGAGTTACCAGTGATTACGATGTCATCAACGTAGATGAGAACAAGGACGAGGATGCCATTGCGAGAGTAAATAAAGAGACTTGCATCGGAAATGGAAGGATGAAACTGGAGGGTGTGGAGGTATGTTTTGAGGGATTGATACCAAACTCGAGGAGCTTGAGGCCATATAAGGACTTTTGAAGATGACACACGTGGTTGGGGAGCTCGGGTTCTATGAAGCCGGTTGGTTGATGCATAAATACATCTTCGGTGAGGGTACCATGAAGGAATGCATTATTAACATCCAACTGGTGAGTGGTCCAACGAAAGTGGATGGAAAGGGATAGAACCAAGCGAATTTTTGCATGTTTTATGACGGGGCTAAAGGTGTCTGTATAGTCAACATTCTCACTTTGTTGAAATCCTTTAGCCACTAAGCGAGCCTTGTACCGATCAATTGTCCCATCGGGTTTACGTTTAATTCGAAACACCCATTTAGAGCTGATGAGATGTTGATGAGGATGAGGAGGAACCAATTTCCAAGTACCATTTTTAATCAAAGTTGAGTACTCATCATGCATGGATTTTAGCCATTGTGGGTTGGTCAATGCTAGTTTTATCGTTGTAGGCTCAGTGGGTTCAGCTGGAGTGGTGGAAAGATTGGCTTGGGCTCGAGATCGTGTTGTCATATGGTGTGTTCGAGTGGGATGTTTTGGAGGTGGTGGTGGGAATGGAGAGTGGAAGGTGGAAGGTTGTTGTTGCGGAGAGGTAGGGGTTAGTTCGGGTGACAGAAGCTATAGCGATTGTGGGGTTAGGGATGAGAGTGGGACAGTACAAGCAAGTATGTTGGTGAGAGGCCATGTTTTCTGTGGTGGGGAGGAGAGTGATGACCGCACAGGTGAGAAGGTGCCGAAGGAAGTGGAGAAGAAATAGAAGGATGAGAGATGGGAGAAGAGCTCATACCTTGGAGGGGAGAAGTAGAAGTGCCGACCAGTGACCCTTGCTGAGGGGACGAAATTTCCGTAGATGGTGGAGTGAGAATTGGAATAAAAAAGGATGTAGACTCATGCGTTGAAGATGGGGAATGACTAGTAGAGACTAAATTCTTAAATGGAAAAATGGATTCATTAAAAACTACATGACGCGAAGTGTAAACTTTTTGTGTGACTAAATTATAGCAGTAAAACACACTTTGAGTGCTCGAGTACCCAAGGAACGCACACGAAGTAGACCTGGGCTCGAGTTTGTGATTTGTGTAGGGCCATAGCCATGGAAAGCATTGGCACCCAAAGACACGCAATTTATTAACATTAGGTGACTTACCAAAAAGTTTTTCATATGATGAAATATTGTGCAAGTTAGTTTTTGGTTGACGATTTATTAAGTACACGTCTGTATGTAGTTCATAGGGCCAAAATTCAGTGGGAACGGATGCATGATAAAGAAGACTTAAACCTGTTTCAACAATATAACGCTGTCTCCTTTTCGCAAATCCGTTGTGTTGTGGTGTATGAGGTGGTGCAGTTAAGTGAGTAATGCCATGTGTACTTAAAAAATCACGTAGCGCAATATATTCACCACCATTATCCGTGTAGAGTTGTTTAAGTTTGTGGTTGAGAAAGTTTTCAACTAATGCTTTAAAACGTGGAAAGATATGTACTACATCGGATTTTTTGCGCAATGTATAAAGCTACATATATTTAGTGAAATGGTCCACAAAAATAACATAATATCGAAATCCATCAAAAAACTCAACTGCAAACATCCAAACATCACTAAAAACTAACTCAAGTGGTTTATTACTAACAAGCGAGGAGTCACCAAAAGGCAATTTGTGACTCTTCATTATTTGACAAGATATGCAATTGAAAGTAGACTGACCAGCAAAACGAAAACAACTAGACTTAACTGGGAATGGTTCAAATGACCGAGCCTGTGATTGAGGGTCTCCAAGGATGGCAGAGTAGCAACGTTGGTAACTTTTGGATCCCACGTTAGTAATTCCTTGGGCCAGAGGTAGACACCATCTTTAATTTCTCCCCGGAGTAGAGGTACTCCCGTGTGCAGATCCTTCACAAAAATGATCAGGTAAGAACTCAACAGAGGTATGGTTCTGGGAACAAAACTGAGAAACAGAAATTAAATTCTTATTCATTGAAGGAAAACAAAGAACATTTTGAAGCATAAATTGATGTTTATAGGAGGGGAGAGAGGTGGTGCCAGTGTGTGTAATTGTTAAACTTGTACTGTCCCCAATGTGAATGTCATCAACACCAGTGTAGCCCGAGTGGAGGGATAGGTTACTAAGATCAGTAGTTACATGGTGGGAGGCTCCAGAGTCCAGTAACCAATCATTGGAGTCAGGGTTTGGTACAGTTACGACATGAGCAGAGGGTGGAAAGAAAGAACGTTGATTGTTATTCCTAGGGGCATAGCCGAATGGTTTGTTGGGGGAGAGAGGTGTGAGCCGCCAACGGAGACAGTTCGGAGCAGAGTGACCCTGCTCTTTGCACAACTGGCATTTTCCTTTGTAGTTGCTAGGTCGGTTGTTACTGTTATAGGATTGGTTAGGCTGATAGTTTTGTTGTTGAGGGTGATAGTGAGAGTTTTGTTTTTTGTAGTTTGAGGGCTGATTGTAGTGTTGCTTGTTGGTGTTATTGTAGCGATTTTGTGGTGGTTTATAGGAAGGGTTAGCTTTGTGTGGGATGGATTGGTTGTTGGTGTTATTGTAGCGATTTTGTGGTGGTTTATAGGAAGGGTTAGCTTTGTGTGGGATGGATAGGCTAGCTCCAGGTTGTTCAGCTTTGAGTTGGGACTCACGGGCTATTAATTTCTCATGCAATTCCTTGAACGAGATTGAGCTGTCTCTGGCATGAATTGCATCACTGATGCCTTGGTAGTCTGATCCCAAACCATTAAGAACATAAATAGTTACTTCATCAGGTTTTGGTTCCTCATCAAGGAGAGCAAGATTATCAACAATTGTTTTGGCTTCATTGAGATAATCAGTCATGCTTGAATTTCCTTTCTTTATCGATGCGAGCCTTGGAACGGAGGCTCATGATTCTTGCACAGGACGGCGTCGCATAGGTTTCTTGAATTGTTTCCCATGCATCTCGGGACGTCTTAGCCCTAGCAATAAAGGACATCAAGTTGGGAGAAAGTGAACTAGCAATGGCGTTGAGGAGCAATTTGTCTTTCCGAATCCAATACCCAAATGCTGGGTTAGGGATTGTATTGTCGTCGACTTTTAACATGGCTTGAGGACACGGGTATGAGCCATTGACGAATTTGAAGAGATCATGACCGACGAGGGCACTATGGATTTGAAGATACCACGCGTTATAATTATCAGAATCAAGTTTGAGAGGCAGTTGCGCCTGAGAGTTAATGACAACGGGGGAAGGAATTTCAACTTGTTGATTGTTGGACAGTTGGGTCGTCGACTTGGAGGTTTCATCGAAATTAGTACTCACTGTTGACATGGTTGGATTGAATTTTGGCTGTAGTGCTTTAGGGCTCTGATACCATATAGAAAACAATGGACAAAAGAATGATAAAGAATTAAACTAGGCTAAATTGACAGGAGATGTCGTTAATGGTGATTTGCAGTAAAGGAAAACTGGATTTTAATATTCAATTAAATGAGCAATATATATATACAGGAGTTGCCTAATTGACTCAACTAGTTGAAGCAATAATTATGGGATATGCTATATCTAATTAGATATAATCTGTTTCAACAAGATAATACATAATAAATACAAGATAAACCACATGGGATCATGTATATCTCAACAAAATCATCCAACTCTCGCTGCAATGCCCGAAACAGAAAACTAATTACACAAAAATGTCAGAAATCAACCCTGGAACAAACTGCCCGAACATAAAATGCAGTTAAAGATTTGAGCACGTTTATTTTGGACTAATTTTTGTACTATTTCAAATTCTGCGCAGTTGCTGCACCTTTTTTGCTTATGATTTTGATTCAACCTTGCTCTAATACCATTTTTTTTGTAATTAGCTCGCAAGAACACAAAGTTAAACGAGATTAGATGGATTTAAACATATTCAAACAATAAAAAACAAGTGCAACTATTAAGAAACAGAAAGTAAATGTTTTATCCAAACTTTGAAGGTGGTTGTAAAGAGGCTTATAAGATCCATTCCCAATAATCCAAGCATTGATAACACCAACAAGTAAGGCTTACAATGGAGATCATAATACCAAAGGACACGAGTTCAACTAAGGAAAAGTTCGAACAGTAGACAAGTAAGGGCAGCTTAGAGTCTCCAAGAATGAGGCATGCGAGAGGTGCAAGACAGAAGGTTAGAGTTGCAAAAATGATGCAGCTGTCGAATTGTACGGTTTGTGATACCCTAGGAATGGCCACAAGCTATTGTGATCTATCTTGTGGGCCTCTTAGAGTAGCTAACAAGCAATGATCGATCCAATTGAATCCTCAAAATTAGTTGCTTAATGGTTCGTTCACTATCTTTGTATATGGATTACCAAACACGGACTGTGATTAAATATTCTCTAATGAATGGAGTATATTTTAAATCCGTTTAATCACCATAACGCTCGATTTGTTTCAGGACCAAGTCTCCAATTGATTATTCTTGAAGCAAGTTTGACACCATGTTTACATAATCAATTTCAAAATAATAAAAAATCTTTTATGTACTTGTCAAATGTGTTTTCTTTCCTATTTTCAGTGTTTCTTGTAAATCTTACACAGATATTAGTAATTTCCTACTCTCCTAATTTTATTTTGTTCTTTCTAGGGATATCATATAAAGTTTTGAAATAAATCGGGACCACAAACAGGCTAAATTCAACAAAACAAGATAAAACTTCACATGCAGAATAGTACAATCCAACAAAGATCTATGTAAATCTGATTAAAATGTTCTCCTTACCTTGTTTGACTTTGGTTCTTCATGAGAGAGGGGAAAAAAGAAAAAAAAAAAAATTGATTAGTTCTTTAACCATGTCCTTTAATGTTTGTCTTTTGTATTTTTGGTAGATCTTGAACTTGTAGGGTTCCAAAATCTACCATTTTCAGAATAAAATTTCTATTAATTTTCTTGAGAAAGCTATAAATTAAGTTGATATTTTAAGATGGAATTCCAAGCCTTAAGATGGTATCAGAGTTCATCAAGATCTAACAATTAATTCGATTCGATTAAGTCTAAAAGATAAGCACATAAATTTCAAGATTGGTATGTTCAAACGGGCCACCATCTTAAGGGGACATAATAATGATAAATCATGCATCGATTAAGCCTCTGTTTGGAGGCTTTCAAAAAAAAAAAATAGTTTTTTTGTGGTTTTTTAGGTAGATGGATGGTTAAAAATGGAGAGAGAAAATGTGTAGGGTTAGAGATTGGTTTGGAGAATTGTGTAGTTTAAAAATTGGTTTAAAAATCAAAAAAACCCAAAAAATCTTTATTATCCGAACAGAGGCTAAATATCAAAATATAGAGCAACATGTAAAGACTTGAACTAGTCATCTTAATAATGTTGACTCTTTAAGATGGAACATCGAATCTTATCATCGCGTCCATCTTATTGCTTTTGTTGGAAAATTGTGTCGATGTCAATGGACTGTAATTCATGGTTTCAGTGTAATTTAATCTCCAACATTGGAAGATATATATATATATTCTATACTTGTACAATCAATCCTCAAAGACGAAAACTATTCAATTATTTTAATCATCACGTGACTCTAATCAAAATGTATCTTGCTTCAAAACTCTGAATGGTAATTCAAGTTTGGAAATAAAATCTAGCTTCACAAGGAGACAGTGGTTCTCGCCTACATCGTCTGTCATAATTAACTTCCTTGTGCACATGGATTTTGACGAGGTTGATATTATTTACCTTAAGTAACTGTGGGCGCATGATCATTGGCTTAATTGCTTGATTAATGGAATGCATTTGGAGAAATTAGTGTGAAAATATCAAATATGACAAAGTTAGTTTGTATTCATATCATTACAAATCTTTTAAGAGTGTGATATCTATCTATATCATGAAGAATTTGATTGTCCACTTGTGATATTTTATGTGGCATTTCTTTTGGGAGATTCTTCCTAGGACTTCAAATGTGTAATATTTGTGGGTGTAATTTAATAAATTAGAATAACATTTATTTAAATAGAATACTGATCGAAAGTTTGATAATTTTGGGTATATTAATGTTGGGAACCCGGGTTGTTCTACTCACAAAAAATGATTTCTTGTGATGGATCATCCCGTTACAGGATTTTCTGTTCTATGTATTCAACTTGGAACAAATAATTTTGTGCACATAAAAAGAAAGAGATATTACCCTTGTAGCGTGCTTTACAATAATCTCTTTTCGCTGCTTCTTGATTTCACCAAAGCTTCAAACCCTCAAGCTTTCCTCGGTGTTCTCCAATGACAGCTATGCAGGTGCGTGGTCACCTTTCTCAAGATCTAGGTTAAACTAGGTTTAGGATTTTTTTGTAAAGAGGAAACACACACTACACACTTTAGTGTGTGTTTCACCACTTTATCTATTAGGTTAAGAAAAAATAGTCTTAGGAGACTATTTGTAACCTCTTTACACTCCAAAACCCTACCAGGCCTAGTACCATAACCCAGGCTCATTTCTGCACAACCCAATACAGGTAATAAGCCTGTATAAACCCATTATAATGAAGCCACCGAGGGAACCTGATCGGACCCAATTAAACTAAGCTCCAATAAATTAATTATGACCCGATCAACTCTTGATCAGTCAAAATTAATTTATTAATCACGTTCTATTCCACTAAAAGAACGAGATTGCACTCTTAGTAAAATTGAAATTACTGAAACAATTAATCAATAATTATATCATCTGACTTATTGTTCTTACATGTTACCCCCGTCGATCAACTCGAATATTCGGAGCAAGTTAAAATGACCAAAATGCCCTTCTTTGAATATTCATAAATTCTCAACTCTCATCTTCTATCTGACACTTCGATGTGATCCCATCACATCATAAAATTCAACAGTCACTGTCGAATTACTGAGCTCAGATTTAACTGTCCACTAGAAGAACCAGTGAGATTATGATCATACCTAAAAGGTGACGGATTCCATAATACGAATATATGTTCCTCGTTAGTTCACTTTAATTCCCAAAGTACCGAGATATTGATCATCAATTTGATCTCACCCATTGATACCTCAAAGAACTTCAAGTTAGTAATCGAAGTCCATTATCCTATTAGGATTAAGGTCCCACGTACAATAATCAAGTGAAATTAAATTTGTATGGTCAATGTCACAAATTAATTTCACGTGGTCCCGTCCAATACGTTCCAAACGTACTCTCAATTTTATTACCAAAGTCAAAGATAGACTTTAATAAAATCGAGACGATCTTATCAAAATAAATTGTCCATATTTATTTACTGATCGTGAACGTTAATTTTAGATCGAATCACAAATTGAATCTTTCCGTGTTTAACAACTTAAACACTCAATTTGTAATATCAAATCGACCCGTGGATAAACACAACATCATATTAATACAATCAATTAATATTTTACTTTTAAATGTCGTGAATTATTCTCTATGGGCATATATAATTCCAACAATTAATTCATAGAAAATATAAATGGTTAGAAGTATATATTTTTACGTGTTATGCTGTGTGTACAAGAAATTTTGACCGAATTATTTTACAAGGAGTCACTTGGCATTTTTTCATTGGGTATTGGCAAAAAAAAAAATAATGAAAATCTCCATATTGGGGCTGCCTGCGCAGAACCTAATAAGCTTCCATACATGAATCCCTGTACAAACAAAGTTTTCCTATTATGACAGCACAAATATCTAACTTTTGATATCAATATTTTACCCCAACACATTCAATCCATACCATCACTCACACTCACTGTAATCGTCACAACATTGTCGCCACCGTTCAAAAGCACTACTACCATCTCTATTTTTGACACGACGAAGATGGCACTGTGGCGACAGTGATGATGATTGAAAGAGAGAAAAAGACAAAGTAAATTTCAGTTTAGAGATTTGAAAATTATGTGAGGGGCAATCATCCCTACATTTTCTGATTGATACTTTTTTTTAATAAACAAAAAATGTTATGTGATGAGCAGTTTAGAGATTTGAAAATTATGAGGGGCAATCATCCCTACATTTTCTGATTGATACTTTTTTTTAATAAACAAAAAAAGTTATGTGATGAGATTCGAAGCGCGGAAGAAATGTCGGAAAGTTCCGAATTCAGGTTGTGGTTGGACGGATGAATAATGACCCGATATTCACGACGCGATGACTTGACGATGCGGAATAAAGAACCATGAATTTCGAAACGCCACAAGGATTTGTCCAATCTCCTTGATGAGTTTCTGGTTTTGAACGCCACAAATATTCTAACAAATATTTGATAAGTTCGGGATGAACGCTACAAGATGATAATCTTGATAAGTTCTATGAAATATAGGAATCCACCTATATGTTTTATTGAAATCCTCAATAAACTGTTTAATTAAATCAAATCTCATTACAATGAATGGAAAAAACGTATAAATAAGCAAAATAAAACCCTAATCGCTAATGGACTCAAAATAGAGATCTAACTAACCTAAAATAAACTGTCACGGCCATAACATTCATAGGAAGGAAATCTTACGGCCGTAATAATTTCAATCATGGCCGTAACATGCGATATTAATTTTCAGGATTTTCCATATTTTGCGGATATTTTTTTCCTTTTCCAGTTTTTAGCTATTTTATGTTAGTTAGAACTCTATTTTGAGTCCATCAGCAATTAGGATTTTATTTTGCTTATTTATACGCGTTTTCCATTCATTGTAATGAGATTTGATTTGATTAAACAGTTTATTGAGGATTTCAATAAAACATATAAGTGGATTCCTATATTTCATAGAACTTATCAAGATTATCATCTTGTGGCGTTCATCCCGAACTTATCAAATATCTGGTAGAATATTTGTGGCGTTCAAAACCACAAACTCATCAAGGAGATTGGGCAAATCCTTGTGGCGTTTCGAAAGTCGTGGTTCTTTATTCTGCATCATCGAGCCATCGCGTCGTGAATATTGGGTCATGATTCATCCGTCCAACAACAACCTGAGTTCGGAACTTTTCGGCGTTTCTTCCGCGCTTCGAATTTTATCATCGGTATCAGAGCTGGACTCTGAATTCAGGTTTTTCTATCCAGTTTGATTTTTATGTTTATCATCGAGTCCCATAAAAATCATCCATATCTTGTTGAGTATTTTGTTTTCAGTTTTTTTTTCTTGTTCTTTGTGTCAGTAAAATTTTTCAGTTTTTGATCCATATAAAAATCTAACAAAAATTCAAAAGTGTTTGTTTTATTTGATTCTTATCCAATCCTGTTCCGTTTATTTTGTTGTGTTCGTGTCGAATTTTCGGATTTATTTAAAAAAAGTTATTTTTTAATTCTGAAAATTCATTATTCAAAAAAAAAAAAAAAAAAAAAAAAAGTCATTCCAAAATTCAAGAACCACTTTCTTGAGTTTCTTTAAAATTCTTGGTATTCATTTCCTTCCAAGTCAATAAAAATCTTTCTTGCTATTTGATGTCTAAATCCTCTTAATTCTTGAATTTTTTTTAACGCCACATGAGGAATGAATTATGATCCGGGCTTTTTATTTCAAACTAGATGTTCTGTGGATCATAAGGGGTGCAGTTTGGCGATTGATGGAAAGTGCATTACTCATTTTGTTAGTAGCACCGTGGTTGAAAAATTAGGATTGCCCCTAGAACCACACTATAAACCTTATAGGATGACGTGGATGAGGGAGTTTGGAAATTTCAAAGTAACCAAACAAGCTCTAGTGCTTATCACCCAGGGAATGTATAGTGAGGATGTATGGTGTGATGTAGTGCAATTCAAATCGTATCATATTTTATTGGGAAAACCATGGAGACGTAGGAGGGGGGCTGTTTATGATAAGAGTATGCACATATACAAATTCCTTAAGAAAGGAAAAGTATGCGTACTATATGGGTTGACATTAGAGGATGGACTAGAAGATTTACGATTGGTAAGGAAGGAGAGTGAAAGGTGGTGTAATAGGAGGCGTCGTGGGGGTAAGGACATTGAAAAGAAGGAGGGGGGTTTAAATTAAAAATGGATAATCAAACTCCAAAATTTGATGAGGAATTGGAAGTTGGGGTAGAAGTTCAAATTTTGGATTTTGAATTGGTAGATCCACATTTGGGTAGTGATGAGGTAGTGCACGAGCATGGTGATAAAAGTGTGGAGTTAGGAGATGTGGTTGAGTTTGAAGATGAAAAATTTGAACAAGAAGTTGCAAAAGAGAAAAGAGGCCAAGAGAAGAGCCTCGTGGTTCAAGAAGTGGAGTTAGTGGTGGTTTATCATGAATACAAGGATCCATACCTTGTACCTCATGAAGCTAACATGTCCCACCCCATTTTGTTTAAATCTTTTTTCCAGGTTAATTATATTTGGAAGCTTCAACCACACTACGTATGTCAAAGGGAGTTCAAGCTCCTTCTCTTCCATATTTTCCTATCAAAGGAGCATAATTTATTAAACTCATGGTATGGAAGCAGAAATTTTCATTTTGATCCAGGGGGAGCAGTTGCATTCATGAACAAAGCTATGATTCTGGACGAATCATCCTAAAGAAGGAGGGTATGATGTGATTCAGAACCCCGATAATACGAATCATAGCAGGCTTGACGGAAAAATTCAAGCAAAAAAGGAGTTAATTGCAAATTGGAGCAAAAATCGGAGCAAAAAAGGACCAGTTTGATCCTTATGGCCATAATGCCCAGAAGGTCATGACCGTAATCAAGCTACTGGTTAAGATGCGAGATTTCAATTTTATACTTACGGCCGTATACAAACTATCACGGCCGTAACATTCACAATAAGGAAATCTTACGTCCGTAATAATCTCAATTGCGGCCGTAACATGCGATATTAATTTCCGGATGATAAGATTCAAAGCGCGGAAGAAACGCCGAAAAGTTCCGAACTCAGGTTGTGGTTGGACAGATGAATCATGACCCGATATTCACGACGCGATGGTTCGACAATGCAGAATAAAGAAGCACGACTTTCGAAATGCCACAAGGATTTACCCAATCTCCTTGATAAGTCTCTGATTTGAACGCCACAAATATTCTAGCAAATATTTGATAAGTTCGATATTTGAATGCCTCAAGAAATATCTTTGATAAGTTCGAAAAACATAGGAATCCACCTATAACTTTTATTGAATTCTCAATAAAAACTGTTTATATCAAAATCGAAATCTCATTACAATGAATGAAAAAAGCGTGTAAATAAAATGTGTAAATATGTGGTGAAAAATGATTTGAATAAAATGTGATGGGTTAAAAAGTGATTTGAGAAAATGTATTATTTATAAACAAGTTACCAAACGGGGGTTTAAGCCACAGTTTGACAAATTAGTTTTAAACATATTTTTAAACAATTCAGTTTCCCAAACGACTATTTAACTACACGCATTTTATCTCAACAATTTTTAACCAAATATTTTACTTCAAAAACATAAAAAAAATGAGACATTTTTAAACACAAGACTTTTAACCAACAAAGCCTAACAATAGCTTGTTAAATTTTTGGAATCCAAAAGTACATCATACAAATATGATTTTTCATTTTTTTTTCTAATTTATTAAAAAAATAATAATAAAAAAAAATATATAGAACTACTAGACTTTCCCATTCAAAAGTGAACATTTTCTCACTTCTCTTATCGGCCAAAAGGGTAAAATGCCATATAGGTATAATGATGCACACCATATATAAATATAAGCCTTTGGTAAAATTTGTTTATAAACGGGCATGAGACAATATTCCATTGGACAATTATTTTGAAAAGTTTAGCTGGTCAAATAATTCTATCCATCATTTTAACTTTTGAAAAAAAATATATATATAGACCAACAAATTGTTGGCACATCTTATAAACAATATTTGTGAACAATTATTTATAAACAATTTACCATAAGACACTAAAGCATGGTATATATTTGTAAATATGATTTTTGCTTCCAAACTCGGACTAATGTCAAAAAGTTAAAGTGTGATATATATATATATATATATATATATATATATATATATATATATATATTTGTAAATATGATTTTTGCTTCCAAACTCGGACTAATGTCAAAAAGTTAAAGTGTGATATATATTTATATATATATATATATATATATATATATATATATATATATGTTTTATTATAATTTAATGACGGGTTTGACATTTTCCCATATTGAGAATTGACTCTACAACCATTAAATCTAATAAAAGGGGTGAACACTGTTCTATTTGAACAGTTTATTAAATAATTTCAAACAAGACCAAACCCAAAAAATTTAATTTCTAAACTGATCAAACTTTATGCACATGATGCATGCTAATGATATCAAATGTTTTAATACTTAAAAATATGTATCCCCATTTACTTTAAATTTTCAATTTTTCTCCTTTCGAAACTTTCACTTCAACCTTTCAAAACTTTCGCTTCATTTCTCAAAACCTTTACTTTATTTTCATCGTGAGCTCAGTTGATGTATCTTTTAGCCAATCAGATTACAGTGGACAATTCTTATTTGAAACCAGATCACATTTACCGATAAAATCAAAGAGCAGTTAACATTCATTTCTCATTACTTTTGAGTACACGGGTCCCCCGAGCTCCATTTCTCACTCACATCTCTCATGATATAGAAGTACACCAATTACATTCTTAAAACTTGTAATACATATATTTTGAACAAAATTTGCACTTTCCACTTTTTTCATTTAAAAACATTTGACTTTCTAAATTCAATGACAATGCATGCTTATCGATGCAATGACATGATACCATGAATGCTTGAGCATTTATCTAAATAACAAATACTTGTATAAAGTAAAACGAAAAGCATCAAAAGTAGGCCAATAGCAAGAATGTCATTTAAACACATTAATTTCACATTAACTTTCAACTTTGATTAAAATAGAGAAATTTTACTTACCTAACGTCCTTAAGTATTTACCGTTCTTAACTTTGCAAATGGAAGATTCTCGGATACTTGTGATGTCAATGTGCTAAAAAAATTCTAATTTATATTCATTCATCAGATAAGGAATAATTTTAGTTCACAAGTACATTTACAATTTAAAATAAAATGTATCATTAAGCTATGTCCAACACATAACATCATAGTCGAAACAAGAAGTCAATTTCAATGCACTTTAGAAAGTTTTCTTATCTTTTAATTCAAATTCAAACTCAAACTAAAATTACATTACTTAACCAAACTTAACAAAATTAGCCAATTAGAATTCTAACAATTCATAATATGAACCTTCAAATAATTTTTTCAATTAAATCTAAAATCAAACGAAAATAATTACATTCTTATATTTTAAAAATGTGAAATTTACATACATACATACATACATACATATAATGAATTTTATCAAAGTTATAAGTGAATATCACGCTTTACTTAATAAATGATAGAAAAATAAACAACAAGGCTAAAAACCATAAATTTATTTATATCTTTTCAATGTAATTTCATAAAAATTGATAAGATTCTTCCTAAATCAATCTACTAGACCCAAGACGTGAAGTGCGCCAATGATAGATGTTACCTAGATGCTAGGTCTAAACTTAGACGTGTTAACTTGTCTTCCCTTCCCTTTCCTTCCATTGCCAATGATAGATGTTACCTAGATGCTAGGTCTAAACTTAGACGTGTTAACTTGTCTTCCCTTCCCTTTCCTTCCATTCCATTGTAAAAAATTCTACAAAAATTTTGACAGAACCTCCCTTATAAATTGAACTTATCCAACATGTAGAGAGAGACATCACAATCAACATAATAATATAAAGATCAAACCAACACCCCAAACAACATCCAACATCACTCCCAACTCCTCAACATCACAAATTCAACAATAAACTCCATCTAATGAGAATTACACAAGATCATTGAATAAATAAACTTTTCTTACCATAAGAAACTCTTCCACCAGGAATGTAGTGTGTGTGCGCACTCTCATGCATAATATACATATATGTGTGGTAGAGGTAGTGGATCCGACCAAACTTTGTTTGTAATCACTAACAAGTATCACAATTAATTAATTAATGAATAAGGATTCGGATTGCACAAAAAAATTATACAAAATACTAATCAATCACTTTCGAAATCGGTATCTAGACAACACAACACACACCACCACCTAAAAGTGACGTGACTAGCTCAATAATTCAAGAGACATGTTGATTTAACAATATAACACCTACCAATTATTTTCTAGATGTTGGGGAAAAACTTAGTACAAAAATCTTTATTTGAATACACTTCTAACAAGAAAAAAAAATGTTATAAAAAATGTATGCAAACACTTCTAAAAACAACGTCTTAATATCATAAGCAAATTTTGATCTTCATCGACCTTTTCAAACGGGATCCTAACTCAAGTTTCAAAGTTGAATGGATCACCATATTCTCGGTCTCTGATGATCGAGCCTACAATGCCAAGTCATGTGTGATTAAATTTCATGTTCTCTGAGTATCATAACAAATAATTGATGGACTATATTACAACCCCAACAATTAATTCATCATGCTTCCAACATAAATGCTAAAAGTTATGATCCTTTTTTCCCACTTTGATTATCAAGTTCAAAGTTAAGCCATGAATGCTAAAATCTTTTCAAATTACATCATTTTATGTTATTTAGATCACCCGCTACCTCTAGGTTTATCATTTTCACGGTCAACAATTTCCTGCATGTGCCCAAATTATCTCAAATAATTCTCCCACAATTTACTTCAAGCGGATGCCACCTTAACTGAGAAGATATTCTCATTTCTAGTTCTTTCTCTTCTTGTTTTTACCACATTTGCACAATATTAATCTCATTTTAGCTACACTCTTTATAAGATGTGATTTCTTAATAATCCGACATTTGATCATAAACACAGGCTTCCAGCAGAATGTCTACAGATATTGATGGCTTAAGATATTTTACCCTTAGACACCGTCATGGAAGAGGCGTGCTTGTTCTTCGTGACTTGCTTCATCTAACCACCACCAGCCAGCAGTCTGGTTAAAAATTAACAAATATGCAAAATTAATGCGAGGTACTCCAACCAAAACTTGAATTAGACAAGTAAATAATCCTAATATCTACTGCATCAGGAATGAACTTTTCTATTTAATAGCCAATCTTTACACATTACCTGGAGCCATTGATGCGATCCCATTCGGGGTATCTCGTCGAACAACGCGGAATAAACAAATTAAAACCTAAGAAAGATTTAGATCAGATTTAAACACGAAAATAAACAAGAACACAAGAATTAAAATACTGGAAAGATAAAATTGACGATAGGACCTTGACCCAAAATTGACGACGCGAAGATTGGCGATGCGAAATCGAGATCCAAGGTTTTCGAAACACCACAAGGACTTGTCAATTTCCTTGAGAAGATTTAAAACGAAACGCCACAAATATTCTCGCGAATATTTGATAAGTTCAACGCCACAAATATTTTCACAATATTTGATAAGTTGGATTTGTTCTCGAAGAACACCAAAGGGGCTCCTCAACCTTTCACAAGAGAATCCTCTCTCAATTTAATTCATAAACTCAAACTTAACTGTTTGTTTGCAATCATGGTAAAGAATATAAATAAACAAAATAACTTAGTCGCTAATTTACCCAAAATAGAATTCTAATTAAACTAAGATTCTAAAATAGGAAAATAACCTAAAAACTAAAAGGAAATAAAATAATTGGAAAATCCGAAAAATCTGACCGCTTCTCATTTACGGCCGTGAATAATTCTTTTACGGCCGTAAAGGCCTCTTTGATCAAAACTAATTTATTATTTATGGCCGTAACGAATTTCTTACGGCCGTGAAATTCCTCTTTTTGAATGTTACGGCTGTAAGCCTCGTTCTGCTGAAATTCTTCTTTTTTTCTTCGATAATTGATTACGGCCGTTATAACATGATTTACGACCGTGAATATATGGGTTACGGCCGTGAAGGTCCTCCATTACGGCCGTAATGAATTTTCTGCCCAAATAACTTCGTTTTCTCAGCTCGGCTTGATCCGTCCCTCTTCTCGGCTCGACCCCAACATAAAACTTGCTCCGTTTTGCACGTAAGTCATTATCATATTGCCGATGGCTTGACTTCGCCCTTCGATGCCTGGTCCGGATCATATCATACTCCCTCTCTTGAAAATGATTCGACCTCGAATCCAATTTTGGTCGGCTTTTCAAACTCCTTCTGCTTTTCTGGGCTCGATGATCATGCTTATGCTTTGTGCGATCTTTTAGACTTTTAGGCTGCTCATTTTTTTCAATGAATTTCTTTCCCGCCTTAAATTCATGGCTTGATTTATGTCCCTGCAAAACATATTTAATAGAACTGGGGAGGGGTGTGTTAGCGTGAGTAAGTGCAAATAGACTCATTTTTGTGGTAGACTCACTTTTCTTTTGTTGTTTGCACTCAGTCTCTCCTTTTTCTGATGTTTGAACCTCAACCCTCTTTTCTTTATTTTTCACTCCCTCTCCTTTTTCTGAGGTCGTGGCCTCAACTCTCTTTTCTCTAATTTCCACTCCCTCTCCTTTTTTCTGAG
This sequence comes from Ligustrum vulgare, assembly GCA_963555705.1. Taxonomy (NCBI): domain Eukaryota; kingdom Viridiplantae; phylum Streptophyta; class Magnoliopsida; order Lamiales; family Oleaceae; genus Ligustrum; species Ligustrum vulgare. The sequence continues at coordinate 12,436,313 of OY743186.1, read as the reverse complement.
GTCGTGGCCTCAACTCTCTTATTTTTCCCCTCAAACTCACTTTTCACTTTCAATTGATCTTTCAACGCTTCAGTTGGAGATAGTGGCATTAGAGTAAACTTTTTCCTTCCTTTTACCAAGCTGTATCTATTCGTATACCCATCATGTAGCACAGTCCTTTCATGTTTTCAAGGTCTCCCTAATAGTATGTGACTAATTTGCATTGGTACCACGTCACAAATTATCTCATCCGAATACCCACCAAAAGAAAATGTCACAAAGGCCTATCTCTTCACCTTAACTTCCCCTAACTCAGTCAACCATTGTAATTTATAAGGCGTTGGATGTTTCATTAAAGGTAAGCCTAATTTTTCCACCAACATTGTACTAACTACATTAGTACAACTTCCCCCGTCAATCACCATGCTACACACTTTATCATTCACTAAGCATCTAGTGCGAAAAATATTATCCTTCTGCCCTTCCACATTATCCAAAGCATTCACCTTACGCCTAACGCTAAGAGCATGCCTATCAATAATTGACTTATCCACCACAACACTTTTAACCCCTTCACTATCACGCCTAACCTTCTTACGTGGAAAATAAAGTGCAATGTGACCCCGTTCCAAACATTTAAAGCATTTAACATTTTTATCCTTAAGAGGTTTGGAATCAGAATTATTTTTACCTCTGGTTGTCGATTCCTCCCTCCTTTTGTGAACATGATCACTACTCTCCCGTTTTGATGTCTCATTTCCCTTTAATGGCCCTTCATCAATCTCATCTTCATACCTACCATGACATTCACGCCTATTACCTCTCCCAACCCAAGAACCATCTTGAGATTGATCCCGAGGTGTAACGACCAAGAATTTTTACGCGATTAATAATTATTTTAATAGAAAATCGTGTCGCTACTATTTCACCCATTTTTATTAAGTTAACGCCGCGACGTATTCGTATAGCCAAGTCAAGAAATAATCGAGATCGTTCGATTTTAAATTAAATTCCGAAATTCTAAAAATATCTCCATTCTCTTGATTTAAAGTATATTAAGTCCAAGTACTTAATTCAATGTTATCCCAATATTTATTTATACAAAAATTAATTTTATTATTGAAATTAAGAAAATATATGCAAGCATGAGAGGTTCCATTATATATAATAATTATGAGAATCTTAATTTAATAAATATGGAAAAGTATATGAATGAATTATATACTCCATTATATATAATCATGAAGAGCATAATATTGTATAAATATGGAAAAGTATATGAATGAATTATATACTCCATTATATGTAATCATGAAGAGCATAATATTTGTATAAATATGGAAAAGTATATGAATGAATTATATACTCCATTATATATAATCATGAAGAGCATAATATTTGTATAAATATGGAAAAGTATATGAATGAATTATATACTCCATTATATATAATCATGAAGAGCATAATATTTGTATAAATATGGAAAAGTATATGAATGATTGATAAGACTCCATTATATGTAATCATGAAGAGCATAATATTTGTATAAATATGGAAAAGTATATGAATGAATTATATACTCCATTATATATAATCATGAAGAGCATATTATTTGTATAAATATGAAAAAGTATATGAATGGTGATTTACTTTAAGAAAATGATGTGTTAAAATTAATAGAATTGAATGATTATGTTTACAATATGCCAACTTTATACATCTATTTAAACCCATCTCTTTTACACACAACTCTACACATATACACTTATTTCCAATCTCTTGACAAAATCCACAAGTAAGAGAAATTCAAGGTGGTCAAGAAAGTTTTGGTCCATTTACTACTACACTTCATTTTAATCTTTTAAAAGGTAAGTATATCTTATGTTTTTATGAAAAGTAAGTATGTTTTTATGAAAGGTAAATACACCTTATATTTTTATGAAAAGTAAGTATGTTTTTATGACAAGTAAGTATATCTTATGTTTTTATGAAAAGTAAGTATGTTTTTATGAAAAGTAAGTATGTTTTTATGACAAGTAAGTATATCTTATGTTTTTATGAAAAGTAAGTATGTTTTTATGAAAGGTAAATACACCTTATGTTTTTATGAAAAGTAAGTATGTTTTTATGACAAGTAAGTATATCTTATGTTTTTATGAAAAGTAAGTATGTTTTTATGAAAGGTAAATAGACCTTATATTTTTATGAAAAGTAAGTATGTTTTTATGACAAGTAAGTATATCTTTATGTTTTTATGAAAATGTTTGGATCATTGCTATGAAATCAATCTCACAAGATTGTTATGGGTTCCATATGATATGTTTATGATTATGCTAAGGGGACCGGAGTTTAGTAGCGCTACACATAAGAATTCTTGCCATTTAAGTTCGGTAAAATTCTTGTGTCTCCCTATATTTATGAGTATTTCGATCCTATCCTATGTTATGATGAAAATGATCCATATGCTTTCAAAAGAAAATTTATACTTGGTATACTTACTGGGATTTTATAAATCTCACTCTACGATATTTACCATTTTCAGATAATTGAAGGTTCGAGGCGGTCAACATGGAAGTGGCAAAAGTGGTTAAGATTGATGAGATAATTATGTTGAACTTTATGTAAGAAAATTATGTTCTATTTATATTCACAAATAAAATTATGGGATTCTAATTATTCTTTTGAATAATTTTACATTACTATTTAAGTCTCGATAATATGATATGAGTCACTTTTAGTGGCACTCGAATGGTCAAGATTTCGGGTCGTGACAGTTGGTATCAGAGATAAGAGTTTTAAAAACGATTCTGTAGATTTTTGAAATTTTATTTCTTAAAAAAAAAAAAAAAAAAAAAAAAAAAAAAAAATCACTATTCACGTGAACAGTAAAACGACGTGCTATTCATGATGAACAGTGAACGAAATCACTATTCATTAAAAAAAAAAAAATTGAATTTTCACATGTCAAGTATGGTTATGATTTTGAAAAGTATGATGAAATTTGATGTGCGAATTTCAAGGACAAAATTCATTTTAAGCAAGGGAGTTTGTAATGTCCTGAAAATTTTATGGAATATAATTAGTTAGTGATATGATGTTTATATTGATGTCTTTGATAAATTTCTAGAAGTTCGGGGACTAAAGGAAAATAAGATTTGACGATAAATTTTTATTTGGGTTAATTAGGCCCAATCTTATGTAAAGATGCGAAATGATTAATAATTATTTTTTTTTTGAAATATTTTAACTCATCACTCTACTATGTCACTCTCCACGTATTGACTCCTCGAACCAGGTATGTTATATGCTTTGCAGGTCATTTACGATTTTATTAAGACATGTTAAGTATGAAATATTCATATGTTATGAATCTTTAAGTGAAATATACATGTTGAGTATGATATGAATTGATAGAAGCCTAAATTTTAATTTATTCATTTTAATGTAGAATCATGAGACATAGAGGATATTGATATGAATTTTGGTTCATATTAAGCTTAGTAAGACTAACTAAATTAGAAAATTAAGTTGGTTCGTAATTTTTGCCAAAAAAAAAAATATATGGAATAATATATTAAACAAACAAAATTAATAATGAATTCGTACTATAATTTATCCCTTTATCACTACCTTTGTGTAAAGACAAGGGAAAAACTGTGGATGGTTATTAGTACTTCCTCTTCAAGTTTCAATTATCGGTTCAATAATTTATCCCTTTATCACTACCTTTGCTTAAAAGTAAGGAAAAACTGTGGATGATTATTGGTACCACTCTTCAAGTTTCTATTCTAAAAAAAAAAAAAAAAAAAAATTCAGAAAGAAAGAACGAGTGTTTAGTATAATGAAAAAAATATGATTTACGAATGATTTTCAAAATAATCTTTGTCGTCAAGTTTAGAAATGATGAGCCCTAAATGGACTTTGCATAATTGATTTTAGACATGGCACTAAGTATGAGAAGTCAACAGAAAGGACTAGATAATATTTTCGAATTATTCATCGTTTAGATTAAACGAGAAATAGAAAGTCAGTTTTATGAAGTTATGATGAGATGTTGAGATTATAAGTGATATGATTTTATTGAGATTTTTATGAGAAGAATTATGAAGTTGGAGATTTAAAGTTTAGGCTCTTAATTATTGAGAAATAAGGACTTGATATGGTGATATTAGAAATTATGATTTGAAATTTCTATGTTGAGGAATTATGAATTGATTTTCTGGAATATTTATGATGATATTGAAGTTTGATGAAATTGTGATCAAATGTACAATTAGTTATTATTGTGAGTTATGAAGTATGCTTACGATTTGGATAAGTCCAAATTTCAAAGGAAAACTGCCTAGAATTTTATCGTTTGGAGTTAAGAGCATAGTATGGTATGCAATCACTAAGAGAATTGAGGTTAGACATACAAGTTCATTTACATCACAAACGAGATTTAGTAGATGATAACAGAGATATTATTATTTTCTCATAAGGAGAACACACAAGAGTCACCCTAGAAAGGAAATACATGAAACACACAAAAGCAAAAGAAAGCAACATGGGAAATTCCTCAAATTGAGAGATGTGTTTCCGGAGTAGCCGTATCCTACCACCTCTGACCTTTTGAGGAAATAAAGAAACCTTCAAAGAGGTGTGTTTCGAGAGTAAGAATACTCCGTAATCTACCACCTGGAACCTTTGAGGTACACACAAGATTTAAACATTAAGGAAAATCCTAGGAAATTAGAGGGGTGTCTCGAGAGTAAGAATACTCCGTACTCTACCCCCACCTATTCTAAGATTCATAAAGTTAAGTTTACATTAACCGGACTCCATTTTCGCTTGATTCCCCTTCCTTGCGACCAATCTATCTTAACCCCTGCTGGATCTTGTATTGAGATATATGACTGCAGCTTATCCAGTAGTTCATCAATAGTAGGAGCAGAAATAAGAAGCCTTCTGGAAAATGGAGAGATGAATCCCTGTTCCACAGCATAATCAAGAAAGGTTAACAAGCCATCAAAGAAATTGTTAACATTCAAAAGCCCAATAGGCTTAGTATGGAGATCTAGTTGAGCCCATGAGGTAATGTTAAAGATTTCTTCTAAGGTACCAAAACCTCCGGGCAGGGCTATAAAGGCATCAGAACCATATAGCATACAAGTTATGCGTTCATGGATGGATAAGGTTTGAACTTCATGCCCTCGTGTTTTTCCTGCAACATCTACCAAAGGGACAGGTATGACACCGATTACTTTTGATTTCTCTGCAAGAGCAGATTGGGAAACACAACCCATTAGTCCACTGCTACCACCCCCATACACAAGAGTGATACCTTTTTCCCCTAGTTTCTTTCCAAGATCTACGGCCGCTTCTAGATAACTGAAGCCTTTCCCCACTTTTGATCCACAAAATACACAAATAGTTTTGATCTGTCGAAGTTTTGGTGCTTCCATCTTTGATAGTATAGAAGAGAAAACTTACGAAGAAGATGTGATTTTGGGATGCCTGAACTATGAAATATGTTTGGCTATTTAAATCCGGAAAAATTTACTGTTTTTGATTGATTCTGAAAAAGTAAAGATTTACTTTTGACAAAATCAGCCTACTTTTGACTATTTTATCAAAGCTTTCATCTTTCGGTGATTTATTTTTCAGCTTTATCAAACGTCGAGAAAGGAAAATATATTTTTACTAACCTTTATCAAAACGCGTGAAAGGAAACAGAAGAATATTTTAAATATGTATCAAGAGATTTACCTTATATCAATGCTGATTTGCCACAACCTCATTGTGTAAAACAGACTGGCAGACAGGATCTTTTGCAGTTATATTTTTGAGACTATAACGATTTTTGTCTTCGTTAAACTGAGCGTATAAGGAGAGAAGTTCACGTTGCACATAACCACTTGGGTGCGTCTCAAGAGTCAGTCGAATATCATCCAAAGGCTCCTTACTCAGTCCACCCTTTATGAAATTGATTTTATCATCCCGATTAGTAGAAGAATATCCTACTGTTTTGCAACGAGTATCACAGTTCCAACGAGCACATTTGTAGCAACCATTCAGCCTTTTTGCTCTTCGTTTCTTTGCGAAGGTGCTTTTGCCTAAACCAGGCATGTGCTTTGGAAATGTCATAGGTAATTCACCAGATAATCGAACTTTTGCTTCGATCAACCAGCGAACATCTTCTGGAATACCATGAGCCATCAGCAACCTCAACCTTTCGAGCCTAATTCGATAAATTTTTCTCAGATCATTCATAGGAAGATTGGAATAATACTTGCGAATGTTTGAAAGGATGATATCCATTTTTGATGGATCTAACCTCTTCCCAACATGATCTATTTAAAGGTATAAAGGAACTAAGTGGATCCATCTGATATTGATTCCAGCAAGAAAGCGCGGAATAGAATAATGAAAAGAAGAGACAAGAATTAATGCGCTGTTTAATTTTATCGATAAAGGAAGATTTGATGATAAGATTTTGAGATACAGAATATTTTCTTGGATTTGGTACTGATATTTTTGGTATAATAATAAGTAATTAAGGTATGGTGTGATGATACGGGAATACGTGAAAGTGAAATAAGGACCGTATCGAATCAGAATTCATAAGTATGTACAAGTGAAAGAAATACCTTGCGAGAAATGTTGTGACAATTAAGTGAAGAATTTTAGTTATTTGGGAGCTAATTATTTATTTGAATTTTGCAGAACGTTTTGGTTACAAATATGGGAAAAGATAAGCTGATGATATTATGTTGATTGATGAATAATATGTTTGGATATATTACATAGGGAATATTCAGGTAACCATTTTATTTACTTTGGGATATTTGGTGATAAGAAGAAATGACTAATTATTATGGTATGATATGTTAGTAAAGATTTATTGAAATTTTAGAGATATTAATACGAATATTTGAGGTCACATGATACGATGATAAGTGACAGGTTACATGAGTACTACAAGACATGATGAAATATCACATACGATTGGGAATTTTCCTTTTGAGTCAGAATTTATGAGTAGACACATATGTCTATTATTGATAGAAAAGTCCATGTTTTTAAGAAAAACAAAGATATGCATTTAGTCAAAGTCCAGTGGGTTAAATATAGTAGCAATGATACTACCTAAGAGAAGAAGAGAAGAGATTCTGATTAAGTGTTCAGAAATCATAAGATCAAGTAAGTTTAATTTCGAGGACGAAATTATTTTAAGGGGGTAAGTTTGTAACGACCAAGAATTTTTACGCGATTAATAATTATTTTAATAGAAAATCGTGTCGCTACTATTTCACCCATTTTTATTAAGTTAACGCCGCGACGTATTCGTATAGCCAAGTCAAGAAATAATCGAGATCGTTCGATTTTAAATTAAATTCCGAAATTCTAAAAATATCTCCATTCTCTTGATTTAAAGTATATTAAGTCCAAGTACTTAATTCAATGTTATCCCAATATTTATTTATACAAAAATTATTTTTATTATTGAAATTAAGAAAATATATGCAAGCATGAGAGGTTCCATTATATATAATAATTATGAGAATCTTAATTTAATAAATATGGAAAAGTATATGAATGAATTATATACTCCATTATATATAATCATGAAGAGCATAATATTGTATAAATATGGAAAAGTATATGAATGAATTATATACTCCATTATATGTAATCATGAAGAGCATAATATTTGTATAAATATGGAAAAGTATATGAATGAATTATATACTCCATTATATATAATCATGAAGAGCATAATATTTGTATAAATATGGAAAAGTATATGAATGAATTATATACTCCATTATATATAATCATGAAGAGCATAATATTTGTATAAATATGGAAAAGTATATGAATGATTGATAAGACTCCATTATATGTAATCATGAAGAGCATAATATTTGTATAAATATGGAAAAGTATATGAATGAATTATATACTCCATTATATATAATCATGAAGAGCATATTATTTGTATAAATATGAAAAAGTATATGAATGGTGATTTACTTTAAGAAAATGATGTGTTAAAATTAATAGAATTGAATGATTATGTTTACAATATGCCAACTTTATACATTTATTTAAACCCATCTCTTTTACACACAACTCTACACATATACACTTATTTCCAATCTCTTGACAAAATCCACAAGTAAGAGAAATTCAAGGTGGTCAAGAAAGTTTTGGTCCATTTACTACTACACTTCATTTTAATCTTTTAAAAGGTAAGTATATCTTATGTTTTTATGAAAAGTAAGTATGTTTTTATGAAAGGTAAATACACCTTATATTTTTATGAAAAGTAAGTATGTTTTTATGACAAGTAAGTATATCTTATGTTTTTATGAAAAGTAAGTATGTTTTTATGAAAAGTAAGTATGTTTTTATGACAAGTAAGTATATCTTATGTTTTTATGAAAAGTAAGTATGTTTTTATGAAAGGTAAATACACCTTATGTTTTTATGAAAAGTAAGTATGTTTTTATGACAAGTAAGTATATCTTATGTTTTTATGAAAAGTAAGTATGTTTTTATGAAAGGTAAATAGACCTTATATTTTTATGAAAAGTAAGTATGTTTTTATGACAAGTAAGTATATCTTTATGTTTTTATGAAAATGTTTGGATCATTGCTATGAAATCAATCTCACAAGATTGTTATGGGTTCCATATGATATGTTTATGATTATGCTAAGGGGACCGGAGTTTAGTAGCGCTACACATAAGAATTCTTGCCATTTAAGTTCGGTAAAATTCTTGTGTCTCCCTATATTTATGAGTATTTCGATCCTATCCTATGTTATGATGAAAATGATCCATATGCTTTCAAAAGAAAATTTATACTTGGTATACTTACTGGGATTTTATAAATCTCACTCTACGATATTTACCATTTTCAGATAATTGAAGGTTCGAGGCGGTCAACATGGAAGTGGCAAAAGTGGTTAAGATTGATGAGATAATTATGTTGAACTTTATGTAAGAAAATTATGTTCTATTTATATTCACAAATAAAATTATGGGATTCTAATTATTCTTTTGAATAATTTTACATTACTATTTAAGTCTCGATAATATGATATGAGTCACTTTTAGTGGCACTCGAATGGTCAAGATTTCGGGTCGTCACACGAGGTCTTTGTTCACGTTCTGCACCTCGATTCTCCATCTGAGCCATAAACCTCTCAAATTGTGCCCTCATTGCTGCAATATCATTATTACCATGTTCATCCTTTTTATTCATACCCATGAGCTGTTTTCTGTCTCCAATAGAAGATGAAGATGTGGAAACCTCTCTATCAGACATTTTTAAGACACGAACAAGGAAATTTGGAAATTAAGAAAATTCGGAATATTTGTGATTTTTGGATTTCTTTTTTTATAATCTGCCAAAGAATTGGACTACGAGTATGGCAGAAAAAACGAAACTGGATTTGGACGAAAAACGAACAAGAAAAACACTTTTGAATTTTTGGGACTGACTTTATGGATCAAACTGAAGAAAATTATGACTGACACGAAGAACGCGAAGAATACGAAAAAAATCAAGAAAATAAAGAAACGCAAGAATCTGAAATAGATCCAAGCTCTGATACCAGATGATGCGATCCCAGTTGGGGAATCTCGTTGAACAACGCGGAATAATGAAATTAAAACCTAGGAAAGATCTAGATCAGATTTAAACACGAAAATAAACAAGAACACAAGAATTAAAATATTGGAAAGATAAAATTGACGATAGGACCTTGACCCAAGATTGACGACGCAAAGATTGGCGATGCGAAATCGAGATCCAAGGTTTTCGAAACACCACAAGGACTTGTCAATTTCCTTGATAAGATTTAAAACGAAACACCACAAATATTCTCGCGAATATTTGATAAGTTCAACGCCACAAATATTTTCACAATATTTGATAAGTTGGATTTGTTCTCGAAGAACACCAAAGGGACTCCTCAACCTTTCACAAGAGAATCCTCTCTCAATTTAATTCATAAACTCAAACTTAACTGTTTGTTTACAATCATGGTAAAGAATATAAATAAACAAAATAACTTAGTCCCTAATTTACCCAAAATAGAATTCTAATTAAACTAAGATTCTAAAATAGGAAAATAACCTAAAAACTAAAAGGAAATAAAATAATTGGAAAATCCGGAAAATCTGACCGCTTCTCATTTACGGCCCTGAATAATTCTTTTACGGCCGTAAAGGCCTCTTTGATCAAAACTGATTTATTATTTATGGTCGTGACGAATTTCTTACGGTCGTGAAATTCCCCTTTTTGAATGTTACGGCCGTAAGCCTCGTTCTGCTGAAATTCTTCTTTTTTCTTCGATAATTGATTACGACTGTTATAACATGATTTACGGCCGTGAATATATGGGTTACGGCCGTGAAGGTCCTCCATTACGGTCGTAATGGATTTTCTGTCCAAATAACTTCGTTTTCTCTGCTCGGCTTGATCTGTCCCTCTTCTCGGCTCGACCCCAACATAGAACTTGCTCCGTTTTGCACGTAAATCATTATCATATTGTCGATGGCTCGACTTCGCCCTTCGATGCCTGGTCCGAATCATATCAGCCATGATGTAAGAAAGCAAAGCTATTTTTCTCCTCTTTGACCAAAGAGTTTTGAGTCATTAGATGGTCTAATTCAAGGATGAAAACACTGAAAACTTCAAACCAAACTACACTAGCATGAACAATTAACAACACATTCCTAGTTCAATCGTGGATGGAAAACACAAGATAGAGAATTTAGGATGCAAGTTGTGTGAGGTTGTTCGTTCAATTATCTTATATTGTGTTTATCAAAGACAAAGCATGGGATAAAAATCGCAACCTTGCATTTCCAGAATTACAGCTCTCATTTTTCCATTCCTTCAAACTTAGAAAGAAAAAACTTCACAATGAATGAGGCCATTCATTAATCTACTTCCTGTCTATTCAGTAACAAAGGCAACATTGGGCAATGAATTTAGGGGTTGCATCTAGTAACTAATGAATTTCATCTAGCTAAAAAATTAGAACTACTGAAATTCCATTTGTTTCCCTTAGCTGCAATAACCACTAAGGATTGCCCAACCACTGAGCATAGACCTCAGAAGTCATTTGCCTAGTTGGGTTTAATGGGAAATACACAACAAAAAAGAAATACTTGCATATGGTCTTTATTGATTTAGAGAAACTTATAATAAGGATCTCAGGGTAATATAAACAAGGACTTTGTATTGTATATACTAAATTATTAGGGACCACCTTTGATTCAAAAGGAGATATAGCATTACTGAGCAAGAAAATGGATATGAACTCTGAAAGTGCTAATCTATGACAAGGTCGTCTCGAAACAAATAAAACGACGAGGCATTCAACTCACATTTTCCCTAATTTGATGACATGGCATGAAATTTGGAGCCATGTCAGCGACGAAATGGAATTTTATTTTATTTTTTGTAATAGCCCATCAATACAAACAAATTACAAATACATTTTCATCAAACAAAAAGGGGAGAACATATATACATAAAAACATAGTAAGAAAAAGCAGTGCACTCCTCCATCCAGCTCGAAACTGTACCCAACCTTCAACCAGGTCTCTGTTTTGGACACCTAAATGCTTTCAAATGCATGCAACCAACTTCTTAACAATATGTTCATGTCCTAAGCTAGGTGATCAAGTGGAAGATTATGATAAAAAAACAAAAGAAATAGAAAACAAGTAGATCCTAAAAATGCTAAAACATGCAAAATGGAATATTAGAATGACTTAAAACACATAACATATCAATGTATGCAATTTAAACATCCTAGTGCTCCTAAATGCGATCTAAAGCCACTAAATAACTAGAAAGCAAATAAATAATTCAATAGCAATAAGACGAACTAAGGAAAAAAAGGGTTTGATAAGTTGGGTTGCCTCCCAACAAGCACTTCATTTATAGTCTAGAGTTAGACTGTTTGAAAAACATTTCTCAAGGTGGTTTTAGATTGGATGATAAGGTCTATTCAATACCTCTGAACTTGTACTCATACCTCTCCCAATACGCCAATTCCATCTTGACATCTATCCTGGAGCAATTTTCTAGTTCTGGTTCATGGACATCAAATTGCATCATTGTGAAAGTTACCTCTTGATTTTCAGCCCGCAGCACTACATCTCCTTTTTCTATATCAATTAATGCTCGTGCAGTGGCTAGGAATGGCCTATCAAGTATCAAAGGAAAATTTTCATCTTCCTCCTTATCTAAGATTATAAAGTCCGTTGAGAATATGAATTTGTGAACTTTCACCAATACATCCTCCACAACTCCATATGGGTGACAGATTGATAGATCAGCCAGTTGCAATCTGATATTGCTTTCCTTTGGTTCACCCATTCCCAAGTTCTTGTACAAAGATAGGGGCATCAAATTTATACTTGCACCTAGTACACATAAGACCTTGTTGAATTTTAAATCACCTATAATGCAAGGTATTGAAATGCTCCCTGGTCTTTGAGCTTAGGTGGTAGCTTGTTTTACAGAATTGCACTGCATTCTTCATTCAAGGAGACCTCTCCAAGTTCTTCAAGCTTTTTCTTGATAGACATCATCTTCTTTAGCAGCTTGGCATAACTTGGGATCTGTGTGATGGCTTCCAAGAAAGGAATATTTATGTGTAGTTTTCTAAACATATTCACAAAAATTGTTAAACTGCTTATCCTCTCTTGGTTTCTTTAGCCTTTGTAGAAATGGAATAGACGACTCATGAGGCTTAATTGTTGATTTCACCTCATGGCTATCTTCCTTCTCAGCCATTTTCTCACCATTTTTCACAAGCTGTTTAGGAACTTCAATTGGCTTTTTGACTTTAATTTCAGGAAGCTGCACACCACTACGTGTAGTGATTACATTTACCTCAGTGTTTGTGGGTAATGTACCTGGGGCTCTGGTTGTGATAAACTATGTTATCTGCTCCACTAAATGTTCCAGATTTTTTATTGATGCCTGCTGATTTTGGAATGTGGTTTCAGTTTTTCTCATAAATTGATCTGTTTTAACCATGAATTGTTCTGGTCTTTCCAAAAACTTCCCAATTATCTCTTCCAAAGCAGGCTACTTTTCCTCTGTATTGAATTGGAGTGCAATGTGTACATTTGAGTAATCTTTCCAAGAAAAATTAGGATGATTGCGCCAACCTGGGTTATAGGTATTTGAGTATGGGTTATTCTGGCGTTGACCCCCTTGTTCATAGTCAACTTGCTCAACTGGACAAGCCAAAATAGGGCAATCTCTAGTGGCGTGGTTTGCACCACACTCTTCACAAGTCACTTTAGCACTTTTAGATGAATGACTCACCAGTGCTATGCCCTCCACTTTCATAGCCAAGGAGTCAATCTTTGCTGATATGGCAGTATAAGCATCCACTTCATAGACTCCCGATGTCTTCTTCGGTACCACCCCGTCCGATCCCCACATGGCATTAGTGTTCGCTATCCTCTCAAAGAGCTCCAATGCATGTCCAATGGTCTTTCTTCCTAAAGCACCATTTGATGAGGAGTCAACCATGTTTTTAAAATGCGGAAGTAATCCTTCATAGAAAAACTTCACTTGGTCACCTCTAGTTATCACATGGTTTGGACACTTTCCCAGCATGCCCTTGAATCTGTTCCATGCATCATCAAAAGATTCAGCATCATGCTGCTAGAACACAGTGATGTCATGTCTAAGTTTGGAAACCTTCACAGGAGGCATGAATTTAGTGCAAAACTTCTGAACCAAGTCGTTCCAGGTGGTGATACTCGTAGTAGGGCAAGAATCTAACTAGTCGATAGCTCTATCTTTTAGAGTGTAAGGGAATAACCTGAGTCTGATAGCATCATCAGACACACCTTGATATTGAAAGTGTTGGCACATGTCTAAAAATTTAGAAACATGTGTATGTGGGTTTTCATCAGGTCTCCCATGAAATTATTTTCCATTTTGGAACATTCTTATGACATTGGTTTTTAGTTAGAAGTTTGCATGCCCGAATGGTGGATAGATTATGCTGGATTGACTTTGAACCACCCGAGGTGTCATGAAGTCACTAACCAACATGTCATCTTCATTTATTGGATTAGCAAGGGGTAGAAGATTGTTGTTGTTCGCCATTTGAATTTTTTGATTTATCTAGTTCTCTAACCTCTCTTAATCTACGGTGTAACGTACGTTCTATTTCTGGGTCAGCTTCGAAAAGATTCTCATTTTTCGAATGTAACATACACAATTACAAGAAAAGTAAAGAAACTTGTAACTAAAATAAAAAATAAAATAAAATAAAATAAGTAAAAGTCCGAATTAGTGAAAGTAATCTAAAAATAAATCTAAAGAACAATCTCCGGCAACGGCGTCAAAAGCTTGTTCGATCCGCAAGTGCACGGGTCCTGCAAGTAATAAAGTGGACATGAGTCTAAGTATCGATCCCACAGGGATTGTTTTAAATCGTATTTTAGACTACTACTGTAACCGGAACAAGAAAATTTGTTTTTATTTGGGAAAGTTGTTTAGAAAACTAAAATAAAGATTAAACTGAAGAAATAAGGAAAATTTGATTTGTGAAAACTTATGAAATAAATATGCTAGAATTGAGAATCCACATTAGTTTCATCAATTATGTATTACTCCAGTTGTCTAATGATAATTCACGTCGTTTTGAAAATCCATATTCCTAATGTTGTTAAAACTCCCTTTCGGACAAGCAATAACGCCTATTCCTACACATGATCCAACTATATTTTTATGTTGAATACGAAATGTACAAGAAAGCATTAAGGAACTATGAATATTATAGCAGATAACACAAAGTATAGGAGTATATTTCTATCCCCTATCGGACTTTGTGGCAATTGAAGCTAGTCTAATAAATTCCTAATCTTTCGAACTTAAGAAAACATAACCTAAAATCATACAATTAGTGATCAAGTAATTGCATAATAATAAAAGCACGCATCAATTGCTCAAACCCATGAATTAATTAAATTAAGATCAAAGTAACACATAAAATCCAGAATTTAATGCTTCATCACCATTCTAACATTTAAAACATAGCCTAGATACATAATTGAATAAAAATCACAAGAAAAATGGATAGATATCACCCTATTCATCCCTTGATCTTCGGTCTTCAATTGTGTTCTTGGCTTGGCATGGATCCCTCGGCACTTTGACAGCGTTTCGGCATGAATTGAGCAAGTTGGGAACCCCTAATTTCGTGCCCCAAGTTTGGTATTTATATATGTTCCTGAGAATTAGGTTACTTGGGAAGAAAAAATGCTGAATTCCACGCAAAAAGCCCAGCTACGGCCCATAATCTCTACCGTGCGACTGCACGGTTCAAAAGTGCGCGACCGCACGACTTTGTAGGTTATCTTCAGTCGCTGAAATTTCAGATCGTGCGATCGTAAGGTTCTGCAGAAGAACGTAATTTTCATCTTTTAAATGTTATAAGTTGGTCCCTGTATTTTAATTGCACAGAAAGTCCTCCAACTTTCGATTGTTACAATTTTGCCCCTGAGCTTTTGATTTCTTCCAAATTTGATTTCTTCTTCCATTTTTTAACCAATTGGCCATTTGATTAACTGTATCAACTTTTGATTTGCACATTTTGACACTTTCAACTTCCAATAGCTTGACTTTGACTTCAATTCCATTATTTTTCGGACCTTGGGTTATTTCTGAAATATAAACAAATACAAACATAATAAATAGAAAATATTCTTGAACAAACAATAAAAATCCTAATTTTAGGATAGAAATAAGTATATAAAATGCACTTATCAAAAGCACATAGGTAGACATAATTTTTATATCCTTCAATAAATTCTTGGTATGGCGATTATAACACATGAGACCGAATTGTTTTATTGCATATGAAGATCTTTTCAATTTAATACCGAGAACATAGTTTTTGGATATATAACGTTTGTTTTTTGCACTTTAAGTCCTTCTGGACTTTCATGTATATGCCACTATTAAGTGAATCATATTAATAAGAAGTTACTACATTCATGAGTCACATGTGAAGCTTTTGTGGTATAGTCAAACTAATTAAGAATTTGAAAGTATATGGTCTATTATGGGAGAATATGTTTCCTCATAATCAATTTCATATGTTTTTGAGAAACCTTGTGCTACGAGTTGAGCTTTGTATTTGTGATTTCATTGTTCTCATTTCTCTTACTTATACCAATTTGTGTTCTACAAAGGTTACGTTTAAAGGTATTTCAAACAGCATGTCCAAACATTTCTTGATGCGGATCTTAGTGGGCTTGATGGAAAATTAAATATTCAAGTCAAACAAAAGTGCAATCCTGCCAACCATATCGAAATTGGATGCATAATATACGTTTTCCAAGTAGAACAGGCCACTGAGCGAAATTCATATGCTAAAGCCCTTGAGCCCACTGATTTTGTAACACGTCGAAAATTTTGAAGGCTAGAATTATTTAACGATTTTATCATTTATGTATTTTAATGACTTTGAGAAGTCGAAAGACTAAAATATTTTATGCTTTACAACAAATTTTATTTGGGTCAAATATTTGATTTTGATAGAATGATAATTATTATATCAATATTGGAGTCGTTTTGAAGATCATAATTAATTAGGAGTCTTGATTCGAGAAAAAGTTAATTTGGATAAAACCACATCAACTTATAATTGATTAAATGAATAGAACCTTAAATAGATTTTTAATGATTTAGTTTGAATATATTTTTTTGACCATGTTGACGTGTGATTATATGAGTGAGAAAATCACTCCCAATCCTACCCTCTATCAACTGTTCGCCTCCTAAGTTTTTGTACACGTTTCTTCAATTGTAATTATACTATAACTTTGTACCGTGTTTTACCTATAAATATTTCCATAGAATCAGTTGATCATCACAAAAATATATATATAATTTCTCTGCAAATTCACGAAGCCAAACAGTCGAATTTTGGAAAACATTTCAAAAGAATATTTTTCAAAGCCATCAAATACACGTTTTGGATTTTCGATGTGCAATCATATTTTTCTTTCAAAGTTTTTTTGATATATTATGGTATTAATTTTACTGTGGTTTTATATATTATGGTATTAATTTTTGAGTAATTTATGTTCTATTATGTGATCCTAATTAATAGTAATGAGGATCTTGTGGACAATACCAAAGAGTATTATATAGATATACAAAAGTTAGTCATAGGACTAGACCCTAAATTGAGATTGAGAATGAGTATGACCTAAATTAAGAATGAGATGGTCGGATTTCTATTCCACTATGAAAGTATGTTATGTGCGTAATTTATTTGATTTTTATATTAAATTGTTAAAATACGGGCACGAAATCTATACTGAGTATATTCGTATGCTCATTTCATATTTTAAAACATTTTACAGGCTAGTTCGGGATCGATTGGATCTGTGGTGGAATGGTGACACAGGCTGCCAAGGGGATTTGAATATATTAAATACATAAATATTCAATTTCAATTCTATTTATTATTCACTACAAGAAAGCGGAGCAATAGGGGCGACATTTTTGGGACGACAATTATGTCGCCCCTACAGATGATATACCTTTAGGGACAACACGAAAAAGTCGCCCCTATAAGTTCAAAGACCTATAGGGGCGACATATGTCGTCTCTATAGCTTCATTTTTTTAGCGGGAATTTTCCCCACATTTTTTAATAAGTTTGGGGGTGAGTATCTTGTACTGCAGGGGCGATATATGTCGCCCCAATAGACCTATATTATTTTTGCGGGAAATGGTCCCGCTTTTTTTAATTCTATAGGGACGACATATGTCGTCCCTACAAAAATAAAATTTTAGCGACAATTTTTGGCACCTTTTTTAATCTATAGGCACGACATATGTATCTATAGGGGCGACATATGTCACCCCTATAGATCCAAACTTTTTTTTTTATGATTCACTCAGACTTTTGTCCTCGACATTTTCGCTTTTTTGTGCCTCTCATCAACAGAACCAAACTTGAAAATAGAAAATCGAATCCAAGCACTGTTTGGACATTTGGTAAGCCATTTAAACATGTTTCTATTAATTTTTGTAGATACATTTAGTGTTTAATAAATATTAGTTATTTTACAAGTTTTAGTGTATACGTACACTGCATTTGTATAAGAAACTTAGAAAACCGTTTAAAGATTAGTTTGTAAATCAAAAAACTGCAAACATTGTTGAAAATTTGGAGTTTACAAATTGATTTTTAAATTCTCCTATTTTTGGAGAATTTTTCATTGATATGCGAGATAATGAATTTTGTTCATTTTTCTATTGTTGCATACATACTTTTCTATGTAATTCTCGGCAACATCCCTAAGTTCTCTGAGTGTGGATTGTAACGCCCCAAATTCCGCGGAGCTCGAGACGCCACGTCGTCCTTTAAATCTGATTTTATTGCGGAAATAATTAAAAATTTCAAACATCATATTTTTTTTTTGAAACCTTTGAAACAACATTATTTTGCGGAATAATTGAATTTATAAAACAATCACATCTACTATTTAAAAAAAATGTAGCGGAACATAATTCTAACAAATTCATAAAAACCTTAAATCTTAAATTTAAAAGTAAAGTAGCGATAAATAATTAAATTGACGACATTTATGAAACCTGACTTAAAAGAAAATTTAACATTATTTTTGATTTGCCACCGCTGTCATTTCATTCGCCGCCATCTCCAAAATCTGCGAAAACTGTTAAAATAATTGAATGAATATTTAGGAAAATACTCAGTAGACTCATCGCTAATAATTAATTTATAGAATAATTGAACACGTAATTATGCAATCATACAGTGACATCATCATCATATTCTTGGGCTCTTGTATTTTCAAAATCAAGGCTGTTAAAATCATAGGGTGTGGGTAGTCTTGTCTCGTGCACTTAAGGTACATAAGTTATGCATAACATCATCATTTCTCATCTTATCTCATAAGAGATATTCTTTTCTCGTCTCATGTATCAAAGCATGTAAATCACGTAATTTCACATAAGACATGCAATTATAATTTAAACAATTAGTGGGGGCGAGTCTACCTCAAATCACGAGTTTGAAAGTTGAGCGAGAAAATCACGTTGTTCTTCTAAATGTCCAAGCGCCTCGTCTAGCCAATAATAAATAAACCTTAAAGTGGTATTTGGAAATCAAACGTTAAATTTGAAAGAGTTTTAAAAGAAGTAAGAAAAGTTTAGGGATTAAAATTAAAACCAAACATAGTTGGGATTTATAAATATATAGATATCATTTTTAAATCAATAAGGACAAAATTAAAAAGACTTTAAAATATGGGGGCTTAAATAATAACTTTTGAAATTTAGGGCTGAAGATATATCTTTTTAAATCAATAAGGCCTAAAATAAATAACTTTTGAAACTTCAAGTAAGATTTAAAATATTTAAAACTATAGGGACTGATCTTTAAAACATAATAAGACTAGGGACTGAATTAAATGGTTTTAAAATTAACAGGACTGATTTGAAACTTTTTAAAACTTGGGGACTAAGGTGCAAATTTCACAAAAGTTTACAATATACAAATATATACCTATACATATATCTATCTCTCTCTCAAATCTGAGAGAGAGCAGGGGCGGCGATGCCCTTCTTCCCACCCGGCACCCACTACCGGCGATTTTCCGGTGAAACACCGGGGTTGAGCGGCGACGGGTAGGGTAGCAGTGTGGGTGGTGGCTGGAGGAAGATTTTTTGGGTGGAATTTTGTGCGAAACCAAGGCTTTGAGAGTCGGGATTGGAGCTGCTATTTCCGGTGGAACTCGGGTTGAAACTTCAAGGTAAGGATCGGGTTACTTTGTTTCTTGGTTTATTCTTAGTTTGGGCTTTGATTTTTGGGTTTGATTTGGTGGGGATTGAAGTTGGCAGTGTTGTCCGATCGTGGAGGTGGTGATGGTTAGTGTGGTGTTTTGAAATTGGAAAAATGTCTTCAGTCATGGTGAGTGGAGGTTTCGACAATGGTGTGCATTGTTCATGGTTAGAGTGGGCGATGGAGGTAGCGGCTTGGCAGTGGACTGGTGGTGTCCAGTGGTGGAGGAGGTGTTGTAATTGGGTTGTAGATTGTTTGAGTTTGGTAGCAGTTGTGACTGATGAAGGGGTCGGTGATGATGATGAATTGATGATGATGCTTTGCTTGCAGATTGAGGAGGTGGTTATGCTGGTCGACTAGGAGAAAATCAGTCAATTGGTGATCAGTGATGGTGATGGAGAAATTATATAATTTTGGTTGTGTATAAATTCTTGGTGAATTGTGGCATATTGCAAGGGATTGAGGTTGATTGGTGGCTGTAAATATGGGATTGAAGGTATCTGCAAGAAGGCAATGGCGGATTGAGGGGGAAGAATTTTGGGAAGTAAGAATCATCCATGAATGGACAGCTTGAAACTTGAAAGAGGAAATGGGGTATATTAAGTCTTGATGTTGGGTTTATAATAGAAATAATCGAGTGAATGGTTGATTGAGAGGAATTGAGGAAAAAAATTAGGAAATGGGGATATGCTATTTGGGGGTTTTTCCTGATTGTTGGTGAGGATGGGGAAGGAAAGAGAAAAAATATGGGTTGTATATGCAAAAATGGAAGTTGGGGAGGAAATTTTGGGATTCAAATGAATGTGAATTGGTGATTTAAAACGTTTTTGGACTTAAAATAATTTAATAGGGAAAATTGAGATATTTTTTTAATAAATTTCGAATTTAAAATGATTTTGAAAATAATACTTTGAATAAATAATTAAAATAATATAATTTTAGAAATTCGGAATTTAATTAAAATCGAATGGATTTGACATTTCTCGACTTGGCTAGACACACACGAGTTTTAAAAATAAATGGGCAAAGTCGTAGCAACACGTTTTTAAAGATAAATAATATTTATTCAAAATCAATCACGAAAATTCTCGGTCGCTACAACCCTACCTCCTTAAAATAATTTCGTCCTCGAAATTTAAATTTTCTTTATCTAAAATACTTGGGTACTTCAAAATTTCTTCTTTCTTAAAATCTTAAAATAATTAATATGACTAGACGAGAGCGCTAGTTTTGAATAATAATCGTTAAGGTTGGAGAGTCGTAGCGACAAGTTTGGTAAAACAAGTCTTTTAAGTTTGAAAATTTCTCGATCACTACAACCTTCTTCACTTGAAATAATTTCGACCTCGAAATTTTAAACTTTCTTGATCTAAATATATATCTGGGTATTAAGCTAGACTTCTTTCTTCTTTCTCAAATAGTTTTAGCACCACCTTGTTTACCCCATTGGACTTTGACTAGAGAAACCTCTTTATTAATCTCTACTATTTCTTTAAGAAATCATATCACACCATAATAATTAATCATTATGAAGTCTATCCTCATCTTCTCAAACCTCTTATAACGAATAACCCAAAATCAATTGTAACATTAGAAATGACATGAATATTCTTCCATATAATATGCCTAATAACATGTTATCCACAAATCAGCATATTATCATCAGCTTATCGTATACGAGAATCTATTCATATAGTACATTTATGCACCATCTTGATTTCTCACATATTCCCATATACGTTACCAAAACGTATCACAAAATTCAACTAATATTAATAAACAATTTGTTCCCAAGTACTTAAGATTTTGCTTCCGAATGCCACAACATTTTCTGCAAGATATAATTTGGTATTTCCTATGTATACCTCAAATGATCATATAACTCCACATATACATTGATACTTAATCGATTGCAAACTTCACCAATCAGGATGTTTATAAATAACAATCTCCAAAATTATCAAAACTTTAACTCCAAATCGATACTCTGTTCAAGATTTCACTCTTGTAGTAAACATGCTTGCATAAGCCACAATGTGAATAAACAACCAATAACTCTCAACCATCTTATACTTGAAAAATAATATTTCCTCTTTGTTCATGGGTTAACCAAAATTCCCTTTTCAAAATCTCGAGGCGTCTCCAACAAAATCCTCAAATGTTCCTCATATCGTTTACTATCTCTAGGATAATCAAAATATCGTCCATGAATACAATGAAAAAAATAACATGTCCAATTAATGTTGGAAAACTCGGTTCATCAAATCCATAAATACTATCGGTGGGTACTTATTCTTTATTTCCAACTTATTAAGTAGTATAGTTACTCCCTATAGAGATACACTTGGCCAAATAAAAACTTTAAATCCTTTTATCCAAATATCAATCATATGCTTAAGCAAGAATGCAAGACTTAGCCCAACAATAAGTTTCACTTATAAAATCGAGGCATCATTAAATATCAAACACCCAAAATTCAATTCTTTCTTCTTGCTACTATAAGCTTCATCTTCATATCTAATCCCAAAATTAAATCTTTGACGTACACATAACCTAATTCAATCATGAAATAGAATATGATCTAGTCTCCAAATTCCAATTAAATCACTATTTTCCCGAAAAAAAATCAGAGTTATAATCATTAATCATGATAAATATACAGTAACCATTTTCGACTGATGCAACATCTACGTACAAAGTCTGATATCACTTTTATATGAGCATATACTAGATCTAAATTCCTCGGTTGACTTCTTGTGAAAGGTGTCATGTCCAAAATCAATTATGTAAAGTCCAATTAGGCGGGGTTTATCCATTTCTATTAGTTAAAATTACGAGGACGTAAAAATATTTAAAAATTCTTTCAAATTATGCTCAAACTCGTTTTCTTTCTTTCTTATTTCGGATACAAAAATTTCTCATTCTTTCTCATCAAATTCTCAAAATACTTCATTTCTCATGTATCAGAAATAATCGTAACATAAACTTCATGATAAAATCATTTACCTTCGGAGTTGGCGGAGCGAACAATGGCAATGGCAAAAGTCGTCAAAACATTATTTATTATTATTTTTTAAAAAAAAATTATCTTTTCAAAATTTACAAGTCCACAGAAACGTAGACCCGCTATGATACCACGCCGTAACGCCCCGAATTCCGCGGAGCCAGGGACGCCACGTCGTCCTTCAAATCTGATTTTATTGTGAAAATAATTAAAGATTTCAAACATCATTTTTTTTTTTGAAACCTTTGAAACAACATTATTTTTCGGAATAATTGAATTTATAAAACAATCACATCTATTATTTAAAAAAAATGTAGCGGAACATAATTCTAACAAATTCATAAAAACCTTAAATCTTAAGTTTTAAAGTGAAGTAGCGATAAATAATTAAATTGACGACATTTATGAAACCTTACTTAAAAGAAAATTTAACATTATTTTTGATTTGCCACCGCTGTCATTTCATTCGCCGCCATCTCAAAAATCTGCGAAAACTGTTAAAATAATGGAATGAGTATTTCGAAAAATACTCAGTAGACTCATCGCCAATAATTAATTTATAGAATAACTGAACACGTAATTATGCAACCATACAGTGACATCATCATCATATTCTTGGGCTCTTGTATTTTCAAAATCAAGGCTGTTAAAATCATAGGGTGTGGGTAGTCTCGTCTCGTGCACTTAAGGCACATAAGTTATGCATAACATCATCATTTCTCATCTTATCTCATAAGAGATATTCCTTTCTCGTCTCATGCATCAAAGCATGTAAATCACGTAATTTCACATAAGACATGCAATTATAATTTAAACTAATTAGTGGGGGTGAGTCTACCTCAAATCACGAGTTTGAAAGTTGAACGAGAAAATCACGTTGTGTATAAATTTTTGGTGAATTGTGGCATATTGCAAGGGATTGAGGTTGATTGGTGGCTGTAAATATGGGATTGAAGGTATCTGGAAGAAGGCAATGGCGGATTGAGGGGGAAGAATTTTGGGAAGTAAGAATCATCCATGAATGGACAGCTTGAAACTTGAAAGAGGAAATGGGGTATATTAAGTCTTGATGTTGGGTTGATAATAGAAATAATCGAGTGAATGGTTGATTGAGAGGAATTGAGGAAAAAGATTAGGAAATGGGGATATGCTATTTGGGGTTTTTCCTGATTGTTGGTGAGGATGGGGAAGGAAAGAGAAAAAAAATGGGTTGTATATGCAAAAATGGAAGTTGGGGAGGAAATTTTGGGATTCAAATGAATGTGAATTGGTGATTTAAAACTTTTTTGGACTTCAAATAATTTAATAGGGAAAATTGAAATATTTTTTTAATAAATTTTGAATTTAAAATGATTTTGAAAATAATACTTTGAATAAATAATTAAAATAATATAATCTTAGAAATTCGGAATTTACTTAAAATCGAATGGATTTGACATTTCTCGACTTGGCTAGACACACATGAGTTTTAAAAATAAATGGGCAAAGTCGTATTAACACGTTTTTAAAGATAAATAAAATTTATTCAAAATCAATCACGAAAATTCTCGGTCGCTACATGGACTATATTCAATAATAGATTACACACTTAGGAGAATTTAGGGGAGATGCTGCCGAAATTTATATGTGAAAATATATATATATATATATATATACAAAAAATGAACAAAATTTATTATTTCACATATCAATGATGAATGTTTAGGGCCCCTACTTTTTTATTTGACGTGGAGTGATAAGGTAAACTTAGAACATTCACGTCACTCAAAATTATCACATAATATACATTATTATTCTTGTAGGAAATCGGAGATGGAAATTGATAAAAGCTGGACAAATGTTAGAAATCGAAAGTCTCAAGAATTCTTAATTGGTTTGAAAGCTTTTATAGATATGGCGAGACCACTTGTAAATGACCGAGGGAGGCTCACATGCCCGTGTAACCAATGTTTAAATGGGTATACCCATGATTTGGAGACTGTTGAATATCATATACGTCGTAATGGTTTTACGGCGAGCTATGTCACATGGATTCGTCACGGTGAGATCGAGAGTCAACATGGAAATGCGGATCTAAGGGATGAGGGGATGGGTTCTAGAGATCAGGTGATTGAAGAAATGGCCAATGTTATGGATGAGATAATCGAGAATGAGTGTGATGCTTCAGGTTCTGATGTCCAGTACGATCAACTATTTGAGGCTCTTCATTTAGAACTATATCCTGGAGTTTCTTCGTTCTCTTCTTTAAACTTTTTAGTGAAATTGATGCATCTGAAGGTGGTGAACAAGTGGAAAAACAAATCTTTCGATGATCTTTTACAACTTTTGAAGCTCACCTTTCCAAACATGAACCTCGTGGATTCTCACAATGAAGCCAAGAAGATGATGACGAAGTTGGGCCTGGGTTACCAATCTATCATGTTTGTAAGCATGATTGTGCACTGTTTTGGAAAAAGCACGCAGATGAGCAAAATTGTCCTGTGTGTAAGGAAAGTCGTTGGATTCAAAACGCTAGAAGAGGTTCAAGTAAGAACGTTCCACACAAAGTATTGTGATATTTTCCCCTTGCACCCAGACTTAAACGTTTATTTTCCACTAAGGAAACAACAAGACTTATGAGGTGGCACAGTACAGGTAAGTCTAAGGATGAAGACGAGATGCAGCATCCTATAGATGGGAAGGCATGGCGAGAGTTCGATCAGAAACATCCTCAGTTTGCAAGTGAAATTAGGAATGTCCGACTGGGGTTGGATGCAGATGGTTTTAATCCTTTTGGAAACATGAGTCAGGCATACAGTACATGGTCGATAGTTATGACGTGTTACAACCTACCACCTTGGCTATGCATGAGATCAGAGTATCTAATGTTGACACTATTGATTCCGGGACCTAAATCACCTGGTAAGGACATGAATTTGTTCTTGCGACCCTTAGTGGATGAGTTGAAGGAGTTGTGGTCCCCTGGTATTGACACTAAGGATGCTGCAAAAAAAAAAAAAAAATCAGAGCCTATTCAAGATGCGTACCTCATTGTTGTGGACAATTAACGATTTTCCGGCTAGAAGTAGTTTATCAGGCTGGAACGGTCAGGGATATAAAGCATGTCCTACTTGCGGTGAGGACACACCTTCAATGCGTGTGATTGGGAAAACAGCTTATGTAGGTCATCGATGCTTCCTGGCAACCAAACACCATCTCAAGAGCAAGTTGTACTTAGATGGAAAGAATGAGTTGAGGCCTCCTCCCCGTAGGCAGACGAATGTAGATATTTTAGCACAGTTGAGTCATGTGAGACCAAGTATTCCAGGGAAACACCTTAGCTATGGGGGCGCTAGAAGGACAAGAAGTGTTGATGAACTAAATTGAAGGAAGAAGAGTATTTTTTATGAGCTGCCATATTGGTCTACCACTAAGCTGAAACATAATATTGATGTTATGCATGTAGAAAAGAACGTATGTAATAGCTTGCTAGGCACAATGTTGGATGATCGTCACAAATCAAAGGATACTGTTAATGCTAGGCGGGATCTCATGGAGTTGGGGATAAGGAGTGAGTTGCATCTGTATCAAAGTGGGAACAAGTTCATGAAACCTGCTGCACGTTACACATTGTCTCCTACAGATCAGTAAAGTTTCCTGACGGTTTTGCCTCTAATTTGAAGAAATGTGTTGCATCGAATGAAGGTCGCATTACTGGGGTTGAAGTCACACGATTGTCACATTATAATGCAGAGGTTATTTCCTGTTGGTTGTCATGCATACTTGGACAACACAATCTCAAAGACAATCATTGAGCTATGTACTTTCTTCAGGCAGTTACGTGCCAAGAAACTCAAAGTTAGCGACATGATGGCTGCTCAAGAGCATCTGATACTAATCATGTGCAAGCTGGAACAAATCTTCCCTCCAGCATTCTTTGATATCATGATTCACCTAATAATGCATTTGCCTGAGGAGGTAGTACTCGGTGGTCCGGTATACATGAGATGGATGTATCCTATTGAAAGATACCTTAAGAAATTGAAGGAGTACGTTAGAAATCGAGCTAGGCCCGAGGGTTCTATAGCAGAAGGGTATGCCATTGACGAGGCCTTAACATTCTGTTCGAGATATTTCAATGATGTGGAGACAAGGTTTAATCGAACAGAGAGAAATGAGGATGTAATTGTTCCTATAAGACAACTTTCAGTTTTTCAGTCCCAGTGTCGCCCAATGAGAAAGCAAACGACGGTGATGCTACGCGGCAATGACCGAAATCAAGCAATGTTTTACATCCTAAACAACTGCCCAGAAATTGAGTCATACATAAAGTAAGATCAATCAATATTCATTTTCACTTTTGGTTTTATATATATATTTTTAATCATGTTAGTTTATTTTGCAGTGATCATAGACAAGAGCTCGTATAGAGTTCGTGTCGGAACTTGGAACAAATGCATAGAAAATCATTTCACGGTTGGTTTTACAGTAAGGTGAGAAGTGATTTTACTTCTATAGTTCTTCATAGGTTGATCTTGTTAGGCTTTTAAATATTTACTAAATCATCCTTCCATATCATGTAGGTTTACGCTATGCGCCGGCTGAATGAACCTATTATAACACATGAATTGTTTTCTTTGGCTGTTGGATTCCATCCAAATACACAGTCATACGCAGCCTGTGTAGCGACCAAAAATTTTTCATGACTTATTTAAATAAATATTATTTAAAACGTGTCGCTACGAATTTACCTATTTATTTTAAACACATTTTCGTCTAGCCATTTAAGTTCAAGTTTAAATTATTTAAATTTATCGTAGTTCGATTTCAATTTTTATGAAAGTATCTTATTTTCATTATTTATTTATGTATTTTAATCCAAATTTTAATTATTTAAGTCCAAAATGTTTTAAATCCCCAAATCACGTTCATTTTAATTTAAATCCCAAAATTTCCTCCCCAACTTCCATTTTTGCATATACAACCCATTTTTTTCTATTTCCTTCCCCATCCTCACCAACAATCAGGAAAACCCCCAATTAGCATATCCCCATTTCCTAAATTTTCCCTCAATTCCTCTCAATCAACCCTTCCACCGCCATCACCAATCCTCAATTTCTCTGCAAGAACCATGTCTCAAACAAAACCACCATCATCTACATCAATCTGAAACCAATCTGCACCTCATCCGGCAAAGAACTGAACCTTCTTCATCGACCTGCACAATTCAAACCACCATTTCCCATAACCACGGCCGAACATCAACTATTTTCACAACTGACAGTCACAGCGCCACCACCACGCTGCCAAGCCGCCACCTCCATCGCCCACTCGAACCATGAATAACGCACCACATCACCCATGCTCGACCGCCACTGCCTCACCCAAACTCCCACCATCATCATCATACTGCCCCATTCAAAAATCAACCCCAAATCCCCAAATAAAACCCAAAACCAAGCAGTTAACAAAAAACCCAAACACCTTACCTCGACTGCTATCTTGTATTGGCAGGATTCTTCGTCGAAAAACCATAACCCATTTTCGGTTTCCCTCAAAATAAGCCCCATTTCAGATTTATTTTTGGCACCCACATACCACTCGTCGCAGCCTTGTGACGGCGATGTTGTCACCATCGCCGACCCGGCCGGCGGTCGAAGGTGGCGGGGTGAAACCATCGCCCCTGAGCCCCCGGTCGCGTCTCTCTCTCTCTCGTTTCTTCTCTATCGAAAATGAGAAAGAGAGAGAGAGATAATTTGTATCTATATATTATATTTTAGTATTTTGAAATTTTAATGTTTAAGCCCCAAGTTTTATAAATGTGTCAATTTCAGTCCTTTCACTTTTAAAATCATTTATTTCAGTACCCAAGTTTTAAAAGTATTTATTTTAGTTCCGCTAGTTTTAAAATATGTTATTTTTAGCTCTTATTTTAAAAGGGAGTTGTTATTAATTAGTCCTCATGTTTTTTTTTCAAAGCCTTTTAATTCAGTCTCAAGTTTTAAAATATTTTAATTCAACCCCTTTATTTTTTAAAAGTATTATTTCGATCCTTTAATTTTTGTAATGTTTTATTCAGATCTTAAGCTTTGCAAATAATTTATCTTAGCCTCAACTATTTCGAAAATGAAAATAATTAGTCCCCAATATATTTAAAATATAAGAGTTAGGCCAATAGTTTTTCAAAATAATTTATTTTGATCTCAACTCTTTTCAAATCCCGACTATGTTTGATTTCTAAATTAATTTCTAAAGCTTTTATTTCTTCTTTTAAAACTCTTTCAAATTTAACGTTTGATTTCCAAATACAAATTTAAGGTTTATTTATTATTGGCTAGACGAGGCGCTTGGACGTTTAGAAGAACAACATGAACTCTCTTGCTCAACGTGAACTCTCTTGCTCAACTTTCAAACTCGTGATTTGAGGTAGACTCGCCCCTACTAATTAGTTTAAATTATAATTGCATGTCTTATGTGAAATTTCGTGATTTACATGCTTTGATGCATGAGACGAGAAAATAATATCTCTTATGAGATAAGATGAGAAATGATGATGTTATGCATAACTTATGTACCTTAAGTGTACGAGACGAGACTACCCACACCCTATGATTTTAACAGCCTTGATTTTGAAAATACAAGAGCCCAAGAATATGATGATGATGTCACTGTATGATTGCATAATTACGTGTTCAATTATTCTGTAAATTAATTATTGGCGATGAGTCTATTGAGTATTTTTCGAAGTACTCATTCCATTATTTTAACAGTTTTTGCAGATCTTGAAGAAGGCAGCGAATGAAATGACAGCGGTGGTAAATTTAATAAATGATGAAAATTTTTAGTTAATTTTACGAATATTACTGATTGGATTATTTATCGTTAATTTTATTTAAGCAATTGAGACCTAAGTTTTATGTATTGTTCTATATTTCAATTAATTAAGTTTCCACTGATGTTTCAAATAATGAATGTGAGGTTTTGAATTAAATTGATTTTCCGCAATAAAATTAGATTTAAAGGACGACGTGGCGTCCTGGGCTCCGCGAAATTCAGGGCGTTAAATCCTACATCATAAATGGAGTTCGATTTGTAACTTATGGCCTAGACGTACGATGATGAACTCAAAATAGCGGTGTTTCGATTTCAGGGATAGGTGGTGAAACTTACTACGGATTGCTACAGGAGATATTAGAGCTTCAGTTCGGGGCAGACTTTTCAGTAGTTCTATTTCGATGCAAATGGTTTAGGTGCGATGACAGACGGATGATAACAGATAATAACATCACTAGTATTGACGTTAGTGTGGAGGCATTTAAGGATGATCAATTCATCCTTGCTACTCAAGCAAGGCAAGTCTTCTATATTGAAGATCCCTCTCGTGGTGCCAACTGGCAAGTTGTGCAGCATGTCCATCACATTGTCACTACTAGAGACACCTCGGGATCAGAGTGCACTGAGATGGACTTGTTACATCCATACAACTCTTCTACATTTCCTTTGTTCGTTGACTTGGGTAATTTAGAGCATGTAACTATGCAGCGGGATGACGATGCTGTAGAGGAAGTTCATGTACCAATAATCAGGGGTCGTCTTCAACTACTACTAGAGATATGTCATTTATTGATGATGATGATTTAGACGAAGATAGATCCGAGGATTACAATGATGAAGAATCAGACAGCGACAGTCACATGGATGATTATGATGATGCGGATGATGGAGATCAATATATGTACTATAATAGTGGCTCAGATTGAGTGTTCTTTTCTGTAATAGAATTTTAGCTAACCATTTAATTATATTTTCGAATTTATTTCATATTATTAATGATATTTCTAATAGTTTATTTATAATCAAATTTTTTTTTTCCATTTGAAAAAATTAATATTTACAATACCGCATTAAAAAAATTATTTTGTATTTTTCGACTATATTTCATATTTTTAATGATATTTCTAATTTTTTTAATCAATTTTTTTTTAATTGAAAAAATTAATATTTTCAACACTACATTAAAAAAATTATTTCGTATTTTCCGAATTTATTTCAAAATTTTAATGATATTTCTAATATTTTCTTTTTAATTGAAATCAGACATTAAGCCTGTTGGGGTGACACATGTTGCCCCAATAAGTGGAAAAAAAAAAGGGAAATTGGCGCTTACATTTACCGCCTGTTCTGTGCAGATCAATAGGGGCGACTAAGTCGGTCGCCCCTATTGTCAAAATGTCGCCCCTATTATTGAACGCAATTCTTCTTTAAACCTAAAAATCACTTTCACATTCATCCGTTTTCACATTTATCTATTCTCTTTCACCGAGCCGCATCTTACGGTGCTTCCACCTAGCGGCCACTTCCCTACCACCAAACCACCACCGATTCACTCACCACCACCTCCAATTTTCTGGCCGGCATCACCATTCTAGTCACCTCCCTCACCACTCAAGCACTTTCCAATCGTGACTGCAGGTACTTCCTTTTCTAATCGTCCTCCAAATTTATGTTGATTGGGATTGTACTCATTATTTCTGCGTTCGTTTTCTTGTGGGTGTTTTTCTTTTTGACTTTATTTTCAGTATTAGGTATCAAACAGGGACTTTATTATGTAAAAATAATTTTAGTGCCATTTAGTTTTACAGTCTAGTCCAATGATTTCTTGTTTTTATACTTATGATTTGTAGCAAGCTCTGACACTGGTTTTTGTGGAGACAAAGAAGGAATTCCGTATTTTTATTTTGGGCATCATCCTTTTACATAAACTGAGGTAACAATCTGCCGAAGTTATTCTCTTTTGTATTCAAAAGTCAATTGGGAATTTTGTACTTCTATATAATTCGGAGGTGAACATATGCTAAAATCATGTTTTTTTTTTTGTAAATCAATTGGGAGTTAGTATTTTATTTTGAATGCCCATCTGCCAAAATCATCCGTTTTTCTATGGAAGTCAATTGGAAATTTTATATTTATATTTTGTGCATCATTCTTGTATGTAAAATGAGGTTGCCATTAGAAAAAATCATTGCTTTGTAACATTTAAGCTTTTTGTGTACTCATTTGCTATGAAGTATTTGATCGGTTTTACTGTTTTTCTTTTATCTTGAGGTTTGAGCTCACAATTTTGTATTTTTTTCCCCTTTAAATGTACTGGGATTGGATTATACCACATGGTGTAATAGTAATTAGCAGTGAATTGGGTGTTTATGGATTCCAATTTATGCAACTCAGTCGGTCACCAGAAACAAACGTGATCTCTTTAGATTCCAATAACACCGAGGTTAGATCAAGGCCTGGAGAAACTCGTGAATTTCTTTTTTTTCTTTGGTTACAATAATTAGCTCTGCCTTGTTAGATATATAAGCACTTAATTACTAGAATACATGCAGGAATTAATATGATTTGTTTGTCTACCTTTGAATTTATAAGAAACAAAATCCTTTGCGTATGCTTGATTTGCATTCGAATAGTAGGAAAGTCCAGATGATTGGTGATGATCATGAGGAAAATGGGATCTTTGAAAATTTTCTGGAATTGTTGGCATCACCTTCTTGCTTTGCTCGAAAATCTTTTTCTGACCACAAAGAATTGCTTTATATTCACTTGACTTCTTTTCAGTTGCAAAATTTTAGTGCTTTGTCTTCTATTTCTACATGTTGGGGATTCTCCTGTGCCTTTGTGATAAAAATTGTCAATAGAGGAAGACACATATATGGTTTGGAAAAATCTGTTGACATCACTTTGAAGATTTTAGAAGATTTAATTTAATGGGTCAGTTCATTGTTTTTATTTCTGTCTCTTGTTTATTATTGTCTCTCATATATTATTTTTTGTTGTTATTAGTACGTAATGACTGAAGTTGCTCGCTCTCATGTGTGGAGTTGTTCACAAACCCTAATTACTTAGTAAGTGATTTTTTTTTTTTTTTGGGTTCAATATGTCAATTTAAAATTTATGATAACAATTAGGTAATCTACCTACTTGTGATCACAGGCTCGATCACAGAAAAATAAATTCAATCGTGAGAAGGCTAGATACATATCCCGCCAAGGTTCGAGGAGTTTTTCAGCAACACGACACTCTGAGGTATGGTTAAATAATACCATTTTTACGCACCCACACATACGCTTACATTTTCGTTCAATTTTAAATTGAAATTGTTGCAGAGAAATCCTGAGACCGGAGATTGGTTGGGTGTTGTGGATGCGTTCGAGCGACTACATAAACGAGGAGACGGGGAATGGGTGAACGAGAATGTGGCAAAAGATTATGTAAGTAAAATATATACTGTAAAACTAATATTTTTGGTTTCGTCAATTTTACATTTGATTAATTATTCACTTTCGATTACAAGACCAACTCGTTTTGGCGAAAGAGACTCAGCTGACCTAGGCTGCCTCCATGGGCACACAAGTGGATGAGCGTCTCATCGTGAAGGAGGCCTTTGGAGAGCGACATGGATTCATGCGTGAAGTTGGTCGAATCCCGAAGGGAAGATCTCCATCTATTAAGAGCAGTACTGCATCATCGCATATCCCAATAGGAAACATCCAATCCCCTGAAAATATAAAATCAAAAGACAGGCTGGAATTATATAAGATTGAAATGCAATCTGAAATGGAAAGAATGATGAGGGTTATTAGGTGCCTTGCGGAGAAACAGGGTATGTCACCAGATGATGTAATTAATGATGATGACGATGTCGGGATATCAGATGGGTAGTAATATGTTATTCTTAAAAATGAATTGTAATCTCGTGAAAATGCTTATAAACTTTGCATTTTTAGTAAATTAATTTGGTATTTTGCATATTTGTTTTTTTTTTTAAAAAAAAAAAAAAACTGTAAGGGCGACATTATCGCCCCTATATGTGTCGTTGCTATAGATCATAAATCTATAGGGGCGACATTTGTCGTCCCTATAGCATTTCGTAATGAATTAGGTTCGAGTTCTATAGGGGTGACACATGTCGCACCTAAAGACCTTGTAGTCTATAGGGACGACATATGTCGCCCCTATAGATCTAGTGCAACTAATCTATAGGAACGACATATAGGGATGACATAATCGCCCATATTGAATTATAGGGGCGACAAGTTGATCTATAGGGGCGACATATGTCACCCCTATTACCTTGTTTTCTTGTAGTGATTCCAAACAGGTTTATCGATTAAGTTATGATATTAGAATTTTGTTTTAAAGAATTTCAATCTCATGTTTGGCAAAATCATTTATTCATGTTTCCGCATTTATTTGAGAAAATCAAATTGTTTTTAGTAACACTCCAACGTTTATAGAACCAACAAGTCTGGGGCATTAGAGATGGTATCAGAGTAAGGTCTACGTTTTTTTAGACTTGCAAAATTTTTCAAAGAGATTTTTCAAAAAAAAAAAAAAAATTGTAACTGTTCATGTGAATAGTAAAACGAAGTAATTATTCAATGTTTCAAAAAAAAATATTCTGGGAAATTATTTTTCAAAGATTTTAAAAATTTCCCAGAGTTTTGCGTTTGCCTTCATGTATTTGACCCTAAATTTTTGAGTTAGGTTAATTATTTTGTAAGATTTATGAGTTTAAAGACAATGGGAAGATTTGTAAAGTTTTTAAACAAATGAAAATGTAGAAAGTTCTTGGCACACGATGCTCACTAGTCGACCACTCTCTAATTGATTCGAGTTATGAAATGAAAAGTTATTTTTTTAGCATGATTATGAATTATCTTGCTTTAGGTTAAAAACGGTTGAATTTTCATATATCAAGCATGGTTATGATTTTGCAAAGAATGAAGAAATTTTATGTATGAATTTCGGGGACGAAATTCATTTTAAGGCGGGGAGTTTGTAACACTCCAATTTTTTTTTTGAAAGCTAGAATTATTTAACGATATTATCATTTATGTATTTTAATGATTTTGAGAAGTCGAAAGACTAAAATATTTTATGTTTTAGTAGAAATCAATTCAACCTAAATAATCAGAATAATAATATATTAAAACCATTTTTGAAACGCTCACCATGAACTCTCTTGACTCATCTTTCAAAAAAGAACCATCTTTCTATGTATGTGTAATTTCGAATAGCTTAACAAGTCCACGACATTTTTTATTTTTGACAACCTATGATTAAAAAAAAAAAAAAAAGTCAAGAGAGCAATCACATCTTCACCTAATGTAAACAAGTACAAGTTAAAAATATGTATCCTTACATATTCATCTTCAACTTGAGCACAATTTTTAGTACCCGTGGTGTGCACATGAGCCTGTGTAGCACGAGCATCCTTCCCTTTCCTAGAGAGTTCCTATCGAAAAAAAAAATCATATTATTGACAATGCATGCAATGAAGAATAAAGAAATATAATGAAATATTCTTCATTGTATGACCTTAATTTTATTTGATTTCATATCACTCTTAAACTTAAGCCTTTGGTGATTAGCAAAACTAGGTGGTGGGGCCTCCATCTCATCAATCTCAGTATCAATTTCAGCTTCATGGAATACATGACTTTTTACTTGATTATCCAACTATTCACCATGTATCCCACAACGTTCCAAATGTCCTTTTAACTTAGACCTCACTCTGGATTTTGCATCATAAAATTTTTTCTTTCTTAGCTTATTATTATTCTTGAACTTGGTACCGAATAAAGCAATAGTACATTATCCACATTTTCATGTGGAGGAAAACAAAATTTCTCTTGTCAAGTACTCTAAACAATTAAAAAGAAGAATTAGTATGTTTATTCAATGCACACAAATCATTATAAAATAACATTTAAATGTACATATTGATTGCTAGAACTACTCTTAGGAGCTCGACGCCAAAGACATTTTTCACTGCATTGAAATTATCCATATCAGGTGGACAAAAATTCGGTTTCCTCACAAGCTTTGTCAGATGCTTAGTCACCACCCTTCTAGTGGCTCTAATCGGCTGACCATATTCATTCACTTTCACAAGGATCCTTAAACCCGTAGCCAACTTAAAAACATCACTTGCTTTCATTCTTGTTTTTGTCATTTTCACATTACCTTGCTCATCTGTCATTAAATAAATCGAAAATAAACAACTTTTGTCAAGCAGACTTGATATATTAGCTCTAATTGAGTTTGCAAGCCTTTATCCTTCAAAATCATCAATCAATGACCTTATTTTCCTTCAAAACTTCAGGTAACAACACGACAAAAACATCTTGAATACCTCATAAAGTGCTTCAATTTCACTTACACTAACTGCATCCAAAAAACTGTTACATGAAAAACTTCACAGATTGTATACACAACCTATTTTCCTTACAGATGATACACAGTAACACAAACACCAAAATATAGATGTGTAGGTTTGATATTCCGTTGAATAAACTGGAAATTGATTTAACCATGTTCCTTGAGCATAATTCATTTTCCACTACATCAATAATGCTAAAAAAGGGATTCGGCTACAACTGGGATTCCCACATTCAAGTTACCAAGACTTGATTTAAATCAGAAGTTATAATCAAGATAAAAGTCCTTCAGAACCTTTGATTATCGGAAAAAAATTTAAACATGAAATTAATCAAGATAAAATGATCAAATATAAATGAAATTGAAACTGGCTCTCGAAGGAATCTCAAAACATTGATACAAGTCCTTCAAAACCTTTGATTATCTGACAATTTTTTAAAGTGCTTCTAATCTAACAGATTTTCTTACCTAAACTATGTGAAGTAAAAAAATCTCTAAATGTAGACAACTTTTTCACCAGAACTATTTTGTTAAGCAGTAAAAGGTTTAGAATCTTTCCAAGTTGTTCATTCTGGCTCCACCATTGTTCACAAACCTAAATCACGAATTCAAGTTTTCAGGATCAGACTAATATTCACTTCATCTGACAAGTTGATTCCATTTAGCCATAATAGGAGTTTTAATAAGATATTATTCCATAATATGCATAGGTAATTTGTAAATCACCACTTTAGCTATTATTCCATTTTCCTCATACATTAATGGTTCCACTTCCACTCAAGAAAGACTTTTCCTCTTCATTACTATTTCTGTGAAAATTTGATGGCTACATCAGCCAAGACTTCCCTCTTTGTATCCATCATATATAAAAACAGAATGTTGTTTATATATTAATTCCAATTTCTTTTAATAAAATCTGGAATTAGGAATCCATCATTTTGTAAAATCGAACTTGTTACTACAGATTTTTACTAGATTTTCAGATGAGAGAAAGAGAGATGTAGGAATTTAATCGCCAGAAATCAACCACAAACCAATATTATCAGAAACATCAAACGCAATAACAAAGATATTTACCCAAAGGGTCCGGAGGTTCGGCGACCACTATCTCACGCCTACATCTCCTGTTGAGTCTCCAATTGTGGATCTCACTCAAGAATTTTATTAAATCTCACCAAAAGTTACAGATTACAACAACTGCCAAAAGATCATATTCTTTCAACCCTAAATCACGCTCCAACAAACACTTTCAGAACTTGATGACTCTACATCAAAGTACAACTATCTCACTATAGAGATTCTGAAAGAAAACAAGATTTAATGGAGAAGGGCGCCAAGAATCGGTTAAAGAGAAGACACAAAGAACACGAAGAACTACGGTTCTTTTCTCAGAATGCAGAAGTAAAAGGGGCATATGAATTTAGCTCTAAAACACAGAGTAAGCCTTTTATAAGGCTCAGTCAAGTAACCCGTTCAGATTGCACCACGTGGACGGTGCAGATGTGAGAAACTTTACAAATTATAAAAGCACGCCTTTAGCTTGAGTTCAAGTATTGGCACACGACTTTACAATCTCCACCTTGCCAAAACATGAAGTTCACTTAGTCCTTGAATCAGCTAGAATTTGTATCATCGACTCTTCTTTAGTTCCTGAAAAGAAAAATGAAAAAGTAATAGAACAGATTCACACACACACACACACACACACACACAATGATCAGATCGTGCAAAGATCAACCATCAGTGATATTCAATATACCCAAACAACTTTTAAATTTATTTAAAGGTAAAGCTTTTGTACCACAGTCAGAA
Organism: Ligustrum vulgare; assembly: GCA_963555705.1. Taxonomy (NCBI): domain Eukaryota; kingdom Viridiplantae; phylum Streptophyta; class Magnoliopsida; order Lamiales; family Oleaceae; genus Ligustrum; species Ligustrum vulgare. Next base: position 12,398,455 of record OY743186.1, on the reverse strand, counting down.
GGACTAAATTGAGTACAAATTTTAACCAATTTAACAATTCCTTTTTCAATCATTTCTCGGACAAAATGAAATTTAATATCAACATGTTTGGTTCTATCATGATGTACAAGATTTCTACTAAGGTGTATAGCACTTTGATTATCATTGTAAAGGGTAAGTTCAATTTTTATAAAACTCATTTCACTTAATAGACCTTTAATCCATATTCCTTCTTTAACAGCATTGCAGGCAGATATATATTCAGCTTCTGTGGATGATAGTGCAACCAAATTTTGTAACTGAGATTTCCAACTTATACAAGCATTACAAAGAGTAAAATTATATAAAGAAGTAGATCTTCTCTTGTCTAAATCTCCTGCAAAGTCAGAATCACAGTACCTTTAGAACAACACCTTCAGGATATTTTCTAAATTTTAAACCAAGTTTAAAAGATCCACAAAGATATCTGAACACCCATTTAACAGTAGTCCAATGTGACTCACCTGGGTTTGCCATAAATTTGCTTAAAACGCTTATGCAGTGAGCTGGATCAGGTCTAGTGCATACCATCATGTACATAATAGAACCAATGACATTTTGAATAAGGCACATTTGACATTCTTTCAAATTCAGCTTCACAATTAGGAGATAAAGTAGAGGACAGTTTAAAATGATTTTCCAGAGGCAGTGTAACTGGTTTTGCCTTGGACATAGAAAATTTTTCTAACACTTTTTCAATATATGCAGATTGATTTAAGAATAAAGAACTGTCAGTTCTATTTCTAGAAATTTCCATTCCAAGAATTTTTCTAGCATTTCCAAGGTTTTTCATTTCAAACTCAGCATTGAATTTATTTTTCACAGATTCAATTTCAATTTTACTATTGCAGGCAAGTAGCATAGCATCTACATATAATAACAAATAGACAGAATCTAGACCTCCAGCACCTTTATAAAATAGACCGGAGTCATATTTATTTTTGTGAAAACCAAGACTGTGGATAAAGTTATCAAACATTTTATACCATTGCCTTGGAGCTTGTTTAAGTCCATATAAGGATTTTTTTCAATAAACAAACATAGTCAGATTTATTTTTCTCAATGAAACCTTTTGGTTGTTGCATATAAATGGTTTCTTCTAACATAATATTAGTCCTCCTATCTCATCATTACCCAAATTATGAAATATATCCCACAAACATTACATTTTGATTAAAAGCCCATAAATAAAATAAAATCTAAATTTAAATTAATAGAAAAATCAACATTAACGATGCACAGAAAATCCCGCCTCCTAACCTCTTAATGGTTCCTGAAATCGGGTCAGATACCAATGGATATTCTTATCTTATCAAAATTCAAAAATCAGAATATGCTACACCAGAGATCGAAACCTTCCCCAACTCTGAATCAATCCAGAGAAATCGATGTGTAGTGTTTTATGCATCTGAGAACAAGATTTCAGAATTGATGTTGATTAACCTTCCCCAACTCTGAATCAATCCAAAGAAATCGATGTGTAGTGTTTTATGCATCTGAGAACAGGATTTCAGAATTGATGTTGATTGAGTTCAATTTCGAAGATTGAATCCGAGGGTCACAGTACTGAATGTGAGTGTAATCGGAATCCAGATTATTATCTCCCAATTGCCAGCAACAGTCCATCGTCCTGATAAAAAAAAAATTATTGTATCTTCATTGTTTTAGAAGGCCCAGCTAATTTGAGGTGGAGAATCTTCTGAATTTGATGCTAGCTAGCAATCCGTATAGTAGCTGAACAAGTTACATTCGAAGCTTGAATTTCCGGGTAATCGAACTGACTCTAATTGTAAGCCAAATCTAGCAGATTGACAATATAAATATATCAAATTCCACCAACAGCCCCTGTCATGATCAAGAAACCGTGAAATCCAATGTAAAAAAGTGCAGATAAACATTCTGCAATTTGTATGTGATTTTTTTTTAAATAGTTACAGAAAGGGAATCGAGATTGAAACGTTGCCTAATTCACTGTGAATGTGTACATATCAGCCAAATGACATTTTGTTTTTTTTTTCCACTGTGAATAGTACAGTTTCTTTACATTGAATCGGGATGAACAATTTACTATTTTCAAATTTTTATTCAATGTCACTGCAGATTTATCAATAATGGCCAATGGGGAAGTACCAATCAGAGAAAAAAAAAAGTTCCAGTAACACTGATGCACGTGGTCATAACACAAAACCTATTTGTTTTGGTATAACGTCTCACTGGTGCACACTTCTTAATGCATTAGCCAGCTAGCCAATTGCACATACGTGATCACACTATCACTCTATCTATTTTGTAACACACTTAAAAAATGAAACCATCAGGGTATCATTATATTAAATTAATAGTAATGCTACACATTGGACATGCACACCAATTGGATGTGGATATGCCTACTTCTCAATAAGCTTTGATCACTATGGAGATGTATTTCAAAAAAAGTTAGTTGGGACCTTCATACTTTGTCAAATCAATCTGCTAACTAATAGACTAATTTCTTTTTTTAACCAATTTTGAATTTATTCTATTTTAATAGCTGAATGTGATGTTACTGTGTAATTGATGCTATCTAATATGTTATTATCAATCATTTGGGCACATATGCTATCAATTCAAGACAGTACCAGGTTATTTGAGGAGATGATCCAAGGAGATCTGTGAATCACATATGAGGAAATTACATACAAACAATTTTTTATCTTTTGATTTTCAGAAATCAGGTTGAAAGTTTTTTATACAAAAATCAGGTGAAAATTAAACTGACATAAATCCATACCCCAAACCCCAACCCCACGGCCCATATTAGGATAAAATCAGTTGCCCTGTTCCCATTCATTTCAAACCTAGTTGGGTGACGACAATGTTTTCCTCTTCGATCTCCGGCGGCTGCTTCGGTTGTGGACTTTGCACCGGGTAGTGTCTTTGCATGGTATCGGCACGGAGGCTCCATCTTTGCAAGGCGACCATACAATTGCGGTGTCTCTATCTATTCGTGGCTGCCCTCTTTTTGGAAAGATTGGATATCCGATGTCTCTTTGGTGTGTATTGGTTGTTGTTGCGGGTGGAGGTGATGTAGTGGTGGCGGCGGCTATGGAGATGGTGGTTGTGGTGTTGGTGATGGCTGTGGAGATTGTGGCAGTGTTGGTGTTGATGGTGGTTGTGGAGAAGGTGGTTGTTAGAGACGGAGGTGGTATTGGTGTTGGTGTTTGGTTGTAGCTGTGGAGATTGTTATGGTGTCGATGGTGGCTATCGGGCGGCGGTGGCGGCGAGGTTTGATGGTAGCTGTGGAGATGGGGGAGTTGGGGTGCTCATCGGCACTTGAACAGATACAGTTTAACAGCGGTGGGTGTTGGTGCAATTTGGAGGTGGGTGCGGTGCGACTACAGCTGGTGATTTTTGGATCTAAGGTGATTGGTGTAGAGGTGACTGGTGGTGGTGGGTAGTGGTGGTGGCGGCAATAGTTGGTGTCGGTGGTGGTGGTTATAAATTTGTGACCTAGTTGTGACTTAATAAATTTGTAAATTGTGACTCATAAAATCGAGATTTGTGATCGAGAAAAAGCCGTGACCTATAAATTTCGATAATTGTGACCAAAAAATAAGTTGTGAACTAAAATATTCAGAATTTGTGACCTAAAAAGATGTCGTGACTTATAAAATTTGTAACTTGTGATCGATAAGATAGTCGTGACCGATTAATTTGATAATTTGTGACTAAAAAATAAGTTGTGACCTATAAAATTTTTAATTTGTGACCTTTAAAATTTGTGTCTTGTGACCTGTGACCATAAATCGTGTAGTTGTAACCATAATTTGTTAAATTGTGACTAATTGACTCGAGATTTGCGACGGGAAAAAATTATGACCAACGAAATTTGAAATTTGTGACCGAGAAATAAATTGTGACCAATGAAATTTGTGATTTGTGACCAATTGACTCTAGATTTGAAATCGAAAAAAATCGTGACCTACGAAATTCGAAATTTGTGACCAAAAAATAAATTGTGACCTAAAAAATTGTGACTGTGACCATAAACTTATGATCTGATTTGTGACTTGTGGCCTAAAATAATATGATTTGTGACCATAATAAGCTGTTACCCTAAAAGTCATCCAAATAATTTTATAAATTGTGACCTACAAAATTTATAATATGTGACCAAGAAAACAGTGATTTGTGAAAATTGTGACATAAAAATTTTTTGATTTGTATTCGAGAAAAAAATTGTGACCAATGAAATTTGTGATTTGTGACCAATTGACTCTAGATTTGCGACCAAAAAAATCGTGACCTACGAAATTCGAAATCTGTGACTGAGAAATAAATTGTGACCTAAAATATTGTAACTGTGACCATAAACTTATGATCTGATTTGTGACTTGTGACCTTAAAAATTGTGACTTGTGATCATAAATAGTAAAATATATAATTAATTAAGATATGATTTTTGAAATAAAACATTTTCTAAATTTTGAAAATGTGTACTTTAAAAACTTTAATTAATTATAATTAATCATTTTTTGGGAGGGGTGGGTTCAGGGTGGGGTGGGGTGGGGTGGGGTGGGGTGAGGTCAAGGTGAGTGGGATTGGGGGTAAAGTGTGAACAAATAGAAGAAAAATCATTTTGGGGGTGGGGTGGGATGGCAGGCTGGGGTGGGTCGGGGTCTGTGGCTGGGGTGAGATGAATTTGTCGCGTTGTGATGAGGTGGGGTAGCGTAGGGTCTAGTGGTATTGGGGTGGGTGGGTTGGGTCGAGTGGGGTGGGGTTGGGTGGGTTAAATAATTTTGGGGTGAGGGGGTGTGGCTTTGGCGAGATCAATTTGTCACTTTGCGATGAGGTATGGTGGGGTTGAGTGGGGTGGGATGGGATGGGGAAGGGTAGAGTAGGAAAACATCGAGCAGGAAAAAAATTGGGGTAGGGTAGGGTAGGTGAAGTGGGGTGGGGTAGGGTGGGATGGGGAAGGATAGGAAAACATCGAGCAGAAAAAAAAAATTAGGGGTAGGGTAGGGTGGGATGCGGTGGTCAGGTGGTGGGCGGGGAAGGGGCGGGGATGAGGGAGGTTTTGACATCAAAATTTGAGTTTTTGATTTAATATTGTATTAATTTTAATATAATATATAATAGATAATTATGTTTATATTATATGTAATATTATATTTATTTTTAATTATGAAATACCTGATTTTTGAAGAAAAAAAATGTTAAGTTTGTTAGTTTTGAAAAGTGAAACTTAAGGTATTATAGTTATGTACTTTCCCCATCACATATATCATATTACCATGTCAAGTGTAGTAAAAAAAACTACCTTTTTGCATAGTGATTTAGCCCTTGTTTAAGTCCCGTTATTTCAATTTATAATTTGGGTTTTGAAAATCTAATGATTAAAAAGTGATTTGAAAAGTAAAAAATTGTGGACTTGACTATTTTGAATGGTTAAAATTGATTAATGTACAAAAAATTTGTATTTTTAATGAGAAATAATAGGGCTCAAACAAGGGCTTAATCATATCCAGTTTCCTTAATGCCACTTTTTATAATTCTCGTATCAAATTTTATTAAAATATTATATCATGAGTGGGACCCCAAGTTGGATTGCTAAATTCAGGAACTGTTTTGATGTCATTGTTCGTGAAACTGGAAAAATTGCTGTAGAATGTTTCACGTTGAAGAATAAGGTCGAAGAATCAACAGTCTATCTAATACGCACAACGCCCCCCACTTCAATGAGACCCTATCTCTACTACCATACCGTCTCAAACACAATGTTGTGGGAATGTTAGCTTCTCAAAGCACTCATTACATTGTCATTGTAGTATTGACGCCAAGTTCCTGTCCAGTATGAATTTTTACATTTTATATGTCTTCTATGTCTATTTCATTCCATGAGGATTTTGTCTACGAATTTTCAGCCGTTCCAACTACATTAATTGATCTACTTCGCATCTATCTTTTTCTAATATTTTGTTATATAAATGACATTTATTGATTGATGATTCTACTACTCACTAATCATGTTGAGTTCAATGTAACTTTCATATATCACAATGGTTATGGTTATTTGTCGAATTAAAAATAAATGTGTTTATAAGAATCACCAAGCACAATGCCAAACATATGTTAAACAACATGTTCTCATTTTCATGGTTAACACATTGTGACTCGTCACACGCATCGATAACAAGTCTTATCAATCTTCTTTGAAAATTGTAACTTATCTATTCACTTAATTATTTATTGCACCCTATGATGAGCTGTGGCACTTTGGAATGTTACATTCACAAAATTTGAAATAACATGTTCGATCCACATGCAACAAGCCTGATATGTCAATCATCATTTTAAACGTTGCCCATCAATTTTCAAGAGTTGGATGGCTGCATCCAATTAGACGTTGGATGGCTGCATCACATCATCATCACACATATCAATCCACCTGAGTCATTTATATAGTCAAGGAAAGTTATGGAACAGTGCGAAAATTAGGAATAGTAAAATTAAATTACCTTTTCTCACTCATATGACACCTCTTCCCGTTTCTTACTCCTTTTGGCTACACTTGGAGCTGGATTTCAGGCATTAAAATGGTTCTTCCATCAGCTCGTTTTGGAGCTAATTCACAAACATCAACACACATAGGATAGCTTCTTTTATCATGCCTTCCCTTTCTTTATCTCCAAGTGAAATGATATTCAAACCCGAGGACCCCTCTGCAACTCTTGGTAACATAATTTTTCAATTCCAATTATTGCAACAGTATTAAGGTTGAGGAGATCAGGGATCAGTTACAAAATCTTGGGTTGTTGTAACTAATATTTATTATGGAGATTTGTTTTCCTTATTTTTCTCCATTGCCCGGTTGAGTCATTTATCAAGTTTATAGATGCTTTTGATATATTTTCCAACAAATAAAATATTGGGTTTCAATTCTCAAATTTTAGTTTCATTTGAGGGTTGCAGTGCAAATTCCCCTTCTTCTAAAACTCCATGTAAAAAGGCAGTCTTAACATCAAGTTGGTCAAGTTCCCAATTAAATTGAGCAGTCAAGCCAAGTAAAATTCTAATTGAGGTATATTTAGCAACAGGTGAAAAAACCTCATTATAATCAATGCCTTCCTTTTGAGAAAACCTTTTGCTACAAGTCTAGCTTTAAATTTGTTTTGTGTCCCATTCTGTCCTATTTCTTTGATCTTATAATCCATTTACAATCAATCACTTTTTTTTTTTCTTCAGGTTTTGGAACAAGTACCCAAGTATTATTTTTATACAAAGATAGCATTTCATCTTCCATAGCATCAATCCAAAATTTAGAATTAGAGCAACTAACAGCTTCATCAAAAGATTCAGGTTCAGCATACAAACAATTTTGAACAGCACAAAATGTCACAAAGTCATCATGATTATATCTAGTGGAAGGAATTCGATGTCTTCTACCTCTGTCTCTAGCAAGCATATAATTATTTAAAAGATTCTGATATAAATCAAATTCAGGAATATCATTTTGATTTTCAATTTTAGGATTAGAGTTAACCTGCAATGTGCTCATCTATAACCTGAGGTTGCTCCACCTCAATTTGAGTCTCATTTGGTAAACTAAAATCAGTTTGTACTTCAAAAATATTTTTTTCTTTTTCAGATGTAGCAGTTTTTTCGAGAGGTTTTTGAAGACAAGGCATAATATTTTCATTAAAAATGACATTTCTACTTATTATGACTTTAAAAACATTCATATCAAATAACCAGAGCCTATAGCCTTTAGTGCCTTCACCATAACCCAGAAAATACACTTTTGAGCTCTAGGCTCAAGTTTTCCTTCACTTTGATGTGCATAAGCAGCACAGCCAAAGATCCTTAGGTATGAATAATCAGTAGGAGAATTAGACCAGACTGATTCAGAAGTTTTAAAATTTAAAACACTTGAAGGACTTCTATTTATAAGATAGGCAGCAGTTTTGACAGCTTCTCTCCCAAAAAAATTTTGGCAGTCCATAACTGATTAGCATACATCTCACTCTGTTTAAAGTAGTTCTGTTCAACCTTTCAGCCACTCCATTTTGTTGAGGAGTGTAGGTAACAGTTTTATGTCTGAGTATGCCACAGTTCTTACAAAAATTTTCAAACTCCAAATTACAGAACTCAAGACCATTATCAGTCTTGAGTACCTTAATCCTTTTGTTTGTTTGATTTTCTATAAAAGTTTTCCAAAGTTTAAACTGTTAAAAAGTGTCAAATTTAGTTTTCAATAAAATAATCCAAACTTTCCTGGAGAAGTCATCAACAATAGACAAATAATATCTGAAACCACTAAGAGTATAAACAGGAGAGGGATCCCACAAATCTGAATGTAGATAATCAAGAATCGATTCAGTTTTGTGAGTACCCTTTTCAAAAGAAGATTTACTTTGTTTACCCAACACACATTCTTCACAAAAACCAATGTTTTTGATAAGATCTTTACCAAAAGCTCCTGTATTTTGAAGATGTTGTAGTGATTTTATATTCATAAGGCCTAATCTTTTGTGCCATAGAATAGTTTTGTCAGAGTCATTGACAACATGAGCAGCCAAATTTTTAATAACAGGAGAGGCCTTAAACAAATATAGGCCATTCTCTTTTGGTACTTCAAACAAAATGTTTGAATCATGCATAATCCTGCAGCATTTCTTAGCAAACAAAATATCAAAGACAAAATTCAATTCACCAATAGAAATTAAATTTCTTCTAAGATCAGGAATATATTTGACACATTTCAAATTGATCACATTATTCTTATTTAATATGAGATCAATAATACCAATACCTTTAATATCACAAGACATATTATTACCAAGATGTACTTTTCCTTCATTTATAGAAGTAAAGTCAGTGAACCAATTCAGGTTAGGACACATATGAAAAGAGTAGCCAGAGTCCAGTATCTATTCACAAACAGTATTATCAGATGTAGTAGCATACACTAAACCATTTGTATCAGTATTATTGGTTTTGCTTGTGTCTATCATAGCATCTATTTCATTACTGGATGCCTCTTTTATATCCTTAATTCTTTTGAAACAATTTTTCATTAAGTGTCCAGTTTTCTTGCAATAAAAAAATTCTTTGGTCATAGATTTAGACCTCACCTTTCCTCTACCCTTCCATTTTATTTTATCCTTTTGTTTTGGTTTATAGGTGTCTCCATTATTACTATACTTAGTGTGTCCTTTCCCTTTAGTAAACAGACCTACTCCTGACTTAGAATCTCTCATATTAGATTTTATTTCCAATTCTCTAGTTCTGAGTGCACTAATAACATGATCATAAATAGTAATACTCTCTCTACCATATTCAAGAGCAGTCATAAGTTCTTGATATTTACCCCTAAGAGAATTTAAAAGAGCAATAACCTGTTGATCTACAGAGATGGTTTCATCACAGGATTCTAAGTCTTGTACCAATTTAGTAAATCTATCTATATTCTTTTCTAAACTTAAGGTATTGTCAAACCTAAAATTATAAAAGAGTCTCAGCAGATAGCATTTATTGGGCATGGACACATCTAAATATAGGTTTTCAAGTTTGGTCCATAGTGCAGTAGCAGTGGTGGTATCACCTACCTTTCTTATCACACTTTCAGATAGATGTAAGAAAATCGAACTCCAAGCAATTTCATCAAGTTCAACTCTCATAAAGCACTAGTTTCTGTAGCAAAAGTTTGTGTTATTGCACCAGCGCATCTTTGTTGTAAAAGTAAGGCCCTCATTTTCCGGCACTAGAGACTAAAGTCTCCAGCCCCAGTCCAATGGTCTACTTCAAATTTTTGTACAGTAGACATTTTAAAAAATTGTTCAGACAAACTTTTGATGCAGAAAATGGAACAAACAGAAGTAGTGCAAGATATCAAAAATGATTTCAAGAATGTTCAAGAAATCAAGTATACACTCATATGCTCAAAAACAGAGTAGTGAAATACAATATTTGTGAATATAACAGAGTAGATAATCAAAAGAAAAAAAATCGCAAAAGATTTTTCTAAGGGCTGAAGAGCCTTTTGATCCCTTACCCCTCAGATTCCCGGGTCCTCGTAGGAGACCCTGGACAAAGGAAATAAGGGAGACCCTATTACCTTAATGACTTAAGAGGTAGGAGTTCCACACAAGAGAGAAGTATTTTATCGTATGTGAAACCCTAGGTTTCACAATTTTTACCAAAGATGAGTATATGTTGTTCCCAACCAAAAAGATTTTCAGATCAGTTGAAGAATCACAGATCGTAAACAAAGAACCACCAAACAGTTTCGTGTATCAGTCTGAAGGAGGCTCTGATACCACTTGTTGGAATTTAATCACCGGAAATCAACCACAAACCAATATTATCAGAAACATCAAACGCAAGAACAAAGATTTTTACCCAAAGGGTCCGGAGGTTCTGCAACCACTATCTCACGCCTACATCCCCTGTTGAGTCTCCACCAATTGTGGATCTGATTCAAGAACTTTATTAAATCTCACCAAAAGTTACAGATTACAACAACTGCCAAAAGATCTTCTTCTTTCAACCTTAAATCACGGTCGGACAAACACTTTCAGAAATTGATGACTCTACATCAAAGTACAACTATCTCACTATAGAGATTTTGAAAGAAAACAAGATTGAACAGAGAAGGGCACCAAGAATCGGTTAAAGAGAAGACACAAAGAACACTAAGAACCACTGTTCTTTTCTCAGAATGCAGAAGTAAAAGGGGCATATGAATTTAGCCCTAAAACACAGAGTAAGCCTTTTATAAGGGTCAACCAAGTAACCCGTTCAAATTACACCACGTGGATGGTGCAGATGTGAGAAACCTTACAAATTATAAAAGCACGCCTTTAGCTTGAGTTCAAGTATTGGCACACGACTTTACAAGAGAGAACATATTCCACTCTTTATAGATTTTATAGAAAGATCATAAACTAGCACCCACATTTTTTTCTCCAAATTCTGGGTAATGAAACAGGTTAGTTCAAGGCATCTTAATGTCCTCTTTAGGTGCCATCACCAAAACTAGTACTATTCAACTTTCTCTAACAACAAATTTAAATAGTCAATTTCATTTGAAAAACAAGTTCAATTCATCAAAAAGATATAAAAATTGAAAAATGGGTCAGGTTCAAAACCAAGAATTTCTTCAAATTTTCACAATCTCAATCAAATTTATAAGCAGAGATCAAAGAGACTCTAAGAGTAAATCAGTCAAGCCTAAACCTATGTGAAAGATCAATCTTTCCAACACAACCCAGGAAAAATAGCAACTACAAAAATAGAACCTCCAACTGCTTATATGCAATTTCATTTCTTATAGACAAGTATAAGAAAAAACATAAACAAAATTGTATAATTTAACATTGAGCAAGAAGAAAACCAGTAGAAGAGAAGGATTATGAACTGACCTCAAAAGAGCCCTTAATCTGCTCTCTCCTCTCTGCTCTCGCAGTGCAATAGGTTTTAAGAATGGATTAGTCGACAACTGAAGAAGAAGACCAAAATGATGAGTAGCGACTGAGAAGAAGAGGTGAGAAATGGAGCCAGAATCGGAGAAGAAAAGAGAAAGAATATCTTTCCCTACAGAACCGACGCTTTTTATGAATTTTTATTTACAATTTTGCCACCGCTTTTTTTGAGGCGTCGTTTTTCTCAAAAAACGACGCTAATATGTTATTTTTTTTATGTAATTTTGTACTAGTGACTGCTAATGGAGAAGAAAATAGGAGGAATACCTTGCCCTATGTTGCTGATGGAGAAGGAGAGAGGAGATGTTGCTGATGGGGAAGAAGAAAGGAGACATTGTTGAGGAAGAAGAAGAGGGGAGAAATGGTGCGCCCTAGTTGCTGATGGAGAAGAAAGAGGGAAATGGAAACCTAAAAAATCACTATTTCGTGGGATAAAAATTGTGACATTTGGATAGTGATTCTTCTAATGTCACTAAATTATGAATGAATTAATTTTTTTTTATGGATATAATTATTTGACATTTGGAACTCTAGTAATATTTAATGACGATTATAAATGTCACTAAATTGCAAATAAATTATACTTTTAATTATTTTTTTATGAATATAATTATTTGTGACACTTCAAACCATCACAATATTTAGTTATGATTTTTTGTGTCTCAAAATTGTGACACTTCCACCATGCGTAGCAAAAAGTATGTCATCACTAGACCTTTCTATAAGAAAAAAAGAAAGAAAAAATAATCTATAAAATGTATTACATAAATAAAGCGTGCAAGAACTCGCAATCACACTTTGAAACAATTTATAAATTTCCTTTAATTACCTGAAGGTTTATTTTATCAACAAATTTATCCCAACGTATATTAAAAAACCATTAATTTATTTACTTATGAGTTCCGTATTTTGTTTGCAACATTTTATTCAATTATTTAAGCACAAACTGTTCGACCACAAATAGTGGATCATCCAAGGAAGCATTTGGCATCCATATGTGACTAACAATAGATCATAGCTTTTTTGGTTGATATAAAGGGTGATCAACTGTCTGAATTTCTTTTTATTTATTAGAGATTTCGAAATTCAACAGAAAGCAAGGGGGAAAACTCGAACTTTTAATCATGTTCTTAAATTTTCTAAAACAAGCTCACTCTACGAAGTTATGGTCATTTGACAGAAGGATAATAAAAAAGCGAAAACACAAACACAGATCTTAACAATATCAAACTCTCAATCTGCCCTAAAAAGTTATGGTCCATTAACAGAAAGATAATTTGAAAAGCGCAAACAAAAAAGAGATCTTAACATAATCAAACTCCCCATCCACCCTACAAAGTAACTGTTGAAATTTTTTTTTGGAAAGAAGTCCAAGCCTAGGATAACATTTTATTAGAATATGGCAAATTTACAAGGAGAGGGATATATGAACCTTACCACCCTACGAAGTAACTGTTGATTAATAGAATAATAATTAAAAAAGCGCAAACACAAACAAGGATCTTAACAAAACTCAAACCACAATAATAAAGGTCTCTAGAAAACTTACATAATTTTGTAGATCCTTCAATCAAGCTTAATGCTCCAATGAGTGGCTAGGGTTCCAAAAAAAAAAAAAAGACTCACAAGAAGAAGAAAGACTTCAGCCTATATTTATGTTGTTCAAACCTTTGGAAACAGACCTCCGTTATATTGAATTTATGAGAATTGCCACCATAGATACTGAAAGTAGGGTTTGAAGACGAAAATTGCCTTGTTATATATTGTGTTTTTTTTTTTTTTTTTTGAAAGCCTTGTCATATATTGTTATGTGGTGATATAGGGGATTTAGTTCAGGGTGAGTTTAGTAATTTGATTTGCAAATTTTTTGGATTGTATGGAAATACATCAATATTGAGAGAAATTTTGGGAACCGTACATATTTTAGGTGAGTTTAGTAATTTGATTTGCAAATTACATATTGAGTGTGTATTATTTGAAACACCACCCACTTTTAGGGGTAGGTGATTTGTGGGGTGTGGGAATCAATACCCACTCGCCACATGGTGAATGAGTAATTGTTATGGCACCCATTGTGGATGCTAGATCATTTCCTCCCTAATTAAACATTCTTTTAATAATTACAGAAAAATAATTTTACAATTATAACCCTATCCCAATTATTTAAGTAGTAATAAAGAAAAATTATAGTTGTTCTGTATGTACATACCCTTCTGGCTTCTCATCTCCATTATCTTTCACCATTCTTTCTAGTTCTTCCCTGATGACCAACACCACAACCTTCCACTGGCTCAATAATGCCTTGTGAAACAACAATGATACCCCGTACCTCTCATTCTCTACATGCTCAGACAGATGTATACATGGACTACAGAGAATTGATATTTTAAATTTTTCATACATATTTGTCTTTTATCTTTATGTTTAGGAGCAGATGAAGTTCAGAGACTATTTTGGAAATTTAGTACACAGTGGATATTTTGAACCTAACATGATTGTGTGTACTTTTAAAACAAAAAACATAATCATTGGCACTAGCCACTAGGCAAAATAAAGAAGTACTCCTGACAGAAATTAAGAAGTGGCCTCTATGGACGGAAAAACTTGCATCCTTCCATCGCCGCTGAAGGTAAAAAAAATAAAAACAAGTTTATGATTGTGGTAGTAAAAAAATAAATAAATAAATAGAAATCTCGAGCGCCCATTTTACTGTCACCTTATGATTATTTCTTGGAAATAACTTAAGTGGACTGATTACTTAATTTTAAATATCACATGAATGCATTCATACGACTTACCTCTTTATGCGCTGGAAGCACTTGCCAAGTGATACACAGGTAGAGAAACAGCCCATAAATCCCAAGTGATTGTCAAAGGAAGATTAAACATGTCAAATGTTACAATAACAAGGGTTCGCAATATTACAAATCTTGTGCGTGGGAAGAAGTTAGAACAACAAAATATAAAGAACACCCAGTCTTTTTATGCCCGAAGGCTTGAGTTCACCCAACCAGTGGCTAGTTCTCGTTGAAGCTCCATGAATGTGGATTCTGGCTTCGATTTTATTAAGTATTCACAAAGGATTTACAATATAATGAAGCGTTACAACTGATCTAAAAAGATCACTCAAGAATAACCCAAGAAAACTGGATCAGAAAACCCTCAAACCTCGCACAGCTCACAAGAATCAATAACACAATATCGCTTCACTTACAACCACTCAAAACACTATACAAACTTAGTAAATGAAGGACTTACTAAGGTTTCACTCAGAATCAAAGGAAGAAAATCGACGAGACTTCAACAGAGGAGGTTGAAGAGGCCAACGAGAGAGAGAAATAAAGGTTGGCAGAAGAAGACTATGGAAGACTCAATTGCCAGAACCAAGAGTAAAATATCAGATCAATGGCCAGGATCCATCCCACTGATCGAACAGCTCACATTGGATCACCAAAAAATCACGCCTTTCATACTAACAGAGACATGTTTCGAGAGAAACACTTTTGCAATTTAGTCCAAAACTATAAACTTGTATCAATTATTCCACAATCTCTACCTTGATACAAGTATTACTGCAATAAACTCAAATAAAAAAAATACATAGTCAAAAGAAAAAAAAAAAAACTGTTCAAAACAACCAAAGGGGAAGTTAATAAAAATTTCAGACTTACCCTTTATTTTATCAATGTTCAAAAGACTTAAACATTTTTCAGACTTACTTATCGGCAGGATCTTAGTACCCATTTGAGCAGGGTTAAACTCGGATGGTATCTTCTCAACAATAATTAGACCTCTAATGAAATGCAATTTCACATCAATGTGCTTAGTTCTTTCACGAAAAATAGGATTCTTACACAAGTGAATAGTAGATTGAGAATCAAAATAAAGCACGGGTGTTTCAAGTTTTTTATTTTTTGTTTATTTTTTTCGGTATTTTTTTCCTTATTTTTTTATTAATTTATTTATTCGGGGCGGGTTTGGGTCGGGGTGGCCAATCTCGCACCTGCCCGCATTGCAGGAACTCACCCCATACCCGCCCCGTCAACTCGCGGGGCGGGTTCGGGGCGGGTACCCATCGGGTTGGGTTTTTTTGACATCTCTAATTCCATAAAATCTTCTTGGTGTCTATTTTCAATTATGTTTCGATGCTAGTTTCTTTTTTGTTAAGATAAAGATGAAACTTTTATTTCATTTTTTCGTATTTTATGTTTTGATTTATGTTTAATTTAATATAATTTATGGGTTTGAGCTATGAATTCCATATTTCATGTTTTAATAATTATTTGGCCAATTATTATTTGATATTGTGACGTGTTCTTAGGTTCAAAAGATTATGAATTCTTTAGACTTAGTTTTAATTGTGGTAAAGTCCAACATGGGATTGAAATATACATCTATACATTATGTAATCTTTAATTATTCATGAATCATTAATGCTTTTCTATTTGTTCATATTCGTCATAGAAATATAGGCGAGTCATCTGGGGATTCTAGATCCTAGCATGTTTCTCTCATTCATAAAACAAAAGCATTTTTTGAACATTGTTTGCTTTTAAATTGAACCTTCTATTTTAATTGTTAAATTATATTTTAATTCTCAATCCTCGTAAGTACGATACACGGACTCATTGTGTACTGTATTACTTGTGCGATCCGTACACTCGATGTACATAAACAAGGCAACATGAAGCTAGCAAAGATGCTGAAGTTGAAAGAAGTGAAGATCTATATATGTTACATTGAGTTAGAGGATGACACCGAGGAGGATGTTCATGGCAGTGATGACGATGCTAAAGTTTACATGGAGGCTGAGGAAGTGGAATATGAGGATGGCAAAGAGGATGAAATTGACAACAATGAATATGTGATCCAAGAATATGGTTAAGCAGAAACAAATAAACTGGCCGATGGTATGATCTGCATAAATTTTTTTTTTTTTTTATTTTTGATAAAACATCAACATGTCCTCAACGTGGTTTTCAAGCCTCCACCAAAATAGGCTGATGGGGGTTAGGATTCCCCTACCATTTTATTAATAGTAAAATGAAAAGTACATGGAAGGAGGGGATATAAAACCTGACCTCCACATAATGCAAAGTACAAAGAGCATTCGAAAATTTGCTAATAAGGAGGTCTGCCTCTCGAACGTAATGAAGAATGATTTTCTAATAAGGAGGTCAGCATAAATATTTATTCCAAGATTTTCCAATATATATGATATATAACTTTCGATTTTTATAATTTCTTACTAATGGTTTGGTCGGTTAAGTTTGAACTTTGAAAAAGCTAAAGGGTTGTAGGTGTATTAAATATATTTTTATGTAATTATAAATTTTTTGTTAGCTTCCATAGAATTGTTTCACTTTTTCACTTCTATTTTTTAATTTTTTAAGTTTGGTTAATCGATTCTTTATTTTTTGTATATTGATTTGCCAGTTGAATTCCTCGCATACTATAAACAGATAAAGAGATCCAGATGGTTGGGACATGGAACTTCTTCAATTGCGACAATCCTACAACCAACACACATAGATTGCTATTCATTTATATATATCGATCTTCACTAGTACAAAATCGCGCATAAAAAATGGGGAATACGCGTCGTTTTATGTAACAACCGACGCCAATTGAAAACGCGGTGGCAATTTTGTAAATAAATTTTAAGTAAAGGCGTCGGTTTTTGAAGAACCGACGCCCAAAACCCGGGTTTGGGCGTTAGTTCTAGAGTAACCGTCGCCCAAACCCGGGTTTTGGGCATCGGTTCTTCAAGAACCGACGCCCAAAGGGCTTCGGTTCCGTGCCTTTTTCAATTGTATCCGCGTAACTTAACACACATACACTTCACACACGAAACTCTCTCCACGCCCAAACTCTCTCCACTCTCTCCACGCCCAAGCTGCCACCTCCCGCCTGTCGCTACCACCGCCCGCCCGTCGCCGCCACCCCCCGTCGCCGCCGCCGCCAAGGTGACCTTAAATCTCTACCCCTACTTAGTTTTTGTATAAATGTGTGTGTGTGTATATATATATATTTATATCTATGTGTTTATATAATGTTTGTGTATATATATGTATGTATATATATATATCTATGTGTGTATGTGTATGTATATCTTTGTGTGTGTATATATATATATATGTGTGTGTGTGTGTGTGTGTGTGTGTGTATATATATATATATATATATATATCTGTGTGTATGTATATGTTTGTGCATATATATATATATATAATTGATTTATTATTTATCAAGTTAATTGGTTTGTTTGAATATATATTATTGATTTGAAGTTAGTAGATTGATATACAATAATATTTGATTTATTGGAGTTAAGTTATGCAATCTTAGTTTGATTTTTAAAAGTTGAGAATTGATTTTGGATTAATGTTAGAGTAGTAGATGATGTTGAAGTTTGATTGGAGTTGCGTTTGAGTTTGAATATGTCGATGGTGAATAATTTGGTTTTATTGTAGTATTTTCATTCCCCTTATAGGTTGGCTAAGTCCAATTTACAGAGGAGATTCTGCCGAAATTTTCGTAAAATTTTACAAACAAAAAATGAAAATTATAATTTAAGGTGACTGTCACTCATAAAAAAATGACCATACTAAAAAAATAACTATATAAAATACAATCATCCTTGTAAACTTTTAATCTTTTTAATTATATCTTCACATATAGGTCGTAAATTATCTTATTTGATTCCAACTATTAAACTTTCTTGTATTCTTTATATATGCGCTATACATTGTTAATATTATTTGTGATCTTGATAACAATAATTTGATATATATATTTCTAACATGAATATTGATTGTCATATGTGCAGGTACGTGTTATATTGTTTTAATATAATGGCGAAGTCTTCAAGTTCTTCAGACGATCATAGTACTGCCCAAACAAAAAGGACAAGAGGGCCGACTATATGTAAGAAAATTAAGAAGGCAGGGCAAGAAATCAATGTTATTGAGTTCGATGAAAAAAATAGGCCGATCGGACCAGGAAAGAATAATTTCAAAGCTTTTATAGGGTCTTTGGTCCGTCTTCACGTTGACATAAACATCAGTGATTGGCACAAAGTGGATCAAGGCCTTAAGGATATGATGTGGGAAGAAATCAAGGTACTATCACTTTATACATAATGAATTGAACATTAATCGTAATATTTTTTATAACATCGCATATTATCCTT
Organism: Ligustrum vulgare; assembly: GCA_963555705.1. Classification (NCBI taxonomy): domain Eukaryota; kingdom Viridiplantae; phylum Streptophyta; class Magnoliopsida; order Lamiales; family Oleaceae; genus Ligustrum; species Ligustrum vulgare. Next base: position 12,379,783 of record OY743186.1, on the reverse strand, counting down.
ATCTTTCAGAGGGAGTTCAACATCCCCGATGATCGTCGTCTGAAATCAAGTGTTTTGAAAGTTGCGGGGATGCGATGGAAAGATTTTAAGACAAGGCTGGTTCATAAGTACATTATACATGACCACCCAAAATATAAATCCCCTACGCAGCTTTATGATTTCTTATCTGAAGAGCAATGGGAGTTGTTCAAGAAAGAACGACAAACGGAGCAATTTAAGATATATTGAAATGTACGCATATGATTTATTGAGTTGAAAAACTAAAAATATATTATTTTATTCAGGAGAAAAGTAAGAAGGCTAGAGCTAGTCAAATGCGAAATGAGCATCCCCATTATTTGGGCTCAGCAAGTTATGTGGGGATGAAGCCACAATGGCTAGTAAGCGACCCATTATCTTCTAGCACTTCATGTGACATGATTAGCTCATCAATTGTAAGCGAGGATCACAGGTTAGATTGGGTTTGAGCTAGATCAAAAAAGAAAGAAGATGGAACTTACTACATCCCCAACGAGAAAACTAGAGGGGTGTTTGACAAAATTTTAAGTATATCATATTTTCAATTCAAAATTACTTTAATACTTGTATTTAGTTTTCAGTTTTTTTTTTTTTTAAACAGGTAGAAAAAGCTGAGCAGGCCACATAGGGGACATTTGTGGCAAGTAGGCAACATGATATTTTAAGTGAAGCCCTTGGGAAGGAGGATCATCCTGGTAGGGTGAGGGGGTATGGCGTGTATGTCACCACGAGGGATGTTTACGGCAAGCCGGATGATTACCTCAGACGATCGTGTGGGGTTGTTTCAATAGATGACATTAAGGAGATAATCAGGCACGAGATGGAGGATAGCATTACCAAGAAGGTCAGACATCAAACCATGTCGGAGATGCAAAGTAAATTCGACAGTATGCAAAGTGCGTACCATAGTATGTAGAGTAAATACGTTGCTATCCTCCAGAGCTTGGGCCTAAATGTTGATGCCGAGGTGGACGTAACTCCACACCCCCGACCTCTAACTCGAAGCAGTTGTCATTCCGTGAATCCAGACCCATTTGATGGGCTTCAGGTACTTAAGTTTTTTTTAATATTGCTTATTTCATTTCAAATGGAAAGTGATGACTTATATGTTCAATTATATATGTTGAAAAATAGAAGCCGATTCCTTGTCGTCTCGCCATAAGTCATGATGGTGAGAAACAAATAGTGGCCAGCGGAATGGTTTATCCGTCCGGACCCGAAACTGTGGTGCGATATCGCTAACAAGTAGTAAAAGTGGACTTTTGAGTCCGGATTGTCGATCCCACGAGGACTATTTATTCGTTATCGATTTACTTTGATTCAATAAAATTCCTAAATTAAAACAAAAACTAACTAAGAAAATAACTTGTAAAATAATAAAACAGAAACGACAAATAATTGAAAATGAATTAAATAAACAAATCAATTAAAATAAACAATAGAAAATTAAACTAAAAGCAATTAACGAAAGCAAGGAACAAACGTGGTGGATTTTTAGCAATTGAATGAATGTCGGGACTAACGATTTCGAAATAACGTTCTAGCTTAATTTCTCATCTCAAGTTGTTTTCTAAAATTGTATTTGGTCGAATTCACGCATATATCTAATTTACCTCTCTCGAGTTCAAATTAGGCCTATTTAACTAAGTCAACCATGTATCTCTACAGCGGGTCAGAGTTCTCCTTACCTAAATGCATTAAATTTCCTAGGAATTCCTAAGTGACCACATGCAACCACAAATTCATATCTCTATCTTTTTGTTGAAATTGCCGGATTTTATTACGTGATCTAATTGTTAACTCACCTCTCGGATTATGAAAACAACCATTAATTCATGAATTGGTGATCAAGCAACTCAAGCATTAAACGCAATAATAAAATCAATACACGAAATTAAAGTACCAACTTGAGAATCAAAATTAAACTAAAAATATTAAATCTATATCGTCAATCCCGATTATAAAATTTAGCTACTCATAGTTCTGAAATAAAAAGCAATAAATAACGAAAACAAAACCCGAACTTTGAAGAATTTAAATCCACGCATCGCCCTCTTCCTAGTCTGCCGAGACCTTCAATCTCACCCTACCAGCCGAGTTGTCTTCCTCAATTCTTATTTTGATACCCAGCAAGCACTAATCTGCCTACCACTTCTATTATTTATTTTGTGCTTCTAAATTTAAATCTCCGCTGACCTACTTATATTTGCACAGCCTCTGATTCCAACCTTAATCACCTCCGACTGTTTCACTTTGGATTCCAAGCTCCACCCAAAAATGGTCTCCTAGTATATATATATATTATCAAAGAATCCCACCTTATTGCAATTCTTTTCTTCAATCATGCCAAGCTTCTCTTCCCCCTCTATATCTCTCACCCACGGCTCTTCTTTTAATTCGAGAGCTGCCCCCTTTTTTCCACGGCTGTGTATGTTTATATATTAATAGGTTTTTAAACTCCAATTAGTCATGAAATAATTTGGGCCAAAAGTTTTCCTTTCAATGGATTATGAGGCCCAAGTAATATTGGGTTGGTTTTACTACTAAAGCCTCATTTTTGCCAAATAATTCATTTTGACTTCTTATCTTCGTTTTATCGTCAATTGCATCCAAAATTGAGTTTTTCCGTCCATTTGTTGAATAATTACGTCAATTCCTCATTTTCTTGATTTTGGGATAAAAACCTGAAATAATGTAAATAAATAACAATTACGTAGAATTTGTTCAAGAAAAATATTATAATATCCTAATTTCGATAGATAAATAAGTGTATAAAATACATTTATCAAATCCCCCAAACTAGAATATTTGTTCGTCCTCGAACAAAAAGAAAACTAAACTATAAAAGATAAATATAAGGGTAATAAAAATGCAAACAAAAATTGTTTTTGTTTTTGTCAATTTATTTACCATACACTTCAATAATCCAAAATGACGATTCACTTTAGAAAAGAAATATGAACAACAAAAATTATTTTCATTCATCCAATGCTCAACTTCATCGTGTGTGTGTGAATAGCCAAAAATCGAATGCAAACTCATGTAAAAATAAACTTGACACTGTGTGACTAGTCATGCAGAAATAAGCCCGAATCCCATGTGGTCAACAATGATTTTCTTTTTATTTTCCTTACACTCTCATGGATGATCACAACCTGTAGCGACCAAGAATTTTTACGCGATTAATAATTATTTTAATAGAAAATCGTGTCGCTACTATTTCACCCATTTTTATTAAGTTAACGCCGCGACGTATTCGTATAGCCAAGTCAAGAAATAATCGAGATCGTTCGATTTTAAATTAAATTCCGAAATTCTAAAAATATTTCCATTCTCTTGATTTAAAGTATATTAAGTCCAAGTACTTAATTCAATGTTATCCCAATATTTATTTATACAAAAATTATTTTTATTATTGAAATTAAGAAAATATATGCAAGCATGAGAGGTTCCATTATATATAATAATTATGAGAATCTTAATTTAATAAATATGGAAAAGTATATGAATGAATTATATACTCCATTATATATAATCATGAAGAGCATAATATTTGTATAAATATGGAAAAGTATATGAATGAATTATATACTCCATTATATATAATCATGAAGAGCATAATATTTGTATAAATATGGAAAAGTATATGAATGATTGATAAGACTCCATTATATGTAATCATGAAGAGCATAATATTTGTATAAATATGGAAAAGTATATGAATGAATTATATACTCCATTATATATAATCATGAAGAGCATATTATTTGTATAAATATGGAAAAGTATATGAATGGTGCTTTACTTTAAGAAAATGATGTGTTAAAATTAATAGAATTGAATGATTATGTTTACAATATGCCAACTTTATACATCTATTTAAACCCATCTCTTTTACACACAACTCTATACATATACACTTATTTCCAATCTCTTGACAAAAATCCACAAGTAAGAGAAATTCAAGGTGGTCAAGAAAGTTTTGGTCCATTTACTACTACACTTCATTTTAATCTTTTAAAAGGTAAGTATATCTTATGTTTTTATGAAAAGTAAGTATGTTTTTATGAAAGGTAAATACACCTTATATTTTTATGAAAAGTAAGCATGTTTTTATGACAAGTAAGTATATCTTATGTTTTTATGAAAAGTAAGTATGTTTTTATGAAAGGTAAATACACCTTATGTTTTTATGAAAAGTAAGTATGTTTTTATGACAAGTAAGTATATCTTATGTTTTTATGAAAAGTAAGTATGTTTTTATGAAAGGTAAATACACCTTATGTTTTTATGAAAAGTAAGTATGTTTTTATGACAAGTAAGTATATCTTATGTTTTTATGAAAAGTAAGTATGTTTTTATGACAAGTAAGTATATCTTATATTTTTATGAAAAGTAAGTATGTTTTTATGAAAGGTAAATACACCTTATGTTTTTATGAAAAGTAAGTATGTTTTTATGACAAGTAAGTATATCTTATGTTTTTATGAAAAGTAAGTATGTTTTTATGACAAGTAAGTATATCTTATGTTTTTATGAAAAGTAAGTATGTTTTTATGAAAGGTAAATACACCTTATGTTTTTATGAAAAGTAAGTATGTTTTTATGACAAGTAAGTATATCTTTATGTTTTTATGAAAATGTTTGGATCATTGCTATGAAATCAATCTCACAAGATTGTTATGGGTTCCATATGATATGTTTATGATTATGCTAAGGGGACCGGAGTTTAGTAGCGCTACACATAAGAATTCTTGCCATTTGAGTTCGGTAAAATTCTTGTGTCTCCCTATATTTATGAGTATTTCGATCCTATCCTATGTTATGATGAAAATGATCCATATGCTTTCAAAAGAAAATTTATGCTTGGTATACTTACTGGGATTTTATAAATCTCACTCTACGATATTTACCATTTTCAGATAATTGAAGGTTCGAGGCGGTCAACATGGAAGTGGCAAAAGTGGTTAAGATTGATGAAATAATTATGTTGAACTTTATGTAAGAAAATTATGTTCTATTTATATTCACAAATAAAATTATGGGATTCTAATTATTCTTTTGAATAATTTTACATTACTATTTAAGTCTCGATAATATGGTATGAGTCACTTTTAGTGGCACTCGAATGGTCAAGATTTCGGGTCGTCACAGTTGGTATCAGAGATAAGAGTTTTAAAAACGATTCTGTAGATTTTTGAAATTTTATTTCTTTAAAAAAAAAAAAAAAAATCACTATTCACGTGAACAGTAAAACGACGTGCTATTCATGATGAACAGTGAACGAAATCACTATTCATTAAAAAAAAAAAGTTGAATTTTCACATGTCAAGTATGGTTATGATTTTGAAAAGCATGATGAAATTTGATGTGCGAATTTCAAGGACAAAATTCATTTTAAGCAAGGGAGTTTGTAATGTCCTGAAAATTTTATGGAATATAATTAGTTAGTGATATGATGTTTATATTGATGTCTTTGATAAATTTCTAGAAGTTCGGGGACTAAAAGAAAATAAGATTTGACGATAAATTTTTATTTGGGTTAATTAGGCCCAATCTTATGTAAAGATGCGAAATGATTAATAATTATTTTTTTATGAAATATTTTAACTCATCACTCTACTATGTCACTCTCCACGTATTGACTCCTCGAACCAGGTATGTTATATGCTTTGCAAGTCATTTACGATTTTATTAAGACATGTTAAGTATGAAATATTCATATGTTATGAATCTTTAAGTGAAATATACATGTTGAGTATGATATGAATTGATAGAAGCCTAAATTTTAATTTATTCCTTTTAATGTAGAATCATGAGACATAGAGGATATTGATATGAATTTTGGTTCATATTAAGCTTAGTAAGACTAACTAAATTAGAAAATTAAGTTGGTTCGTAATTTTTGCCAAAAAAATATATGGAATAATATATTAAACAAACAAAATTAATAATGAATTCGTACAATAATTTATCCCTTTATCACTACCTTTGTGTAAAGACAAGGGAAAAACTGTGGATGGTTATTAGTACTTCCTCTTCAAGTTTCAATTATCGGTTCAATAATTTATCCCTTTATCACTACCTTTGCTTAAAAGTAAGGAAAAACTGTGGATGATTATTGGTACCACTCTTCAAGTTTCTATTCTTAAAAAAAAAAAAAATTCAGAAAGAAAGAACGAGTGTTTAGTATAATGAAAAAATATGATTTACGAATGATTTTCAAAATAATCTTTGTCGTCAAGTTTAGAAATGATGAGCCCTAAATGGACTTTGCATAATTGATTTTAGACATGGCACTAAGTATGAGAAGTCAACAGAAAGGACTAGATAATATTTTCGAATTATTCATCGTTTAGATTAAACGAGAAATAGAAAGTCAGTTTTATGAAGTTATGATGAGATGTTGAGATTATAAGTGATATGATTTTATTGAGATTTTTATGAGAAGAATTATGAAGTTGGAGATTTAAAGTTTAGGCTCTTAATTATTGAGAAATAAGGACTTCATATGGTGATATTAGAAATTATGATTTGAAATTTCTATGTTGAGGAATTATGAATTGATTTTCTGGAATATTTATGATGATATTGAAGTTTGATGAAATTGTGATCAAATGTACAATTAGTTATTATTGTGAGTTATGAAGTATGCTTACGATTTGGATAAGTCCAAATTTCAAAGGAAAACTGCCTAGAATTTTATCGTTTGGAGTTAAGAGCATAGTATGGTATGCAATCACTAAGAGAATTGAGGTTAGACATACAAGTTCATTTACATCACAAACGAGATTTAGTAGATGATAACAGAGATATTATTATTTTCTCATAAAGAGAACACACAAGAGTCACCCTAGAAAGGAAATACATGAAACACGCAAAAGCAAAAGAAAGCAACATGGGAAATTCCTCAAATTGAGAGATGTGTTTCCGGAGTAGCCGTATCCTACCACCTCTGACCTTTTGAGGAAATAAAGAAACCTTCAAAGAGGTGTGTTTCGAGAGTAAGAATACTCCGTAATCTACCACCTGGAACCTTTGAGGTACACACAAGATTTAAACATTAAGGAAAATCCTAGGAAATTAGAGGGGTGTCTCGAGAGTAAGAATACTCCGTACTCTACCCCCACCTATTCTAAGATTCATAAAGTTAAGTTTACATTAACCGGACTCCATTTTCGCTTGATTCCCCTTCCTTGCGACCAATCTATCTTAACCCCTGCTGGATCTTGTATTGAGATATATGACTGCAGCTTATCCAGTAGTTCATCAATAGTAGGAGCAGAAATAAGAAGCCTTCTGGAAAATGGAGAGATGAATCCCTGTTCCACAGCATAATCAAGAAAGGTTAACAAGCCATCAAAGAAATTGTTAACATTCAAAAGCCCAATAGGCTTAGTATGGAGATCTAGTTGAGCCCATGAGGTAATGTTAAAGATTTCTTCTAAGGTACCAAAACCTCCGGGCAGGGCTATAAAGGCATCAGAACCATATAGCATACAAGTTATGCGTTCATGGATGGATAAGGTTTGAACTTCATGCCCTCGTGTTTTTCCTGCAACATCTACCAAAGGGACAGGTATGACACCGATTACTTTTGATTTCTCTGCAAGAGCAGATTGGGAAACACAACCCATTAGACCACTGCTACCACCCCCATACACAAGAGTGATACCTTTTTCCCCCAGTTTCTTTCCAAGATCTACGGCCGCTTCTAGATAACTGAAGCCTTTCCCCACTTTTGATCCACAAAATACACAAATAGTTTTGATCTGTCGAAGTTTTGGTGCTTCCATCTTTGATAGTATAGAAGAGAAAACTTACGAAGAAGATGTGATTTTGGGATGCCTGAACTATGAAATATGTTTGGCTATTTAAAGCCGGAAAAATTTACTGTTTTTGATTGATTCTGAAAAAGTAAAGATTTACTTTTGACAAAATCAGCCTACTTTTGACTATTTATCAAAGCTTTCATCTTTCGGTGATTTATTTTCCAGCTTTATCAAACCTCGAGAAAGGAAAATATATTTTTACCAACCTTTATCAAAACGCGTGAAAGGAAACAGAAGAATATTTTAAATATGTATCAAGAGATTTACCTTATATCAATGCTGATTTGCCACAACCTCATTGTGTAAAACAGACTAGCAGACAGGATCTTTTGCAGTTATATTTTTGAGACTATAACGATTTTTGTCTTCGTTAAACTGAGCGTATAAGGAGAGAAGTTCACGTTGCACATAACCACTTGGGTGCGTCTCAAGAGTCAGTCGAATATCATCCAAAGACTCCTTACTCAGTCCACCCTTTATGAATTTGATTTTATCATCCCGATTAGTAGAAGAATATCCTACTGTTTTGCAACGAGTATCACAGTTCCAACGAGCACATTTGTAGCAACCATTCAGCCTTTTTGCTCTTCGTTTCTTTGCGAATGTGCTTTTGCCTAAACCAGGCATGTGTTTTGGAAATGTCATAGGTAATTCACCAGATAATCGAACTTTTGCTTCGATCAACCAGCGAACATCTTCTGGAATACCATGAGCCATCAGCAACCTCAACCTTTCGAGCCTAATTCGATAAATTTTTCTCAGATCATTCATAGGAAGATTGGAATAATACTTGCGAATGTTTGAAAGGATGATATCCATTTTTGATGGATCTAACCTCTTCCCAACATGATCTATTTAAAGGTATAAAGGAACTAAGTGGATCCATCTGATATTGATTCCAGCAAGAAAGCGCGGAATAGAATAATGAAAAGAAGAGACAAGAATTAATGCGCTGTTTAATTTTATCGATAAAGGAAGATTTGATGATAAGATTTTGAGATACAGAATATTTTCTTGGATTTGGTACTGATATTTTTGGTATAATAATAAGTAATTAAGGTATGGTGTGATGATACGGGAATACGTGAAAGTGAAATAAGGACCGTATCGAATCAGAATTCATAAGTATGTACAAGTGAAAGAAATACCTTGCGGGAAATGTTGTGACAATTAAGTGAAGAATTTTAGTTATTTGGGAGCTAATTATTTATTTGAATTTTGCAGAACGTTTTGGTTACAAATATGGGAAAAGATAAGCTGATGATATTATGTTGATTGATGAATAATATGTTTGGATATATTACATAGGGAATATTCAGGTAACCATTTTATTTACTTTGGGATATTTGGTGATAAGAAGAAATGACTAATTATTATGGTATGATATGTTAGTAAAGATTTATTGAAATTTTAGAGATATTAATACGAATATTTGAGGTCACATGATACGATGATAAGTGACAGGTTACATGAGTACTACAAGACATGATGAAATATCACATACGATTGGGAATTTTCCTTTTGAGTCAGAATTTATGAGTAGACACATATGTCTATTATTGATAGAAAAGTCCATGTTTTTAAGAAAAACAAAGATATGCATTTAGTCAAAGTTCAGTGGGTTAAATATAGTAGCAATGATACTACCTAAGAGAAGAAGAGAAGAGATTCTGATTAAGTGTTCAGAAATCATAAGATCAAGTAAGTTTAATTTCGAGGACGAAATTATTTTAAGGGGGTAAGTTTGTAGCGACCAAGAATTTTTACGCGATTAATAATTATTTTAATAGAAAATCGTGTCGCTACTATTTCACCCATTTTTATTAAGTTAACGCCGCGACGTATTCGTATAGCCAAGTCAAGAAATAATCGAGATCGTTCGATTTTAAATTAAATTCCGAAATTCTAAAAATATTTCCATTCTCTTGATTTAAAGTATATTAAGTCCAAGTACTTAATTCAATGTTATCCCAATATTTATTTATACAAAAATTATTTTTATTATTGAAATTAAGAAAATATATGCAAGCATGAGAGGTTCCATTATATATAATAATTATGAGAATCTTAATTTAATAAATATGGAAAAGTATATGAATGAATTATATACTCCATTATATATAATCATGAAGAGCATAATATTTGTATAAATATTGAAAAGTATATGAATGAATTATATACTCCATTATATATAATCACGAAGAGCATAATATTTGTATAAATATGGAAAAGTATATGAATGATTGATAAGACTCCATTATATGTAATCATGAAGAGCATAATATTTGTATAAATATGGAAGTATATGAATGAATTATATACTCCATTATATATAATCATGAAGAGCATATTATTTGTATAAATATGGAAAAGTATATGAATGGTGCTTTACTTTAAGAAAATGATGTGTTAAAATTAATAGAATTGAATGATTATGTTTACAATATGCCAACTTTATACATCTATTTAAACCCATCTCTTTTACACACAACTCTACACATATACACTTATTTCCAATCTCTTGACAAAAATCCACAAGTAAGAGAAATTCAAGGTGGTCAAGAAAGTTTTGGTCCATTTACTACTACACTTCATTTTAATCTTTTAAAAGGTAAGTATATCTTATGTTTTTATGAAAAGTAAGTATGTTTTTATGAAAGGTAAATACACCTTATGTTTTTATGAAAAGTAAGTATGTTTTTATGACAAGTAAGTATATCTTATGTTTTTATGAAAAGTAAGTATGTTTTTATGAAAGGTAAATACACCTTATGTTTTTATGAAAAGTAAGTATGTTTTTATGACAAGTAAGTATATCTTATGTTTTTATGAAAAGTAAGTATGTTTTTATGAAAGGTAAATACACCTTATGTTTTTATGAAAAGTAAGTATGTTTTTATGACAAGTAAGTATATCTTATGTTTTTATGAAAAGTAAGTATGTTTTTATGAAAGGTAAATACACCTTATGTTTTTATGAAAAGTAAGTATGTTTTTATGACAAGTAAGTATATCTTATGTTTTTATGAAAAGTAAGTATGTTTTTATGACAAGTAAGTATATCTTATGTTTTTATGAAAAGTAAGTATGTTTTTATGAAAGGTAAATACACCTTATGTTTTTATGAAAAGTAAGTATGTTTTTATGACAAGTAAGTATATCTTATGTTTTTATGAAAAGTAAGTATGTTTTTATGACAAGTAAGTATATCTTATGTTTTTATGAAAAGTAAGTATGTTTTTATGAAAGGTAAATACACCTTATGTTTTTATGAAAAGTAAGTATGTTTTTATGACAAGTAAGTATATCTTATGTTTTTATGAAAAGTAAGTATGTTTTTATGACAAGTAAGTATATCTTATGTTTTTATGAAAAGTAAGTATGTTTTTATGAAAGGTAAATACACCTTATGTTTTTATGAAAAGTAAGTATGTTTTTATGACAAGTAAGTATATCTTATGTTTTTATGAAAAGTAAGTATGTTTTTATGACAAGTAAGTATATCTTATGTTTTTATGAAAAGTAAGTATGTTTTTATGAAAGGTAAATACACCTTATGTTTTTATGAAAAGTAAGTATGTTTTTATGACAAGTAGGTATATCTTATGTTTTTATGAAAAGTAAGTATGTTTTTATGACAAGTAAGTATATCTTATGTTTTTATGAAAAGTAAGTATGTTTTTATGAAAGGTAAATACACCTTATGTTTTTATGAAAAGTAAGTATGTTTTTATGACAAGTAAGTATATCTTTATGTTTTTATGAAAATGTTTGGATCATTGCTATGAAATCAATCTCACAAGATTGTTATGGGTTCCATATGATATGTTTATGATTATGCTAAGGGGACCGGAGTTTAGTAGCGCTACACATAAGAATTCTTGCCATTTAAGTTCTGTAAAATTCTTGTGTCTCCCTATATTTATGAGTATTTCGATCCTATCCTATGTTATGATGAAAATGATCCATATGCTTTCAAAAGAAAATTTATGCTTGGTATACTTACTGGGATTTTATAAATCTCACTCTACGATATTTACCATTTTCAGATAATTGAAGGTTCGAGGCGGTCAACATGGAAGTGGCAAAAGTGGTTAAGATTGATGAAATAATTATGTTGAACTTTATGTAAGAAAATTATGTTCTATTTATATTCACAAATAAAATTATGGGATTCTAATTATTCTTTTGAATAATTTTACATTACTATTTAAGTCTCGATAATATGGTATGAGTCACTTTTAGTGGCACTCGAATGGTCAAGATTTCGGGTCGTCACACAACCTTAATGCTTTTCTCTCATATCCCGATGTCTTTCCTATTGATGTGGTTTCTAAACATGTATAAATTGCATTTTTCCACACAAGGCAGTTAGGATTTGACAAGTATGCACGACGGACCAAGAATAATTCATCTCCAAACCCACACTCCAGTATTAGGAATTTTAATCAACAAAGCTTATACCATTTATATATCATTTTTTTTATATGGACGACTTTTTTCTTTTAATGTCCTTATCTTTTACCATCTTTGTGCAGAACTTTTCATACTGGCTTTCTATATGACCCCTGTAGCGAGCTTTAGGTCGGCAGCTCCCAACTCAGTTGAGCTTAGGGTACCAGGTTCAGAGAACCCCTCAGACTTAATTACCCGAGTCATAAAGGCTTAAACAGAAAAGTTAAAGATGTTTTAGTGTCTTATGTGTAAGTCCACTCTCCGTACTTGCTTTCTAGTTGACCCCTGTAGCGAGCTTTAGGTCGATGACTCCCAAGCCAGACGACTTTAGGGCACCAGGTTTGAAAGACCCCTCGGACTTAATTACTCGAGTCAAAAAGGCATTTGAAAAGTAGAATAAGACCTTCAGCATTTTTCTGTTTTTATGCTAGACATGGTTTATACCTGTTGATTAAAACCCCTTCCACTAAAGATGGATCATTAAAAACTTCAGACCCTCAATCTGTCAGTGCCTACTTGTACTTGACCTTTCTACCCCCAAACTGCTTCTTGAACAGTTTGGTTCTACATTTCATGTCATGATCTAATTTCTTAAGGTTTGGGATTTTTCAGTCAATTCTATGTTCAAAGTGCACACGTTTATCCCACAAGTATCAAGCATCTCCCTACACAAGTTATTATTCGAAAGTGGCTATGTGCTCAAGTTTGATTAATGTCTTACATGGATGAATGTCAAGAAAAATTTTAGTTCACATGTTGCCCAAAATTTCTAATTAAAGCACAAAAGTCAATTCAAATCATGTCATAAGTAATAAATAAATCAACAAAAAATTTCAAAATTTTCACCTTTATTCTTTCATTTTTTTTTTTTTTTTTTTTTTATGAATCCCGAAAATAAGGCATCGAATGAACAACATGAAGAAATGAGATACCACCCCCCCAAACTAGAAAGTTACATTGTCCTCAATGTAAAAGAAAAGATATATCAATTGATAACAATACATAAAAGAGGAGTTAGGTACTTCCCAGGTTTAGAGGAGCGATGTGATAACTTGAAGCTTGGTTTTGAACTCGCTTGAATGATTTCAACCCGTTTCTTGTATTTCCATGTTTGGTTGGAAGTGTTACAAGTGGTGTGTGTTCCTCGCAAGTAAAAATTAAACAACATTAGAATCATACACACCATTAATAAACTGAAATAGATCAACACCAACAATCCCAACTTAAACATAAAAAAGTTTTAATTTTCAAACATGGTCAATCATCATGAATATTACAATTATCACGCATAATTCCTCAAAACGTGAAAAATCATGCATATGATTTATTTTTAATAGGATAAGAGCAATGAGGTTAAAACAATGTGATGCAAAATTGCAAGCTCATGGATGATGTATGAATTAGAACTAAAAATGCACTTGAAAATGAAATCAAGAGATTGGTTCTAGAGATGCTAACTTCAAACTCCAAGAAAGATAAAAATGCAAATACTACCTAACAATTTAAATGTAAAGCTATAAATAAAGCAAAATAAATGAAAAGGAAAGAAAATTGGGTTGCCTCCCAATTAGCGCTCCGTTTATAGTCTAAAGCTCGACTTTTTGCAAACTTTCTTATGGTGGCTTAAAGGATGCTCGTGGTGCCCTGCACTCCTTGTAATTTCCCACCTTGCATTTATCAACCTTTTTGCGCACTTTCTTGAATTCTTTATTGTTGATTTGAGTCTCACCTGGTTTTTCTTCTTGCTTCAAATTATTACCAAGTTCTTGCACCACATTTTCCAGTTTGAAGCAACTTTCTATCTGATAATATTTGTTAGGGTATTAAGTGACACTGAAAGTCACTTGATCATCCTGAACCCTTAAGATCACCTCCCCCTTTTCAACATCTATCAAAGCTCGTCCCGTGGCTAGAAAAGGTCTACCAAAAATAAGTGGCATTTGACTGTCCTCTTCAATATCCAAAATCACGAAATCTACTGGAAAAATGAATTTATCCACTTTAACTAAAATGTCCTCAATGACACCATATGGATGCTTCACAGATCTATCCGCCAACTGTAATGTGATTTTGCTTGGTTTAGGTTTCCCTAATCCAAGTTTCTTGTAAACTGAGAGAGGCATTAAATTGATACTTGCTCCCAAATCACACAAAACTCTATCAAATTTGAAATTTCCAATATCACAAGGGATAGAGAAACTCCCTGGATCTTTGAGTTTTGGAGGCAATTTATTTTGTAGAATTGCGCTACACTCCTCAGTTAAGGATATAGTCTCAAATTCCCTCAACTTCCTCTTTTTTGAAATCATCTCTTTCATAAACTTGAGGTAAGCTGGCATCTGAGCCAAAGCATCTGCAAATGGAATGTTGATATGCAATTTCTTGAATACTTCCAGAAATTTACTAAACTGCTTATCCATTTTGTGATTTTGCAGACGTTGGGGGAATGGGACTGGTGGGACATAGGTATTGATAGGCGATTGAGATTTTTCCTTTGATTTTGCAACATTATTTTGACAATTTGAATTTGATATCTCATTCGTCTCCATATCCTTGTCTTCATTTTCCATCAGCTTTTCCCTCTGTTCATATATCTTCTCATTTATTTCAGGCAATTGCACATCACTTTTGGTAGTGATAGCCTGAACATCCTTCTGTACCCTATTTCTTAGGAGTTTATGAGGGAAAGGGATTGGAGGTAGATATCCATTTAGTGGAAAATATTCCTCTGCGGGAATGTATGATTCATCCTCAACAGCTACCTCATAAGCTGGAGTGTAGATTTTTTCCATTTCCACTGCAGAGATCATGTTGACTTGCTCCCTTGGATTTTTAACTGTATTACTTGGGAGTGTTCCAGGTGCTCGCTCAGATAGTTGTTGAGCGATTTGACTTATCTGATTTTCAAGCCCTTTAAGTGCATTCGAATGATTTTGTATGGTTGTTTGATGTAGTTCAAACATTTTATCAGTCTTCTGCATGTGCTTTTGAAACATTTCCCCCAAACTTGGTCTTCTCTCCTGCATTGGTTGGTTAAACTCATTTTGATTGTTAGACCATTTGAAGTTTGGGTGTTGTCTCCAACCAGGGTTGTAAGTAGGAGCATATGGGTCATTCTGTTGTTGATGATTGTTTTGCACAAAATTAACCTGCTCCTCTTTTGAAGCCAACAACATGCAATTTTCGGTTGAATGGTTCGCGCTACAATTCTCACACACTACTGGTGATTGAATAGCGTGAACTCCTTGATGATGTGAACACAACACGTCAACCTTTTTTGTTAGCGCAGCAAGTTGCGCATTTGTACTGGTCAGTGCATCTACATCATGTACTCCAGCAACTCTTTTGTGCATTACTCTTTCAGAGGGGAACATGGTGTGTGTTTTTGCAATGAGTTCCACCAAGTCCCATGCTTGGTTGACACTTTTATTGGTAATGGACCCACCAGCTGATGAGTCCACTATGGATTTGTATTGTGGTGACAACCCAGAGTAAAAGTATTGAACTTGAAGGCCTTTATTAAATCCATGATATGGGCATTTTCTAAGAAGATCCTTAAATCTACCCCAAGATTCATGAAAACTCTCACCGTCTAGTTGTTGAAAATTAGATATCTCCAATTTTAGTTTAGCTACTTTAGCGGGTGAAAAATATTTGTTACAGAATTTTCTAACTAAGTCATCCCATGTAACTATACTAGATTCAGGCTCAGAATCAAGCCACTCCAATGCACTATCTCTTAAAGTGTAAGGAAATATCCGCAAACGAATGGCATCATCGTTTATGCCTTGAAATTGGAAATTTTGGCACATTTTCCCAAACCTTGCAACATGTGCATTGGTGTCCTCGTGTGCCTTTCCAAAAAATTGAAGATTATTACTGAAAAGGTTTATTAAATCTGCTTTTAATTGGAAGTCATTCCTTCCAAAAGGCGGATATAATATACTAGAACGGTTTGCAGTGGCAACAGGAGTCAAGAATTGACCCATAGGAAGATCTCCTACGTTGTCATCTTGTACATTCTGTTGGTTGTTTTGATTGATTTGCAATGCTGCATTTTGACCAGGAGGTAATGCAGCTGCATTCGGGTTTAGTTCAATGTGTTCCAAAGGATTGATTGGATTGGCCATTTGGTTCAGATTTTGTTGTTCCCTAAGTCGTCCTCTAAAGAATTGTTCAATTTCAGGTTCGAAAGGTAAAAGATTTCCCCTTTGCGAACGGAGCATAAAAGGACAAGAAGAATTTTTATTTTATTTTTTTTTGAAAATTTTTGATGTTTTTGTTGTTTTTGTTTATTATGAATCAAAATACTAAAAACTTAAGGCAAACTAAATCTAAAAGTTAAGAATGCTAAAAATCAAAATAAATAAATAACAAATTAAAATAGTCCCCGACAACGGCGCCATGCATCATCAACCACTCTGGGTTGATCATGTGAAGGTGTCCGTTGACAATGTCGTAGATGGTGCCGAAGCGTTCTATCTTCTAGTGCCATCTCAACATTACACCACGGTGGGGGAAGGTATTGGAAGTTTTTTTCAATGGCCGAAGGAGTTGGTTATTTTTGGAGAGGTAATAATGTTTAGTTACATAAAAGATTATGTCGATATTAATTTCTTTTAAAATTGTGTTAGAAGTGTTATAATGATAAAAATTGTCTTCTTGTAGGAAGAGGCACCGAAAAAGCTAAAAAAATCTAACGAACGGAAAAAGCCTCAAAGTTTTGAATTTTCATCTACCCAGCGACCTGCAATTGTCGACGATGAGACGTTACAACCTCTAGGTGACAAATGCAAAATGTTGAACACTCTAGTCCTTCAATTGCCTGTTGGTGATGACTTCTACCAGGTGCCCATAGATGCCTCTGTGTTCAACTGTGCATTCGACGATGGTATTTTTGTTACAGTCGGAGACATCACCGATTTGCTAACGATGCAATGGTTGGATACATCTATCTTACAAATATTTTCATTGTAAGACTTCTGATCAGAAATTATAACTTGACTTTAAATCATTATTTTAAATC
The DNA here is from genome assembly GCA_963555705.1 of Ligustrum vulgare. Lineage (NCBI taxonomy): Eukaryota > Viridiplantae > Streptophyta > Magnoliopsida > Lamiales > Oleaceae > Ligustrum > Ligustrum vulgare. The sequence continues at coordinate 12,362,453 of OY743186.1, read as the reverse complement.
AGAAATTATAACTTGACTTTAAATCATTCTCCGACACACATTGCATCGGTTTCGGTAAGAACAAATGCAGATGGTGTTGTAACTTACATGGACAACACCATGAGGGCAATGAAAAGTAAGAAGTTCATTATAGCACCGTATTTTCAGGAGTAAGACCACTAACATTCTCTCTTTTTTTACCTAATTTGAATCATATATGTTTAAAGTTGTATTTACACGTTCATAATACGTAGGAACCACTGGATGTTGCTAGTGATTTCTCCTCAGAAGAATACGGTGTACTTCTTGGATTCAGCTGGTGCATGCAAGCGTGACTTAGATATCAAGCCACTATTGAATACGTAAGTTATGATAATTTTTCATGAAATAATTGTGGAGTTGTGGTGAAATTGATTGTGGAGTTGTGGTAAAATTGATGAATTTCTGTTGTGATTGTTGAGAATTTATTTCAATAGCAACTTGCCTCTTTACAGGTTAGATAAGTTCAATTTATAGGGGAGGCTCTGCCAAAATTTCTGTAGAAAATTTAGAGTAATTTTTTTTTTTTTTTTGGTAACTTGTTCATATAATTTATTAAAATTTTAGGGCTTTCAAAATGTATTGGGCCCAAAGAGGTGTTAGGACGAAAGGCAATACAACGTGGCTAAAAATAAAGGTACGAAAACACATTTAAAATTTATTGTAATGTTTTGAATTATTTTCATATTCTATTAAGTTTGATTATTCATGTTAGTTTTCAATGTGAAAATTTCAGTGTCCTCAGCAACCTGGAGGTTCTGAGTGTGGCTATTACGTTATGAGAAATATATATGAGATAATCACAGAACACTTCCAGGTTCCTTCGTTAGAAAAGGTATAAGTAATTTAAATGAGAGTTTTTAATTAAGACTTTATATTTTATTAGAAAATAACTAATAATATGTTTTGATTGTTTGTAGGCATTTAAAAAATACTACTCAACGGAGCAAATCTTTGAGATTCAAAATTTATGGGCCAAATATTTCGTTGATAGGTGTGTGTAAAATGACGCGTATCCAAACTTAAATTTACATATTTGTATAATAAAACAACAATCTTGTATATATAATTGTTCTCTATTTAATTTTATTATGTATATGTCGATTATATGTATATTTGATGATGCGCATGTGGAAAATGTTCAGGTCATCGCGGGCCATGTCCAAATGACTGCAGGTCATGACCTGCAGCGGCCTGGGTCACTGCAGCGGCCTTGACCTGCAGCGGCCTTAGGTGAATACCTGCAGCGGCCTGGGTCACTGCAGGTGTGAAAACGAAAAAAAAAAAATACTTTAGGCGTCGGTTCTAAAGTTTGAACCGACGCCTAAAAGTAAAATTTTTTTTTTCACCTTTAAGCGTCGGTTATTAAAAAACCGACGCATAAAGTCGAACTTTAGGCGTCGGTTCTAAAGTTTGAACCGACGCCTAAAAGTAAATTTTTTTTTTTCAACTTTAAGCGTCGGTTATTAAAAAACCGACGCATAAAGTCTAACTTTAGGCGTCAGTTCTAAAGTTTGAACCGACGCTTAAAAGTAATTTTTTTTTCAACTTTAAGCGTCGGTTATTAAAAACCGACGCATAAAGTCTAACTTTAGTTCTCTGCGTCATAGGCGTCGCCCCTACAACCGACGCCTATGCCCTTTTACAACCGACGCCTTTTCCACTTTCTGTACTAGTGCTTTTTTTTTTCTTTTTAATAATTTTTCTATGAACCCTGCTCTTCGTTCTTATTTAAAATTCTGCTTTGTACGGTTTTATCTCATTTTTACCGCAAGGATTTAATATGCTTATCATTTCCTTGCATATGTAGTTGTCATCGAATATAATGAAAATTTGGATGGTGGGTTTATTTTGTGGTATGAGTAAAAGAATAAAAATTCTTAGAAAGTAAATAACTATCGACCATAGAGACTGAAGTCAGTCTGTAATCTGAATTACATGATACTACTAAAAATTTTGTAAATCGACATAAGATATGGATTTTCTCATATACACCTAGTTTTTAAAAGCCCGCTCGATGCTACAGATTTTTTTCCCCTATATTATTCTTTAGAGTATAGATACATAAAGATCGAAAAATAGCCTCATGACAGTTACGGAAATGTGCAATAAACAAGAAATGGCTCTTCAATGTTTAAAGAGTTTTTCTATTGTCTAATTACATTTATTGTTTGTAGGAACTCCCGACTGCCTTTAGTTTACAATTACAAGGAGCTATACCAGAGAGGGCATTCCTTCGACATTACTGCAAAATTCTGCCGCTCCCACAATTTTATTTTTTTATTTTATTTTTTATTCTAGCCCCACATTATGACCCACGATGATGCAAACCATGTAGCATAGAGAAACTGGCCGATGGTATGATCTGCGTAAACTAATGATTATCACTGATGATATACAATATTGAAAGCTCGGACGAGATTCACTCGACTCAAAAAGCAGTAAATAGCTCGATTATTGTTACTACATTTTTTTTATTAAGATCATTTAATTCAAAGACTTAATATTATTTAGGGTAGAGTGTATAGTTGAAATGATTGGGAAGAAAAATAATAATTCATACTTTCGTTACACCACAACAAAGTTTTTTTTTTCCCTGCGGAATGCATGCCTTAAAAAGTGACATACTATTACGACATGTGGAGTGTGTCATAATAGCACGCCCTAAAAAATGTTTTAAGATGTGTGTTCTGCATTCCGCACACTGAAATGAATTTTATGGCTTGCGTGCCGTAAATGAGTTTTTTTATTTTAAATAAATTATTTATATGATTACCACCAACATACATATAATATTTACATAACAAAAATATACACATTAATTCATATGAATCAGGTTTTACAAAATTATACATATTAATTCATATAAATCAAGTTTTACAAAATAGACAAGGAAACAATGTAAATGAAAAACATCCAAATAGTAGCATTACGAATCGAATTATCTTGGCAAAAGCACACAAAATGCGAGTAGCAATTACAATTCACATATGCAACATAATAATCCCGTTTGCAAATACCGCAAAGAATTGTTCCACGGGAAATAAAAGAAACAATATGTGTACATGCTTTCCATTTCATTATTTTCCAACGGCACGATGTTCAAAGATGAATCAAATTTATAAAAGAAACTAGGACTCACTAGTACAAAATTATCGAAAAAAAAATAACATATTAGCGTCGTTTTTCAAGGAAAACGACGCCTGTAAAAAATGTGGTGGCAAAATTGTAAATAAATGTTTATTAAAGGCGTCGGTTGTTAGGAAACAACCGACGCCAAAGAACCGGCCCAATTCTGGGCGTCGGTTCTTACATAAGAACCGACGCCTATAAATCATTTATAGGCGTCGGTTCTTTTTAAGAACCGACGCTTTTTCATAATAGGCGTCGGTTCTTATGTAAGAACCGACGCCTATACTTGGGCTTTATTTTCCCGGTTTCACCAAAATTTCAGCCATTTCCCCAGATTTCACCAAAATTTTCAGCCATTTCCCGCACCATTTCCAGTTCAACCGAGGCCCCTACCTTCTCACGCCAAATCGCCTCTAGGCATCAGCTCGGTGGGGAAGAGTGGTTTTTAACCACTGGGCTTTCCTCCCCTACCATTGAATCATACATTATTCAAGCTATTTGGTGGATTTTGGAAGATTTCTCACAAATTTCAGCTCCTGGGTCTGCCCTAGTGCGCGAATTTGGCTTTTTGAGTTCTTGGGTTCGGTTTTCTCGCAGTCTACCGCTTGGTGTGGTACTATTCAGCATTATTGTGGTGATTTCTTGCCCAAAAACTACTGGGCTTTTGTCTCCTCAGCTGGAAACGTCTACCCCCTGGTCGAGTGAGTAGGTTGCAGCACTGCAATAGCTTCTTTTCTGCAACTTCACTGTTCATAAGAGCTCCGTCTTCAGAATTGTTTTCAGCAAGTGGTGAAGCTTTGGTTATCTCTTCACCCTCCTTGCTGGAATTTTTCTTCAGATAAGGTTAGTGTGGCTTACTTGTGGCCTTGTCGGCCTTATTTGGATTTTTCTTCAACTTTTAACAAAGGTATTAATCATTCTTACATCATTTCTCTTATATAAAACTTGCATTATTTGGAGTGTATTTGCGTCGAATTCAAGCAGTACTTGTCTACTTTTTACTGGAGTGTTCTTCAGGTCCAATCAAGAAAAATTGAGTGTAGACTAATTTGATATGTTTTGGATGATTTGTCAGGTGTAGTGATTATGTGGGGAAATGGAATTTCTTGAAATTAATTATGTTGATTCTTCAACTGTTCGAAGTGAGTTTCTCAGCATTGATCTTGCTTTTATATTATTATTATTATTATTATTATTATTATTATTATTATTATTATTACTTTTTATTTTCTTTCATTTTTTGGTGTACTGGGCAGTTTTTTCTTATCCAAATCAAAAGGAAAGAATACATATTAATGGTTTAGTGGGTACCATTAGTTTCTGGGTTGATGAAGTTTCAGATGTTTTAACAAATTTCAAACATCAGTTCTCATTGATTTTTTTTCCAGAGATTGAGTTATGCATACCACGTTTTAGGAATTTGGTATTTTGATTGAGTGACTAACCCTCGAGCAACTGGCAAATTGAGACATGAGTTGGCTGGGCAAGATTCTCAAAGGTTCCGACTACAAAATCTCAAAAGGACAAAATCACGGGAAATACGAAGATAATACAATTCGGGAAGGACCTCCTACTTCTACGGTAATCACTACTGGATGATTGTCATTGAATTTGCACTATTTTGATGTATTTTGCATATGTGCGAGCTTTTTCCAGAATCTAATGCTATGAAAATGTTCTGAGGTCTTGGTACATACATACTAGCTTTCTCCTGGCTGAAACTATTATTGTGCTAACTTTTTATTTGGTCAATAAATATAGGAAGCATGGTCAAATTTTGACGGAGAAGAAATTGATCATGCAATTGCTCTTTCTCTTGCCGAAGAAGATGATAAAGGGAATGTGCAAGAGAACCCTACTCCTTGGGCCGAATACATCGTCGAAAAGTGTATGTAAACTTGGCCCATTTTATGTTAACATGTACAAATTTTTTAACAAGGTGAATACAAAATTAATTAATTCGAAATTCTTTTTATTGAGTTATTAAGTCTTGTTTTGCATTCCTCGATTATATATTTGTTAAAGATAATTTGTTGATGTGTATGTGATTATTATAGTGTAGGTATAATGAAAATATATAAATAAATGAATAAATAAAAAAAATTAATAGTAAAAGGCGTCGGTTGTTCTTGAAAACCGACGCCTTTAAGCCACTTAAGGCGTCGGTTGTTATTCCTTAACAACCGACGCCTTAAGTTATGATAAAGCGTCGGTTGTAAACCGACGCCTTAAGTATGCACTTTTAGCGTCGCTACAATAGGCGTCTCCTGTACAACCGACGCATTTTCAGCTTTACAACCGACGCCTTTGACTGTTATTGTACTAGTGACTGGCAGTGAGGGCTTGGCTCAGTTGCTTGTGGGAAACTGAGAATGATCAATAACTGGATTTGATTTTCGAATTTGTAAAATGTGAATGAGAGAATGACATTTGCAGAGGATATTTTCAAATAGGTGCTTCCCAGATTGATTGATTTTTTGTAAGGGAGCGTGAGTAAGTTGACAGGTTGTGAACAGAATTCTGTAGTCTGAAGATTTGGGCTGGACAGAAATGAAGTGGTTCGCTTCTTCCTTTGTGCGAGTCGGTATGTTACATTTTTTATTTACTGCATGCTGTAAATATTATTCCAAGACCTTTTACGGCATTTATTTCTGAACTCCGTAAATACCACACTTGACTTTTTATGGTGTTCATTATTTAATGTCGTTAATAGCAGACTCCACTTATTCCAGCGTTCTAGTCATACAGGCCACAAACAGTTTTGATGAATTAACGGCATACATCATACTCATTATAAATGGTGACCTTTTAGGGAGTGTTGGAATTAGCTGTTAATGAAACTTTTTACGATGTGCAAGTTATCCACATTGTAAATACTCTATCTTTGCGACATGTTTGAGATCCAAAAAATAGCTCATGCAATATCACAGCTGAAATAGGACTAACTGATGGTGAGTGATCAATATTGATGGCTTTTTTTTTTATTATTATTATGGATGGCTGAAATAGTTTATTAGGATTGAAATGGGTTTTATGAAATTTATATGGGATAAATTTAATAGCAATAAAATAGTGGGAAGCGGTTTTTATTTGGACAATAATTGAAGGAGGAAATTTGTATTCTATTAAAATCGGATTTTACAAGAGTATGTTCTTCACAATAAGGCTATTGGACCTTCTTTTTCTTACATACACAAATAATGCCAGCACCCTCCTATTTATAGAATGCATGAGGCGGTGGAGTGGTCCAATTTTTTACTATTCTATTACATTACTTGTCCACCAAGAAAACCTAGAGAATTCTAATATTATTGCTTGCTTCCCAAGAATGTCTAGAATATGTTAGAAATGTGCAACAATATTTCAACACTCCTCCTTGGTGCGCATTTCAATAACTCCAATCGTATCTCGTAATGTTTCAAACTTTACTCATGGTAGCGCCTTTTTGAATATATCAACTAATTATTCTTCGGTCTTGCAGTAATTTGAGTTATATCTCCTTATTTGCTTCTACTTCTCTAATGGAGTGATATTTGATGCCAATGTGCATAGTTCTGCTGTTAAATAATGCATTCTTGGTAATTGCTATAGCGATTTTGCTATCACAGTAGATCTCTATAGCTTCTTCTCGTGGCTCTCCCATGTCTTCAAATATGCTCTTTAGCCTTACAGCTTGACTTGTTGTCATTGCTGCTGCTATATACTCTGCTTCAGCTGATGATTGTGCAACTGTTTCATGCTTCTTTGATGCCCAAAAAAATATTCCTTAACCAATTGTTAATGCATAGCCTAATGTGCTTTTCATATCATCCACTGATCCTGCCCAATCACTGTTAGTATATCCAAGAAGTCTTGAGTACGGTGTAGATTGATACCATATATTCTGTAGTCTTTTGTTCCTTAAAGGTATCTTAGTATCCACTTTGCTGCTCCATATTGAACTTGGCTTGGATTTTTAATGAATCTTGAAAGTAAGCTAGTTGGATACATAATATGTGGCCTTGTAGCTGTGAGATAGAGTAAGCTTCCAATTAGGATCCGAAACTGCGAATTGTCTACTTTTGGAGAACAATCTTCTTTCTTGGGTGATTTGTTGCTATCCATAGGAGTTGCTATAGTCTTGCAACCTTCCATTTTGAACCTCTTTATGAGATTAGTAGTATATTTCTTATAAGCAATGAAGATCCCATATCCAGATTGAGTTATTTCGATCCCAATAAAGTAGTGCATCAGTCCCAAATCAGTCATCTCGAACGTTTTTTTCATGTCTTCCCTAAATTTCTCGATCATCTTTTCATCATTTCCTGTGCAAATGAGATCATCAAAGTATAGAGATATAATAAGTCTATTGTTTGTACCTTGATTTCTGATGTATATAGTTGGTTCACTTTGGCTCCTCCCGAATCCTTGTTCAGTGTAGTTGTCTATTCTACTGTACCATGCTCGAGGAGCTTGCTTCAATCTGTACAATGCCCTCTTCAATTTCAGGACTTTATCTTCTTTACCTTGTATGATGTATCCTTGAGCACTAGTATAAAAAGGCTTATTTGTGTCGGTTGTTGAAGACAAAAGGCATCGGTTGTACAAGCACCGCATTTGTTGGAGACGCGTAAAGTCTTGACTTTACGCATCGGTTGTAAAACGACCCCTAAAAAAATAAATAAAAAATAATTTTTTTTTTAATTATTTCTTCCCCCACCAGTAAATTGGATGAAGTTCCAACTAAATTCAAATCATCAAAGCCAAAATGACACTACAATAAATAGATTGATAGACGTAAAACTATATAAAAAAAGTTACAACAAAAAGATGAAAACAAGAAAACCTATAACATCATTAACTTCTTTTACATGATATTGCCAAACAGATCAACTTAGCAATATGGACTAGTAAATATCTTCTATATTACCACCTGTTTACCTGTTTCATTTGTGCAATTCTTATGATTCATACCTATCCAAAGAACAATGGTAAATTGAAATCTTGATAAAAGTATTAAGTCGTAGCTGTTGAACTACCTGTTCGGACTATCTTTGCCCTGCACATAAACAAGGAAAAGCAAACATAATCTCTAATTAGATAATGTAGAAGAAGCTAAAAGGAAAAAAAAAAACAACTTACCTTCTGCTGAATTTCCTTCCACGCATCTGCGGCTGAGCTTCTTGGGCTTCTCCTTCTATGCCTCAAACATTTATGGAGAATCCTTTCTCTTCTCTCTAAAGAAATACTTGCACATTTATTTATGTATGGCCATTGACTACTAGAAAAAGAGACTTCCATAGATGAATAATGTTCCCAGCCTTTGGTGCATGGTAGTCTAGGAAAGAAAATACAAGAAGAATTAACTGAAGAATTAATTCTTGCATAGTTTCCAAACATTTTGATCAATATGTACCACATATAAATTACCTTGAACATGCTTAGATATGTCCACCATGTGGGTTGAATTTAGCACCTAATATCACCAATTCCATTCTTTCAATTATGTCCTAAAAGATAAAGTTAACAAATGTATAATTTGATGCATAATAGAAATGGCGACTTTTGTTTTAATTTTTTTGCACCAATTAATTTTGCACTAAAAGATCAAATGCATAATTATATAAATGCACCTAGCACGCTGATATGGCAATGTAAACACCATATGATTGACTTACAGTCATTCAAAATTTCAAACTTATAATACTCCTTCTTAGCTTCAATCCTGTATCTTTTAGACGTAACCTGAAAGCATTAACCAATTAACCAGAAAATAGAATCAACATGGTTGCATATTAATGTATAAAATGACTTTGTCCGACTGAAAGATACTATGCACGAAGCTTAAGATAGGAAGAATGGAATAGAGCACCATTTAAAAATGCATGCCTATTGTACTCTCTCTACTGCAACAATAATTTACTGAAGCTCTTAAAATCAAAGGAAAGGACTTCAATAGCGTGATGGTTAGTATTCTTAAACAAATGCATGCCTATATTAATCCAGTGACAAAGCTAGAAGATCCTAATGGGAGGGACTACAATGGAATGAGGGGACTATTCTCTTCTTTGAATTAAAAAAATATACACTACAATTCTTAGAAAGAATTTGGACTTCCCCTGGCTACACTGTTGTCCGTCCATGTTTTAATCTGTCTCTACTGACACCATAATTATTCAAGCTCTTAAAAAAAGGAAAAGTAATTCAATAGCATGATGATTTGTATTCTTTAACTGAGTAAGCAAATGGGCATAACACATAAATTCAAAGAATAACAAAAATAACTATGTTATAACAAAATTGGATGATAAATTGGGTAGTGCTAGTATTAACAAAAAATAATAATAATAAACAAACAAAATATTTAAGAAGTAGAAATTGCTGATTAGACAACCTTTAAGATAAAGATGTGGCAAACTGAAAAGAAATGTTGCTCTTATAAGCAGAAAGATAAATTACATGATCAAGTTTGTAATATCCTTCGTTGTCGGTTATTGACCTTTCATGGCCAAACCTAGAAGTCAGAACCTTAGGATCAACAAGTGAGTACCCACAGAAAATGATTTGAGAACTACAGTCAGATTATATGGTAAAATCATAAATTCCAAAATTATAGTCTCCCCAATAAGTTAAACTGATTAAAACAGCACGGTGATATTGTCAATCTTATTCTGGCACCATTCTTTTACAAATTCCATTTACTGCTCTGTTTTTTGGTAATTTTGTAGCTTTTTGTATCTCTGGTGTTGGGATTTACTACTACCCTTCTTTTACTACTACTTCACATAACCCAGAAAAATACAAATTTCACAAAAATTTCTTTGTTGAACAAAAACCCCCATCAAAACAACACAGCAACACAACCTCAAAATCCAATCTTTAGCTGCTCTCTTCCACCCATTGATTGAAAGCCCAAATAAACACATTTCAATACTCAACCCAACAGAAAACAATCAACAATGAAACATGAACTAGAACAATCAAATAATGTCCCCTCACACGTAAAAGATTCCACACAAAAACCATAAAAAATGTAGCAAAAATGGAAGCTTATTTGAATGGAAATCAATTTTTCTCACCAAGAATGTTGATGTGTGTGTGTGTGTGTGATTCTGGGTTAGGAAGAGAGAATACCGGACGTGGCGGGTGGCGGCGAGATCGAGAGAGGCATCACAAGGGAAAGGAAGAAGATAAGATATGTACTAGTGGAGGTTGCTCCGCATATATTTCCTCTTCAAGATAGCCATTAAGAAAAGCTGATTTAACGTCTAGTTGGTAAATCTTCCACTTCTTCTGTGCGGCTAGTGCAATTAGTGCCCTTATAGTATCAAGACGTGGAATTGGAGCAAATGTTTCATTGTAGTTGATGCTAAACTATTGTGCATACCCTTTGGCAACTAGACTTGCTTTGTGCTTTCAAATTGAACCATTAGGGTTAAGTTTTATCTTGTAGACCCACTTGACTCCTATAGCTTCTTTGTCTTGAGGAAGATCTGTAAGCTCCCAAGTGTCATTCTTATCTCCTTGCCATAGCTTTTCTCCATTCTAGCTATTTTGAAGCTACTTCGAAACTCTCAGGTTCTAGAATCATCAAGTTGCATGTTTGGTATATATCTGATAATCTTCGTGTTTTCCTTGGAGACTATTCTAGTTACTCTACTGGTTCTTCTCTTGTTGCATGTTGCTTGTTGTGGTGACTGGGGTTGGTCATTCTCCCCATTGTCGTCTTCTTGCACTACAAGAAAGTCTGGCAATTAAGGCGAAATTTAGAGACGACTTCGAAAGTCATCTCTAATACTTAGTCTTTTGAGACGACAAAAATAGTCGTCTCAATAGGCAAAGGAATTAGAGACGACAATATGGTGTCTCTACTTACCCGAGAAATAGAGACAACATTGTCATCTCTAATTCCCCGAATGTTAGAGACGACATATAGTCGTCTCTAATTATTCGGATATTAGAGACAACATTATCGTCTCTATTGATAGGGTAAGTAGAGACGCCAGAGTGTCATCTCTAATTCCCAGGGTATTAGAGACACAATATGACGTCTCTAACATTTGGGGAATTAGAGACGACATTGTCGTCTCTATTGATCCTATTGGAAGGTGGTCATATTTCCCGCTAGACATTAGAGACCACAATATGTCGTCTCTAATTCCTTGGCCTTTTGAGACGAAAATGTCGTCTCTATTGACCGAGATGTAACACGGGAATATTTCCACCCTAGACATTAGAGACGACAAAACGTCTTCTCAAAAATCCAAGATATTAAAGACCATAATGTCGTCTCTATTTTACTTTCCTGTCATGATATATGAGACGACATTTTGTTGTCTCAAACGTTATGGGATTTAGAGACGACATTGTCGTCTCTATTTATGCGATTGTGAGGCGGGAAATTTCCCCGCCTAGACATTAGAGATGACATGTGTTGTCTCTAAAAAACTGCATTCTTTAAATACATATCAGTCGTGTTTTTTCCTCATTTTCATGTCTCCAACACATAATATTTTTCCCTTTCTATTTTCTTCCTCAACGAAATAACTTAAATTATTGGAGAAAATTTTATGTGATTTTGGTAAGATATTTGCACCTAAATTCCTATATTTTATAAAGACTTTAAATGATTGATTTATAATATGTTTCCATCTTTCTTTGTGCTAGTTTTCTGCTGCCTGCGTTTTTTTATTAAGCTTAGAGCTGCTGGTTGACGGAGTTGAATAGTGAGAATTTTAAGTTTTTGGTAAGTTATTTTGATCTATAACTAATTTCTTATTAAGTATTACATTTTTTTTTACACTTTATTGCACTTGCATTGAGCTTAGAATACTGTTTGAAGATTAGTTTGTTAAGCACACACGTCCTAATTTAGGACTGTTTGATGTTGATAAACTAATCTTTGAATTGTCCCATTATTGGACAGTTTGACATTTATTGGTGAGCTACGAGTTGTGTTATTAACTAAATTTTCCCGCAACTACTTCATCTTTCGCGCGTAAATGTCGGTGTCATCTCCTAAAATATTTTTTGTGTGTGAACTATGGGGAGATGCTGCTGAAATTTACGCGTGATGTAGAGGCAATAACAGGAACAATTGACACAACTCGTGACTCGCTAATCAATTTCTAATGGTTAGGACCCGTACCTTGAATTAGTATTGGAGTGATAAGGGGTTAGCACATGCTCACATTACTCGAACAGTTTAGTTATATGTGTTTTCTTTTATAGGGTACATGAAGTGGAAATAGTTATGGACAAGAGTTGGATGAAACTGAACAGAATACGAGGCAAGTCTATCGAATTTGCTAACGGAGTTACAGAATTTATGAGAATGGCCAGGCCATTGGCAAATGACAGGGGGATGATTTCTTGTCTGTGCAATAATTGTTTAAACTGAGAAAAGCAATTAGTGAGTGTTATAGAGGACCACATATTCCGATACGATTTTCTAGAACATTACGAAAGATGGGTTCATCAAGGAGAGTCGATGGAAGTGCCTGTCAACATTCAGCTGCAGGAAGAACCTATAGTTTCGAGATATGAGATGATAGACATTTTGCACGATGTAGTCTGGGGAGAACCTATGGATGCAGGGGCTAACGTTGAGTATGACAAGTTATTTGAGGCATTGCAATCAGAGTTGTATCTAGGTATCTTGTCATTCTCGTCGTTAAATTTCTTGGCAAAATTAATGCATATTAATGTGAGGAACAAGTGGACCAACAAGTCATTTGATGAGCTGGTTAAATTATTGAAGTTGACATTTCCCAATTTAAATCTTGCAGATTCACATTACAAAGCTAAGAAGATAATGAGGAAGTTAGGACTGGGCTACGAGTCGATTCACGTATGTAAGAATGATTGTGCACTATTCTGGAAGGAGAATGCGCATAAGCAGATTTGCCCATATGCTCTGAAAGTCGGTGGGTGTAAATGGCAGGAAAGTCGTCTAGTAAGAATGTTCCTCAAAAGGTATTGCGTTATTTTTCGGTAGCCCCCAAACTTAAGCGTTTGTTCGCTACTACACACATTGGGAAACAGATGAGGTGGCATAGCACTGGACGTTCGCCAAATGATGATGAAATGGGGCATCCCGTTGATCGGAAGGCATGGCAAGACTTTGATCAACTACACACAGATTTTGCGTGTGATATTCGAAATGTTCGACTAGGTCTATCTGCAGATTGCTTTAATCCATTTGGAAACATGAGTCAGTCCTATAGTATATGGCCAGTGGTTTTTTGTACATATAACCTACCTCTGTGGCTGTGCATGAGGGAAGAAAATTTGATGCTTACTCTATTGATACCTGGACTGCAATCACTGAGGAAAGACATGGATGTTTGCCTACGTCCACTAGTCAATGAGTTGAAGGAACAGTGGTATATGGGCATCGAGTTACGCGATGCTGGAACAAATAATGGATTGTTTAGAATGCGTGCAACGCTATTGTGGACCATCAGCGATTTTCTAGCAAGAATTAGTCTCTCGGGGTGGAGTGGGCAGGGTTACGGAGCATGTCCAACTTGCAATGTTGATACGCCATCTAAACACGTATTGGGGAAAATGGTTTATGTAGGACATCGACGTTTTTTGGGAACTACTCATCGTTGGCGCAAAAGTCATGATTTCAATGGAAAAGCTGAGACTCATGAGCCCCCACGACGAATTAGCTGTGTAGATGTAATGTGACAGTTGAGTGGTGTGACAAATGGAATTTCAGGGAAACACCCACAATTTGGAGGTCGTAAAAGGAAACGTGATGCTGGAAAACTCAATTGGATAAAAAGAATATTTTTTACGAGCTACCTTACTGGTGTAATATTGAGTTGAAGCATAATCTTAACGTAATGCACGTGGAGAAGAACGTGCGTGAAAGCTTACTCGGTACTATCCTATGTGATCTGCACAAATCTAAGGACGCAGACAATGCGAGGCGTGATTTGAACGGAATTGCACTTATATCACAATGAAAATCAGTTGATGAAGCCCACTGCAGAATATACACTCACTGATGCTGACCGTCGAAAATTTTGCAATTTTATCAAATTAATCAAAATTCCAAATGGTTTTGCATCTAACTTGAGAAAGAATGTCGATCCGAGTAGCAGTCACATCATGGGACTGAAGTCACATGATTGCCACATCATTATGCAACGTTTGTTGGTTGTTAGATGCAGAGCATACTTGAACAAGAATATCTCGTCGACCATAGCTAAACTATCAACATTCTTTAAGAAGCTTAGTTCCAGGTCGATAATGAAGAGTGACATGGAGAATGCCAAGGAATAATTAATTTTGATACTCTGCAAGCTTGAACACATATTTCCTCCAGCATTTTTTGATATTATGGTCCATCTTGTTATACATTTTCCAGAGGAGGCAATCTTAGGAGGTCCTGTGTACATGTGCTGGATGTATCCATTTGAGAGGTACCTCAAAAAATTGAAGGACTATATCAGGAATCTAGCCAAGCCCGAGGGTTCCATTGCAGAGGGGTGTGCCGTGGAAGAAGCCTTGATATTTTGTTTGAGGTATTTTGATGACATTGAGATATGTTTCAATTGACCCGAGAGGAACGAGGATACTACCGACCAAGACAGGCATCTGTCAGTTTTCAAGTCGCAATGTCGTCCAGTTGGCTCAACAACACCAGTAACACTAGATCGTGAAGCGCAAAACCAGGCAGAGTTTTACATCCTCAACAACTGCCCTGAAATTGAGTCCTACTTGACGTGAGTATTTAGCTTTTATAATCTATTTTAGCTAAACCATCAGATATTTAGTGATTATTAACTATGTCACATAATATTATGTTTCATTTGAGCAGTGATCACAAGAGAGAATTACGTTTCGTTGGTGTCGAAAACATTGACCAATTACACAAGCAAGAGTTTGTTGCATGGTTTCACACGAAGGTGGGTTTACATGTTCACGATTTAATGGTTATTTATATTAATTTTAATTACTATTGAATTACGTAGTTAACGTTTTTGTTCTTTGTGGTAGATTTATAATCTGCACCGAGAGACCCCTTCAGTTGTCACACCAGAAGTACTAGCGCTTGCATCTCGCGCTTCACACAACATCCAGTCTTATCCAGGATGTATCGTTAACGACATTCATTTTTTTACGGCTAATCATGATGCCAGGCGGATCACTCAAAACAGTGGTGTAAGTGTTCCAGGAAAGGAGGCGAAACATTCTATGGGCAGTTGCAACAGGTACTTGAGCTGTCATATATTGGTGATCTTTCAATCGTACTCTTTAGATGCAAATGGTTTAGGACACAAGGCAAAAGAACAACAATAGAAAATAACATCACAAGCATTGACGTTAGTGCTGAGTCATTCAAGGATGATCAATTCATACTGCCTTCACAAGCGTGACACGTGTTTTATATAAATGATCCTCTACGGGGCCCCAACTGGCGAGTTGTGTGATAACCCATTTTTACACTAGTCAAGTCAAAGAATTATTTAGTCAAAGTCATATATTCAATGGTCGATTCATATAAGGGCTTAAGTTGAAGAAATGATTTTAGTGGGACTTAAATTGTAATCTTAAAAGCTTGAGGATTGAGATAATAGAAAACTGAAATTTAAAGATTTAATTTGCAATTATGTGAAGATAAGGACTTAATATTTTATTATATGAAAGTTTGTAGTCCTGAATTGCAATTTTGCCATGGTTATCCATTATTAATTTTTATAGGATAAGTATCTATATCAATCTCTCATGTTGATGAGAGAGAGAGAGAGAGAGAGAGAGAGAGAGAGAGAGAGAGTTAAGAGGGATAGAAAAGAAATGGAAAGGTGAGAGGAAGGGAAGAAAAGTCCAAGTTTCGTTTAATTCGTTTGCCTTCTCTCTTCCATGTCCAAATTTTATTAATATGGACGAAATTTTGGAACCAGTGAGAAATACAGGAGAGGAAGAAACAAATTAAATTAGAACTTTGACCCTTCTATCACTTTGCTCGAAGTGATTCTTTGTTCGAGTACATCACAAGGTATGTGATAAGTGTTATATTAACGTTTATTTGATGCACTTATATCCTTAAATAAGCAATAATGTGAGTCTATTTAAGTATTATTAATGCATTTTATGTTTTATATTGCATAGGATCATAAAAGAAGAGAAAAGAAGAAAAAAAGATCAAAATGCACTCAAAAACTGAAGTTGGGGACTTTCATGCAAATAAAGTTACGGCCGTAAGAAAATAAGGTTACGGCCGTGAAAGTGTCGTGAAACAAAGTGAAATTAAGCAGAGACTTAGTTACGGCCGTAAAGGTAAAGTTACGGCCGTAACCATCTAAAAGAAAGAAATCAGCAGAGACTTAGTTACGGTCGTAAATTGATATGTCACGGCCGTAAATGGATATGTCACGGCCGTAAATGGATATGTCACGGCCGTAATGTCAACTTTGGAAAATACGCAGAAACTCAATTACGGCCGTAAATGGAAAATTACGGCCGTAAATCTTCAAGTCAAGAATTTCCTTATTTCAATTCTTTCCATAATTTGAGATTTCTTGAGGCCAAAGCTAGGGCACGAAAATTGAGGTTATAAATAGGGAAGTTCATGACAAGAAAAAGGAGATTATTATTTTTAAGAGCCACCAATATCAAGGTTTGAAAAGAAGAAATCCGAGGCAAAAAAATCAAGGTGAATCAAGACAATATTTTTGGGGAATTCTTCATGGCAATGCGTGGCTAGTCTTCTCAACCTAGTTCAAGGGGGACGTGGTGTTCATATTATTTTATTATTCATTCCTTAAACTCGTAACGTAGTTCTTGTTTCTAATGTTTTATTTATTGGATTTTTCATGAACATTAATTTCGTCAAGACAATTTATTAATTGATTAAAGCCTTGTCTTTTAATTATTGTGTTGATGTTTGCTAATTTGGGTAATTGGATTCGTATTTGTCTTGTTATCCAAATCATAGTAGCAATTGGTAATTTTATATTTCCATATGAAAATCCAATCTAGATTAATCAATTCGAGCATATGAAATTGATAATTTAGTTCACCTAATTCTTCTTGTTTTCACATAGTTAATGAATTAAATCTAGGGAGCTTATTCTAGGTTGTTCATTCACTCTAAATTGATTGGAGAACTAATTCTAATTGATTATTATTAAGGAAGAATTGGATTAATTAGAGCTTTTTGATTATTCCGGGTGATAAATAAAACAAAGGAAATAGTACATGCGTTGCTTGGGGAATGACAATATTATGATAGGGCACAACCGAACCTGAGAACTAGGATTTCTTATTAATTGATTTTTATTCCAGCTATTTTACATCTTTACTTGATCATTTAGATTAATTGCAATTTTCAACTCAAAAAACCCCCCTTATAATTCTAATTGACATGGCATTAAATTAGTTCCCGTTCCTCGTGGGATCGACCCTTGCTTCCACTGCTATATTCTTAGTAATAGTGAACAAGGAATTTAATTATTATTTTGGTGCATTACGACACGCATCAAATTTTTGGCGCCGTTGCCGGGGAACGGTTAACCAATTTTCTGTTTAATCAATTAGAATTTTATTTTCTGCATTTTTGTTTATTTATTTTTATTTTCGGTAAAAAAAAAAAAAAAAAAAAAATTAAAAATAATTGAAATTCCGAAAATTTTATTTAATTATTCATTTATTTATATGCATAAAACTCGATCCACTAATCCTGAATATTTTCTATTTGATCCAGAAATCGAGCGAACTTTTCAACAGCGAAGAAGGGAAGCACTAGAACAAATGGCAGCAAATAACCTCAACAACAGGACACTTTAAACAATTGGCCACCCCAGATGTCGCTCAACAGCCACTCTGTATCACTTTTCCGACAGTGGAGGAGGGAAAAACTTTTGAACTCAAATCTGGACTCATTCACTTGTTGCCAACTTTTCGAGGACATGCTGGTGAAGACCCTTACAGGCATCTCAAGGAATTCCACGTGGTTTGTGACAGTATGAGACCCACTGGTATTACCGAGGAACAAATTAAAATGAGGGTCTTTCCATTCTCGTTAAAGGATGCCGCTACTGATTGGCTATACTGTTTACCATCCGGACCAGTCACCACCTGGAATGACATGAAGAGGCTATTTTTGGAAAAATATTTTCCTGCTTCTCGGGCTGGAACAATCCGGAAGGAAATTTGCGGGGTTCGTCAAAACAATGGTGAATCGCTGTAAGAATATTGGGAGCGCTTCAAGAAGCTCATCTCGAGCTGCCCCCATCATCAAATCAGCGAACAACTACTAGTGCAATATTTCTACGAAGGACTGCTACCAATGGATAGAAGTATGATAGATGCCGCAAGTGGAGGTGCCTTAATGGACAAAACACCAGAACAGGCTCAGGCTTTGATTTCCAACATGGCTGAAAACACTCAGCAATTTAACCCAACCCGAGACATGCAAGTTCGCCGCGTGAACGAGGTAAGTAGTTCCAATATAGAAAGTCAACTGTTTGAACTAACAAATCTCGTTAAAAAACTTACTGTAGGAAGTGCACAACAAGTCAAAGCATGCGGGATATGTGCTAACTTCGGACATGCAACGGATGCGTGCCCAGTGCTCCAAGAGGAAAACAGTGAACAAGTGAACGCTGCTGGAGGCTTCCCATTTCAAAAACAACAATACAATCCGTACTCGAACACTTACAATCCTGGCTGGAGGGACCACCCGAACTTGAGCTACGGAAATAACAAACCTCCGGGTTTCGTCTCCAACAAGCCTCAAGGGAATTTTCAACAACATGGAAATTTCCATCCACAGGGACAATATCAGCAAAAGCCACAATCATCAGGTATGCCTCTCGAAGAAATGATGAAAAATTTGGCCACTAACACTCTACAATTTCAACAGGATGCCAAATCCAGCATTCAAAACCTGGAAAATCAAATGAGTCAAATGGCCACAGCTATCAATAGATTGGAAGCACAAACAGGAGGAAAGTTGCCATCTCAACCCGAGGTGAATCCGAAGAATGTAAGTGCAATTACTCTTCGAAGTGGAAAAGAAATTGAGGCGCCACAATCAAAGCCAACCGCGAGTGAAGAGGAGGAGGTTGAAGAAAAAGAAGTCGAAAAGAAAAACAGCATTCCACGAAACTCTCAGGTAAAAACCGAACCTATTGTGAATGCGAAACTAACTCCACCGCCTTTTCCAAGCAGGTTAGCGAAGGCGACTAAGGAAAGCAAGGAGAAGGAAATTCTGGAAATGTTCAGGAAAGTGGAAATCAACATTCCACTGTTGGATGCAATCAAGCAAGTGCCCCGTTACGCGAAGTTCTTAAAGGAGCTGTGCACCAACAAACGGAAGTTGATGGGAAATGAAATGGTAAGAATGGGGGAAAATGTGTCAGCACTCTTCCAAAGGAAACTGCCCCCAAAATGCAAGGACCCAGGTATGTTCACTATACCATGCCAAATAGGTAACACTAAGCTAGATCGTGCATTAATAGATTTAGGTGCATCTATAAATGTAATGCCTAGGTCTACCTACAATGCATTAAAACTTGCTAATATGACTGAAACAAATGTGATTGTTCAACTAGCCGACCGTTCAAATGCTTATCCGGATGGGGTAGTTGAAGATGTTTTAGTGCAAGTAGGGAACCTAGTATTTCCTGCAGACTTTTATGTCCTGGACATGAACGACGACCATTCTCCTAATTCCACCCCTATTTTGCTAGGAAGACCCTTTTTATGGACTTCTCAAACTACTATCGATGTTAGGAAGGGGGTATTAACTATGGAATTTGATGGGGAGGTGGTGCAATTTAACATTTATGATGCAATAAAACACCCGAATGATATTTATGCTGCATATTCTATTGACATAATTACCCCTACTGTGCAGAAAGTGTTTGAACTAAATTGCAGGGACGAACTAGAAACAGCTATTTCTGAATCATTGAGTCAAATTGATGACGATGATGTGGGGATGAGCAGGGAACTGCAAAATGAAATCATTGCACTTAACTCGTTGGAACCCGTGCCGCACAGGTACACTATTAAAACAATCCAATTGACAGACTATCCTAACAAATTGCTACCCTCTGTCTTGCAGGCACCCGTAGTGGAAATGAAAACCCTACCAGCCCATTTGAAGTATGCATTTCTTGGTGATGGAGAAACACTCCCGGTAATCATTTCCTCCAACCTCACCAAATTGGAAGAAGATAAGCTGGTTCGGGTTCTTCGGGAGCATAAAGAAGCAATTGGATGGACAATTGCAGACATCAAAGGAATCAGTCCATCGATCTGTATGCACCGGATATTGCTTGAGGAAGGAGCTCAACCATCCAGACAAGCTCAACGAAGACTCAATCCGGCAATGATGGACGTGGTGAAAAAGGAGATCTTAAAGCTGTTGGGAGCAGGAATGATTTACCCAATTTCAGACAGCAAATGGATCAGTCCAGTGCAAGTGGTGCCCAAGAAATCTGGAGTGACAGTGGTGGAAAACAAAGATGGCGAGCTTGTACCAACTAGGGTGCAATCCGGGTATCGAGTATGCATCGACTATAGGAAGGTAAATGCCGACACTCGAAAAGATCATTTTCCCCTTCCCTTTATCGATCAAATGTTAGAAAAATTAGCAGGTCATTCCCATTATTGTTTCTTAGATGGTTTTTCTGGTTATTTTCAAATTTCCATAACACCCGAGGATCAAGAAAAAACCACATTTACTTGTCCATTTGGCACTTATGCATATAGGCGCATGCCTTTTGGTTTGTGTAATGCTCCTGCGACGTTTCAACGTTGTATGATGAGCATTTTTTCTGAATATATAGGAAAAATTATTGAAGTGTTCATGGACGACTTTAGTGTGTGGGGTGATTCATTCGATGCATGTCTAGATAATCTAACTTTGATTTTAAAACGATGCATTGACACTAACCTGGTCTTAAACTGGGAAAAATGTCATTTTATGGTAGATCAAGGGATAGTGTTGGGTCATATAGTGTCCATAAAAGGAATAGAGGTCGATAAGGCTAAGGTAGACCTCATATCTGCATTACCTTACCCCGAAAATGTGCGGGATATACGATCTTTTCTTGGCCACGCAGGTTTTTATCGCAGGTTCATAAAAGACTTCTCAAAAATTGCATCCCCACTGTGCAATTTGTTGCAAAACGACGTGCCATTTGAGTTCAATGATCTGTGCAAAAAGGCCTATAACCAATTAAAGGAGCGGTTGACTACACCACCCATTATCCAACCACCTAACTGGGATCTTCCATTCGAAATAATGTGCGATGCCAGTGACTATGCCGTGGGGGCGGTTTTAGGACAACGGGTCGGGAGAGCAGCCCATGTGGTCTACTATGCTTCTCGAACATTGAATCAGGCCCAATCAAACTATACCACTACTGAAAAGGAACTTTTATCTGTGGTTTTTGCTTTAGAAAAATTTCGATCATATTTATTGGGTTCTAAAGTTATTATTTTTACAGATCATGCAGCTTTGAGGCACTTATTTGTGAAAAAGGATGCAAAACCGAGAATCATCCGATGGATACTCTTACTACAAGAGTTTGACTTGGAAATAAAGGATAAAGCAGGATCGGAAAATGTAGTGGCCGACCATCTTAGCAGGGTAGTGAGAGCCGAGGATGACCTACCCCTGCGTGAAGCTTTTCCGGACGAAAGCTTATTCGCGACTGAAGCGAACCTCCCATGGTATGCTGACCTAGTAAATTATATAACTTCTAAACTAATGCCTACCCATTTTTCGCAAGCAAAGAAGCATAAAATGAGGAGTGACGCCAAATACTACATTTGGGATGATCCATACTTGTGGAAGAGATGCCCCGATCAAATCATTCGGAGGTGCGTGCCCGGATCAGAACACAAATCAATCCTTACCTTCTGCCATTCCTACGCATGTGGGGGCCACTTTGGACCAAGAAGGACCGCACAAAAGGTATTGGATAGTGGTTTCTTTTGGCCTACCATATTCAAAGACGCTTACATATTCTGTAAGTCTTGCGAAAATTGCCAAAGATCAGGTAATCTATCCCAACGAGATCAAATGCCCCAAAATCCCATAATTGTATGTGAAATTTTTGATGTTTGGGGCATTGACTTCATGGGTCCCTTTCCCCCGTCTTTTGGTTGCAATTACATTTTGTTAGCTGTTGATTATGTTTCCAAATGGGTGGAAGCCAAAGCCACCAGTACTAATGACTCTAAGGTTGTTGCAGATTTTGTAAAGGCTAACATTTTTAGCAGGTTCGGTATACCTCGGGCAATGATCAGTGACAGAGGAACACACTTTTGCAACCGCACCATTGAGGCACTACTAAAGAAATATGGTGTGTTGCACCGAGTATCCACCGCATATCACCCCCAAACCAGTGGGCAGGCAGAAATTTCAAATAGGGAGGTTAAGTCTATACTCGAGAAAACAGTTCGGCCAGACCGCAAGGATTGGAGTATCAGACTGGAAGATGCATTATGGGCTTATAGAACCGCTTACAAGACGCCGATTGGTATGTCCCCATTCCGATTGGTGTTTGGAAAACCGTGCCACCTACCTGTGGAACTCGAGCACAAAGCTTACTGGGCTATTAAGCAATGAAACATGGACTGGGGAGTAGCGGGAGATCATAGGAAGCTTCAATTGCAAGAACTCGACGAGATCCGAAATGAAGCCTACGAGAATGCCATGATTTATAAAGATCGGACCAAAGCCTTCCATGATCAACGCATTTCTCGAAAAAGTTTTAGTGAGGGCCAGAAAGTTCTTTTGTTTCACTCTCGACTAAAGCTTCATCCAGGTAAGCTTCGCTCTCGTTGGGTTGGACCTTTTGTCGTTATTAATGTTTCTTCCCATGGTGCAGTCGAGATCAAAAGCTTGAAAACTGATAAAACGTTCAAGGTTAATGGACACCGCCTCAAGCCCTACTATGAGGGGTTCCAAACTGAGAACTTGGAGGTGATTGCAATGGAAAACGCCAACAACGGGCAATAGTCTCGCACGGACTCCGTCGAGCCAACGACAGTAAACAAAGGCGCTGCTCGGGAGGCAACCCGAGAGGGGAGTTTCTTTATCTCCTCAACTTTTTATTTTCGTATTTTCATTTTAGTTTCTCTAGTCATTTCAAAAAAAAAATAAAAATAAAAATAAAATAAAATTAAAATTAAAAAATTAAAAATAAAAAATAAAAAATAAAAAATAAAAAATAAAATAAAATAAATCCCCAAAAATATCAGAGACCACCTTACGACCGTAATACACACCTTTACGGCCGTAATTAATTTTTGACAATTTTTTTCAGAGAGCGCATTACGGCCGTAATCCATTTCTTTACGGCCGTAATTGATTTTTTTTCAAAAGTTTCAGAGGCCTGTTTACGGCCGCAAACCACCTCGTTGCGGCCGTAAATCCGGCGGTTTCAGTTTTTTTTTAAACACAGAATACAATACATGGCATCTCCCATTTCACCCAAATCATTCCATTTTTACCTTACTCTTCTCCTCATCTCGCGCATTATCCTCCGATTCAAGATCACATTTTAAGGGTTTCTCCTTTATATAACACATCACATCCTCTTCCTCTTCGTAAGAATTGAACGGTATGCCTCTCCTCCCCCTTTCTCTTTCTTCTTTGGCATGAGTTGTGTCTTTTTTGCGTTGGGTTCTCGAATTTTCCCTTCTCATACTTTGATATGCTTTGTCGATTGTGTGATTGTGTTGTGGGGCACTTTGATTTTACTTATTTCACTACCATGGCATCATTTCCAAATAGCAATCCATGTGTTCGATAATATGCCTAGGAGAGTTTGCCGTGTTTGTTGCCGTATAATTTCAACTCCAATCTCCCTATTGTGTTTGTTTAAGCGTATAATTGCTATGGTGGGAGTTCATTTGAAGGGGTTGAGTGATATGGAACCTTGTTGCATGCATAGTATAAATAGCTAATCCCTCATTGCTCTATATATATATATATCTTAAGGGTTAGTCATGTTTTGGACTCCAACTTGTGGCTCCACGTTAGCCGTGGGTGTGACTCTACATCTTTGTTTTGGGTTGTCATAATGGAAATTGTCGCTTGGCTTTGACGATCACCGTGTTTTTGCCGTGTGTCTTCTAGGAGAATTTGGTTAGAATTTGGCCCTTTTGCCCATTTTTATTCGTGTCTCTGCGGCTTCATCGGGTGATCGCTCCTCTTGATCCTTGCTTTACTTTTCAACATGGCTTATATATGTGCATTATGTTTCTTCATGCTGCTTTGTTTCTCGACTAATCTCCTCGCTTCTTTCACAGGATTTACTATGGCTCCACCGACAAAGAAGGGAAAGCAAGTGGCAGGGGAATCCTCGGCTGTGCCCCGCCAGGAAAAGACCCAGTCTAAGCTATGCATAAAGGAGCGGCTATTCCTCCCAGAAGACTTTCAGGAATGGAGGAGCGCTGACACCGTCATTGCCCCGCGACGATTTTGGGCCCGCTTCGTTGAATTCGGGTGGGTCAAATTCGTGAGTGATCTACCGTTTGGGAACCCCCCGCTGGTGTACAAATTCTACACCCAGTTCAACAAGGAAATTGGTGACGAGGGTTCCCTTGACTTTCACCACACTAGAGTTGCGGGAAAGAGAATCAAATTTGATAAGGATGTGGTGGAACACCACTTGGGAATAAATAGCACTGGGTCGGTCCCCATGTCGTCTAATGCGGGTATTTTCTTTCCGGACCAAGAGGTGCTCCGTTGGGCTTTGAAGCCTGAACTCCATGACTCCCTGAATGTCATCCTTCCACATTACAAGAATCGGGATCTACAGCGGGACGCCTGGTACCTGCACCAGTGGGGGTCGGGGAGTCTCTTCCCATCCACTAGCCTCACTACAGTATCTGTTCGCTACCTCCGGGTCTACTACGCCATCACCATGGGAATCAAGTTTGACTTGGGGCAGCACATCTTTGATACGATTTCCACTTACGCCAGCTTGATACCGCAGAAGCGAGGTATGCCATTCCCATGTTTAATCACCGCCTTATGCCGGGCTCAAAGAGTTCCCGCTGCAGTTAGTGACGACACCTTGGGGCATGGGAATCGCCTCACGAAGGCGAGTTTGGAGAATGCTCGCAGGCAGATCATCGCGAAGCGAGGTCACGGAGATGATGAATCAGGGGACTCCGATGATGATCAGGGCGCCGGGGAGCCCGCAGCACGGGAAGCGCCACAACAGCCAAATGCTCCTACCCCTTTTGAGCTTCAGATGCTAGGCATGATGCAAGCTTTCCAAACCCAGCTGAATGCTATGCAAGAAGATCAGCAGCTTCTACTGGAGGAGCAGAGGGCCATTCGGGAACAGATTCGGCATTTGCAGAGAGCTCGAGACGATCAACCTCCACAATAGACCAAGGGAGTTCCTTCTTTTTTTTCCCTTTTATTGTTTTCCCTTTTATTGTTTTCCCTTTTATTGTTGTCCTTTTCAATGAGGACATTGAATTGTCTAAGTGGGGGTGGGGGAGGATTGACTTGATTGTAAGCTTATCTAATTTATTTTCTCTCTGTAATCGAATCTGTTAATTTCATTTTGACATTGTCATCTGCCTTTGCTACCTATCTATGCTATTTTGGTCCTCCTTTATTTACACTGGTTGGATAGGAAGCAACCCACTTATCATAATTTTTGAACCACCAACTCCTAAATTGCATAATTGGACATGAATTGAGCACGTAGAGATGAATTTTCCAATACTTTCCGAATAAGTTTGAAAATGGGGACAAATTGCCATATCTCTGCAACCTAGTAGATTCAAACCCAAATTTGATATGACTGATAACTACCCCGAGTAAAGAGATTCACCCTTTGGCCACTAGATTTTTTGCATTTTTCAATTCGACCCTAAGACTGAGCAATGACCAAAACTCATAATTGGATGGGAGGCACACATATGAACCATAATTTGTGAGCTTTTGAGCCTATGAGCTACTTTTACTCTTATTATAAAGCTCTTATTTTTTTATGTGTGTCCTGCATGGTTGATTTGTTCTTGGATATGCTTTTGTGTACATGCCGTAGTATCTTCTTGGCTCGAGTGCGAAAAATAGTAAAGGCACTAGGATGAACCAAATTTGGCCTTCTCAATAAGCCTACCATTGTACATTTACCAATAGAAGACCCTTTGAGCCTTAGCCTTTCTTTGGAATATTAATACCACACTACAAGCCACGAACACCCATTCTTTCATGTTATCCTTTTTCTTGAACCTATGGAGAACGGATTCACAAGCTTGTGTTGGTTGAGAAGTTTGAGGTGGATTAAGTTTCAAAGTGGAAATTCGATCTTGTGTCATTGGGGGTTGTGGGGTGATCTGACCAAAAGAGAAAAATTGCAGTATAAAAAAAAAAAAAAAAAAAAAAAAAAAAAAAAAGAGAGAGAAAGAAGTTCAGGCCAGTTCTCAAATTACGAGGTCATGAATATTTGCTAGTATTGAAAATAAACACTCAAGCTGTGCAAAATAGAAGTCTAGTGTTAAATCAGTTGGATAGCAGGGAGATTATTAATTCATGTTGAAGAAGAAAGAAGGAATGATATAATTGAACCGATTCGGCTTGTGAAACTCCTTCTCGATTCAGCCTAAATGTTTCCCTTTTATCCCACCTGACCCGAAGCCCCGCTACAACCTAACAAAGACCTTTGCTTCGCACTTGTGTTATTGTTGGCTCCGGTTTTGACATTTGAGCAATCTGTGGTAACAAGTTTTCCATGCAGTGAGTTGAGCGTAAAATTCTCACCTTTATATACACTTTGTGCGAAGAGAGATATCCGGTGAGAGTGTTGGCTCCCATTACATGTACTTATGAGTGGTTTGAATTGCTTGGTCTATATTTTGTGCCCTTTTGATCTGAAACTGTGTATTGACTAAAATTTTTACCAAGAGATAAACCGCACTAATCTGTTGGCATTTACTTGAATTAGTCAAAACTTACATTTTTATGGGGAATTGATAAATTCAGAGAGAACTCACGAGAGGTGAAAGGATATAATCCACATTGGGGTATCAATTTTCATTTTTGTTCGGAGAATATTGGGTGATGCATCTCTTACACACACTAACACACTCCGATTATGCAATTTGATTTTCGTGCTAAAAAGAAGTGGGTTGTGACCTTGACTTTCCAGATTTAAAAGTCTAACATGTTCATTTGATTTCCGTGCTTTAGTTCTTTTCAATCATTATTCGAGGACGAACAATGGTTCAAGTGTGGGGGGATTTGATAAGTGTTATATTAACGTTTATTTGATGCACTTATATCCTTAAATAAGCAATAATGTGAGTCTATTTAAGTATTATTAATGCATTTTATGTTTTATATTGCATAGGATCATAAAAGAAGAGAAAAGAAGAAAAAAGGATCAAAATGCACTCAAAAACTGAAGTTGGGGACTTTCATGCAAATAAAGTTACGGCCGTAAGAAAATAAGGTTACGGCCGTGAAAGTGTCGTGAAGCAAAGTGAAATTAAGCAGAGACTTAGTTACGGCCGTAAAGGTAAAGTTACGGCCGTAACCATCTAAAAGAAAGAAATCAGCAGAGACTTAGTTACGGCCGTAAATTGATATGTCACGGCCGTAAATGGATATGTCACGGCCGTAATGTCAACTTTGAAAAATACGCAGAAACTCAATTACGGCCGTAAATGGAAAATTACGGCCGTAAATCTTCAAGTCAAGAATTTCCTTATTTCAATTCTTTCCATAATTTGGGATTTCTTGAGGCCAAAGCTAGGGCACGAAAATTGAGGTTATAAATAGGGAAGTTCATGACAAGAAAAAGGAGATTATTATTTTTAAGAGCCACCAATATCAAGGTTTGAAAAGAAGAAATCCGAGGCAAAAAAATCAAGGTGAATCAAGACAATATTTTTGGGGAATTCTTCATGGCAATGCGTGGCTAGTCTTCTCAACCTAGTTCAAGGGGGACGTGGTGTTCATATTATTTTATTATTCATTCCTTAAACTCGTAACGTAGTTCTTGTTTCTAATGTTTTATTTATTGGATTTTTCATGAACATTAATTTCGTCAAGACAATTTATTAATTGATTAAAGCCTTGTCTTTTAATTATTGTGTTGATGTTTGCTAATTTGGGTAATTGGATTCGTATTTGTCTTGTTATCCAAATCATAGTAGCAATTGGTAATTTTATATTTCCATATGAAAATCCAATCTAGATTAATCAATTCGAGCATATGAAATTGATAATTTAGTTCACCTAATTCTTCTTGTTTTCACATAGTTAATGAATTAAATCTAGGGAGCTTATTCTAGGTTGTTCATTCACTCTAAATTGATTGGAGAACTAATTCTAATTGATTATTATTAAGGAAGAATTGGATTAATTAGAGCTTTTTGATTATTCCGGGTGATAAATAAAACAAAGGAAATAGTACATGCGTTGCTTGGGGAATGACAATATTATGATAGGGCACAACCGAACCTGAGAACTAGGATTTCTTATTAATTGATTTTTATTCCAGCTATTTTACATCTTTACTTGATCATTTAGATTAATTGCAATTTTCAACTCAAAAAACCCCCCTTATAATTCTAATTGACATGGCATTAAATTAGTTCCCGTTCCTCGTGGGATCGACCCTTGCTTCCACTGCTATATTCTTAGTAATAGTGAACAAGGAATTTAATTATTATTTTGGTGCATTACGACACGCATCAGTATGAATGGAAATTACAAATTCAAAAGTCCATTGTTTACATGTGTATATTTATATAACCAGAGTATATTTACATAAATGGAGAAAAGAGGCTTAAGTTAATTGAAGAAGAAAGGGGTCACTGATATGAAATGGGTAATATATATAATAGCTATTCATTATTTCATGATTTTGCTTGTGGAAATGAGTTATTGAAATATAGAAATGGATATTGGCAGCACTAGTATGAGGTATAGATAGGTGTACAGGCATTGAAACAGATGAATATCAAAAAGAAATGAATATAGTAGATTACTTAAGATGGGTATACTAATTGGATTTTCTGCAAACTTGTTCTGTCAACATTTTGGAGGTATATTGTTATTTTGTCAATCATCAGGTTAAGTGTTAATTAGTGAAGATATGATTTTAAAAGAATTCTTGTGAAGGATTATTGTTATTAGTTTTAATTGGGGATATGATGTTAAAGGAACTCTTGTGAAGGACATATATGCTAGTGATTTTTTTTAATTGGGCTAAGAAGTTGGAAATTAAGATATTAATTTGTTACTAGCTAATTCTTATTTCTATGCTAGGAATAATGTTATGAGGAAAATATATGGAAATATACGATCTTTTTTACGAATGTGAGATTCCAGATTTTATGTGCTAAATTAAGGAGTTTACAAGGAGATTGGAAATGCCAACCGACCTAGCTAGTTCATTATCGAGAACTTGGTAAGTGGAAAAATTTAATTATTTTCAAATATTGATAAATTGCTTATATAATTATGTCAAATGTGATTATGTGACTTATATGTCCAATTATGTGATTATTGTGAAATATTATGAGAATATGAGATTTATTTGGAATTGGAAAATTGTTAAATGATTATATGTTGAAAGAAATGTAAGACTTGTGATGAAAATCAATGAAATGTGAGATGGATATGTGAAATTGAAATCAACCAGAAAAGTAACCGTGATTATATGCTTATTCTAGTTCACTGAGGCGGCCTTGTCCGTGTTCTATACTGCACTTGAGTGGTCTTGACCGGGTATGATATTACCCTGAGGCGGTCAACCGTTTATGATATAGTTCACTGAGACGGTGATGGCCGTATTCTAGAATTGATTATCAGAGGTTTAGAGACTAGTGTGAGAGGCAGTCTATACATGTATGACCAGATTAATCAGAGAGTACATTTTTTGTTGATTTGTTATCTTATGGTATGGCCATACCTAGATATTACAGACTATGTTGATAATACACTATTGATGATGTGATGTGACAAGATATGATGTTATGTGAATTTGTCATGAGATGTAAACTTGATATTCGATAAAAATGCATAAATGGGAAAGTATGATTATTTTTGAAATTCTCCACTCACTGAGCTATCAACTCATTATTTTACCACGATTTTTCTTAATAGGTAACAGTTGAGTTCTAGAAGCCTGAAGAACTTATTGATTTCAGAGCCACATTCGTATGACATGTGCGTGTAGGTTACTGTTTCATTTAAATCAAGTATTTAAATTATGTTTGAGCCCACATTCGTTTTGAAATAAAATTATTTTTCATTATTTAGCACATGATTGGTAGTATCACAGTCAGCTTTGGTGGTGGTTCCTTTGTTTAGCTGGTATCCATCATCGACGTACACCTTGTCTCGAGTCCATTATGGTGATTTGGGGCGGGTCGTGTCAAGTTGTCCAAGATGCAAACCATTGGAGAGCTTGGGAGATACCTAATAAAGTAGTTACTCAGACTGATTTAATCCACAATGACACATCATTGAGGTTTTCATTATTTGTGGATCTAGGCCCATTAGAGAATATCAATTTGCGTTGAATGACTAGTGGGGACTTTGAGGTCTCAGTGGGTGCAAGGGAAGGACAGTCGGCCGAACAATCAAGAATCTCCGACGTCAATGATACGGAGATTGAAAATGCTGATTCAGATTAGATAATGTTTATGTTGCTGTCATATAGAACTACTTAATTTGTAACGTTTATTGTTAATAATTTGACTTAAATTTATTTGCTACGCTTAATAATTTCTATTTAATTTTGATATTTGGGGGGTTTAATTGAATGAAACCAAAATTATGAGGATTGAATTGTAATATTCTAGAAATATGAATAAGGATGAGTGTAGATTTAGAAGCCCGATATGTGTATGGGTATTGTGGGAAAAAAATCCATACTCGACCCATATATCCATTAATTTTTTTTTTTTAAAAAAAAAATAAAAAAATATTGTATTTAAGTTTTAATAGCTTATTTTTTTTTTTAAAAAAAATAAAAATCTGTACTCTATAATTAGTATATTACATGTGAAGTCCACAAAAAAATTTCATTTTATTATTGTTGATCAAATATATATATATATATATATATATATATAAGGGTTTTTAAATTATTAAATTAACATTAAATTATTAAAATTAAAATTAAAAAAATTATTAAAATTAAAATACTTAGTGGGTTTTAAATGGGTATAAAAGTATACTCGTACCCTACCCGCACTCGATCCACTATTCTTAAGTGAGTATATGAGTATGGTATGAGTATTATAAATCTCTACTGGATAGAGTATGAGTTTTCAAAACCTGAACCAGGGTAGTATGAGTTTTCAAAATCCAACACATACCATACCTATTGTCATCTCTAAATATGAAGGATCTTTTATGCAAATATTCTAGGGATATATTTGTAATAAAAGTCAAAATATAGGAACTAAATTGAACAAAATCAGAAAGTTAAATGGGAAAAGAAAATGTAGTGGCAATATGAGATTTATCAAAAGTAATTAAGGGACTAAAGTGCAAATTTATATAAGCTAAAAAAGAAATATATAAACTAGTCCAACCCAAAAAATTCAGACTCTCACTTTCTCCCTCCCAAAATCGTGACCTCTGCCTCCCTGCCTCCCTCTTCCTCGCGTTCGATTTCTCTCCAACCACCACCGCAGTCACACCACGACCACCACCTAGGTAGGATTTCTCTCCTCCCTCCCTCCCTCCCCCCCCCCCCCCGGCACGCACGCACAACAACACACCCGCACACCCTGTTTCGCACGCAGTGCACAACACTATTTTTTTTTCTTTTCTTTTTTAACTGGTACTCTCCTTTTTAGAAATTGGTTAATGGATGAAGTTTTGAAATTAGGAAATGGGTTATGAACATGGTTAGAAATGAAAAGATAATGGGTTAATGACACTCTGTCGTCTTTTATTTATTTATTTATTTTGTAAATGGTACTATGCTTGTTTTGAAATTGTTTAGTGGGTGAAATTTTGAAATTGGGAAATGGGTTATGAAAATTGTTAGAAATTAAAATTTTGAAATTTTGAATTTGTTAGACTGTCAGGTACACAAAACTTGGTTATAAAGATCAATTCTTTATTTTTTTTGAATTCAAAGAATGTTTGTAGATAGTTATAGGCTTTTTAAATGAATGACTTATTATGTGGGTCTTAATATTTGACATTGTATGTGCATAGATAGATAACATACAACTAACAGAACTTATTATTTAAGTTCCTAATTTTTTGTGTTATTTATCGATAGGAAAGAAGCTTTACCCAGCTCTAAATATTGAAATGGATTGAAATAATGAAAGGATTATAATATTGGTTGTGGTTGTGGTTGAAGTTTGGCGAAGATTAAAACAGTAGATTTTGATAAAAGTTGATGCAATGTTTGATGGAAAAGTTATGAGTGTGCTTTAAATTAATTGTTAACTTTAACTTAGATTAAAATTCAAATTTGTATCACAAACAAACTACTTTAGGCTTAAGCCTCAAGAAAAAAAGATTTTTTTGCCTCTCTTCCACCTCTATCCTCCCTAACTTTCTCCTGTAGAGTAGTTAAAGTAAAGCTTCAAATTGATGATATCAGATATTTGTCTCTTGTACTTCTACTCTTATTATTTGCAATTCTAATAGAGCTCTATATCAATGATAGATTAAGTTAATGGAACTCTGTTGTTTTGTGTAATATGATAGAACTTGGAACGTTTCTTATAGGAGTTTGTTGCTGCAGATGGTTGATGGATGGTAGTGTAGTTTTGAGGTTGTTAATGTGGTTTGCACGTGATGGGAAACTGATCTAAGGCTCATTGAGTTGCTTTTTTCAATTGTCGAACTATTGAAAGATATCTGTTTTGTATATTTTTTGTTGATATTATGTAACTATGAATTTTCCAATCATTGCCAAGTTGGACATGATGTTTTCTGTCCTATTAATTTATATTGGCTGATTGTGCAATCCTCTTTTAACAAAGGTAGTGCAAATTAATTTCCCAAAAAGGAAGTCAATGTGGTTTTTATCTTTGCATTTTCCATTAATTACTATTAGACCTAGAACTTTGAATTTGTTTTCTCATTTATCCAACTTTATAGATTTTCTGTTTATGGGCAAGGTTTTTAATCCCCATTTGTTCATCAGATAAAAATGTGCTATAACTTTGAAACAATTACAAAGTTCTTCCTTCTTCAGGTTTAATAATGGAAAATTGTACTATTCAAATAGGTACCAATTGTTGTCCTTTTGGAGGTTTCAATCGAGGGCTTTGGTAATCAACTTAGCAATTCCTGTGATAGTTTCTAAATATTAAAAAGATGTCTTATTTTATTGATTTAAATTTGTTATTGTTGTGGAGTTAGAGATTAATTAGAATGGTTTGGTTGTGGTTGGATGTTAAATGGGTTGTAGTTTATGTCTTAAATCCTTCTACAGGTTGGTTAAGTCATATTTATAGGGAAGGTTGAGACGAAATTTTTGTAGAAATTTACACTAGAAAAATGATAATTTTCATATTTCAATCGAAATTGCTATGATTTATTTTCGCATTACATTAATATGAATTATTTAGATATATTTACAGTTTCCTTGATTTACACAAAATATGGCCGATGTTATGTCTCATGGTGGGGATGGAGGTAATCAGAACCTGATAGAGGCGGACGTCGATTGCCCCCTCTCTGCAATTCAGGTATATTTTGTTCAAGTACATTTGATGGTTTGTATTTCTCAAAATTTCTTATTTATTTTTCACTTATAGCATATTAACAGGTCTTTTTAACTTTCTTTTAGCGCCACCGACAAAAAGGCGTGGTAAGTCTCGAATGCTAAAGGTCGAGAAGCGCTTCAAAGCCAATGACAGTGTTCCACTGTCAAAAGAGTTTGACTTGGATACAGAGAGGACGATTCATCCTCTTGGTTCCAATGAGCCAGAATTCATTCGATTTTTGGGGACGGCAGTACGCCAATTCATCGTCCCCAAATACATGGGATGGAGCAAGGTCCCACAACATTTAAAGGACCGCATTCCCGAAGAGGTCGAGGTACGAGATTTTAAATTGTTTTAAAAATTCACTATATTTTAATTTTTTCAATTTCATTAAACGTTGAAATCTATTTTTTTTTTTTCCATAGAAATATTTCAACACCAAGGGCAATGTTCCACCGGAGAAACGCCCTTGGGTTGTTAAAGGCATTGACCAGAGTGCTTCTGAGCGCTACAAGGAACATAAGGGCAAGGCCAACAAACACTATAAGATAAACGGCCGCACAAAACCCTTTGATGACATTGACATGGAGTAGGGTAACTGTGTCAAGTTATTCGAGAGCGCATCCTTTAAGGTTAAATTAATGATTTGTATTTTATTTATTAATTTTTAATTATTTTAATAATTAATTTTTAATTATTTTGTGTTTTTTAGGCTGCGTCGCAAAGGATTGCGGCCAATCGGGCCAAGAT
Organism: Ligustrum vulgare; assembly: GCA_963555705.1. NCBI lineage: Eukaryota > Viridiplantae > Streptophyta > Magnoliopsida > Lamiales > Oleaceae > Ligustrum > Ligustrum vulgare. Next base: position 12,327,869 of record OY743186.1, on the reverse strand, counting down.
CCCGTACCCTAGCTTGCAGAGGTCTAAGAGCATTGTGGCAACACACCACGCCAAAGTAAGGACTTAATTTTATATACTATTTTTTAATATTTAATTTATGCTATTATTCACTAACTATCAATTATTTTATGGATAGAGAAATCCTGAGACAGAATAGTGGCCTTCCATATTGGACATGTGGAGGTCTAGTCACGCTCGACATACTGAGCAGGGTGAAGTTTGGGTCAGTGAGCAGGCCGAGCACCAATATGTAAGTATTATTTAAATTTTAAATTTTTTTTGAATTGGATACAATTTTAAATTCTCTTTTTTCACTTAATCATTTTATATTTTAAATATTCAGGACATGCTTCGGGCGAGGGAGATGCAGACGCAACAGGCCATCTCCTTGGGGGCACAATTCGACGAGTACAGTGTCATCCGAGAGGTGCTTTGAGATAGGCGGGGCCATGTTTGTGGAGTTGGCCGGACGGTCTCGGGCGTCTCCCATTCCGCATCATCGACTACAGCTTCACCCGCTATAGGAGAGTCAGCGCGTGTCGCGGAGCTTAAGCAAAAAATGGAGACCCAAGCAACTAAGCTAAGTTACCACATTGTTAGCGCATATATTTCCTGGACAAATATCGGAGTCCACTCCGATGCTAACAAGCGGTGTCGGACCCTAGACTCAGGCAGACGGAGACAACGAAAACAATGATGATGATGATGATGATGACGACTTTGAATATTATGAGAATGACGATGATGAGGAGGATTTAGATTTGTAGGGTTTTCTTTTTTAAATTGTTGTATCAAACCAAATTTCGTACATAATTTTGATGCTTAATACATTTTCTTTTTTAATTATCTTTTCATTAATTAGTATTTTCTCATTTGTTAGTAATTAAATCTTTTTCATATTAATATTTAAAGATAAAATAGTAATTAAATCATATTATTTATGTATTATAATTTCCTTTGCTACGAGGTCTTTAGAGACAACTTTCCAGGTTATTGGAGATGACACGGTCATCTCTGTATGTTCTAGGTTATTAGAGATGACATTGTCGTCTCTGTAGTACCGAGTTATTAGGGACGACAATTTTGTCGTTGTAGGTACCAAGTTATTAGAGACGACTAAGTCGTCTCTATAAGCGAGGTTATTAGAGACGACAAATTCCGTCTCTAAATCTAATGCTACCACGATTTTAGAGACGACTTTGTTCTCTTTGTAGGCTTCCACTCAATAGAGACAACTATTGTCGTCTCTAATGAGTATCAGCTACGGGCCTACAGCGACGACAACTAGAGACGACTATGTTGTCTCAAATATGAAATAGCAACGACTTTAGGACTTTTAGAGACGACTTTTGTCATCTCTATTGCCTGACTTTCTTGTAGTGTTGTGGTTGTGGTAGGATGCTGACAGCTTTTCTTTCAACTTGGTTAGTCTCCCAGTTGTAGGCGGCATCTTCATCAAACTTTATGTCCCGACTAATAATTAGCTTCTTGTTCTCAAGTTATAGACACGATAGCCTTTTGACTGAGTGCTATAATCGAGGAAGATTCCCTTATCTGTCTTTTCATCAAGCTTACCTCTTTTTTCTTGTGGTACATATATGAGTGTAGAAAATGCAGCAAAAAACTCTTAGGTGCTTTGCTGAAGGTTTTCATCCACTCCATGCTTCGATCGGTGTTTTATTTTGCACAGCTTTTGTTGGACATCTGTTCAGTAGATAAACTTGCTATGCTTACTGCTTCTACCTAGAAGATTTGAAAACCTTTCTCCATTAGCATAGCTCTTACTGTCTCCATTACTGTTCTGTTCTTCCTTTCTAATACTCCATTTTATTCTGGTGTGTATCCAACTGTAAGTTGGTGCTCCATTCCTTCATCTTCACAGAACTTGTTAAATGCATTAGATGTATATTCTTTACCTCTATCACTTCTGATCATCTTAATATTGTAACCACTTTACTTTTCGACATAATTTTTAAACTTTTAGAAAATCTCAAAAACTTAGGATTTCTCGGGCAAGAAAAATACCCATGTCATTCTTGTATAGTCATCTATAAAGAGAATGAAGTACCTGTTTTGTTCATGTGAAGGAGTGTGCATTGGACCGCACACATCAGATTGAACCAGCTCCAATGGGTTATTCGCTCTCCATGATTTTCCAAACTGAAATGGTTGACAATGTTGTTTGTTGAACAAACATTCTTCGCAAGCCTCGTTAATCTCCTTAATGGCTGGTAGATCTCTCATCATATTTTTTTCTTGTAAGATCTTCAATCCATGGAAGTGAAAATGTCCAAACCTTTTATGTCATTGCCATGATTCATCCACATGCGTTGTCGTTGTTGCATTAATTGTGTGTCTCCATTGAATTGGAAAGAATCGATTTCTCCTGCTTTCTTATTTTTGCAATTAATAAAGATTTGTCTTTCTTGTCTTAAATTTTACAAGAATCTCCTTCGATATACAAGGTGTATCCCTTCTCCATCATTTGACAAATGCTAAGTAGATTTTGATCTTTGCAAGAACTAAGAAAACTTCATGAATGCATCTCTTGCCCTTTTTGTGTTAACGGCAATAGTGCTTTTACTTGTTGCATCCATAAACTCACCTTTGCTAATTTTTATTTTTGTCTTGATTTTATCAACAATCCAGAAAATACTTTCATTATTTGTCATATGATTGCTACAACCACTATCTATATACCACACATCTAGTTTATCTTCAACTTCATCTTTTTCGAAAGCATAAAAGAGAATTTCATCTGCATCTTTTTTTTCAAAAAAATGGGCCTGATGATTTTGTTTAAAGTGACATTATCTTTCTTCATGTCCAAGTCTTTTATAGTTACGACAATGTGTTTTTCTTTTAAACTAACAATCTTTCTACAAATGATTTTTCCTTTTGCAAACACCACATGGTGGATAGTTGTTGTCATTACCCATTTCTTTTCCTTGAGATTCTTTATTTCTATAATTTTGTTTAAATCTTCTCCCACTTTTTTTAAATTTCTGAGTCCGTATCACTAGTACAAATTAGACTAAAAAATTAAGTTATTTACGTCTTTTTTTTTTTTTTGCAAAAATCGATGCCTAATAAAATAGTGGTGGCATTTTTGTAAATATGGTTGGACCATATGCGTCGGTTCCTAACTAGGAACCGACGCATATAGTTTAATTTACTATGTGTGTCGATTTTTTTTCAAAATCGACGCACAATGTAGTAGTATATGTGTTGGTTTTCACAAAAGAACCAACGCAAATAGATTATCAACAATACGCGTCAGTTCTGAAACAGGAACCGACGCATATTGTTTAAATTTTTCCCCAGTTCTGTACGCATTTCAATCTCTTTTCACTCAAACCCTCCTCTCTTCACTCTCTCTTTCACAATCCGCCTCTCTTCACTCTCTCTTTCACTCAAACCATCCCCAACCTCGCGTCGCCACCTCTCTTCCGCCGCCTCTCTCACTCTCATTTTCGCCGCCGACTCCCAGCTCTCATTTCCGCCACCTATTGCCACGTCTCTTATTTTTAAGTTATATATAGAGATACATTGGCATATTTTTATGTTTATATATGTTATTTGAAGTATGTATATATATGTGCGTGTAAAGTATGTATGTGTGTGTGTGTGTGTATATATATGTGATGTTAATGTTGATATATATATATATGTGTGTGTGTGTGTGCGCGCGCACGCGCGTGTGTGTGTAGTGTAGTAATTTTTTATATGTATGTTGTATATTTATTATGTTGACAATGATGTTGAATATAAAATAATAAATAAGATTTTTAGATTTAACAACAACAAAAAAAAAAAAAAAGAAAAAAATTGAATATGCGTCAGTTGTACATGAAAACCAACGCATACTGTACAACTATATGCGTCGGTTTTTATATGTATATATTTATCCTTTTTGCGTCAGATAACAACAGACATGTTCCCTTTACCATGTACATCTGCGCCATATGCGTCACTTCCACAACCGACGCGTATTGTCTTTTACAACCGTCGTAAATGACTGAAACTATACTAGTGTAGATTAAACTTTGATTGAAAAGCGTTGTCTATTTCAATTTCATGATGCCTTTCTAATCTCTTTTTATGAGCTTTTAATGAACCCATTGTAGCTGTTAAATTATCTATATCTTTAGACTCCTTAATAGCTGCAATAATTGGATCATATTTTTCTGTGCAAGTAGTTAAAATTTTTCCAACAATTTTCTTTTCAGGAATTTCATCTTCATAAGTTCTTAATTGATTTAAAACTTCATCAACTCTTGAATAATAATCTTTTGCGGTCTCAAAATCTTTCATTTTTAGATTTTCAAATTTTTTTCTTAAAGTTTGAAGTCGGCTAGTACGTACCTCGTCACTACCATAGAACTCCTCCTTCAATTTAACCCATGCTTCTTTTGCCATTTTGGATCCCATTATTCGTGGAAAATATTCGTCTGTGAGACTCATCTATAGAGATAGTAGTGCTAGAGAATCATTTTGTTGATTCTCTTTGAGTTCCTTCTTTTGTGTAGCACTTAGTGTGAAATGTCTTATGGGTCACCATATCCGTTACTAATGACATCCCATAAATTTTGCGCACAAAAGTAGGTCTTTATTTTAATGAACCAAAAATTATAGTTTTCTCCATTGAACGTAGGGATAGGAATTGACGAGCAAAAAGCATTTGCCATTATATAAGCTTACGCTCAATATCAATCGAACATGGCTCTAATACCACTGATTTTTTTTTTTTTAATTATGGATGGTTGAAATAGTTTATTAGGATTGAAATGGGTTTTATGAAATTTATATGGGATAAATTTTGATAGCAATAAAATAGTGGGGAGTTGGTTTTATTTGGACATGAATTGAAGGAGGAAAATCTTCTTTTATTAAAATAGGATTTACAAGAGTATGTTCTTCAAAATAAGGCCATTGGATTGAACCGGCCGCATCTGAGCTCTTCATTTGGAGATAAGGCACGTCCCATCTCTCGCATAGATTCTTTGTGAAGAATTCTTTGTGTATATCAGAAGGTTACTTTGTCCAATCTTGTACAAATCTTTGATTGTGTACATTTATTTTTTTTTAATAAAGCGTTTGAATTTTTTATGTTTACTTAATTCATACTTTGTGGTAACTTTGTGGTGATTCTGAGCCCAAAAATGTAATAGTACAAGATTGCCTTCTATTCGCTAATGTTAATAAATAATTCTTATTTGATTAAAGTGGTTTTAACCATAGGATTTTCTTAATTGAAGAACATGATTATGTTGATGAGTTTGATTAAGCTTATGTTTTTACTTGATATAAGATTTAGTGAAGTACTAATTTTGTGAAGGGATGGCAACAGGTAGATTCAGCACAGGTACCTATGCCGCTCCCACAAATTTTTTTTTTCTCATTCTAGCCCCACACCATGATCGATGATGATGTAAACCACGTAGCAATTGTAGCTACAAAACCCGCACAAGATTGATACAAACCCAAGAAAGATAATAAATCACATTAATTTATTCAAGCAACCAACACAATCAATCAATATGTCAACCTCTTGATCACAATGAATATAAATCTCACCCGAGTGTTTTGAACACAACAAGAATTAAATCTCGCAAGTTCAGAATTAGTTAAATGAAGAAAAATGTTTTGAAAGTATATATGCCTTTCGAATTATATTAATCTCAAAGTTGTATGTCTAACTATTACAAAGCCTATATAGGCTAAAAATTAGAGTAATTCTAGGGTGACATTAACAAAGGACATTTTTAAGTGACATTGTGATATGTCATACATTCATTAGGTAATGATTATAATTACCTCACCACTTACTTTTTCATCATTCAATGAATGTGCGTCACATCACAATGTCACTTAAAAATGTCTTCATAGAGTTATTGAAAAATTATAAAGAACTATTCTAGTTAGAAAACTAAATAAATAACCTAATCGAATTTAAAAGGCAATAAAAGAGATTTCCCAATCCAATTAGGAATCTAACCTAGATAAGCCATTTTATAACAATGAGGGTGAAATAAAAAAAATGGAATTAATAAAAAAGTTACCAAAACTAGATTCCTAATTGAAATAAAACAAAATTTAAATATAACTAGCTAAATTCCGAATTGATAAAAGTGTGTGATCGCGTGGGGGTAACATCAATCTAGTTTTCGTTATTGCTTATTCTGTTGATCGCACAATTGCCAGACTATTGCACTGCACAGTTGTGTGGTCTTCCGTTCGCGGCCCCTTTTCATCTGCTTGAATGACATTAATCCAATCAATTTTTCGGCTAGACTCCAACACGACTGCTTCTTTAGTAGTCAAGAATGTGGTTTTGTCCATCATTTCTTGCACAAAGTTATCCATCGCCTCTTTGACCTCCTTTGCTCAAAACCTAGTTATCGGTCCTTCTTCTGCAATCAGGGGATCCATGCTTGGACTTGTGTTCGGACTCTGGATCACAACACATGACTTTCGAGATGGGTAGGTTCTAGTTTGGGAACATAGTTCAGCCCCGTGTACTGACCCATTTTATTTTGTTTTCAAGGCAAGATAGTAATTTTTTATTTTTATTTTTATTTTTTTATTTTTTTTGCTACTCTCATATGTGAAAGGAAGTCATTTAGTATGCCCCTATTTGAATTAACGAATTTATGATTTACATTTACTTCTAAATCTTCTTCCAAAGCGTTAAACAAAAATATTAATGCAAGATACATGTTAAATTGCTAATTGGAATTTTCAAGACACGTAACTACATATATTATTCTATCTTCCCACTTCTCAATTTACTTAAAACAAAATGTTGGAAAGAAAAATTATGAAAATTAACATAATATTTATTTCTCATTAAGCGTGGACATTTATAAAGTTCATCAACCTGCAAGCTCCATCCCTCTTAGGGATCAAAACAGTAGAAGTAGCACTAAATCCCCTAGGAAAAACACCACCTGTAGAGAAGTCCATGATTGCGCTAATGATGTCATCCTCAATAATATACCAACATTGCTAAAAGAACAATGATGAGAACTCGTCTGGTCTGCGACACTGTAAGAATTAATTCTAAAGACCACCTTCCATATCTCCTGATTCGAAGGAGAGTATTTTAGTGCTATATTGTCTTCCTTCATCACAATCCTAGGAATAATATCATCTCTGATGGGTATCAAAGGTTGTGACTTAGAAGACAAGAGATCCTGAAAGAACATAACAGCCAAAGTCTGAATATTAGCAGCAGTAGATAACACATCCCCTGAAGGGGTTGTAATAGACCTAATGAGTGATCTAATTCATGGCCCTAAACCATCACATGAAAGTAACCGGTATTGTGCTCCCCGTCAAACACCCATTGCGAACAGGCCTTCTGCTTCCAATAGCCCTCCTCAATAGCCAACGTACGATTTAGTACAGCCTGTGCCTGATGTAAAGAATCACATTGCACAAGTGTCGGATCCAAATCGTACTCTATATCCAACTCATCCACCCTGCACTTAGCGTCCCTGGCCTTCTAAAATATATCCCTGAATACATGACAATTCTACCAAGTAGACCCTATTTCAGCCTAAAGAATTTTCCCAAAGAGCAGCCATCTCCGTAAGATGGGTCCGAAAGTACCACTTCTGAGATACGAATGCCGAAAACCCATGATGCTAGGTCTAGACATTGAGGAATCGAAATGGCCTAGGCCCCAAGTTGGCCTCATCATCCCACTAAAGCAAAAGGGGCACATGATCAAACGAAGTCCCATACAAATGCCTATTAGTAAGTCCATGACACAATGATGCAGTTGTAGGATTAACCAGAATCCAATCCAATCTTTTCCAAACCTGACTATTGGTCCAAGTATACCTACTACTAGAATCTGGCATCCTCCAAACCACAATCAGTCATCATATCTGAGAATTATGTAGTACCTCTCTCCCTCATGTTATAACCAATGTGCTCTCCATCATGAGCTATAATGTTAAAGTCTCCACCATCTATCCACGATCCGTTCATAGTGAGGGAAATATGATGAAGACCCTCCCATAAGTCCCTCCTACCAGAAGTTGTACAACCAGCATAAACAGGAGTGAGAAATATATGCCGTGACAGTCTTGGATCCTCAACTCTAATGTGTGGATATTGGAGATGATCATCCAATGAAGTAATAAAAGTCGTAGAATTCCAGAAAGCCCAAATCTTCCCTTATGAATTCAACATCCCAGTATCAAAGCGAAGCACATGTCTGATGTAATCAAACCTCTCCTAAAGTACAAAGGGCTCCAAGATAACAAAAACATAAACCTGATGAAGTTGAACCAACCTCTTCAGGCTCCTACGAGTAGCTATGTTAGCTGCACCCCTCACATTCCAAATGATGACACTCATTGAGACTAGGAACGTGAGGAATCCGATGACCGACTCCTAGTTATCATCCAAGTAAGTGTAAATCTTGTATCAGTGGCACGCAGATTTTTCTTCTGAGTGATCGATCTAAAACCATCATCCTGAATACGCTGAGCTAGATCGACCAAATCATTAGTCAAAGATCTCCGGAAAGGACCATGCTGGTGAATATATTGTTGGTAAAAATTAACATGCATAATGATATTCTAATAACGTACCTTTTATGTGCATAAATTGGACATAATTTCGACTTACTAAAATAGAATACATGAATTAGAAAATCAAAAATGCATGAAAATGAATTTGGTTGAGGCAAGAGTTGGACCCTTTGTCCTTTGGATGATAATGCCTCTCATGGGTATTAACGATTTTCTGGCAATCCTCACGCAATATACAATGACCACGTCCCGCAATAGGAGAATGTTCACCTGATATCTCGCGATTCAAGATATCCCCGCAAGTGCACGGGTCGTGAGAAGTAATAAAGTGGACCTAAGAGTCCGGATTATCGTCCCACGAGGACTGCTATTAAATACCGAAATATGTCAGTTCCTAACTCTATTTGAACGGGCGAATTTGTTTGAGATTGTTAACTACAACTAAAGAATTAAACTAAAGAAATAAAATTGCGAAATTGCTTTTGTTTTCATATACGATTGTAAAGTAGTTGGGAATCCCGATTTCACCTAGCCAATTATATTAACTTCAATTCAAGTTTTATTTCCTAATTATGCATTCGGTCGAATTCACTAATTTAAATTGAAATTCCTCTCTCGAGTTTAAATCAATTCTACCTAAATAAGTCAACCATGTATCTCTACAGAGGGTCCGAATATTCCTTATCTAGATGCATAACACGCAAGAATTCACACACGACCGCAATAATAACACGAGTATATCTCTATCTCTTGTTCAATTACTGGATTTATTACCACGTTATAAATTATTAACTCACCTCTCGGATTATGGAAATAACTCAATAAATCATGAATTGGTGATCAAGCAATTCAAGCATTAAGAACAATAATAAATCAATACATGCAACAAAATATTAAAACAACTGAATTTGGAATTAAAATAATATGACTGGGCTACATCGTTCATCCCAACATAGAATTTAGTTACACATCATCAATAAATAACAAAAACAATATAAATTAACGCTCATTAAAGATAATATAAAGAATGAAAATCTTGCACCAAGTTTTGATTCTTCAATTATCTTCAATTCACGCGCCTTTGCAATGCTTGATTCTCCAAGAATTTGATGTGGATTCTCTATTGTGGCTCGTTCTATGGAGAGGAAAAGGTCTGATTTTTGTGCAAAGAGGTTGTATTTATAGTTGGCGAAGAGATCAAGTTGAAGAAGGAAATAAATTCATCAAATCCGCGCTCGAGTCTTTTTTGGTATCTGCAATACGTTCAGTATTTCAACCATATCTTTCTCTTCCCTTATCCGATTAATGTGATTCAAAGTTATTTGGAAATTTAACATAAAGGGCTATAATTCTTCTTGAAATAGGATGTTTCCAATTCGAACGTTTACTATCCCAAAATAAGTCTCAAAGTCCGACTAGAATTCTGTCTAGAATCTTCTAGGATTGAAATCAATTTTATGGTAATATTTTTATCATATTCCATTCCTTTTTGACTTCTACTTGCATCCAATTAACTCCTAAAAATCCTCAAAATATCTTCTTATTATCCAAATCAATCATTGAATATTTGCAAGTTGGTCCCTCATGTTTAATTTGCTCTTCAATCCTTCAACTTCCAATTGCAACAATATAATCCCCATACTTTGGAATATTCTCAATTCGCTCGTTTCAACTCTCAATTCCTTCAACTGGATCCTCCAACTTCTTGTTCCTTTACTTCGGCGCATTGCATCTTTCCGGTTGACGTCACAAACTTATCAATTGCTCATTTTAGCTCCAATTAGCATCCAATTATGCATTTTTCTCATCAATTACTTCATTCTTCATCTTTTGGGATATTTTCTGCAAAGTAAACAAATAAACACAAATTAAATAGCATATATTCTAAAACGATAATAATTTATTCTAATTTAGACGTACAAATAAGTGTATAAAACACACTTATCAAATACCCCCAAACTAGAATTATTGTTCGTCCTCGAACAATGGAAAATAAGCAACAAAAATCAAAGAAATAAGAGAACAAGTATATTTGTTGTGTCAACATGTTTACCATATGCCTCCATAGTCCAAACCAATTTAAGCTTTAAGCAAGTATCATGAACAACAATGCAAAATAATTTCTAGTTATATCCTGCCAGAGTCTCAAGTGTGTGTGTGTGAATAGCCAATGTCAAACGCATACTTATCCAAAAGATATACTCAACACTGTGTGGCTCATTATGCATAATCCAGTTCGAATCCCATGTGGTCAATCTATGAATTCTAATGAAATTCCTTTCAGCGCTCATGGATGATCACCACTTTCTGGTTTTCTCTCACATCCCTGGTTTTATCTATGTGGGTTCTAAAAATATTCTTTGCTTTTTCCACATAAGGTAGTCAGAATCAGAAATATGCATGCACAACAAATCAAAAGAAAGCAGTCCCCAATTCTACAGCCTCAACCACCACAGTTTAGTCAACAAAGCTTATACCATGCAATATTTTTTTTTTTATGGACGACTTTTTCTTTTAATTGTCCCTGTCTTTTACCATCTTTGTGCAGAAGTTTTCATACGGGCTTTCTATATGACCCCTGTAGCAGGCTTTCAGATCGAAAACTCCCAAACCAGTTGGCTTTAGGGTACCAGGTTCAAAGAACCCCTCAGACGTACTTGCCCGAGTCATAAAGGCTTAAACAGAAAAGTTAAAAATGTTATAATGTCTTATGTGTAAGTCCACTTTCCGTACTTGCTTTCTAATTGACCCTTGTAGCGAGCTTTAGGTCGATGACTCCCAAGTTAGTTGGCTTTAGGGCACCAGGTTTGAAGGACCCCTCGGACTTACTTACTCCAGTCAAAAAGGTATTTGAAGATCAGAATAAGACCTTCAGCATTTTTCTGTTTTTATGCTGGAAATGGTTTATACCCGTTGACCAAACTGTAATGACTAAAGTGCAAAACCAAGAACCACAGACTTCCAACCATCAATACACACAAATTCCAACCATTTTACCCCTAAACTTGCCTTTTAGCATGATTGGTTCTAATTTAGGGGTGGGATGTCTAATGATCTAAGTTCAGGGATTTTTTAAGTCATTCATAAGTTCAAACTGCGTAAACTTTACCCCACGTGTATTAAACAAAATCCCTTACACAAGCAATTATCCAACATTGGCTATGTGCGCAATGAATATGGAATCTAGAAAGTCATAACTAGTTCAAAATAAGTTCATGCTTTCATGTTGTTCAATTTTCAAGCCTAAGCACAAATTGATTCACACTATATCCTAGGCAATAAATATGTCAACAAACTTTTCAATTTTTTTTTTTTTGAATGAATATAAAATGAATGAAGAATGTAATGACTTTTCACCCCCAAACTTGAAAGACACATTGTCCTCAATGTTTATCAAAAAGATTTAAAAATGTAAAACAAGACAAAGGAGAGAGAACGAGAACTTCCCAGGTGCATTGGAGATGTTTTGTAGCCTTGAAGCTTCCAATGGCAATGTATTTGGATGAACTTGACCCTAATTTTGTCTTGCCAAACTTTGTTTGAAGTGTTTTGATTGATGTGTTCCTTGCAAACAAAAGATGAATGACTTTAGAGGACATGAACACCAATAAGAAACTATCCAAGTTCTAATCATGTGTATGTGTGTGCTTGGCATGATGATGAATACCTAAACTACTAAAAATTGCATAAATATCAAAACAAACCTAAACATGCAAAATAATGTAACTACGTTGTGTAATTCACTAATTCCTACAGATGCATACTAAAATGCATTGGTGCAAGTCAACCTAACAAGTACACCATAAATGCATGCATCTAATGTAAAAACATAAAATAAATAAATACTGAAAGCGTAATAAATAAAAGGGTAGAAATTGGGTTGCCTCCCAATAAGCGCTCCGTTTTAAGTCTAAAGCCCGACTTTTTACCTGATTTTTCAAGGAACTTTAAAGAGAGCTTTTGATGACCGTCTTTGTTTGTGACGGTCAAATTTGCTCCACGGTGCATTTAAGCTCAGAAATTGTACCTTGCCCATGTCATAAGTGTTAACATCTCCACTCGATTCAACTTTCAAAATGTAGACTTCAATTATTTCTTCATCACCAATGACGAAATCAATTCTTGCCCAATCATTGAATTTGGAGGATTGCATTGCAATTTCGGCACCCTTAAGTGTCTGCTTTTCTGTGATCAACTCCTCTTTCTTCATTTGTTCTTCCTCTTTGATTGAAGTCTCCTCGAGCTCGATGTCCTGATTCTGCATTGTTGACAATTGGACAAAGATTTCTTCATGGCAGCTATTTTCTTTTTGTTGATCTACTCTTTCAAGTTCTTCTTCTTTTTCTTCAATTGTTTCAACCAATTTTTCTGGCTCCTCTAATCTTTGCACCTGAATTTCTGGTAATGGCAATGGCTGACTCTCTGTCATGCTTACTGTCCACTGCTCCATCAACTTCTTAATTTCAGCTTGTTGTTTTTGCAATTCCTAATTTATCAAATCTTCATTGTCAAAATCTTCAATTTCAGCTTGAACTGCATGTATTGGTGGACACTCCTCTGGTGGTCTTTCTGTTCTGCTAACTGCTCCATCTGATCTCTCATTTCATTCAATTCAGTCCGTTGATCTTGGAGTAACTGTTGTAGCAAATCTTCGTTGGATATACATTCTTTGACCTGTTGTTTCCCAACTTGCTGATAGTGAAAATCTGTCTGCATTTCTTGAAAATTTTCTTGTTGATCTTCTAGCAACTGTAATAATAAATCTCTATTGCGATCACTTTGCTGTTGTTGTTGCTATTGGAAAAATTGCAGGCTATGGATACTCTGATTATTTGACCCTGAGAAATTTGGCTGCTCGTTCCAGTAAGGATTATAAGCTTGAAAATATGAACTCCTCTGTTGCATGTGACTATTTCTCCAATAATTATCTTGATCAATCTCTGGCTGAGCCTGATGTGCGAAAGGACAATCTTGGATGGCATGATTTTCACAGCAGAAGTCACAAATCTGATAAGTTTGAACTGCAACTTGATCATGGAGCCATTGATAAAGGTTCGCTGCCATCTAGTTGTGTTGCCTCCAACTATCTCAATATTCATTCAATACCTGAGAAGGAGACAATTCAAAACTTTTAAAAAACTCAAAAAATAATAATAATAAAAAATTAAAAAAATACAAATACAAATTCAAACTAAAGCAAGAACTATTGGTATCGATATTAATATAAAAATAGTCCCCGGCAACGGCGCCAAAAACTTGTTCACCTGATATCTCGCGATGCAAGATATCCCCGCAAGTGCACGGGTCGTGAGAAGTAATAAAGTGGACCTAAGGGTCCGGATTATCGTCCCACGAGGACTGCTATTAAGTACCGAAATATGTCAGTTCCTAACTCTATTTGAACGGGCGAATTTGTTTGAGATTGTTAACTACAACTAAAGAATTAAACTAAAGAAATAAAATTGCGAAATTGCTTTTGTTTTTATATACGATTGTAAAGTAGTTGGGAATCCTGATTTCACCTAGCCAATTATATTAACTTCAATTCAAGTTTTATTTCCTAATTATGCATTCGGTCGAATTCACTAATTTAAATTGAAATTCCTCTCTCGAGTTTAAATCAATTCTACCTAAATAAGTCAACCATGTATCTCTACAGAGGGTCCGAATATTCCTTATCTAGATGCATAACACGCAGGAATTCACACACGACCGCAATAATAACACGAGTATATCTCTATCTCTTGTTCAATTACTGGATTTATTACCACGTTCTAAATTATTAACTCACCTCTCGGATTATGGAAATAACTCAATAAATCATGAATTGGTGATCAAGCAATTCAAGCATTAAGAACAATAATAAATCAATACATGCAACAAAACATTAAAACAACTGAATTTGGAATTAAAATAATATGACTAGGCTACATCGTTCATCCCAACATAGAATTTAGTTACACATCATCAATAAATAACAAAAACAATATAAATTAACGCTCATTAAAGATAATATAAAGAATGAAAATCTTGCACCAAGTTTTGATTCTTCAATTATCTTCAATTCACGCGCCTTTGCAATGCTTGATTCTCCAAGAATTTGATGTGGACTCTCTATTGTGGCTCGTTCTATGGAGAGGCAAAGGTCTGATTTTTGTGCAAAGAGGTTGTATTTATAGTTGGTGAAGAGATCAAGTTGAAGAAGGAAAGAAATTCATCAAATCCGCGCTCGAGTCTTTTTTGGTATCTGCACAGCCTTCAGTATTTCAACCATATCATTCTCTTCCCTTTCCGATTAATGTGATTCAAAGTTATTTGGAAAGGTAACGTAAAGGGCTATAATTCTTCTTGAAATAGGATTTTTCCAATTCGAACGTTTACTATCCCAAAATAAGTCTCAAAGTCCGACTAGAATTCTGTCCAGAATCTTCTAGGATTGGAATCAATTTTATGGTAATTTTTTTATCATATTCCATTCCTTTTTGACTTCTACTTGCATCCAATTAACTCCTAAAAATCCTCAAAATATCTTCTTATTAACCAAATTAATCATTGAATATTTGCAAGTTGGTCCCTCATGTTTAATTTGCTCTTCAGTTCTTCAACTTCCAATTGCAACAATATAGTCCCCATACTTTGGAATCTTCTCAATTCGCTCGTTTCAACTCTCAATTCCTTCAACTGGATCCTCCAACTTCTTGTTCCTTTACTTCGGCGCATTGCATCTTTCCGGATGACGTCACAAACATATCAATTGCTCATTTTAGCTCCAATTAGCATCCAATTATGCATTTTTCTCATCAATTACTTCATTCTTCATCTTTTGGGATATTTTCTGTAAAGTAAACAAATAAACACAAATTAAATAGCATATATTCTAAAACGATAATAATTTATTCTAATTTAGACGTACAAATAAGTGTATAAAACACACTTATCAGAGAACTCCAAATTACAAAAACCAACGAACCTTACTTATGCCTTGAACTCTCTTCATATGAAATTCGACTCCAAATAAATGTAAATTTTTTTTAAAAGTGAATATGCATTAACGTAATAATGCAATAATGGAAAATAAATGAATGAATAAATGATTGAATTGATGAAAATTAAAATCCAAGTATATGTGGTCTATTTATAGATGTTGAAAAGTTGTGTCTAAAAAAATAATCCTTTCAAAAGACACATCTTTTGAAATTTGTCACTAAAATAAAGAGACACGACTATTAAATAATAGAAAATTCAAGAGTCACAATATTTCATATGAAAAGACACTTCTTTTAATTAATTCTATAATATTTTATAATATTCTAAATAATTTTCCAACATTGTACATTTTTAAGTTGCTTAATTTTCCATTCACTAACTATAGTGGTTCCACTTAATAATCACATAAACTCGTTAAAACCAATTTTTCAAAACTAAGTTCCAACATATATTGCTAGTGTAGGATAGAAGTCTCCTCAAGATTGTTCAATCCAAAAACACACCAAAATCTAAATCATTTACCAATAAGCCTTTAGAGTTCTAAAGTTTGAGAGAGATTGCTAGAGACAGTTGAAGAAGTACGAGATTCGTCCATTGTGATCCATGCTAAGGAAAAATTCGAAGCCCTAAGAGGTGAACATATATAAAAATTTAGTTCTGTACACCTATTTTTTGTGAAGTTACAAATTAGGGGAAAAATGACCTTGTTTGAATTTTATAAACTAGTGTAGTATCATGTGGAGCAGGTTCAAGCAATTCTGACATCCGGAAGACGAAAGGAAATAGAGCATCAAGAATTTACAGACTGATGAAATATAGAAGGGCTGACAAATTGAGCATGTTGATTCAATAGAACAAAAATTACAATTACAGTATATATATGTAAATCCAGAAGATGTAAAATATAGTTATGTTAAGAATTTCCTTCAATTATTGCTTCTTGCTTCTGACAAAATCAACGTGTAACATGCCTCCGACAAATTCACATGTCCTCTTCTGTCAAAAAGTTCACAGCACAGAGACTTTTCCAGCCTCCTCTGTACCAAACGCGATCATCCTTCCATCTTATTAACTTCACCTGAAATTGTCTGTTTTGTGGATCAACGAGGAACATCTTTTCAGGTAAATTGTCCAGCTTGAAGTCCTTGATTGTCTCCTTGGGGATATACTGCACAAAGTATCCATTGTTAGCTCGAAACAACACAATTATCCATAATTTATAAGTTGAAGTCATTTAGGTAGATGAATACAAGCCTTACCAAATCATTCCGCCGTGATTTCCTCATTTTAGTGACAAAGTAAGGATTTCTTGGCCGAATAGCCGAGCCTGAATTGAAAATGTCATTACCATAAGGATCAAGAAGACGTTGACCTGGTTGACCATAACCAATCAATACCATCAGCATGAAATTACACAAACTGAACATTATACATTAATTGGGAAATTGGTAATAAATATTTTAAAACTTACTATCGCCACTTGATCCGCTTGTGCTTCACCATCTTCTCGAAACTCATCATCTTCATTGTTTTTAAGGTATTCCTCGTCAATATTCTCATCTTCAGCACCATCATGAATATCCTCCTCACTGTCATTCTCTAACTCCATGTGATATAGGTCTTCATTTCTTTCAACATTATCATCTTTGCTAGCTCCATCTTAATCAGTGGGTATAATTGGTATATTTAACAAAATAATCAATTTCGTTGGGAAAATTGGGAATAAATAAATGCACAACTTACCATCAACAACTTTTTTCACTTGTGCTTCACCATCTTCTTCATTCTTATCCTCAAAGGTCATATTTAAATGTCCAATGCCTTCCTTATCGCAAACTGACAACCCCAATAGTTTTACATCAAATAAACTGTCCCCATCGTATCAGAACACAAGGACATCCCGTGATTCCAAAGAGTTATCTTGAACAAATTTTGCGTAGCAATCCCGAAGGAATGCCTTCTCAGGTAGCGCTCCTTGTAATTGTAAACTAAAGGCAGTTGGGAGTTCCTACAAACAATAAATTAAGTGTAATTAGATTATGATAGAAAAACTCTTTAAACATTGAAGAGCCATTTATGTCTAATGCACATTTTCCTTACTGTCATGAAGTTATTGTTTAGAGCATCTACATTGGAAATGTTAAATTTAGCTAGCCGCATATGTGAAAAATAGATGTTAAAAGACATGTTTAAGAAGAACGAAGGAAAAAAAATGAATAAATAAGGGATTAAGTATGTGAGTGATGAGGGTGAGGTGTCTATACGCTATTGGAGAATTTTAACATAAAAGTGCCATGTCACATGTTATAATACTAGTTAAATTTAACAAGAAGGTTAACTTGGTTGATAAAAATATTCCTTTAGCAAACAAGTTAACGTATCCAATGTAGATATAAAATTAATTATTATTTAACATCTCACACTAGCAAACACTTTAACACATCCAATGTGGATGCTCTTAGATCTGTACGAATTCATACTCTTAAAATTGGTGCACATTTCTAAATTCTTCTCTCTCTAGATCGATTTCACTAGAGATTCTTAGGAAACAAGTAAACAATAGATAATTATAGAATTCTCTAGACTACTTAGTGAAATAATAATAAAAATAAAATAATAAAAAATCAGAATAATCAAGAAACTTTTGGAGGTTATAAATATGTAAGAATTGATAGTGATGTGAATGTAGAAAGTAAGTCTTGTGCAAAACCCTTCCACTACTTTGTAAAACTTCTTTCCAATAAAATAAATTTCCTCCTTCAACTAACTTCCATTAAATTTTCCATAATACTTCTATTCCTAAAAATTGTCCAGCATAAAACTCACTAATTCATTTACTCAAAAGCCAAATTATCTCTCCTATCTAAAACTAAAACCATCACATACTCTAAAAGAATAAAATTGGGGAAAAAAAATTGTGGTATCATAGTGGGCTTTTAAAAACTCGATATGAAAGCAAGTCTATATTGTGGTATCATTTAATTGAGATTACTAGCTCGCTTTGATC
The DNA here is from genome assembly GCA_963555705.1 of Ligustrum vulgare. Taxonomy (NCBI): domain Eukaryota; kingdom Viridiplantae; phylum Streptophyta; class Magnoliopsida; order Lamiales; family Oleaceae; genus Ligustrum; species Ligustrum vulgare. The sequence continues at coordinate 12,309,329 of OY743186.1, read as the reverse complement.
CTGTAGATATTGATGTTGTCATCAAGGCATATAAAGTATTTTGCCTAAATTTTTTACAAAAGTCTTTGTTGTCTTTAGTTATTTACTTTCCAAGAACTTATATTATTTTTCTCATACAACAAAATAAACTCACCACCGAAATTTTTATTATACTCTATGACAACCACATATGCAAGGAAATGATAAGCATATGAATTGTTGTGGTAAACATGAGATAAAACCATACAAAAGAGAATTTTAATTAAGAACGGAGACCAGGGTCTCTAAAAAATATATTCAAGAAAAAAAGCACATATAAATATAAATGAATACCAATCTATGTGTGCTGGTTGTAGGATTGTAGCACTTGAAGAAGTTCCATGTCTTAACCATCTTGATCTCGTTATCTGTTTACAGCATGTAAAAAATTCATGTGGCAACTCAGTATACGAAAAATAGAGAATATTCACTACAAGAATATGGAGCAACTGGGGCGACTATTTAGGGGCGACAATCACGTCGTCCCTATAGATTCAAAACTTATAGGGGCGACTCGACAAAGTCGTCCCTATAGGATACCAGACCTATAGGGGCGACTATATCGCCCCTATAGGTATAACAATCGCCCCTATAGGTTTAGCAATCTATAGGAGCGACACATGTCGCCCCTATAGGTCCTAAAAATTAGAAAATTTTCAGCCTTTTAGGCGGTAAAAATTAGCGCGCTTAACCCAGATGAAAATTTTATCTATAGGAGCGACACATGTCGCCCCTATAGGTCCTAAAATTAGAAATTTTCAGCCTTTTAGGCGGTAAAAATTAGCGCGTTTAACCCAGATAAAAATTTTATCTATAGGAGCGACACATGTCGCCCCTATAGGTCCTAAAAATTCGAAAATTTTCAGCCTTTTAGGCGGTAAAAATTAGCGCGCTTAAGCCAGATGAAAATTTTATCTATAGGGGCGACAAATGTCGCCCCTGTTGAGTAAAAAAGTCGCCCCTATAGGGTGATTTCTATAAAATCCCTGCTTCCCCATTTTTCTGCGCGGCTGCACCCTTCTTCTCCATTAGTCTGCGACTGCGCCCTAATCTAAAACCCAGGTTAGGAAATAAATACTAGAGTTATATTTTGCTTGGTTTTATCTATGGTTTTTATTTGCAGGATTCCAGCAAATCTCATACTTCAGCTTGACATAAAAGAGGATGCAACTACAAAAAAATCTGGTTGCTTGAAGAAATTTTTTGTATAGCTTATCTTTTCTTTGGTTCATTAGCTAACAAATAAATGTTTGTTTCTTTTTAAGGGTGGTGTTTGATGTTCAAATAATTGCAGATCTGAAGGGTATAAAATGATAGTGAGTACACTGCCTGATATTCTTGAAGAAATGCTATGAAGCACTTAATGGATTCAGGGATTTTCGAAAGGTTTGCTATGCATTTAATTCATGGATATTGGAACTTTTGAAGTGAAGTTAAACCTTTTGATGATTTTGAGATTGTATTTTGGTTTGCAAGACTTTGAAGTTGATAAACAATTTTTTTTTTTTTGGCTTTGTTTGGTGATGGACGATGGGCAGGAAGTTTAAGCCCCAGCTGGGTTGCACTGCAACGTTAAAAAAAAAAAAAAAAATTTTTTAATGAAAAATTATATCTATAGGGGCGACATAGTCGCCCCTGTAGGTAATTCTTAATAAATAAATGATTATATCTACAGGGGCGACATAGTCGTCCCTATAGGTTCATACACTTTCAGGGGCGATAGTTGTCGTTCCTAAATGTCTATTGCAACGAGCCTATAGCAGCGACATATTAGGGGCGACCTAGTCGTCCCTAAAGATCTTTAGAGGCGACTTTTAAATCTATAGGGGCGACAAAAGTCGCCCCTATTACTCTCGATTCTTGTAGTGATTTATGTGTGTGTGTGTGAGAGAGAGAGAGAGAGAGAGAGAGAGAGAGAACTCTATAAAAGTTAAATGAAAAATTGTAAATTCATAAAATAAAAATATATTAAATACGCCTAGAGAGAGAGAACTCTATAAAAGTTAAATGAAAAATTGTAAATTCATAAAATAAAAATATATTAAATACGCCTAGATCCCTTTAGCTTTTTCAGAGTTGAACTTTACCAACCAATACCATCAGTATTAAATTATTAAAATTGAAAGTTATACATCAAATCAATTGGAAAAATTTGCAATAAATATTTATACAGATCATACCATTGCCCAATTTCTCTGCTTCACCATATTCTTGAATCTCATCAGCGTTGTTTTCAGCGTCATCCTCTTCACCATCTAAATCTTCAGCATCCTCATATTCGACTTCCTCAGCCTCCATGTAAATTTGGTCATCTTCATCACTGCAATGAGCATCCTTCTTGCTGTCATCCTCAAACTCCATGTAACATAGGCCTTCTTCTCTTTCAACGCCATCGTCTTCGCTAGCTCCATCTTAATCAGTTGGTACCATTGGTATTAAATTTGTCAAGATAATGAATTACCTGATAAAATTAAATGGAAAAAAAGGGAAGAAATAAATGCACAGCATACCATCAGCCACTTGTTTCGCTGGCGTTTCACCATCTTGTTCATTCTTATCCTCAACACTGACTTTTTGTCCAATACCCTCCTTATCACAATGTGACAACCCCAATAGTTTTACATCAAATAAATTGTCCCCATTGTATTGGAACACAAGGACATCCCATGATTCCAATGAATTAACTTGAACAAATTTTTCCCAGCCATCATAAAATAAACTGTTATTATCAATTTTGGCAATTTTCAAAGGCCACAGATTTGTGTAGCAATCTCGAAGGAATGCTATATTTGGTAGAGCTCCTTGGAATTGTAAACTAAAAGCTGTTGGAAGTTCCTACAAACAATAAGTTGAACGCAATTAGATAACAACAAAAGTCTTTAGACGTTAACAAGCCGGTACAAGAGTATTAACACTTTTTGAATGTCAAGAAGCTATTGTTTAGATCTTTAAGCATCTATATTCTAAAAGATTGGAATGGGAAAAAAATTCTCTTGCATCAAAGTGGGCTTTTAGAAACTCAGTATGTGAGCAAGTCTATGTATTTCTATGCTTACTTTATGAAATTTTTTGCAGTATCATGTAATTCAAATCACAAATTGCTTGTCAAATTTTAATATTATCGTCTGGGCATATAAAGTATTTTTACATAAGGCATAAAATAAATTCGTCACCGAAATTTATGCAAGCAAATGGTAAGTATATTAAATCCTTGTGGTCAACAATAGATAAAAATACTTGTGGTAAAAAGGGGATGAAACCATACAAAATGAAATTTTAGTTAAGAACAAAAACAGGGATTCCAAAAACAAAAACATAGTTTTTTTTATTATTTTCTTTTTAAAAAGGAAGCACAGATAAACTATATGATTACCAATCTTCGTGCGCTAGTTGTAGGATTGTAGCACTTGAAGAAGCTCACTATTTTAACCATCTTGATATCTGTTTATAGCACCCAAAAAATGTGACTGGCAACACAATATACAAAAAACAAAGATCCAAGAGACCAAACTTATAAAAAATACATATATATGTGAAAAGCGAACAATAAAATAGTAAATGCAACAAAATATAATAGATGCGCCTAATTTCCTTTAGCCTTTTTTAGAGTTCATCTGAGTGTTTGGTAAAGAAAAATTCTTAAGTTAGTCAAACGTACATTTTACCAATTTGGGTAGCAGTTTGAGAAGATTGGACCACTTTCTAGATTTGATTCTAGAACGGTCAAGAGCGAATGCTAGAATTTTGAATGTCTTTGATCACGAAGAGTAACCAAGACTGGAATGTCAAGTCCCAGTTTGAACAAGGGCTTGAAGGCAATTTGAACAAGACCAATATGTAAGAACTGAAATTTCTTACGATGTTCTTGTATGGAGTTTTTTGAAAGAAGAGCAAGCTCAGTATTTTGACCCAAAACATGCATGGTTTGTTCATGTGTTTTGGTGATGTAATTTTGAGAAAAGTCGAACCGACCAATTTCATAGATAGATCCTTTGTCTACCTTAGGAATTGTCGAGTTATGCAACAATTGTTCAATTTGAGAAATTTGAAGTTCATTTGTATTTTGAAAAGTTTCAAAATCATTTTGAAGTGGTTCTTCAGTATTATGAAAATTGTTTGACAAATTATTAGCTCTATTTCTAGAACTACCAGATCCTTTGAACCAACTGGAAAAAGAAGACATTGTCGGAACAAGGTAAGCTTGAAAGGTATTACTACCTGAGATATGTTTGAGAAACAAGATTGAGACTAGGTCGGACTTTTACCTACTCCCCCACGTGGTCTTACACGGGTCTTACACGATTTAACTTCCCTGCCTCCGGGTTTCGAACCATCCACTTACAGCTCTCAATCTGTAAAACAAACACACAACAGATAAAAACACTCTCCAAGGATAACTTGAACCTAAATGGCTGTGATACCAAATAGAACACAGGTTAGATAGATCAAGGACAGTGCGGATAATATGAAAGAACAATAATCAAAATGCTGAAAAAGATTCAACTGAAATGAAACAATTGAAAATAACTTGAACAACAAATTGAAAATTTGAAATTATATTGAAATTATAACGCTGAACGTTACAATATATTTTGAAAAGAGAAAGATCGGATAACGTATTCTTAAAAAGAATTATTATCGCTCCGCTCAAGGTTCACTATCTCTCTGAATATTGAAGGAGATATTAATTGTTATAACTCCAATTAATTCTTGGACTTACAGACTTAATTAACTCTACCTGACAATTGAAATGAACCCTTACATTTATAGAAGACTAGAAATGAAAAAGGTGCAACAGAATTTTGAATAATTGTACTACAGCTGGAAAGTCTTGATTGAACAGTGATTGAACATTGCTCTGTCGACTACTTTCCAAAAAGTAGGAATCTTGAACAGTGATTGAAGCTTGAAACTCATTGATTGAACAGTGACTTGTCTGAAGCTTTTCCAAAAAGCTAGCCAACCACTCCACCAACTCCACCGAAAGTTTGAAAATAATTCATCTTTTGAAAAGGAAAAAGAAACTTTCCTGAAAAGTGAATTATTGATCTTTTGAAAGGAGAATTTCTCCAATTTGAACTTTTGGCAAGTTCATAGCCATCAACGAATTTGGGAATTCTTTACCAGTTACCGTTTGAACTGGAATAGCTACTGACTTCTAAGGCACAGTAGTACCAAATTTGAAAACATTAAAATTTTGCAAATTCACCAAATGCATGATGACATATTGCAAAATGAAAAATGAATTTGTTAATGTTTTCATTGAAATCATTAACAGTTTCATCGTATTTTTGACAAAAATCAATTTTGCAAAATGGAGAACCCCAGTATCTTTGAGAAATGATACAGCTTTCATACCATTTTGAAGCTTGATATTGGAAGGTGAAAAGACGATGTAATACATGACAAGTATTACAATTGAAATGAAGGGAAGAATCTTGAGAAAAGAGAATTGCTTCATTATTGACTTTTGAGAGACAATAAGAAGAATTTTGAGAAGATTTTGGGATCTCCAAATCTGAATCTTGAGGGTAATCGTAAAGACACGAAAACCTGTTTGAGAGTGAAATTTGAAAAGAATTTTGATCTTTTGTGAAAACAGAATTTTTGTCTTTGATGAAGAATCTTGATGAAGAAGCCATTGTCGAAGATCAATTTTTCTTCTTCTTTTTGTTTGAAAGATTTTCTTTTGAAATGACCTTTCTTTCACTCGGAATTTCACTCTTTTTGGTGAGGAACTCTCTAGTGAGAAAATATGCCAGAATGTTATCCTTTCCTTGAATAAATTGAATTTTGAAATCAAAACACGACAAAATAGGTTGCCATCTTGCAAAAATATGTTTTGAAACAAGATTTTTGACGTCCTTTTGCAAAACTTCTTTAGATGCTTTGCAATCGGTTTTCAAAATAAAAGATTTATTGATTAAATCAACTTGAAATTTTGAAACACAAAGGACAATTGAAAGGATTTCTTTTTTGATAGTAGAATAGTTAATTTGAGGACCAGTCCAAACACCAGAATAGTATCTGACCAGCTGTTCTTGATTTGACCCTTTAGGAATCTGTTTGAGGACTCCACCATACCCTATGTCTGACGCATCGGTCTCAACGATAAGATTTGCACATGGATCAATAATAGAAAGGCACGAGATACTCTTAATGGCACTTTTGACTTTTTGGACGGCAAAGGTACACTCAGGGTCCCATGGTTTTGGATTATTTTGAAGTCTTTTGAAGAGTGGGGAACAAAGAATCCTGATATCTTTGACAAAATCAGAAACGTAATTCACACACCCAAGGAATCTTTGAAGAGAAGTTTTATCAAGGATTTGATCTGGAAATTTGTCAGTAAAATCCAAACTTCTTTGAATTGGTGTAATAGTTCCTTTAGAAATTGTATGTCCAAGAAAACGAATATTTTCTTGACATAAAACAATTTTCTTTAAAGAAACTGCTAAACCATTAATTTTGACAACTTTGAAAAAAGTATGCAAATGTTTGAAATGTTGTTCTAAACTCTCAGAATAGAGAAGAACATCATCAATGTAAACAATGATAAAATTTTGAAAAGGATTAAAAATGTAATTCATAATTTTTTGAAATTCCGAAGGAGCATTTTTAAGTCCAAAAGGCATAACATTCCATTTGTATTGTCCAAATGGAACATTGAATGCAGTTTTATAGCGATCTTCTTCTTTAATTTGAATCTGCCAAAATCCTGACTTCATATCAAATTTTGAAAAGACAACTGCTTTGAGGAGACGATTGAGAAAGTCTTTCTTTTGAGGCATTGGATATCTTATCCATTGCAATGCAGAATTAAGAGGCTTGTAATTGATTACAAGTCTAGGAGCACCCCGCTCAATTTCTGCTTGATTGAGAACATAGAACGCAGAACAACTCCAAGGAGACTTACTAGGACGAATGACTCTTTTAGCAAGTAGATCCTTGGTTTCCTTAGTGCAAAACTCAAGGAGTTCTTTGTTCATTTGAATAGGACGGGATTTCATAGGAATATTTGATTCATGAAAATCAGAAGAATAGGGGAGAGAAACAATATGTTTCTTTCTATTCCAAAAAGCATTTGGAATAGTAGAACATACTTCAGTTTCGAATTTTTTGAGAAATAAAGAAATTTTTTCTTTATTCGATGAATTTTGAAGCTGATCTGAAACTCGCTGAAATTTGATTTCTTCTTTGAGAAAAGAAATGTGTTGTTTTTTGAAATTGATGTTGTTGATAATTTGAGAAATTGATGCTTGCTTGAGAGCATTAACGTCCTTGAAAGAAGGAGGATTGGTAAATTTGAAGAATAAATTTTGACCGAAAACATTGGTCTGAAGACCATTTTCGTTAGCTTGAAAAGGGTAAATTTGAACAATGAAAGGAGTACCAAGAATGACTTCTTGATCCAAATCTTTCACCAAGTAGAAAACATTTTTGAAACAAATGTTTGAGTTGCAAACATGAGCTTTTGAAAGTTTATATTGAATGTTGAGTTTTTTACCACTAGCACCGTAAAGACGCTCATTAGTTTTCTCAAAGTATTTTGTAGGTATTAATCCTTCTCTGATGCAGTTTTGATCTGCTCCAGAATCAATTAAAACCCTAGTTGTAATTTGAAAGGTTTTATCGACGACAATTGTCATCTGACAATACCACTTTTGAAGTTGAATTCGGTTAATAACATTAATCCTTTCTTCATCAGTTTGAAGAGGACTAAAATCATAAAGTCGATCAGAACTCGATTTTTCAGAAGAAGAAGAAGAAGAAGAAGAATAAGAATTATTTTGAATATTTGAAGAATTCTTGAGAATGGTAACATCAAGTTTAATTTCTTTAACCTGACGTTTCAGAAAGGAAATTTGAGACTTCATTTCCTTCACTTCTGATTTCAAATCAGAACTTGAAGATTTAGAAGTAGATTCTTGATCAAATCTTTTTAGCATTTCTTTCATACTAAACGATTCATGGATTTTTGAAGAAGAAGGAAGGAGCGAAGAGAACTTCTTCTTTAATTGAGGGTTGTCAATCCTCTCAATTACTTCTTGAATAAGTTCTTCTTCTTTTGTAAGAACATTTATGGTTTTGCAACCACAAATCTCTTTACCTTCGCAAGGATGAGAAGAGGAGGAAGAATTAGATTCATTATCAGAATATTCTTGATGCTGATAAATTCTTTCTAATTCAGAATCATCACTGGATGATGAATTGAGTAGATTGAGAAGATCAAGTTTAACATCTTCATCAATTTGAAGATTATTAATCTTATTCTTCATGGGACATTTGTTTGAGAAATGACCAGTTTGGTTACACTTGAAACAAGTGACTTTGGCTGGATCAAAAGTTTTTTGAAAATGTTTTGGTTTTGAAAGAAATTTTGAAAAGAATTCTTTTGAAAAGATTTTTGAAATTGAGGATGAGATTTTGAAGGAAATCTTTTGAAATTTTGAAAATTTCGTTTCCTCAGAAATGAAGGAAACTTCTTCTTGTTTTTTGAAGAGGGAGGAAGAATTTTTTCAAAACCGTATTGTTCACAGAATGAACCTAACTCATGCTTAGACCCAAAACTTTCAGATTTGAGTTTGGCTTTGAGTTTGATATCATTACAGAGAGCAAGCCCTTCCTTATTGACGTAACTAACAAGTTCGCCATAAGTCAAGTCGCCATAGGGAATTGAATTGTTAAATTGAAGTTTGATTGAATTGCGAACTTTTTCTGCAAAAAGTTTAGGAAGTCCAGATAAAAATCTTTCTTTCCAGAACTCTTGATTGCAGTCGTCGCGAAGCATGACTCTGGTAAGGAAGATATCCTTATACCATCTGAAGTCGTGCAATTTTGGACAAGATAAATTCATCAGAATTTCTGACGATCTATCCTGGAGGAATTCAGGGGATCCAATAAAATATTTGATAATGGTAAAGACAAGGGTCGTCAATGTATCAGAAACAATCTGACCATTTTCGTTTTTTGTGGCATTAATAACCTCTAAACAACTTGCATTGTTAAGGTAGTTAGACCACCATCCCTTTAATTGTCCAGTGAAGAAGCATTTTCAGCAAGAGCAGCAATATTTTCTGCTAAAATTAACATTTTTTCAGGGCTGGTGTATTTTGCAAGGAGTGCTAATAATCTACCCTTTTCTGCAAGAAAATCAGCATGTTTATCTTGAAGCTTTTTTGACGGAAGTCCTTCATTTGATTTTTGATTAATCCATGATTGAACTGCCTTTGGACAACAATTTGTTTCATGAAATTTTGCCCACCATTTAATTTTGAATCTCCTAACAATCCTTTGAGGACTGAAAGAATCAGCTGTATTTTGAAGAATGAAAAAGTCCCAACAAAGAATCCATGAGACTTTGAAATTGAAGGAAAATTGAAGGAGAAGATTCTCCTGAGGCTTAAGTAAATCTTTTGCCTCATTCTTGAAAGATTCCTACTTTTTGGAAAGTAGTCGATAGAGCACTGTTCAGTCACTGTTCAATCAAGACTTTCCAGCTGTAGTTCAATTATTCAAAATTCTGTTGCACCTTTTTCATTTCTAGTCTTCTATAAATGTAAGGGTTCATTTCAATTGTCAGGCGAGTTAATTGAGTTTGTAAGTCCAAGAATTAATTGGAGTTATAACAATTAATATCTCCTTCAATATTCAAAGAGATAGTGAGCCTTGAGCGGAGCGATAATGAGAGAAGAATCATCTTTTAAAAGGAAAGTCACTGAGACCTACTCAGGCGACGAAATCGTTGAATGGAATATTGATGGAATGACGGAATTCCAAATTATTCAAACTATCAATAAAATGTATGTTTGCTTCAATGCTTATAGATGTCAAAGGATTGATGAGGTGAATGCTTGTAATAATCTTATTATTGGCTTCACTGGACAATTAAAGGGATGGTGGTCTAACTACCTTAACGATGCAAGTCGTTTAGAGGTTATTAATGCCACAAATATATATGTATGTATGTATATACACACACATACATACACAGACACACACACATATACTTTAAAACCGGCGAAGGAGGCAGTGGAGAGAGGGAGAGAGGCGACGGCGAGCGGTGGCAAGGGTTCGGGATAGAGGTGGTAGCGAGCGGTGGCAACGGTTTGGGAGGCGGCAGGGGTTTTGAGCTAGAGTGAGTACCCATGGCCCGATTCTTGAGCAAGAGAGAGCGTAATGAGAGAAAAGAGTGACTGACGATGCAAATTAGAGGAAAATAGGTTAGGGTATATGCGTCGGTTCCTATTTGGGAACCGACGCAAATTGTTAATTTTAGTATATGCGTCGGTTCTTGAATAAGAACTGAGGCATATACCTTCATTTTGTGTGTCAGTTTTATACTTACAACCAACGCATAATGATAAATGCATCAACCAGGGTCGGTTTTTTATATGAAACCGACGCATAATGTTTTACCATATTTTAAAATTGCCACCGCCATTTTTATGCACGTTGATTTTGGTAAAAAGAGATGTAAATTGCTTATTTTTTTGGACGAATTTGTACTAGTGTGATCATACATCAATAGTCAATGAATATGAAAGAAATATTAAAAAAAAATACCAGTCTCACACTCAGGTTCGATGTGATGTCTACCAAGGTGTGGATCCTCACCTAAACCGTCACCTCCATGATACATGACGTCGGCCATAAGTATTGTTTTTGCTTTTGAATAATTCTTTATCCAAATTAGCATGGAATCAATTGACATAATGAAGTTTAACAAGTCTTTGCAAATCATTACTTGGAGCAAGGTAACACATCTAATGAATAAGTTCAAATTATATTGCACCAGAAATGGATATTCACATACAGAACTTGAAGTAATATCCAAAACGTCAATAGGATTGTGTAAACTAATAGAAAAATTCCAAAAACTAATTTAACTAATAAAGTTTAAACCACTAGGCAAAAATCCAAAGTTAATTTTACCGATTATACACATTTCATAAACATTAGCCAAGCAAGGAGGGCAGGTTACCCTTGTTCTTTCCCACTTCTCCTACTTGTCTCTTATTTACAAAGACAAATCTACTTTTTAATATTTTTCATTGGGCTTTTATGTCCCAGAATTAATGGAGTGAAATGAAAGTTAGGTCTTCATCAATTATTCACTCAAATAACTTCACTTATATGAGATCAAATAATTACAAAGATGGGCATAATAGAATAGCTGGACATAAACATTAAATAGCATAAAACATGTACAAATGACTCCTAAAATAAATATTAGGCAAATGAGCAATATTTTCTCTAAGATTATGCCACCCATTTTATGAACTATTATGAATAGTTGTCTCCAAATGGCATTTTTGTATTCTGGTTCATTTTTGAACAACACTGTGCACTGCTTAAACTAACTGCACCACTCCACCACATGCACAAATTAGATGACAATAGACCGAATCCCAAAGTAAATTATTACCAGAACTTGCATTATACCCAACCATTCTGAACGCTCTACATTGTTTGCTTCAATCTCAAAAGGATTATCCAAAATGTTCCAGAACTTCTCCTCCACCTCCATTGAAGAATTCTCTAGATAAATGTAGATAGTAATTCCACATCCTTCTATATATATGTGTGTGCGCGCGCGCGCGCTTTGTAAAGGTACGAGAGAAGTGACATAGGTTGTGCAGAGAGTAAGATAGTAAATGGTCTAATCATTTTGGTAGAAGTGCTATCATATAATAATTGAAAGGAGTGTGCTCATATTTGTAAAAATATTTTGATCAACAAAATATTTTCCTTTGAGTATTAAATTTAATAATTTGGTATCAAAGCTAGTCAATTGTGGGCTAGGAGTTTCAGAGTGAGGCGATTGAGGACATATTTTTTGGGCTTCTGGGATTCGTGCACAAAGTTAGTTTGTGAAGCTTCGATAAAGCTTGCTTGATAACGAGGAGTTATTCAAGTCATGATGAGCGACCTACAAGTGGTAGGAGAAGTGATAAAGCTCAACAATTATACCACGTGACAAACTTGCATGGAATCATATCTCAAGGACAAGACTTGTGGGAAGTAGTTGGCGAAAGTGACATGATACTACTAGAGGAAGTCGGAGCTCTAAAGGAGTGGATAATCAAAGTGGGTAAGCCTATGTTTGTTATAATGACAACAATTGAGACAAGACCATGTTGTAGGAAGCATGGGACACTTTAGTCGCACTATTATCAGAAAAAAATGATCCCAGGTTGTAGCTTCTAGAAAATGATAATCTCTCTATTTCACAAGTAGAAGTGACAATAAATCAATACTTTAATAAGGTAAAGTCTCCCTATTGTGAAATATCTGAATTAGATTCTTCAAGCAAAATTTTGGAATCTAGAATGAGAAGAATAATTATACATGGATTAAAACCTGAGTTTGGAAGCTTTATTGTTGTTATTCAAGGTTGGCCCGAAAAACCATCACTGGTAAACCTTGAAAATTTCCCGTACCACCAAGAAGCGTTGACCATGCAAATGTTAGGAGTCTCAATATGGAAAGAAGATGAGAAGCATTATTCCGCTACAAAAGAAGAGGCCAATTTCATAAACAAAATAATAGAGAAATAAAAGAAGAAAAATTTAAAGGATGAGTTGGAGGAAGTTACTAGACAAGGAGAGCTCAACAAAATGTAGACATGAGAGGCCAACTATCTAAGAGATATTAACGAACTAATGAATCGTGCTTTGTATGTGAAAAAAAAGGTTATTATGCTAGAAATTATTGGTTTAAAAAGGACACAGCAGAAAGGAACATAGCAACCTTTAACAAGGAAGAAAAATATAATAGTGATGAAGACTAGGATGTCGAAGTAGCTACAAAAGCAATTGAGATGATTTGAGAGAAGAAATCAAATTCAAGTCTAAAAGACGAATTAACATTGGTGATTGTCCTTCCTGAACCAATAATTTGCGAAGATGATTGGATCGATGACTCAGGAGAGGATATCATGTTTTATGAAGAATATTGGATTGATGATTTCATAAAAGACATTGAGATTCATGAAGATTCTTTGTGAACTCGACAGAGGGAAAAACTATCATACTAAGAAGAAGCGTTTGAAGATGCACATTCTTGGTAGTCACCGCAAAGTGTGTAGCTGACATATTTAATGCAAACTGTTGATAATTTAAAGGAGAAGATGACATAAATTGAACACGAGCAAAGTAAAGCTCTTGAAAATTAAGGATGATATAGAGTCAATCAATGAACAAGAAAATCCAAAGGTAACATCAAAATTTAAAGACCTACAAGCACTAGTACAAAAAAGTATAAAAAAAGGGGGAATACGCGTCGGTTTTTCAAAAAATCGACGTGTAAAAAAGGACGATGGCATTTTCGTAATTTTCTTTTGAATACGCGTCGGTTTGCGTTAAGAACCGACGCGCAAAGTCGGCCGACTTTGCGCGTCGGTTCAGGAAAAACCGACGTGAGAAACCAAGGTTCAAGGTCATTGCAAGCCACGACCTGCAGTGGCATGGTCATTACAGGTCATATAATGGAAGAAAAAAAAGTTTTGGGCATCTGTTCTAAATTTAGAACCGACGCCTAAAACATACTTTGGGTGTCGATTTTATATTAAAACCGACGCTCAAAGTTAATTTTTTTTTTGACTTTAGGCGTCGGTTCTAAATTAGAACCGACGCCCAAAACTCACTTGGGGCATTGGTTTACAACCGACACCTAAAGTCGAGACTTTACGCGTCTGCTTCATAGGCGTCCCCGCTACAACCGACGCGTATTCCGTTTTCCAACCGACGTGTATTCCAATTTCTGTACTAGTGAAGTGTCAAATGATGAAGTAACTTGCAAGAGCAACACAAAATCCTTAGCAAATTGATGCATACCAGGAAATATCTAAGGGTCAACGGAGTCAACACGAAGGGATTTAGGCGAATACAAATTCACAAACACAAAAAGGAAAGTCAAGTACATATGAGTAATCAAGTATCAATTATCCTAATCTAGAAATCGATGAAGAGGAAAGGATGAAAGAGCCAGGCAAATGAGTTGAATGAAGGATTGAGTGCTTCAAAATTCGTTGAATTTGAAAGACATCTAAGCATTATGAAAAAGAAAAGAGTTAATGAAAATTCGGTGCTGAAGTGGAGAATTGAAGAGTTACCACCGACTTTGAAATCTATAAAATTTTTCAGGACTTTTTCCAAGGAGTTGCTGTTGAATAGCAACCTAATCATGGAAGGCGTGTGGGGAATATTGGGACATACGCGTGCCGAATTATTGCAATTGATGTTCGATCCCGAAGAGAAGGAAAAGATCTTCGAAAAGTGGGTTTTTATGATCCACTGAAGAATCAAACTTATTTAAATGTTCCTGCAATCCCAGGAAACAATTTTGATATCAAGACCTCCTTGATTTCCTTGATCCAAAACTCGGATATTTTTCATGGATTGCCATAATTCTTTAGCACAATGGCATCCAGAGGAACGTTCGACCAGAGTTTGGGCAGCAATCGGACTGGGGTTGGAGCTAGAGGCCTCATCGCGGGCGCCACCTGCTGGTGGAATGAAAGAAAGATAATGAACGTAATGTCTATGAAGATTCCGTATTTTCCATTTTTTGTTAATATTGTTATTTGTGAAATATATCCTAACCAACCTGAAACCAAACCCCTGCCCCAAAAGCCGCAAAATTAGTATCATTTAGAGCAGGTTCAGGCAATTCTGGTATCCGGAAGACGAAAGAAAACAGACTAACAGAGCATCAAGAATTCACAGACAAATTGAGCATGTTGACTCAATGGAACAAAAATTTAAATTACAGTATATATATGTAAATCCTGAAGATGTAAAATATATTTATGTCAAGAATTTCCTTCAATTATCACTTCTCAAAAAATGGACTTCTAACCTACCTCCGACAAATTCACTGATGCACGTGTCCTCTTCTTGAGACTCTGACTCATCATCTTCATTGTTTTCAGGGTATTCCTTGTCAACATACATATCTTCAGCACCATCATGAATATCCTTCTCACTGTCATCCTCTAACTCCATGTGATATAGGTCTTCATTTCTTTCAACATTATCTTCTTTGCTAGCTCCGTCTTAATCAGTTGGTATAATTGGAATATTTAACAAAATAATCAATTAATTGGGAAAAATGGGCATAAATAAATGCACAATTTACCATCAATCACTTTTTCCACTTGTGCTTCACCACCTTCTTCATTCTTATCCTCAACGATCATATTGAAATGTCCAACGCCCTCCTTATCGCAGCGTGACAACCCCAATAGTTTTACATCAAATAAACTGTCCCCATCGTATCGGAACACAAGGACATCCCGTGATTCCAAAGAGTAATCTTGAACAAATTTTTCCCAGCCATCACAAAAAAAAAAAAAAAAACAATCATTATCAATTTTGCAAATTTTCATAGGCCACAGATTTGTGTAGCAATCCCGAAGGAATGCCATCTCTGGTAGAGCTCCTTGTAATTGTAAACTAAAGGTAGTTGGGAGTTCCTACAAACAGTAAATTAAGTGTAATTAGATTATGATAGAAAAACTCTTTAAACATTGAATAGCCATTTCTGTTTAATGCACAATTTTCTTGCTGTCATGATGCTATTGTTTTGATCTTTAAGCATTCATACTGTTAAAATTAGTGGATATTTCCAGATTTCTCTGGTGATAAAATTGTTGCACATTTCTAGATTCTTGTATCTCTAGATTTCGCTAGAGATTCTTAGGAAACAAGTAAACAATAGATAATTCTAGAATTCTTTGGACTTTTTAGTAAAATAATAGAAATAATAATTTAGAAACATTTTGAGGCTATAAATACGTAAGGATTGGTAGTGAAGTGCATGTAGAAAGTAAGTCTTGTGCAAAACCCTTCCAATACTTTGTAAAACTTCTTTCTAATAAAATTATCAATTTTCCTCCATCTTGTTCCTTAAATTTTCCATACTACTTCTATTCCTAAAAATTGTTCTACATAAAACCAACTAAATCATTTAGTCAAAAGCCAAATTATCTCTCCCATCTAAAAGTAAAAAAATCACATACTCTAAATGAATAAATTTGGGAAAAAAAATATCAGAGTGGGCTTTTAAAAATTAGGTATGAGAGCAAGTCTATATCGTTTTATGTTGATTTTAAAAAATAAAAAATAAAAAAAATAAGTGGTATCATTTAATTCAGATAACTAGCTCGCTTTGGTCGTGTAGATTTTGATATTGTCTTCAACTCATATAAAGAATTTTTGCCTAATTTTTTACAAAAGCATTTTGTTTCCATTAGTCAGAACTCCAATTATTTTGCTCATACAACGGAATAAACCCACCACCAAAATTTTCATTATATTCAACAACAACCACTATGCACGGAAATGATAAGTTATTAATTCTTGTGGTAAAAATGAGATATAACAATACAAAATAGAATTTTAATTAAGAACCAAGACCGGCCCTCAAAAATTATATCAAAAATAAAAACATAGATAAATACAAATGAATACCAATCTATGTGCGCTGGTTGTGGGATTGTAGCACTTGAAGAAGTTTCAGGTCTTTACCATCTTGATCTCTTTATCTGTTTACAGCATGCAAAAAATTCATCTCGAAACTCAATATACGAAAAATAAAGAATCAAGTAACCAAACTTAGAATATATATATATATATATATATATATATATATTGTGCAAAAAACTCGATAAAAGCTAACCAAAAATTTGTAAATTCATAAAAATATATTAAATATGTCCATATCCCTTTAGCTTTTTTAGAGTTCGAACTTTACCAACCAATACCATCAGGAAGAAATTATAAAAATTGAAAGTTATACATCAAATCAATTGGAAGAATTGGAAATATATATTTATGCAGATCATACCATCGGCCAGTTTCTCTGCTTCACACCTATTCTTGAATCTCATCTTTTTTGTTTTCAGTGTCATCCTCTTCGCCATCCTCATCAAAATGATCCAAAAATTCGAATTCCTCAGCTTCCATGTATACTTTGGCATTGTCGTCACTGCCATGAGCATCCTTTTCGTTATCATCCTCTAACTCCATGTAACATAGGCCTTCATTTCTTTCAATGCCATCATTTTTGCTAGCTCCATCTAAATCAGTTGGTACCATTGGTATTAAATTTGTCAAGATAATGAATTGCCTGATAAAATTAAGTGGAAAAAAGGGAAGAAATAAATGCACAACATACTATCAGCCACTTGTTCCGCTTGTGTTTCACCATATTCTTCATTCTTATCCTCAACACTGACATAATGTCCAACGCCCTCTTTATCACAATGTGACAACCCCAATAGTTTTACATCAAATAAATTGTCCCCATTGTATCGGAACACAAGGACATCCCGTGATTCCAATGAATTATCTTGAACAAATTTTTCCCAGCCATCACAAAATAAACTGTTATTATCAATTTTGGCAATTTTCACAAGCCACAGATTTGTGTAGCAATCTCGAAGGAATGCTATCATTGGTAGAGCTCCTTGGAATTGTAAACTAAAAGACGTTGGAAGTTTCTACAAACAATAAGTTGAATGAAATTAGATAACAGCAAAACTCTTCAAACATTAAAAAGCTGTTTCAAGTTTATGAACATTTTTCCTAACTGTCAAGATGCTATTGTTTAGATCTTTATGTATCTATATTCTAAAAGATCGAAATGGGAAAAAAAAAAAAATTTCTCTTGCATCAGAGTGGGCTTTTAGAAACTCGGTATGGGAGCAAGTCTATATATTTCTATGTTGACTTTATAAATTTTTTAGCAGGATAATGTAATTCAAATCAAAAATTGCATATCCTGTAGATTTTAATATTATCATCTAAGCATATAAAGTATTTTTACAGAAGGCACAAAATGAAGAGTCACCACCGACTATGAAATTTCTAAAATTTTCCAGGACTTTCCCCATACATCCACGGGCTACACAAAATTGTGGAAGCATCGGAATAATTTATTGTCACTACTATCAAGTGAGGTGACGATCCTAGAGCACTCTACACTGTTTGCTTCAATCTCAAAAGAATTGTGCACAATGTTCAAGAACTTGTCCTCCACTCCCATTAGATGAATTCTCTAGATAAATTTAGATAGTAATTCCACGTCCTTCTATATGTGTGTGTGTGTGTGTGTGTTTTGTAAAGGTATGAGAGAAGTGAAATTGGTTGTGAGAGAGTAAGGTAGTAAGTGGTCTAGTCATTTCGGTAGAAGTGCTATAATAAAATAATTGAAAGGTGTGTTCTCATATTTGTAAAAATATTTTGATCAATAAAATATTTTCTTTTGAGCATTAAACTCAATAATTTGGTATCAAAGCTAGTCGATTGTGGGCTAGGAGTTTCAGAGTGAGGAGATTGAGGACAGAATTTTTCTGGTTTTGTAGTTCAGGGTCAAAGTGAGTTTGTGAAGCTTCAATAAAGTTTGCTTGATAACGAGGAGGTTATTCAACTCACGATGGGTGACCTACAAGTGGTAGGAGCAGTGAAGAAGCTCAACAATTATACTATGTGACAAACTTGGATGGAGTCATATCTCAAGGACAATACTTGTGAGAAGTAGTTGGCAGAAGTGACGCGATACCACTAGAGGAAGCTGGAACTCTGAACGAGTGGTGAATTAAAGAGGGTAAGCCTATGTTTATTATAATGACAACAATTGAGGAGGAATTATTGAAGCACAATAGAGACAAGACCACGCTGTAGGAAGCATGAAACACTTTAGCCGCACTATTATCAAAGAAAAATGATGAGGTTGAAACTTTTGGAAGATGAGCTTTCTCTCTATTGCACAAGGAGAAGTGATGATAAATCAATACTTTAATAATGCAAAGTACATCTGTCGCTAAATATATAAATTACATTCTTCAAGTAAAATTTGGGAATCTAGAATGAGAAGAATAATTATACATGGATTGAGACCCGAGTGAGGAAGATTTATTGTTGCTATTCTAGGTTGGCCACAACAACCATCAATGGTAAACCTTGAAAATTTGTTGTACAATGTTCACTAATATCTCTCTAAGCGAGATATCCCCGCAAGTGCACGGGTCGTGAGAAGTAATAAAGTGGACCTAAGAGTCCGGATTATCGTCCCACGAGGACTGCTATTAAGTACCGAAATGTGTTAGTTCCTAACTCTATTTGAACGAACGAAATAATTTGAGGTTTTAAATTAAAACTAAAGAATTAAACTAAAGAAATTAAAATTGCTAAATTGCTTTTGTTTTTAAAAATGATTGTAAAGTAGTTGGGATTCACGAATTCACCTAGCTAATTAAATCAATTCCAATTCCAGTTTTATTTCCTATTTGTGTGTTCGGTCGAATTCACTAATTTAAATTGAGATTCCTCTCTCGAGTTTAAATCAATCCTACCTAAATAAGTCAACCTTGTATCTCTACAAAGGGTCCGAATATTCCTTAACTAGATGCATTACATCACACACGACCGCAATAATTACAAGAGTATATCTCTATCTCTCGTTCAATTACCGGATTTATTACCTAGATCTATGTTATTAACTCACCTCTCGGATTTATTACACATCATGATTGTAAAACATAAACAGTAAAAATTAACGTTCATTGAAAATAACAAAGAAGAATGGAAAGATTGCACCAATTATCAATTCTTCAAGTATCTTCAATTCACGCCCCTCTACGATACTTGAATCTCCAAGAATTTTAATTAAATTCTCTATTGTGGCTCGTTCTATGGAGAATCAAAGGTCTCATTTTCGTGCCTCATGTGTTGTATTTATAGGTTTTGGAGAAAACCTAGGTCAAACGGAGAAAAGTCTGATAAAAATCGCGAGAAAAAGCTCACAATTGGCCCAGCCGGATAACTGCGCGATCGCGTGGTAGAAACCCTAGCGATCACGTGGTTGACGTTAAAACTCTCGGGTTAAGAATTTGCCTCATCTCGCGATCGCTTGGTATGTGACCAGCGATCGCGACTTCGCGATTTTCTCTGCTGTACAAGTTAGTCCCTGACTTTTAATTGCACCTTCAGTCCTCAACTTTCGATTGTTGCAACTTAGTCCCCAAACTTTATCTTCTTCTCGATTTGCCCATTTAAGCTCTTAATTTATTCAATTAGGTCCTCCAACCTCTGATTTCTTCTCTTTGGCACCAAGCATCTTCCTGGTTGACGTTACAAACTCCTAACTTGTCCAATTTAGCTCCAATTAGCAATCCAATTATGCGTTTTTCCCATTGATTTCATCATTTTTGATCTTTTGGGATATTTTCTGAAAAGTAACCAATAAACACAAATTAAATAGCATTTATTCTAAAATGATAATAAGTTATTCTACTTTAGACGTACAAATAAGTGTATAAAACACACTTATCAAATACCCCCAAACTAGAATTATTGTTCGTCCTCAAACAATGGAAAATAAAAAACAAAAATCAAAGAAATAAGAGAACGAATATTTTTGTTGTGTCAACATGTTTACCATATGCCTCCAAAGTCCAAACCAAGTTAAGCTTTAAGCAAGCGTCATGAATAACAATGCAAAATAATTTCTAGTTATATCTGCCAGATTTTTAAGTGTGTGTGTGAATAGCCAATGTCAAACGCATACTTATGCAAAAGATATACTCAACACTGTGTGGCTCATTATGCATAATCCAGCCCGAATCCCATGTGGTCAATCTATGATTTCTAATAAAATTCCTTTCAACGCTCATGGATGATCACCACTTTCTGCTTTTTCTCTCGCATCCTGGGTTTTTATCTATATGGGTTCTAAAAATATTCTTTGCTTTTTCCACACAAGGTAGTCAGCATCAGAAATGTGCGTGTATAACAAATCAAAAGCAAGTGGGCCCCAATTCTACAACATCAACCACCACAGCTCAGTCAACAAAGCTTATACCATGCAATAATATCTATTTATATATATTTTTTTTTCTTATGATGGACGACTTCTTCTTTTAATTGTCCCTGTCTTTTACCATCTTTGTGCAGAACTTTTCATACGGGCTTTCTATATGACCCCTGTAGCGGGCTTTCAGATCGGCAACTCCCAAACCAGTTGGCTTTAGGGTACCAGGTTCAAAGAACCCCTCAGACGTACTTGCCCGAGTCATAAAGGCTTAAACAGAAAAGTTAAAGATGTTATAATGTCTTATGTGTAAGTCCACTCTCCGTACTTGCTTTCTAATTGACCCATGTAGCGAGCTTTAGGTCGATGACTCCCAAGCCAGTTGACTTTAGGGCACCAGGTTTGAAAGACCCCTCGGACTTACTTACTCGAGTCAAAAAGGTATTTGAAGAGCAGAATAAGACCTTCCGCATTTTTCTGTTTTTATGCTGGAAATGGTTTATACCAGTTGACCAAACTGCAATGACTAAAGTGCAAAACCCAAGAACCACAGACCTCTAACCCGTCAATACACACAAATTCCAACCATTTTACCCCCAAACTTGCCTTTTAGCATGATTGTCCAATTGACAGACTATCTAACAAATTGCTACCCTCTGTCTTGCAGGCACCCGTAGTGGAAATGAAAACCCTACCAGCCCATTTGAAGTATGCATTTCTTGGTGATGGAGAAACACTCCCGGTAATCGTTTCATCCAACCTCACCAGAATGGAAGAAGATAAGCTAGTTCGGGTTCTTCGGGAGCATAAAGAAGCAATTGGATGGACAATTGCAGATATCAAAGGAATCAGTCCATCGATCTGTATGCACCGGATATTACTTGAGGAAGGAGCTCAACCATCAAGGCAAGCTCAACGAAGACTCAATCCGACAATGATGGACGTGGTGAAAAAGGAGATCTTAAAGCTGTTGGGAGCAGGAATGATTTACCCAATTTCAGATAGCAAATGGATCAGTCCAGTACAAGTGGTGCCAAAGAAATCTGGAGTGACAGTGGTGGAAAACAAAGATGGCGAGCTTGTACCGACTAGGGTGCAAACCGGGTATCGAGTATGCATCGACTATAGGAAGGTAAATGCCGACACTCGAAAAGATCATTTTCCCCTTCCCTTTATCGATCAAATGTTAGAAAAATTAGCGGGTCATTCCCATTATTGTTTCTTAGATGGTTTTTCTGGTTATTTTCAAATTGCCATAACACCCGAGGATCAAGAAAAAACCACATTTACTTGTCCATTTGGCACTTATGCATATAGGCGCATGCCTTTTGGTTTGTGTAATGCTCCTGCGACGTTTCAACGTTGTATGATGAGCATTTTTTCTGAATACATAGGAAAAATTATTGAAGTGTTCATGGACGACTTTAGTGTGTGGGGTGATTCATTTGATGCATGTCTAGATAATCTAACATTGATTTTAAAACGATGCATTGACACTAACTTGGTCTTAAACTGGGAAAAATGTCATTTTATGGTAGATCAAGGGATAGTGTTGGGTCATATAGTGTCCATAAAAGGAATAGAAGTCGATAAGGCTAAGGTAGACCTCATATCTGCATTACCTTACCCCGCAAATGTGCGGGATATACGATCTTTTCTTGGCTACGCAGGTTTTTATCGCAGGTTCATAAAAGACTTCTCAAAAATTGCATCCCCACTGTGCAATTTGTTGCAAAACAACGTGCCATTTGAGTTCAATGATCTGTGCAAAGAGGCCTTTAACCAATTAAAGGAGCGGTTGACTACACCACCCATTATCCAACCACCTAACTGGGATCTTCCATTCGAAATAATGTGCGATGCCAGTGACTATGCCGTGGGGGTGGTTTTAGGACAACGGGTCGGGAGAGCAGCCCATGTGATCTACTATGCTTCTCGAACATTGAATCAGGCCCAATCAAACTATACCACTACTGAAAAGGAACTTTTATCTGTGGTATTTGCTTTAGAAAAATTTCGATCATATTTATTGGGTTCTAAAGTTATTATTTTTACAGATCATGCAGCTTTGAGGCACTTATTTGTGAAAAAGGATGCAAAACCGAGAATCATCCGATGGATACTCTTACTACAAGAATTTGACCTGGAAATAAAGGATAAAGCAGGATCGGAAAATGTAGTGGCTGACCATCTTAGCAGAGTAGTGAAAGCCGAGGACGACCTACCCCTGCGTGAAGCTTTTCCGGACGAAAGCTTATTCGCGACTGAAGCGAACCTCCCATGGTATGTTGACTTAGTGAATTATATAACTTCTAAACTAATGCCAACCCATTTTTCGCAGGCAAAGAAGCATAAAATGAGGAGTGACGTCAAATACTACATTTGGGATGATCCATACTTGTGGAAGAGATGCCCCGATCAAATCATTCGGAGGTGCGTGCCCGGATCAGAACACAAATCAATCCTTACCTTCTGCCATTCCTATGCATGTGGGGGCCACTTTGGACCAAGAAGGACCGCACAAAAGGTATTGGATAGTGGTTTCTTTTGGCCTACCATATTCAAGACGCTTACATATTCTGTAAGTCTTGCGACAATTGCCAAAGATCAGGTAATCTATCCCAACGAGATCAAATGCCCCAAAATCCCATAATTGTATGTGAAATTTTTGATGTTTGGGGCATTGACTTCATGGGTCCCTTTCCCCCGTCTTTTGGTTGCAATTACATTTTGTTAGCTGTTGATTATGTTTCCAAATGGGTGGAAGCCAAAGCCACCCGTACTAATGACTCTAAGGTTGTTGCAGATTTTGTAAAGGCTAACATTTTTAGCAGGTTCGGTATACCTCGGGCAATGATCAGTGACAGGGGAACACACTTTTGCAACCGCACCATTGAGGCACTACTAAAGAAATATGGAGTGTTGCACCGAGTATCCACCGCATATCACCCCCAAACCAGTGGGCAGGCAGAACTTTCAAATAGGGAGGTTAAGTCTATACTCGAGAAAACAGTTCGGCCAGACCGCAAGGATTGGAGTATCAGACTGGAAGATGCATTATGGGCTTATAGAACCGCTTACAAGACGCCGATTGGTATGTCCCCATACCGATTGGTGTTTGGAAAACCGTGCCATCTACCTGTGGAACTCGAGCACAAAGGTTACTGGGCTATTAAGCAATGCAACATGGACTGGGGAGTAGCGGGAGATCATAGGAAGCTTCAATTGTAAGAACTCGACGAGATCCGAAATGAAGCCTACGAGAATGCCATGATTTATAAAGATTGGACCAAAGCCTTCCATGATCAACGCATTTCTCGAAAAAGTTTTAGTGAGGGCCAGAAAGTTCTTTTGTTTCACTCTCGGCTCAAGCTTCATCCAGGTAAGCTTCGTTCTCGTTGGGTTGGACCTTTTGTCGTTATTAATGTTTCTCCCCATGGTGCAGTCGAGATCAAAAGCTTGAAAACTGATAAAACGTTCAAGGTTAATGGACACCGCCTCAAGCCCTACTATGAGGGGTTCCAAACTGAGAACTTGGAGGTGATTGCACTGGAAAACGCCAACAACGGGCAATAGTCTCGCACGGACTCCGTCGAGCCAACGACAGTAAACAAAGGCGCTGCTCGGGAGGCAACCCGAGAGGGGAGTTTCTTTATCTCCTCGACTTTTTATTTTCGTATTTTCATTTTGGTTAGTTTTAGTTTCTTTAGTCATTTCATTTTAAAAACAAAAAAAAACAAAAAAAACAAAAAAAACAAAAAAAATAAATAAATAAATAAAAAATAAAAATAAATTTGAAATTTCCAGTGGCCTAGTTACGGCCGTAATATGACCTTTTACGGCCGTAACTCAATTTTTTATTTTTATGCAGAAGCCTTATTACGGCCGTAACTAAATATTTACGGCCGTACTTGTGTCTTTGTATTTTTTTTCAGAATTTAAAACGGTGAACTCGCGCATAACCCCCACTCTTCCCCTCTTCTTCGCCATTCTCCCATTTTTCTCTCACGCTGATTCTTCCATTCCACACCCACACTTTTGTTTATAAGGGTTTCTTAGTGAAATTACCATCCACATCCATCGCACCCTTAAGGTTTTGAAGGTATGAACTTTTTCTTTTTCCTTTTCCTCTCTTCTTGTCATGGGTAACATCCCTACCTACATAGGTTTCTCGATATTTACCTTTCCATTAATTGGTTATTCCTTATTGGGGTTGTGCTTGAGATCAGGGCGCCGAGGAGCCCGCAGCACGGGAAGCGCCACAACAGCCAAATGCTCCTACCCCTTTTGAGATTCAGATGCTAGGCATGATGCAAGCCTTCCAAACCCAGCTGAATGCTATGCAAGAAGATCAGCAGCTTCTACTGGAGGAGCAGAGGGCCATTCGGGATCAGATTCGGCAATTGCAGAGAGCTCGAGACGATCAACCTCCACAATAGACCGAGGGAGTTCCTTCTTTTTTTTTTTTTTTTTCCCTTTTATTGTTTTCCCTTTTATTGTTTTGCTTTTCAATGAGGACATTGTTTTGTCTAAGTGTGGGGGGAATTGAATTGATTGTGAGCTTAATGTCTTTATATACTTTCTGTAGTCGAAACGTTAAAATTCAGTTTGAGTCAGCATCCATTTTAATCTCTGATAGGAAGCGACCCCACTTTTGGTTCATTTTTTTTGAAATATAATTGCATAATTGGACATGAATTGAGCACGTAGAGATGAATTTTCCAATACTTTCCGAATAGGTTTGAAAATGGGGACAAAATGCCATATCTCTGCAACCTAGTAGATTCAAACCCAAATTTGATATAACTAATAATTACCCCGAGTAAAGAGATTCACCCCTTTGGCCACTAGATTTTTTGCATTTTTCAATTCGACCCTAATTTGTGAGCTTTTGAGCCTATGAGCTACTTTTACTCTTATTATAAAGCTCTTATTTTTTTTTAATGTGTGTCCTGCATGGTTGATTTGTTCTTGGATGTGCTTTTGTGTACATGCCGTAGTAGCTTCTTGGCTCGAGTGCAAAATATAGTAAAGGCAATAGGGTGAACCAAATTTGGCCTTCTAAATAAGCCTACCATTGTACATTTACCAATAGAAGACCTTTTGAGCCTTAGCCTTTCTTTGGAATATTAATACCACACTACAAGCCACGAACACCCATTCTTTCATGTTATCCTTTTTCTTGAACCTATAGAGAACGGATTCACAAGCTTGTGTTGGTTGAGAAGTTTGAGGTGGATTAAGTTTCAAGGTGGAAATTCGATCTTGTGTCATTGGGGATTGTGGGGGTGATTTGACCAAAAGAGAAAAAATTGCAGTATATGTTTGAAAAAAAAAAAAAAGAGAGAGAAACAAAAGAAAAAGAGGAGTTCAGGCCAGTTCTCAAATTACGAGGTCATGAACATTTTCTAGTATTGAAAATAAACACTCAAGCTGCACAAATAGAAGTCTAGTGTTAAATCAGTTGGATAGCAGGAAGATTATTTTCATGTTGAAGAAGAAAGAAGGAATTTTATAATTGAACCGATTCGGCTTGTGAAACTCCTTCTCGATTCAGCCTAAATGTTTCCCTTTTATCCCACCTGACCCGAAGCCCCGCTACAACCCAACAAAGACCTTTGCTTTGCACTTGTGTTATTGTTGGCTCCGGTTTTGACATTTGAGCAATCTGTGGTAACAAGTTTTTCATGCAGTGAGTTGAGCGTAAAATTCTCACCTTTATATACACTTTGTGCGAAGAGAGATATCCGGTGAGAGTGTCGGCTCCCATTACATGTACTTATGAGGGGTTTGAATTGCTTGGTCTATATTTTGTGCCCTTTTGATCTGAAACTGTGTATTGACTAAATTTTTTTACCATGAGATAAACCGCACTAATCTGTTGGCATTTACTTGAATTAGTCAAAACTTACATTTTTATGGGGAATTGATAAATTCAGAGAGAACTCACGAGAGGTGAAAGGATATAATCCACATTGGGGTATCAATTTTCATTTTTGTTCGGAGAATATTGGGTGATGCATCTCTTACACACACTAACACACTCCGATTATGCAATTTGATTTTCGTGCTAAAAAGAAGTGGGTTGTGACCTTGACTTTCCAGATTTAAAAGTCTAACATGTTCATTCGAGTCGTGCTTTAGTTCTTTTCTATCATTATTCGAGGACGAACAATGATTCAAGTGTGGGGGGATTTGATAAGTGCTTTACTAGCACTTTATTTCTTTACTTGTTGCCTCGAATTACTGTTAGTTTGATCCTAATTAAGTATTGCTTAATGCATTTTATGTTTTATATTGTGTAGGATCGCAAATGACAAGAAAAGAAGGAAAAAGGACCAAAAAGCACGTAAAAAGGAAGTTCGCGGACCTGGCATGTAAATAAGTTACGGCCGCAACATGAAAGTCACGGCCGTAAGCAGTTGATTGAACAAAAATACAGAAATCTGCAGAAACCAAGTTACGGCCGTATTGGAAATTTCTCACGGCCGTAACAAGGATGTTACGGCCGTATTGAATGAAAAGTCACGGCCGTAAGAAGTGAATCAATTGCGTAGAAATTAAACAGAAAGTGAGTTACGGCCGTAACTCCTTATATTACGGCCGTAACTTAAGCCCGAAAAAAAAAGGAAAATTGTTTCCTAATTCAACTTAAACTCTATCTTTGGTATTTCTTTTTGGCTAAGCTAGGGCACGAATTTGGGCTCTATAAAAGGAGGAATTCAGTACCAAAGGTGGGAGGAGAATTATTTTTGAGAGCCACCAATATCAAAGTTTGAAAAGAAGAAATTCCGGGCAAAATCAAGGTGAATCAAGACAATACTTTTGGGGAATTCTTCATGGCAATGCGTGGCTAGTCTTCTCAACCTAGTTCAAGGGGGACGTTGTGTTCATATTATTCTATTATTCATTCCTCAAACTCGTAACGTAGTTCTTGTTTTTTACGTTTTATTTATTGGATTTATCATGAACATTAATTTCGTCAAGACAATGTATTAATTGATTGAGGCCTTGTCTTTTAATTATTGTGTTGATGTTTGCTAATTTGGGTAATTGGATTCGTATTTGTCTTGTTATCCAAATCATAGTAGCAATTGGTAATTTTATATTTCCATATGAAAATCCAATCTAGATTAATCAATTCGAGCATATGTAATTGATAATTTAGTTTACCTAATTCTTCTTTTTTTTTCACAAAATTAATGAATTAAATCTAGGGAGCTTATTCTAGGTTGTTCATTCACTCTAAATTGATTGGAGAACTAATTCTAATTGATTATTATTAAGGAAGGATTGGATTAATTAGAGCTTTTTGATTATTCCGGGTGATAAATAAAACAAAGGAAATAGTACATGCGTTGCTTGGGGAATGACAATATTATGATAGGGCACAACCGAACCTGAGAACTAGGATTCTTTATTATTTGATTTTTATTCTAGCTATTAGTTCCCGTTCCTCGTGGGATCGACCCTTGCTTCCGCTATCACATTTAAAATTGAGTTTTGGAAAGTAAGGAAATTTAATTAATTCTTGAGCATCGCGACGCGCACCACCAAGATGTGAACTAACTCATGCACCACACACATATAATCAATGAGAAACATATCATGAAGATAAATGCTCGGAAGGATGTCTCAAATTAGCACTAGAATGTCTTTGTGGCATTTCATCAAACACATGGCGTGCATTGCAAAAATCAAAGGGTATGCATAGGTTTGGAGGCGTGAATGAACCAAAAATTTTTGTCTACTGAACCACAAATCACTTTCTCCACATCTAACCTAAGCCCAATCTTCACCATTCACAATATCAAAATTCAAGATCTCAAAGAAAATTTCAAACTTTTGAGTAAATATTGATTTAAGTGAAGAATTACGAACCTTTGATTGGATTTTGAAGTCATGTACGCAATGATATTGATGCAACAAAGTGTTGATGACATGCACACAAGATGTAAGATCAAATATGAGGTGATTGGGGGAGAGAAAAAGAGTTTATAATGTTTGAAATTGAAAACATGGGGCACAACACTTAAACTGCCGATTTTGGTCCCAATACAGTCACGCGCTCGCTTGGCTGGAGTGCCAGCGATCGCGTGGGTCAAGGTTTAAAAATCTGTTCATTTTTAAACGCAAACTCGCGATCGCCATAGCCTATTGGCACGCGATCGCGTAGTTCTCGGCTGTAATGAAAATTTTTCCTAATTTTTGATTTTCAAAATCGTTTTTATCCCCCTAATCACTTCATGATCGATGCAATGATTTTCCAAACCTTATCATCATGATTCAAACTAGTGTGTGTGTGAGTTTGCAATGACGATAAAAAAAACCTACCCTAATGTAAACATGCAAAATCAACAACATACCTAAATATGTAATAATAGAATTTTATGCACAAGTGCTCTTAACATGAAACTTGTAAAACACTCAAACACAATTCCTACCATGCATATATCTAAGTTCAGTAAATAAATAAATAAATCATGAAAGCGTAATAAATAAAAGGGAAGAAAGGTTGGGTTGCCTCCCAACAAGCGCCCCGTTTTAAGTCTAAAGCTCGACTTTTTGCACTTCTTTATCATGGAGGCTTGAAAGATGATCTCAGAACCTTGCACATCTTGCAATTTCCAGCCTTGCACTTCTCAACTCGTTTTCTCACTCTCGTGAATCCCAAAGCCTCACTTTTAGCCAATTGTTGAGGGATGTTAGGCTTTTCTTCCTTCTTGTCCCTCCATCCATCTTTAACCTTTATGAACTCATGTTTTGTGCTTAGCTCCTCCTCGATATTAATACCCTGCTTGGTCTTTTTTTCTGGTTTCTGGACCACCCCCTCCACCTTGAAGCAGCTTTCATTTAGACCTTCAAGATCTTACCTTGGCCTGATGCTGAACGTGACTTGTTCCTTCTCGACCCTAAAGATGATTTCTCCCTTTTCAATGTCGATTAAGCATCTTCCAGTAGCTAGGAACGGCCTTCCAAGAATGAGGGGCATTTGAGTGTCCTCTTCCATGTCCAGGATCACAAAGTCGACTGGGAAGAGAAATTTGTCTACTTTTACTATCACGTTCTCAACAATACCGTATGGATATTGGATTGATCTGTTTTCCAACTTTAAAGTGATATTCGTTGGCTTAGGCTCCCCCAAACCAAGTTTCCTGTATACAGACAAAGGCATTAAATTGACACTTGCACCCAGATCACACAATACATTATCAAAATTAAATTTACCAATAGTACAGGGGATCGAGAAACTCCCTGGATCTGTTAGTTTCTGTGGCAACTTCTTTTGGATAATGGCACTGCATTCTTCACTAAGAGCTACTGTTTCATTATCAACCAATTTCCGTTTATTTGACAGCATCTCCTTCATGAATTTCAAGTAGAGCGGCATTTTGGCCAATGCTTCAGCAAAAGGAATATTAATGTGCAGTTTCTTGAATATTTCCAAAAATTTTCCAAACTGTTGTTCCAACTTATGTGTAGCGCCCCGAGTTCCGTATACCCGATTCACTACGTCATTTTCTGTCTAAATTTTTCGAATAATATTTTTGCGGAAGAAATAATTGAAATTCATTTTTTGGCAACATTAAATAAACTGTAATGGCCGCTAAAATTGAAAACATTTATGAAACCATTTGAAATAGTAAATCGAACCATTAATATTGTAAAGAAATTGCCAATATCATAATTTCTCAAATAAATGAACTTCTCTAAATTATTCGATTGTTTGGAAAATACGGAAATCATTAACGTCAAACTTTCAACCGTTCAACGATTATTGCCACCATCATTCATCGCTCGCCACCGTCTCCGAAATCTGCAAAACTGTTAAAAAGTAGGGTGAGTATTTCATGGGGGAAATACTCAGTAGACTCATCGCAAATTAATTTAATTTATAAGATGATTAAACACATAAATCCCGGCTCTTTATAAAACGGGCATTGATAGAGCTTCTTTATAAAACTGTTCTTGATAAAACTCATATTGTGCATTACAGCACGGGACATATTTTGCAAATCATATGCTCTTTGAAAACATTTCTTTGAAAACAGTTCTTTGAAAACCATATACTTATAAAACATTTTAATTATGCCAAGCATAATTTCTTTTGAAAGCATAACATAAGATAGGATTGAAATCCTCATAAACATAAGAATTTTACCGAACTTAGGTGGTAAGAATTCTTATGTAGTAAAATCATAATAACAGTAAGTTTTCATCATAACATAGGATAAAATCGAAATCCTCATAAACATCAGAATTTTACCGAACTTAAGTGGTAAGAATTCTTATGTAGTAAGTATACCAAGCATAATTTTCTGAAATTCATAGGGATCAATTGCATCATAACATAAGATAGGATCGAAATCCTCATAAACATATGCGACAGGAATTTTACCGAACTTAGGTGGTAAATCCTCATAAACATATGGAAAGACAGGAATTTTACCGAACTTAGGTGGTAAATCCTCATAAACTTATGGAGACACAAGAATGTTACCGAACTTAGGTGGCAAGAATTCTTATGTGTAGCGCTACTAAAACTCCGGTCCCCTTAACATATCATAACTTATCATATGGGACCCAAAACAATCTTGGTAGATTGATTTCATAGCAATGATCCAAAAAAACATTTTCGTGAAGCATAGGGTATACTTACTTTTCGTAAAAACATAAAGTATATTTTCTTTTCATAAAAACATACTTACTTTTCATAACAACATAAGGTATATTTACCTTTCATAAAAACATACTTATTTTTCTTAAAAATTGACTTTCACAAGTCACATGACATTCATATGAAATCATAATTTAAATTAATTAATAAGTGCGAGTCTACCTCAAATCCGACGAGTGCAAAGTTGAGCGGGAATGACTTCAATTTCTTTAAATTCTCCGTACGCTTCGTCTTAACCAATAAGTCACTTTAGTATATCGAATATATATAGTTCAAAATGATAAATTATAATTTGAGGACTAAAATTGATGTTTTGAAAGTTGAGGGACTAAAATGAATACTTTTGAAAGTTCAGGGACTAAAATAGATATTTTGAAAGTTAAGGGACTAGAATGAATACTTTTAAAACTTGGGCTTAAAAGTAAATCAGCAGGTACTGAAATAAAAGAGTTTAAAGTTAAAGGGCTGAAGTAAATCATTTTAAAGCTTTGAGGCTGAAATGGATGAGTTTAAAACAGTAGGGACTGAATTAAAACAATTTAAAACATCAGGGACTGATTAAAACTCATTTAAAACTTAAGGGCTGAAATTGATAAGTTTTTAAAACTGAAGGACTGATTTGAAACAATTAAAAAACGTTAGGGACTGATTTGCAAATTCTGGAAATAAATAATATATCATTCAGATCTTTTCTCTCTCTCATAACTCACTCACTCTCTCACGATCTCTCTCTCGCGCGATTTCAGCAGCGACAGGCGAGAGGACTCCTTCGCGAAAATCTGTCGATTTCGCCGGCGAAATGCCAGCGCATAGAGGCGGTGAGCTGCGGTCATAGTGGGTTTCTGATTTGAGGAAGTTTAGGTGCGAGTTTGGGGTTGATTGGTGCGAAGAACCGAAACAAAATCGCGATTTAAGATGGTTAATTTCCGGCGAAAAATCCGGCATTTGAGGTAGGTGATTATCTGGTTACTCTGTTTCTTGGGTTTGGGTTGATTTTGGGTTTTGATTTGGTTCTAAACCGAGGGTAGATGTTGGGCAGTAGGCTGTTGGGGTTGATTTTGGTTGATGTGGTGGTGGCTGAAGTCGTTACAACTGATGGAGCTAGGTTTGCACTTGCTTCCGCATGTTGCAGAGGATTGAATTGGAAATGTGATTGCAGGATATCAAAATTAATGATAATGGCTGAGATGGTTGGCTTGTGGTTGCTGCTGGTTGTGTGTTGGAAATATTGGTTGCAGGCTATCATTCCAGTTGTGTGATGAAGGTTCTGCAGGTGATGATATAGTGATGGAGGTGTGGTGATTATGGTTGAACATGGAGAAAGAAAACATTTGCTGGAAAGAATGGCTGAGACGAGAATGGAGCTGTAAAGGTGAAGTGAGGGAATCTTGGCAGCTGGTTTGTGGTCTCGAGTGGTTGAATGGTAATGATGGTGCTTCAATAGGTTAGATGCTGGGATTATTGTATTGATTTAGGAATTATAATAAAGTATAGTGGAATACATCAGAATTGGAGGAATCTTTGATTAAGAATTGTATTTAAAACTGATATATTTTGGACTGAAAATAAATCTGAGAATAAATAAATTTTGATATAAAATTGAATTACTTATTTTGGACTTGAAATAATTTAAATAAGGAAAATTGAGATATTTTAATAATTTTGGAATTCAAAATGATTTTGAAAATAATATTTTGAATAAATAATTAAAATAACATAATTTTAGAAATTCGGATTTTAATTTAAAATCGAACAAATTCGATATTTCTTGACTTGGCTAGACGAATCCGTCGCGGCATTAATTTCAAAACAATAGCGACTCAATTTTCTAAATATTAAAATAATTATTTATTGCATAAAAATTCTGGGTTGCTATAATCTTACCTCCTTAAAATAATTTCGTCCTCGAAATTAAACTTACTTAATCTTATAATTTCTGAATACTTAATCAGAATCTCTTCTTCTTATCATCGAAAATTCCAAAAATAATCAAAGAATTACCTGAATATCTTCTCTACGTAATATACCCAAACATATCAACATAATATCATCAACTTATCTTTCCAATATTTGTAACCCAAAAATTTAGTAAACAAATATCTCCCAAAACTAAGATTCTATACTTAGATGTCACCACATTTCCTGCAAAGTATTTCTTTCACTTGTATATACGTATGAATTCTGATTCAATACGGTACTCATTTTACTTTCCACGTATCATCACATTATACTATGATTATCATTATTTAAAACAAAATATCAGTACCCATAATCCAAGAAAATATTCCAAATCTCCAATCAAATCTCCTTTATCGATAAAATTTAACAGCGCATTACTTCTTGTCTCCTCTTATCATTAAAATAATCCTGCGCTTTCTTGCTGGTCACAACATCACGCGGATTCACTCAGATCCTTTGCGCTTTTAAATAGTTCATGCTGAGAAGAGGTTGAATCATCAAACAATGGATATCATTCTTTCTAACATTCGCAAGTATTATTCCAGTCTTCCTATGAATGATCTGAGAAAGATCTATAAAATAAGGCTCGAAAGATTGAGGTTGCTAATGGCTCATGATATTCCAGAAGATGTTCGCTGGTTGATAGAAGCAAAGGTTCGACTATCTGGTGAATTACCATCAACATTTCCAAAACATATGCCTGGTTTAGGCAAAAGCACGTTCGCAAAGAAACGAAGAGCAAAAAGACTGGGTGGTTGCTACAAATGTGCTCGTTGGAATTGTAATACACGTTGCAAATCAGTAGGATATTCTTCTACTAATCGGGATGATAAAATCGAATTCATAAAGGGTGGACTGAGTAAGGAGTCTTTGGATGATATTCGACTGACTCTTGAGACGCACCCAAGTGGTTATGTACAACGTGAACTTCTCTCCTTATACGCTCAGTTTAACGAGGACAAAAATCGTTATAGTCTCCAAAATATAATAGCAAAAGATCCTGTTTGCCAGTCTGTTTTACAAAATGAGGCTTCTGGCAGTTCAGCAATGTTATAAGGTAAATCTTTTAAAATATTTTGCTGCTTACTTTCACGCGTTTTGAAAATAAAATATATTTTCCTTTTCTCCAGTTTTGATAAAGCTGGAAATAAAATATTAAATCGCCGAAAGGTGACAGCCTCGATACGATAAAAATATTCAAAAGTGGGCTGATTTTGTCAAAAGTAAATCTTTACTTTTTCAGAATCAATCAAAAACAGTAAATTTTTCCGGCTTTAAATAGCCAAACATATTTCATAGTTCAGGCATCCCAAAATCACATCTTATTCGTAAGTTTTCCCTTCTTTACTATCAAAGATGGAAGCACCAAAACTTCGACAGATCAAAACTATTTGTGTATTTTGTGGATCAAAAGTAGGGAAAGGCTTCGGTTATCTAGAAGCGGCTGTAGATCTTGGAAAGAAACTGGGGGAAAAAGGTATCACTCTTGTATATGGGGGTGGTAGTAGTGGTCTAATGGGTTGTGTTTCCCAATCTGCTCTTGCAGAGAAATCAAAAGTAATCGGTGTTATACCTGTCCCTTTGGTAGATGTTGCAGGCAAAACACGAGGGCATGAAGTTCAAACCTTATCCATCCATGAACGCATAACTTGTATGTTATATGGTTCTGATGCCTTTATAGCCCTGCCCGGAGGTTTTGGTACCTTAGAAGAAATTTTTAACATTACCTCGTGGGCTCAACTAGATCTCCATACTAAGCCTATTGGGCTTCTGAATGTTAACAATTTCTTTGATGGTTTGTTAACCTTTCTTGATTATGCTGTGGAACAGGGATTCATCTCTCCATTTTCCAGAAAGCTTCTTATTTCTGCTCCTACTATTGATGAACTACTGGATAAGCTGCAGTCATATATCTCAATACAAGATCCAGCAGGAGTTAAGATAGATTGGTCGCAAGGAAGGGGAATCAAGCGAAAATGGAGTCCGGTTAATGTAAATTTAACTCTTTGAATCTTAGAATAGGTGGGGGTAGAGTACGGAGTATTCTCACTCTCGAGACACCCCTCCATTTACTAGGATTTCCTTAATGTTTAAATCTTGTGTGTACTTCAAAGATTCCAGGTGGTAGATTACGGAGTATTCTTACTCTCGAAACACACCTCTTTGAAGGTTTCTTTATTTCCTCAAAAGATCAGAGGTGGTAGGATACGGCTACTCCGGAAACACATCTCTCATTCTGAGGATCTTTCCATGTTTTTCTCTTATGCTTTCGTGTGTTTCATGTATTCCTTTCCAGTGTGACTCTTGTGTGTTCTCCTTATGAGAAAATAATAAAATCTCTTCTATCATCTACTAAATCTCGTTTGTGATGTAAATAATCTTGCATGTCTAACCTTAATTCCTTTAGTGGATGCTTATCATATTATGCTCTTAATTCCAAATGATAAAATTCTGGATAGAGTCTCCCTTGTAATTTGGACTTATCCAAACCATAAGCATACTTCATACCTCACAATAATAAATAACTCCACATTTGATCACAACGATCTAAAAATATTGAAAACGATTCCAACACTTCAATATCATCAAAATATCCCATAATTCAATTCACAAAGCCAAACTTCATAATAAATTTCTCTTCAACATAGAGGCATAATAAATTAACTCAACATAATATCCATTACTTAATTCTCAATAAAATCATATTATTCCCATTATGCTCAACACTCGTTTTCTTTTAAAAAAATTTCTCATACTCATACATTAAAGCATATAAGT
This sequence comes from Ligustrum vulgare, assembly GCA_963555705.1. Taxonomy (NCBI): domain Eukaryota; kingdom Viridiplantae; phylum Streptophyta; class Magnoliopsida; order Lamiales; family Oleaceae; genus Ligustrum; species Ligustrum vulgare. The sequence continues at coordinate 12,273,079 of OY743186.1, read as the reverse complement.
TATGACAAAGCATAACAACATCATTATTTTCGAAGAAATACATTCTTATTTCTCATAAATCATAAGTATCCGAAATACTCTTCATTCTTTCTCATAAATCAATAAAATGAGTATTCGAAATACTGAAATAACTTTAAACATCATAAACTTCTTTACCTCGGAGTTGGTGGAACGAATGATGGCAGTGGCAATCTTCATCAATAAAAATCTTATAATGGAAAATATTTCTTAAAATTCTTTTTGAAAATTTTACCAGTCTACAGAAACGCAGACTAGCTCTGATACCAACTTGTAGCGCCCCGAGTTCCGTATACCCGATTCACTACGTCATTTTCTGTCTAAATTTTTCGAATAATATTTTTGCGGAAGAAATAATTGAAATTCATTTTTTGGCAACATTAAATAAACTGTAATGGCCGCTAAAATTGAAAACATTTATGAAACCATTTGAAATAGTAAATCGAACCATTAATATTGTAAAGAAATTGCCAATATCATAATTTCTCAAATAAATGAACTTCTCTAAATTATTCGATTGTTTGGAAAATACGGAAATCATTAACGTCAAACTTTCAACCGTTCAACGATTATTGCCACCATCATTCATCGCTCGCCACCGTCTTCGAAATCTGCAAAACTGTTAAAAAGTAGGGTGAGTATTTCATGGGGGAAATACTCAGTAGACTCATCGCAAATTAATTTAATTTATAAGATGATTAAACACATAAATCCCGGCTCTTTATAAAACGGGCATTGATAGAGCTTCTTTATAAAACTGTTCTTGATAAAACTCATATTGTGCATTACAGCACGGGACATATTTTGCAAATCATATGCTCTTTGAAAACATTTCTTTGAAAACAGTTCTTTGAAAACCATATACTTATAAAACATTTTAATTATGCCAAGCATAATTTCTTTTGAAAGCATAACATAAGATAGGATTGAAATCCTCATAAACATAAGAATTTTACCGAACTTAGGTGGTAAGAATTCTTATGTAGTAAAATCATAATAACAGTAAGTTTTCATCATAACATAGGATAAAATCGAAATCCTCATAAACATCAGAATTTTACCGAACTTAAGTGGTAAGAATTCTTATGTAGTAAGTATACCAAGCATAATTTTCTGAAATTCATAGGGATCAATTGCATCATAACATAAGATAGGATCGAAATCCTCATAAACATATGCGACAGGAATTTTACCGAACTTAGGTGGTAAATCCTCATAAACATATGGAAAGACAGGAATTTTACCGAACTTAGGTGGTAAATCCTCATAAACTTATGGAGACACAAGAATGTTACCGAACTTAGGTGGCAAGAATTCTTATGTGTAGCGCTACTAAAACTCCGGTCCCCTTAACATATCATAACTTATCATATGGGACCCAAAACAATCTTGGTAGATTGATTTCATAGCAATGATCCAAAAAAACATTTTCGTGAAGCATAGGGTATACTTACTTTTCGTAAAAACATAAAGTATATTTTCTTTTCATAAAAACATACTTACTTTTCATAACAACATAAGGTATATTTACCTTTCATAAAAACATACTTATTTTTCTTAAAAATTGACTTTCACAAGTCACATGACATTCATATGAAATCATAATTTAAATTAATTAATAAGTGCGAGTCTACCTCAAATCCGACGAGTGCAAAGTTGAGCGGGAATGACTTCAATTTCTTTAAATTCTCCGTACGCTTCGTCTTAACCAATAAGTCACTTTAGTATATCGAATATATATAGTTCAAAATGATAAATTATAATTTGAGGACTAAAATTGATGTTTTGAAAGTTGAGGGACTAAAATGAATACTTTTGAAAGTTCAGGGACTAAAATAGATATTTTGAAAGTTAAGGGACTAAAATGAATACTTTTAAAACTTGGGCTTAAAAGTAAATCAGCAGGTACTGAAATAAAAGAGTTTAAAGTTAAAGGGCTGAAGTAAATCATTTTAAAGCTTTGAGGCTGAAATGGATGAGTTTAAAACAGTAGGGACTGAATTAAAACAATTTAAAACATCAGGGACTGATTAAAACTCATTTAAAACTTAAGGGCTGAAATTGATAAGTTTTTAAAACTGAAGGACTGATTTGAAACAATTAAAAAACGTTAGGGACTGATTTGCAAATTCTGGAAATAAATAATATATCATTCAGATCTTTTCTCTCTCTCATAACTCACTCACTCTCTCACGATCTCTCTCTCGCGCGATTTCAGCAGCGACAGGCGAGAGGACTCCTTCGCGAAAATCTGTCGATTTCGCCGGCGAAATGCCAGCGCATAGAGGCGGTGAGCTGCGGTCAAAGTGGGTTTCTGATTTGAGGAAGTTTAGGTGCGAGTTTGGGGTTGATTGGTGCGAAGAACCGAAACAAAATCGCGATTTAAGATGGTTAATTTCCGGCGAAAAATCCGGCATTTGAGGTAGGTGATTATCTGGTTACTCTGTTTCTTGGGTTTGGGTTGATTTTGGGTTTTGATTTGGTTCTAAACCGAGGGTAGATGTTGGGCAGTAGGCTGTTGGGGTTGATTTTGGTTGATGTGGTGGTGGCTGAAGTCGTTACAACTGATGGAGCTAGGTTTGCACTTGCTTCCGCATGTTGCAGAGGATTGAATTGGAAATGTGATTGCAGGATATCAAAATTAATGATAATGGCTGAGATGGTTGGCTTGTGGTTGCTGCTGGTTGTGTGTTGGAAATATTGGTTGCAGGCTATCATTCCAGTTGTGTGATGAAGGTTCTGCAGGTGATGATATAGTGATGGAGGTGTGGTGATTATGGTTGAACATGGAGAAAGAAAACATTTGCTGGAAAGAATGGCTGAGACGAGAATGGAGCTGTAAAGGTGAAGTGAGGGAATCTTGGCAGCTGGTTTGTGGTCTCGAGTGGTTGAATGGTAATGATGGTGCTTCAATAGGTTAGATGCTGGGATTATTGTATTGATTTAGGAATTATAATAAAGTATAGTGGAATACATCAGAATTGGAGGAATCTTTGATTAAGAATTGTATTTAAAACTGATATATTTTGGACTGAAAATAAATCTGAGAATAAATAAATTTTGATATAAAATTGAATTACTTATTTTGGACTTGAAATAATTTAAATAAGGAAAATTGAGATATTTTAATAATTTTGGAATTCAAAATGATTTTGAATAAATAATTAAAATAACATAATTTTAGAAATTCGGATTTTAATTTAAAATCGAACAAATTCGATATTTCTTGACTTGGCTAGACGAATCCGTCGCGGCATTAATTTCAAAACAATAGCGACTCAATTTTCTAAATATTAAAATAATTATTTATTGCATAAAAATTCTGGGTTGCTATATTATGCTTTATCAATCGTTGTGGATAAGGAACTGGGGGCACATAAGCTTTGACTGGTGGTCGAACTCGAACTTCTTCTTCGACTTTTTCATGAACTTCAGGAGTCGATCTCTGTTCTTTATCGCTTTCCTGGTCTTCCACCACATCTTCCTTTTTGCTCTTTTGCTTTTCATATTCCCCTACAGTTACTTTAGATAGCTGAACCCCGCTCCTCGTTTTTATTGCATTAACATGCTCACGAGGGTTCATTTCAGTATTGCTTGGTAACATTCCATGCTGTCTTGTTGAACTGCTTGCTGCCAGCTCTCCCATTTGTCTCTTCAAATTCTTTATTTCAACAGCTTGATTCATAATCTCACCATTCTGACTCTTGACCAGCTGAATTAACTCTTCTATGTTCTCGGATATGTTTTTCTGAGATTGTTGCTGTTGCTGTTGCTGAAATCCAGGCGGCCGCTGAACATTCTGATTGTTAGACCATGAAAAATTTGGGTGATTCTTCCATTCTGGGTTGTAAGTTTGTGAATAAGGACCACCCTGCTGCCTGTTTCCTACGAAGTTGACCTGTTCTTGGTATGATTGATTTTGTTGAAGTGGGCAGAAATTTATCACGTGATTTTTGAAACAAAAATCACACAAAGTTGTATGAACTGAATTTACTGGCTGCACACCTATAGCGACCCAGAATTTTTATGCAATTAATAATTATTTTAATATTTAGAAAATTGTGTCGCTATTGTTTTGAAGTTAACGCCGCGACGGATTCGTCTAGCCAAGTCAAGAAATATCGAATTTGTTCGATTTTAAATTAAAATCCGAATTTCTAAAATTATGTTATTTTAATTAATTATTCAAAGTATTATTTTTAAAATCATTTTTGAATTCCAAATTTATTAAAATATCTCAATTTTCCTTATTCAAATTATTTCAAGTCCGAATAAGTAATTCAATTTTTATCTCAATATTATTTATTTTAAAATTTGATTGTATCTAATTAAACCAAATTTTCTCCACATATTTTCATATCTTTACACAAATTTCTTTATTATTCTTTCCACCTCATTGCACTATCAACAAACACTATCATTATAATCACCAATTCCACCTAACACAAAACTTTCATCACCTACGCCACTCCCTCCCTCATCATATTTTCTTTCCATTTCCCACAATAATCTAATCAATCATCCTATCTTTACACTAAGCAACCACCATCCCATATCAACCAAATTATGATAATTTCCACTCAATTAATATATCAAAGATTCCTCCAAATCATAATGTTTTCCACTAATCAATTTCCCTTTTCTTTTTCCTCCATCATTCCATCATTATAACACCATTATCAATCCTCCAAATTCTCTGCAAGAACCCAACTCAAAGCCCAATCACAGCAGCAGCCACCCCTATCGCCAACCAAACCAATAACAACTGTGAACTTCAACCTTCGTACCAGACACCAATTTCCCAAACACCACCACAGCCCATCATCAACACATCAACCAAGCCTCAATTGTCTACACAATCACCATCCACTGTATGTATCAACTAAGAGCCACCACCCAACCAACCATCATCAGTACCAATCAGTTACACCACAATTCCATCACTGCCATTACTCAATCTTCAGCCATGAACTTCCATCATCACCACAGTCACCACTTACGCCTCTACTGCCCAAATCAATTTCCAAACCATCAACCACCGTGAGCCACTACAACCCAACACCGCCTCAACTAAGAACCCAAACCTTCATCACCAACATAATGACCGCAACCAGCATCACCAGCCACCTACTCCACTGTCTCATCACCACCTCAATCACCACTGTCCATTTATCACCATTCCATACTGATCAGAAACCAACCAAAATCATTCATCAGCAGTTGGCACCCTGCAGCTTTTTCAACGCCAATTGAATCATGAACAAGCAACCATCATCTGAATCAAATTTCCATTTGTCTGAAACTCAACCAATCATCATTAGCAGCATCACCACCTCCCATTTCGTTTATCACCATTTTGATCTCCAAATCAAACAATCTTAATCATCATCATCAATCAACACCAATTTGTATTAGATCACTCATGGCCAGCTTTCATTTTCAACAGCCAACCTCCATCACGCCTCAACTTCAAACCGGCCAATCACCACCCAAACCACAGCAACACCACCAAGCACACTTTTTCCCTGCCTCTGCAATTCACCACTGCAACCAACCAAATCAACTGCAATCCCACTTCCAGCAACCATTCCAGCCGCCTGCAGCTCACAGCTGGACCACCAATTAACCTCTACCTACAACACTACCACCTAACCTCCGATCCAAAACATCAAACCCAACTCCAAATCGCAACCCAAAATCAAAACCCCAAAACCCAAGAAATAGAGTACCAAATACCTACCTTAAACCATCGCTGAATTTCCGCCGGAGTATCATCGCGAACCCTAGCTTCGAATCCAGCCCCGGTTCGCACACAAACTCTCACCCAATACTCTCAAAACCTTTAACCGCCACTCACCGCCACCTTGCTACCGGTGTTGCGCCGGCGAAATCACCGGAAGTGTAGCGCCTTGTTCCTCCGCCTCTCGCCGTCTCTGCTCTCGTCCTAACTCTCTCTCTCTGATTTGCGATGATATAGAGAGAAGAAGAAAAATCTGATTTTAATAACTTTCAAAATTTGCACTTTGGTCCCTGAAGTTTTAAAGCCTTTCAATTCAGTCCCTATGTTTTAAAAAGGTTTTATTTCAGTCCTTTCAGCTTTTAAACTTATCATTTCAGTCCCTGCTGATTTACTTTTAAGCTCAACTTTCAAAGTATCTATTTTAGTCCCTGAACTTTCAAAAGTATTCATTTTAGTCCCTCAATTTTCAAAACATCAATTTTAGTCCTCAAATTATAATTTATCATTTTGAACTATATATTCGATAGACTAAAGTGACTTATTGGCTAAGACGAAGCGTACGGAGAATTTAAAGAAATTGAAGTCATTCCCGCTCAACTTTGCACTCGTCGGATTTGAGGTAGACTCGCACTTATTAATTGATTTAAATTATAATTTCATATGAATGTCATGTGACTTGTGAAAGTCAATTTTTAAGAAAAACAAGTATGTTTTTATGAAAGGTAAATATACCTTATGTTGTTATGAAAAGTAAGTATGTTTTTATGAAAAGAAAATATACTTTAGGTTTTTACGAAAAGTAAGTATACCCTATGCTTCACGAAAATGTTTTTTTGGATCATTGCTATGAAATCAATCTACCAAGATTGTTTTGGGTCCCATATGATAAGTTATGATATGTTAAGGGGACCGGAGTTTTAGTAGCGCTACACATAAGAATTCTTGCCACCTAAGTTCGGTAACATTCTTGTGTCTCCTATGTTTATGAGGAATTGCCACGAAGTTCGGTAAAATTCCTATCTTTCCATATGTTTATGAGGATTTACCACCTAAGTTCGGTAAAATTCCTGTCGCATATGTTTACGAGGATTTCGATCCTATCTTATGTTATGATGCAATTGATCCCTATGAATTTCAGAAAATTATGCTTGGTATACTTACTACATAAGAATTCTTACCACCTAAGTTCGGTAAAATTCTTATGTTTATGAGGATTTCGATTTTATCCTATGTTATGATGAAAACTTACTGTGATTTTACTGTTATTATGATTTTACTGCATAAGAATTCTTGCCACCTAAGTTCGGTAAAGTTCTTGTATGTTTATGAGGATTTAAATCCTATCTTATGTTATGCTTTCAAAAGAAATTATGCTTGGCATAATTAAAATGTTTTTATAAGTATATGGTTTTCAAAAGAGATGTTTTCAAAGAGCTGTTTTCAAAGAGCTGTTTTCAAAGAACTATTTTCAAAGAGATGTTTTCAAAGAGCAGTTTTATAAAGAAGTTCTATCAATGCCCGTTTTATAAAGAGCCGGGATTTATGTGTTTAATCATCTTATAAATTAAATTAATTTGCGATGAGTCTACTGAGTATTTCCCCCATGAAATACTCACCCTACTTTTTAACAGTTTTGCAGATTTCGGAGACGGTGGCGAGCGATGAATGATGGTGGCAATAATCGTTGAACGGTTGAAAGTTTGACGTTAATGATTTCCGTATTTTCCAAACAATCGAATAATTTAGAGAAGTTCATTTATTTGAGAAATTATGATATTGGCAATTTCTTTACAATATTAATGGTTCGATTTACTATTTCAAATGGTTTCATAAATGTTTTCAATTTTAGCGGCCATTACAGTTTATTTAATGTTGCCAAAATATGAATTTCAATTATTTCTTCCGCAAAAATATTATTTGAAAAATTTAGACAGAAAATGACGTAGTGAATCGGGTATACGGAACTCGGGGCGCTACAAGTTGGTATCAGAGCTAGTCTGCGTTTCTGTAGACTGGAAAAATTTTCAAAAAGAATTTTCATGAAATATTTTCCATTATAAAATATTATTGATGAAGATTGCCACTGCCATCATTCGTTCCACCAACTCCGAGGTAAAGAAGTTTATAATGTTTAAAGTTATTTCAGTATTTCGAATACTCATTTTATTGATTTATGAGAAAGAATGAAGAGTATTTCGGATACTTATGATTTATGAGAAATAAGAATGTATTTCTTCAAAAAAATAATGATATTGTTATGCTTTGTCATAACTTATATGCTTTAATGTATGATTATGAGAAATTTTTTTAAGAAAGAAAACGAGTGTTGAGCATAATGGGAATAATATGATTTTATTGAGAATTAAGTAATGGATATTATGTTGAGTAAGTGAATTATTTCCTCTATTTTGAAGAGAAATTTATTATGAAGTTTGGCCTTGTGAATATTTTGGGAATATGATTTATGGCATATATTTATAAGTATGAGTTATCTTTTGAGCCATTAAGGTATCGAAGGAAGTGATATTATGATATTGAAGTGTTGGAATCATTTTCAATATTTTTAAATCGTTGTGATCAAATGTGGAGTTATTTATTATTGTGAGTTATGAAGTATGCTTATGGTTTGGAATAAGTCCAAATTACAAGGGAGACTCTGTCCAGAATTTTATCGTTTGGAAATAAGAGCATAATATGGTATGCAATCACTAAGAGAATTGAGTTTAGAATTGCAAGTTCATAAGCAAGATTGAGTAAATGATAAGTTATATTTTGAAAGACGAGTGAAGACAAGTATAATGAAAAGTGGGAACAAGAGTTAATGCACTGTTATTTTTCTCGACAAAAGAAAATTTGATGATAATATTGGAGATATGGAATATTTTATTGGATTTTGGTACTGATATTTTTGGTATAATAATCAAGGTATAGTGAGATGATACGGGAATACGTGAAAGAGAAATAAGGACTGTATTGAATCAGAATTCATAAGTATGTATAAGTAAAAGAAATACTTTGCAGGAAATGTGGTGACATTTAAGTAAAGAATCTTAGTTATTTGGAAGATATTTGTTTACTGAATTTTGGGTTACAAATATTGGAATGATAAGTTGATGATATTATGTTGATATGTTATTGGGTATATTATGTAGAAAGAATATTCAGGTAATTCTTTGATTATTTTGGGAATATTCGATGATAAGAAGAAAGGAAAAATTATTATGATATGATATGTCAGTAAAGATTTGTGGAAATTTTAGAGATATATACGAATATCTGAGGTCACATGATACGATGATAAGTGACATGTTACATGAATACTACAAGATATGATGAAATTTTTACATACGATTGGGAATTTTTTTTGATTATTTTGGGAATATTCGATGATAAGAAGTTTAGAGATGATAAATTATTATGGTTTGATATATCAGTAAAGATTTATGGAAACTTGAAGAGATTTTTTTATGGAATTACAGAAATTAGTAAAAAGACATGATGTTGTCTGGGATTTGTGAGATAATGATGATGGACGTAAGGTTATTTGAATATAAAGGTACAATAGAAATTGTAAGGAATGATATGATGATGATAATTGAAGGTGATAATGTATTGAGATTATGAAATAAGTTGATCATCTATGAATAAGTTATGTTGTTTTGGGTTCATAAAAATGGAATTCAAAGAATAGTGAACTTTCAGTCACTTACGATTCAGAAGAATTTTGAGTAAACACATATGTCTATAGAAAAGTCCAGTTGGTTAAAAATGGTTGGGTTAAATTTGGTAGCAATGATGCTACATCAGAGAAGAAGAAGAAGAGATTCGGATTAAGTATTCAAAAATCATAAGATCAAGTAAGTTTAATTTCGAGGACGAAATTATTTTAAGGGGGTAAGATTATAGCGACCCAGAATTTTTATGCAATTAATAATTATTTTAATATTTAGAAAATTGTGTCGCTATTGTTTTGAAGTTAACGCCGCGACGGATTCGTCTAGCCAAGTCAAGAAATATCGAATTTGTTCGATTTTAAATTAAAATCCGAATTTCTAAAATTATGTTATTTTAATTAATTATTCAAAGTATTATTTTTAAAATCATTTTTGAATTCCAAATTTATTAAAATATCTCAATTTTCCTTATTCAAATTATTTCAAGTCCGAATAAGTAATTCAATTTTTATCTCAATATTATTTATTTTAAAATTTGATTGTATCTAATTAAACCAAATTTTCTCCACATATTTTCATATCTTTACACAAATTTCTTTATTATTCTTTCCACCTCATTGCACTATCAACAAACACTATCATTATAATCACCAATTCCACCTAACACAAAACTTTCATCACCTACGCCACTCCCTCCCTCATCATATTTTCTTTCCATTTCCCACAATAATCTAATCAGTCATCCTATCTTTACACTAAGCAACCACCATCCCATATCAACCAAATTATGATAATTTCCACTCAATTAATATATCAAAGATTCCTCCAAATCATAATGTTTTCCACTAATCAATTTCCCTTTTCTTTTTCCTCCATCATTCCATCATTATAACACCATTATCAATCCTCCAAATTCTCTGCAAGAACCCAACTCAAAGCCCAATCACAGCAGCAGCCACCCCTATCGCCAACCAAACCAATAACAACTGTGAACTTCAACCTTCGTACCAGACACCAATTTCCCAAACACCACCACAGCCCATCATCAACACATCAACCAAGCCTCAATTGTCTACACAATCACCATCCACTGTATGTATCAACTAAGAGCCACCACCCAACCAACCATCATCAGTACCAATCAGTTACACCACAATTCCATCACTGCCATTACTCAATCTTCAGCCATGAACTTCCATCATCACCACAGTCACCACTTACGCCTCTACTGCCCAAATCAATTTCCAAACCATCAACCACCGTGAGCCACTACAACCCAACACCGCCTCAACTAAGAACCCAAACCTTCATCACCAACATAATGACCGCAACCAGCATCACCGGCCACCTACTCCACTGTCTCATCACCACCTCAATCACCACTGTCCATTTATCACCATTCCATACTGATCAGAAACCAACCAAAATCATTCATCAGCAGTTGGCACCCTGCAGCTTTTTCAACGCCAATTGAATCATGAACAAGCAACCATCATCTGAATCAAATTTCCATTTGTCTGAAACTCAACCAATCATCATTAGCAGCATCACCACCTCCCATTTCGTTTATCACCATTTTGATCTCCAAATCAAACAATCTTAATCATCATCATCAATCAACACCAATCTGTATTAGATCACTCATGGCCAGCTTTCATTTTCAACAGCCAACCTCCATCACGCCTCAACTTCAAACCGGCCAATCACCACCCAAACCACAGCAACACCACCAAGCACACTTTTTCCCTGCCTCTGCAATTCACCACTGCAACCAACCAAATCAACTGCAATCCCACTTCCAGCAACCATTCCAGCCGCCTGCAGCTCACAGCTGGACCACCAATTAACCTCTACCTACAACACTACCACCTAACCTCCGATCCAAAACATCAAACCCAACTCCAAATCGCAACCCAAAATCAAAACCCCAAAACCCAAGAAATAGAGTACCAAATACCTACCTTAAACCATCGCTGAATTTCCGCCGGAGTATCATCGCGAACCCTAGCTTCGAATCCAGCCCCGGTTCGCACACAAACTCTCACCCAATACTCTCAAAACCTTTAACCGCCACTCACCGCCACCTTGCTACCGGTGTTGCGCCGGCGAAATCACCGGAAGTGTAGCGCCTTGTTCCTCCGCCTCTCGCCGTCTCTGCTCTCGTCCTAACTCTCTCTCTCTGATTTGCGATGATATAGAGAGAAGAAGAAAAATCTGATTTTAATAACTTTCAAAATTTGCACTTTGGTCCCTGAAGTTTTAAAGCCTTTCAATTCAGTCCCTATGTTTTAAAAAGGTTTTATTTCAGTCCTTTCAGCTTTTAAACTTATCATTTCAGTCCCTGCTGATTTACTTTTAAGCTCAACTTTCAAAGTATCTATTTTAGTCCCTGAACTTTCAAAAGTATTCATTTTAGTCCCTCAATTTTCAAAACATCAATTTTAGTCCTCAAATTATAATTTATCATTTTGAACTATATATTCGATAGACTAAAGTGACTTATTGGCTAAGACGAAGCGTACGGAGAATTTAAAGAAATTGAAGTCATTCCCGCTCAACTTTGCACTCGTCGGATTTGAGGTAGACTCGCACTTATTAATTGATTTAAATTATGATTTCATATGAATGTCATGTGACTTGTGAAAGTCAATTTTTAAGAAAAACAAGTATGTTTTTATGAAAGGTAAATATACCTTATGTTGTTATGAAAAGTAAGTATGTTTTTATGAAAAGAAAATATACTTTAGGTTTTTACGAAAAGTAAGTATACCCTATGCTTCACGAAAATGTTTTTTTGGATCATTGCTATGAAATCAATCTACCAAGATTGTTTTGGGTCCCATATGATAAGTTATGATATGTTAAGGGGACCGGAGTTTTAGTAGCGCTACACATAAGAATTCTTGCCACCTAAGTTCGGTAACATTCTTGTGTCTCCTATGTTTATGAGGAATTGCCACGAAGTTCGGTAAAATTCCTATCTTTCCATATGTTTATGAGGATTTACCACCTAAGTTCGGTAAAATTCCTGTCGCATATGTTTACGAGGATTTCGATCCTATCTTATGTTATGATGCAATTGATCCCTATGAATTTCAGAAAATTATGCTTGGTATACTTACTACATAAGAATTCTTACCACCTAAGTTCGGTAAAATTCTTATGTTTATGAGGATTTCGATTTTATCCTATGTTATGATGAAAACTTACTGTGATTTTACTGTTATTATGATTTTACTGCATAAGAATTCTTGCCACCTAAGTTCGGTAAAGTTCTTGTATGTTTATGAGGATTTAAATCCTATCTTATGTTATGCTTTCAAAAGAAATTATGCTTGGCATAATTAAAATGTTTTTATAAGTATATGGTTTTCAAAAGAGATGTTTTCAAAGAGCTGTTTCAAAGAGCTGTTTTCAAAGAGCTGTTTTCAAAGAACTATTTTCAAAGAGATGTTTTCAAAGAGCAGTTTTATAAAGAAGTTCTATCAATGCCCGTTTTATAAAGAGCCGGGATTTATGTGTTTAATCATCTTATAAATTAAATTAATTTGCGATGAGTCTACTGAGTATTTCCCCCATGAAATACTCACCCTACTTTTTAACAGTTTTGCAGATTTCGGAGACGGTGGCGAGCGATGAATGATGGTGGCAATAATCGTTGAACGGTTGAAAGTTTGACGTTAATGATTTCCGTATTTTCCAAACAATCGAATAATTTAGAGAAGTTCATTTATTTGAGAAATTATGATATTGGCAATTTCTTTACAATATTAATGGTTCGATTTACTATTTCAAATGGTTTCATAAATGTTTTCAATTTTAGCGGCCATTACAGTTTATTTAATGTTGCCAAAATATGAATTTCAATTATTTCTTCCGCAAAAATATTATTTGAAAAATTTAGACAGAAAATGACGTAGTGAATCGGGTATACGGAACTCGGGGCGCTACAACACCCATACTGTCGATTTTCTTCGTTAAAGCATCCAGCTTAGCATTTAATGCTGTAATCTCATTAACTGCAACAATTCCTCTAGACTTTGGTGTAGATCTATCTGAGTACCACTGGTAACTGTTCGCAGCCATCTTCTCAAAAATCTCAGAAGCTTCTTCATATGTCATATCCATTACTGATCCTCCAGCTGCTGAGTCAGCGTACTTTTTATTCTCATTCGTCAACCCATTGTAGAATGTCTGGACTAAGATCCAATCTGCGATTCCATGGGTAGGACACTGTCTGATAAGCTCATTGAACCTTTCCCAGGCTTCAAAAATGGATTCCCCTGGCTGTTGACTAAAGGACAGAATTTCACGCCTTAGCTTTGACATGCGGTCAGGTGGGAAAAATTTATCTACAAATTTCTGGCTCATAACTTCAAAAGTGGTATTTGTGTGTAGGGGCAAAGAGTAAAACCAGGCTTTTGCTTTGTCCGCCAAAGAGAATGAGAATAGCTTTAATTTCACGGCATCCTCTGAAACTCCATTCATGCGTTGCATATCACATAATTCCAAAAATGTCCTAAGGTGCGCATGAGGATCTTCAGATGGCAAACCATGAAAAACACACGAATTTTGGATCAAGGATATCAAGGAAGTCTTGATCTCAAAACTATTAGCACGGATTGCAGGAGGTACAATGCAGGTTCCAATGTTCCCCACAGGAGGAACCATGTAGTCTCGTAAAATGCGTCTTCCATGATTTGGTTGCTGTCCATTCACAGCTGTTGGCAGATTTTGTTGATTTCCCTGATTATCCTGAATTATGTCATCCGCCATGGCTAAGTCTGTTTGTTGATTCGCTTCCAACTGTTGTCTACGCCTCTGTCGAAAGGTGCGTTCAATTTCTGTATCAAAAGGAAGCAAATCAAATGACTTAATCCTTCTTAACATAAATTAAAGAAAACAAAAATTCAAAGCAAAAACTGAAAAGTAAATTAAAAATAAAAATAAAAATAAGCAAAATAAAGTTCAAAGTAAAATAAGAACTAATGGGTATCGATATTAATATAAAAATAGTCCCCGGCAACGGCGCGAAAAACTTTTTCACTAATATCTCGCTAAGCGAGATATCCCCGCAAGTGCACGGGTCGTGAGAAGTAATAAAGTGGACCTAAGAGTCCGGATTATCGTCCCACGAGGACTGCTATTAAGTACCGAAATGTGTTAGTTCCTAACTCTATTTGAACGAACGAAATAATTTGAGGTTTTAAATTAAAACTAAAGAATTAAACTAAAGAAATTAAAATTGCTAAATTGCTTTTGTTTTTAAAAATGATTGTAAAGTAGTTGGGATTCACGAATTCACCTAGCTAATTAAATCAATTCCAATTCCAGTTTTATTTCCTATTTGTGTGTTCGGTCGAATTCACTAATTTAAATTGAGATTCCTCTCTCGAGTTTAAATCAATCCTACCTAAATAAGTCAACCTTGTATCTCTACAGAGGGTCCGAATATTCCTTAACTAGATGCATTACACACAAGAATTCACACACGACCGCAATAATTACAAGAGTATATCTCTATCTCTCGTTCAATTACCGGATTTATTACCTAGATCTATGTTATTAACTCACCTCTCGGATTATGGAAATAACACATGAAATCATGAATAAGTGGCCAGTTCATTCACGCATTAAACGCAATAATAAATCAACACATGCATTAAAGCGTTAAAACAAGGAATATGACATTAAAATAATCTGATTAGGCTACATCGTTCATCCCAACGTTAAAATTAGTTACACAACATGATTGTAAAACAAAAACAGTAAAAATTAACGTTCATTGAAAATAACAAAGAAGAATGGAAAGATTGCACCAATTATCAATTCTTCAAGTATCTTCAATTCACGCCCCTCTGCGATACTTGAATCTCCAAGAATTTTAATTAAATTCTCTATTGTGGCTCGTTCTATGGAGAGGCAAAGGTCTCATTTTCGTGCCTCATGTGTTGTATTTATAGGTTTTGGAGAAAACCTAGGTCAAAAGGAGAAAAGTCTGATAAAAATTGCGAGAAAAAGCCCATAGTTGGCCCAGCCGGATAACTGCGCGATCGCGTGGTTGACGTTAAAACTCTCGGGTTAAGAATTTGCCTCATCTCGCGATCGCTTGGTATGTGACCAGCGATCGCGACTTCGCGATTTTCTCGGCTGTACAAGTTAGTCCTTGACTTTTAATTGCACCTTCAGTCCTCAACTTTCGATTGTTGCAATTTAGTCCCCAAACTTTATCTTCTTCTCGATTTGCCCATTTAAGCTCTTAATTTATTCAATTAGGTCCTCCAACCTCTGATTTCTTCTCTTTGGCACCAAGCATCTTCCCGGTTGACGTTACAAACTCCTAACTTGTCCAATTTAGCTCCAATTAGCAATCCAATTATGCGTTTTTCCCATTGATTTCATCAATCTTCATCTTTTGGGATATTTTCTGAAAAGTAACCAATAAACACAAATTAAATAGCATATATTCTAAAATGATAATAAGTTATTCTACTTTAGACGTACAAATAAGTGTATAAAACACACTTATCATACAACCAAGAAGCGTTGAAGCAAATGTTATAAGTCTCAATAAAGAAAGAAGATGAAGAAGCATTGTTCCGCTACAAAAGAAAAGACCAATTTCGTAAAAAAAATAATAGAGAAATAAAAGAAGATAAATTTAAAGGATGAGTTGGAGGAAGGTACGAGATAAGGAGAGCTCAACAAAATTTTGACATGAGAGGCCAACTATCTAAGAGATTTCAACGAAATAATGAATTGTGCTTCACATGTGGCAGACGAGGTCATTATCTAGAGATTATTAGTTTCAAAAGGCCACAATAGAAGGGGACATAGCAACCTTCTACAAGGAAGAAAACCACAATAGTGATGAAGACTGGAATGTTGAAGTGGCTACAATAGCAATTGAGCAGATTTGAGAGAAGAAATCAAATTCAGGTCTAAAAGACGAATCAATGTTGGTGGTTGTCCTTCCTAAACAAATAGTTTGCGAAGATTATTTGATCGATGACTTAGGAGAATATATCATGTTTTATGATGAATATTGTATTGATGATTCCGTAGAAGACATCAAGATTCTTGTAGATTCTTCTATATGGACTCCACAGAGGTAGGAATTATCATACTGAGAAGAAGCGTTTGACGAAGCACATTCTTGGCAGTCACTGCTAAGGGTGGAGCTGACATATTTAATGCAAACTAATGACAATTTAAAGGAGAAGGTGACATATAAAATTAGCAAACTAAATCTCGTGAAAATTAAGGATGATATAGATTTAATCAAAGAACAAGAAAACCCAAAGGTAACATCGAAATTTAAAGACCTACAAGTGTCAAATGATGTAGTGGCTTTCAATAGCAACAAAAAACCCAAAGGTAACATCGAAATTTAAAGGAAATGGTGCTTGATGCATACCAGGAAATATATGAGGCTCAACGGAGTCAACACGAAGAGATTGAGGTGAATACAAATTCACAAACACAAATAGGAAAGTCAAGTATATATGAGTAATCAAGTATCAATTATCCTAAACTAGTAATCGATGAAGAAGAAAGTACGAAAGAACCAGAAAGAATGAGTTGAATGAAGGATTGAGCGCTTAAAAATTCATTGATTTCAAAGACATGTAAGCGTTACAAAAAAGAAAAGAGTTAGAATGAAAATTCGGTGTTGAAGGGGAGAATTAAAGAGTCACCACCAACTTTGAAATCTCTAAAACTTTCTAGGACTTTTTCCATACATCCATTGGCTACAAAAAATTCTGGAAGCATCTAGAATAATATAATATCACTACTATATATCAAATGAGGTGAATATTCTAGAACACTCTACATTTTTTGCTTCAATCTCAAAAGAATTTTCTAGAATGTTCCAAATATTTACTCCACTCCATTGAAGAATTCTCTAGATATATGTAGATAGTAATTACACATCCCTCTCATAAAGGAATGAGAGAAGTGATACATGTTTTAAGAGAGTAGTAATTTTGGTAGAAGTGCTGTCATAAACTAATTGTGAGATGAGTGTTCATATTTGTAAAAATATTTTGTTCAATAAAATATTTTCTTTTGAGTATTAAACTCAACAAAAAATAAATTCATTACCCAAGTTTTAATTATACTTGACCACAAAATATGCCAGGAAATAGCACGTATATTAAATCCTCGCGGTAAACATGAGTTAAAAATACTTTTCATAAAAAAGGGGATAAAACCATACAAAACTGAATTTTAATTAAGAACAAAAACTGGGATCCCAGAAACAAAAACATAAATTATTATTATTATTATTTAAAGGAAGCACACATAAATTATACGATTACCAATCTTCGTGCACTGGTCGTTGGATTGTAGCACTTGAAGAAGTTCACCATCTTGATATCTGTTTGGAGAAGCCACTGATTATTCACATATTCTGTGAGACCTTAACCTATGCACTATAACTATATAGAAAAAAAATTCTATAAAATGTATTACATAAATAAAGCGTGCAAGAATCGTCAATTACACTTTGAAACAATTTATAAATTTTATCAGCAAATTTAACCGACGTATATTAAAAAACCATTAATTTATTTACTTATGAGGTTCAGTATTTTGTTTGCACCATTTAATTCAATTATTTAAGCACAAACTGTTCGGCCATAAATACTGGATCATCCAAGCAAGCATTTGGCATCCAGTGGTAATTGTTCGACAATAAAACAAATTATGTGACTAACAATAGATCATAGCTTTTTTGGTTGATATAAAGGGTGATCAACTGTCTGAATTTCTTTTGATTTATTAGAGATTTGGAAATTCAAAAGAAAGCAAGGGGAAAAACTCGAACTTCTAATCCTGTTCTTAAATTTTCCAGAACAAGCCCACTCTACAAAGTTATGGTCAATTGACAGAACGATAATAAAAAAGTGAAAACACAAGCAGAAATCTTAACAGTCCCAAACTATCAATCCGCCCTAAAAGGTTACGATCCATTAACAGAAAGATAATTAGAAAAGCGCAACACACAAAAAGAGATCTTAACATAACCAAACTCCCCATCCACCCTACAAATTAACTGTTGAATTTTATTTTATTTTTTTTGAAAAGAAATCCATGCCTAGGATAAGACTTTATTAGAATATGGAAAATTTTCAAGGAGACGGATATATGAACCTTACCACCCTACGATTTAAATGTTGATTAATAGAATGATAATTAAAAAACTGCAAACACAAACAGGGATCTTAACAAAACTCAAACTCCGAATCCCTGGCATAAATTTCCCTGTCAAGACCCACTCTTCCTTCGAAGTTAAGGTTCATTAGAAGAAAGTTGTTTCCGAAAATAATAATAATAATAATAATAATAATAATAATAATAATTAAAAAAATAAAATAAACCTACCAACCCACAATAATAAAGATCTCTAGAAAACTTACATAATTTTGTAGATCCTTCAATCAAGCTTAATGCTCCAATGAGTGGCTAGGGTTTCAAAAAAAAAACATAGACTTATAAGATGAAGAAAAACTTCAGCCTTTATTTATATTGTTCAATCCTTTGGAAACAGACCTCCGTTATATTGAATTTATGAGAACTGCCACCATAGCTACTGAAAGTAGGGTTTGAAGTCGAAAATGCCCTTGTTATATATATATATATATTGGAAAGCCTTGTTATATATTTTTTTGTGGTGATATAGGGGATTTAGTTTAGGGTGAGCTTAGTAATTTGTTTTTGCGATTTGTTTGGATTGTATGGAAATACATCAATATTCAGAGAAATTTTGGTTAAACATTCTTTTAATAATCACAGAAAAATAATTTTACAATTATAACCTTATACCAATTAATTAAGTAGTGATAAAGAAAAATTACAGTTGTTCTGTATGTACATACCCTTCTGGCTTCTCATCTCCATTATCTTTCACCATTCTTTTTAGTTCTTCCCTGATGGCCAACACCACAACCTCCCACTCTACATGCTTACACAGACGTATATATGGACTACAGAGATGCATTTCAGTTACTGTAGATATTTTGAACCTAACATGATTGTGTGTACTTTCAAAACAAAAAAATGATCATCATAATCATTGGCACTAGCCACTAGGGAAAATATAAAAGTACTCTTGACGGAAATTAAGAATTGGCCTCTGTGGAGGGAAAAACTTGCATCCTTCCATTGCCGCTGAAGGCAAAAAAAAAAAAAAAAAAACAAGTCTATGATTGTTGTGGTAAAAAAAAATTAAAAAATAAAAATTATAGCTACTTAAATAAAAATCTCAGGCGCCCATTTTACAGTCACTTTATGATTATTTCTTGGAAATAACTTAAGTGGACTGATTCCTTAATTTTAAATATCACAATGCATTCACACTACATACCTCTTTATGCGCTGGAAACGCTTGCCAAGTGATGCAAAGTACATGTAGAGAAACAGCCCAGAAATCCCAAGTGATTGTCAACGGAAGATTAAGCATGTCAAATGTTACAATAACAAGGGTTCGCAATATTACAAATCTTGTGCATGGCAGGAAGTAAGAACAGCAAAATATAAAGAAAACCCAATCTTTTACGCCCGAAGGCTCGAGGTCACCCAACCACTGGCTACTTCTCATTGAATCACCATGGATGTTGATTCCGGCTTCGATTTTATTAAGTATTCACAAGGAATTTACAATATAATGAAGCGTTACAACATATCTCAAAAGATCACTCAAGAATAACCCAAGAAAACTGGATCAGAAAACCCTCAAATCTTGTACAACTCACACAAAATCAATAACACAATATCGCTGCATTTACAACCATTCAAAACACTCTACAAACTTAGTAAATCAAGGACTTACTAAGGTTCACTAGTACATTAAGAGTCAAAGGCATCGGTTGTAAAGCAAAAAAGACGTCGGTTGTACAGGAGACGCCTTTAGTGGCGACGCTAAAAGTGCATACTTAAGGCGTCGGTTGTAAACCGACGCCTTATCTCAACAAAGGCGTCGGTTGTTAAAGTAACAACCGACGCCTTTTAAGAACTTAAGGCGTCGGTTGTTAAATAACAACCGACGCCTTTTAGTATTTTTTTTTTTCATTTATTTATATTTCCCTCATATACCTATATAAACTACAATCATGTGCACATCAAAGATTTATCTTCAACAAATATATATAATCGAGGAATGCAGAACAAAACTTAATAAGATAAACAGAATTTCGAATTAATTAATCATGTTTTCACAATATTGTTAAAAAATTTGTACATGTTAAACATAAAATGGGCTAAGTTTACATACACTCTTCGACGAAGTATTTGGCCTATAAATTTCGAACCTCATCAATTTCCTCTGTTGAGTAAAACTCTTGAAATGCCTAAGAATAATTAATAAGAATTAATAATTATTATGTTAATTACACATAAATCGTAATTAAACAATTATCTTCAATAAATTATACCTCGTGTAGAGAAGTAAGTTGAGAATAGACTGTGACTATCTGGAACATGTTTCTCATAACATAATAGCCACACTCATCTCCTCGAGGTTGCTGAGGACACTGAAATTTGAATATTTAAAATTAAAACTATTATTAATAATCGAATGAAAGTGAATATATATTAAACTAATTTGAGAATTTGTAGCAATTTATAAAATTCTAGTTTTCATACCGAGATCTTTTTCCAATTTACATTGGATGTTTCCCTTTTGCCTCCTGACGACCAAAAAGCTCGAAATGCCCTAAAGTTTCAATAAATATGAATAAGTTATAAAAATAATAATAAAACTCAAAATTCTTATGTAAATTTTTTCAGAGTCACCCTTATAAATTGAACGTATCCAACCTGTATAGAAACCTATTTATTGAAAATTATCCTAACAACTATCATAATCACAAAACAAGCACATCAATTTCACCTCAAACTATCTACGATTATTCCATGAAAGTAACCCAACTTATCTATATGAATGCACTAAACACAAAAGTTTGAACAATGCAATAATTACGTACACATTCAATGATGGCTTGATTTCTATGTTACGCCTACATGATTGTGCTGAATCTATGAAGTACACAGTATTGGCTTCACAGCATATTGCAAGCAACATCCAATGATTCCTACGTATTATAAACGTGTAAGTATTCTTTAAATAAATAAAGAAATACATAAATAATAATAATGGTCTTACTCCTGATAGTACGGCGCTAAAATGAATTGCTTGGACCTCAGCGTATTCATTGTTTCAGCCATGTAACTCACAACACTTTCTACATGTGTTTTAACTTTGATCGACGCAATCTGTGATGGACACATAAATTCAATTGACTGAATATCAAATTGCTCACACAGCCCATGAAGGAACCTAAAAATAACAACCAATGAATAAAAAATAAAAACGAAAATTTAAATGAAAAACATAAATGTGTGTTCAGCAATCTTACATTATGAATACTTGCAAGATAGATACATTCAGCCATTTCATTGAGAGCAAGTCGGTGATGTCGTCAATCGTAACATAAAAACTTTCACCTTCTGTGTGATGAAACACAATTCCGTCTAGAGGCACTTGGATGTAGTCTGTACCAGCATGAAGTGTAAGCACCAGAGAGTGTAACATCTTACAATCATTACCGAGACGTTGTAACGTTGCATCATCAATGAGTGGTGATCATCTTGTAGATGACATATCAAAACTCTGGGATTTTTTATTTTTTTCAATTTGTTTTGCTTGTTTTGTCAACTCTTCCTGTAATTACATGTTTTCTGTCATCATAACATTTCTAATATAATTTTAAAAGTAATTAAAAATCGAAAGAAGTTTTTTATAAATATAAAAATTATTACCTCTCCAAAAATTACCAAATCTTTAGGCCATTGACAGAAACTTCCAATAGCTTCCCCCACCACGGTGTAGTATGGAGATGGTACTGGAAGAAGTGAGGCTTCGGCACCTTGTATAACATCATCAACCGACACTTTAACATGATCTGTCAAGAGTTGTTGATGGTGCACAATAGTCTTAGGTCCGGATGGAAAAACCATTCCTCTAGCCACTATTTGATGCTCACCATTACAACTTATAGCGAGACGACAAGGAATCGGTTTCTGTTGTTCAATAATATTCAATGTTACAGCCCTTACAATTGAAATATAATCAATAATATTGAAAAACAAAATATTTTAAGAGTAAATATCTGAAGGCCATCAAATGGATCAGGATTAACTGAGTAACAACTACTGGGAGTTGGTGGTCGGGGTTGTGGAGTTATGTCCACTTCGGCATCAACATTTAAGCCCATGCGCTGAAGGATAGCTTCGTATTCCTGCTGCATACTATCAATCTTACTCTGTACCTCTGCTGCATACTCTTTCCTGACACGTTCAGTGATACCAACCTCCAAATCCTTCATGATAATATCTTTAATATCATCTACCGACACAACCCCTCTCGATCGTTGCTGAATCAGGTCTGCCATATACATCCCTCACCATGACGTATGCACCATATCCCCTAACCCAACCAGGATGATCCTCCTTACCAAGAGCTTCCGATAAGATGTTGTGGTGTCTCCTTGGGACAAATGTCCCTTGCGTTGCTTCCTCAGATTTTTAAATCGGTTCTCAAAAAAAAAATGAAAACTAAATATTAGCGTTTAAGCGAAATTTCATCATATTATGAAAAAATGAGAGGCTATGCTTACAATTTTTCCGTACACCCCCCTCGTTTTCTAGTTGGGGATGTAATAAGATCCGTCTTCTTTCTTCTTTGATCTAGCTAGAACCCAATCTAAGCTGCGATCATCACTTAACATGGACGAGCTAAGTGACGCACATGAAGATGCAGAAGACAGTAGTGGGTCTAATAAACGCTACTGTGGCCTCATCCCGATATAACCAGCGGAGCCCAAAAAATGTGGATGCTCGTTGTGCAACTGGGTGTCCCTGGCCTTCTTGCTTTTTTCCTTGAAAAATAAAGCATCACATTCATTAGTTTTCAACTCAATAATAAAAAATAATTAAGAATCATGAGACAGGAGTAGGAGTTATAATTTCATATACCTTGAAAATCTCAGTCTCACGCTCTTTCATGAATTGCTCCCATTTTTCTTCGGTCAGGTAATTATATAGCATAGTAGGTGATGCGTGTCTTGGGTGCTTATTGTTAATGAACTTATGCACCAACTTATTCTTGAAATCTTTCCATCGGGACCCAGCAACTCTTAAAATAATTCGTTTCCTTTCATCGTCGGGTATGCTGAACTGCTTCTGAAATACAACAATAATATGAGATATTTATACCCATAACAAAAAAATATATAATGAATTTTTAAGTTACTATGTATGAAGTGATGTAATACCTTTATATCTTCCCAAATCATGTCTTTAAGGCCTTTAGGGACTTTATGCCAATCACTAATATTTATATCCACATGAATACGAACCAAAGACCCTATATAAGAATTGAAGTTCTTCTTATGGGGTCCGATTGGCCTATTGTGTTCATCAAATTCAATCGAACTTACTTCATCCCCCTTCCTCTTCATGTTTTTACGACTAGTTGGTCCTCTAGTCTTTTTTTTTTACCGATACACTGATCATTAGATGAACTGGAAGAATCAGTCATGACTTTCACGGAACTGTGCACGTATCTGCGTATATAACAAAACAAAAATTTATAAACAAATTAGTCACCCAATAGTAACAATGAATAGAGCATATATGAACAATATTAAAAAGTTCTAAGTAAAAAAATAAATGATCATACACAATTATATTGCCTCACGAATGACGGTCAATCCACAATCCTTCTTCATGATCCTCACGCATGTAATTTATTTCAATATTATCTTCCCTTGTAATTGCATCTACCAATAGAAAATGGAGGAGTTTCGTCGAAATGATCATACTCTTCTTCATCCACCACATTATCAATGCCAACAATATGTCTTTTACCCTGAAGTACAACTGACCACTTAGTATTTGCTGGGTCAAGAACATAAAATATTTGTTTCGCTTGTGATGTCAGTATGAATGGCTCATCAAAATAACCCAACCAATCAAAATCCACCAAAGTGAAGCCTAATTCATCCACCCGAAGACCCCGTCTATTATCAACCCATTTACATCGAAATAGAGGAAACTTGAACTCCCTGTAATCAAGTTCCCAAATATCTTCAATTACTCCATAGTAAGACATTACGGAAAAATCTCTTGACATTGCTACTTGAGTCACTCCACTATTTTGCATCGTGCTCTTATCATCTTGACGTTTTGTATAAAATGTATACCCATTAATGTCATATGATTCATAAGACCTCACAAGCATGCCAGGGCGTAAGCTAACCACTTTACAATTTCAGAAATGTTATTTGACATTTGTGATAACTCTTGCAGCACTTTATCTTTGAACCATTTTGTAAATGAGCGATTATGTTCATTAGTCACCCACCTCTCACCTTTCGAAGGATTCAGCTTCCTTAAAATGGACATGTGCTCGTCCAAATATGGATGAACCTCAGTAAGGTGTTGCAAGACAAGGAGGTTAGCATTCCGTCTTCTTTCCTCCCATCGGCATGCCAACGCATATTCTTCGCATCCTTTGCATTGGAAAATAAGCGTTTAAATCTTAGTATTACAGGTAGGTACCATAACACCTTTACCGGAGAGCCTTTCTTATCCTCCCAATTAACATTGCCTTCCTTTCGCTTATACCTCGATGCTCCACACTTTGGACACAGGTTCAAGTCCTTATACTCTTTCCGATACAATACACAATCATTTGGACATGCATGTATCCTCTCGATCTCCATACCCATCGGGCACAACATTTTCTTTGTCTCGTAAATTGAACTAGGAAGTTTGTTATCCTTCGGAAGCATATCTCGTAAAAGTTCCAATAAATTCGTGAAACTCCTATCACTCCACCTATTCTTCGCTTTCAAGTTATACAACTTAAACACAGCAGACAATTTTGTGAATTTCTTACAACCAGAAAATAAAGGCTGTTCACAATCATTAAACAATCTATCGAAAATATGATCAGACTTTTCAATGAAATCCTCTTGTATGTCACACATCATTTCATCTATCCGATCACTATCCACATCATTCTGATCATTGTCCACATTATTATCCTCTTGATCACCCTTATCATCATCGGTACTCGTCCTAGGAAGTATACTTTCACCATGCCATATCCACCGTGCATAACCTTCCTTAAACCCACGACGAATCAAATGACTCTTGACTTGCTCAGAGCTACGGAACTTTCTCAGATTCTTACAATCACAACAAGGACACAAAAGCATTTCTTCACCTTCTTTTATTTTGTTTTCCTCGGCACATTTCATAAACTCTTCAACTCCTTCCACATATTCATGTGTATTACGTCTCTCATACATCCAACTCCGATCCATATCTAATAACACATATATCAAGATATTCACCATGTGTTAAAATGAATGAAATTACCTTAACTTATTATTTATAAATCTTACGAAAATTTAGACAGAATCTTCCCTATAAATTGGACTTAACCAACCTATAGGGGGAATCAAAATACCACAATGAAACTAAAATATTTAATTTCAACATATTCACAGCATTTTTGCAGTATTCTTTACAGCTTAGCTCCATAAAATAACATTAGACAGGACAAAAATTGGAGAAATGAGGGTGGGGGGACTAGGTTTTGGTTATTCACCTAAAGAATTTTAAACGCGTTCTTAATTACTTTTTATTTATTTTTGGTTCTTCCAAATACTAATTATGGAAGCATATCTCTCCACGTCTATAAATCTTCTCCAAGATCAAATACAACCTATTATTTACAACTTTTCAAATCTCAATCATAGATTCAGTTCAAAGGTCAAAGAGCACAAATTCAAGAATGTTAAACACATTTTCAATACTAGTCTACTGTTTTTGGGGGTACAGAGAAACATTTGTAATGAATCTACACACAATAAAATGCAATGTGCACTTCAACCTCTATAGCAAAAATTATAATTTCCATATCACACATACTTAAAAAATTAACTAAAATAAATTCCCACCATCAAAAATCAATAATGTTCATACTACTATAGACTACTTTATATTGCCAAAATGACATTGTTTGGACAATGACAATTAAGAAATAACAATGCTAACTAAGAAATAAAAATAATAATAATAATAATAATAATAAATAAACTGAGAGTAGGAAGGGGAAATACTCAAATACAGACAGGGTGGACAAGTGCAAAAACCAAAATTTTGAAAAACATAGGCATTAATCTTAAGAAAAACTCGAGAACTTAACATTTTAAGGAATAAAATTGCTTCATGTGGCCTTAAATTAAGTTATATCTGCATGAGTTGCAAGTTAATCATAGTTCATAAATCAATCAATTTGTCTAGTATATGAATTTTGCACAAACTTTACTGTTTGGCAGAATATGAATTGTGTTAAATTCTGATTTCATCTGTAAAATTAAATTAAATATTATTTATAAATTCATTTTGAAATGATTATTATCTATTCTACTAATGTTTTCTTACTTTTTATTTGAAAATGATGGATTTTATTTCATCTATGAATTCATTACATCAATATTAAGGAATATTTAGATTTTGTAACTAACAAATTGCAACCATGATTTTAAATAGACAATTATTTAACGTGTTTATTATATGTTAATTAAGGAAAACATGTTGATCATTACACTTTCAGACATTTTTTCCTTCAACAGAAAAGATTTACAGGCAACAAGAATAAGGTAGTGTAGTAGAAACTTTTAGTTTTATCTTGCAACATATTTGAACAATATTATGGACAACGCAATATTGTCCAAGGTACCATTTTTCATTATAAAAATGCTACTTGAACAACATTATAATAATGTTGTTCAAGTAGCATTTCTCCATTAATAATGACTGAACAACAATTGCAAAAACTAAATACGAAAATGATGCTTGTAGCACTAAACAGTGAAAAGCTGCAGTGAGGGATATGTATTACAGATTCCCCACGTGTAGCATCTCTCGACTAAATAACAGCCCCGGTAACAGTAAAAAAAAAAATTTATAAATCAAATTTTTTTACACAATTTTTCAAACCACTTTTTAATCATACACATTTTTTCTCTCCAATTTTCAATCACATATTTTACCTATAAAAAAAAAAACAAAAAAAAAAACTTTCAAGGAGCTGCCCAACAGTCTGTAAGTTGAAGGATGAAAATTAAAAACACTATGGATTATGAGCAAGATCAAGTGGCCAATATTTGAAGAGCTCAGTATTATCATTCACTATTTTATGCGTTTTGGAAATAAAAGTTCCAATTGATGTTTATACGTCAAAGATGTATTCTTACCCATAAATTATCGCTTCTCCTCAGTCTTTATGAGTATTATGATCTTGATCAAGAAACGACTCGCTCGATTAGGGTTCCGTGGATCAACTCAACCAAATCAAGAACAAGCTTAAAGTGGTAAAAAAATCTAACGACCTCTCATTTTCTGTTTTCCTTGTTTTCTACTTCTTGTCAGTCAATTTTCTTGTTCTTTAATCGTGATAAAATACAATTGAAGAAAAAATAATGCTTGATGCAAAACACAATAAACAGTTATCAGGATATATCAGAATAAGGCTCACCCTTTTGCTCCAAATCAAAGTTTCTTAAAGTGGGTCTTACCGGCCGGTGGTTGTGACCCAACCCAGGTGGTAGCGGCGTGTCCCAGGCATTGGTTGTGAGACCAAGGTGGTGACGAATGTGCAGCTGCCAGCGATGAGGTGAGGGCGCGGCTGAGCTCTAGACGAGGAGGCGGGTCTCCAAGATTTTGATGAGAGGTGTAAAGAATATAATTAGGGCTTCAATGGTGATGAAACCGGGGAGTTAAAATGAGGGGATGGCTGGAATGGAGATGAAAACAAGGGGAAAAATGAGTGAAATGGTGGGAGGCGCTGGAATGGAGATGAAAACCGGGGGAAAATGAGTGGAAATAGGAGGCGCGCGAAAATATAATTTACGTATAAGCGTCGGTTCTGTTAAAAAACCGACGCCTATTAATAAAAGGAGTCGGTTCTTCTTAAGAACCGACGCCTATACTCGTTTTATAGGCGTCGGTTCTTAGGTAAGAACCGACGCCAATAGAAGGCGTCGGTTCTTACCTAAGAACCGACGTCTTTAATTACTTTTTATTTACTACTTTGCCACCGCTTTTTTTACAAGCGTCGTTTTTGAAAACGACGCTAATTTGTTATATTTTTTTTATGTTTTTGTACTAGTGATTTCACTTAGAATCAAATGAAGAAAATCACCGAGACTTCAATAGAGGAGGTTGAAGAGGAGCGGCAAGAGAGAGAAATTAGGGTTGGCAGAAGAAGAGTATGGAAGACTCAATTGCCAGACCTAAGAGTATAATATCAGATCAATGGCCAGGATCCATCCCACAGATTGAACAGAACACACTGGATCACGAAAAAAGCACGCCTTCTATACTAACAGAGGTATGTTTCAAGAGAACTCTTTTTGCAGTGTAGTCCAAAACTATAAACTTGTATCAGTTATTTCACAATCTCCACCTTGATACAAGTATTACTGTAATAAAATAAAATAAAAAAATACATAGTTAGAAAAAATAATAAACTGTTCAAAACTACCAAAGGGGAAGTTAATCAAAATTTATAACTTACTCTTTATCAATGTTCAAAAGACTTAATCAATTTTTACACTTACTCACTGGCAAGATCGTAGTACCCATATTAGCAGGGTTAAACTCGGATGGTATCTTCTCAACAGTATTAAAAGCATTTGAGATAACATCTCTAATGAAATGCAATTTCACATCAATGTGTTTAGTTCTTTCATGAAAAATAGGATTCTTACACAAGTGATCCACTACTAGAAATTGCGGCTATAGAGACAAATTTTTCGTCGCTGAAGCCATCATTTCCGTTGGTAACATCTTTTGACGATATAGAATCCATCCGTTAATAAACCCGTCTCTGAAACCCCGGTAGGTAATTTACCAACAAATTCATCTGCCGTTATTAATTAGAAACGAAAGATATCTGTTGCTATTTAGTAACGAATGTTTTCGTCGCTATTTAGCAACAAAATATTTTGTTGCTAATCCGTTTGTGATTAGCTACAATTTTTTTTTTTTTTTGTAAAAAAACTTATAATTATTTTGTTAATATAATTTATTGTTAACTAAAACTATAAAAAAAAAATTATATATTTAAAATGCAACAATAAATAAACAAACATGAAATTATAAACATTTTCATTCAATGAATTCATTTAGCAAAATTGGAAATGACAAGAACAGTACTATAAAAACATTTAGGAATATGAAGTTTTATTCCCAAAGTCTTATTATAGAATTCTGTTGTGAATTATACTCTATGGGCATATATAATTCCAACCTCTGACTTATCGTTCTTACATGTTACCCCCGTCGATCAACTCGAATATTCGGAGCAAGTTAAAATGACCAAAATGCCCTTCTCCTAATATTCATAAATTCTCAACTCTCATCTTCTATCTGACAATTCGATGTGATCTCATCACATCATAGAATTCAACAGTCACTGTCGAATTACTGAGCTCAGATTCAACTGTCTACTAGAAGAACCAGTGAGATTATGATCATACCTAAAAGGTGACGGATTCCATAATACGAATATATGTTCCTCGTTAGTTCACTTTAATTCCCAAAGTACCGAGATATTGATCAGCAATTTGATCTCACCCATTGATACCTCAAAGAACTTCAAGTTAGTAATCGAAGTCCATTATCCTATTAGGATTAAGGTCCCACGTACGATAATCAAGTGAAATTAATTATTGATTAATTGTTTCAGTAATTTCAATTTTACTAAGAGTGCAATCTCGTTCTTTTAGTGGAATAGAACGTGATTAATAAATTAATTTTGACTGATCAAGAGTTGATCGGGTCATAATTAATTTATTGGAGCTTAGTTTAATTGGGTCCGATCAGGTTCCCTCGGTGGCTTCACTATAATGGGTTTATACAGGCTTATTACCTGTATTGGGTTGTGCAGAAATGGGCCTGGGTTATGGTACTAGGCCTGGTAGGGTTTTGGAGTGTAATTGGAGTGTAAAGAGGTTACAAATAGTCTCCCAAGACTATTTTTCTTAACCTAATTGGCAAAGTGGCGAAACACACACTAAAGTGTGTAGTGTGTGTTTCCTCTTTACAAAGAAACCCTAATCCTAGTTTAACCTAGATCTTGAGAAAGGTGACCACACACCTGCACAACTGCCATTGGAGAACACCGGGGAAAGCTTGAGGGTTTGAAGCTTTGGTGGAATCAAGAAGCAGTTGATGAAGATTATTGTAAAGCACGCTACAAAGGTAATCTTCTCAAAATCATTTTTGTGTGCAAAATTATTTATTCCAAGTTAAATACATAGAACAGAAAATCCTGTAACGGGATGATCTATCACAAGAAATCAATTTTTGTGATTAGAGCAACCCGGGTTCCCAACAATTGGTATCAGAGCGTCAGGTTTTTGATACTGTTTTGTGTATTTAGGAATAAATATTTTTTTTGTCTATGCATGTGTTAGTTGAGCGGTGTTAGGTTTTATGTGATTTGATTGTTATTGGATGAATGATATTTTTTATTGAACAAATTTATGGCCTTAGATTTTTGTCGTGAAATCTTGTATTTGTATTATCGAGTCTTGTAACAAAAGGGGTGGATTACGACTCCATGTTTTCCCTTTTGATTTTTGATTTTTGCAATAGAATTAGGGTTTGTATTATTTCTATTGTAATTGTAAAATCAGAGGACCAGATTCACAGTTTCTAGATTCAAGGACTTCTGTTGCAATTTCGAAATTGGACTTCACTTCACCATCTTCAACAAATAGAAGCCCTTGCTTGCAATTTCTGGAAGGGAGCCATTTTCAACATGGAAAGCCGTGGAAAACAGGCGAGGCACGCTTGGTTGCTGCTGCTGTGATAGGCGGTTGAAGGCTGCACCCTTGGGTGCCGCCATCTCACCTTGATCGCGGCGGCAACGGCACCACAAGTGCCCTGCGCGCTGACGGCACCACCTGTGAATGCTGCAGCAGTGATTGGCGGTTCCTATGGTATCAGGATCTTGTTCAGATCGCAGCGGTAGCACAAGTGCCGCTGCGTGCGGCGCTGTGTGCGACAAAGAAAAAAAAAAAAAACGACACAGCGGTGTCGCCGCCTTCGTCCCACGAGATGCGGTGGTTCTTCCAACACCACTGCTGCGCGGTGATAATGATGACGATGGTACCCAGTCATTTCCTGCTGAGTTCATCGCGCCAATGGTTGTGGCGGTTCCAACTTCGGCGAAAGCAGCGGAGGTAAGCGGCTCGTCGCTGTGCACATCTTCATACAGAGAGAAAGAAGATGGGTTATCACTTATGGGCCGGATCCATGAAGTTATCAGTTGGGCCATATATCAAATGATTTGCTGATTGGTCAGTTGAATTAAATTGAAGTTGGGCCAGATTTTGGTGAAATTAAATATGACCCAGAAATTATAAAATTGGTCTATTTTAATTAATTGCAATGTGGACTAAATCGTTTAGCTGGGTCAATGCAATGTGGACTAGATTTTACAATGGGCTGGAATATTTAATTGGATCACTGCATTTGGAATTTGACATTTGAGCTGAAGGCTGATGGTTTGCACTTTTGGGCTGAAGATTGAAGGTTTGCAGTTTTGGACTGGACACTTACAAATGGGAATTGAAGTATTGGGCCGGCTTGTGGTTCAATAGACTCTTTAATTAATTTGTAATTTTTGTGTCTAGGTTTGGCCATAAATTATGTTCATATTTATTTTATTATCGCATTTATTTTATGCTTTAATTAAATTGTGAATGAATGTCATTAGATAACATGTCATGTAGATCGCATAAACACCGCTCTAGGTACTATACTGTCATGCATTGTTTTATATTTTATTTTCTTTTCTAAATGTTAGATTAGAAAATAAATATATTTATTAATAATTAAATTGATTTTAAGAGTTAAAATTGATTGGTAATTATTAAATTAAAACTCAACAGTTCAAAATATTAAGTGAGTGAGGGTGCAAAATATTTTGAACCCACGACCTCCCCTATTAGCCCAATAGTAAAAATTTGTGTATGCCTCGTGCTAATCTAATTAGTCTCCCTATAGGAGGGCTGCACTGTTTTGGTTACTGGAGTGGGCCCAATTAGGTGATAATTTTTAAGTGTGAATTAATCATGATTACCCTATAGGTGACGTAATTAATTTGGTACTTCAAATATTATCAATATAGGAGTTAGACACTTAAATCAATGATATCGTGGGGACTTCCTATAGAATATCCAAACGATGTCAATGATGGCCAAATTTTAACGACTATAAATTAAATATTGCATGAGATGCTAGATATATTTAATTTAGTGGGAGGGTCCCAGCCTAGCCATAAATCACATTTATTTCTCCTATAGAGAAATGTGTTTAAGATTTTGGGGTTTTAGGTTGTCGTCATATTATAGTAGTTTTGGGTCTACTTGTGCATAATTTTTTATTCATGCATCATATATGAAAGTATTCATCATTTATGCAACTCGTGTTTAATACATTTATTTTATTTGAATGTCATATTTCCACAACTAGTTATATGTTTAGACATCACCAACTAATTTGCGAAAACTATAACATGTCTCGTTATAATTCTTTCCACTTATGACATTTGTTCGTGCTAGAAGATCCTTGTTCAAAATAATTATAAATCTTCCAATGAAAATGGTTTTATTTTGATGAGATGGTTTATTGCATAGTTTTGATTCTCATGTCAAGTACTTCGCAATAAAAACATCAAAATGGGATACCATATTTATTTTCTCGATGGAAGGGTATTTATAATAATTTGAACATTTTAATTATACAAAATATGCTATCAAGCTATAATATATCTCTACTTATGAACCGATCACGTTTTTGCAAGAGACCATTTGGTAAAACATGATTGGTCACTTTAACGTGGTGGAGGTTCCACTTGCAAACATTGATTCATGTGACATAATGCTTGAGAAATCTTTTAAAATGATCTCTTGCGGTTCAGTGTGGACTATATTCACCAGGATGAACGTGTCCCTGAAAGGTTCAATGTAAGCTATTCATAGAGAAGAGATTATTTTAAAGCAACGGATAGTATGGTAGGCCCTCTAACCTTTTTGCTTTTGAGCAAAGATAGGATTAATGAGGAAGTAGCCTTTCCTGGAAACTCTATAATGGAGTAAGACTCTATTCATTGTGTTATGGTTAGTAATTGAGTCTATCTTGATTATAGATTCTAGAGTAACTAATCA
Organism: Ligustrum vulgare; assembly: GCA_963555705.1. Lineage (NCBI taxonomy): Eukaryota > Viridiplantae > Streptophyta > Magnoliopsida > Lamiales > Oleaceae > Ligustrum > Ligustrum vulgare. Next base: position 12,239,324 of record OY743186.1, on the reverse strand, counting down.
CTATTGCAAGTTGTTGCAATATGGTCCTAGGTGACCAAATGACACAATGAGATAGAGTATACTATAAGGATAAGCACATGTACGGTAATATGGAAAGAGCCGTTGGGCTTTTATGTTTTCGAAACAATTTGATTGTTATTTTGTCTCTTTATTATTTGAGCGGAATTATTTAGCACTTAATCTCCAGTTATTAGTTGGAATTAAGTTAAATAATGTTCTTATTATTGCGAGACAAATGATTAACAATCTCAAAGCCTTGTAAATGGTTCTAAGTGTAATATTACTACAAATGATAAGGGATAAATGATTCCTTGTATTAATGAACTCTTTGATAAGATCTTAAGATAATCATATTTATCTAAATAAGATTGAAAGACTAATAAAGATAACCTCTAAGTATTTTGGAGGTGAAATCTATGTGGGCTTTTGAATTTTATTTAGAGGGTAAAATGATTGAGATTTTAGGCTTGGTTACACTTATCCAAAACTCGATTCTAATACTAGTAAGGGATGGACCTCAAAAGGATCTGAGGTTGAATCTATACTGTTTTTCTGAATCTTGTTTAGAGGATTATATAACCAAGAGTCCTTATACATTATATGGACTTAAGAGTTTGAGGATTAATACACTTCGATATGAATGGATTCTTTTGTGCTCAAGATACGAGAGAGTATGAGTAATTCATCACTTTTATGGATGATCACTCCAGATCTCGATTCTATACTTAATATCTCATTGATCTGAAATGTTGGAGAATTTCTAGAATTTTGGACAGAAGTTGAGATGTAATTAAGAGAATCGAGATACCTCGATTTGATCGAGGTTTGTGTATCTCTCATATGAATTTAGGAACCATTTATCGGAAAAGGAGAACAAGGTAATACCAAATCAACGGAGAGTTATCCTCATTACTAGTTTCATTTGGGAATGTACACCGGAGACAGTCAGGTTCCTTCATAGCCTAGTACCATTAATTCAATTCCTGAAATACCCCTAGAGTTGTGGCATGGGTGCAAGCCCAGTCTATACCACATTCAGATTTGGGGACGTTTGGCACACAAGCTGGAAGGAAGGATTGACGAAATGGTGGCAACAATGAAGGTTTGATTATATATAAGGTATACAATGAAACTAGAAATTATTTCTTCTATAGTCCTCTGGTCCCGAAAGTATTTGTTGAGTACAAATGTGACTTTCTTAGAGGATAAGGCGTATAGAAGAATACAAATCAACAAGTAAAATTCTATTGGATGAGATGTTAGAACGTGGTTCAAACAACTTGATTCCAGGTTTCCGCATAGAATTAATCTTGATGATTTGGGACTTCCTACGGAACCGATGGTTGCTGATCCTAGTGGGAGAATTGGGCAAGTGGTTCAACCACTATTCTTGCCTGATGATCCCAATGGACAAGGGAAAACCAAAGGTTGTAGTCGAAGTTGTTCTCACTGTTCTGCCTCTTCTTTATGTACATAAAGAGGCAGTGAAGAGGTTGATCCCAATTAGGGATATAACCAAGTAGTGGGAGGAGAGAAAGTAACTTTGTTTGGACATAATGGAAATACACTTCCAGTGACTAATTGGATTGGGAGGGTTGTAAGACCACCTTCTTGACGCTTATTCTACGGAGAGTCTTTTTAGACAGTCTCTACTGAAATAAGAGAAGAACTCCTCATTTAGGGAAGTGGTAGAAGTTATAGACTTGAAATCATGGAAGGTGAATGTGAACTTGGAATTAGATTCCTAGTAATCCAACAAGTTTGGATATTTGTAGACGCATTCAATGGGGTCAAACCTATAGGGTGTGATGATTTTTTAAGATGATAAAAGAGGGGTAAATGGAAAGGTTGATGCCTTTAGTGCAAGGCTTATTGTTGTGGGTTTGTGAAACCCTTCTCGCCAATTGCCATGCAAAAGTTTACCTGGATCTTTTATCCATTGTCGTTCATTGTGAAAATGAGGTACGACAAATGGATGTCAAGAATTTGTTTCTTGAATGCATCTTGAGGAAATCATTTACAAAGTGTAATCTGATGAGTTCATATTAAAGACCATGAAAGTAAAATTCATGACTTACAAGTTTCCAACTTTGGATTTGGGTAATTGTTCAAGATATGGAATATAGAATTTGATAGAACGATTGTGATACATGTTCTAGATCAAAATCTTGATATATCTTAAGTATACTCGTGTATACAGAAAGATGAGACAGTTTTCGCGACTATTTATTTGAATGACACTCTACTAATGTGTGAGAGTATTTTCATTAAATAGTAATTGGCACCAGCAATTAGACTTGAAGGACTTGTAGATGACTGTCTATTTTTTTCTAGACATCCGTACTTTTCGGAGTGGGAGAAAAATGAAATAGAAAGTCTCAAGTTTCATGTAAAAATAAGATACTATCTACATTTGCAATATTGAAGTTTTGAAAGGAATAATGTTCTTTGTGGACTTTATCTATCTTATGAGTATTCTCCTAAGACTCATGGTAAGATAGCGAAGGTTCCTTATGCTCCGGCTATAGGAAGCCTTACTTTGCACTAGATAGGTCATATCTTATGCTGGGGATATTGTTGGTGATTATTAGTTTGATCCAGGATCAGATCATTGAATAGAGGTACAACATATACTGAAGCGTTTTCGAAAAACGAGTAAATATTTGCTTATCTATTCAGTTGGTGATCTGATGGATTAAAACTAATTAAGATATGATTTGACTAGGATTCTCGAGAGTCGTCAAAATTGGAATATAACTGGGAGATAATGTGGTTAATTGGTTGGGAATAACACAATCTTGGATTGTTTGTTATACAACCGTGACTTACATCGAAAGCAGTTACTATCTTGGTTGAGAACATAATCATTAGTGTAATGATGATCTTGACAAGATGGATGATTCGATGTTTCATGTATACTCTAAGGGCAAGTGGGAGATTGTTGGAATTATATATGCCCATAGAGTATAATTCACAACATTTAAAAGTAAAATATTAATTGATTGTATTAATATGATGTTGTGTTTGTCCACGGGTCGATTTGATATTACAAATTGAGTGTTTAAGTTGTTAAACACAGAAAGATTCAATTTGTGATTCGATCTAAAATTAACGTTCACGATCAGTAAATAAATATGGACAATTTATTTTGATAAGATCGTCTCGATTTTATTAAAGTTTGTCTTTGACTTTGGTAATAAAATTGAGAGTACGTTTGGAACGTATTGGACGGGACCACGTGAAATTAATTTGTGACATTGACCATACAAATTTAATTTCACTTGATTATCGTACGTGGGACCTTAATCCTAATAGGATAATGGACTTCGATTACTAACTTGAAGTTCTTTGAGGTATCAATGGGTGAGATCAAATTGCTGATCAATATCTCGGTACTTTGGGAATTAAAGTGAACTAACGAGGAAAATATATTCGTATTATGGAATCCGTCACCTTTTAGGTATGATCATAATCTCACTGGTTCTTCTAGTAGACAGTTGAATCTGAGCTCAGTAATTCGACAGTGACTGTTGAATTCTATGATGTGATGAGATCACATCGAATTGTCAGATAGAAGATGAGAGTTGAGAATTTATGAATATTAGGAGAAGGGCATTTTGGTCATTTTAACTTGCTCCGAATATTCGAGTTGATCGACGGGGGTAACATGTAAGAACGATAAGTCAGAGGATATAATTATTGATTAATTGTTTCAGTAATTTCAATTTTACTAAGAGTGCAATCTCGTTCTTTTAGTGGAATAGAACGTGATTAATAAATTAATTTTGACTGATCAAGAGTTGATCGGGTCATAATTAATTTATTGGAGCTTAGTTTAATTGGGTCCGATCAGGTTCCCTCGGTGGCTTCACTATAATGGGTTTATACAGGCTTATTACCTATATTGGGTTGTGCAGAAATGGGCCTGGGTTATGGTACTAGGCCTGGTAGGGTTTTGGAGTGTAAAGAGGTTACAAATAGTCTCCCAAGACTATTTTTCTTAACCTAATTGGCAAAGTGGCGAAACACACACTAAAGTGTGTAGTGTGTGTTTCCTCTTTACAAAGAAACCCTAATCCTAGTTTAACCTAGATCTTGAGAAAGGTGACCACACACCTGCACAACTGCCATTGGAGAACACCGGGGAAAGCTTGAGGGTTTGAAGCTTTGGTGGAATCAAGAAGCAGTTGATGAAGATTATTGTAAAGCACGCTACAAAGGTAATCTTCTCAAAATCATTTTTGTGTGCAAAATTATTTATTCCAAGTTAAATACATAGAACAGAAAATCCTGTAACGGGATGATCTATCACAAGAAATCAATTTTTGTGATTAGAGCAACCCGGGTTCCCAACAAATTCATCAGTCACAAATGCCAAGAACACTAATATAAAAGCAAGAATCTCATTTGAATATGATAAACAATTACATATCTTATTGATTAACGCTGGAATGACTAATCTTGCATAAACATTGAGCATTCCAAATCCCCCAGCTGCTTTGTGCATCAGAGTTGATGCAAAGTAAGTGTAGCTTCCAATTTGATCTTTAGTTTGAAACTTATATGTTTAGTTTCAAGTTTGAATTCGGAGGAATTAAGCAGTTAGTTCCTAAAACACCATCTCGCCCTGAATACTTCCTTCGTTTGATCTCACTCCTAATAGCAGAATTCAAGTAACTCGTAAGTATATATCTTACATAGAATTCTTAATGCCAGTTTCTGATGAAAATAAGTTCTCCAAATTATGACAGAATAAATGGTAAACATGGCCAACAAACCAATGTGATTCTCAAATGCAATTAGTCTACTGAAGTTGAACCTGCACAAAATGCAATACGATTTCAAATTACCGGTATAGAGCCACGGTTAACTACATAGGCAACTAAAATTCCAATATTCCTAATGCCATCACAACTATAGTTTCAATATATTCCTTTTAATGCCCTGAATATTGAACTTAAATTCTTTAAAAAACGGCTTATGTGAAATGCATAGAATATGTTCATTGATTCTAAACTGCAAAGGACAAAAATACTAAATCTTGAACAGATGAACACAATGACAGTTAAAGCATTATATACTAATCATATTTATCTAAGCAAAATGAAATGAGAAACACACTTTTTTCTCCTTGGTGGTCGATCAATCTCAACAACAATGCTCACGCACAACATTTGTCTTCTCCAGAGTATAGTCCTGCATCTTTTCACAGAGCCCATCCAGGAGTTCAACAAAACTTAAATTTGAGAAAATTGAGCAATATGATAAACATAGAAAATTGAGGAACATGTCAATGAAGTTTTAATCTTTCTTAATTTAGATAATACGTAAATACAAACCAGCAGCCCAGAAGATGTAGGAATAGAAACCTAAAAATTACCCTGCGAAAAAGATCTGGAAAAGTAAATTAAAAAAAATACAAAAATTATATAAAGTTGAGAAATTAATTAAATTGCAAGTATCTTAAAAATTAGCTTCTCAAGGTATTCAGATTTAACCTATAATCAATTCATTTTCCCCTCAATTTCCTTCAACCATACAAAAATCATAAGAACCAACCAGCTTCCGATGCATTTCATTCATAATCAATTAAATAAAAATTCCAAAAACATTCTGTTGGAAATTAAACTCTTCTGCTTTTATTTAATCAATAAGCAATTAAAACAAGAAGTAGAAATTGACTTAATTAATAAGCAATTAAAATCTGTAGCTTAGATTAGCAACAAGGGTATCTGCAATGGTTTTAGCAATGGAACATTTCCGTTGCTAATGCCTCCTACCAATAAAAATCAGACCTTGAGCAACTGAAATTTCCGTCGCTAAAGGCGCATTATCTTGTTGTGTAATTTTGAGTTCTAGACACTTACATCGCTGGTGGTGGATAAATTTTGTACTTCTTAAGAATATCTTCAACAACCCAATGTTTCTACTTGCTAGGTTCCGACTTTACCTGCGGTCACAATTCACAGCCACTACAGTGGCATTTAATTTCACATCCCCCAGGAAAAACTCAAGATAAAACCAAAAGCAAATAAAAATAAATTTATACTCATTGATTTCCCTGGTTAAACCCTAGTTCTTCGGTCGAAGTCGTTGTTCCCTCTTTTCACTTGGGGATAAACCAGGGGAAGAAGAGTAAATAATGGCTCAGTTTGGTGGAGGAAAACGCAGGAGGAGATGGATACAGTGAAGACATACAACGGGACGGTCGTATGTCTTCTTTTTTGTGCTGGTAGAGGAGAAAACTCCCTATGGTTGTGATTAGTGAAGTTCAAAAGACACAGAGTCATAGAGGATTACCGGCGAGTCAGCGACCTTCGAAAATCGTAGATACACATACTGCTCACACCCAGGCTTTAACAATCGTCCTGCTCACTGCTCAGTCGCTCGCCTCCCGGCTGCTATTGGCTCAGCTTTTCAGCTTTCAAGTGTGGATTGGGGAGGGAGAGGCGGCAGGCATGGTAGTGGATGGTAGATTGAGAATCAGAATATAGCACAAGTATTTCTTTTTTTTTTTCCTTATTTTTTTAATAATTTATTTATTCGGGGCGGGTTCGGGTCAGGGCGGTCAAACCCGCCCTGCCCGCGACCCCGCTACGATCGTGGGAACCCGCCCCGCCAATATATCGGTTACTCTTTAAATCGATCCAATACCCAAAAACCCTATTCTCCATATTCAACCCCCCACCGCCCTCCAAAGAATCTGATTCTCTCTTCTCCTGTTATTTCTCTTTGAAAAGCCCTTCATCTCCGATGATTTCTACATTATATATTCCTATAATAGCTTTTTGGGGTTTGTGGAGTAGAAGCTAGTTTACTGTGCAGGCCACAAACAGGTTGAGACTAGAGGTGCGGCATTGAAGGGTTAGAGCTAAACCCACTGAATCTTGAACTCGGATTTGATTTGTCTTTGTTGATCGGTAACTCACGATTATTTTATACAGAAAAAAATAGAAATATCCCTTTACATTGTATTATTGTCTATTTATTTTTTTCTCCTGGCTAATATGCTATTATAAATTTTTTATTATGTAGAATTCCTTAATATCCACATTTCGACGATAAGAGGAGAAAGCAGAAGAACAACTGAAGTTGCTTTCAGAGGTACGATTCTGTACCCATATAATTGTTTATTTGTAGAAATCTCATATGGGTTTTTGATTTGGATGGGTATGTTTTTCTTTGTTATTTATTTATTTAATTTGGATGGGTATGTTTTTCTTTTGTTATTTATTTGTTGGTTCTCTTCCATGTACGTGTTAAGAGAAGGATCTTAAGAGTATTAATGTCACTGTTATTAGAGATAAACTCATAAATGGTCACTAAAGCAAAATTCCAATTGATCCTTGCCGTATATTTTTGACCCAATATATGGTTTTTTCGGAGTTCAATAAAATTGTTTATTAAGTTTTTTTTTTTGTATGTTTAGATATGAATATGGATATGGATAGTGAAATTGAAGTTATGGGTGAAACTCTTACAACAACAAATTTAGAAAAAGTACTACATATCTTCCTCCACTTCCACCATCATGTTTAGAAAAGAGGAAAAATAGAAAATATTTAGATGTATGGGAACACTTCACTTTTATAGGAGATCTAAAAGATAAAGATGTTAGGTGTAAATGCAACTATTGTGGGCAAGATTATGCATGTGGGGCTAAAAAGTGTGGGACTAGTACCTTAAGGAATCATTTGCTTCTTCATTGCAAGAAGTATTCGGGAAGGATAAAAGACAAATGGCAAAAAAGTCCAACTCAGGGCGGTGGAAACAATTTTATTGCTATGGGCTTTAATAAAGAAGAATGTAGACTTGCATGTACTAAGATGAGAGTAATTGATGAACTACCTTTTAGTTTTTCGAAGACCAAGGGTTCAAGGCCAAGGGTTCAGACTGTTTTGTAGCATAACATGTCCTAATTTTGATCCTCCATCTCGTAGGACTATTGTTAGAGATATTTATCAATTGTCTTTGGATCAAAAATTGCGATTGAGAAAAATTCTCCAACGTCAAAGAGTTTCTCAAAATATATTTTTATCATTTTTATATTACTTTTTTCTCTAAATATTTATTTTATTTTGTAGGAATGCTACTCGAAGCTTATGCGAGAATCGAAGTTTACAATTCTCTTTATTTATTAAGTTAGGATTATTGTGTATATATATATTTTTACTTTTTGAATTACTGTAATATTCTATTTTTACTTGTCGCGTTTCATGTTAATTTTTGTATTGTTTGGTTTTATGAATATACTTATACTTTGTAGGAAAAGAATAATTTGATGACAAACAATAATTTGTGTAAAAATTCATAACATACCCTGTTTTTTTTTTTTTTTTTTGAAAGCACAACAGACCCATTTCTCATTAAAGAATCAGAATAAAAATTCAGATTAAAAACTCAGAACAAACCATTTTTTTTAAAACTAAACAGACCGACATTAAAGAATCAGAATAAAAATTCAGGGAAAAATAATGAACAGTCCCGGCCCGACCGGTTCGGGTCGGTTTTGGGCCGAACCTGGCCTGATAATTTTCCCACCCCTAATCCGTACACTCAATGTACATAAACAAAGCTACTGGAAGCTAGCAAAGACGATGACGTTGAAAGAAATGAAGACCCATATATGTTACATTGAGTTAGAGGATGACAGTGAGGAGGATGTTCATGGCAGTGACGTCGATGCCGAAGTTTACATGGAGGCTGAGGAAGTGGAATATGAGGATGACAAAGAGGATGAAATTGAAAACAATGAATATGAGATCCAAGAATATGGTTAAACAGAAGTAGAGAAACTGGCCGATTGTATGATCTACATAAATATTTATTCCAAGATTTTCCAATATATTTGATATATAACTTTCGATTTTTATAATTTCTTAGTGATGGTATTGGTTGTGTTGGACAATTGATCTGTTAAATGGAAGCCTGAAACTTTCAGTTTGGACCAATTTTACTTAAGCCCAATGTTTGAAGCTGAGTCCATATCACACAAACCGGAACTAAGGCCCATGTCTGGAACGGGGTCACAAGCCCAGTGATTACCACTGCCTCATCTGAACCATTGGATCTCTTTATTTCATCCTGGCCGTCCACCAGTGGATAAAGGATGCTGAGAGACGTTTTGTTTACGATATATTCTTTCAGATTCATTCTTATCTCTTTTTCTCTATGAAACAAGGCGATTCATCGGCTTCATCTTCTTCGTGGTTTTTTTTTCCTCCAGAAATTGTATAATCGCCTTATTGTTCTTAGTGTTTTTGGTAGATATTGATACTTTGTGTAAATCAGTATACGTTCGTTGAGGTTGGCAGAGTTTTCTGTAACTCTTTATCTTTGTGGTTTCTGTTGTGCGATTTATGAGTTTTCTGAGAAGTTTTGTATAATCTTGAGTTTGAATACTGAGAATCTGTATTTTTACGTTTATTCTATAAAGGATTTGATTTCTTTTGTGTTTAAACGTTGGATTATTGATTCTTTGTGGAGCGATCTTGAGCCTTTATCCTAACAGTGGTATCAGAGCCTTATGGTTCTTTGAAAACTCTATGGATTAGACTCAGATCTGTTCTTGTTGGATCTGGGGTTTTTCTGGAAGTTGATGAACTTTTTACAAAACGTTTTTTTTTTTTTTTTTTTAGGTTTTCTGGTTCTTGTGTAAAACTTTTAAGAATTTTTTTTTTCTTAAGTTGTTTTTTGAACCCTCACTGTAAATCGTTTTGTGTTTTTTGAAAATATTTTTGAAAGATATTTTTCAGATTCGAAATTATTTTTTGGAGATTTTTGTATAAATCTCTTTGATAGTAACTTTGTAGATATTTTTCCTTTGAAACCTATTTTCAAAATTAGGGTTTCTGTATTTTGTGTATCTGGATCTCTAAAATCTGAGTCCATATTTGAGGATTTTGAAATTCGATGTATTTTTATAAAATATATTGATTCTTAAAAAGAATCCTACATTATTCCTTGGTGGTTGTTCTTCGTGGTGGATATTGGTATTGTTTCTTGGTGGCCCTGAACTTTTGGAAAACTGATTCTTCGTGGAAGCTTCTGTAGCTTATTAAAATTGGAATCAGGTGATATTTTTAATTACTGCAATCTTATATACTGTAAATTTGTTTTTCAAATTTTCTGTTTTCTCCCAAATCTCTCCATTGAAGCTTATATCTTGGACCCCATTTCTTTCATTTGTCCAGGATTTCATTGAGAATCCGAGAATCTGAGGGAGTTTGGGAATATCCAGTATAGGTTGAGGGATATACTGGAAGAAGAGTTTTCTCAGTATATTGTTCTGTGTGCTTTTGATTGAGTAATTAATTTGTTGATTAGTGATCACCTTGATTACTCTGTTCTATGATTACTGTATTCTGAATCTGAGTGATAATTCTTGAAAATAATCACTTGCCTCTGCTTTAACTATTTTGATTAGTGATTGTCATCTGCACTGTTGATCTTCTACTTGATTGATTGCTTCTTGAATTAATAAAGCTCCATTACTAAAAATTCTTTTTTTCAATCTTGGTCATTACTTCAATGGCTACTGTTAAAGTAGATGTTGAAGTATGGAATGGAAAAGCGGATTTCAACCTCTGGAGCCAAAAAATGTGAGCTTTACTACTTCAAATGAAATGTGATAAAGTTATAGATAAGTCCTGGCCCCTTAATACCCCTCAGAACAGACAACTTGAAATGGATGAAATTGTATGAAGTACTTTATTTTTGCACTTATCCGATAATGTCATTAGACAAGTAGGCAAGACTAAAACTACTATGGAATTGTGGGATAAATTGGAAGAAATTTATGATACTGTATCTCTGATAAGTGTTTTATGTGGAAATAATACTTCTCTTTTAAATTTGATCCATCTAAGGATGTGGATGAGAATATGAGTAGGTTTACTAAGATCACATTGAGTCTTTTAAATTGTACGATGAAAAACTTGCTGATGAACAAAAGGTTGTTTGTTTACTGAATGCCATGGGGGATAAATTTAAGGATTTGAGGAATGCTTTAGAGTATGGGGGCAGAAACTGAGCACTGAAATTGTCCATACTTCCCTTAAGAATAAAGAGTTAGAATTTAAAAGTAATCCTAAGGAAGCCTATAATGTTGTAGGAACCTCTAGGAAGAAGAACTCTTTTAGGAAGAATAAGTTTGGAACTAATTTCAATAAAAATTGGAGTACTTCTAACAATAATAGGGATTGGAATAACAAGCCTGCAAAGGGTAATTTTCAGAATAAGGGCAATTTCAATAGGTCTAAAGATAATAATTTTAGAGGTGAGTCTGGTTTCAGAAATCAAGACAATAATATTAGAAATCATAATAATTTCATAAACCAGAACAATTTTAGAACACAGGACAATAAGGACAATAATGCTGGAACTGCAGATGTAGATAAACCTCCTAGAATTTGTTTTTACTGTGGCCAACTTGGACATCATATTAAATATTGCTTAAAATGGAAAAATGATCAGGGTATTAGTAACCAAACTAAGGCTGCAGTGCAAGATAATAATAATGGGGTGGTTTATGCTAAGTCCTTTAATGTTGTATCTGATTTGAATAAGATTGTGTTATGTCATAAGAGATTAGGACACATAAGTCAAAATGGACTTAAATTACTTGAAACCAAAGCTGTATTTGGTAATGATGTATTGCATAAACTTGGATTCTGTGAAAAATGTGTATTAGGTAAATAGAAAAGAAATTCTTTTGGTAAAGGTATTCATAAATCTTCTGATGTGCTTGAAAACTTGCATGCTGATTTATGGGGTCCTGCTCCTGTGAGTTCTGTTTCAGGTTTTAGGTACTTTCTTCTAATAGTAGATGACTTTTCTAGGAAAACCTGGGTGCATTTGTTAAAAACTAAGGATGCTATTGTTCCTGTTTTCAAAAATTGGATCACCTTAGTTCAAAATTTCAAAGAAAAGAGAGTCAAAACTATTAGAACTGATAATGGTCTATAATTTTGTAACCAAGATTTTGATTCTTTCTGTAGCACCTTAGGTATTCTTAGGTACAGGACTGTAGCCTACAGTCTACAGTAAAATGGAGTTTCTGAAAGGATGAATAGGACACTCCTAGAAAGAACTAGGTGTCTTTCACTTGATTCTAACTTGCCTAAAAATTTTTGGGGTGAAGCAGTTAAAACATCTTCTTATCTGATAAATCTTTCTTCCTGTAGTGCCAATGATTTTAAAATTCCTGATCAAATTTGGAACAATTATCTTCCTGACTTTTCAAAGTTAAAAATTTTTGGGTGTACAGCCTACTCACACGAGCCTGAATCTAAACTTGACTCCAGGTCATTAAAATGTATTTTTCTTGGGTATGGAGAGGGGTTCAAGGGTTACAGATTATGGGTCAGGGAACAAGAAGGTTACAGGGTCATTCTAAGTAGGTCTATGATTTTTAATGAAAATGTTTTTCCATGTAAAGATGAAAAACTACTTGATCCTGTTAATGATAAAGATTTCCTTACCTCTGAGCTGAGTGCAGACCATTTAGGTGATGAAAATGGTCTGCCCTATACTCAGTTTTCAGGTGGAGCAACCCCCACAGTCTCCAAATGTCAATTCTGAACTTGGACCTAAACTTACTGATACAGTGCCATTACCTGGTGACATCCCTGAAGCTGAAACAGACGTAGAAAATTATCAACTAGCTAGGGATAGACCTAGAAGCACTACCACAAAAACAGCCTACGGCAACGAGCAAAAAATGTTGCAAAAAACCTTTTGCAACGTTCATGTGCATGTTACAAATCGTAGTGTTTCCGTAGAGGGAAAGGATACGGCAACGTTCATTGCGTGTTGCAAAAGGATGGATTGCGTGTTGCGGTAGACCTTTGGCAACGTTCACTGTGCGTTGCGGTAGACCTTTGGCAGCATTCATTGCACGTTGCCGTTGATACTTTTGGCAACATTCATTGCGTGTTGCGGTAGACCTTTAGCAACGTTTTTTGCATGTTGCGGTAGATACTTTTGGCAACACTCTTTGCGCGTTTCCGTTGATACTTTTAGCAACACTCGTTGCGCGTTGCCATTGATACTTTTGGCAACACTCATTGCGCGTTGCCGTTGATACTTTTAGCAACACTCTTTGTGCGTTGCTGTTGATACTTTTGGCAACACTCATTGCGTGTTGCCGTTGATCTTTAACAATTTTTTTATTTTTTTATTTTTTGTAAATCAATATAGATAATTCCACTGATAACCAACAAATTTCTCAAACATATATGTAATATGTAAAATATGAAACACATGTGCTATAAAAATAAATCAACTATTCAAAATAAAATGCAAGCATTTTAAAGAAAATTATACCACATATTTTATTACTTAACAAAAATTACGGTACTTTGTTCTCCAGCATAAAATCTGCAATATATATTTTTCATCTATTTGATTGCACATCTAAAGTTTGACATTTACTATCCCTCTAAATTGTAACAATATCTCTAGCAGACCAGTAGCCATACAAATAGGAGCTACTATCACCATTTTCAACATGAATCATCATTGAAGATGAGTACTTCCCTGACTTCTGAAGTTTAGCTTGAACTATGCCCATAATAAACCATCTTGTGAGAGAACTGCAAAATTGACTTTTACCTGCAAAGACATTATAAAAGTTTAATCATCAGGACTCCAACTGCACTAAATGCAAAAATGTAGAAATAAATCATACTAAATATTAAAATTATCATTTTCGATTGTAAAACTTTACAGGAATTTGGACAGAATCTCCCCTATAAATTGGACTTAGCCAACCAGTAGAGGGATATCACAACCACCATAATACTTTAAAACATCAAACTAAAAACTCATTCATCATCAAACTACAATCAAATCAATCCAAAATTCATCACCAACTCAACGCCAACAATAATCTAGAATCAATACTCATCACAACCAAATCATTTCAAAATTTAATCCGAAACAATAGAAATCAGGACTCCAACTGCACTAAAGGCATAAAAGTAGAAAATATACTCTGATTTATTTTCTTGTATTATTTATTAGTTTTAAGTTAAAAAAATTACTTTATATTATTTTGGAAAATTCCATTTTTTAAACAACCGGTATTTCTATTTAACTTTAACATAATAACGAGTGACATTCTTAATTGTTTCCGTCTCTTCCTCTCTTTCATTCTCTTTTCCATTATACACCACTACCGCTCTAATCTGTGCAAGCCCTTTTGCTTCTTATCATGTAAGGTATCCAAAGTTACATAGTATTTAATCAGTCACATGCAATCAACAATTATGTGCAAATACCAGTGAGTTAAGTGCCAGAAAATACAGAGGTAACTCCATGTACCCAAGGAAGAAGGAAGTACCTGTGTTCGAAGGTCATCTGGGCCAAGCTTTGCTCGGAGTATCTGCAAGGTTGTTTGATCATGCTGAACACTTAAGGGATAAGCTTCCATCAAGGAGAGTGCAATTTATATAGCATGATAACTAGCTGCTGTCTGAAATGAATGAAAAGCATAAAGAATATTAGTTGTGAAAATCTGCAAGCTCTGTGAACCATCAGTCACGGAAAATATATAGCCCATGTTTGGTGTTCATTTTAAAGAGTTTATTTGAAAAAATGGTTTTTTAAATAGTGATTTTTAAAATAATGTGTTGTTAAAATGTAGAGAATCTTTTTAGGATTTATGTGTAAAATTATTTTATTGATAAACGTGTGGTTGAAAAGAAGATAGAGAAGAAAGTGTTAAATTTTTAATGGGGGCCAAACATAAATGTGGTTAAAAAGAAGATAGAGAAGAATGTGTTAAATTTTTAAAGGGGGCCAAACATAAATATAATCTAGATATATCTTCATAATGAAAAGACACTTCCCCAGAATAAATTGTTCAGCATCGTCAGCACTTGTCCAACTCATCCAACCTACTTTAATCCTATGCATTACGGCCTCTTCAGTTCCTCCTTCCTTGGTAACTAGGGAACCTAACCTATAGCAATCACTTTGGGGGCACCACGATTTTAACTACAAACTAAAGATGTAAATATTTCTCAAGCATTTGGTTGCGCTTCAGAGCTTTATGGAGATATCTGAGAGCAACATGCACATTACCAAGTCCTTCCTCCATCATAGCCACATTTATGTATGTTGCAGCAGTATTTGGGTGTGATGTACCACATGTGAGGTGTAACAAATACAATGCTCGCTTTACGTATCTATACAATGAAAAGGAAAAATGCTAAGTTATGAAAACAAAGGAAGAAAAACATTATACAAAAATGTATACAAGAATTAGATCCACACAGAAAAAGCTAAAAGGCAAGGCAAACAAGATAGAATAATAAAAAATATAACATTCTTCTTAGAAAATTTGTAGATAAAGAACTGCATAATGCCTCACCTCAACACATGAGATCAGCTAGACAAGCACTGTGTCTCCATCTTGTTCAACTAGTCCTATTATCAGTCAAGTCACTAGCTACGAAAATCACTTCCCACCTCACCCCCAATATCACCACAGTATCATACTTCCTCGTTAGTGGCCAATTAGTCTCTTTCATTTTTAGCCATATGCGCATCAATAACTCACATTGCAGTGACTTATTATGATAACATATTGTTACTTGAGTATTCAACAATACCATATTGAATAGCAAACTTATATGAATTTGAAGATTGGACCTAGAAGAGGAGACTAGAAGGTTAAAGTTCTAGAAAAAAAGGCTTAATTTCTTCCACTCACTATGGTGTAGTATGTCATTGTTACAAGCATGGTAACAGATGAACATGATCTTATAAACTGAAAGGGTATGCATTCTCCATATGTACATAATAAGTTCAAGGATGCAACACTACGAATCATAAATTTATCATGTGTAAATAAAAAAAAAGCTAGATGTTATGTAAAATAGAGCACTATTTATATGCACAGAATATTAGTAGTGTATGCTTTGACCTGCATTAAACATAGCCAGTCAAGAACCTAAAAAAAAAATTCAGTCTAAACAGTTCACTGTATAAACTAATGGACAAATGACAGATGATTTTACTACAACATCTGCAACCTGTTTCATCGCATTGGAATGCACTTGAGTAATACTTGTGTCAAAGTCAATCAAAATAGGATATTTAGGTAACAATTTTCACTATAAAGCACTTCTGATTACATGTTGAAAGATTTAGCAAGCTCAGCAATGAAAGATTTAGCAAGCTCAGCTTCTCTAAGCCCATCAACTTCTTGATGAAAATCAAATAACAAGTGAGCACGATCAGATACCAGTATCCTTCCTTCGCAAGAGACACCATTAGATTCAAGACTGTCAATTTCTTTAAATAATCTAGGCAGATGCACCACGACTCCATTACCAATTACACAGACAGATTCCTCATTCAGAATTCCAGAAGGAACTAGGTGAAGTGCAAACTTTTTGCCTTCTGAGTTATAAATAGTGTGCCCAGCATTAGCCGCACCCTGTCATCAAATAATTTTGAAGGCTCCAAAATAGGCAACCATATTCACAAATTCAAGAAAATTCATTGTGTAAATAATCACTATATTTGGTGGCTTGGTCACAATTCCTATCTACTGCTACAATTATGGAAACTATTTCTACAGGATGGGAAATCATGCTGCCACTAGACTAATTCCAACTATTGACATTCTCTCTAATTATAACACATATGGAGGAAACAAAATTGATCCTTCAGTTGGTACAAAATAGCACAAAAGCAATTGGAAGTTGGAACATGACAATAGAAGACTACAGCCTCAGTTTTAATTTCCCATAAATAGGACACTGGGAAATTGTGCAAGTCACACTATAAGCACTTACTCAACTAGAGCAGTGCCTTACTCAACTAGAGGAGTGCCATACTCTGGAATATGTATCTGTTGCTTCTTAATATACTCAACAATAAGGAATGATGATAGCTTCTCCAGGATGTTGCTCAAAGGTTAAAGTAAACAACATCAAACACAAAAAATTTGCTCTAGCTTGAGAGAAATATTATCTTCTAATCCAATAACATTTTCATATTACAAACAAATTTACACAAAAAAGTAAAGCAGGACTTGGAAAATCTGAAAATGATGATTGGAATTAGGCTACATAGAATTTGATAACCAATTACAAAAATTTAAATTTAATTAAGCTACATAAAATTACAGAAATTTAAATTTAATTAAGCTACATAAAATCTGAAAATGATAATCGAAAATTAGGAACTGCACCTGGAAGCTTGGAGCAGAGGGAGCTTAAATAAATATATTACCAGTAAAAAGGAGCAGTGGGCGGCAGCCAATGGACTGGACTGACCGGTGGTTGTGGAGCTTGCGCCCGCCAGAAGGGAAGTCCGCTGCACTGCGCCTACAGGTTGTTGATACTGTGCTGCAGAAGGCCTGGACTGGACGACTGTCGATTGAACTTGAGCCCAATCCGGAGCGCTACGCAGGAAGGACGACCGTCGACGGAGCAGGCGAGCAGCAAGTAGGGCTTGCACTTTGCAGGTAGCCTTTTTGAGTTAGGGGAGGGAGATACCGGAGACTGAGAGAGACAAATTAGGGGAGTTATCGTTTCGACGATAAGTAGACAGCGGCGATGAGAGCGTAGGTTGAGAGCAAGAGGAGAGCCTGCGACTGCGAGGGAGAGGAGACTACGATTTGGTAAAGGATATTACGTTTTTAATTTTTGTTATTCAAATTTTGTAATGTAGCCCCCAACTCTCATCATTTATTAATAAAGTTCCATAACTTTGAATAATGTGAAATTTTTCCCTAAAGGTACCCTTTGGCAACGCGCGCTGCGCGTTGCGAAAGGTACCCTTTGGCAACGCTCATTGCGCGTTTCCAAAAGGTTACCCTTTGGCAACACGCGCAAATGCCCGTTGCCAAAGGGTACCTTTCGCAACGCGCAATGAGCGTTGCCAAAGGTATCCTTTGGCAACGTTCAGGTGAACGTTGCGAAAGGTACCCTTTTGCAACGCGCAATGCACGTTGCCAAAGGGTAACCTTTTGACAACGCGCAATGAACGTTGCAAAAGGTTATAATTAGCAACATTCACTTGCTGAATGTTGCTAAATGTCAAATAAATCAACCAATGGCAACATGTAACCATTGAATGTTGCGGTAGACCCCCTTTAGCAACATGCAATTAGCGAATGTTGTCGTTTGCATGTTGCAAAAGGCCATTTTCTTGTAGTGAAGAGAGCTTAGACCTCCTCCTAGGTTTGAGAATCCTGATTTTGTGTCTGCATTTACCTGTTCCGATCCTTTAGTTTCTGAACCTGAATCTTTTGAAGAAGTTATTTCTTCAAAAGATTCCAAACTCTGGCTTGCAGCTATGCAAGAAGAGATGGACCCACTTCTGAAAAATGGTACTTGGATTTTAGTCAATAAACCAGTAAATAAAAGGATAATTGATTGTAAATAGATTTTCAAAATAAAAGAAAGTGAGTCTAAGGACATTAAACCAATGTACAAGACTAGACTTGTAGCCAATGGTTTTTCTCAAAAGAAAGGAATTGATTATAATGAAATTTTCTCTCCTGTGGTTAAATATACTTCTATCATAATTCTATTTGCTTTAGTTGCACAATGTGATTTAGAACTTGAGCAAATGCATGTGAAAACTGCTTTCCTTTATGGTTCTTTGGATGAAACAATTTATATGCATCCACCTAAAGGTTTTGAAAAGGGCAGAAATTCTGACTTGGTTTGTTTGTTGAAAAAAATCCTTGTATGGCTTGAAACAAGCCCCTAGGCAATGGTATAAGAGATTTGATTCTTATATCCAAAGCCTCAATTTTCAGAAAAGCAAATATGATTCCTGTTTTTACTTTAAACTTGGTAAAACTGATTTTATTTACTTGCTTCTATATATTGATGATATGCTTATTGCTGGGCCTAATATGCATGATATAAATGTTCTTAAAACCAAACTGCATTATGAGTTTGAAATGAAAGACATAGGAAATGCAAAAAGGATACTTGGCATGGATATTTTCAGAGATAGACAATCTGAAAAATTGTTTTTGAATAAAAAACATTACATTGAAAAGGTTTTAAATAAATTTTGTTTATCTGAATCCAAATCTGTGTCTTTTCCTTTGCCTGCACATTTTAAACTATCTATTGATCACTATCCAAAATCTAATGATGAATTGTTTAGAATGAAAAATGTGCCCTATTCTAATGCAGTTGGATCTGTTATGTATTTGATGGTCTGTTCCAGACCTAATATTGTTTTTGCAGTAAGTCTCTTGAGCAGGTTTATGAGCAATCCTGGTGAATTGCACTGGGAAGCCATGAAATGTCTTCTGAAATATTTGAAAGGGTCTGCTAGACTTAGTCTAGTATTTTCTAAAACCAAAAATAATTTCAAACTTAAAGGTTTTGTAGACTCTAATTTTTCAGGAAATGTTGATAACAGGAAATCAACATCTTCTTACTTTTTTACTTTAAACTCTTCTTGTATTGGCTGGAAATCCCAGCTGCAAAAATTGGTTGCCTTATCATCAACTGAGGTAGAATTCATTGCTGCCACAGATGCTATTAAGGAGTGCATGTGGTTAAAGGGTTTACTATCTGAAATTTGCTCCATTGATGATTCTGAAGTTAAATTATGTACTGATAGTTTAAGTGCTTTACATTTGTGTAAAAATCCTGTTTTTCACAATAGGTCTAAACACATTGATGTTAAATTTTATTTTATTAGGGACATTATTGAAAAAGGCATTGTGAAACTCGTTAAGATCCCTACACAGATTAATCATGCACATGCAGGAACTAAAATCATTCCTATTAACAAATTTAAAGATGCTTTGAGTTTTTTGAACTTAGTAGAATTTTGATACTGCCTTGTCTTATTTTGCAGGTGTTGGAAGCAGCTCAATTGAGGTGGCGATTGTTGGACAATTGATCTGTTAAACGGAAGCCTGCAACTTTCAGTTTGGACCAATTTTACTTAAGCCCAATGTTTGAAGTTGAGTCCATATCACACAAACCGGAACTAAGGCCCATGTCTGGAACCGGGTCACAAGCCCAGTGATCACCACCGCCTCATCTGAACCATTGTATCTCTTTATTTCATCCTGGCCGTCCACCAGTGGATAAAGGATGCTGAGAGACGTTTTGTTTACGATATATTCTTTCA
This sequence comes from Ligustrum vulgare, assembly GCA_963555705.1. Classification (NCBI taxonomy): domain Eukaryota; kingdom Viridiplantae; phylum Streptophyta; class Magnoliopsida; order Lamiales; family Oleaceae; genus Ligustrum; species Ligustrum vulgare. The sequence continues at coordinate 12,219,197 of OY743186.1, read as the reverse complement.
GATTCATTCTTATCTCTTTTTCTCTCTGAAAAAAGGCGATTCATCGCCTTCATCTTCTTCGTGGTTTTTTTTTTCTTCCAGAAATTGTATAATCGCCTTATTGTTCTTAGTATACATTCGTTGAGTTTTGCAGAGTTTTCTGTAACTTTTATCTTTGTGGTTTCCGTTGTGCGATTTATTAGTTTTTTGAGAAGTTTTGTATACTCTTGAGCTTGAATACTGAGATTTTGTATTTTTACGTTTATTCTATAAAGGATTTGATTTCTTTTGTGTTTAAACGTTGGGTTATTGATTCTTTGTGATGCGGTCTTGAGCCTTTAATCCCAACATGTTGGTTAAGTTCGAACTTTGAAAAAGCTAAAAGGTTGTAGGTGTATTAAATATATTTTTATGTATTTATAAATTTTTTGTTAGCTTTGATAGAGTTGTTTCACTTTTTCAGTTTTTTTTTATTTTTTATTTTTATATGTTTGGTTACTCGATTCTTTATTTTTTGTATATTGAGTTGTCAGTTGAATTTCTCGCATGCTGTAAATAGATAAAGAGATCCAGGTGGTGGGGACATGGAACTTCTTCAATTGAGACAATCCTACAGCCAGCACACATAGATTGATATTCATTTACATTTATCGATCTTTGTTTTTCTTTTTAATAATTTTTCTAGGGACCCCGCTCTTCGTTCTTAATTAAAATTCTGCTTTGTATGGTTTTATCTCATTTTTACCCCAAGGATTTAATATGCTTATCAATTCCTTGCATATGTAGTTGTCGTCGAATATAATAAAAATTTGGGTGGTGGGTTTATTTTGTGGTATGAGCAAAAGAATAAAAATTCCTAGAAAGTAAATAACTATCGACCATGGAGACTGAAGTCAGTCTAATCTGAGATTCTGAATTACATGATACTACTAAAATTTTTGTAAATCGACATAAGATATGGATTTTCACATATATACCTAGTTTTTAAAAGCCCGCTACATGCTACAGAATTTTTTTCCCCTGTATTATTCATTTGAGTATAGATACATAAAGATTGAAAAAATAGCTTCATGACAGTTAGGAAAATGTGCAATAAACAAGAAATGGCTCTTCAACGTTTAAGGAGTTTTTCTATTGCCTAATAGCATTTATTGTTTGTAGGGACTCCATACTGGCTTTAGTTTACAATTACAAGGAGCTATACCGGAGAGGGCATTCCTTCGACATTACTGCACAAATCTGCCGCTCACACAATTTATTTTTTTATTTTTTTTAATTCTAGCCCCACACTGTGACCCAAGATGATGCAAACCACGTAGCAGAGAGAAGCTGGCCGATGGTATGATCTGCATAAACTAATGATTATCACTGGTGATATACAATATTGAAAGCTCGGACGAGATTCACTCGACTCAAAAAGCAGTAAATAGCTCGATTATTGTTACTACATTTTTTTTCTTAAGATCATTTACTGCAAAGACTTAATATTATTTAGGGTTTTTTTAATTATAGAGTGTTCAGTTGAAATAATCGAAAAAATAATAATAATTCGTACTTTTGTTACACCACACAACGAAGCTTTTTTTTTCTCCCTGCGGAAAGCATGCCTTAAAGGTGACATGTTCTTACAATGTGTGGAGTGTGTCATAATAGTACACCATAAAAAATGTTTTAAGACGTGTGTGTGCTGCATTCCGCATGCTGAAATGAATTTAATGGCTTGCGTGCCATAAACGAGTTTTTTATTTTAAATAAATTATTTATATGATTACCAACACAACAAAAATAATATACACAATAATTAATATAAATCAGGTTTTACAAAATTATACATATTAATTAATATAAATCATGTTTTACAAAATAGACCAGGAAACGATGTAAATGAAAAGCATCCAAATAGTAGCATTATGAATCGAATTATCTTGGCAAAGGCACACAAAATGCGAGTGGCAATTACAATTCACATATGCAACATAACAATCCCGTTTGCAAATGCTGCAAAGAATGTTCCAATGGAAATAAAAGAAACATTATGTGTACATGCTTTCCATTTCATTATTTTCCAACGGCACGATGCTAAAAGATGAATCAAATTTATAAAAGAAACTGGGACTCGCAGTGAGGGCTTGGCTCAGTTGCTTGTGGGAAACTGAGAATGATCAGTAACTGGATTTGATTTTCGAATTTGTAAAATGTGAATGAGAGAATGACATTTGCAGAGGAGATTTGTAAATAGGTGCTGCCCAGATTGATTGATTTTTTGTAAGGGAGTGTGAGTAAATTGACAGGTTGTGAACTGAATTCTGTAGTCTAAAGATTTGGGCTGGACAGAAATGAAGTGGTTCGCTTCTTCCTTTGTTGAGTCGGTATGTTGCATTTTTTATTTACTGCACGTTGTAAATATTGTTCCAAGACCTTTTACGTCATTCATTTCCAAACTCCGTAAATACCGCACTTGACTTTTTATGGTGTTCATTATTGAACGCAGTTAATAGCAGACTCCACTTATTCCAGCGTTCTAGTCATACAGGCCATAAATACTTTTGATGAATTAACGGCATACATTATACACACTATAAATGGTGGCCTTTTAGGGCGTGGGCGTACTGGAATTGGCTGTTAATGTAACTTTTTATGACGTGCAAGTTATGCGCACGTTGTAAATACTCTATCTTCGTGACATGTTTAAGATCCACAAAATAGCTCATGCAATATCACAGCTGAAATAGGACTAACTGCGGCTAGTGCAATCAGTGCCCTTATAGTATCAAGATGTGCAACTGGAGCAAATGTTTCATTGTAGTCGATGCTGAACTGTTGTGCATATCCTTTGGTAACTAGTCTTTGTGCTTTCGAATTGAACCATTAGCGTTAAGTTTTGTCTTGTCTTGTAGACCCATTTGACTCCTATAGCTTCTTTGTCTTGAGGAAGATGTGTAAACTCTTAAATGTCATTCTTCTCGATCATTCTTATCTCCTTGTCCATAGCTTTTCTCCATTCTAGCTATTTTTAAGCTGCTTCGAAACTCTCAGGTTCTAGAATCATCAAGTTGATATATATCTGATAATCTTCATGTTTTCCTTGGTGACGATTCTGGTGAGTCTAATCCTTCTTCTCTTGTTGCTTGTTGTGGTGACTGGGGTTGGTCGTTCTCCCCAGTGTTGTCTTCTTGTCGTTGTGGTAGGATGCTAACATATTTTCTTTCAACTTGGTTAGTATCCCAGTTGTAGGCGGCATCTTCATCAAACTTTACGTCCTGACTGATAATTAGCTTCTTTGTTCTCAAGTTATAGACTGGATAGTCTTTTGACCGAGTGCTATAACCTAGGAAGACTCCCTTATCTATCTTTTCATGGAGCTTACCTCTTTTTTATTACATTATTACTTGTCCACCAAGAAAACCTAGAGAATTTTAATATTATATTTTGTTTGCTTGCTTCCCAAGAATGTCTAGAATATGTAAGAAATGTGCGACAATATTTCAACAGATATGGATACCTGCACTAATTTATAAAACTCAACTAAGATAATTTTTTCCCCTAATTTGTAAAATCACAAAAATGGGACCAAGGAAATAAAATTTTATCTATGTTTACCTCTCAGGGACTTGATTTTGTCTCTTGGATCAGACCATCGTAGAATCAATCAGATGATGAATTAATGATTTGATGTAGTTGGGGCTTCTATTGGAGCTTTATAGTTGGGATAATTGCACAGTACACTACAAAAACTTGACTAAACTGATTTTTACTTTCCAGAGGACAAAAATTGAAAAATACGGTGGTCATGTGGCACAGTCGTCTTCTTCCGTCAACCACGCAAGAAGCACTCTCAATTTTCTTCTCCTGCGAAATATCTCCCACCGCCGCGCTGGAACTTGTAATTTTTCACCAAACGAGCCTTCACCTTTGTCTCACCTACCTTCCTGTGGTAACCGTTCTTCAATCGGAGTCTTTACCTGCCGGAATTCAAGATCTCAAGTCTGGTTTCTTTTCTTGTTTTTTTGTGAGAACCTTCTCTTGCCGTCGAATGTCCAGTTTTCAGTTGCTCAAGCTGCCGGATTTTAAGCCAAAATATCAAGAAAATCAGCTACCTGCCTTCGGTCGGTCAATACCCATTCGCAGGATTCCGCCAATCTTGGTCACCGACTGGATGGTTGTCCTTCTTTGGAATGCAATCCGGCTGTGAATGTGAACTTTTTCCCTTTTTGGAAAGTCGGTCAATTCTTTTGAATTCTTGTTTGTTTATCACTACAAAATGAAAAACATTTCTTCCAGTCATTTTGCTAGAGTGATGTCGTGGTTAATAGGGTTTTGAAATGAGGTGGTGTTGATAAAAAAAATTGTAGTGAAAATTGTATAACATGTGTTTGATTTTATATTTGAAACAAAGTATCATAAAATTTTGTAAAAGTATCAAGTTATGATACTTAAAAAAAATGTATTAAAATTGTTTGATTTTATATCGGAGACAAAGTATCATAAAAAATTGTAAAGTATCAAGTAATGATATTAGAAAAAATTGAAAAATATCAAAAGTATCAAATTGTGATACTTAAATAAAATTGAAAAAGTATCATAAGTATCACATTGTGATACTTAAAAAAATTAAAAAATATCATAAGTATCATATTGTGATACTAAAAAATGGAAAAGTATCATATGTATCATACTGTGATACTAACATAATTATAAATATCATACTATGATACTAATATATTTGAAAAGTATCATAAGTATTTTTCAATTTTTACATTTTTATTATAAGTAATTTTCAAATGTTAAAAAATTGAAGTAAATTTCAGTTTAATCCCTAAAAGTAGGGTATTTTTGTGAATAGCCCTTTATAGTTTGTGCATGTGATGCAATTGGACCAGTTGAACCAGCCCAAACATACAAAATCAGTCCAGAAGCATTAGCCCAAATTTTGTAGAAGCCCATTTGCTGAAATCTAATTAGAGAAGCCCAGCCGGCTGAAGCTAAAGTCTGAACATCTGACATTGATCCAAGCCCAAACTTGAAGATCCAGATCCCTGGCCCAAAGTCATCTCAACCATTTGCTTTAATCTCTACCATTGGATTGAACCGGCCGCATCTGAGCCCTTCATTTGGAGATAAGGTGTGTCCTCTCATCTGACCCATTCACTTCTTTCACACGATTCCATTCGTTTCTGTCTCTCTCTGACTTTGTGTACTCTTCGTGGTTTCTCTCTCAGAAATCCCTAATCTCTTGCGTAGATTCTTTGTGGTTATTCTTCTAATATTAGAAGGTTACTTTGTGGGTATTTTACAGGGTTCTTAGTGGTTTATTTGTGCGAGTTTATAGAGTTCAGATTATTTTCAGTTTTTGTTCAATCTTGTACAAATCTTTGATTGTGTACTTTTATTTTATTTTAACAAAGTATTCTGAAGTTTTTATGTTTACTTCATACTTTGTGGTAACTTTGTGGTGATTCTAAGTCCTAAAACGTAACAGTACAAGATTGTCTTCTATTCACTAATGTTAATAAATAATTCTTGTTTGATTAAAGCATTTTTTACCACAGGGTTTTCGTAATTGAAGAGCATGATTATGTTGATGAGTTTGATTAAGCTTATATTTTTACTTGACATAAGATTTAGTGAAGTACTAATTTTGTAAAGGGATGGCAACAAGTAGATTCAGCACAGGTACCTGTGCCGCTCCCACAATTTTTTTCTCATTCTAGCCCCACACCATGATCGACGATGATACAAACTACGTAGCAATTGTAGTTACGAAACTCACACAAGATGGATATGAACCCAAGAAAGCCAAGAAATCACATTAATTTAGAGATTGATTCAAAATAATTGAATCAAGCAACCAACACAATCAATCGATATGCCACCTCTTGATCACAATGATTATAAATCTCACCCGAGTATTTTGAATGCAACAAGAATTAAATCTCGCAAGTTCAAAATGAGTTAAACGAAGAAAAATGTTTTGAAACCAAATATGCCTTTCGAATTATATTAATCTCAAAGTTAGGAGTGGGCATTATTTCCCGAAACCGATTAGAATCGGCCGGTCCAGATTGGGTTCGACCAAGGAACAAATTAATTTTTGGACTTCTTGGTCAGAACCGATGGTTCCACTCCGGTTCTCGGTTCTCATATTTACAACCGTTGGTAATTTGATTTTTTAGTTAAACTAACTTTTTTTTGGGCACTATTTTTGATAAATTATTCACACATCACGTTAAGGCTGAACTTTTCCATTTAGGTTATACCTTTTTTCTTTAGACAAAACATGGAAGTCATAATTGGACCTTCCTTATTTTTTAATTCTTTCTTTGCACAGACCATGGCTCCATCTTCTCAATTTCTTTTGAATATTTCCTATAAATGATAAATCTATAATCAGGAGGCTATATCTAAATTCATCTTGAAGTCAGTTAGCTATACTTAAACAATTTTATAAAGTGAAATCTAAAAGCTAACATTGCTAAAAATATAATTTTCTTGTTTCCATATGCAAAGTAACGTATATTATTTAGATATTACATATTAACTTGTATGCAAGTTTTTTGTTTTTCTTTTAATCGTTGTAAAGTATGTGTAACTCTTCTATATTTATTTCCAACATAGTATCAAGGAAATTTTTAATCTTTAGTACTAATGAATATTTTATTTTAACATTTTCAATGTTAAGAACCGATCTAGTCTGAACCAGAACCAATTGGTTCGGTTCTGATTTGGTTCTATTATGAAATATGAAATCAATGGTTCCATTACTAAGATTCTCGTGCCCACTCCTACTCAAAGTTGTGTGTCTAACTATTACAAAGCCTATATAGGCTAAAGATTAGAGTAATTCTAGGGCGACATTAATAAGGGACATTTTTATGTGACATTGTGATATGGCATACATTCATTAGGTAATGATTATAACTACCTCGCCACTTACTTTTTTATCACTGAATGAATGTGCGCCACATCACAATGTCACTTAAAAATGTCACTTTAGAATTATTGAAAAAATTATAAAGAACTATTCTAGTTAGGAAACTAAATAAAGAACCTAATCTAATTAAAAGGAATAAAAGATATTTCCTAATCTAATTAGGAATCTAAAATTGATAAACCATTTTATAACAATGACTGTGAAATAAGAAATTTGGGATTAATCGAAAAGTTATCAAAACTAGATTCCTAATTGAAATAAAACAAAATTTAAATAAAACTCTCTAAATTCTGATTTGATAAAAGTGTGCGATCGTGTGGGGGTAATGTCAGTCTAGTTTTCATTGCTGCTTATTCCAGACTATTGAACTGCGCAATTGCGTGGTCTTTCGTTTGCCTTTTCATCTACTTGAATGACATTGATCCAATCAGTTTCTCTGCTAGACTCTAACATGACTTGCTTCTTCAGTCGCATAGAATGTGGTTTTGTCCATTGTTTCTTGCATAAATTTATCCATCGCCCCTTTCACCTCCTTTTCTCAAACCTAGTCATCGGTCCTTCTTCCGAAATCAAAGGATCCATGCTTGGACTTTTGTTCGGACTCTGGATCACAACATACAGCTTTCGAGATGGGCAGGTTCTAGTTTGGGAACGTAGTTCAGCCCCATGTACTTACCCATTTTATTTTGTTTCAAGGCAAGAGAGTAAATATTAATTTTTTTTTATTTTTTATTTTTGCTACTCTCATGTGTGAAAGGAAGTCATTTATTATGTCCCGATTTGAATTAACGAATTTACGGTTTACATTTACTTCTATATTTTCTTCCAATGCAGTGAACAAAAATATGATTGCAATATACATATTAAATTGCTAATAGGAATTTTCAAGACACATACCTACATATATTATTCTATCTTCCCACTTCTCAATTTACTTAAAAAAAAATGTTGGGAAAATAAAATTATGAAAATTAGCTTAATACTTATTTCTCATTAAGCATGGGCATTTATAAAGTTTGTCCACCTGCAAGCTCCATCCCTCTTAGGGATCAAAATAGTAGAAGTAGCAGCAAATCCCCTAGGCAGAACTTGCAAAGAAGTCCATGACTGCGTTGATGATATCATCCTAAATAATATCCAACACTGCTAAAAGAACAATGACGAGAATTCAGCTGGTCCTGCGACACTATCAGAATTAATACTAAAGACCTCCTCCCATATCTCCTGAATCGAAGGAGGGCTGTTTAGTTCCATATTGTCTTCCATCGTCACAATCCTAGGAATAATATCATCTCTAATGGGTATCAAAGGTTGTGACTTAGAAGACAAGATTTTGAAAGAACGTAACGGCCAAAGTGTGAATATCAGTAGTAGATAACACATCCCCTGAAGGGGTTGTAATAGACCTAATGCGTGGTCTAATACATGGCCCCAAACCATCGCATGAAAGTAAAGGGTGTTGTGGTCCCCCTCAAATATCTATCATGAACTGGCCTTCTGCTTCCAATAACCCTCCACAATAGCCAATGTACGGTTCAGTACAACCTATGCCTAATCTAAAGAATCACGTTGCACAAGTGTTGGATCCAAATCATACTCTATCTCCAGCTCATCCACCCTGCACTTAGCGTCGCTGACCCTCTGAAAAATATCCCTGAATACATGACAATCCCACCAATGTTGACCCTATTTCAACCTGAAGAACTTCTCCCAAAGTGCAGCCATCCCCATAAGAAGAATGTGAAATGACCATTTCTAAGAGACGAAGGCTGAAAACAGATGATGCTAGGTCCAAACATTGAGGAATTGAAATGGCCTAGGCCCCAAGTCGTCCTCATCATCCCACTGAAGCAAAAGGGGCACATGATCAGACAATGTTCGATACAAATGCCAAATAGTAAGTCCATGACTCAATGATGCAGTTGTAGGATTAATCAGAATATTCTTCAATCTCTTCCATACCTGACCATTAGTCCAAGTATACCTACTACTAGTAAATCCAGCGTACTCCAAACCACTATTATTCATCATATTTTGAGAATTCTGTAGTACTCTGTCCTCATGTTATGTTCAATGTGCTCTCCATCATGAGCTATAATGTTAAAGTCACTGCCAACTATCTACGATCCGTTCACAGTGAGGGAAATATGATGAAGACCATCCCACAAGTCCCTCCTACCAGAAGCCATACAAGCAGGATTAACATGAGTCAAGAATATATAATGTGAAAGTCTGGGATCCTCAACTCTAATGTGTAGATACTGGAGATAATCATCCAATGATAACAGTAGTTGCAGAAAGCCCAAATCTTCCCTAATGAATTTTGCATCCTAGTATCAAAGCGAAGCAAACGTCTAATGTAATCAAACCTCTCCTTAAGTACCAAGATAACCCAAAAATAAACTTGATGAAGCTAAACCAACCTCTTCTGTGGCACGTGAATTTTTCTTCAGAGTGACCGGTCTAAAACCATCATCCTCAGTATGCTGAGCTAGACCAACCAAATCATCAAGCGAAGATCTCCGAAAAGGACCCTTCTGGTGAAAATATTGTTGGTAAAAATTAACGTGTATAATTATATTCCAATAACGAACCTTTTACGTGCATAAATTGGACATAATTTCGACTTACTAAAATCGAATATATAAATTAGAAAATGAAAAATGCATGAAAATGAATTTGGTCGAGGCAAGAGTCGGTCTCTTTGTCCTTAAGACGATAATGCTCCGTAGGAGTGCTAATAGCTTTCTCGCATTCATCTCCCAAAATACAGCGACCACGTCCCGCAATAGAAGCACTCCAAATTATGTAAACCAACAAACCTTCCTTACGCTTTGAACTCTCTTCATATGAATCTCGACTCCAAATAAATGCAAATGTTTTTTAAAGTGAATATGCATTAACATGATAATGCAATAATGGAAAGTGAATGAATGAATAAAATGTTCAATTGATGAAAATTAAAATCCAAGTATATGGGGTTTATTTATAGATATTGGAAAGTCGTGTCTTAAAAAACAACCCTTTCAAAAGACACATCTTTTGAAATTTGTCCCTAAAATAAAGAGACACAACTATTGGAAAATAGAATATTCAAGAGTCACAATCTTTCATATGCAAAGACACATCTTTTCATTAATTCTATAATAATCTAAATAATTTTCCAACATTGTCACATTTTTAAGTGGCCTAATTTTCCATTCACAAACTAATGGCTCAACTTAATAATCACATAAATTGGTTAAAACCAATATTTCCAAACTAAGTTCCAACATATATTGCTATTGTAGGATAGAAGTCTCCTCAAGATTGTTCAATCCAAAAACACACCAAAATCTAAATCCTTTACCAATAAGCCTTTAGAGTTCTAAAGTGGGGAATGATTGCTAGAGACAGTTGAAGAAGAATGAGATTCATTCATTGTAGTCTAAGGAAAAAGTCGAAGCCCTAAGAGGTGAACATATATAAAAATTTAGTTGGTACACCTATTTTTTGTGAAGTTACAAATTAGGGGAAAATGACCTTAATTGAATTTTATAAACTATTGTAGTATCATGTAGAGCAGGTTCAAGTAATTCTGCCATCCGGAAGACGAAAAAAAATAGAGCATCAAGAATTCACAGACTGATGAAATATAGAAGTGCTGACAAATTGAGCATGTTCACTCAGTAGAACAAAAATTACAATTACAGTATATACATGTAAATCCAGAAGATGTAAAATATATTTATCTTAATAATTTCCTTCAATTATCACTTCTGACAAAATGAACTTGTAACATGCCTCCAACAAATTCACAGATGCACGTGTCCTCTTCTCTCAAAAAGTTCACAGCACAGAGACTTTTCCAGCCTCCTCTGTACCACACGCGATCATCCTTCCATCTTATTAACTTCACCTGGAATTGTCTGTTTTGTGGATCAATGAGGAACATCTTTTCAGGTAAATTGTCCAGCTTGAAGTCCTTGATTGTCTCCTTGGGGATATACTGCACAAATTATCCATTATTAGCTGGAAACATCACAATTTATTTTATTGATTTTGTTCTTTAATTATGATGTGTGTAACTAAACTCCATGTTGGGATGAACGATGTAGCCTAACTTATTTATTTTAGTTCCATATTCCATCGTTTTAATGATTTTGTTGTATGTATATATTGATATATTATCATTCTTAATGCGTGAATGAACTCATAACTTATTCACGATTCAATGTGTTATTTTCATAATCCGATAGGTGAGCTAATAACATAGATCTAGATATATAATAAATCAGGTAGTTGAACAAGAGATAGAGATATACTTTTGTAGTTATTTTGGTCGTGTGTGAATTCTCGTGTGCTATACGCATCTAGATAAGAAATATTCAGACCTGCGGTAGAGATATACGGTTGACTTATTTAGGTATAATTGATTTAAACTCAATAGAGAAATTTCAATATACATTAGTGAATTCGACCGAATGCATATTTAGGAAATAAAATTGGAATTGGAATTGATTTAATTGACTTGGTGAAATCGTGAATCCCAACTACTTTACAATCATTTGTTAAAACAAAACAAATTTGAAATTTGAATTTTTTAGTTTTAATTTAAACAACCGATCAAATTCGTCCGTTCAAATAGAAATAAGAATTAACATATTTCGGTACTTAGTAAGCAGTCTATGTGGAACGATAACCGAACTCCTAGGTCCACTTTATTACTTCTCACGATCCGTACACTTGCAGAGATATTTTGCGATCATCGCAAAATATTAGTGAACAAGTTTTTGGAGCCGTTGCTGAGACTGTTTGATTAATATCGATACGTTTTAGATTTTACTTTACTTTGAATTTTATTTACTTTATTTATTTTTATATTTAGTTTTCTTTTATTTAATTCATGTTAAGAAGGACTAGGTTTTTGATTTGCTTCCTCTTGATACAGAAATCGAACGCACTTTTTGACACAGGCGCAGACAACAGTTGGAAGTAGCTCAACAAACAGATTTTTCCATGACAGATAAAGAAATCAGAATAATATGCCCGAAGTTGTTGTTGAATAGAAACCTAATCATGGAAGGTGTGTGGGGAATATTGGGACATGAGCGTGTCTCCTGCAATCCCAGCCAACAATTTTGATATCAAGACCTCCACTATTTCCTTGTTCCAAAACTCTGATATTTTTCATGGATTGCCATAATTAATTAGCACCACGGCATCCAGGGGAACGTTCGACCAGAGTTTGGGTAGCAATCAGACTGGGGTTGGAGCTAGAGGCCTCATCGCGGGTGCTACCTGCTGGTGGAATGAAAGAAAGATGATGAACGTATTGTCTATGAAGATACTGTATTTTCCATTTTTTTGTTAATATAGTTATTTGTGAAATATATCCTGAAAAGATATTATAGAGTGTGTTTTGTTTTATAATGTGGAGAGTAAAACTTAGATATATTCAAATATATTCGTACTGGAAGGAATACAAGCCTATATATAGGCAAAGATACATACTTGTATGCATGTGTATCTAACTAAATCTAACAAACTCTACTGCTAACAGAAAATACATATAAAATATATATATATATATAGCCAGCTGTTTATTTATTAATTATTAAGGCTATATATATATATTGTTCACCCCCCCCCCTCAAGTTGGAGGATGGTGAAAATCACCCAAACCCAACTTGGATATGAAGAACTGAAAAACGTTTACAGCAAGGGGTTTTGTAAAGACGTCGGCAACTTGATTTTTGGTCGATATGTGTTGCGGAAGAACAAATCCCTCACGAAATTTGTTTCGAACCACATGACAATCTATTTCAACGTGTTTAGTACGTTCGTGAAAAACAGGGTTGGCAGTAATATGAATTGCAGCCTTGTTATCACACCATAGAGGGATGGGGAAACTGGGAGGAACCTTGAGATCACGAAGCACATAAGATATCCATTGTAACTCACATACAGTGCTTGCAAGACTGCGATATTCAGCCTCAGCAGAAGATCTAGAAACTGTAGCTTGTTTGTTGGTCTTCCATGAGATTAGGGCTCCCCCCAGAAATATGCAATAACCAGTAAGAGATCGTCTAGTGTCATGACAAGAAGCCCAGTCGGCATCGGAATAAGCTCGGATAGTAAGATCTTGTTGAACAGGGAAGAATAATCCGAGTGATGGACAATCCTTTAAGTATTTCAGCAAGTGTATAGCAGCATCCCAATGAGCTTGACATGGAGTATTCACAAATTGACTTAACTGCTGGACCCCATAAGTGATATCCGGCCTGGTGAAATTCAGATAAAGCAATCTTCCAATTAAACGTCTGTACTGTTCTGGATTTGAAAGAATCGGACCTGAGTCTGCATGCAGCTTAGTGCCAACAGGGAATGGAACCGAAGTAGGCTTAGCACCAGTTAAACCTGCATCCGAAATTATATCAAGAATATACTTGCGCTGGTTTACATAAGTTCCTGTCTCATCTCTTGCTATCTCAAGACCCAAAAAGTATTTCGCAATGCCTAAGTCTTTAATGGTAAATTGATGGTGCAGGTAATCTTTAACATCCTTTATGTCATTCTCATGTGCTCCTGTGAGTAAAACATCATCCATGTAAACTAGGAGGAAGACCAATCCATGTGAGGCAGATTTTGTAAAAAGACAGTGATCATTGTCAGACTGAGAGAAGCCAAAATGCTTAAGTTTCAAGCACAATTCAGTATTCCATTGTCGTGAAGCCTGTTTAAGCCCATAAAGACTTTTCTTCAATTTACAAACTTGGCCAGGAATGGCCTGATGATATCCTTCAGGTGGTGTTAAATATACCTCCTCTTCTAGATGACCATGTAAAAAGGCGTTATTGATATCGAGTTGATGTATTATCCAAGCCTTTGCTGAAGCTAATGCTAGTAGAATTCTTACAGTCACCAGTTTGGCAACTGGAGAGAAACTGTCAAAGAAATCTATCCCTTGTAGCTGGTGGTAACCCTTGGCCACAAGCCTTGCCTTATACCTTTCAATGGTGCCATCAGGGTTCAATTTGATCTTGTATACCCAACGTGAACCAATAGGCCTTTTTCCATGTGGTAGTTCAGTCAATTCCCAGGTTTCATTCTCTTCAAGTGCAGTAAGCTCTTTATTCATGGCCTCCATCCAATTAGGATCTTTACTAGCTTGATAATATGAATGCGGTTCTTGAACAGTAGATACATTAGCCAGAAAGTTTGAATAGGAAGTACTCATATGTGAAGGTTTAATGTAAGGAAATGAGGCAGGTGAGTAAGTAGAAGAAGATGGGATAACTACATCAGATATAGATAAACTTTTAGCAGAAGATAAACCAGTGGAATCACTTACATTTGTAACATAGTCATATATCCAACCTGGTTTAGATTTAAATCTTGTACTCTTTCTTTGAGCAGGGGAAGACAGTTCTTGAGCATTTGTCATGGGAGAAGATGTTTCTGGATCAGCTTGAGCATTCGAGATAGGAGAATATATTGGCTGATCAGTTGATGGATTTAAATTTGATGATACATCTGAAATGAAATCAGTAGGAGCAGGAACAGGCAGGTTATGAAAAGTGTCAATGTCTTCATGAACGGATATAGGCAAAGATGGAGTTTCAGAGTGTGATGAAAGATCGTTATATGGGAAAACATTTTCATAAAATATGGTATCTCTGGAGATCATAATCTGACTGGTTCCAATGTTAAACACCTTATAAGCTTTTTGACCAGGGCTATATCCAAGAAATATACATTTAAAAGCTCGTGTGTCAAACTTATCCTTATGTGGTTTTGTGTTAGTAATATAACAGAGGCAGCCAAAAGTTTTCAGATTTGTGTATGTTGGTTTACAACCATGAAGCTTCTCGTATGGTGTGATCCAATTTAGAAGTTGAGTAGGAGTTTTATTGATGATGTGAGTAGCCATAAGTACTGAATAGGGCCAAAATCTCTTAGGTAGGTAAGACTGAAACATGAGGGATCTAGCCACTTGGAGTAAGTGTTTATGTTTCCTTTCCACTACTCCATTTTGCTGTGGAGTATAGGTACATGTTTTTTGATGTATAATTCCCAGATTTTGAAACAGATTTTGACACTCAAAATTGATGAACTCAGTGCCATTGTCTGTTCTAATTTTTTTAACCCTGTCACCAAATTGTGTTTGAACCATTTGAAAGAAGTTTTTGAGTGTTTGATGGACAAGTGTTTTGTGGATTAACAAGAAGGTCCAAGTGGCTCTGCTATAATCATCTACCACGGTTAGAATATAAGGTGTTCCAGTAATACTATTTTGTCTGTATGGGCCCCAAACGTCTACATGAACAAGCTCAAAAATGTTGGTGGAACGTATATGACTGATGGGAAAAGGAATTCTGTGTTGTTTGGATTTGTGGCATATTTCACATTGCTTCAATTGATCAATGCATGAATCTGTAGGATGATTCTTTAGGAAGTCTAAATGTTTTAGAGTTTGATAGGGAGCATGTCCAAGTTTATTATGCCAATCAAGAAGTTCAACAGAGAATTTATTTGTCTCGGTACTGCAGGAATTTTGATTACATGAATTTGTTGAAATGCTCATTGAAGGAGTACAAGAAGTATCACTAAAGTTTAACATACACGACTTGTCCAACAAATATAAGTTTCCAACCAATTTACCAATTGCCAAGGTCTTCTCAATCTGTAGGTCCTGCAATAAGCAATGATTAGGATAGAAAACAAATCGAATTTGTGAAGTCTGAGACAATTTTCTGATTGACAGGAGGTTGAATTTGAAATCAGGAATATATAATACATCAGACAGAAGGATTTTTGGGCTGAAATGAACATTTCCTATATGTGTGACAGGTTTAATAGATCCATCTGGTAAGTGTACTGATGTAAACTGGCATAGAGGTTTAACATTGTTCATTAGTTTAAGATCTGTACAAACGTGATTGGTTGCTCCTGAATCTAGTATCCAAGAACCAGCATTCAATTTATCTAACATAGTGAAGCCATTGAAATAAGAGTTCATACCTGCAAAATTATGAAGATGTGCGAAATTAACCTGTTCACTGCTATCCAATACCACTTTACCCTTTAGCATTTTCATCACTTCTTATTGTATCATGCTGGTAATTTCATTAGGAAAATTCATTTCTCTCACTTCAGCATTTGTGAATTGTGTTTCTGCTTCCAGAGGTGACTCAGCCATGTTAATCGTCATTCTCCCAGTAGATTGTCTAGCTCTTTGTTCCTTTAATCCTTTGAACCAATCCGGATATCCATGTATTTTGAAACAAACATCTTTGGTATGTCCATTTACTTTGCAATGATCACAGTATTTAAATTCTTTGTCTGAACTATACCTTGAATATCCTCTACCTGTGCCTCCTCTGCCTGTCCATCCTCCCCTGCTGTTACCATGCTTCCATGGCTGAACATTTTTATATCCCTGCGATATGATCATCATTGCAGAATTCTCTGAATGCTCAGGGTATATAGCATGTATTTCTCTTTGTTTTTCAACTCTTTGTACCATTGAATATGCCTTATTTACAGTGGGTAAAGGATCCATTAAGAGAATTTGATTTCGAATATGATCATAGGCATCATTTAACCCCATCAAAAATTGCATTAATCTAGTAAAGGACGTTAAATCAGCCACTTGCTTAGCTCCTTCACAAATACAAGTTGGAACCGGCATAAGACAAATCAATTCATCCCATAATTTTTTTAACTTTGTGTAATATCTTTCAACAGTTAAAGTGTCTTGTGTGATGCTACTTATTTCCCTCTGAATTTGGTATAGTAACAGACCGTTAGATTCTCCAAACCTTTCTTCTATTTCATTCCATAAATCCTTTGCAGATGCAGTATATATAAAAGCTTCGACCAGATCTTTAGAAATTGAGTTAAGGATCCATGACCTTACCATACAGTCCACTCTCTGCCATTGTTCGATTTTTGATGCATCTTCTGTTGGTTTAGCACAATCTCCATTGATGAATCCGAGCTTCATCTTTGCTCCCAATGCTATCTTAATGGATCTGCTCCAGCTCAAGTAGTTTCCTCCCGTAAGTGGTGAAGTCACCAGCAGCATGCCTGGGTGATCAGATCCCTGAAGAGCCATTGGATCTCCATCTATGTATGCTCCAGTTTCTCGTCTATTGTTACCAGCAGCCATGGCAGTATGATCAAGCACGGTGTATTACCTCTCTGATACCATGTTTTGTTTTATAATGTGGAGAGTAAAACTTAGATATATTCAAATATATTCGTACTGGAAGGAATACAAGCCTATATATAGGCAAAGATACATACTTGTATGCATGTGTATCTAACTAAATCTAACAAACTCTACTGCTAACAGAAAATACATATAAAATATATATATATATATATATATATATATATATATATATATATATATATATATATATATATATATATAGCCAGCTGTTTATTTATTAATTATTAAGGCTGTATATATATATTGTTCAGAGTGCAATTATCCCCAAAAAAAAAAGGGAAAAAAATGAAACGGGTCTTGTCTACGGGGTTGAATGAAAATCCCGATACATGACGTGACATGACCCAACCTGAAACCAAACCAAACCAAACCAACCCAACCAAACCCCAGCCCCAAAAGTCGCAAAATTAGTATCATTTAGAGCAGGTTCAGGCAATTCTAGTATCCGGAAGACGAAAGAAAACAGACTAACAGAGCATCAAGAATTCAGAGACCGACAGATTGAGCATGTTCACACAGTAGAACAAAAATTACAATTACAGTATATACATGTAAATCCAAAAGATGTAAAATATATTTATCTTAAGAATTTCCTTCAATTATCACTTCTGACAAAATGAACTTGTAACATGCCTCCGACAAATTCACAGATGCACGTGTCCTCTTCTCTCAAAAAGTTCACAGCACAGAGACTTTTCCAGCCTCCTCTGTACCACACGCGATCATCCTTCCATCTTATTAACTTCACCTGGAATTGTCTGTTTTGTGGATCAATGAGGAACATCTTTTCAGGTAAATTGTCCAGCTTGAAGTCCTTGATTGTCTCCTTGGGGATATACTGCACAAATTATCCATTATTAGCTGGAAACATCACAATTTATTTTATTGATTTTGTTCTTTAATTATGATGTGTGTAACTAAACTCCATGTTGGGATGAACGATGTAGCCTAACTTATTTATTTTAGTTCCATATTCCATCGTTTTAATGATTTTGTTGTATGTATATATTGATATATTATCATTCTTAATGCGTGAATGAACTGATAACTTATTCACGATTCAATGTGTTATTTCCATAATCCGATAGGTGAGCTAATAACATAGATCTAGATATATAATAAATCAGGTAGTTGAACAAGAGATAGAGATATACTTTTGTAGTTATTTTGGTCGTGTGTGAATTCTCGTGTGCTATACGTATCTAGATAAGAAATATTCAGACCTGCGGTAGAGATATACGGTTGACTTATTTAGGTATAATTGATTTAAACTCAATAGAGAAATTTCAATATACATTAGTGAATTCGACCGAATGCATATTTAGGAAATAAAATTGGAATTGGAATTGATTTAATTGACTTGGTGAAATCGTGAATCCCAACTACTTTACAATCATTTGTTAAAACAAAACAAATTTGAAATTTTAATTTTTTTAGTTTTAATTTAAACAACCGATCATATTCGTCCGTTCAAATAGAAATAAGAATTAACATATTTCGGTACTTAGTAAACAGTCTATGTGGAACGATAACCGAACTCCTAGGTCCACTTTATTACTTCTCACGATCCGTACACTTGCAGGGATATTTTGCGATCATCGCAAAATATTAGTGAACAAGTTTTTGGAGCCGTTGCTGGGACTATTTGATTAATATCGATACGTTTTAGATTTTACTTTACTTTGAATTTTATTTACTTTATTTATTTTTATATTTAGTTTTCTTTTATTTAATTCATGTTAAGAAGGACTAGGTTTTTGATTTGCTTCCTCTTGATACAGAAATCGAACGCACTTTTTGACAGAGGCGCAGACAACAGTTGGAAGTAGCTCAACAAACAGATTTTTCCATGACACATAAATAAATCAGAATAATATGCCCGAAGTTGTTGTTGAATAGAAACCTAATCATGGAAGGTGTGTGGGGAATATTGGGACATGAGCGTGCCTCCTGCAATCCCAGCCAACAATTTTGATATCAAGACCTCCACTATTTCCTTGTTCCAAAACTCTGATATTTTTCATGGATTGCCATAATTAATTAGCACCACGGCATCCAGGGGAACGTTCGACCAGAGTTTGGGTAGCAATCGGACTGGGGTTGGAGCTAGAGGCCTCATCGCGGGTGCTACCTGTTGGTGGAATGAAAGAAAGATGATGAACGTATTGTCTATGAAGATACCGTATTTTCCAATTTTTTGTTAATATAGTTATTTGTGAAATATATCCTGAAAAGATATTATAGAGTGCAATTGTCCCCCAAAAAAAGGGGAAAAAATGAAACCGGTCTTGTCTACGGGGTTGAATGAAAATCCCGATACATGACGTGACATGACCCAACCTGAAACCAAACCAAACCAACCCAACCAAACCCCAGCCCCAAAAGTCGCAAAATTAGTATCATTTAGAGAAGGTTCAGGAAATTCTAGTATCCGGAAGACGAAAGAAAACAGAATAACAGAGCATCAAGAATTCAGAGACCGACAAATTGAGCATGTTGACTCAATGGAATAAAAATTCAAATTACAGTATATATATGTAAATCCTGAAGATGTAAAATATATTTATGTCAAGAATTTCCTTCAATTATCACTTCTCACAAAATGGACTTGTAACCTGCCTCTGACAAATTCACAGATGCACGTGTCCTCTTCTCTCAAAAAGTTCACCGCGCAGAGACTTTTCCAGCCTCCTCTGTACCACACACGATCATCCTTCCATCTTATTAACTTCACTTGAAATTGTCTGTTTTGTGGATCAATGAGGAACATCTTTTGAGGTAGATTGCCCAGCTGGAAGTCCTTGATTGTCTCCTTGGGGATATACTGCATAAATTATCCATTATTAGCTCTAAACATCACAATTAACCATAATTTATAAGTTGAGGTCATTTAGGTAGATGAATGCAAGCCTTACCAAATCATTACGCCGTGATTTCCTGATTTTAGTGACAAAGTAAGGATTTCTTGGCCGGATGGCCAAGCCTGAATTGAAAATGTCATTACCATAAGGATCAAGACGACGTTGACCTGGTCGACCATAACCAATGAATACCATCAGTATGAAATTACACGAACTGAATGTTATACATTAATTGGGAAATTTGTAATAAATATTTGCACACTTACCACAAGCCACTTGATCCACTTGTACTTCACCATCTTCTTGAGACTCTGACTCATCATCTTCATTGTTTTCAGGGTATTCCTTGTCAACATAGATATCTTCAGCAACATCATGAATATCCTTCTCACTGTCATCCTCTAACTCCATGTGATATAGGTCTTCATTTCTTTCAACATTATCTTCTTTGCTAGCTCCGTCTTAATCAGTTGGTATAATTGGAATATTTAACAAAATAATCAATTAATTGGGAAAAATAAGCATAAATAAACGCACAACTTACCATCAATCACTTTTTCCACTTGTTCTTCACCACCTTCTTCATTCTTATCCTCAATGATCATATTGAAATGTCCAACGCCCTCCTTATCGCAGCGTGACAACCCCAATAGTTTTACATCAAATAAACTGTCCCCATCGTATCGGAACACAAGGACATCCCTTGATTCCAAAGAGTTATCTTGAACAAACTTTTCCCAGCCATCACTAAAAAAACAATCATTATCAATTTTGCAAATTTTCATAGGCCACAGATTTGTGTAGCAATCCCGAAGGAATGCCATCTCTGGTAGAGCTCCTTGTAATTGTAAACTAAAGGCAGTTGGGAGTTCCTACAAACAGTAAATTAAGTGTAATTAGATTATGATACAAAAACTCTTTAAACATTGAATAGCCATTTCTGTTTAATGCACAATTTCCTTGCTGTCATGATGCTATTGTTCTGATCTTTAAGCATTCATACTGTTAAATTAGTGCATATTTCCAGATTTCTCTAGATATAAAATTATTGCACATTTCTAGGTTCTTGTATCTCTAGATTTCGCTAGAGATTCTTAAGAAACAAGTAAACAATAGATAATTCTAGTATTCTCTTGACTTTTTAGTAAAATAATAATAGAAATAATAATTTAGAAACATTTTGAGGCTATAAATATGTAAGGATTGGTAGTGATGTGCATGTTGAAAGTAAGTCTTGTGCAAAAACCTTCCATTACTTTGTAAAACTTCTTTCTAATAAAATTATCAATTTTCCTCCAACTATCTTGTTCCTTAAATTTTTCATACTACTTCTGTTCCTCAAAATTGTCCTACATAAAACCAACTAAATCATTTAGTCAAAAGCCAAATTATCTCTCCCATCTAAAACTAAAAAAAAATCACATACTCTAAATGAATAAATTTGGGGAAAAAATATCAGAGTGGGCTTTCAAAAACTAGGTATGAGAGCAAGTCTATATCGTTTTATGTTGATTTTAAAAAAATAAATAAAAAAATAAAAAGCGGTATCATTTAATTCAGATAACTTGCTCACTTTGGTCCTGTAGATTTTGATATTGTCTTCAAGGCATATAAAGAATTTTTGCCTAATTTTTTTACACAAGTTTTTGCTTCCATTAGTTACTTTCTCAGAACTCCAATTATTTTGCTCATACAACGGAATAAACCCACCACCAAATTTTTCATTATACTCAACGACAACCACTATGCAAGGAAATGATAAGCATATAAATTCTTGGGGTAAAAATGAGATATAACAATATAAAATAGAATTTTAATTAAGAACCAAGACCGGCCCTGAAAAAATATATCAAAAATAAAAACATAAATAAATACAAATGAATACCAATCTATGTGCGCTGGTTGTGGGATTGTAGCACTTGAAGAAGTTCCATGTCTTAACCATCTTGATCTCTTTATCTGTTTACAGCATGCAAAAAATTCATCTGGAAAGCTAACCAAAAATTTGTAAATTCATAAAAATATATTAAATATGTCTAGATCCCTTTAGCTTTTTTAGAATTCGAACTTTACCAACCAATACCATCAGTAAGAAATTATAAAAATTGAAAGTAATACATCAAATCAATTGGAAAAATTGGAAATATATATTTATGCACATCATACCATCGGCCAGTTTCTCTGCTTCACCATATTCTTGAATATCATCTTTGTTGTCTTCAGTGTCATCCTCTTCGCCATCCTCATCAAAAGGATCCAAAAATTCGAATTCCTCACCTTCCATGTATACTTTGGCATTGTCATCAATGCCATGAGCATCCTTTTCGCTATCATCCTCTAACTCCACGTAACATAGGCCTTCATTTCTTTCAATGCCATCATTTTTGCTAGCTCCATCTAAATCAGTTGGTACCATTGGTATTAAATTTGTCAAGATAATGAATTGCCTGATAAAATAAATTGGAAAAAAAGGGAAGAAATAAATGCACAACATACTATCAGCTACTTGTTCCGCTTGTGTTTCACCATATTCTTCATTCTTATCCTCAACACTGACATTATGTCCAACGCCCTCTTTATCAAAACGTGACAACCCCAATAGTTTTACATCAAATAGATTGTCCCCATTGTATTGGAACACAAGGATGTCCCGTGATTCCAATGAATTATCTTGAACAAATTTTTCCCAGCCATCGCAAAATAAACTGTTATTATCAATTTTGGCAATTTTCACAGGCCACAGATTTGTGTAGCAATCCCGAAGAAATGCTATCTTTGGTAGAGCTCCTTGGAATTGTAAACTAAAAGACATTGGAAGTTCCTACAAAAAATAAGTTGAATGAAATTAGATAACAGCAAAACTCTTCAAACATTAAAAAACAGTTTCAAGTTTATGAACATTCTTTAACTGTCAAGAAGCTATTGTTTAGATCTTTATGTATCCATATTCTAAAAGATCGAAATGGAAAAAAAAAAAAAATCTCTTGCATCAGAGTGGGCTTTTAGAAACTCGGTATGGGAGAAAGTCTATATATTTCTATGTTGACTTTATAAATTTTTTGCAGGATAATGTAATTCAAATCACAAATTGCATATCCAGTAGATTTTAATATTATCATCTAAGCATATAAAGTATTTTTACAGAAGGCACAAAATGAAGAGTCACCACCGACTTTGAAATTTCTAAAATTTTCCCGGACTTTCCCCATACATCCATGGGCTACAAAAAATTGTGGAAGCATTGGAATAATTTATTGTCACTACTATAAAGTGAGGTGAAGATCCTGGAGCACTCTACATTGTTTGCTTCAATCTCAAAGGAATTGTGCAGAATGTTTGAGAACTTGTCCTCCACTCCCATTAGAAGAATTCTCTAGATAAATTTAGATAGTAATTCCACGTCCTTCTATATGTGTGTGTGTGTGTTTTGTAAAGGTATGAGAGAAGTGAAATTGGTTGTGAGAGAGTAAGGTAGTAAGTGGTCTAGTCATTTCGTTAGAAGTGCTATAAAATATTTTCTTTTGAGCATTAAACTCAATAATTTGGTATCAAAGCTAGTCGATTGTGGGCTAGGAGTTTCAGAGTGAGGAGATTGAGGACAGAATTTTTCTGGTTTTGTAGTTCATGGTCAAAGTGAGTTTGTGAAGCTTCGATAAAGTTTGCTTGATAACGAGGAGGTTATTCAAGTCACGATGGGTGACCTACATGTGGTAGGAGAAGTGAAAAAGCTCAACAATTATACTATGTGACAAACTTGGATGGAGTCATATCTCAAGGACAATACTTGTGAGAAGTAGTTGGCGGAAGTGACGTGATACCACTAGAGGAAGCTGGAGCTCTGAAGGAGTGGTGAATTAAAGCCGGTAAGCCTATGTTTATTATAATGACAACAATTGAGGAGGAATTATTGAAGCACAATAGAGAAAAGACGTTGTAGGAAGCATGGGACACTTTAGCCGCACTCTTATCAAAGAAAAACGACGAGGTTGCAACTTCTGGAAAATGAGCTTTCTCTCTATTGTACAAGGAGAGGTGACGATAAATCAATACTTTAATAATTCAAACTACATCTGTCGCAAAATATCTAAATTAGATTTTTCAAGTAAAATTTGGGAATCTAGAATGAGAAGAATAATTATACATGGATTGAGACCCGAGTGAGGAAGCTTTATTGTTGCTATTCAAGGCTGGCCAGAACAACCATCAATGGTAAACCTTGAAAATTTGTTGTACTCCCAAGAAGCG
The DNA here is from genome assembly GCA_963555705.1 of Ligustrum vulgare. Taxonomy (NCBI): domain Eukaryota; kingdom Viridiplantae; phylum Streptophyta; class Magnoliopsida; order Lamiales; family Oleaceae; genus Ligustrum; species Ligustrum vulgare. Next base: position 12,194,962 of record OY743186.1, on the reverse strand, counting down.
TTGAAGCAAATGTGAGGAGTCTCAATAAAGAAAGAAGATGAAGAAGCATTGTTCCGCTACAAAAGAAAAGACCAATTTCGTAAACAAAATAATAGAGAAATAAAAGAAGATAAATTTAAAGGATGAGTTGCAGGAAGTTACGAGATAAGGAGAGCTCAACAAAATTTCGACATGAGAGGCCAACTATCTAAGAGATGTCAACGAAATAATGAATTGTGCTTTACATGTGGCAAACGAGGTCATTATCAAGAGATTATTAGTTTCAAAAGGACACAATAGAAGGGAACGTAGCAACCTTCTACAAGGAAGAAAACCACAATATTGATGAAGACTGGAATGTTGAAGTGGCTACAATAGCTATTGAGCAGATTTGAGAGAAGAAATCAAATTCAAGTCTAAAACACGAATCAACGTTGGTGGTTGTCCTTCCTAAACAAATAGTTTGCGAAGATTATTGGATCGATGAATTAGGAGAGAATATCATGTTTTATGATGAATATTGTATTGATGATTCCGTAGAAGACATCGAGATTCTTGTAGATTCTTCTTCGTGGAGTCCACAGAGGGAGGAACTATCATACTAAGAAGAAGCGTTTGACGAAGCACATTCTTGGCAGTCACCGCTAAGGGTGGAGCTGACATATTTAATGCAAACTAATGATAATTTAAAGGAGAAGGTGACATCAAATTAGCAAACTAAATCTCGTGAAAATTAAGGATGATATAGATTTAATCAAAGAACAAGAAAATCCAAAGGTAACATCGAAATTTAAAGACAAACAAGTGTCAAATGATGTAGTGGCTTTCACTAGTACAAAATCGCGCATAAAAAATGGGGAATACGTGCCGTTTTATGTAACAACCGACGCCAATTGAAAACGCGGTGGCAATTTTGTAAATAAATTTTAAGTAAAGGCGTCGGTTTAATAGGAACCGACGCCCAAAACCCGGGTTTGGGCGTCGGTTTACGATAAACCGACGCCCAAACCCGGGTTTTGGGCGTCGGTTCTAGAGGAAACCGACGCCAATTGAAAACGCGGTGGGAATTTTGTAAATAAATTTTAAGTAAAGGCGTCGGTTTAATAGGAACCGACGCCCAAAACCGGTTTTGGGTGCCGGTTCCGCGCCCCTTTAATTTGTATAATCCGCGCGCGTAACTCACTTCACACACGAAACTCTCTCCACGCCCAAACTCTCTCCACTCTCTCCACGCCCAAGCTGCCACCGCCCGTCGCCGCCACCGCTCGCCCGTCGCCACCCCGCCCGTCGCCGCCCCGCCCAGTCGCCGCGCCGCAAGGTGACCTTAAATCTCTACCCCTACTTAGTTTTTGTATAAATGTGTGTGTGTGTATATATATATATGTGTGTTTATATAATGTTTGTGTATATATATGTATGTATACATATATATATATCTATGTGTGTATGTGCGTGTATGTATATCTTTGTGTGTGTATATATATATATATGTGTGTGTGTGTGTGTGTGTTTTTTTGTGTGTGTATATATATATATATATCTGTGTGTATGTATATATATATATATATATATATATATATATATATATATATATATATATATATATATATATATAATTGATTTATTATTTATCAAGTTAATTGGTTTCTTTGAATATATATTATTGATTTGAAGTTAGTAGATTGATATACAATAATATTTGATTTATTGGAGTTAAGTTATGCAATCTTAGTTTGATTTTTAAAAGTTGAGAATTGATTTTGGATTAATGTTGGAGTAGTAGATGATGTTGAATTTTGGTTGGAGTTGCGTTTGAGTTTTGAATATGTCGATGGTGAATAATCTGGTTTTATTGTAGTATTTTCATTCCCCTTATAGGTTGGCTAAGTCCAATTTATGGAGGAGACTCTGCCGAAATTTTCGTAAAATTTTAAAAATAAAAAATGAAAATTATAATTTAAGGTGACTGTCACTCGTACAAAATTGACCATACTAAAAAAATAACTATATAAAATACAATCATCCTTGTAAACTTTTAATCTTTTTAATTATATCTTCACATATAGGTCGTAAATTATCTTATTTGATTCCAACTAATAAACTTTCTTGTATTCTTTATATATGCGCTATATATACATTGTTAATATTATTTGTGATCTTGATAACAATAATTTGATATATATATTTCTAACATGAATATTGATTGTCATATGTGCAGGTACGTGTTATATTGTTTTAATATAATGGCGGAGTCTTCAAGTTCTTCAGAGGGCCGACTATGTGTAAGAAAATTAAGAAGGCAGGGCAAGAAATCAATGTTATTGAGTTCGATGAAAAAAATAGGCCGATCGGACCAGGAAAGAATAATTTCAAAGCTTTTATAGGGTCTTTGGTCCGTATTCACATTGACATAAACATCAGTGATTGGCACAAAGTGGATCAAGGCCTTAAGGATATGATGTGGGAAGAAATCAAGGTACTATCACTTTATACATAATGAATTGAACATTAATCGTAATATTTTTTATAACATCGCATATTATCCTTATCTCTGAGAGGGAGTTCAACATCCCCGATGATCGTCGTCTGAAATCAAGTGTTTTGAAAGTTGCAGGGATGCGATGGAAAGATTTTAAGACAAGGCTGGTTCATAAGTACATTACACATGACCACCCAAAATATAAATCCCCTATGCAGCTTTATGATTTCTTATCTGAAGAGCAATGAGAGTTGTTCAAGAAAGAACGACAAACGGAGCAATTTAATGTATATTGAAATGTACGCATATGATTTATTGAGTTGAAAAACTAAAAATATATTATTTTATTCAGGAGAAAAGTAAGAAGGCTAGAGATAGTCAAATGCGAAATGAGCATCCCCATTATTTGGGCTCAGCAGGTTATGTGGGGATGAAGCCACAATGGCTAGTAAGCGACCCACTATCTTCTAGCACTTCATGTGACATGATTAGCTCCTCAATTGTAAGAGAGGATCGCAGTTTAGATTGGGTTCGAGCTAGATCAAAAAAGAAAGAAGATGGAACTTACTACATCCCTAACGAGAAAACTAGAGGGGTGTTTGACAAAATTGTAAGTATATCTTCCCGGTTTTTCATATTTTCAATTCAAATTTACTTTAATACTTGTATTTAGTTTTCAGTTTTTTTTTTTAAACAGGTAGAAAAGGCTGAGCAGGCCACACAGGGGTCATTTGTGGCAAGTAGGCAACATGATATTTTAAGTGAAGCCCTTGGGAAGGAAGATCATCCTGGTAGGGTGAGGGGGTATGGCGTGTATGTCACCACGAGAGATGTTTACGGCAAGCCGGACGATTACCTTAGACGATCGTGTGGGGTTGTTTCAGTAGATGACATTAAGGAGATAATCAGGCACGAGATGGAGGATAGCATTACCGAGAAGGTCAGACATCAAACCATGTCGGAGATGCAAAGTAAATTCAACAGTATGCAACGTGCGTACCATAGTATGCAGAGTAAATACGATGCTATCCTCCAGCGCTTGGGCCTAAATGTTGATGTCGAGGTGGACGTAACTCCACACCCCCGACCTCTAACTCGAAGCAGTTGTCATTCCGTGAATCCAGACCCATTTGATGGGCTTCAGGTACTTAATGCTAAATTATTTAAGTTTTTTTTTTTTAATATTGCTTATTTCATTTCAAATGGAAAGTGATGACTTATATGTTCAATTATATATGTTGAAAAATAGAAGTCGATTCCTTGTCGTCTCGCCGTAAGTCATGATGGTGAGAAACAAATAGTGGCCAGCGGAATGGTTTATCCGTCCGGAGCCGACACTGTGGTGCATCATCAACCACTCTGGCTTGATCATGTGAAGGTGTCCGTTGACCATGTCGTAGATGGTACGGAAGCGTTCTATCTTCCAGTGCCATCTCAACATCACACCACGGTGAGGGAAGGTATTGGAAGTTTTTTTCAATGGCCGAAGGAGTTGGTTATTTTTGGAGAGGTAATAATGTTTAGTTACATAAAAGATTATGTCGATATTAATTTCTTTTAAAATTGTGTTAGAAATTTATAATGATAAAAATTGTCTTCTTGCAGGAAGAGGCACCGAAAAAGCTAAAAAAATCTAACGAACGGAAAAAGCCTCAAAGTTTTGAATTGTCATCTACCCAGCGACCTGCAATTATCGACGATGAGACGTTACAACGTCTAGGTGACAAATGCAAAATGTTGAACACTCTAGTCCTTCAATTGCCTATTGGTGATGACTTCTACCAGGTGCCCATAGATGCCTCTGTGTTCAACTGTGCATTCGACGATGGTATTTTTGTTACAGTCGGAGACATCACCGATTTGCTAACGATGCAATGGTTGGATACATCTATCTTACAAATATTTTCATTGTAAGACTTCTTATCAGAAATTATAACTTTACTTTAAATCATTATTTTATTTATATTTATTGGTTTAATTATTTTTAGGTACCTCCATGAGATGTGTCATGAATACGGTATTGAATCAATTGGATTCATGTCTCCGACACACATTGCATCGGTTTCGGTAAGAACAAATGCAGATGGTGTTGTAACTTACATGGACAGCACCATGAGGGCAATGCAAAGTAAGAAGTTCATTATAGCACCGTATTTTCAGGAGTAAGACCACTGACATTCTCTCTTTTTTTACCTAATTTGAATCATATATGTTTAAAGTTGTATTTACACGTTCATAATACGTAGGAACCACTGGATGTTGTTAGTGATTTCTCCTCAGAAGAATACGGTGTACTTCTTGGATTCAGCTGGTGCATGTAAGCGTGACTTAGATATCAAGCCGCTATTGAATACGTAAGTTATGATAATTTTTCATGAAATAATTGTGGAGTTGTGGTGAAATTGATTGTGGAGTTGTGGTAAAATTGATGAATTTCTGTTGTGATTGTTGAGAATTTATTTCAATAGCAACTTGCCTCTTTACAGGTTAGATAAGTTCAATTTATAGGGGAGGCTCTGCCAAAATTTCTGTAGAAAATTTAGAGTATTTCTTTTTTTTGGTAACTTGTTCATATAATTTATTAAAATTTTAGGGCTTTCAAAATGTATTGGGCCCAAGGAGGTGTTAGGACGAAAGGCAATACAACGTGGCTAAAAATAAAGGTACGAAAACACATTTAAAATTTATTGTAATGTTTTGAATTATTTTCATATTCTATTAAGTTTGATTATTCATTTTAGTTTTGAATGTGAAAATTTCAGTGTACTCAACAACCTGGAGGTTCTGAGTGTGGCTATTACGTTATGAGAAATATGTATGAGATAGTCACAGAATACTTCCAGCTTCCTTCGTTAGAAAAGGTATAAGTAATTTAAATGAGAGTTTTTAATTAAGACTTTATATTTTATTATAAAATAACTAATAATATGTTTTGATTGTTTGTAAGCATTTAAAAAATACTACTCAATGGAGGAAATCTTTGAGATTCAAAATTTAAGGGCCAAATATTTCGTTGATAGGTGTGTGTAAAATGACGCGTATCCAAACTTAAATTTACATATTTGTATAATAAAACAACAATCTTGTATATATAATTGTTCTCTATTTAATTTTATTATGTATATGTCGATTATATGTATATTTGATGATGCGCATGTGGAAAATGTTCAGGTCATCGCGGGCCACGTCCAAATGACTGCAGGTCATGACCTGCAGTGGCCTGGGTCACTGCAGGCCATGAACTGCAGTGGCCTGGGTCACTGCAGGCTATTACCTGCAGCGGCCTTAGGTGAATACCTGCAGCAGCCTGGGTCTGCAGGTGTGAAAACGGGAAAAAAAAATACTTTAGGCGTCGGTTCTAAAGTTTGAACCGACGCCTAAATGTCAATTTTTTTTTTTTAACTTTAAGCGTCGGTTATTAAAAAACCGATGCATAAAGTCGAACTTTAGGTGTCGATTTACAACCGACGCCTAAAGTCAAAACTTTAGGCGTCTGCGTCATAGGCGTCGCCCCTACAATTGACGCCTATGCCTTTTTACAACCGACGCCTTTTCGACTTTCTGTACTAGTGTTTCAATAACAACAAAGAACCCTTGGAAAAATGGTGCTTGATGCATACCAGGAAACATACGAGGCTCAACAGAGTCAACACGAAGAGATTGAGGTGAATACAAATTCACAAACACAAATAGGAAAGTCAAGTATAAATGAGTAATCAAGTATCAATTATCCTAAACTAGAAATCGAAGAAGAAGAAACACTACAACAAAAATGGGCTTTCACAACATTTAAATGGCAACATTTGCTAATTGAATGCTGCTAAAAGTGGTCTACTACAACATTTAGTAATTGAATGTTGCATTTGATATGAATATTTGAGATTTATCCCTTTTCGCAACATTTTAAAATTGTTGCGATAAGTTGGAATTTTTGCAACACTCGAATTAAGTTTTGGCAACGTTTTACAAGTGTTACAAAAGATTAACCTTTTGCAACGTTTAAAAAATGTTGCAATAGCTTAGCTATTGCAATGTTTTTTAAACGTTGCAAAAGGCAAAGCAATGGACTGGCACATGTTTCTAATAAATTAAATTTGGCCCAATTTTAAAACCCAAAACTTCCGGTCCATTTATTCGAGACAATGAGAAATCCCAAATCAAACCCATTACAAAATTCATCTGGCTCCCGCTCTCTGCGCCTCTCCTCAACATCGTCCAGCCTCCTCCTCCGCATCGTCCAAGTCACCGAAGGCCGGAAGTGAACGCCGACTGCCAGTCCGTCCAGCCTCCTCCTCTACGTCATCCAGTCACCAAAGTGGGCGCCGACTGCCGAGCAGTCCGGCCTCCTCCGCGTAGTCCAAGTACATCAAACAGCTTCAAATCCGGCGCCTTAGGTCATTCCACTACCCCTTTCGATCGGAAAAATGTATAAAATTCTTGATTCATCAATGTGTAAAATCCCTAAAATAGCACTCTCAAGGTGAAGGAATGAAAATTTATAGATTAGATTTTATAATGTTGAAAGATTAAACTTTGAAAACAAAATAATGAATATCATTAACATTGGACTTCTTCTAACTTGAATTTGAGTTAGGTAGTTCTTGCATAGACTGTTTGTTGTATAAAATTCCTAAAATTGGACTCTCAAGGCATGCTAGTTTTTTAGTTTTCTGTACACTCTAGTTATTCAAGGGATTCGATGGCTCATTATTTTAAGTTCTCCTTCCTAGAACTTTACAATTTAAAATCTTTATTTTCAGCAGTAGAGAATGGCACAGAAGAAAGAAATGAAGCAGTTGCTGAGACTTTGGTATTTGTAGTCTTGTAATAATCTGATTTGACTTATATATCATTTGCTAGTGTATAATTTGAGTTTCATAAGTGTAGGAAAGGATAGAAGAGTTTGCCCAATCAATTTCCAATACACCAGCAGAAGAGTCTATCCGCGATGATGCTATTGCTCGAGTTTTAGGTCCGGAACTTCATGGGAGAGTAAGAGGACTTGGGTTTGGAGTTGCACCATCAAGAGTTGATGGACATTTTCATAGTACTGGGAGAGTGAAAGAACTAGAAATTCAAGTACAAAGTCAATCAGAAAGAGTCACGGTGCTAGAGGAAAAATTTAAAGCATTTATCAACTTGACTCAACAGGTTATCATTTTTTAACATTTCGTATTTTTAGTACTATTTCTAAGTAATTTAATATGTAGAATAACATCCAGTCATTTTTGTGTCACTTTATAGAGTAACAGTAAGAATGTGGAGGACAAAAGTTCACGTGCTTTTACTTCTTAGGTTTTTTAATCTAGCTTTACATATTGTTTATTAATTTTTTTTATTATATCTTATTTATTCAATATGGAAATATCTTAATTTTAATGTGAATTTGTAGTCACAACAAGGAAGTGATATCTATAGAGATATCGCAAACAAGGAAAATGCAAGGTGCCAATTATTGCATTGGTACATTGAAGATGAAGAAGTGCATCAGTAGACCCAGGCGTGAAGGTGCATCACATGCCACTTGGACGAGAATGTTGGAAGGTTTGGGTTGAGGAAGTGTATATGGATCACTTAACCTTATATAGACGTACCGATGAATTTCGAGTTCTAAAGTAAGCCTACGGAAGTACCATTGCTTGGCCAAAGAGCTGTATTAAATTAGTTTGACAAATGTATGTTTCTCACATGCCAAATATTTCTTAAGGAACTCTTAAGAAGTAACTTATATAGTGTGCATATACATTATAATAGATAGAGTTGATTATTAAAAAATCATATTTTCTCCCTCTCGTTTCAGGTGGTCATGAACTGCGCAAAAGCACTGGAAATGCTAATGGAAGAGCTTCTTATGGTAAGAAACGTTTATTTATTCAATGATCTTGTGTAATTCTTATTTAGATGGAGTTTATTGTTGAATTTGTGATGTTGAGGAGTTAGGGATTGATGTTGGAAGTTGTTTGAGGTGGTGGTTTGATTTTTAAATTATTATGTTGGTTACGATGTCTCTTTACAGGTTGACTAAGTTCAATTTATAGGAGAGGTTCTGTCGAAATTTCTATAGAATTTTTTACAATAGAAGGGAAGGAAAGAGAAGTTAACACGTCTAAGTTTAGGTTTCACACTTTGGGTGAAAGTTCATTTTCCTTGATGATAGATCTAGCATCTAGCTCACATCTGTCATCGATGCACTTCACGTCTCTGGTCTAGTAGATTGATTTAGGACAAGTCATATCAATTTCTATGAAATCACATTGGAAAGATATAAATATATTTTGCTTTTAACTCTATCTTTTATTTTTTCTATCATTTATTAAGTAAAGCGTGACATTCACTTATAACTTTCCTCAAAGCTGTTATACGTGTAAATTTGAAGATGGATCGAATTTTGCGATCTAAAGGTAGGGTTATATTGCGGGATGAAGTTGATGTTCCCTTAGTAAAATATTTCTTTTGTCAAATGATGTTCTTTTGCGAATTTGTTAAACATTATCAACACTTTCTTTCGTGGATTTGTTATTCTGTATTTTGGATTCATTAAATATTATCAAGACTTTATTTTGTATGGATTTGAAAATTCATAACGTATTTACTTTTTTTTATTTAAAGTACAATTTTAATGAAGTTATTTGAAAAATTTTGGTTTTATAAATAATTTGTTCAATAATATTTAATATATATATATATATATAGCAGCGTTCAAAAAACATTGCAAAAGGGTCTACGGAAACACTCAATAAATGTTACAAAATGCTGTTTTAAAAGGTTTTGCAACACTTAAAAACGTTGCAAAAGGGTTTACGGCAACACTCAAACAACGTTGAAAAATGGTCTACGGTAGCACTTAAAAAACGTTGCAAAATGGTCTACCACAACACTTAATAAAAGTTGCAAAAGGTCTATTGCAACGTTTATTTCATTCTTTTGCAACATTCAAAAAACGTTGCAAAATTTTTTTGCTCTACGGCAATACTGCGATTTGCAACACTTGCCAAACGTTGCAAAAGCCTTTTGGCAACATTTTTTGAGTGTTGCAAAAGGCTATTTTTGTTGTAGTGAAAGTACGAAAGAGCCAAAAAGAATGAGTTGAATGAAGGATTGAGCGCTTAAAAATTCATTGATTTCAAAGACATGTAAGCATTACGAAAAAGAAAAGAGTTAAAATGAAAATTCGGTGCTGAAGGGGAGAATTAAAGAGTCACCACCAACTTTGAAATCTATAAAATTTTCTAGGACTTTATTCATACATCCATGGGCTACAAAAAATTCTGGAAGCATTGGAATAATATAATATCACTACTATATATCAAGTGAAGTGAAGATTCTAGGACACTCTACATTATTTGCTTCAATCTCAAAAGAATTTTCTAGAATGTTCCAAACATTTACTCCATCTCCATTGAAGAATTCTCTAGATATATATAGATAGTAATTACACATCCCTCTCATAAAGGTATGAGAGAAGTGATACATGTTTTAAGAGAGTAGTAATTTTGGTAGAAGTGCTATCATAAACTAATTGTGAGATGAGTGTTCATATTTGTAAAAATATTTTGATCAATAAAATATTTTCTTTTGAGTATTAAACTCAACAAAAAATAAATTCATCACCCAAGTTTTAATTATACTTGACCACAAAATATGCTAGGAAATAGCAAGTATATTAAATCCTCGCGGTAAACACGAGTTAAAAATACTTTTCATAAAAAGGGGATAAAACCATACAAAATTGAATTTTAATTAAGAACAAAAACTGGGATCCCAGAAACAAAAACATAAATTATTGTTATTATTATTATTATTTAAAGGAAACACACATAAACTATATGATTACCAATCTTCGTGCACTCGTCGTTGGATTGTAGCACTTGAAGAAGTTCACTATCTTCACCATCTTGATATGTGTTTGGAGAAGCCACTGATTATTCAAATATTCTGTGAGACCCTTAACCTATGCACTATAACCACATAGAAAAAAAAAATCTATAAAAGGTATTACATAAATAAAGCGTGCAAGAATTGGCAATTACACTTTTAAACAATTGATAAATTTCCTTTAATTACCAGAAGGTTAATTTTATCAGCAAATTTACCCAACGTATATTAAAAAACCATTAATTTATTTACTTATGAGGTTCAGTATTTTTGTTTGCAACATTTTATTCAATTATTTAAGCACAAACTGTTTGGACATAAATACTGGATCATCCAAGGAAGCATTTGGTGTCTAGTGGTAACTGTTCGGCCATAAAACAAATTATGTGACTAACAATAGATCATAGCTTTTTTGGTTGATATAAATGGTGATCAGCTGTCTGAATTTCTTTTGATTTATTAGAGATTTGGAAATTCAACAGAAAGCAAGGGGAAAAACTCGAACTTCTAATCTTGTTCTTAAATTTTCCGAAACAAGCCCACTCTACAATGTTATGGTCAATTGACAGAACGATAATAAAAAAGCGAAAACACAAACAGAATCTTAACAGTCCCAAACTATCAATCCGCCCTAAAAAGTTACGATCCATTAACAGAAAGATAATTAGAAAAGCGCAAACACAAAAAGTGATCTTAACATAACCAAACTCCCAATCCACCCTACAAAGTAACTGTTGAATTTTATTTATTTTTTTATTTTTTTTTTGAAAAGAAATCCAAGCCTAGGATAAGACTTTATTAGAATATGGAAAATTTACAAGGAGAGGGATATATGAACCTTACCACCCTACGATTTAAATGTTGATTAATAGAATGATAATTAAAAAACTGCAAACACAACAGGGATCTTAACAAAACTCAAACTCCCAATCCCTGGCATAAATTTCCCTGTCCAGACCCACTCTTCCTTCGAAGTTAAGGTTCATTAGAAGAAAGTTGTTTCCGAATAATAATAATAATAATAATAATAATAATAATAATAATAAAATAATAAAAAAAGAAAATAAACCTACCAACCCACAATAATAAAGATCTCTAGAAAACTTACATAATTTTGTAGATCCTTCAATCAAGCTTAATGCTCCAATGAGCGCCTAGGGTTTTAAAAAAAAAAAAAACATACTTATGAGATGAAGAAAGACTTCAGCCTTTATTTATATTGTACAAACCTTTGGAAACAGGCCTCCGTTATATTGAATTTATGAGAACTGCCACCATAGAGGGTTTGAAGACGAAAATGCCCTTGTTATATATATTTTGAAAGCCTTGTTATATATTTTTTTGTGGTGATATAGGGGATATAGTTTAGGGTGAGCTTAGTAATTTGTTTGGATTGTATGGAAATACATCAATATTCAGAGAAATTTTGGTTAAACATTCTTTTAACGTCTGTTCGGCGGCTTCACAGCCGTTTTTTTTTTTTTTTTTTTTTTTTTTTTTTTTTTTTTTGTGTTTTCAAGGTAAGATGTCTGGTTAAAAATTGGAGAGAAATTATGTATGGTTAAAAAGTGGTTTGGAAAAATGTGTTGTTTATAAATCGATTTATAAATTGTAATCATTGCGTAAAAGAACGGTTTGTTAATAATCACAATTATAACCCTATCCCAATTAATTAAGTAGTGACAAAAGAAAAATTACAGTTGTTCTGTATGTATATACCCTTCTAGCTTCTCATCTCCATTATCTTTCACCATTCTTTTTAGTTCTTCTCTGATGGCCAACAACACAACCTCCCACTGGCTCAATAATCTGCCTTGTAAAACAACAATGATTCCTCATACCTCTCTTTCTCTACATGCTCACACAGACGTATATATGGACTACAGAGATGCATTTCAGTTATTATAGATATTTTGAACCTAACATGATTGTGTGTACTTTCAAAACAAAAAAATGATCATCATAATCATTGGCACTAGCCACTAGCGAAAATATAAAAGTACTCTTGACGGAAATTAAGAATTGGCCTCTGCGGAGGGAAAAACTTGCATCCTTCCATTGCCGCTGAAGGCAAAAAAATAAATAAAAACAAGTCTATGATCGTGGTGGTAAAAAAAAAATTAAATAAATAATTATAGCTACTTAAATAAAAATATCGGGCTCCCATTTTACAGTCACTTTATGATTATTTCTTGGAAATAACTTAAGTGGACTGATTCCTTAATTTTAAATATCACAATGCATTCACACTACTTACCTCTTTATGCGCTGGAAACGCTTGCCATGTGATGCAAAGTACATGTAGAGAAACAGCCCAGAAATCCCAAGTGATTGTCAACGGAAGATTAAGCATGTCAAATGTTACAATTACAATGGTTCGCAAAATTACAAATCTTGTGCATGGCAGGAAGTAAGAACAGCAAAATATAAAGAAAACCTAGTCTTTTATGCCCGAAGGCTCGAGTTCACCCAACCACTGGCTACTTCTCGTTGAAGCACCATGGATGTGGATTCCGGCTTCGATTTTATTAAGTATTCACAAGGATTTTACAATATAATGAAGCGTTACAACATATCTCAAAAGATCACTCAAGAATAAACCAAGAAAACTGGATCAGAAAACCCTCAAATCTCGTACAACTCACACAAAATCAATAACACAATATCACTTCATTTAAAACCATTCAAAACACTCTACAAACTTAGTAAATCAAGGACTTACTAAGGTTTCACTTAGAATCAAATGAAGAAAATCACCAAGACTTCAATAGAGGAGGTTGAAGAGGCGTGGCGAGAGAGAGAAATTAGGGTTGGCAGAAGAAGAGTATGGAAGACTCAATTGCCAGACTCAAGAGTATAATATCAGATCAATGGCCAGGATCCATCCCACAGATCGAACAGCACACACTGGATCACCAAAAACTCAAGTCTTCCATACTAACAGAGGTATGTTTCTAGAGAAACTCTTTTTGCGGTGTAGTCCAAAACTATAAACTTGTATTAGTTATTTCAGAGTCTCCACCTTGATACAAGTATTACTGCAATAAAATAAAATAAAAAAAATACATAATTAAAAAAAATAATAAACTGTTCAAACCAACCAAAGGGGAAGTTAATCAAAATTTAAAACTTACCCTTTATCAATGTTCAAAAGACTTAATCAGTTTTTAGACTTACACACTGGCAAGATCTCAGTACCCATATTAGCAGGGTTCAACTGGGATGGTATCTTCTCAACAGTAATAAGACCATTTGAGATAACATCTCTAATGAAATCCAATTTCACATCAATGTGCTTAGTTCTTTCATGAAAAATAGGATTCTTACACAAGTGACTTATAACACTACTAGAAATTGAGGCTATAGAGACAAATTTTTCCGTCGCTAAAGCTATGATTTCCGTTGGTAACATCTTTTGGCAATAAAATCCATCTTTTAGTAAATCCGTCTCTGAAACCCCGGTAGGTAATTTACCAACAAATTAATCTGCCGTTATTAATTAGAAACGAAAGATATCTGTTGCTATTTAGTAACGAATGTTTTCATCACTATTTAGCAACGAAATATTTTGTTGCTAATCCGTTTTTGATTAGCTACAATTTTTATTTTATTTTTTTTGTAAAAAAACTTTTAATTATTTTATTAATATAATTTATTGTTAACTAAAACTATAAAAAAATTATATATTTAAAATGCAACAATAAATAAACAAACATGAAATTATAAACATTTTCATTTAGCAAAATTGCAAATGACGAACAGTACTATAAAATCATTTAGGAATATGAAATTTTATTCCCAGAGTCTTATTATAGAATTCATCAGTCACAAATGCCAAGAACACTAATATAAAAGCTAGAATCTCATTTGAATATGATAAACAATTACATATCTTATTGATTAACGCTGGAATGACTAATCTTGCATAAACATTGAGCATTCCAAATCCCCCAGCTGCTTTGTGCATCAGAGTTGATGCAAAGTAAGTGTAGCTTCCGATTTGATCTTTAGTTTGAAACTTATATGTGTAGTTTCAAGTTTGAATTTGGAGGAATTAAGCAGTTAGTTCCTAAAACACCATCTCGCCCTGAATACTTCCTTCGTTTGATCTCACTCCTAATAGCAGAATTCAAGTAACTTGTAAGTATATATCTTACATAGAATTCTTAATGCCAGTTTCTGATGAAAATAAGTTCTCCAAATGATGTCAGAATAAATGGTAAACATGGCCAACAAACCAATGTGATTCTCAAATGCAATTAGTCTACTGAAGTTGAACCTGCACAGAATGCAATACGATTTCAAATTACCGGTATAGAGCCACGGTTAACTACATAGGTAACTAAAATTCCAATATTCCTAATGCCATCACAACTATTCCTTTTAATGCCCCGAATATTGAACATAAATTCTTTAAAAAACGGCTTATATGAAATGCATAGAATATGTTCATTGATTCTAAACTGCAAAGGACAAAAATACTAAATCTTGAACAGATGAACACAATGACAGTTAAAGCATTATATACTAATCATATTTATCTGATCAAAATGAAATGAGAAACACACTTTTTTCTCCTTGGTGGTCGATCAATCTCAACAACAATGCTCACGCACAACATTTGTCTTCTCCAGAGTATAGTCCTGCATCTTTTCACAGAGCCCATCCAGGAGTTCAACAAAACTTGAATTTGAGAAAATTGAGCAATATGATAAACATAGAAAATTGATGAACATGTCAATGACGTTTTAATCTTTCTTAATTTAGATAATACGTAAATACAAACCAGCAGCCCAGAAGATGTAGGAATCGAAACCTAAAAATTACCCTGTGAAAAAGATCTGGAAAAGTAAATTAAAAAAATAAAAAAATTATATAAAGTTAAGCAATTAATTAAATTTCAAGTATCTTAAAAATTAGCTTCTCAAGGTATTCAAATTTAACCTATAATCAATTCATTTTCCCCTCAATTTCCTTCAACCATACAAAAATCATAAGAACCAACCAGCTTCCCATGCATTTCATTCATAATCAATTAAACAAAAATTACAAAAACATTCAGTTGGAAATTAAACTCTTCTGCTTTTATTTAATCAATAAGCAATTAAAACAAGAAGTATAAATTGACTTAATTAATAAGCAATTAAAATCTGTAGCTTAGATTAGCAACAAGGGTATCTGCAATGGTTTTGTCAGATTAATTGCACAAAATCAGCAAATCACTGATCATGCAATCAAGAGTCCCACATAATCAGCAATTCCACAAAATCTGCACACCATTGATCATGCCATCAAGAGTCTGTCCAGCTAGAGTTTAGCATCAGTTTTGATTTTGTAATTACAATTCTTTATTGCTTCCTATAATTATGCCTAGACAAAGCTATATATATTGTACATAATATATCTCAATAGATACAAGAAAATACAATTCAACATGGTATCAGCCTAGGTTTTAGGATCCTATCTGTGTCTGTCTCCTCTTTGCTTCCTATCTGCGTCTATCATCTCTCCCTTCCTGTATTCCTCTTCTCTTCCTTCCCTCTTATCCACCTCTTCTCCTCATGGCCAAATCATCTTCCCCACCACCTTCAATCACTCAAAACACATCACAATTCATCAAGCTAAACGAGACCAATTACCTTGTGTGGCTCCGCCAGATCAAGTCCTTTCTCAATGGTGCGAAGCTCATGGGCTATGTCGATGGATCAATTCCAGAACCTAATTCCATAATCAATGCTACACCAAGCGATGGAAGAGCAGGCACCACCATCCCCAACCCTGAACATAAGAAGTGGTTCACTACTGATCAACAAATAGTCAGTATACTCACCTCATCACTAACTGAAAATGTTGCTCGCCTCACTATTGGATTTGATACATCCAAGGAAATTTGGGATTGCCTCGCAAAGCACTATTCTCAGCAATCAGTAGCTACATCTACAAGCTTAAAACTTCAGCTCTTCGATCTTAAAAAGGGATCTCAGTCTGTCGATGCATATCTCCAGCAAGCCAAATCTATTGCTGATTCCTTAGCTTCCATTAATCAACCTGTTACTAATTCTGATCTTGTGATTGCCACACTTCATGGTCTAGGCCCAGAATATTTAATGTTGCGCACTGCTCTCACAACCCAAAAACTACCAGATTTTTCAGAACTTCGTGCAAGAATTCTGGCTTTCGATGCTCAGAATCAACCTCCTGCTGACCATGGATCTGCTATTGCAATGTTCAACCAAAGCTCCTCTTCTTCACGCCGTGATAATCGCTCTAACTCTGGGCGACCTTTTTCTGGCGGCAATTACTCCTCTGGTCGGAAAAATAATCGGCGACAACAATCATCCCATCCCCAGCAGCAACTTGCAGCATTCCAAGGAGTTGTTTCTCCTTCTTATCCACCACAATATATAGCAGGCCCCTTTTCCTCCCCTGCATGGGCCTCACGCCCAGGTTCAAATGGAATTTTGGGCCCAGCTCCTCAGTGGTGCCCAAACTGTCATTCAAATCAGCATGGGCTGAACCAATGCCCCCACAAATTCTCTGGTCCATCTACTGTTGCACCATTTTCTGGAGCTCATTTTGCCTCTGATCCAAATTGGTACCCGGATACTGGAGCAACCCATCACATGACTTCCATGCCCGTCAATAAACCACAAACTTATGATGGACCTCACAATGTCTATATGGGAAATGGGGACTCATTGCCCGTTTCTCACACTAGTAACCTATCTTTGGCATTAGGCTCCTCCAATTTTTCCTTCCAGAATGTCTTTCATATTCCCTCTATTCGTAAAAACCTTCTTTCTGTAGCTCGCTTCACTAAAAATAATCTCGTTTTCTTTTTATTTACTCCAGATTTTTACCTGATTTATTGCTTACGAACTGGTCATCTCTTATTTCAAGGCCCTTGTAAAGATGGTCTCTACCCCCTCAATTTGTCCGCCATCTACAGTCCTCCTCAAGCTCTTGCCTCCATCCACTCTTCTGTCTAGCACAATCGTTTGGGTCATCCGTCATCTGATGTTCTAACTCGTCTAGGTCCTGCTGTTGGTTCAAAATTATCTTATAATTCTTTTTGTCGTGAGTACGCACTTAGTAAATCTCACCAATTACCTTTCAATGCAAATAAAGAGACTGCGAGTACTCCTTTTTACATTATTCATAGTGATGTTTGGCAATCGCCTACTACTTCCGTTAGTGGATTCAAATATTATGTTCTCTTTACTGATGAATTCTCTCATTATACTTGGATTTACCCTATGCGCCGTAAAAATGAAGTTCTAACTCACTTCCAAACATTTGTTTCTATGACTAAAAATATATTTAACACCACTGTTAAATATCTTCAAAGTGACAATGGAACCGAATACATCAATAATGCTTTTTCTCACTTCTGCAAAGCTTTGGGTATTCAACAACGATTCTCTTGCCCTCATACTCCTCAACAAAATGGCCTTGCCGAACGCAAACATCGTCATATTGCAACCATGACTCGAAATATCCTTCTCACATCTGGTGCTCCTCAAAACCTTTGGGTTGAAGCTGCATTGACTTCAGTCCATCTAATCAACCTCCTTCCTACATCAACTCTTGATTGGGACACTCCCCATAATCGTCTCTTTCGTAACCCACCATCCTATTCTTTCCTTCGTGTGTTTGGTTGTTCGTGTTTTCCTCACCTTGACTCATATATTTCTAATAAATTGTCAAGTCCTAGTATAGAATGTGTATTCTTAGGTTATAGTCCACATCACAAAGGTTATCGTTGTCTAGATCCTTCTACAGGTCGAGTTTATGTGTCTAGGAATGTTTTGTTTAACGAAATGAATTTTCCCTATAAAAATTTGCAGGTACAAAAGGTTCCAGAAGCAGGCCTTGATGAATTCATTCATATTTCAAGCCCAATTTCAGTCCCAGCAGACTTGGTTCCACCATCCAACAACCCACGACCTACTAATTCCATTCAACACTAATCAGATGACTCAACAACCAGTCTACCTCCATCATCGCACACAACCAGCCGATCTCCTGGTCCATGTACCAACCCGTCGCCCCTAATTACCTATAGTCGGCGCAGGGTCACCTCATCCCATGCTCCCACAAACCCTATCACATCTCACATTCCGGACCTAATGCCCCAGAGCACTGATCCAATTCCTCCAGTTTCTACTGAATTGCAACTGCCGAGTTCAAATCAGTCATCACAGCCTCTCACTTCCTCGACTCCGGCAACGATCGAGCCTCCTCCTTCACAACAACACCCAATGGTCACGCGATCCCGTGATGGCACTCTCTCACAGAAAATTTACAGTGATGGCACGGTCCGGTATCCTCTTCCCCGAGCTCTATTACACTACGTTCACACTGTTGAACCAACTTGTTATACTCCGGCAGCCAAGCAAGAAGTGTGGCGTGCAGCCATGGCTGATGAAATCAATGCTCTTTTGAAAAATAAGACCTGGACATTGGTCCCTCCTTCTCCATCACAGAATACAGTAGGCTGTAAATGGGTCTTTCGAGTCAAGCACAATCCGGATGGCACGGTAGAACGGCACAAAGCTCGCCTAGTCGCTAAAGGGTTC
The DNA here is from genome assembly GCA_963555705.1 of Ligustrum vulgare. NCBI lineage: Eukaryota > Viridiplantae > Streptophyta > Magnoliopsida > Lamiales > Oleaceae > Ligustrum > Ligustrum vulgare. Next base: position 12,176,050 of record OY743186.1, on the reverse strand, counting down.
CATCAACAACAAGGTATTGACTACGACGAAACTTTTAGTCCTGTCATTAAACCTGCCACTATTCGTACTGTGCTATCTCTTGCTGTATCTAGAGGCTGGTCACTTAGGCAATTGGATGTTAAGAATGCCTTTTTACATGGTTATCTCAAAGAAGATGTTCATATGGTGCAACCACCTGGGTTTATTGATGAGACTCGGCCCTCCTATGTCTACAAACTCAATAAGGCGATATATGGTCTTAAACAAGCTCCACGTGCCTGGTTCCATCGTATGACCTCCTTTCTTTTATCAGTTGGTTTTGTGCAAAGTCTAGCAGATTCATCCTTATTCATCTTTCGACATGGGCCAAATATCATTTACTTTTTACTATATGTTGATGACATTGTGGTCACAAGCAGTAACGACAGGCTACTCCAAAGCTTCATTGATGTGTTGGGTCGTGGCTTCGATATCAAGGATCTTGGTACTCTTCATTATTTTCTGGGTTTGCAGGTCATCTCATTCGACGGTAACATTCACATAAGTCAGCTTCGGTATGCCCATGATTTATTGCAAAAACATGATATGCTTCTCAGCAAACCGGTTGGCACCCCCATGTCTACCAAAATCAACCTCTCCGCCTCTGAAGGCGACATTCTCCAAAATCCTACAATCTTTCAGGAAATTGTTGGATCCATGCAATACCTCACCATCACCCGTCCTAACATTGCTTTCGCTGTCAATTCCATCTCCCAGTTCATGAGTCAGCCACGCCAACCACATCTTGTTGCTGCCAAACGCATCCTCCGTTAAATCAAAGGAACACTTGATTATGGCCTAGTATTTGGTCCCCAACGACATCCCACTCATGTTGCTGCCTATGCTGACGCTGATTGGGCTGGTTGCCCAAACACTAGGCGTTCCACTTCCGGCTACCTTGTTTATCTTGGCACAAATTTGGTTTCTTGGTGCTCCAAAAAGCAGCCCACTATCGCTCGCTCTAGCGCTGAGGCTGAATATCGGTCACTCTCACATGCAAGTGCTGAAACTACATGGTTAGCTTTCCTTCTTTATGAACTTGGTGCACATCTTCAATTCCCAATGCTGTTGCATTGTGACAACCTCAGTGCCACATACATGGCCTCAAATCCAGTTTTCCATGCTCGTACTAAGCACATAGAACTGGATTACCATTTTTTTCGAGAGAAAGTGGCCCTTGGCAGCCATCGGGTTTGCTTCATACCCTCTGTTGATCAGCCGGCCGACCTCCTCACTAAGCCACTACACAACCATCGTCATGCCTCTCTCGCTAGCAAACTTGTCCGTGCTGGACCGCCAAGTTTGAGGGAGGGTGTCAGATTAATTGCACAAAATCAGCAAATCACTGATCATGCAATCAAGAGTCTCACATAATCAGCAATTCCAGAAAAATCTGTACACCATTGATCATGCCATCAAGAGTCTGTCCAGCTAGAGTTTAGGATCAGTTTTGATTTTGTAATTACAATTCTTTATTGCTTCCTATAATTATGCCTAGACACAGCTATATATATTGTACATAATATATCTCAATAGATACAAGAAAATACAATTCAACAGGTTTTAGCAATGGAACATTTCCGTTGCTAATGCCTCCTACCAACGAAAATCAGACCTTCAGCAACGGAAATTTCCATCGCTAAAGGCGCATTATCTTGTTGTGTAATTTTAAGTTCTGGACACTTACATCGCTGGTGGTGGATAAATTTTGTAGTTCTTAAGAATATCTTCAACAACCCAATGTTTCTACTTGCTCAGTGCCTCGTAGGTTCCAACTTTACCTGTGGTCACAATTCACAGCCACTACAATGCCATTTAATTTCACATCCCGCAGGAAAAAATCAAGATAAAACCAAAAGCAAATAAAAATAAATTTATACTCATTGATTTCCCTGGTTAAACCCTAGTTCTTCGGTCCAAGTCGTTGTTCCCTCTTTCCACTTGGGGATAAACAAGGGGAAGAAGAGTAAATAATGGCTCAGTTTGGTGGAGGAAAACGCAGGAGGAGATGGATACAGTGAAGACATACAGCGGGACGGTCGTATGTCTTCTTTTTTTGCCCGTAGAGGAGAAAACTCCCTATGGTTGTGATTAGTGAAGTTCAAAAGACACAGAGTCATGGAGGATTACCGGCGAGTCAGCGACCTTGGAAAATCGTAGATACACATACTGCTCACACCCAGGCTCCAACAATCGTCCTGCTCACTGCTCAGTCGCTCGCCTCCCAGCTGCTTTTGCCACAGCTTTTCAGCTTTCAAGTGTGGATTGGGGAGGGAGAGGCTGCGGACATGGTAGTGGAAGGGGAGGGTTTGGGCGAAAAAAAGTCGAGTAATTTTTTTGGGGAATCTCAATTGTGCCTACTGCCGAGCTGGGGGGAAATGGATTTTGACTTGGGTATGAGCACAATAAAGGGAGAAATGGAAAAGTGGGGGGGGGGGGTGGGAATATTTGAGGAATGTTAAATTTTTTTTATAACTTAGGGTGAATTGGGAGGAAATTATTGAAATTTTAGGAGGGATATTTGAATGCCCATTGAAATTCTGAAATGAGATAGTTAGTCTTGTTATTCATTTTCATTTATTTTTAATTTTAATAAGTTCAATAACAAAATATAGTTGTAGGTAATGTAACTAATGTTTATATTTAAATTTATTAAATTTCAATATATTACTGATTAATATTTAAAATACTACCAACGAATAAATTCATAGTAAATTTCAATTTCATTTTTAAAAATTAGTACGTACGTCACAATATTTGTTGGTAAATTTTTATATTTACAAAAAAAAAATTACCCATGGATTATAACAACGGAATCTCAATAAAATTATATGTTGTTGGTAATTCCATTGCTATCATATTAATTTTATACTTAAATATTTTTTATTATATTGCATTGGAAATCCATTGGTAATATGTTACTAACAGCAACAAATGACATCCGTTGGTAAAAATCCGTCTCTAAAGCCTCCCTTTCTAGTAGTGAGATAATGGTAGATTGAGAATCGGAATTTAGCACAAGTGTTTCTTTTTTTTTTTCCTTACTTTTTTATTAATTTATTTATTCGGGGCGGGTTGGGTCAGGGCGGTCAAACCCGGCCCTGCCTGGGACCCCACTACTATCGTGGGAACCCGCCCCGCCAACCTACGGGGTGGGTTTGGGTCAGGTACCCGTCGGGTTGGGTTTTTTGTCATCTCTAATTCCATAAAATCTGCTTGTTGTCTATTTTCAATTATGTTTCGAAGCTAGTTTCTTTTTTTGTTAGGATCAAGATGAAGGTTTTTTTTTTTTTTTTTAATATTTTATGTTTTGATATATGTTTAATTTAATATAATTTTTGAGTTTGAGAAATTAATTCCTTATTTCGTGTTTCAATAATTATTTGGCCAATTATTATATGATATTGTGATGTGTTCTTAGGTTCAAAAAATTAGGAATTCTTTAGACTTGTTTTAATTGTGGTAAAGTCCGACATGGGATTGAAATAAACATCTATACATTATGTAATCTTTAATTATCATTAAAGTTTTTCTATTTATTCGTATTCATCATAGAAATATAGGAGAGTCACATCTGGGGATAGATTTCAATTCTTCGTTCGAAAGAGGGTTTTAAACAATTAGGAACATTGATTTTCATAACCTTTGAATTGTTGTTAAATATTTAGATTTGGATATGAAAAATGAAAATAAAAGTGGATTCTAGATCCTAGCACGCTTCTCTCATTCATAAAACAAAAACATTTTTTCAACGTTGTTTGCTTTTAAATTGAATCTTCTATTTTAATTGTTAAATTAGATTTTAATTCTTAATTACAGCTTCAGTTTTCTCATAATCGGTTAAGGCTACTAATTTAAAATTAAATTCTCGCAATCCTCGTGAGTACGATATGTGGACACATTGTCTATTGTATTACTTGTAGGGGTGGGTGTCGGGTGGTTCGGTTCGGGTATCTAAATAACCGGAACCGAACCATACTTTTTCGGTTCTTGTAAAATGGAACCATTCGGTTCCATTGAATCGCAAGAATCAAACCAGAACCAAACCATTCGGTTTTGGTTTGATTTCAGTTCTAATTCGGTTCTACAATAATAATTATTTTTCTAGAGCCTTATCGAGGAGCATCCTGCCACGGGAAGTGGTTCAATAACCTGAAATAAACTTCTACCCAATATACCAAGATCAAGAATTTCGAAAATCCTTTCACCCCAAAGATAGTATAGGATTCTCCATTAAACGGAAGATATTCATAAACAAATATAGGAAACAAATGGCCTAGAAGATTTTTCGAGCATGGTAATATAGTAAACTTGTGGGATGAATCATGAGTTTTAAATGCATTATTATTAATTATTTTATATTTTTATTTAAATATTTAATTAACTCCATCATGGTCATTTACAACTTTGCTTATTAATAAGTTGTCTCGTTCAATTTTCATTTACTAAGAATTTCAGTCCAAATGTGAAGTTAAAGGTTACAATGAGGTAGAAACGTAACAAATTTCATAAAAAGAAATTAATCGTTTTCACTTTACCCATAAAAATTATAAATTCTTTTGATTTTTAGTTTTAGAACAACCAATTAAGACCATAAAAAAAAAACAAGGATTAAAGACCGGTTCTAATTTCGATTTTTCGGTTCTAAAGGCGGAACCGAGGACCGAACCGAAAACCAATCGTGTCGGGTCGGGGGTGGTTTATTTTAAATAACAGGCTTGGTTCAAGACCAGAAAAAAAATGATGTAAATATATCGGTTACTCTTCAAACCGATCCAATACCCAAAAACCCTATTCTCCATATTCAAACCCCCCCCCCCCCCCCCGCCTCCAAAGAATCTGATTCTCTCCTCTTCTCCTGTTATTTCTCTCTGAAAAGCCCTTCATCTCCGATGATTTCAACATTATATATTCCTATAATAGATTTATGGGGTTTGTGGAGCAGAAGCTAGTTGTACTGTGCGGGCCACAAATAGGTTGAGACTAGAGGCGCGACATTGAAGGGTTAGAGCTAAACCCAGTGAATCTTGAACTCGGATTTGATTTGTCTTTGTTGATCGGTAACTCACGATTATTTTATACAGAAAAAATAGAAATATCCCTTTACATTGTATTATTGTCTATTTATTTTTTATCATGGCTAATATGCTATTATAAATTTTTTATTATGTAGAATTCCTTAATATCCACATTTTGACGATAAGAGGAGAAAGCAGAAGAACAACTGAAGTGGCTTTCTGAGGTACGATTCTGTACCCATATAATTGTTTATTTGTAGAAATCTCATATGGGTTTTCGATTTGGATGGGTATGTTTTTCTTCGTTATTTATTTGTTTAATTTGGATGGGTATGTTTTTCTTTTGTTATTTATTTGTTGGTCGTCTTCCGTGCACATGTTAAGAGAAGGATCTTAAGAGTATTAATGTCACTGTTAGAGTTAAACTCATAAATGGTCACTAAAGCAAAATTCCATTTGATCCTTGCAGTATGTTTTTGACCCAATATATGGTTTTTTCGAAGTTCAATAAAATTGTTTATTAAGTTTGTTTTTTTGTCTGTTTAGATATGAATATGGATATGGATAGCGAAATTGAAGCTATGGGTGAAACTCTTAGAACAACAAATTTAGAAAAAAGTAGTACATCTCTTCCTCCACTTCCACCATCATGTTTAGAAAAGAGGAAAAATAGAAAATATTTAGATGTATGGGAACACTTCACTTTTATAGGAGATCTGAAAGATAAGGATGTTAGGTGTAAATGCAACTATTGTGGGCAAGATTATGCATGTGGGGCTAAAAAGTGTGGGACTAGTACCTTAAGGAATCATTTGCTTCTTCATTGCAAGAAGTATCCGGGAAGGATAAAAGACAAAAGGTAAAAAAGTCCAACTGAGGGTGGTGGAAACAATTTTATTGCTATGGGCTTTAATAAAGAAGAATGTAGACTTGCATAATTGATGAACTACCATTTAGTTTTGTCGAAGGCCAAGGGTTCAGACAGTTTTGTAGCATAACATGTCCTAATTTTGATCCTCCATCTCGTAGGACTATTGTTAGAGAGCTTTATCAATTGTATTTGGATCAAAAATTGCAATTGAGAAAAATTCTCCAACGTCAAAGAGTTTCTCTAAATATATTTTTTATCATTTTTATATTACTTTTTTCTCTAAATATTTATTTTATTTTGTAGGAATGCTACTCGAAGCTTATGCGAGAATCGAAGTTTACAATTCTCTTTATTTATTAACTTTGGATTATTGTGTATATACATATTTTTACTTTTTGAAAGACTATAATATCACTAGAACAAAATTATCAAAAAAAAAATAACAAATTAGCGTCGTTTTTCAAAGAAAACGACGCCTGTAAAAAATGCGATGGCAAAATTGTAAATAAATGTTTATTAAAGGCGTCGGTTGTTAGGAAACAACCAACGCCAAAGAACCGGCCCAAGTATAGGCGTCGGTTCTTACATAAGAACCGGAGCTTTTTCATAATAGGCATCGGTTATTATATAGAACCGACGCCTATACTTGGACTTTATTTTCCCGATTTCACCAAAATTTCAGCCATTTCCCCCGGTTTCACCAAAATTTTCAGCCATTTCCCGCACCATTTTCAGTTCAACCGAGGTCCCTACCTTCTCACGCCAAATCGCCTCTGGGCGTCAGCTCGGTGGGGAAGAGTGGTTTTTAACCATTGGGCTTTCCTCCCCTACCATCGAATCATACATTATTCAAGCTATTTGGTGGATTTTGAAAGATTTCTCGCGAATTTCAGCTCCTAGGTTTGCCCTAGTGCGCAAATTTGGCTGTTTGAGTTCTTGGGTTCGGTTTTCTCGAGTCTACAGCTTGGTGTGGTACTATTCAGCATTATTGTGGTGATTTCTTGCCCAAAAACTACTGGGCTTTTGTCTCCTCAGCTGGAAAGGTCTACCCCGTGGTCGAGTGAGTAGGTTGCATAACTGCAATAGCTTCTTTTCTGCAACTTCACTGTTCATACGAGCTCCTTCTTCAGTTTTCAGAATTGTTTTCAGCAAGTGGTGAAGCTTTGGTTATCTCTTCACCCTCCTTGCTCAGATAAGGTTAGTGTGGCTTACTTGTCGCCTTGTTGGCCTTATTTGGATTTTTCTTCAACTTTTAACAAAGGTATTAATCATTCTTACATCATTTCTCTTATATAAAACGCGCATTATTTGGAGTGTATTTGTGTCGAATTCAAGCAGTACTTGTCTACTTTTTACTAGAGTGTTCTTCAGGTCCAATTAAGAAAAATTGAGTGTAGACTAATTTGATATGTTTTGGATGATTTGTCTGGTGTAGTGATTATGTGGGGAAATGGAATTTCTTGAAATTATGTAGATTCTTCAACTGTTCGAAGTGAGTTTCTCACAATTGATTTTGCTTTTATATTATTATTATTATTACTTTTTCTTTTCTTTCATTTTTTGGTGTACTAGGCAGTTTTTTCTTATCCAAATCAAAAGGAAAGAATACATATTGATGGTTTAGTGGGTACCATTAGTTTCTGGGTTGATGAAGTTTCAAATGTTTTAATAAATTTCAAACATCAATTTTTTTTCCAGAGATTGAGTTATGCATACCACGTTTTAGGAATTTGGTATTTTGATTGAGTGACTAACCCTCGAGCAACTGGCAAATTGAGACATGAGTTGGCTGGGCAAGATTCTCAAAGGTTCCGACTACAAAATCTCAAAAGGACAAAATCACGGGAAATACGAAGATAATACAATTTGGGAAGGACCTCCTACTTCTACAGTAATCACTACTGGTTGATGGTCATTGAATTTGCACTATTTTGATGTATTTTGCATATGCGCGAGCTTTTTCCAGAATCTAATGCTATGAAAATGTTCTGAGGTCTTGGTACATACATACTAGCTTTCTCCTGGCTGAAACTATTATTGAGCTAATATGATTACTGTTTCTGTTTGAACGCTATCGAAAAATCTCTACATATTCAAAAAATTATGTCAAGAAATGTGATTATCCCCTGCTTATCTACCGCAGAGTTGAAGAAATATTGTGGGTGGGATTGTAAACAGGAATGAGAAAATGCAATTTTCTGGGTCTTGGGGGTTTTCCCATTTCTCCAATTCTATTATTCCATTTCTCTTCTATTTTTCTTATCTTACGGTAGTTGTAGAAATGCAACCATGACTATTTTTTTTTCTAGGATTACTTCGCTAATGACAATGTCTGCCCTCTATGGTCTCTAAAACATCTTCATTGCTTTGTATCTCTGTTGATTTTGTTGTTTTTGATCATTATATGGAGAAGCTGCATTTCATGTTGGGTGGTAATAATCATTATATGGAGAAGCTGCATTTCATGTTGAAACTTGTGTTATAATGATCAACAAGGTTTCTTCTCGGCATTTTCAATCCAGAGGGATGGCTCGAGATTACGTATCATTTTCCATCTTTGTACAACATTTTCTTTAATTGAACTACTCTTAAATGCTGGAGTAACTTGTTTCTTTCTTGATTTGATGATTTTAGATATGTGGACGATTCTTTGCGAAAGGGAGGGATGAAAAAGGGAATATCTTCATCTTAGAGAGAGTCGAAGATAATACAGTGTAAACATTTTCAAACTTCCCTTTGTTGGTTCAATTTTTGGCATGTTGATACTTAAGTTTATCAATAGTATTGCTGGAGGCATTGAGGGAGGGGTTTAATATACTCGAAGAGGCAATGAAATCTGCTAATGAACTACAAACTGCTACTACGAATACAATTGGACACAGTGATTTATCTGAAAGGGAGTTTAGCGGAAAGATTCACCAGTCTGTTGTAGTGATGACTATTAACCCCTGTTTGGTAGTTTTTTTTAAGAATAATTTATGTGAAAAGTGAATTTGAGAATAGTTGGTCAATTCTAATTCTGAATGTATGTATTTTTGAGTTTTTTTATTTATTGATTGACATTTGGATTTGATTAGCATATATTTTCAAGTATAGTATTTGACTTTCATGATTTTAATTTAATTGGGGTTTCACACAATTTATTGGTGGGGAATTTTTTTTTTTTTTTTTACTTTAGGCGTCGGTTGTTGACTAACAACCGACGCCTTTATGTTACTTAAGGCGTCTGTTTTCAACAACAATCGACGCCTTATCATAACTAAAGGTGTCGGTTGTTAAGTAACAACCGACGCCTTTAGTTACGATAAGGCGTCGGTTTACAACCGAAAACCGACGCCTTAAGTATGCACTTTTAGCGTCGCTACTAAAGGCGTCTCCTGTACAACCGACGCATTTTCCGCTTTACAACCGACGCCTTTGACTCTTACTGTACTAGTGTATTCTATTTTTAATTTTCGCGTTTCATGTTAATTTTTGTATTGTTTGGTTTTATGAATACACTTATACTTTGTAGGAAAAGAATAATTTAATGACAAACAATAATTTGTGTAAAAATTCATAACATACCCTGTTTTTTGTTTTGAAAGCACAACAGACCCATTTCTCATTAAAGAATCAGAATAAAAATTCAAATTAAAAACTCAGAACAAACCTTTTTTTTTTTTTTTTGAAAACTAAACAGACCGACATTAAAGAATCAGAATAAAAATTCAGGGAAAAACAATGAACAGTCCCGGCCCGACCGGTTCGGGTCGGCTTTGGGTCGAACCTGGCCCGATAATTTGCCCACCCCTAATTCGTACACTCAATGTACATAAAAAATGCTACAGGAAGCTAGCAAAGACGATGACGTTGAAAGAAATGAAGACCCATATATGTTACATTGAGTTACAGGATGACAGTGAGGAGGATGTTCATGGCAGTGATGAGGATGCCGAAGTTTACATGGAGGCTGAGGAAGTGGAATATGAGGATGACAAAGAGGATGAAATTGAAAACAATGAATACGAGATCCAAGAATATTGTTAAACAGAAGCAGAGAAACTGGCCTATTGTACGATCTGCATAAATATTTATTCCAAGATTTTCCAATATATTTGATATATAACTTTTGATTTTTATAATTTCTTAGTGATGGTATTGGTCGTGTTGGACAATTGATCTGTTAAATGGAAGTCTGTAACTTTCAGTTTGGACCAATTTTGCTTAAGCCCAATGTTTGAAGCTGAGTCCATATCACACAAACCGGAACTAAGCCTCATGTCTGGAACCGGGTCACAAGCCCAATGATCACCACCGCCTCATCTGAACCATTGGATCTCTTTATTTAATCCTGGTCGTCCACCTGTGGAAAAAGGATGTTGAGAGACGTTTTGTTTACGATATATTCTTTTAGATTCATTCTTATCTCTTTTTCTCTCTGAAAAAAGGCGATTCATCGCCTTCATCTTCTTCGTGGTTTTTTTCCTTCCAGAAATTGTATAATCGCCTTATTGTTCTTAGTGTTTTTGGTAGATACTCAGTATACATTCGTTGAGTTTGACAGAGTTTTCTGTAACTCTTTATCTTTGTGGTTTCTGTTGTACGATTTATGAGTTTTCTGAGAAGTTTTGTATAATCTTGAGTTTGAATACTGAGATTCTGTATTTTTACGTTTATTCTGTAAAGGATTTGATTTCTTTTGTGTTTAAACGTTAGGTTATTGATTCTTTGTGGTGTGATCTTGAGCCTTTAATCCCAACAGTGGAATCAGAGCCTTAGGGTTCTTCGAAAACTCTGTGGATTAGTCTCAGATCTGTTGGATCCAGATCTCTTCTTGTTGGATCTAGGTTTTTCTGGAAGTTGATGAACTTTTTACAAAATGTTTTTTTTAGGGTTTTCTGGTTCTTGTGTAAAACTTTTAAGAAATATTTTTTTTTCTTAAGTTGTTTTTTGAACCCTCACTGTAAATCGTTTTGTATTTTCTGAAAATATTTTTGAAAGAAATTTTTCAGATTCGAAATTGTTTTTTGTAGATTTTTGTATAAATCTCTTTGATAGTAACTTTGTGGATATTTTTCCTTTGAAACCTATTTTCAAAATTAAGGTTTCTGTATTTTGTGTATCTGGATCTCTAAAATCGGAGTCCATATTTGAAGATTTTGAAATTCGGTGTATTTTTATAAAATATACTGATTCTTGAAAAGAATCCTACAATGTTCCTTGGTGGTTGTTATTCGTGGTGGATATTGGTACTGTTTCTTGGTGGCCCTGAACTTTTGGAAAACTGATTCTTCGTGGAAGCTTCTATAGCTTATTAAAATTGCAACTAGGTGATATCTTTTAATTACTGCAATCTTATGTACTGTAAATTTGTTTTTCAAGTTTTCCGTTCTCTCCCAAATCTCTTCGTTGAAGCCTATATCTTGGACCCCATTTCTTTCCTTTGTCTTATATTTCATTGAGAATCTGGGAATTTGAGAGAGTTTGGGAATATCCAGTATAGGTTGAGGGATATACTGGATGAACAGTTTTCTCAGTATACTGTTCTATGTACTTTTGATTGAGTAATTAATTTGTTGATTAGTGATCACCTTGATTACTCTGTTCTATGATTACTATGTTCTGAATCTAAATGATAATTCTTGCAAATAATCACTTGCCTCTGCTTTAACTATTTTGATTAGTGACTCTGATCTGCACTATTGATCTTCTGCTTGATTGATTGCTTCTTGAATTAATAAAGCTCCATTACTTAAAATTCTCTTTTTCAATCTTGGTCATTACTTCAATGGCTACTGTTAAAGTAGATGTTGAAGTATGGAATGGAAAAGGGGGTTTCAACCTCTAGAGCCAGAAAATGTGAGCTTTACTACTCCAAATGAAATGTCTAAAGCTATACATAAGTCCTAGCCCCTTAATATCCCTCAGGACAAACAACTTGAAATGGATGAAATTGCATGGAGTACTTTGTTTTTGCACTTATTTGACAATGTCATTAGACATGTAGGAAAGACTAAAACTACTATGGAATTGTGGGATAAATTGGAAGAAATTTATGATACTGTGTCTCTTCCTAATAAGTGCTTTCTGTGGAAACAATACTTCTCTTTTAAACTTGATCCATCTAAGGATGTGGATGAGAATATGAGTAGGTTTACTAAGATCACACAGAGTGTTTTAAATTGTGATGAAAAACTTACTGATGAACAAAAGGTTGTTTGTTTACTGAATGCCATGGGGGATAAATTTAAGGATTTGAGGAATGCCTTAGAGTATGGGGGCAGAAACTGAGCACTGGAATTGTCCATACTTCCCTTAAGAATAAAGAGTTAGAATTTAAAAGTAATCCTAAGGAAGCCTATAATGTTGTACGAACCTCTAGGAAGAAGAACTCTTTTAGGCAGAATAAGTCTGGAACTAATTTCAATAAAAATTGGAATACTTCTAGCAATAATAGGGATTGGAATAACAAGCCAGCAAAGGGTAATTTTCAGATTAAGGGAAATTTCAATAGGTCTAAAGATAATAATTTTAGAGGTCAGTCTGGTTTCAGAAATCAAGACAATAATATTAGAAATCATAATAATTTCAGAATCCAAAACAATTTTAGAACACAGGATAATAATGCTGGAAGTGCAGATGTAGATAAACTTCCTAGAATTTGTTTTTACTGTGGCCAACCTGGACAACATATTAAATATTGCTTTAAAAGGAAAAATGATCAGGGTATTAGTAACCAAACTGAGGCTGCAGTGCAAGATAATAATAATGGGGTGGTTTATGTTACTACTGAATCTCATAATAAGAATGAATGGATTCTTGAATCTAGTTGCACCTTTCATATCTGTCCTCAAAATGATATGTTTGTTAATTTCAGTGATAATTGCTTTGATTCTGTGAAACTTGGCAATAATATTACATGTGATGTGAAAGGCACTGGATAAGTTTTGTTACAACTTGAAAATAACAAAACTCTTATTTTAAATCAAATCAGATATGTTCCTGATTTGAAAAGGAACCTGATTTCACTTGGTGTTTTAGATTCTGAATCTTTTGAGATTAGAATGCATAATGATTATTTGAGTATTTTCAAAAATAACTGTTTGATTACTTCTACTCCCAAAATTAATGGGATATATGTGCTGAATACCTTGCCTGTTTATGCTAAGTCCTTTAATGCTATGTCTGATTTGAACAAGACTGTGTTATGGCATAAGAGATTAGGACACATAAGTCAAAAAGGACTTAAATTACTTGAAACCAAAGGTGTATTTGGCAATGATGTGTTGCATAAACTTGGTTTCTATGAAAAATGTGTATTAGGTAAACAGAAAAGGAATTCTTTTAGTAAAGGTGTTCATAAATCTTCTGATGTGCTTGAATACTTGCATGCTGATTTATGGGGTCCTGCTCCTATGAGTTATGTTTCAGGTTTTAGGTACTTTCTTCTAATAGTAGATGACTTTTCTAGGAAAACCTGGGTGCATTTGTTAACAACTAAGGATGCTACTGTTCTGTTTTCAAAAATTGGATCACCTTAGTTCAAAATTTGAAAGAAAAGAGAGTCAAAACTATTAGAACTGATAATTGTCTAGAATTTTGTAACTAAGATTTTAGAAGGCTAAGCACTGAAATTAGTGATGATAAACACTTAAGAATAACAACAATATCATAACCTGAACAATGAAAAAGATAACTCATATAAGTTAAATATTCTAACAAGAAAACTAAACTTTCAGAAATTATACGATACAATAGACCCAACATTTTTTCAATAAAAAGGCATTTGAAAGTATATTTGCTTTAGATTCAAGAAAAAGACAGCAATTGGAAGCTTAAAAATATAAAACTCCAAATATATTTGTTATGCTTCTGACAATTTTTGCGTTTTTGGTGACATTTAAGAATTTAGGCATGTATGCTACAGTGTACCAAATATCCAATTAGAGTTAGGGTAATACAATAAACAAAATTGATCCAACTACTAAATTATTTGTGGTTCACCTGGCGAATACTTGGACACATATGGTAAGGGCTTATGCTTCACCAACATATACAGTCCCTTTCCTTGGAAAACCAGGCTTCCTCCTTTCTATTGCAATTCAAATATAAGAATCGTGCAAAGAAAGAATTTTCGATTCTGTCATTGTATTTGAACCGAGAACTCCTTATGCTGTTATTAGAAGACCTGTAAAACCTCATTGCTCCATTCAAATTTAACAAAAAATATGAATTAAAAATTCAGATTAAGCAAATAATGTTCACATATCGTAGATAAATTAGAGATTAGGAAGAATTAATTGAATAGTGACATAAGAAATCCAACCTGAATCATACAAAAATTATCGCCAAAGCATAATCTTTGAAAGGCAGTCGAGTGTAGGAGAAAAGCGAGTTACCTTCTTTGATACAACTCTTATGAACGAAATCCTAGCAAAAGAAATCGATGAAAGCAGTCAACAAAAAAATTGGCTGAAAAAACAGACGATGGACGGTGAACTATTCCGAATCGAAACAAGAACGGAATTTGTGTTTGGATTTTGCGTGCGGTTAGAGGAAGTCGCTTTAGGGTTTGTTCAAGAGAGCACGCTGAGATCTTTCATTTGAGAGAAAATCTGGAAAAGAAAAAAGAAAAAATGAAAAAAAAAAAAAAAAAAGACATCAGGATGACGTCAGCCTTATGAACAGTATATTTTGCTTCTCCTCTTTTATATAAGTTAGGAAGGATATAATAATTTGTGACATTTGAAATAATCATAAAATTTAGTAATGATTCTAAATGTCACTAAAATTTGGCAACGTTTTTTAAACGTTGCAATAGGCAGCCTATTGCAACGTTTAAAAAACGTTGCCAAAACTTAATTTGAGTGTTGCAAAAATTTCAACTTATCGCAACAATTTTTAAATGTTGCAAAAAGGGATAAATCTCAAATATTCATATCAAATGCAACATTCAATTACAAAATGTTGCGGTGGACCAGTTTTAGCAACATTCAATTAGCAAATGTTGCCATTTAAATGTTGCAAAAGCCATTTTTGTTGTAGTTATGCAGTCATCAAGAAGACTGTTGACTACAACAAAAATGACCTTTTACGACGTGCGTGATAAGCACCCCGTAAAATTTCATTAACTATCCCCTTTAAAGGCATGCAAAAGCAAAATCCCGTAAAATTTGTAAAAAAAAAAAAAAAAAAAGGCCGTACATATTCGCATGCCCTGAAAAATATTAACAGCGTGGAAGAGCATGCCGTAAATATGTAAAGCAAAACACGGCGTGAATTTCTGCACGCCGTGAAAAATCCCTAAAATTACAGCGAGAAGCAAAAGAGTGAAATATTGGGTCGCGTATTTTTCATCCCGCTTTTTTCCTTCTCTTTTCTTCTTCACAAGCCAAAACCTAATATTGCTCCCAACCTATTTCTTCTTCAAGCCGAATCTTCTTCAAGACCCAGAACCTACTGCAGGGTGGTGACCCAATCAAGAATTTCCATTCGTTGTTTTCGGGCTGAGAGGATAATACCCACCTCGAGTTTTTGCTGGAGGAGAGTTTTAAAGGCATCAGTAGCTTCCAGATTTGACTCCAACAACTGTTTGAAAGGGGAATTTGAAGCATATTCTCGAGGGCAGTTGCTAAAATTTGGTCTGAGGTCAGTCATTTTCCTTCCCTTCTTCCAGTTTTATTCTGATGAGCGAAAATTTTCAATATGGTAGTCAGAGCTGCTTCTACCCAAAGGGCAGACGGTTTTGATTGCTCGATTGGGATAGTTTCACGATCGAATTTCGATTTATAGCAATTGATTCAACCACTGATGTAGATTTCAAAACATCTTCATAAATTGACATAAATAGATCAATAGTAGATAGAGGATTTTCTGGCTTCGACCTCTTGCAGAGATCTGAAAACATGCTGCGAAGGATAAACAGGTAAAAAGAGGTTAATATTTCAGTGAATCATTAAAGATAATTGCAGAAAACAGACTAAGCTTGAAAACAGAATTTGATTTGCAACTAAGATATTCTTTTAATTTCATTCATAGCAAGTTAAGGAGCCAAACATTAAACTATGAATTGAAATGTAAAAAATCTGAATACAAAAAATGCATAATGTTCTCCATTCTAATGATTAGATGGGCTTCGGGTTTAACTTGTCACGTTCTTTTTCAATACCTACTTTCAGAGGTAAATTTTTTTGTTCATTTTCGATATCCACCTTGTGGTCAGTCAAAGGTACACGAGATCTATTGAAATACTAATTTCACCAACAAAGCAGCAAGAATTACAGGAATGACACTGTTACAAGCTCAAGATCTAGTTAAATGTATTTTAGAGTGGGAACTGCAATTCTTTGACATTATAACATGGAAAACCCAATTCATATATGTTTGGAATCCTCATTTAAGAAAACCATTTATAAATAGTAATGTGCGATAAATTTTGTCTTTAAGAGAATATATCAAAACCAATGTTTATATGAACTCACTTCATATGCACATATGGAGTCGTGGGCAACTGGGGAATTCCTTCCACATTTTCCTGTCTGATTAGTTGATGTAGGACAATTGGCACTAGAGTTTAAAGAAGAATTGGACCGAAAATTGAATAAAAAAGCTGTTTCGAAGAAACGGTAATAACTTTTCGCACCGGTGTCGGATTTTCTATTATAATATGTTTTCGGAAATGTCTCTCAGTGTTCCATAGCGCTTATACAGTTGAGGTAATTTCTATCCTCAAATTCCCAATTTAAGGCTTGCTACTGGGGAGTCAAAGTTTTTAGCATTAATTTTGGATTTTTCATTTTAAATTACTTTAATTTTGTAGATGTTTATTTTGTTCTTTTGCTTAAATTAGGGGTTTAGAGACTATTTAAACGTTGTTTTGTTTTTGAAAAAGGTAATTGTAAGTTTGGTGGCTATTATTTTCTTGTAAGTTATAATTTTCTCTCATATAGGTTTACGTTGGTAAACCTATAAATTCTGTTCTGATTCATTAGTATTTCTAAGTTAGTCATCATTGATTTAGATTAGTTTTTCCTTAATTTATTAATATTTGTATTAGTGGTGGATTGTTCAAGTCGAGTTTTACGCTCTTGTTTTCGTTTGCTCATAAAATTTAATCGGCAAACTAATTCATAAAAAATAGTTTGACCCCGCCCTTTTTTGATCGTTTATAAAGACTTTCCAAACATATGTTAAGAGTCCATTTCTAATAGAGGGAAAGAGGGTAAGGAAAAACATATGCTAAGAGTCCATTTCTGATAGTTCTATTTCATCTTTATTGTGATTTTTCCTTCCAACCACTTCTCGATATAATAAGCCTATAAATTTTATTTAACTATAATCATTTTTTACTTGATCTTTTTATTATGTTCGTAACAGGTTATATCTTAATAGTGTTGATATATTATCATGGATAAAGATTGGGTACATCTATCAAGGTTATCTTATCTCCTTAGTTTTAGAAAATTTTAATATAAGCCTATAAATGCTTTTTAGATGATTTATATTGAGTATTTTGTTTAGAGCTTCAAAGGCATATCAATATGGTGCAAGAAAGTTTGCAAATACGATGCAAGCCAATGCGGGAAATCCAGAAAAGGTCTTATGCCCTTGTAAATATTACAAAAATTTATTCCACCAACATTTTGATATAATGTACAGGAATTTGATCATTGATGGGAAGGATCCTACCTATACTACAAGGGTATTTCATGGGGAAAAATTGAATACAGCATCATTACCTCATCGAGATATAGAAAATCTAGAGACATATAAGATGTATAGGGATGCATTTTTTGAGAATGATAATATTGTAGAACCAAAGAGTGAATATAGAGAGAGGGACTTTTCAAATTTATATGAGGGCGTCGAAATTCCTCTATACCCTGGTTGCACAAAGTACAGTAGGATCGATATTTGTCATCATTGTCTTATACAAGCTTAAGGCTATACATGGTATATCTGACAACGGTTTCAATGAACTTCTTGATATTATAAGAGACATTCTACCAGATGGAAACACCCTTCCCGATTCTTGTAAATCAACATAGAAGTTATTGAAAACTTTTGATCTTGGGTATGAGAAGATACATACATGCGTTAATGATTGTTGTTTGTTTAGGAATGATCTAGCGGATTTGGAGACATGTCCAAAATGTGCTTCTTCACGGTGGAAATTTAATGAATGAACAAAAAAATTTCAAAAGGGGATACCTGCAAAGGTTTTGAGATATTTTCCGATTATACCACAATTTAGAAAGAACAATATCAATTTGAAAGAGATCCATTTATTTTAGCATCACAAGCAAAGCAAGTTTTTCATTCTAGAGAAAACGATACATCTAATTGGTATATTGTATTAAAGGCACCTCCCAAAGGATTTCATGAATTAGAAAATTTTGAGATAGTTGTTAGAATTTATGTGCCCAAAGAGTATAATTCATGAAATTTAAAATAAAATATTAAATGATTGTGTTAATATGAAGTTGTGTTTGTCCACGGGTCAATTTGATATTACAAATTGAGTATTTAAGTTGTTAAATACAGAAAGATTCAATTTGTAATTTGATCTAAGATTAATGTTCATGATTAGTAAATAAATATGGATTATTATGAAAAGATTGTTTCGATTTTATTAAAGTTTATCTTTGACTTTGGTAATAAACTTGAGAGTACGTTTGGAACGTATTGGACGGGACTACATGAAATTAATTTGTGACATTAACCATACAAATTTAATTTCACTTAACTATCGTACGTAGGACCATAATCCTAATCCGATAATGGACTTCGATTACTAACTTGAAGTTCTTTGAGGTACCAATGGATGAACTAGCAAGAAACATATATTCGTATTATACAATCTGTCACCTTTTAGGTACGGTCATAATCTCACTGGTTCTTTTAGTGGAAAGTTGAATCTGAACTTAGTAATTCAATAGTGAATGTTGATTTCTATGATGGGATGTGATGTGATGTGATAATATAGAAGTGATAGAAGATGAGAGTTGAAAGTTTATGAACATTCAGAGAAGGACATTTTGGTCATTTTAGCTTGCGTTGAATATTCGAGTTGATCGATGGGAATAACATGTAAAAGTGACAAGTAGAGGATAATTGTTGTTTCAGTAATTCCAATTTTACTAAGAGTGCAATCTCATTCTTTTAGTGGAATAGATGTGATTAATAAATTATTTTGACTAATCAAGAGTTGACCAGATCATAATTAATTTATTGGAGTTTAGTTTAATTGGGTCCGATCTGGTTCCCTTGCTGGCTTTACTATAATAGGCTTATTACTTGTATTGGGCTATACAGAAATGGGTCGGGTTTTGGTATTAGGATTGGTAGGGTTTTGGAGTGTATATAAGTTTTAAACAGTTTCCAAAGACTAATTTTCTAACCCTAGTTTGAAAAGTGGAGAGACACACTAATAAAGTGTGTAGTGTGTGTTTTCTCTTTACATTGAATACCCTAATCTTAGTGTAACCTAGATCTAGGGAAGGTGACCACACGCTTGCATGGCTATCATTGGAGAACACCATGGAAAGCTTTAGGGTTTGAAGCTTTGGTGAAATCAAGAAAGAGTTAGAAAGAGATTATTGTAAAGAATGCTACAAAGGTAATATCTCTTTCTTTCTTGTGTGTACAAAATTATTTATTCTAAGTTAAATACATAGAACAAAGAATCTTGTATTGAATTATCTAGTCACAAAAATTAATTTTTATGAGTAGAACAACCCGGTTTCCCAACAATAGTTTAGGATTGTAGGAAGTTTAAAAATTTCGAAACAACATCCATCCAAATTCTATGACCATCAATATTTTTATTATGTCTTCCTCTTCCGATATCCAATGTAGTCAATTCAAAGTGTGTTAGAATGATAACTTAAAGAAGTAATGTTCTTGTAGAAATAGTATTTTTCCAATTTGTATATTTCTATGAGAGAATTCAGTCTCAACCCCCGACTAAAAAACTTGATCATTATCCTTGCGGGTTTTGTATTCATATACCTTCGTTTGAACTATCTTTCGTTGCTCCACTAAAGGGGCTTCCAATGCGTTTCTAAGATGAAGGCAATAGCACATCAAACCCCAATGAGTAACCAAAGATCAGTAGCATGGTCAGGACCCAAGAAACTAGACAGCTTTCTTCCATATAGGCCTCAATCTGACCTAGGTTTTCTAGTGATCAGTCCAGGGGTCCGTTTCCTGTACCATCGTTCTTCATACTGACAATAATACATGGACTTTGTGAATAAGAATGGAATGAACTTGTTCGCCTTGTCTCATTTTCCTGGTTTTTATTTATTTATTTATTTTATTTTTGCATTCTGACAAATCAGAGTATGACCATAATTTAGTCTATATTAATGATTTCCATGAAATAATTGCTATAGATCAAAAGAAGTAAACCTAACTGACTTCTTTTCTGGAACCTTCCTCAGTGATCACATTGGTCAAGGAACCTAACATGTGCATCTCTTGGAGGTTTGTCACAAAACTTAACCAGGGCATATTTTTTTTTAATGTACATAAACATTTTTAATGAACTCACGAACTTCGTCAACGTTGCTGCAAGAAAAAGACATGATTAAGCTTCCAATTATGCAATTGACATGTACTTCTGACAACAAAACAGTTATGGCATAGAATACACATAACAGTAAAATCAATCTCAACAAAGGAATACATAACATTCTTCTTAAAATTTCAAAAGATACATAGATGCATGATGTTCTATAATAATATGCATAAGTTCATCGTAGATTTCCTTATTAAGATCTGGAAGGTTCACAGCGTGTGGTACAAAGGAGGATGGAAATGTCTGTGTTTGGTGAAGTTTGTAAGAGAAGAGGACACGTGCATCTGTGAATTCGTCGGACGTAGGTTTCATGTCCAATTTGTCAGTAGTTATAATTGAAGGAATGTTTTAACATATATATGTTATACATCTTCTGGATTTATAGATATTCTAATTGTAATTATTGTTCTATTGTGTCAACATGCTCAATTTGTCAATACTTCAACATTTCATCAGTCTATGAATTCTTGATGCTCTATTTTCTTTCATCTTCATGAATACCAGTGTTTCTTGAATTTCTCTACAGGTTTTTTTGTTAAGATCATTTGATGCAAAGTCTGCAAAGACATAATATTTTTTAGGGTTTTTTAATTATGGAGTGTACGTTTAGTTGACTTATGGTCAGAAAAAAATAATTCACACTTTTGTTGTACCACAACAAAGCTTTGTTTTTTTAATTGTGCACAACGCATGCCATAAAAAGTGGCATACTTTTCACAGTGTGCCATAAGAGTAATCCATAAAGAGGTTTACGACGTGTGTGCTGCAATCTGCACACCAAATGAATTTTATGTTCCATGTTAATGAGATTGTTATGTGGATAAAAATCATGAATTTTTGTGACAATAGCGACGTAAAAAAATATGGATATAATTTATGATTCTATGAATGCATGTTAATTACCAAAAGCTCATTTGGATATTCTGAGTTATGAAATTGATAAATTTTCATATAATGTTTGATTTTAGACAATAGTGATTGATAAGTGTATTTTATACACTTATTTATAGGTCAAAATTAGAATATAGTATTGTCGTTTTTGAGTAAATGCTATTTAATTTGTATTTATTTATTTATTTACATATCATAAAATATCCCAAAAGATGAAGATTGAGTCAATTGATGGGAAAAACGCTCAACTGGATGCTAATCGAATCTTAATTGAGCGATGGAGAAGTTTGTGACGTCAATTGGGAAGCATACATGTTTCCAAAGAGAGCAGATCAGAAGTTGGAGGACCCAATTGAAGGAGTTGAGAGTTAAAATGAGAAAATCGAGAAGATTCAAAAGTTTGTGGACTAAATTGCCTCAATTGAAAGTGGAGGACCAAGGCTGCAAATAAAAAATGAGGACTTACTTGTACAACAGGGAATAGATGACAATTGCATCACAGGGTGTACCATGAGATCGTCCGGTGTAGAACCGTGCGATCGTGCAAAGCCTCGAAAAAATCACCTGAGAGGTTATGCCTTCACCGTGAGATCGCGCGATGTTTCACTGAGCAATTGTGTGCCTCGCCGACTGGGCCAAAATCGGGCTTTTTACACACGATTCAGCAGCTTTTCCTCTTCTTTGATCTAGGTTTCTCCAATACCTATATATACTACTTTAGAGGCACGAAATAGGTACATTTGCCTCTCCTAAGAACAATCCACAATTGATTATTCAACATCAAATTCTTGAGAAATCAAGCATCGCAAATGAGCATGAATTAAAGATAATTGAAGAATTGATACTTGGTGCAAGCGTTCATTTCTTTATATTACTTTCAATGAACATTTTATTTTATTGATTTTGTTCTTTAATTATGATGTGTGTAACTAAACTCTATGTTGAGATGAACGATGTAGCCTAACTTATTTATTTTAGTTCCATATTCCATCGTTTTAATGATTTTGTTGTATGTATATATTGATATATTATCATTCTTAATGCGTGAATGAACTGATAACTTATTCATGATTCAATGTGTTATTTTCATAATCCGATAGGTGAGCTAATAACATAGATCTAGATATATAATAAATCAGGTAGTTGAACAAGAGATAGAGATATACTTTTGTAGTTATTTTGGTCGTGTGTGAATTCTCGTGTGCTATACGCATCTAGAATATTCAGACCTGTTGTAGAGATATACGGTTGACTTATTTAGATATAATTGATTTAAACTCAATAGAGAAATTTCAATATACATTAGTGAATTCGACCGAATGCATATTTAGGAAATAAAATTGGAATTGGAATTGATTTAATTGACTTGGTGAAATCGTGAATCCCAACTACTTTACAATCATTTGTTAAAACAAAACAAATTTTAAATTTTAAATTTTTTAGTTTTAATTTAAACAACCAATCATATTCGTCCGTTCAAATAGAAATAAGAATTAACATATTTCGGTACTTAGTAAGCAGTCTATGTGGAACGATAACCGAACTCCTAGGTCCACTTTATTACTTCTCATGATCCGTACACTTGCAGGGATATTTTGCGATCATCGCAAAATATTAGTGAACAAGTTTTTGGAGCCGTTGCTGGGACTGTTTTATTAATATCGATACCTTTTAGATTTTACTTTACTTTGAATTTTATTTACTTTATTTATTTTTATATTTAGTTTTCTTTTATTTAATTCATGTTAAGAAGCTCTAGGTTTTTGATTTGCTTTCTTTTGATACAGAAATCGAACGCACCTTTCGACACAGGCTCAGACAACAGTTGGAAGTAGCTCAACAAACAGATTTAGCCATGACAGATAAAGAAATCAGAATAATATGCCCGAAGTTGTTGTTGAATAGAAACCTAATCATGGAAGGTGTGTGGGGAATATTGGGACATGCGCGTGCCTCCTGCAATCCCAGCCAACAATTTTGATATCAAGACCTCCTTGATTTCCTTGATCCAAAAATCTGATATTTTCATGGATTGCCATAATTAATTAGCACCATGGATTCCAGAGGAACGTTTGACCAGAGTTTGGGTAGCAATCGGACTGGGGTTGGAGCTAGAGGCCTCATCGCGGGTGCTACCTGCTGGTGGAATGAAAGAAAGATGATGAACGTATTGTCTATGAAGATACCGTATTTTCCATTTTTTTGTTAATATAGTTATTTGTGAAATATATCCTGAAAAGATATTATAGAGTGCAATTATCCCCAAAAAAAAAGGGAAAAAAATGAAACGGGTCTTGTCTATGGGGTTGAATGAAAATCCCGATACATGACGTGACATGATCCAACCTGAAACCAAACCAAACCAACCCAACCGAACCCCAGCCCCAAAAGTCGCAAAATTAGTATCATTTAGAGCAGGTTCAGGCAATTCTAGTATCCGGAAGACGAAAGAAAACAGACTAACAGAGCATCAAGAATTCAGAGACCGACAAATTGAGCATGTTCACTCAGTAGAACAAAAATTACAATTACAGTATATATATGTAAATCCAGAAGATGTAAAATATATTTATCTTAAGAATTTCCTTCAATTATCACTTCTGACAAAATGAACTTGTAACATGCCTCCGACAAATTCACAGATGCACGTGTCCTCTTCTCTCAAAAAGTTCACAGCACAGAGACTTTTCCAGCCTCCTCTGTACCACACGCGATCATCCTTCCATCTTATTAACTTCACCTGGAATTGTCTGTTTTGTGGATCAATGAGGAACATCTTTTCAGGTAAATTGTCCAGCTTGAAGTCCTTGATTGTCTCCTTGGGGATATACTGCACAAATTATCCATTTTTAGCTGGAAACATCACAATTATCCATAATTTATAAGTTGAAGTCATTTAGGTAGATGAATACAAGCCTTACCAAATCATTCCGCCGTGATTTCCTCATTTTAGTGACAAAGTAAGGATTTCTTGGCCGAATAGCCGAGCCTGAATTGAAAATGTCGTTACCATAAGGATCAAGAAGACGTTGACCTGGTTGACCATAACCAACCAATACCATCAGCATGAAATTACACGAACTGAACATTATACATTAATTGGGAAATTGGTAATAAATATTTGCAACTTACTATCAGCCACTTGATCCGCTTGTGCTTCACCATCTTCTCGAAACTCATCATCTTCATTGTTTTTAGGGTATTCCTTGTTGACATTCTCATCTTCAGCACCATCATGAATACCCTCCTCACTGTCGTTCTCTAACTCCATGTGGTATAGGTCTTCATTTCTTTCAACATTATCGCCTTTGCTAGCTCCATCTTAATCAGTGGGTATAATTGGTATATTAACAAAATAATCAATTTCGTTGGGAAAATTGGGAATAAATAATTGCACAACTTACCATCAACAACTTTTTCCACTTGTGCTTCACCATCTTCTTCATTCTTATCCTCAAAGATCATATTGAAATGTCCAACGCCCTCCTTATCGCAACCTGACAAACCCAACAGTTTTACATCAAATAAACTGTCTCCATCGTATTGGAACTCAAGAACATCCTGTGATTCCAAAGAGTTATCTTGAACAAACTTCTCCCAGCCATCACAAAAAAAAAAATCATTATCAATTTTGCAAATTTTTATAGGCCACATATTTGCGTAGCAATCCCGAAGGAATGCCTTCTCAGGTAGCGCTCCTTGTAATTGTAAACTAAAGGCAGTTGGGAGTTCCTACAAACAATAAATTAAGTGTAATTAGATCATAGAAAAACTCTTTAAACATTGAAGAGCCATTTATGTTTAATGCACATTTTCCTTACTGTCATGAAGATATTGTTTAGAGCATCTACATTAGATATGTTAAATTTAGCTAGCCACATAGGTAAAAAATAGATGTTAAATGACATGTTAAAGTTAACACATCCATTATTGTCACAATGGATATGTTAATTTCTAGTTGAGTCCAATGAATATGATAAATACTTATTTTAAAATCTCAAAATTTATATATTAATACGGTACTCATTTTGAAGATCTCATTATTTAAATCATATAATATGATTTTGTTTATTTTTTATTTTTTATGGATGTTAAAAAATTTAAGAAGAAAAAAGGAAAAAAATGAATAAATAAGGAATTAAGTGTGCGAGTGGTGAGGGTGAGGTGTATATATGCTATTGAAGAATTTTAACACAAAAGTGCCATGTCACATGTTAAAATACTAGTTAAATTTAACAAGAAGGTTAACTTGTTGATAAAAATATTTCTTTAGCAAACAAGTTAACTTATCCAATGTAAATATAAAATTAATTATTATTTAACATCTCACACTAGCAAACACTTTAACACATCCAATGTGGATGCTCTTTGATCTTTACGAATTCATAGTCTTAAAATTGGTGCACATTTCTAAATTCTTCTCTCTCTAGATTTCACTAGAGATTCTTAGGAAACAATAGATAATTATAGAATCTATAGACTACTTAGTGAAATAGTAATAAAAATAAAATAATAAAAAATCAGAATAATCAAGAAACTTTTGGAGGTTATAAATATGTAAGAATTGGTAGTGATGTGCATGTAAAAAGTAAGTCTTGTGCAAAACCCTTCCACCACTTTGTAAAACTTCTTTCCAATAAAATCAATCTCCTCCTTCAACTACCTTGCTCCATTAAATTTTCTATAATACTTCTATTCCTAAAAATTATCCTGCATAAAACACACTAATTCATTTAGTCAAAAGCCAAATTATCTCTCCTATCTAAAACAAAAACCATCACATACTCTAAAAGAATAAAATTGGGGGGAAAAAAATTGTGGTATCATAGTGGGCTTTTAAAAACTCGATATGAAAGCAAGTCTATATTGTGGTATCATTTAATTCAGATTAACATAATTTTAATTAAGAACAGAGACCAGCGTCTCTAAAAAATATATTCAAAATAAAAACACAGATAAATATAAATGAATACCAATCTATGTGTGCTGGTTGTAGGATTGTAGCCCTCGAAGAAGTTCCAAGTCTTAACAATCTTGATCTCGTTATCTGTTTACAGCATGTAAAAAATTCATGTGGCAACTCAGTATACGAAAAATAAAGAATGTGTGTGTGTGTGTGTGTGAGAGAGAGAGAGAGAGAGAGAGAGAGAGAGAGAACTCTATAAAAGCTAACCGAAAAATTGTAAATTCTTAAAAATATATTAAATACGCCTAGATCCCTTTAGCTTTTTCAGAGTTCGAACTTTACCAACCAATACCATCAGTAAGAAATTATTAAAATTGAAAGTTATACATCAAATCAATTGGAAAAATTTCCAATACATATTTATACAGATCATACCGTCGGCCAATTTCTCTGCTTCACCATATTCTTGAATCTCATCTGCGTTGTTTTCAGTGTCATCCTCTTCACCATCTAAATCTTCAGCATCCTCATATTCGACTTCCTCAGCCTCCATGTAAATTTCGTCATCTTCATCACTGTAATGAGCATCTTGCTATCATCCTCAAACTCCATGTAACATAGGCCTTGTTTTCTTTCAACGCCATCGTCTTTGCTAGCTCCATCTTAATCAGTTGGTACCATTGGTATTAAATTTGTCACGATAATGAATTACCTGATAAAATTAATTGGAAAAAAAGGGAAAAAATAAATGCACAGCATACCATCAGCCACTTGTTCTGCTTGCGTTTCGCCATCTTGTTCATTCTTATCCTCAACACTGACTTTTTGTCCAATACCCTCCTTATCACAATGTGACAACCCCAATAGTTTTACATCAAATAAATTGTCCCCATTGTATTGGAACACAAGGACATCCCGTGATTCCAATGAATTAACTTGAACAAATTTTTCCCAGCCATCACAAATTAAACTGCTACATTTGGTAGAGCTCCATGGAATTGTAAACTAAAAGCTGTTGGAAGTTCATACAAACAATAAGTTGAATGTAATTAGATAACACAAAACTCTTTAAACATTAAAAAGCTGGTACAAGTTTATGAACACTTTTTGAACTGTCAAGAACTATTGTTTAGATCTTTAAACATCTATATTCTAAAAGATTGGAATGGGAAAAATATTCTCTTGCATCAAAGTGGGCTTTTAGAAACTCAGTATGTGAGCAAGTCTATGTATTTCTATTCTTACTTTATGAAATTTTTCGCAGTATCATGTAATTCAAATCACAAATTGCTTGCCAAATTTTAATATTATCATCTGGGCATATAAAGTACTTTTACATAAGGCATAAAATAAATTCGACACCGAAATTTATGCAAGCAAATGGTAAGTATATTAAATCCTTGTGGTCAATAATAGATAAAAAATACTTGTGGTAAAAAGGGGATCAAACCATACAAAATGAAATTTTAGTTAAGAACAAAAACCGGGATTCCAAAAACATAAACATAGTTTTTTTTTTTTCTTTTTAAAAAGGAAGCACAGATAAACTATATGATTACCAATCTTCGTGAGCTAGTTGTAGGATTGTAGCACTTGAAGAAGCTCACTATTTTAACCATCTTGATATCTGTTTATAGCACTCAAAAAATGTGACTGGCAACGCAATATACAAAAAACAAAGATTCAAGAGACCAAACTTAAAGAAAATACATATATATGTGAAAAGCGAACAATAAAATAGTAAATGCAACAAAATATAATAGATGCGCCTAATTTCCTTTAGCCTTTTTTAGAGTTCATCTAAGGGAGTGTTTGGCAAAGAAAATTTCTTAAGTTAGTCAAACGTACATTTTACTAATTTGAAGAAGCTGCGTATGATTCACATATTTTGTAGGACCTTAAACTATGCACTATATCTGTATCGGGGAAAAAATTAATTTATAACAATGTATTACATAAAATAAAATTTGAAAGAATTAGTAATTACACTTTGAAAATATGTCAATTTATGAATCCTCTTTAATTAACAAAAGGTTTATTTTATCAGCAGATTTCATTCAACGTATAGTAAAAAACCATTAATTTATCTACCATGAGATTCGGTGTTTTGTTTGCAACATTTCATTCAATTATTTAAAGTACAGACTGTTCGATCATAAATGCTGGATCATCCAAGGGAACATTTGGCATCTAGTGGTAACTGTTCAACCATAAAACAAAATTATGTGACTAACAATAGATCATATATAGCTTTTTTGGTTGATATAAAGGTTGATCAACCTTCTGAATTTCTTTTGATTTATTAGAGATTTTGAAATTCAAAAGAAAGCAAGGGGAAAAACACAAGCTTCTAATCCTGCTCTTACATTTTCCAGATCAAGCCCAGTCGACAAAGTTGTGGTCAATTGACAGAAGATAATTAAAAAAATCACAAACGCAAACGGAAATCTTAACAAACTCAAACTCTCAATCCACCCTAAAAATTAACCATCCATTAACAGAAAGATAATTAAAATGTGCAAACACAAAAATAGATCTTAACATTCTCAAACTCCCCATCCACCCTACGACGGTTGATTAACAGAAAGATAATTAAAAAAGTGCAAACACAAATGAGAATCTTAACAAAACTCAAAACTCCCAATCCTGGCATAAATTTTCCAGTCCAGAGCCACTTTTCCTTCGAAGTTAAGGTTCCTTTAAAAAAAAAAAAAAAAAAAAAAAAACTAAATATAATGATGTCGAGAAAACTTACATAATTGTGTAGATCCTTCAATCAAGCCTAATGCAAAAATGAGTGGCTAGGGTTTCAAATATATATATATATATATATATATATATATATATATATAGACTTATAAG
Source organism: Ligustrum vulgare (assembly GCA_963555705.1). Lineage (NCBI taxonomy): Eukaryota > Viridiplantae > Streptophyta > Magnoliopsida > Lamiales > Oleaceae > Ligustrum > Ligustrum vulgare. The sequence goes on along the minus strand of OY743186.1, from coordinate 12,146,921 downwards.
ATGAAGAAAGACTTCAGCCTTTATTTATATTGTTCAAACCTTTGGAAACAGATCTCCGTTACATTAAATTTACGAGAACTAGATACTGAAAGTAGGGGTTGAAGATGAAAAAGCCCTTGTTATATATTGTCATGTGGTGATATAGGGGATTTAGTTTAGGGTGAGTTTAGTAATTTGATTTTGCAATTTTTTGGATTGTATGGAAATACATCAATATTCAGAGAAATTTTGGGAAGTTATAATGGTAAAGAGTTATTTTTATGAACTATATTGCCACTACAATTTTCTCCATGTATATTTCATTAAGGTAATTATATTAACGCCAAAATCTATGTCTATTCTATATCTATATCTATATCTATCTATATATAATAAAAATAACAGAGATTCTGGGAATATTTAATTGATTTCAAATTTTGAATAGAATCTACAATGTGAACAAAATCTGATTTTTACCAATACATTCTGGACGGCTCAGTTCATGCAACGGTTACTTGGATACTGCACCACTACTACCAAATGGGGGGTAATTCTTTTAGTGGGAAGTTACAAAATATCTCCAATTTCAAACCCTATCATATCTCCCTAGGACCACTCACGACATCTAGCAAAAGATCTATAAGCCGACTTTTCCTCATCCTCCTCCGGCGCTCACAGGAAAATGGGTTATTCCTCCATGGCGATTGCTAACCAGGCTGCCCTCCGCCGCAACCCCGACTTGTCGGTGAATTGGTCCCCGAAGAACAATTCACCACCTTTAACTTCATCTTTTTCCGTCTTCATAACTAACGTATAAGCCAATTTTAGTTGTATGCCATTCTTAATCATTTGGGCTTGTAGAGGTAACTGCCAATAAATCTTGTAACCGCTAGCGACTGCCCTTGCAATAATTAATTTCTGTACATGATTATTTTGAATTTAAATTTAATATTATTTTATCTATATTTAATAGAAAGCAACGAGTTTTTTTCATTGTCAGCAACAAAAATGATCAAATGGACGAAATTGATCGAAGTTTTCCATGGTAAATAAAACCCCCTCCCCTTAGAAAACGCATTCCTCCTAATTAAGGAAAATACCGAATTTTAAGACAAATAGAAAAAAAATTCCATGAAAAACTTAGGAAATTAAACAACATAAAAGTTGAAAAATTACTTGAAAAATGCGTTTTCCATGAAAAATAAACGGTTATCAAACAGACCCCCTAAACGAATGCTAATATAAAGAGAGAAAGAAAAAAATAAGAGTCAGAGATTTTTTAAAAAAAAATTAAAACACAAAATAAATAATAATAAGCCTTTTCTACCTGGGGAAAAAATTAAAAAAAAAAACCATAATTAAAAATGGCACTGTCAATGGCTGAGAGCCCCATTAAAATAATGAAAAATGAACAAATGTGTTCTCCTGTGCTTGGGGCGAAAGAATATCCTACGCTCCAAGTGCATTTTTCATTATTTTAATGGGGGTTGTCAACCTTAGACAACCCCACCTTTTGTTTTATTTATTTATTTTCTTTCTAGTAGAAAGGGCTGTACCATAGCCCTTAAAAGTCCCTTTTTTATTTTTATTTTTTTTTGTTTTTGTTTTTGACTTTTTTTAGCTTTTTTTTATGTTTTTTTATCTTAATTTATTCTTGTTTATAAACTATTAGTAGTAAGCATGTGTATATGTTAAAGTAACATTTTTTAAGTGCTAATACTATTTTTGAAAGTTGTTGACGTAATTGATATTGTTATAGGAAAATTATAATTGGTAAATTGACTTCAATTCTTAATATATTAATATTTTATTGAAAATTTTCGTCCACATCTTCGAAATGTATGTTAGAAAATTATTTAAAATGTCATTTTAATAAATAAATCGTGTGTGATATATTAAGAAGTAATCTGGCATCATAAAACATTAGACAAATCAATAATTGCTTTATAAAATATTTATGATAAGTCGCAAAAAAATGTATTTGATTGTTTAATTTTCTAAGTGAAAAAAAAGGGAAATTTTTCAAATTTTTGTTGTTTGATTGACATTATTTTCTACGAAAAATAAAGTAAAAACTTAGCCATTTTAATAAAAAATGATTTTTTTTAATTTTTTCGCACATTTGCAATAATAATGTTATTTTTTGAAAAAAAAATAAATCAATTAACAACAACCAAAATGAACAAATGGACGAAATTGATCAAAGTTTTTCATGGAAAATAAAACCTCCTCCCCCTTAGAAAATGCATTCCTCCTAATTAAGGAAACTACCGAATTTTTAGACAAATTGAAAAACAAATTCCATGAAAAACTTGGCAATTAAACAACACAAAAGTTGAAAAATTACTTGAAAATACATTTTCCCTAAATAATAAAGGGTTATCAAACATACCCTAATATAGCCAACCAAGTCCATTGGGTTTGCAACTGAGAAAAAGCCCATCGCTTTTAGAGTTAATCCAAGCAAAGCTTTCTCAGGCAAGAACATCCAAAGTTGGAAGTCGTGGTCATGGTAAAAAAGAACTGAGAGGGGGTGCTTACTAATATGGTGAAGGCCTCCAGCTTTCCTGCCTCGATTCTTAGAGCTGAGACCTGGGAGGTATATTCGAAATTCATGTCTTCCTAATATATTATGTGTATAATGTGAAATTTAGGGACTATATTAAAAGTATCGAGAAATATATAGTTTTTGACAACAAGGTGATGAGTTAAGGTTATTTAGTGATGAGAAAGATCACCATTCTATTGATTTCAATATGGAACTGTTACACCCCATAATTCTGGCCTACAATTTTTTGGCTGATATTTACTAACAAATTATTGGATCTGTAGTATAATTCGAGACGTGAAGGGGACTTGGTGGCAAAATGTTATTTTGCAAAGCATAAGCTGCTGAAAAACAGGCCAGTTTGCGGCCAAAACTGAGAAATCTGAGGGTCAAAATGCACTACAACAAAAATAGCCTTTTGCAACACTAAAAAAATGTTGCCAAAAGGTTTTTGCAACGTTTGGTAAGTGTTGCAAATCGCAGTGTTACTGTAGAGAAAAAAACTTTTTGCAACGTTTTTTGAACGTTGCAAAAGATTGAAATCAACGTTGCAATACACCTTTTGCAACGTTTATTAAGTGTTGCGGTAGACCTTTTGCAACGTTTATTAAGTGTTGCGGTAAACCATTTTGCAACATTTTTTAAGTGTTGCCGTAGACCCTTTTGCAACGTTTATTAAGTGTTGCGGTAGATCCTTTTGCAACGTTTTTTAAGTGTTACCGTAGACCCTTTTGCAACGTTTATTAAGTGTTTCCGTAGACATTTTTGTAACGTTTTTTTAGTGTTGCCGTAAACCCTTTTGCAATATTTTTAAAGTGTTGCAAAAACTTTTAACCCAACCTTTTGCAACATTTACTGAGTTTTTCCGTAGACCATTTTGTAACGTTTTTTGAACGTTGCTATATATATATATATATTTTAAAAAAAATATTATTGAACAAATTATTTATAAAACGCAAATTTTTGTAATTACTTCATTAAAATGGTACTTTAAATAAAAAACAAAAGTAAATACATTATGAATTTCAAATCCATACAAAATAAAGTCTTGATAATGTCTAATAAATCCACAATACAGAATAACAAATCCACGAAAGAAAGTGTTGATAATGTTTAACAAATTTGTAAAACAACATCATCATTTGACAAAAGAAATATTTTACTACGAGAATATCAACTTCATCCCGCAATATAACCACACCTTTAGATCGCAAAATTCGGTCCATCTTCAAAGTTACACCTATAACAAATTTGAGCAAAGTTATAAGTGAATGTCACGCTTTACTTAATAAATGGTAGAAAAAATAAAAAATAGAGTTAAAAGCAAAATACATTTATATCTTTCAAATGTGAATTCATAGAAATTGATATGACTTGTCCTAAATCAATCTACTAGACCAAAGACGTGAAAGTGCATCGATGACATATGTCAGCTAGATGCTACATCTACCACCAAGGACATTGAGCTTTAACCCAAAGTGTACAACCTAAACTTAGATGTTAACTTCTCTTTTCTTCCCTTCTATTGTAAAAAATTCTATAGAAATTTCGACAGAAACTCCCCTATAAATTGGACTTAGTCAACCTGTAAAAAACATCATATATAACCAACATCATAATTTAAAAATCAAACCAACACATCAAACAACTTCCAACATCAATCCCTAACTCCTCAACATCACAAATTCAACAATAAACTCTATCTAAACCCAAATCAAATTTAAAACTAATTAATAATAGCTAACAAAAATCTTGAATTCAAATTAAGCTTGTTTTCAAATAGACTTATATGAAGTTAGTCATAAATAAGAATTACACAAGATCATTGAATAAATAAACGTTTCTTACCATAAGAAGCTCTTCCACTAGCATTTCCAGTTCATGACCACCTAAAACGAGGGGGAGAAAATATGAGTTTTCAATAATCAACTCTATCTATTATAATGTGTATGCACAATATATAAGTTACTTCTCAAGACTTCCTTAAGAAATATTTGGCATGTGAGAAACATACATTTGTCAAACTAATCTAATACAACTCTTTGGCCAAGCAATGGTACTTCCGTAGGCATTACTTACCTGAAATTCACATAAAAAAGCAAAAGATTCATTTGTAAACATTACTTACCTGAAATTCACATAATAAAAATGCAGATTGTGCACGGATACAGTAAAAAATTGGGTATATAACAGCATACAAATTATATTACACCAACATTTTGGTACATGGCCTAACTATGTCAATGCATTATGCAATATATATAAGGGCTTGCAAAATTTGTGAAATAATAACTCGTGCCAATTGCCATCAACTTCTAGGTAACGAAGTGTTCTAAAAATTCAGAAATTAAGGAAAAGCTAAACCTATGTATTTAACTATTAATTTTATCATTCAAAACAAGATCAGTTACCATGGTTCATCTGTATTTCCTCATACTGGCAATCATCTTGGCTTCATAAGCTTTGGCATTTCCACTTTGAAGCCTAGCTGAGTTCTTAGTCGTCATCTCAGTGGCTGAAATCTTCTATATCTATTAATAGAGACATTGGTAAAGATAAATAAAGGCACCAATAACCCAGAAAGAATTAAACAAGATGTTTATTTAGCTCAAAATAACATCCTAACATCAATTCTTACACTTGCTCACTACATTTGTAAAAAAAGAAAGGAGAATGAAGCAAAACTTAGCACTGTCAACCACTCCCTATGAATATCACTTAAAAAACTGAAAAACACATGACAAAAGAGTGAGGAAAGTCAGGAAAATACGAACAATTTCGAGGTTTAACAAATCATCTGCAATGCTTAAGGTGAGAACAACAGAAATAACCCAAGCCACCACAAGTATTTGAAATTTATTAAGCTCAAGAAAATATTTATACAACGTAAGCAGAGAAAACACTTGCCGGCTTTGTAAGTTTTCGTCTCATATCCACCATATTCCAGGAAGTGTTATATTCTGCTTTCTTTTTGAATCAGTGTCAAACAGATGTTTAAGCTCTGAATATTTTAACCACTAAACATAAAAGAAAATTTCTAGAAACTAACCAATATTTAAAAGAATGTCCTTGGCTTCTAAGGTAGTGGAGTTTCGATGCTTGGCCAATGAACAACCAAATGCTGTAATTTGATGAAGTGATATTTATCATAAAAGAGCTCGTTAATGCAACTTGGCCATGCATTTGTGTCGATAATGGATTTTTCTATTTAAAAATGAATAAAATTTAACAGCTTATATAAATGAAATTTACATTTTAACTAAGCAACAACAAAAAAATTAAAATCTAGTCACAAAAAAATTAAAATCTAGTCACCGATTTTATTTAGAAATATTTGTAAGATAAAAAATATAGGGCCCTTAAATATGATATCCTTATCGTAGTTTACACAAAAAATAAAAATTTAAAATGGCAGCAAATGTCCTTTTTAGCGGATGTCAACTTCCTATCATAAATTTTACCAACAATTTTAGAAGGCTAAACACTGAAATTAGTGATGATAAACACTTAAGAATAACAAAAATATCATAACCTGAACAATGAAAAAGATAACTCATATAAGTTAAATATTCTAACAAGAAAAATAACTTTCAGAAATTATTCGATACAATAGACCCAACATTTTTTCAATAAAAAGGCATTTGAAAATTGAAAAAGGCATTTGAAAGTATATTTGCTTTAGATTCAAGAAAAAGACAGCAATTGGAAGCTTAAAAATATAAAACTCCAACTATATTTGTTATGCTTCTGACAATTTTTGCGTTTTTGGTGACATTTAAGAATTTAGGCATGTATGCTACAGTGTACCAAATATGCAATTAGAGTTAGGGTAATACAATAAACAAAATTGATCCAACTACTAAATTATTTGTGGTTCACCTGGCGAATACTTGGACACATATGGTAAGGGCTTATGCTTCACCAACATATACAGTCCCTTTCCTTGGAAAACCAGGCTTCCTCCTTTCTATTGCAATTCAAATATAAGAATAGTGCAAAGAAAGAATTTTCGATTCTGTCATTGTAGATGAACCGAGAACTCCTTATGCTGTTATTAGAAGACCTGTAAAACCTCATTGCTCCATTCAAATTTAACAAAAAATATGAATTACAAATTCAGATTAAGCAAATAATGTTCAGATATCGTAGATAAATTAGAGATTAGGAAGAATTAATTGAATAGTGACATAAGAAATTCAACCTGAATCATACAAAAATTATCGCCAAAGCATAATCTTTGAAAGGCAGTCGAGTGTAGGAGAAAAGCGAGTTACCTTCTTTGATCCAACTCTTATGAACGAAATCCTAGCAAAAGAAATCGATGAAAGCAGTCAACAAAAAAATTGGCTGAAAAAACAGACGATGGACGGTGAACTATTCTGAATCGAAACAAGAACGGAATTTGTGTTTGGATTTTGCGTGCGGTTAGAGGGAGTCGCTTTAGGGTTTGTTCAAGAGAGAACGCTGAGCTCTTTCATTTGAGAGGAAAAAGGGAAGGGAAAATCTGGAAAAGAAAAATGAAAAAAAAAAAAAAAAAAAAAAAAAAAGACATCAGGATGACGTCAGCCTTATGAACAGTAAATGAACAGTATATTTTGCTTCTCCTCTTTTATATAAGTTAGGAAGGATATAATAATTTGTGACATTTGGAACAATCATAAAATTTAGTAATGATTCTAAATGTCACTAAAATCTGGCAACGTTTTTAAAAACGTTGCAATAGGCTGCCTATTGCAACGTTTTTTAAAAATGTTGCATTTTAAACGTTGCAATAGGTTACCTATTGCAACGTTTAGACTGTCTATTGCAACGTTTAAAATTTTTTGCCAAAACTTAATTTGAGTGTTGCAAAAATTTAAACATATCGCAACAATTTCTAAATGTTGCAAAAAGGGATAAATCTCAAATATTCGTATCAAATGCAACATTCAATTACAAAATGTTGCGGTAGACCAGTTTTAGCAACATTCAATTAGTAAATGTTGCCATTTAAATGTTGCAAAAGCCATTTTGTTGTAGTGATGCAGTCATCAAGCAGACTGTTGACTACAACAAAAATGACCTTTTACGACATGAATTTACGGCGTGCATGATAAGCATCCCGTAATATTTCATTAACTATCCCCTTTAAAGGCATGCAAAAGCAAAATCCCGTAAAATTTGTAAAAAAAAAAAAAAAACGTCGTACATATTCGCATGCCCTGAAAAATATTAACAGCGTGGAAGAGCATTCCGTAAATATGTAAAGCAAAACACGGTGTGAATTTATGCACGCCGTGAAAAATCCCTAAAATTACAGCGAGAACCACAAGAGTGAAATATTGGGGCGCGTATTTTTCATCCGGCTTTCTTCCTTCTTCTTTTCTTCTTCACAAGCCAAAACCTAATATTGCTCCCAACCTATTTCTTCTTCAAGCCGAATCTTCTTCAAGACCCAGAAACTACTGCAGGGTGGTGACCCAATCAAGAATTTCCATTCGTTGTTTTCGGGCTGAGAGGATATACCCACCTCGAGTTTTTGCTGGAGGAGAGTTTTAAAGGCATCAGTAGCTTCCAGATTTGACTCCAACAACTGGTTGAAAGGGGAATTTGAAGCATATTCTCGAGGGCAGTTGCTAAAATTTGGTCTGAGGTCAGTCATTTTCCTTCCCTTCTTCCAGTTTTATTCTGATGAGCGAAAATTTTCAATATGGTAGTCAGAGCTGCTTCTACCCAAAGGGCAGACGGTTTTGATTGCTCGATTGGGATAGTTTGACGATCGAATTTCGATTTATAGCAATTGATTCAACCACTGATGTAGATTTCAAAACATCTTCATAAATTGACATAAATAGATCAATAGTAGATAGAGGATTTTCTGGCTTCGACCTCTTGCAGAGATCTGAAAACATGCTGCGAAGGATAAACAGGTAAAAAGAGGTTAATATTTCAGTGAATCATTAAAGATAATTGCAGAAAACAGACTAAGCTTGAAAACAGAATTTGATTTGCAACTAAGATATTCTTTTAATTTCATTCATAGCAAGTTAAGGAGCCAAACATTAAACTATGAATTGAAATGTAAAAAATCTGAATACAAAAAATGCATAATGTTCTCCATTCTAATGATTAGATGGGCTTCGGGTTTAACTTGTCACGTTCTTTTTCAATACCTACTTTCAGATGTAATTTTTTTTGTTCATTTTCGATATCCACCTTGTGGTCAGTCAAAGGTACACGAGATCTATTAAAATACTAATTTCACCAACAAAGCAGCAAGAATTACAGGAATGACACTGTTACAAGCTCGAGATATAGTTAAATGTATTTTAGAATGGGAACTGCAATTCTTTGACATTATAACATGGAAAACCCAATTCATATATGTTTGGAATCCTCATTTAAGAAAACCATTTATAAATAGCACTGTGCGATAAATTTTGTCTTTAAGAGAATATATCAAAACCAATGTTTATATGAACTCACTTCATCTGCACATATGGAGTCGTGGGCAACTGGCGAATTCCTTCCCCATTTTCCTGTCTGATTAGTTGATGTAGGACGATTGGCATTAGAGTTTAAAGAAGAATTGGACCGAAAATTGAATAAAAGAGCTGTTTCGAAGAAACGGTCATAACTTTTTGCACCGGTGTCGGATTTTCTATTATAATATGTTTTCGGAAACGTCTCTCAGTGTTCCATAGCGCTTATATAGTTGAGGTCATTTCTATCCTCAAATTCACAATTTAAGGCTTGCTACTGGGGAGTCAAAGTTTTTAGCATTAATTTTGGATTTTTCATTTTTAATTACTTTAATTTTGTGGATGTTTATTTTGTTCTTTTGCTTAAATTAGGGGTTTAGAGACTATTTAAACGTTGTTTTGTTTTTGAAAAAGGTAATTGTAAGTTTGGTGGCTATTATTTTCTTGTAAGTTATAATTTTCTCTCATATAGGTTTACGTTGGTAAACCTAGAAATTCTGTTCTGCGTCATTAGTATTTCTAAGTTAATCATCATTGATTTAGATTTGTTTTTCCTTAATTTATTAATATTTGCATTAGTGGTGGATTGTTCTAGTCGAGTTTTACGCTCTTGTTTTCGTTTGCTCATAAAATTTTATTCGCAAACTAATTCATAAAAAATAGTTTGACCCCGCCCTTTTTTGATCGTTTATAAAGACTTTCCAAACATATGCTAAGAGTCCATTTCTAATAGAGGGAAAGAGGGTAAGGAAAAACATATGCTAAGAGTCCATTTCTGATAGTTCTATTTCATCTTTATTGTGATTTTTCCTTCCAACCACTTCTCGATATAATAAGCCTATAAATTTTATTTAACTATAATCATTTTTTACTTGATTTTTTTACTATGTTCATAACAGGTTATATCTTAATAGTGTTGATATATTATCATGGATAAAGATTGGGTACATCTATCAAGGTTATCTTATCTCCTTAGTTTTAGAAAATTTTAATATAAGCCTATAAATACTTTTTAGATAATTTATATTGAGTATCTTGTTTAGAGCTTCAAAGGCAAATCAATATGGTACAAGAAAGTTTGCAAATACGATGCAAGCCAATACGGGAAATCCAGAAAAGGTCTTATGCCCTTGTAAATATTACAAAAATTTATTCCACCGACATTTTGATATAATGTACAGGCATTTGATCATTGATGGGAAGGATCCTACCTATACTACATGGGTATTTCATGGGGAAAAATTGAATGCAGCATCATTGCCTCATCGAGATAGAGAAAATCTGGAGACATATAAGATGTATAGGGATGCATTTTTTGAGAATGATAATATTGTAGAACCCCAGAGTGAATATAGAGAGAGGGAGTTTTCAAATTTATATGAGGGCGTCGAAATTCCTCTATACCCTGGTTGCACAAAGTACACAAGGATCGATATTTGTCATCATTGTCTTATACAAGCTTAAGGCTATACATGGTATATCTGACAACGGTTTCAATGAACTTCTTCATATTATCAGAGACATTCTACCAGATGGGAACACCCTTCCTGATTCTTGTAAATCAACGAAGAAGTTATTGAAAACTTTTGATCTTGGGTACGAGAAGATACATGCATGCGTTAATGATTGTTGTTTGTTTAGGAATGATCTAGCGGATTTGGAAACATGTCCAAAATGTGCTTCTTCACGGTGGAAATTTAATGAATGAACAAAAAAATTCCAAAAGGGGATACCTGCAAAGGTTTTGAGATATTTTCCGATTATACCACAATTTAGAAAGAACAACATCAATTTGAAAGAGATCCATTTATTTTAGCATCACAAGCAAAACAAGTTTTTTATTCTAGAGAAAACGATACATCTAATTGGTATATTGTATTAAAGGTACCTCCCAAAGGATTTCATGAATTAGAAAATTTTGAGATAGTTGTTAGAATTTATGTGCCCAAAGAGTATAATTCATGAAATTTAAAATAAAATATTAAATGATTGTGTTAATATGAAGTTGTGTTTGTCCACGGGTCAATTTGATATTACAAATTGAGTGTTTAAGTTGTTAAATACAGAAAGATTCAATTTGTAATTTGATCTAAGATTAATGTTCATGATCAGTAAATAAATATAGATTATTTTGAAAAGATTGTTTCAATTTTATTAAACTTTATCTTTGACTTTGGTAATAAACTTGAGAGTACGTTCGGAACGTATTGGACGGGACTACATAAAATTAATTTGCGACATTGACCATACAAATTTAATTTCACTTAACTATCGTACGTAGGACCATAATCCTAATCGGATAATGGACTTCGATTACTAACTTGAAGTTCTTTGAGGTACCAATGGATGAACTAGCAAGAAACATATATTCGTATTATAGAATCCGTCACCTTTTAGGTACGGTCATAATCTCACTGGTTCTTTTAGTGGACAGTTGAATCTGAACTTAGTAATTCAACAGTGAATGTTGATTTCTATGATGGGACGTGATGTGATGTGATAACATCGAACTGTCTGGTAACACTACAAGAAAACAGAGTAATAGGGGCGACATTTGTCGCCCCTATAGATCACATTGTCGCCCCTATTATTCAACAGGGGCGATTATGTCGCCCCTATATGTCGTTCCTACAGATTCGTTGCACTAGATCTATTGGAGCGACATATGTCGTCCCTATAGACCAAAAAGTCTTTAGGAGCGACATGTATCGCCCCTATAGAGCTAGAACCTTAAACATAACAAATTGCTATAGGGACGACATAGTCGCCCCTATAGATTTAAGATATATAGCAACGACACCTATAGGGGCGATAATGTCGCCCTTACAAACTTTTTTTTAAATTAAAAAAAAAACCAAATATACGAAATACCAAATTAAATTACTAAAAATACGAAGTTTATAAACATTTTCACAAGATTACAATTCATTTTTAAAAATTACATATTACTACCCATCTGATGGTCCGACATCGTCATCATCATCACAACATTCATCATTAATTACATCATCTGGTGACATCCCCTGCTTCGCCGCAAGGCGCCTAATAACCCTCATCATTCTCTCCATTTGAGATTGCATTTCAGTCCTGTATAATTCCAGCCTGTCTTCTGAATTTATATTTTCAGGGGATTGGATGTTTCTTGTTGGGACATGCGAAGATGCAGCACTGCTCTTAATAGACGGAGATCTTCCCTTCGGGATTCGACCAACTCCACGCATGAATCCGCGTCGCTCTCCAAGGGCCTCCTTCACAATGAGACGCTCGTCCACTTGTGTGCCCATGGAAGCAGCCTGGGTCAACTGAGACTCTTTCGCCAAAACGAGCTGGTCCTGTGATCGAAAGTTCATAATTAATAAAATGTAAAATTGACGAAGCCAAAAATATTAGTTTTACAGTATATACATAATCTTTTGCTGCATTCTCGTTCACCCATTCCCCGTCTCCGCGTTTATGTAGTCGCTCAAACGCATCCACAACACCCAACCAATCCCCGGTCTCAGGGTTTCTCTGCAACAATTTCAATTTGAAATTGAAAAAAAAATGTAAGAGTTGTGTGGGTGCGTAAAAATAGTATTATTTAACCATACCTCAGAGTGTCGTGTTGCTGAAAAACTCCTCGAACCTTGGCGAGATATGTATCTAGCCTTCTTGCAATTGGCTATATTTTTCTTTGATCGAGTCTGTGATCACAAGTACGTAGATTACCTAATTGTTAGCATTATTGAAATGTTAAATTGACAAAAAAAAAAAATCACTTACCAAGTAATTAGGGCTTGTGAACAACTCCACACATCTCTGCCAATCTTCAACTGAAATCTCCCCATACGGACGACTAGGTCCATTTTCCTTAAAGTAATCATTCGCCGTTGCTTTATATGCTCGATAGCGATCAGCTGCCAAACGATCGAGTCCGCTTAGGATGTCCTCGTACTCCTTATGCGACCAACTACCAGAAATATCAAAGTATGTCTATCCAGAAAAAAAATTAATTAAAACGTTATCGAGTGATAGACAATATATATTAATCAATTATGTTAATAATTACTTACTTGAACTGTAGTTAGTACCCGTCCCCGTAGCTCCTCGGGGACATCGGCCCAACTAGAATAGCAAGGAAGACAGTTCTGTCTAACTGTATTCCCAACCAATCATGTGAACATTCCCGCATTGTTCCCGATCGGCTGTAAGGTCTCGTACTTCAAATCAAAATCAGTATTCAGCTACTGCTTCTCTAAATTCAAATTTCTCGAGATACCACGCTTCTTTGGTGGCGGCGCTGCAGATTGACAAAACATCGAGATTAAAAATAATAATCAACAATGATAAAAGTAAAAAAATAAGGTCTTGGCTATAAATAAAAAAAATAAAAAGTTACCTGACTCGCATGATCTTGGCAATCTGCGATGTGGCGGTCGAGGAGGATCGCCTGAGCAGTCACCACCATGAGAGCGAGCAACTTCAGTCATTACGTACTAACAACAACAATAAAAAAAAAAAAATATATGAGAGACAATAATAAATAGGAGAGACAGAACTAGAAATAATGAACTGACACATCTACACAACCATGATAAATTGAAGCATATTTTATATTATGCAATTGATAATATTCTCTAATTTGTGGCATAACCATGATAAATTGAAACAACAGGGCCCATGTATGAGACTTATTACTAAAAACATCATGTCATTATTTGAAATCCAATATTTCTTTGGAACACGATCATCAGGTCCAGAATTTATTTCTCCATTGACCAAAAAAGTGAATTCCCAGATAATTTTCTAATATCAATTAAACTTAGTAGTGTAATCTAACTGACCAAGATATATTACATAACATCAGCATAGTCTCGCCAAAATTGAACGACAAGTCCACATTATTAAAGGTCTATCACAACGCACAAAAGTTATCCCCTTTATGTATTGACCCAGATGACAAAAAGGAAAAGCTAAATTTCCCAGCTACTGGAGATTATTGAAATCCTTTAAATGTTTGATATACCAATTACACATTAACCAACCAAGTATTTAATCTTGTATACAAGAAATGATCGAAATAAAACATATTAGTACATGTCAACTATGCAAGTTAAATATAAATATAATGGGAAAACAGCCAGTACTATCGAATCACACATCTCCAAATTTGTATTTAAACGCCCAACCCCACTCCATCTTCAACAATTGAAATCAAAGACCACTTTGTTGAATTTCTCCTTAACAACAGGTTGTTGATATTTTATGTTTGGTATTGAGAATCTTTCATTCCTAAATCAAGAATCCATTAAATAAACCCAAAAAATGGTTCGGGTGAGTAACAATTTGGTCGGCATTCTCAACCTAATCACACTTTTGCTGTCAATTCCTACGAATTTCTTTTATGTATATACCAAATTAACTCTAGCGCAGAATCAGTGGGCAACTAAAATTATAGAATACACCCATAATCAGTAAAATTACCTGCAGTCTACAACCTAGCAAATGTCAAGAAAAGTTCAGTGGGCAACTAAAATTATAGAACTACTGAAAAAGAGGAAAATAATCAGTAAATACAATACAGCCATAATCAGTAAAATTACCTGCAGTCTACAACCTAGCAGTGAACCGGTGAGTGAGGGAGGTGACTAGAATGGTGGTGGCGGCCAGAAAATTGGAGATGGTGGTGGTGGTGAGTGAACCGGTGGTGGTGAGGTAAAAATGAAGGTGGTGGTGAGCGATTTGGTGGTGGGGAAGTGGAAGAACGATGCGGCTGTTGAAACTTGAAAGAGAACAGAAATGTGAAAGTGATTTTTAGGTTTAAACTTATGAATTGGGTTTAATAAAAGGGGCGACATTTTGACAATAGGGGGGACTAAGTCGCCCCTATTGATCTGCACAGTAGAGGCGGTAAATGTAAGCGCCAATTTTCATTTTTTTATTCACTTATTGGGGTGACATATGTCGCCCCAACAGGCGAAATTTCTGATTTTACTAAAAAAGAAAATATTAGAAATATCATTAAAAATATGAAATGAATTTTAAAAATACGAAATAATTTTTTTTAATACAGTATTGTAAATATTAATTTTTTCAAATAAAAAAAATTATTAAAAAGAAACTATTAGAAATATCATTAAAAATATGGCCCAATAATTTTGAAAATCGAGATAATTTTTTTAATGCACTATTGTAAATATTAATTTTTCAAATGAAAAAAAGAATTGATTAAAAAGAAACTATTAGAAATATCATTAATAATATGAAATAAATTCGAAAATATAATTATTTAGGACAAAAATTAAAAAGTTGATATTTTTAACATTGTTATTGATATTAAATTGTTAGCAAAAATTCTATTACAGAAAAGAACACTCAATCTGAGCCACTAATGTGGTGCATATATTCATCTTCATCATCTGCGTCATCATCATCCATGTGACTGTCGCTGTCTGGTTCTTCATCATTGTAATCCTCGGATCTATCTTCGTCTAAATCATCATCATCAATAAATGACATATCACTTTTAGTTTCTTGGCACATAACTGTCTGAAGAAAGTACAGAGCTCAGTGATTGTCTTTGAGATTGTGTTGTCCAAGTATCCACGACAACCAACAGGCAATAACCTCTGCATTATAATGTGACAATCGTGTGACTTCAACCCAGTAATGCGACCTTCATTCGATGCAACACATTTCTTCAAATTAGAGGCAAAACCGTCTGGAAACTTTACTGATCCGATGAAGTTGCAAAACTTTCGACGATCTGTAGGAGACAATGTGTAACGTGCAGCAGGTTTCATGAACTTGTTCCCACTTTGATACAGATGCAACTCACTCCTTATCCCCAATTCCATGAGATCCCGCCGGCATTAATAGTATCCTTTGATTTGTGATGATCATCCAAAATTGTGCCTAGCAAGCTATCACATACGTTCTTTTCTACATGCATAACATCAATATTATGTTTCAGCTCGGTGGTAGACCAATATGGCAACTCATAAAAAATACTCTTCTTCCTCCAATTTAGTTCATCAACACTTCTTGTCCTTCTAGCGCCCCCATAGCTAGGGTGTTTCCCTGGAATACTTGGTCTCACATGTCTCAACTGTGTTAAAATATCTGCATTTGTCTACCTACGGGGAGGAGGCCTCCGCTCATGCTTTCCATCAAAGTGCGGGTTGCTCCTTAGATGGTGTCTGGTTGCCAGGAAGCGTCGATGACCTACATAAGCTGTTTTCCCAATCACACGCATTGAAGGTGTGTCCTCACCGCAAGTAGGACATGCTTTATATCCCTGACCGCTCCAGCCTGATAGACTACTTCTGGCTGGAAAATCGTTAATTGTCCACAACAATGAGGCACGCATCCTGAATAGGCTTCGATTTTTTGTTGCAGCATCCTTAGTGTCAATACCGGTGGACCATAACTCCTTCAACTCATCAACTAAGGGTCACAAGAACACATCCATGTCCTTACCAGGTGATTTAGGTCCCGGAATCAATAGAGTCAACATTAGATACTCTGATTTCATGCATAGCCAAGGCGGTAGGTTGTAACACGTCATAACTATCGGCCATGTACTGTATGACTGACTCATGTTTCCAAATGGATTGAAACCATCTGCGGCCAACCCTAGTCGGACATTCCTGATTTCACTTGCAAACTGAGAATTTTTCTCGTCGAACTCTCGCCATGCCTTCCCGTCTACAGGATGCTGCATCTCGTCATCATCCTTAGACTTTCCTGTACTGTGCCACCTCATAAGTCTTGTTGTTTCCTTCGTGGCAAATAAACGTTTTAGTCTGGGTGCCAGGGGAAAATATCTCAATACTTTGTGCGGCACATTCTTACTTGAACCTCTTCCAGCGTTGTGATTCCAACGACTTTCCTTACACACGGGACAATTTTGCTTATCAGCGTGCTCTTTCCAGAACAGTGCACAGTCATGCTTACAAACGTGAATAGATTGGTAACCCAGGCCCAACTTTGTCATCATCTTCTTGGCTTCATAGTGAGAATCGATGAGGTTCATGTTTGGAAATGCGAGCTTCAAAAGTTGCAAAAGATCATCGAAAGATTTGTTTGTCCACTTGTTCACCACCTTCAGATGCATCAATTTCACTAAAAAGTTTAAAGAAGAGAACGAAGAAACTCCAGGATATAGTTCTGAATGAAGAGCCTCAAATAGTTGGTCGTACTGGACATCAGAACCTGAAGCATCACACTCATTCTCGATTATCTCATCCATAACATTTGCCATTTCGTCAATCACCTGATCTCTAGAACCCGTTCCCTCATCCCTTAGATTCGTATTTTCATGTTGAATCTCAATCTCACCGTGGTGAATCCATGTGACATAGCTCGCTGGAAAACCATTACGACGTATATGATATTCAACAGTCATGGGTATACCCATTTAAACATTTGTTACACTAGCATCTGACCCTCCCCCGATCGTTTACAAGTGGTCTCGCCATATCTATAAAAGCTTTCAAACCAACTAAGAATTCTTGAGACTTTCGATTTCTAACATTCGTCCAGCTTTTATCAATTTCCATCTCCGATTTCCTGCAAGAATAATAATGTATATTATGTGATTATTTTGAGTGACGTGAATGTTCTAAGTTCACCTTATCACTCCATGTCTAATAAAAAGGTAAGGGCCCTAAATATTCATCATTGATACGTGAAATAATAAATTTTGTTCATTTTTGGTGTGTGTGTGTGTGTCTATATATATATATATATATATATATATATATATATATATATATATATATATATTCACGTATAAATTTCGGCAGCATCTCCCCTAAATTCTCCTAAGTATGTAATCTATTATTGAATGTAGTCCATGCAGAGAATTACATAGAAAAATATGTATGCATCAATAGAAAAATGAACAAAATTCATTATCTCGCATATCAATGAAAAACTCCGACAAAATGGGAGAATTCAAATTTCAATTTGTAAACTTCAAATTTTCAACAATGTTTACAGTTTTCGATTTACAAATTGATCTTCAAACGATTTTCTAAGTTTTTTATGCAAATGCAGTGTATACAATAAAACTTGTAAAATAACTAATATTTATTAAACACTAAATATATCTAAAAAAATTAACAGAAACATGTTTAAATGGCGTACCAGAGGTCCAAACAGTGCTTGGTTTTGAATTTCTACTTTCAAGTTCGATTATGTTGATGAGAGGCACGAAAAAGTGAAAATGTCGAGGAAAAGAAGTTTGAGAATGATTATAAAAAAAAATGGAGCTATAGGGGCGACATATGTCGCCCCTATAGATACCTGTAACGCCCCTATAGATTTAAAAAGGCGCCAAAATTGCCGCTAAAATTTTATTCCTATAGGGGCGACATATGTCGTCCCTACAGTATTAAAAAAATGCGGGACTATTTCCCGCTAAATAATTGGGGACTATTGGGGCGACATAAGTCGCCCCAATAGGTTCTAAACCTATAGGGGCGACATATGTCGCCCCTACTGTACACGATACTCGTCCCAAATTTATTAAAAACATGTGGAAAAATTCCCGCTAAAAAAATGAAGCTATAGGGGCGACATATGTCGCCCCTACAGGTTGTGGAGCATATAGGGGCGAGCAATTATTGTCGCCCCTGTAGGCATACAATCTATAGGGGCGACATAGTTGTCGTCCCAAAGATGTCGCTCCTATTACTCCGTTTTCTTGTAGTGGTAGAAGATGAGAGTTGAAAGTTTATGAACATTCAGAGAAGGACATTTTGGTCATTTTATCTTGCGTTGAATATTCGAGTTGATCGATGGGAATAACATGTAAAAGTGACAAGTAGAGGATAATTGTTGTTTCAGTAATTCCAATTTTACTAAGAGTGCAATCTCATTCTTTTAGTGGAATAAATGTGATTAATAAATTATTTTGACTAATCAAGAGTTGATCAGATCATAATTAATTTATTGGAGTTTAGTGTAATTGGGTCCAATCAGGTTCCCTTGCTGGCTTTACTATAATAGGCTTATTACTTGTATTGGGCTGTACAGAAATGGGTCGGGTTTTGGTATTAGGATTGGTAGGGTTTTGGAGTGTATAAAAGTTTTAAATAGTTTCCAAAGACTAATTTTCTAACCCTAGTTTGAAAAGTGGCGAGACACACTAATAAAGTGTGTAGTGTGTGTTTTCTCTTTACATTGAATACCCTAATCTTAGTGTAACCTAGATCTAGGGAAGGTGACCACACGCTTGCATGGCTATCATTGGAGAACACCATGGAAAGCTTGAGAGTTTGAAACTTTGGTGAAATCAAGAAAGAGTTAGAAAGAGATTATTGTAAAGAACGCTACAAAGGTAATATCTCTTTCTTTCTCTTTCTTTCTTGTGTGTATAAAATTATTTATTCTAAGTTAAATGTATAGAACAAAGAATCTTGTATAGAATTATCTAGTCACAAAAATTAATTTTTGTGAGTAGAACAACTCGGTTTCCCAAAAATAGTTTAGGATTGTAGGAAGTTTAAAAATTGCGAAACAACATCCATCCAAATTCTATGACCATCAATATTTTTATCATGTCTTCCTCTTCCGATATCCAATGTATTCAATTCAAAGTGTATTAGAATGATAACTTAAAGAAGTAATGTTCTTGTAGAAATAGTATTTTTCCAATTTGTATATTTCTATGAGAGAATTCAGTCTCAACCCCCGACTAAAAAACTTGATCATTATCCTTGCGGGTTTTGTATTAATTTACCTTCGTTTGAACTATCTTTCGTTGCTCCACTAAAAGGGCTTCCAATGCGTTTCTAAGATGAAGGAAATAGCACATCAAACCCCAATGAGTAACCAAAGATCAGTAGCATGGCCAGGACCCAAGAAACTAGACAGCTTTCTTCCGTATAGGCCTCAATCTGACCTAGGTTTTCTAGTGATCAGTCCAGGGGTCCGTTTCCCGTACCATCGTTCTTCATACTGACAATAATACATGGACTTTGTGAATAAGAATGGAATGAACTTGTTCGCCTTGTCTCATTTTCCTGGTTTTTCTTTATTTATTTATTTTATTTTTGCATTCTGACAAATCAGAGTATGACCATAATTTAGTCTATATTAATGATTTCCATGAAATAATTGCGATAGATCAAAAGAAGTAAACCTAACTGACTTCTTTTCTGGAACCTTCCTCAGTGATCACATTGGTCAAGGAACCTAACATGTGCATCTCTTGGAGGTTTGTCAAAAACTTAACCAGGGCATATTTTTTTTTAATGTACATAAACATTTTTAATGAACTCACGAACTTCGTCAACGTTGCTGCAAGAAAAAGACATGATTAAGCTTCCAATTATGCAATTGACATGTACTTCTGACAACAAAACAGTTATGGCATAGAATACACATAACAGTAAAATCAATCTCAACAAAGGAATACATAACATTCTTCTTAAAATTTCAAAAGATACATAGATGCATGGTGTTCTATAATAGTATGCATACCATTATAATTCACACTTTTGTTGTACCACAACAAAGCTTTTTTTTGTAATTGCGCACAACACATGCCATAAAAAGTGGCATACTTTTCACAGTGTGCCATAATAGTAATCCATAAAGAGGTTTACGACGTGTGTGCTGCAATCTGCACACCAAATGAATTTTATGTTCCATGTTAATGAGATTGTTATGTGGATAAAAATCATGAATTTTTGTGACAATAGCTACGTAAAAAAATATGGATATAATTTATGATTCTATGAATGCATGTTAATTACCAAAAGCTCATTTGGATATTCTGAGTTATGAAATTGATAAATTTTCATATAATGTTTGATTTTAGACAATAGTGATTGATAAGTGTATATTATACATTTATTTATAGGTCAAAATTAGAATATAGTATTGTCGTTTTTGAGTAAATGCTATTTAATTTGTATTTATTTATTTATTTACATTTCATAAAATATCCCAAAAGATGAAGATTGAGTCAATTGATGGGAAAAACGCTCAATTGGATGCTAATCGAAGCTTAATTGAGCGATGGAGAAGTTTGTGGCGTCAATTGGGATGAACGATGTAGCATAACTTATTTATTTTAGTTTCATATTCCATCGTTTTAATGATTTTGTTTTATGTATATATTGATATATTATCATTCTTAAGGCATGAATGATTCAATGTGTTATTTTCATAATCCGATAGGTGAGCTAATAACATAGATCTAGATATATAATAAATCAGGTAGTTGAACAAGAGATAGAGATATACTTTTGTAGTTATTTTGTTCGTGTGTGAATTCTCGTGTGCTATACGCATCTAGATAAGAAATATTCAGACCTGCTGTAGATATATACGGTTGACTTATTTAGGTATAATTGATTTAAACTCAATAGAGAAATTTCAATATACATTAGTGAATTCGACCGAATGCATATTTAGGAAATACAATTGGAATTTGAATTGATTTAATTGACTTGGTGAAATCGTGAATCCCAACTACTTTACAATCATTTGTTAAAACAAAACAAATTTGAAATTTTAATATTTTTAATTTTAATTTAAACAACCAATCGTATTCGTCCGTTCAAATAGAAATAAGAATTAACATATTTCGGTACTTAGTAAGCAGTCTATGTGGAACAATAACCGAACTCCTAGGTCCACTTTATTACTTCTCACGATTCGTACACTTGCAGGGATATTTTGCGATCATCGCAAAATATTAGTGAACAAGTTTTTGGAGCCGTTGCTGGGACTGTTTTATTAATATCGATACCTTTTAGATTTTACTTTACTTTGAATTTTATTTACTTTATTTATTTTTATATTTAGTTTTCTTTTATTTAATTCATGATAAGAAGGTCTAGGTTTTTTATTTGCTTCCTCTTGATACAGAAATCGAACGCACCTTTCGACAGAGGCGCAGACAACAGTTGAAAGTAGCTCAACAAACAGATTTTGCCATGACAGATAAAGAAATCAGAATTATATGCCCGAAGTTGTTATTGAATAGAAACCTAATCATGGAAGGTGTGTGGGGAATATTGGGACATGAGCGTGCCTCCTGCAATCCCAGCCAACAATTTTGATATCAAGACCTCATTGATTTCCTTGATCCAAAACTCTGATATTTTTCATGGATTGCCATAATTAATTAGCACCACGGCATCCAGGGGAACGTTCGACCAGAGTTTGGGTAGCAATCGGACTGGGGTTGGAGCTAGAGGCCTCATCGCGGGTTCTACCTGCTGGTGGAATGAAAGAAAGATGATGAACGTATTGTCTGTATTTCCATTTTTTTGTTAATATAGTTATTTGTGAAATATATCCTGAAAAGATATTATAGAGTGCAATTATCCCCAAAAAAAAAAGGGAAAAAAATGAAACGGGTCTTGTCTACGGGGTTGAATGAAAATCCCGATACATGACGTGACATAACCCAACCTGAAACCAAACAAAACCAACCCAACCCAACCAAACCCCAGCCCCAAAAGTCGCAAAATTAGTATCATTTAGAGCAGGTTCAGGAAATTCTAGTATCCGGAAGACGAAAGAAAACAGACTAACAGAGCATCAAGAATTCAGAGACCGACAAATTGAGCATGTTGACTCAATGGAATAAAAATTTAAATTACAGTATATATATGTAAATCCTGAAGATGTAAAATATATTTATGTCAAGAATTTCCTTCAATTATCACTTCTCACAAAATGGACTTGTAACCTGCCTCCGACAAATTCACAGATGCACGTGTCCTCTTCTCTCAAAAAGTTCACCGCGCAGAGACTTTTCCAGCCTCCTCTGTACCACACACGATCATCCTTCCATCTTATTAACTTCACTTGAAATTGTCTGTTTTGTGGATCAATGAGGAACATCTTTTGAGGTAGATTGCCCAGCTGGAAGTCCTTGATTGTCTCCTTGGGGATATACTGCATAAATTATCCATTATTAGCTCTAAACATCACAATTAACCATAATTTATAAGTTGAGGTCATTTAGGTAGATGAATGCAAGCCTTACCAAATCATTACGCCGTGATTTCCTGATTTTAGTGACAAAGTAAGGATTTCTTGGCCGGATGGCCAAGCCTGAATTGAAAATGTCATTACCATAAGGATCAAGACGACGTTGACCTGGTCGACCATAACCAATGAATACCATCAGTATGAAATTACACGAACTGAATGTTATACATTAATTGGGAAATTTGTAATAAATATTTGCACACTTACCACAAGCCACTTGATCCACTTGTACTTCACCATCTTCTTGAGACTCTGACTCATCATCTTCATTGTTTTCAGGGTATTCCTTGTCAACATAGATATCTTCAGCAACATCATGAATATCCTTCTCACTGTCATCCTCTAACTCCATGTGATATAGGTCTTCATTTCTTTCAACATTATCTTCTTTGCTAGCTCCGTCTTAATCAGTTGGTATAATTGGAATATTTAACAAAATAATCAATTAATTGGGAAAAATAAGCATAAATAAACGCACAACTTACCATCAATCACTTTTTCCACTTGTTCTTCACCACCTTCTTAATTCTTATCCTCAACGATCATATTGAAATGTCCAACGCCCTCCTTATCGTAGCGTGACAACCCCAATAGTTTTACATCAAATAAACTGTCCCCATCGTATCGGAACACAAGGACATCCCGTGATTCCAAAGAGTTACCTTGAACAAATTTTTCCCAGCCATCACTAAAAAAACAATCATTATCAATTTTGCAAATTTTCATAGGCCACAGATTTGTGTAGCAATCCCGAAGGAATGCCATCTCTGGTAGAGCTCCTTGTAATTGTAAACTAAAGGCAGTTGGGAGTTCCTACAAACAGTAAATTAAGTGTAATTAGATTATGATACAAAAACTCTTTAAACATTGAATAGCCATTTCTGTTTAATGCACAATTTCCTTGCTGTCATGATGCTATTGTTCTGATCTTTAAGCATTCATACTGTTAAATTAGTGCATATTTCCAGATTTCTCTAGAGATAAAATTATTGCACATTTCTAGGTTCTTGTATCTCTAGATTTCGCTAGAGATTCTTAGGAAACAAGTAAACAATAGATAATTCTAGTATTCTCTCGACTTTTTAGTAAAATAATAATAGAAATAATAATTTAGAAACATTTTGAGGCTATAAATATGTAAGGATTGGTAGTGAAGTGCATGTAGAAAGTAAGTCTTGTGCAAAAACCTTCCAGTACTTTGTAAAACTTCTTTCTAATAAAATTATCAATTTTCCTCCAACTATCTTGTTCCTTAAATTTTTCATACTACTTCTGTTCCTCAAAATTGTCCTACATAAAACCAACTAAATCATTTAGTCAAAAGCCAAATTATCTCTCCCATCTAAAACTAAAAAAAAATCACATACTCTAAATGAATAAATTTGGGGAAAAAATATCAGAGTGGGCTTTCAAAAACTAGGTATGAGAGCAAGTCTATATCGTTTTATGTTGATTTTAAAAAATAAATAAATAAATAAAAAGCGGTATCATTTAATTCAGATAACTTGCTCACTTTGGTCCTATAGATTTTGATATTGTCTTCAAGGCATATAAAGAATTTTTGCCTAATTTTTTTACACAAGTTTTTGCTTCCATTAGTTATTTACTTTCTCAGAACTCCAATTATTTTGCTCATACAATGGAATAAACCCACCACCAAAATTTTCATTATACTCAACGACAACCACTATGCAAGGAAATGATAAGCATATAAATTCTTGGGGTAAAAATGAGATATAACAATATAAAATAGAATTTTAATTAAGAACCAAGACCGGCCCTGAAAAAATATATCAAAAATAAAAACATAGATAAATACAAATGAATACCAATCTATGTGTGCTGGTTGTGGGATTGTAGCACTTGAAGAAGTTCCATGTCTTAACCATCTTGATCTCTTTATCTGTTTACAGCATGCAAAAAATTCATCTGGAAAGCTAACCAAAAATTTGTAAATTCATAAAAATATATTAAATATGTCTAGATCCCTTTAGCTTTTTTAGAATTCGAACTTTACCAACCAATACCATCAGTAAGAAATTATAAAAATTGAAAGTTATACATCAAATCAATTGGAAAAATTGGAAATATATATTTATGCATATCATACCATCGGCCAGTTTCTCTGCTTCACCATATTCTTGACTATCATCTTTGTTGTCTTCAGTGTCATCCTCTTCGCCATCCTCATCAAAAGGATCCAAAAATTCGAATTCCTCACCTTCCATGTATACTTTGGCATTGTCATCAATGCCATGAGCATCTTTTTTGCTATCATCCTCTAACTCCACGTAACATAGGCCTTCATTTCTTTCAATGCCATCATTTTTGTTAGCTCCATCTAAATCAGTTGGTACCATTGGTATTAAATTTGTCAAGGTAATGAATTGCCTGATAAAATAAATTGGAAAAAAAGGGAAGAAATAAATGCACACCATACTATCAGCCACTTGTTCCGCTTGTGTTTCACCATATTCTTCATTCTTATCCTCAACACTGACATTATGTCCAACGCCCTCTTTATCACAACGTGACAACCCCAATAGTTTTACATCAAATAGATTGTCCCCATTGTATTGGAACACAAGGATGTCCTGTGATTCCAATGAATTATCTTGAACAAATTTTTCCCAGCCATCGCAAAATAAACTGTTATTATCAATTTTGGCAATTTTCACAGGCCACAGATTTGTGTAGCAATCCCTAAGAAATGCTATCTTTGGTAGATCTCCTTGGAATTGTAAACTAAAAGACATTGGAAGTTCCTACAAAAAATAAGTTGAATGAAATTAGATAACAGCAAAACTCTTCAAACATTAAAAAACAGTTTCAAGTTTATGAACATTCTTTAACTGTCAAGAAGCTATTGTTTAGATCTTTATGTATCTATATTCTAAAAGATCGAAATGGAAAAAAAAAAAAATCTCTTGCATCAGAGTGGGCTTTTAGAAACTCGGTATGGGAGAAAGTCTATATATTTCTATGTTGACTTTATAAATTTTTTGCAGGATAATGTAATTCAAATCACAAATTGCATATCCAGTAGATTTTAATATTATCATCTAAGCATATAAAGTATTTTTACAGAAGGCACAAAATGAAGAGTCACCACCGACTTTGAAATTTCTAAAATTTTCCCGGACTTTCCCCATACATCCATGGGCTACAAAAAATTGTGGAAGCATTGGAATAATTTATTGTCACTACTATAAAGTGAGGTGAAGATCCTGGAGCACTCTACATTGTTTGCTTCAATCTCAAAGGAATTGTGCAGAATGTTCGAGAACTTGTCCTCCACTCCCATTAGAAGAATTCTCTAGATAAATTTAGATAGTAATTCCACGTCCTTCTATATGTGTGTGTGTGTGTTTTTTGTAAAGGTATGAGAGAAGTGAAATTGGTTGTGAGAGAGTAAGGTAGTAAGTGGTCTAGTCATTTCAGTAGAAGTGCTATAAAATATTTTCTTTTGAGCATTAAACTCAATAATTTGGTATCAAAGCTAGTCGATTGTGGGCTAGGAGTTTCAGAGTGAGGAGATTGAGGACAGAATTTTTCTGGTTTTGTAGTTCATGGTCCAAGTGAGTTTGTGAAGCTTTGATAAAGTTTGCTTGATAACGAGGAGGTTATTCAAGTCACGATGGGTGACCTACATGTGGTAGGAGAAGTGAAAAAGCTCAACAATTATACTATGTGACAAACTTGGATGGAGTCATATCTCAAGGACAATACTTGTGACAAGTAGTTGGCGGAAGTGACGTGATACCACTAGAGGAAGCTGGAGCTCTGAAGGAGTGGTGAATTAAAGCCGGTAAGCCTATGTTTATTATAATGACAACAATTGAGGAGGAATTATTGAAGCACAATAGAGAAAAGACGTTGTAGGAAGCATGGGACACTTTAGCCGCACTCTTATCAAAGAAAAACGATGAGGTTGCAACTTCTGGAAAATGAGCTTTCTCTCTATTGTACAAGGAGAGGTGACGATAAATCAATACTTTAATAATTCAAACTACATCTGTCGCAAAATATCTAAATTAGATTCTTCAATTAAAATTTGGGAATCTAGAATGAGAAGAATAATTATACATGGATTGAGACCCGAGTGAGGAAGCTTTATTGTTGCTATTCAAGGCTGGCCAGAACAACCATCAATGGTAAACCTTGAAAATTTGTTGTACTACCAAGAAGCATTGAAGCAAATGTTAGGAGTCTCAATAAAGAAAGAAGATGAAGAAGCATTGTTCCGCTACAAAAGAAAAGACCAATTTCGTAAACAAAATATTAGAGAAATAAAAGAAGATAAATTTAAAGGATGAGTTGCAGGAAGTTACGAGATAAGGAGAGCTCAACAAAATTTCGACATGAGAGGCCAACTATCTAAGAGATGTCAACGAAATAATGAATTGTGCTTTACATGTGGCAAACGAGGTCATTATCAAGAGATTATTAGTTTCAAAAGGACACAATAGAAGGGAACGTAGCAACCTTCTACAAGGAAGAAAATCACAATAGTGATGAAGACTGGAATGTTGAAGTGGCTACAATAGCTATTGAGCAGATTTGAGAGAAGAAATCAAATTCAAGTCTAAAACACGAATCAACGTTGGTGGTTGTCCTTCCTAAACAAATAGTTTGCGAAGATTATTGGATCGATGAATTAGGAGAGAATATCATGTTTTATGATGAATATTGTATTGATGATTCCGTAGAAGACATCGAGATTCTTGTAGATTCTTCTTCGTGGAGTCCACAGAGGGAGGAACTATCATACTAAGAAGAAGCGTTTGACTTAGCACATTCTTGGCAGTCACCGCTAATGGTGGAGCTGACATATTTAATGCAAACTAATGATAATTTAAAGGAGAAGGTGACATCAAATTAGCAAACTAAATCTCGTGAAAATTAAGGATGATAGAGATTTAATCAAAGAACAAGAAAATCCAAAGGTAACATCAAAATTTAAAGACAAACAAGTGTCAAATGATGTAGTGGCTTTCAATAACAACAAAGAACCCTTGGAAAAATGGTGCTTGATGCATACCAAGAAACATACGAGGCTCAACAGAGTCAACACGAAGAGATTGAGGTGAATACAAATTCACAAACACAAATAGGAAAGTCAAGTATAAATGAGTAATCAAGTATCAATTATCCTAAACTAGAAATCGAAGAAGAAGAAACACTACAACAAAAATGGGCTTTCGCAACATTTAAATGGCAACATTTGCTAATTGAATGCTGCTAAAAGTGGTCTACTGCAACATTTAGTAATTGAATGTTGCATTTGATATGAATATTTGAGATTTATCCCTTTTCGCAACATTTTAAAATTGTTGCGATAAGTTGGAATTTTTGCAACACTCGAATTAAGTTTTGGCAACGTTTTACAAGTGTTACAAAAGATTAACCTTTTGCAACGTTTAAAAAATGTTGCAATAGCTTAGCTATTGCAATGTTTTTTAAACGTTGCAAAAGGCAAAGCAATGGACTGGCACCTGTTTCTGATAAATTAAATTTGGCCCAATTTTAAAACCCAAAACTTCCGGTCCATTTATTCGAGACAATGAGAGATCCCAAATCAAACCCATTACAAAATTCATCTGGATCCCGCTCTCTGCACCTCTCCTCAACATCGTCCAGCCTCCTCCTCCGCATCGTCCAAGTCACCAAAGGCCGGAAGTGAGCGCCGACTGCCCAGTCCGTCCAGCCTCCTCCTCTACGTCATCCAGTCACCGAAGTGGGCGCCGACTTCCGAGCAGTCCAGCCTCCTCCGCGTAGTCCAAGTACATCAAACAGCTTCAAATCCGGCGCCTCAGGTCATTCCACTACCCCTTTCGATCGGAAAAATGTATAAAATTCTTGATTCATCAATGTGTAAAATCCCTAAAATTGCACTCTCAATGTGAAGGAATGAAATTTTATAGTTTCGATTTTATAATGTTGAAAGATTAAACTTTGAAAACAAAACAATGAATATCATTAACATTGGACTTCTTCTAACTTGAATTTGAGTTAGGTAGTTCTTGCATAGACTGTTTGTTGTATAAAATTCCTAAAATTGGACTCTCAAGGCATGCTAGTTTTTTGGTTTTCTGTAGACTCTAGTTATTCAAGGGATTCGATGGTTCATTAATTTAAGTTCTCCTTCATAGAACTTTACAATTTAAACTCTTTATTTTCAGCAGTAGAGAATGGCACAGAAGAAAGAAATGAAGCAGTTGCTGAGACTTTGGTATTTGTAGTCTTGTAATAATCTGATTTGACTTATATATCATTTGCTAGTGTATAATTTGAGTTTCATAAGTGTAGGAAAGGATAGAAGAGTGTGCCCAATCAATTTCCAATACACCAGCAGAAGATTCTATCCGCGATGATACTATTGCTCGAGTTTTAGGTCCGGAACTTCATGGGAGAGTAAGGGGACTTGGGTTTGGAGTTGCACCATCAAGAGTTGATGGAAAAATTCATAGTGCTGGGAGAGTGAAAGAACTAGAAATTCAAGTACAAAGTCAATCAGAAAGAGTCACGGTGCTAGAGGAAAATTTTGAAGCATTTATCAACTTGACTCAACAGGTTATCATTTTTTAACATTTCATATTTTTAGTACTATTTCTAAGTAATTTAATATGTAGAATAACATCCAGTAATTTTTGTGTCACTTTATAGAGTAACAGTAAGAATGTGGAGGACAAAAGTTCACGTGCTTTTACTTCTTAGGTTTTTTAATCTAGCTTTACATATTGTTTATTAAATTTTTTTATTATATCTTATTTATTTAATATGGAAATATCTTAATTTTAATGTGAATTTGTAGTCACAACAAGGAAGTGATATCCATAGAGATATCGCAAACAAGGAAAATGCAAGGTGCCAATTATTGCATTGGTACATTGAAGATGAAGAAGTTGTAGCTGAAGGGAGGATTGCATCAGTAGACCCAGGCGTGAAGGTGCATCACATGCCACTTGGACGAGATCGTTGGAAGGTTTGGGTTGAGGAAGTGTATATGGATCACTTGACCTTATATAGACCTACCGATGAATTTCGAGTTCTAAAGGAAGCCTACGGAAGTACCATTGCTTGGCCAAAGAGCTCTATTAAATTAGTTTGACAAATGTATGTTTCTCACATGCCAAATATTTCTTAAGGAACTCTTAATAAGTAACTTATATAGTGTGCATATACATTATAATAGATAGAGTTGATTATTAAAAACTCATATTTTCTCCCTCTCGTTTCAGGTGGTCATGAACTGCGCAAAAGCACTGGAAATGCTAATGGAAGAGCTTCTTATGGTAAGAAACGTTTATTTATTCAATGATCTTGTGTAATTCTTATTTAGATGGAGTTTATTGTTGAATTTGTGATGTTGAGGAGTTAGGGATTGATGTTGGAAGTTGTTTGAGGTGGTGGTTTGATTTTTAAATTATTATGTTGGTTACGATGTCTCTTTACATGTTGACTAAGTTCAATTTATAGGAGAGGTTCTGTCGAAATTTCTATAGAATTTTTTACAATAGAAGGGAAGGAAAGAGAAGTTAACACGTCTAAGTTTAGGTTTTACACTTTGGGTGAAAGCTCATTTTCCTTGGTGATAGATCTAGCATCTAGCTCACATCTGTCATCGATGCACTTCATGTCTCTGGTCTAGTAGATTGATTTAGGACAAGTCATATCAATTTCTATGAAATCACATTGGAAAGATATAAATGTATTTTTCTTTTAACTCTATCTTTTATTTTTTCTATCATTTATTAAGTAAAGCGTGATATTCACTTATAACTTTCCTCAAAGCTGTTATACGTGTAAATTTGAAGATGGATCGAATTTTGCGATCTAAAGGTACGGTTATATTGCGGGATGAAGTTGATGTTCCCTTAGTAAAATATTTTTTTTGTCAAATGATGTTCTTTTATGAATTTATTAAACATTATCAACACTTTCTTTCGTGGATTTGTTATTCTGTATTGTGGATTTGTTATTCTGTATTTTGGATTCATTAAATATTATCGAGACTTTATTTTGTATGGATTTGAAAATTCATAACGTATTTACTTTTTTTTTATTTAAAGTACAATTTTAATGAAGTTATTAGAAAAATTTTGGTTTTATAAATAATTTGTTCAATAATATTTAAAATATATATATATATATATATATATATATATATATATATAGCAGCGTTCAAAAAACATTGCAAAAGGGTCTATGGAAACACTCAATAAATGTTGCAAAAGGTTGTTTTAAAAGGTTTTGCAACACTTAAAAACGTTACAAAAGGGTTTACGGCAACACTCAAACAACGTTGGAAAAGGGTCTACGGCAGCACTTAAAAAACGTTGCAAAATGGTCTACCACAACACTTAATAAAAGTTGCAAAAGGTCTATTGCAACGTTTATTTCAATCTTTTGCAACATTCAAAAAACGTTGCAAAAAGTTTTTGCTCTACGGCAATACTGCGATTTGCAACACTTTCCAAACGTTGCAAAAGCCTTTTGGCAACATTTTTTGAGTGTTGCAAAAGGCTATTTTTGTTGTAGTGAAAGTACGAAAGAGCCAAAAAGAATGAGTTGAATGAAGGATTGAGCGCTTAAAAATTCATTGATTTCAAAGACATGTAAGCATTACGAAAAAGAAAATAGTTAAAATGAAAATTCGGTGCTGAAGGGGAGAATTAAAGAGTCACCACCAACTTTGAAATCTATAAAATTTTCTAGGACTTTATTCATACATCCATGGGCTACAAAAAATTCTGGAAGCATCTGGAATAATATAATATCACTACTATATATCAAGTGAAGTGAAGATTCTAGGACACTCTACATTATTTGCTTCAATCTCAAAAGAATTTTCTAGAATGTTCCAAACATTTACTCCATCTCCATTGAAGAATTCTCTAGATATATATAGATAGTAATTACACATCCCTCTCATAAAGGTATGAGAGAAGTGATACATGTTTTAAGAGAGTAGTAATTTTGGTAGAAGTGCTATCATAAACTAATTGTGAGATGAGTGTTCATATTTGTAAAAATATTTTGATCAATAAAATATTTTCTTTTGAGTATTAAACTCAACAAAAAATAAATTCATCACCCAAGTTTTAATTATACTTGACCAAAAAATATGCTAGGAAATAGCAAGTATATTAAATCCTCGCGGTAAATACGAGTTAAAAATACTTTTCATAAAAAGGGGATAAAACCATACAAAATTGAATTTTAATTAAGAACAAAAACTGGGATCCCAGAAACAAAAACATAAATTATTGTTATTATTATTATTTAAAGGAAACACACATAAACTATATGATTACCAATCTTCGTGCACTCGTCGTTGGATTGTAGCACTTGAAGAAGTTCACTATCTTCACCATCTTGATATCTGTTTGGAGAAGCCACTGATTATTCAAATATTCTGTGAGACCTTAACCTATGCACTATAACCACATAGAAAAAAAAAAATCTATAAAAGGTATTACATAAATAAAGCGTGCAAGAATTGGCAATTACACTTTGAAACAATTGATAAATTTCCTTTAATTACCAGAAGGTTAATTTTATCAGCAAATTTACCCAACGTATATTAAAAAACCATTAATTTATTTACTTATGAGGTTCAGTATTTTTGTTTGCAACATTTTATTCAATTATTTAAGCACAAACTGTTTGGCCATAAATACTGGATCATCCAAGGAAGCATTTGGCGTCTAGTGGTAACTGTTCGACCATAAAACAAATTATGTGACTAACAATAGATCATTGCTTTTTTGGTTGATATAAATGGTGATCAGCTGTCTGAATTTCTTTTGATTTATTAGAGATTTGGAAATTCAACAGAAAGCAAGGGGAAAAACTCGAACATCTAATCTTGTTCTTAAATTTTCCGAAACAAGCCCACTCTATAATGTTATGGTCAATTGACAGAACGATAATAAAAAAGCGAAAACACAAACAGAAATCTTAACAGTCCCAAACTATCAATCCGCCCTAAAAAGTTACGATCCATTAACAGAAAGATAATTAGAAAAGCGCAAACACAAAAAGAGATCTTAACATAACCAAACTCCCAATCCACCCTACAAAGTAACTGTTGAATTTTATTTATTTATTTATTTATTTTTTGAAAAGAAATCCAAGCCTAGGATAAGACTTTATTAGAATATGGAAAATTTACAAGGAGAGGGATATATGAACCTTACCACCCTACGATTTAAATGTTGATTAATAGAATGATAATTAAAAAACTGCAAACACAAACAGGGATCTTAACAAAACTCAAACTCCCAATCCCTAGCATAAATTTCCCTGTCCAGACCCACTCTTCCTTCGAAGTTAAGGTTCATTAGAAGAAAGTTGTTTCCGAATAATAATTATAATAATAATAATAATAATAATAATAAAAAAAAAAAAATAATAAAAAAAGAAAATAAACCTACCAACCCACAATAATAAAGATCTCTAGAAAACTTACATAATTTTGTAGATCCTTCAATCAAGCTTAATGCTCCAATGAGCGCCTAGGGTTTCAAAAAAAAAAAAAAAACATAGACTTATGAGATGAAGAAAGACTTCAGCCTTTATTTATATTGTACAAACCTTTGGAAACAGGCCTCCGTTATATTGAATTTATGAGAACTGCCACCATAGATACTGAAAGTAGGGTTTGAAGACGAAAATGCCCTTGTTATATATATTTTGAAAGCCTTGTTATATATTTTTTTGTGGTGATATAGGGGATATAGTTTAGGGTGAGCTTAGTAATTTGTTTGGATTGTATGGAAATACATCAATATTCAGAGAAATTTTGGTTAAACATTCTTTTACCGTCTGTTCGGCGGCTTCATAGCCGTTTTTTTTTTTTTTTTTTTTTGGTGTTTTCAAGGTAAGATGTCTGGTTAAAAATTGGAGAGAGAAATTATGTATGGTTAAAAAGTGGTTTGAAAAAATGTGTTGTTTATAAATCGATTTATAAATTGTAATCATTGCGTAAAAGAACGGTTTGTTAATAATCACAATTATAACCCTATCCCAATTAATTAAGTAGTAACAAAAGAAAAATTACAGTTGTTCTGTATGTATATACCCTTCTAGCTTCTCATCTCCATTATCTTTCACCATTCTTTTTAGTTCTTCCCTGATGGCCAACAACACAACCTCCCACTGGCTCAATAATCTGCCTTGTAAAACAACAATGATTCCTCATACCTCTCTTTCTCTACATGCTCACACAGACGTATATATGGACTACAGAGATGCATTTCAGTTATTATAGATATTTTGAACCTAACATGATTGTGTGTACTTTCAAAACAAAAAAATGATCATCATAATCATTGGCACTAGCCACTAGGGAAAATATAAAAGTACTCTTGACGGAAATTAAGAATTGGCCTCTGCGGAGGGAAAAACTTGCATCCTTCCATTGCCGCTGAAGGCAAAAAAATAAATAAAAACAAGTCTATGATCGTGGTGGTAAAAAAAATAAATAAATAAATAATTATAGCTACTTAAATAAAACTATCGGGCTCCCATTTTACAGTCACTTTATGATTATTTCTTGGAAATAACTTAAGTGGACTGATTCCTTAATTTTAAATATCACAATGCATTCACACTACTTACCTCTTTATGCGCTGGAAACGCTTGCCATGTGATGCAAAGTACATGTAGAGAAACAGCCCAGAAATCCCAAGTGATTGTCAACGGAAGATTAAGCATGTCAAATGTTACAATTACAATGGTTCGCAAAATTACAAATCTTGTGCGTGGCAGGAAGTAAGAACAGCAAAATATAAAGAAAACCTAGTCTTTTATGCCCGAAGGCTCGAGTTCACCCAACCACTGGCTACTTCTCGTTGAAGCACCATGGATGTGGATTCCGGCTTCGATTTTATTAAGTATTCACAAGGATTTTACAATATAATGAAGTGTTACAACATATCTCAAAAGATCACTCAAGAATAAACCAAGAAAACTGGATCAGAAAACCCTCAAATCTCGTACAACTCACACAAAATCAATAACACAATATCACTTCATTTAAAACCATTCAAAACACTCTACAAACTTAGTAAATCAAGGACTTACTAAGGTTTCACTCAGAATCAAATGAAGAAAATCACCAAGACTTCAATAGAGGAGGTTGAAGAGGCGTGGCGAGAGAGAGAAATTAGGGTTGGCAGAAGAAGAGTATGGAAGACTCAATTGCCAGACTCAAGAGTATAATATCAGATCAATGGCCAGGATCCATCCCACAGATCGAACAGCACACACTGGATCACCAAAAACTCAAGCCTTCCATACTAACAGAGGTATGTTTCTAGAGAAACTCTTTTTGCGGTGTAGTCCAAAACTATAAACTTGTATTAGTTATTTCAGAGTCTCCACCTTGATACAAGTATTACTGCAATAAAATAAAATAAAAAAAATACATAATTAAAAAAAATAATAAACTGTTCAAACCAACCAAAGGGGAAGTTAATCAAAATTTAAAACTTACCCTTTATCAATGTTCGAAAGACTTAATCAGTTTTTAGACTTACACACTGGCAAGATCTCAGTACCCATATTAGCAGGGTTCAACTGGGATGGTATCTTCTCAACAGTAATAAGACCATTTGAGATAACATCTCTAATGAAATCCAATTTCACATCAATGTACTTAGTTCTTTCATGAAAAATAGGATTCTTACACAAGTGACTTATAACACTACTAGAAATTGAGGCTATAGAGACAAATTTTTCCGTCGCTAAAGCTATGATTTCCGTTTGTAACATCTTTTGGCAATAAAATCCATCTTTTAGTAACGAGAGATATCTGTTGCTATTTAGTAACGAATGTTTTCATCACTATTTAGCAACGAAATATTTTGTTGCTAATCCGTTTGTGATTAGCTACAATTTTTATTTTATTTTTTTGTAAAAAAACTTTTAATTATTTTATTAATATAATTTATTGTTAACTAAAACTATAAAAAAATTATATATTTAAAATGCAAAAATAAATAAACAAACATGAAATTATAAACATTTTCATTTAGCAAAATTGCAAATGACGAACAGTACTATAAAATCATTTAGGAATATGAAATTTTATTCCCAGAGTCTTATTATAGAATTCATCAGTCACAAATGCCAAGAACACTAATATAAAAGCTAGAATCTCATTTGAATATGATAAACAATTACATATCTTATTGATTAACGCTGGAATGACTAATCTTGCATAAAAATTGAGCATTCCAAATCCCCCAGCTGCTTTGTGCATCAGAGTTGATGCAAAGTAAGTGTAGCTTCCAATTTGATCTTTAGTTTGAAACTTATATGTGTAGTTTCAAGTTTGAATTTGGAGGAATTAAGCAGTTAGTTCCTAAAACACCATCTCGCCCTGAATACTTCCTTCGTTTGATCTCACTCCTAATAGCAGAATTCAAGTAACTTGTAAGTATATATCTTACATAGAATTCTTAATGCCAGTTTCTGATGAAAATAAGTTCTCCAAATGATGTCAGAATAAATGGTAAACATGGCCAACAAACCAATGTGATTCTCAAATGCAATTAGTCTACTGAAGTTGAACCTGCACAGAATGCAATACGATTTCAAATTACCGGTATAGAGCCACGGTTAACTACATAGGTAACTAAAATTCCAATATTCCTAATGCCATCACAACTATTCCTTTTAATGCCCCGAATATTGAACATAAATTCTTTAAAAAACGGCTTACATGAAATGCATAGAATATGTTCATTGATTCTAAACTGCAAAGGACAAAAATACTAAATCTTGAACAGATGAACACAATGACAGTTAAAGCATTATATACTAATCATATTTATCTGAGCAAAATGAAATGAGAAACACACTTTTTTCTCCTTGGTGGTCGATCAATATCAACAACAATGCTCACGCACAACATTTGTCTTCTCCAGAGTATAGTCCTGCATCTTTTCACAGATCCAGGAGTTCAACAAAACTTGAATTTGAGAAAATTGAGCAATATGATAAACATAGAAAATTGATGAACGTGTCAATGACGTTTTAATCTTTCTTAATTTAGATAATACGTAAATACAAACCAGCAGCCCAGAAGATGTAGGAATCGAAACCTAAAAATTACCCTGTGAAAAAGATCTGGAAAAGTAAACTAAAAAAATACAAAAATTATATAAAGTTAAGCAATTAATTAAATTTCAAGTATCTTAAAAATTAGCTTCTCAAGGTATTCAAATTTAACCTATAATCAATTCATTTTCCCCTCAATTTCCTTCAACCATACAAAAATCATAAGAACCAACCAGCTTCCCATGCATTTCATTCATAATCAATTAAACAAAAATTACAAAAACATTCAGTTGGAAATTAAACTCTTCTGCTTTTATTTAATCAATAAGCAATTAAAACAAGAAGTATAAATTGACTTAATTAATAAGCAATTAAAATCTGTAGCTTAGATTAGCAACAAGGGTATCTGCAATGGTTTTAGCAATGGAACATTTCCGTTGCTAATGCCTCCTACCAACGAAAATCAGACCTTCAGCAACGGAAATTTCCGTCGCTAAAGGCGCATTATCTTGTTGTGTAATTTTAAGTTCTGGACACTTACATCGCTGGTGGTGGATAAATTTTGTACTTCTTAAGAATATCTTCAAATAAAAATGTTTCTACTTGCTCAGTGCCTCGTAGGTTCCAACTTTACCTGCGGTCACAATTCACAGCCACTACAATGCCATTTAATTTCACATCCCGCAGGAAAAAATCAAGATAAAACCAAAAGCAAATAAAAATAAATTTATACTCATTGATTTCCCTGGTTAAACCCTAGTTCTTCGGTCCAAGTCGTTGTTCCCTCTTTCCACTTGGGGATAAACCAGGGGAAGAAGAGTAAATAATGGCTCAGTTTGGTGGAGGAAAACGCAGGAGGAGATGGATACAGTGAAGACATACAACGGGACAGTCGTATGTCTTCTTTTTTTGCCCGTAGAGGAGAAAACTCCCTATGGTTGTGAT
Source organism: Ligustrum vulgare (assembly GCA_963555705.1). NCBI lineage: Eukaryota > Viridiplantae > Streptophyta > Magnoliopsida > Lamiales > Oleaceae > Ligustrum > Ligustrum vulgare. Next base: position 12,108,920 of record OY743186.1, on the reverse strand, counting down.
TAGTGAAGTTCAAAAGACACAGAGTCATGGAGGATTACCGGCGAGTCAGCGACCTTGGAAAATCGTAGATACACATACTGCTCACGCCCAGGCTCCAACAATCGTCCTGCTCACTGCTCGGTCGCTCGCCTCCCAGCTGCTTTTGCCACAGCTTTTCAGCTTTCAAGTGTGGATTGGGGAGGGAGAGGCTGCAGACATGGTAGTGGAAGGGGAGGGTTTGGGCGAAAAAAAGTCGAGTAATTTTTTTGGGGAATCTCAATTGTGCCTACTGCCGAGCTGGGGGGAAATGGATTTTGACTTGGGTATGAGCACAATAAAGGGAGAAATGGAAAAGTGGGGGGGGGGGGGGGTGGGAATATTTGAGGAATGTTAAATTTTTTTTATAGCTTAGGATGAATTGGGAGGAAATTATTGAAATTTTAGGAGGGATATTTGAATGCCCATTGAAATTCTGAAATGAGATAGTTAGTCTTGTTATTCATTTTCATTTATTTTTAATTTTAATAAGTTCAATAACAAAATATAGTTGTAGGTAATGTAACTAATGTTTATATTTAAATTTATTAAATTTCAATATATTACTGATTAATATTTAAAATATTACCAACGAATAAATTCATAGTAAATTTCAATTTCATTTTTAAAAATTAGTACGTACGTCACAATATTTGTTGGTAAATTTTTATATTTACAAAAAAAAAGAAAAAAAAAATTACCCATGGATTATAACAACGGAATCTCAATAAAATTATATGTTGTTGGTAATTCCATTGCTATCATATTAATTTTATACTTAAATATTTTTTATTATATTGCATTGGAAATCCATTGGTAATATGTTACTAACAGCAACAAATGACATCCGTTGGTAAAAATCCGTCTCTAAAGCCTCCCTTTCTAGTAGTGAGATAATGGTACATTGAGAATCAGAATTTAGCACAAGTGTTTCTTTTTTTTTTTCCTTACTTTTTTAATAATTTATTTATTCGGGGCGGGTTGGGTCAGGGCGGTCAAACCCGGCCCTGCCTGGGACCCCGCTACTATCGTGGGAACCCGCCCCGCCAACCTACGGGGTGGGTTCGGGTCAGGTATCCGTCGGGTTGGGTTTTTTATCATCTCTAATTCCATAAAATGTTCTTGTTGTCTATTTTCAATTATGTTTCGAAGCTAGTTTCTTTTTTTGTTAGGATCAAGATGAAGGTTTTTTTTTTTAATATTTTATGTTTTGATTTATGTTTAATTTAATATAATTTTTGAGTTTGAGAAATTAATTCCATATTTCGTGTTTCAATAATTATTTGGCCAATTATTATATGATATTGTGATGTGTTCTTAGGTTCAAAAAATTAGGAATTCTTTAGACTTGTTTTAATTGTGGTAAAGTCCGACATGGGATTGAAATACACATCTATACATTATGTAATCTTTAATTATCATTAAAGTTTTTCTATTTATTCGTATTCATCATAGAAATATAGGCGAGTCACATCTGGGGATAGATTTCAATTCTTCGTTCGAAAGAGGGTTTTAAACAATTAGGAACATTGATTTTCATAACCTTTGAATTGTTGTTAAATATTTAGATTTGGATATGAAAAATGAAAATAAAAGTTGATTCTAGATCCTAGCACGCTTCTCTCATTCATAAAACAAAAACATTTTTTCAACGTTGTTTGCTTTTAAATTGAATCTTCTATTTTAATTGTTAAATTAGATTTTAATTCTTAATTACAGCTTCAGTTTTCTCATAATCGGTTAAGGCTACTAATTTAAAATTAAATTCTCGCAATCCTCGTGAGTACGATATGTGGACTCATTGTCTATTGTATTACTTGTAGGGGTGGGTGTCGGGTGGTTCGGTTCGGGTATCTAAATAACCGGAACCGAAACATACTTTTTCGGTTCTTGTAAAATGGAACCATTCGGTTCCATTGAATCGCAAGAATCAAACTAGAACCAAACCATTTGGTTTTGGTTTGATTTCAGTTCTAATTCGGTTCTACAATAATAATTATTTTTCTAGAGCCTTATTGAGGAGCATCCTAGAAGATTTTTCGAGCATGGTAATATAGTAAACTTGTGGGATGAATCATGGTTTTAAATGCATTATTATTAATTATTTTATATTTTTATTTAAATATTTAATTAACTCCATCATGGTCATTTACAACTTTGCTTATTAATAAGTTGTCTCGTTCAATTTTCATTTACTAAGAATTTCAGTACAAATGTGAAGTTAAAGGTTACAATGAGGTAGAAACGTAACAAATTTCATAAAAATAAATTAATTGTTTTCACGTTACCCATAAAAATTATAAATTCTTTTGATTTTTAGTTTTAGAACAACCAATTAAGACCATAAAAAAAATAAACAAGGATTAAAGACCGGTTCTAACTTCGATTTTTCGGTTCTAAAGGCGGAACTGAGGACCGAACCGAAAACCAATCGTGTCGGGTCGGGGGTGGTTTATTTTAAATAACAGGCTTGGTTCAAGACCAGAAAAAAATGATGAAAATATATCGGTTACTCTTCAAACCGATCCAATACCCAAAAACCCTATTCTCCATATTCAACCCCTCCCCCGCCTCCAAAGAATCTGATTCTCTCCTCTTCTCCTGTTATTTCTCTCTGAAAAGCCCTTCATCTCCGATGATTTCAACATTATATATTCCTATAATAGATTTATGGGGTTTGTGGAGCAGAAGCTAGTTGTACTGTGCGGGCCACAAACAGGTTGAGACTAGCACTAGTACAAAATTACCCCAAAAAAATAACATATTAGCGTCGTTTTTTGAGAAAAACGAAGCCTCAAAAAACGCGGTGGCAAAATTGTAAATAAAAATTAAGAAACAGCGTCGGTTCTTTAGTAAGAACCGAGGCCGGATTTTGGGCCCAATTAAGGGCGTCGGTTCTTTAAGAACCGACGCCTATAATAATAATATAGGCGTCGGTTCTGAAAAGAAACCGACGCCTTAAGTATGGGCGTCGGTTCTTTAGTAAGAACCGACGCCTATAATTATTATAGGCGTCGGTTCTTGCTAAAGAAACCGACGCCTTTTAAGTAAAGGCGGCGGTTTTTTTATGGAACCGCCGCCTTTAACTTATCTATGTGCTACTTCTACCAATATTCCTGAGCCACTCTATTTCTCTTCAAGCAGTATATGTAAACAAGCTCTTTCGAATCCGCAATCGCCCAACCCCGTTCACCCCTCTCCCGCCGTCGCCACCACACCACGACAAGCCGTGCAACTCCGGTGCCGGAATCACAGCTCTTCCCCGCCGTGTCTCCGCCCAAAACAGTACCCAAGCTCTTTCGTCCCTAAGCCCGTTCACCCCTCTCCCCGTCGTCGCCACCATCAACCACGACAAGCCGTGCAACTCCGGCGCCGGTCCCTTCACTTTCTCTTCCTCCGCGCGCGAGCCTCTCTTTTCTCTTCCTCATCGCAAGCTCGCTCCGCCACGCACCACCCCCACCTCGCTCCCCTCTGATTTCCCTTCGTGCGCCACTCCCGTCCCTCCCCCAGCTGCCACGTTCATCCGTACCCTAGCCGGCACCTCCGCCAGCAACCACCGTCCCACGCCGCAGGGCCCACCACCAACAAGGTAATTTTTCATATTTTAAGTTTAAACTAGTTTGTTCATTTTGTTAGTTTATAATTGAATTTATTGTTTATGATTTAATCTGTTTATTCATTTTAATGAACTTATTAGTCTTGTTTGAATTTCGAATTTAGATTATGGATTTTGAGTTAGTAGATTTATAAATTCAATTTTTAAATTCTTGAAGTTTTATTGAAATTGTAGAATGTTAATTTTATTTTAGTAATGATTGTAAGATATTTATAAGTGAATTATTTGAGATGTTTTGCACTTGTTGGATGTTTTGGTGAGTTGAGATGATTATGTTGTGATGTTGTGGTGAGTTGAGTTGATTATGTTGGATATTTATTGTGGCATTTTGATTTCCCCTACAGGCTGGTTAAGTCCAATTTATAGGGGAAATTCTGTCAAAATTTTCGTAAGATTTTATAAATAAAAATGTATAATAAATTAAGGTAATTTCATTTGTATTAACACATGGTGAATATCTTGATATATGTGTCTTGAATTATTTACAGATAAGTAATGATTGTGAGATATTTATAATTGAATTATTTGAGAAATCTTGTACTTGTTGGATGTTTTGGTGAGTTGAGATTATTATGTTGTGTTGATTTGGAGATATGAGCATATATAGTGAATAATTAAGAGGCTACAAATCTTCAAGTTTTTAACATGTTGAGGATGAATATTTTAGACTACATGATAACGTTGAAATTCGACTGGAGGACTGTTTGAGTTTTGAATATGTTGAAGTTAAATATTTTAGTTTTATTGTGGCATTTTGATTCCCCTTACAGGTTGGTTAAGTCCAATTTATAGGGGAGATTCTGTCAAAAATTTTTGTAAGATTTTATAAATAAAAATGAAAATAATAAATTAAGGTGATTGCATTTGTTTTAACACATGGTGAATATCTTGATATGCATGTTATTAGATATGGATCGGAGTTGGATGTATGGGAGACGTAATACACATGAATATGTGAAAGGAGTTGAAGAGTTTATGAAATGTGCCGAGGAAAACAAAATAAAAGAAGGCGAAGAAATGTTTTTGTGTCCTTGCTGTGATTGTAAGAATTTGAGAAAGTTCCGTAGCTCTGAGCAAGTCAAGAGTCATTTGATCCGTCGTGGGTTTAAGGAAGGTTATGCACGGTGGATATGGCACTGTGAGAGTATACTTCCTAGGACGAGCACCGGTGATGATAAGGGTGATCAAGTGGAGAATAATTTGGACGATGATCAGAATGATGTGGATACTGATCGGATAGATGAAATGATGCGTGACATACAAGATGATTTCATTGAAAAACCTCATATTTTCGATAGCCTATTTAATAATTCTGAACAGCCTTTATTTTCTGGTTGTAAGAAATTCACAAAATTGTCTGCTGTGTTTAAGTTGTATAACTTGAAAGCGAAGAATAGGTGGAGTGATAGGAGTTTCACGGCTTTATTGGAACTTTTACGAGATATGCTTCCGGAGGATAACGAACTTCCTAGTTCAATTTACGAGACAAAGAAAATATTGTGCCCGATGGGTATGGAGATCGAGAGGATACATGCATGTCCAAATGATTGTGTATTGTATCGGAATGAGTATAAGGACTTGAACCTGTGTCCAAAGTGTGGAGCATCGAGGTATAAGCGAAAGGAATGCAATGTTAATTGGGAGGACAAGAAAGGCTCTCCGGCAAAGGTGTTATGGTACCTACCCATAATACCAAGATTTAAACGCTTATTTGCCAATGCAAAGGATGCGAAGAACATGCGGTGGCATGCCGATGGGAGGAAAGAATATGGAAAGCTAAGACACCCGGCTGATTCTCCTCAATGGAGGACCATTAATAGGGTGTTTCCCGAATTTGGTGGAGAAGATAGGAATCTTAGGCTTGGACTATGTACAGATGGGATGAACCCGCACGGTAACATGAGTAGTCGACATAGCACTTGGCCGGTTCTTTTGGTGAATTACAATCTTCCTCCTTGGTTATGTATGAAGCGCAAGTACATCATGTTGTCGTTGCTAATATCAGGGCCTAAACAACCGGGAAATGACATAGATGTTTACCTAGCGCCACTAATTGAAGATTTAAAACTGTTGTGGAATGAAGGTGTGTTAGCATTTGATGCACATAGCCAAATGAATTTCACGTTACGTGCTATGATATTTTGCACCATAAATGATTTTCCAGCTTATGGCAATTTGTCGGGGTATACTAATAAAGGAGCTAAAGCATGTCCCGTTTGTGAAGAAGATACGGTTGATCTTTGGTTGAAAAACTGTAAGAAAAATGTGTTTATGAGTTATCGTATATTTCTCCCTGTTCACCACCCTTATCGAAAGAAGAAAAATCTCTTCAATGGAAAAGTCGAGACTCGAGTTTCCCGCTTACCATTAACAGGAAATGAGGTTTATGAACGAGTTAAAAATATTGATGTTATATTTGGGAAACTTTTTAAACCTTCTCAGAAGAGTCTTTGGAAGAAGAGATCCATATTTTGGGATCTACCCTACTGGGAATACTTACAGGTAAGGCATTGTCTTGATGTAATGCATGTGGAGAAAAATGTATGTGATAGTATCATCGGGACATTATTGAACATTCAAGGAAAGACAAAAGATGGTATCAAAGCCAGAAAAGACATGGTAGAAATGGGGATACGGGATAAGTTAGCACCGCAAGAGTTGGAAAAGCGTACATATTTACCTCCAGCTTGTTACACTTTGTCTAGAAAGGAGAAAACAAGTTTTTGTGAGTGCCTAAATTCTGTTAAGGTTCCATCTAGATACTAATCGAATATCAAAAGTCTTGTGTCGATGAAGGACTTGAAATTGGTTGGTATGAAGTCTCATGACTGTCATGTCTTAATGCAACACTTGTTACCTGTTGCAGTTCGTGGCATACTCCCAAAACATGTTAGAAATGTCACTATAAAGCTTTGCTTTTTTTTCAATGCAATTTGCAGTAAAGTTGTTGATCCAGATGCGCTGGATGATTTGCAGGCTGATATTGTTATCACTCTATGTCAATTTGAAATGTACTTTCCTCCATCATTTTTTGACATTATGGTGCACTTACTTGTTCACTTGGTGAGAGAAATTAAGATTTGTGGTCTGATGTTCTTGAGGTATATGTATCCATTTGAGAGATACATGGGTATATTAAAAGGATATGTGAGAAATCGATTTCGACCTGAAGGTAGTATCATTGAAGGTTATGCTGCTGAGGAGGTTATTGATTTTTGTACTGATTACCTAGATGATATTGATGCTATTGGTATTCCTAAATCTCGTCACGAGGGAAGACTGAAAGGTAAAGGTACGATTGGATGCAAAACAATTGTGCCTAGTGTTGAATTACGAGACAAAGCACACCTCCTTGTCTTGCAACACCTTACTGAGGTTCATCCATATTTGGACGAGCACATGTCCATTTTAAGGCTGGAGAATCCTTCAAAAGGTGAAAGGTGGGTGACTACTGAACATAATCGCTCAATTGCAAAATGGTTCAAAGATAAAGTGCTTCAAGAATTATCACAAATGTCGAATAACATTTCTGACATTGTAAAGTGGTTAGCGTACGGCCCTGGCATGCTTGTGAGGTCTTATGAAGCATATGACATTAATGGGTATACATTTTATACAAGACGTCAAGATGATAAGAGCACGATGCAAAATAGTGGAGTGACTCAAGTAGCAATGTCTAGAGATTTTTCCGTAATGTCTTATTATGGAGTCATTGAAGATATTTGGGAACTTGATTATAGGGAGTTCAAGTTTCCTCTATTTCGATGTAAATGGGTTGATAATAAACGGGGTGTTCGAGTGGATGAATTAGGCTTCACTTTGGTGGATTTTGGTCGGTTGGGTTATTTTGATGAGCCATTCATACTGGCATCACAAGTGAAACAGATATTTTACGTTCTTGATCCAGCAAATACTAAGTGGTCAGTTGTCCTTCAAGGGAAAAGACATATTGTTGGCATTGGTAATGTGGTGGATGAAGAAGAGTACGATCATTTTGACGAAACTCCTCCATTTTCTATTGGTATACAACCAGATGCAAATATAAGGGAAGATAATCTTGAAACAAATTACATGCGTGAGGATCATGAAGAAGGATTGTGGATTGACCGTCGTTCGTGAGGCAATATAATTGTGTAAGATCGTTTACTTTCTTACTTAGAACTTTTTAATATTGTTCATATATGCTCTATTCATTGTTACTATTCATTTACTAATTTGTTTATATATTTTTGTTTTATTATATACGCAGATAATTGCACAGTCCCGTGAAAGTCATGGCTGATTCTTCCAGTTCATCCGATGATCAAAATATCAGTAAAAAAAAAAAAGAATAGAGGGCCAACAAGTTGCAAAACCTTGAGGAGGAAGGGGGATGAAGTAAATGTGATTGAATTTGATGATTGCCACAGGCCGATCGGACCCCATAAGAAGAACTTCAATTCTTATATAGGGTCTTTGGTCCGTATTCATGTGGATATAAATATTAGTGATTGGCATAAAGTCCCTAAAGGCCTTAAAGACATGATTTGGGAAGATATAAAGGTATTACATCACTTCATACATAGTAAACTTAATCATTGATTATATATATATATATATATTTTGTTATGGGTATAAATATCGCTTATTATTGTTGTATTTCAGAAGGAGTTCAGCATACCCGACGACGAAAGGAAACGAATTATTTTAAGAGTTGTTGGGATGCGATGGAAAGATTTTAAGAGTAAGTTGGTGCATAAGTTCATTAACAATAAGCACCCAAGATACGCATCACCTACTATGCTATATACTTACCTGACCGAAGAGAAATGGGAGCAATTCAAGAAAGAGCGTGAGACTGAGATTTTCAAGGTATATGACATTATACTTCCTAGTCTCCTACGTGATGATTCTTAATAATTTTTTATGATTGAGTTGAAAACTAATGAATGTGATGCTTTATTTTTCAAGGAAAAAAGCAAGAAGGCCGGGGAAAGCCAGTCACATAATGAGCATCCACATTTTTTGGGCTCCGCTGGTTATGCCGGGATGAAGCCACAGTGGCTTTTATCAGATCCACTACTGTCTTCTGCCTCTTCGTGTGCGTCACTTAGCTCGTCCATGTTAAGTAATGATCGCAGCTTAGATTGGATTCGAGCTCGATCAAAGAAGAAAGAAGACGGATCTTATTACATTCCCAACGAGAAAACGAGGTGGGTATAAGGAAAAATTGTAAGGATAGCCTCTCATTTTTTCATAATATGAATTAAATTTCATTTAAGTACTAATATTTAGTTTTCATAATTTTTTTTTGAGAACAGATTGAAAAATCTGAGGAAGCAACTCAAGGGACATTTGTCCCAAGGAGACACCACGACATCTTATCGGAAGCCCTTGGTAAAGAGGATCATCCTGGTCGGGTTAGGGGATATGGTGTCTACGTCACGGTGAGGGATGTATATGGCAGACCTGATGCTGCCAGCAGATGATCGAGAGGGGTTGTGTTGGTAGATGATATTAAGGATATTATAATGAAGGATTTGGAGGTTGGTATCACCGAACGTGTCAGGAAAGAGTATGCAGCAGAGGTACAGAGTAAGATTGACAGTATGCAGCAGAAATACGAAGCTATTCTTCAGCGCATAGGCTTAAATGTTGATGCCGAAGTGTACATAACTCCACAACCCCGACCACCAACTCGCAGTAGTTGCTACTCAGTTAATCCAGATCCATTTGATGGCCTTCAGGTATTTACTCTTGAAATATTATGTTTTTCAATATTATTGATTATATTTCAATTGTAAGGGCTATAACATTGATTTACATTCATGTTGAACAATAGAAGCCTATCACTTGTCGTCTCTCCATAGGTTGTAATGGTGAGCATCAAATCGTGGCTAGAGGAATGGTTTTTCCATCAGGAGCTGAGACTGTTGTGCACCATCAACAACTCTTGACCAATCATGTTAAAGTGTCGATTGATGATGTTATACAAGGTGCCGAAGCGTCACTGCTTCCAGTACCATCTCCATACTACACCGTGGTGGGGGAAGCTATTGGAAGTTTCTGTCAATGGCCTAAAGATTTGGTGATACTTGGAGAGGTAATAATTTTTATATTTATAAAAAGGTTATTTAGAGTTTTAATTACTTTCAAAATTATATTAGAAATGTCATGATGACCAAGAACCTGTAATTCCAGGAAGAGTTGACAAAACAGTCAAAAAAAGTTGAAAAAAGTAAAAAGTCCCAGAGTTTTGATATGTCATCTAACAGACGACCCCCACTCATTGATGATGCAACGTTACAAAGTCTGGGTAATGATTGTAAGATGTTACACTCTCTTGTCCTTACACTTCCTGTGGGTACAGACTACATCCAAGTGCCTCTAGACGCGAATGTGTTTCATCACACGGACGGTGAAAGTTTTTATATTACTATCGACGACATCACCGACTTGCTCTCAATGAAATGGCTGAATGTATCTATCTTGCAAGTATTCATAATGTAAGATTCTGAACACGCATTTATGTCTTTCATTTAAATTTTCATTCTATTTTTATTCATTGGTTATTATTTTTAGGTTCCTTCATGGGTTGTGTGAGCAAATTGGTGTTCAGTCAATTGGATTTATGTGTCCATCATAGATTGCGTCGATCAGAGTTAAAAAACATGTAGAAACTGTTGTGAGTTACATGGCTGAAACAATGAATACACTGAGATCCAAGCAATTCATTTTAGCGCCGTACTATCAAGAGTAAGACCATTATTATTGTTTATGTATTTCTTTAGTTATTTAAAGAATACTTACACGTTCATAATATGTAGGAATCACTGGATGTTGCTTGCGATATGTTGTGAAGCTAATACTGTGTACTTCATAGATTCAGCACAATCATGTAGGCGTAACATAGAAATCAAGCCGTCATTGAATATGTAAGTAATTATTGCAGTGTTCAAACTTTTGTGTTTAGTGCATTGTAGATAAGTTGGGTTACTTTCTTGGAATAATCGTAAAGAGTTTGAGGTGAAATTGATGTGTTTGTGTTGTGATTATGATAATTGTTAGGATAATTTTCAATAACACATAGGTATCTATACAGGTTGGTTACGTTCAATTTATAGGGGAGACTCTGGCAAAATTTATGTAAGAATTTTGAGTTTTATTATTAATTTTATAGCTTAATCATATTTATTGAAACTTTAGGGCCTTTCGAGCATTTTGGTCATTACGAGGCAAGAGGGCAACATCCAATGTAAATTGGAAAAAGATCTTGGTATGAAAACTAGAATTTTATAAGTTGCTACAAATTCTCAAATTAGTTTAATATATATTCACTTTCATTAGATTATTGATAGTAGTTTTAATTTGAAATATTCAAATTTCAGTGTCCTCAGCAACCTGGAGGAGATGAGTGTGGCTATTATGTTATGAGAAACATGTTCGAGATAGTCACAGTCCATTTTCAACTTACTTCTCTACAAGAGGTATAAGTTATTGATGATAGTTGTGTAATTATGATTTATGTAATTGTCATAATAAATATTAATTCTTATTAATTATTTTTAGGCATTTCAAGAATTTTATTCAACAGAGGAAATTGACGAGGTTCGGAATTTATGGGCCAAATACTTCGTCGAAGAGTGTATGTAAATTTGGCTCATTTTTTGTTAACATGTACAAATTTTTTAACAATATTTTGAATACAAAATTAATTATTTCGAAATTATGTTTATTGAGTTATTAAGTTTTGTTTTGCATTCCTCGATTATTTATTTGTTGAAAATAATTAGTTGGTGTATTTGATTGTTATATAGTGTATCGAGAATGGAAATATAAATAAACGAATAATTTTAAAAAAAAAAAATTCTTACTAAAAGGCGTCGGTTGTTGTCGAAAACTGACGCCTTTCGTCATATAAAAGGCGTCGGTTGTTGTCGAAAACCGATGCCTTTCATCATATAAAAGGCGTCGGTTGGTTACAACAACCGACGCCTTTTATATGACTAAAGGCGTCGGTTGATCATAATAACGACACCTTTTATTTATTTAAGGCGTCGGTTGTTAATTAACAACCGACTCCTTAAATTAAAATAAGGCGTCGGTTTACAACCAACGCCTTAAGTATACAGTTTTAGCGTCGCTACTATAGGCGTCTCCTGTACAACCGACGCCTTTTCCGCTTTACAACCGACGCCTTTGACTCTTATTGTACTAGTGTAGAGGCGCGACATTGAAGGGTTAGAGCTAAACCCAGTGAATCTTGAACTCGGATTTGATTTGTCTTTGTTGATCGGTAACTCACGATTATTTTATACAGAAAAAATAGAAATATCCCTTTACATTGTATTATTGTCTATTTATTTTTTCTCCTGGCTAATATGCTATTATAAATTTTTTATTATGTAGAATTCCTTAATATCCACATTTTGACGATAAGAGGAGAAAGCAGAAGAACAACTGAAGTGGCTTTCTGAGGTACGATTCTGTACCATATAATTGTTTATTTGTAGAAATCTCATATGGGTTTTCGATTTGGATGGGTATGTTTTTCTTCGTTATTTATTTGTTTAATTTGGATGGGTATGTTTTTCTTTTGTTATTTATTTGTTGGTTCTCTTCCGTGCACATGTTAAGAGAAGGATCTTAAGAGTATTAATGTCACTGTTAGAGTTAAACTCATAAATGGTCACTAAAGCAAAATTCCATTTGATCCTTGCAGTATATTTTTGACCCAATATATGGTTTTTTCGAAGTTCAATAAAATTGTTTATTAAGTTTGTTTTTTTGTCTGTTTAGATATGAATATGGATATGGATAGCGAAATTGAAGCTATGGGTGAAACTCTTAGAACAACAAATTTAGAAAAAAGTACTACATCTCTTCCTCCACTTCCACCATCATGTTTAGAAAAGAGGAAAAATAGAAAATATTTAGATGTATGGGAACACTTCACTTTTATAGGAGATCTGAAAGATAAGGATGTTAGGTGTAAATGCAACTATTGTGGGCAAGATTATGCATGTGGGGCTAAAAAGTGTGGGACTAGTACCTTAAGGAATCATTTACTTCTTCATTGCAAGAAGTATTCGGGAAGGATAAAAGACAAAAGGCAAAAAAGTCTAACTGAGGGTGGTGGAAACAATTTTATTGCTATGGGCTTTAATAAAGAAGAATGTAGACTTCCATAATTGATGAACTACCATTTAGTTTTGTCGAAGGCCAAGGGTTCAGACAGTTTTGTAGCATAACATGTCCTAATTTTGATCCTCCATCTCGTAGGACTATTGTTAGAGATCTTTATCAATTGTATTTGGATCAAAAATTGCAATTGAGAAAAATTCTCCAACGTCAAAGAGTTTCTCTAAATATATTTTTTATCATTTTTATATTACTTTTTTCTCTAAATATTTATTTTATTTTGTAGGAATGCTACTCGAAGCTTATGCGAGAATCAAAGTTTACAATTCTCTTTATTTATTAACTTTGGATTATTGTGTATATATATATTTTTTACTTTTTGAAAGACCGTAATATCACTAGTACAAAATTATCAAAAAAAAATAACAAATTAGCGTCGTTTTTCAAAGAAAACGACGCCTGTAAAAAATGCGGTGGCAAAATTGTAAATAAATGTTTATTAAAGGCGTCGGTTGTTAGGAAACAACCAACGCCAAAGAACCGGCCCAAGTATAGGCGTCGGCTCTTACATAAGAATCGACGACTATACTTCAAGTATAGGCGTCGGTTCTTTTTAAGAACCGGCGCTTTTTCATAATAGGCGTCGGTTATTATATAGAACCGACGCCTATACTTGGACTTTATTTTCCCGGTTTCACCAAAATTTCAGCCATTTCCCCCGGTTTCACCAAAATTTTCAGCCATTTCCCGCACCATTTTCAGTTCAACCGAGGTCCCTACCTTCTCACGCCAAATCGCCTCTGGGCGTCAGCTCGGTGGGGAAGAGTGGTTTTTAACCATTGGGCTTTCCTCCCCTACCATCGAATCATACATTATTCAAGCTATTTGGTGGATTTTGGAAGATTTCTCGCGAATTTCAGCTCCTGGGTTTGCCCTAGTGCGCAAATTTGGCTGTTTGAGTTCTTGGGTTCGATTTTCTTGCAGTCTACCGCTTGGTGTGGTACTATTCAGCATTATTGTGGTGATTTCTTGCCCAAAAACTACTGGGCTTTTGTCTCCTCAGCTGGAAACGTCTACCCCCTGGTCGAGTGAGTAGGTTGCATAACTGCAATAGCTTCTTTTCTGCAACTTCACTGTTCATACGAGCTCCTTCAGTTTTCAGAATTGTTTTCAGCAAGTGGTGAAGCTTTGGTTATCTCTTCACCCTCCTTGCTGGATAAGGTTAGTGTGGCTTACTTGTCGCCTTGTAGGCCTTATTTGGATTTTTCTTCAACTTTTAACAAAGGTATTAATCATTCTTACATCATTTCTCTTATATAAAACGTGCATTATTTGGAGTGTATTTGCGTCGAATTCAAGCAGTACTTGTCTACTTTTTACTAGAGTGTTCTTCAGGTCCAATTAAGAAAAATTGAGTGTAGACTAATTTGATATGTTTTGGATGATTTGTCAGGTGTAGTGATTATGTGGGGAAATCGAATTTCTTGAAATTATGTAGATTCTTCAACTGTTCGAAGTGAGTTTCTCACAATTGATTTTGCTTTTATATTATTATTATTATTACTTTTTCTTTTCTTTCATTTTTTGGTGTACTGGGCAGTTTTTCTTATCCAAATCAAAAGGAAAGAATACATATTGATGGTTTAGTGGGTACCATTAGTTTCTGGGTTGATGAAGTTTCAAATGTTTTAATAAATTTCAAACATCAGTTCTGATTGATTTTTTTTTTCCAGAGATTGAGTTATGCATACCACGTTTTAGGAATTTGGTATTTTGATTGAGTGACTAACCCTCGAGCAACTGGCAAATTGAGACATGAGTTGGCTGGGCAAGATTCTCAAAGGTTCCGAATACAAAATCTCAAAAGGACAAAATCACGGGAAATACGAAGATAATACAATTTGGGAAGGACCTCCTACTTCTACGGTAATCACTACTGGTTGATGGTCATTGAATTTGCACTATTTTGATGTATTTTGCATATGCGCGAGCTTTTTCCAGAATCTAATGCTATGAAAATGTTCTGAGGTCTTGGTACATACATACTAGCTTTCTCCTGGCTGAAACTATTATTGAGCTAATATGATTACTGTTTCTGTTAGAACGCTATCGAAAAATCTCTACATATTCAAAAAATTATGTCAAGAAATGTGATTATCCCCTGCTTATCTACCGCAGAGTTGAAGAAATAGTATGGGTGGGATTGTAAACAGGAATGAGAAAATGCAATTTTCTGGGTCTTGGGGGTTTTCCCATTTCTCCAATTCTATTATTCCATTTCTCTTCTATTTTTCTTATCTTACAGTAGTTGTAGAAATGCAACCATGACTATTCTTTTTTCTAGGATTACTTCGCTAATGACAATGTCTGCCCTCTATGGTCTCTAAAACATCTTCATTGCTTTGTATCTCTGTTGATTTTGTTGTTTTTGATCATTATATGGAGAAGCTGCATTTCATGTTGGGTGGTAATAATCATTATATGGAGAAGCTGCATTACATGTTGAAACTTGTGTTATAATGATCAACAAGGTTTCTTCTCAGCATTTTCAATCCAGAGGGATGGCTCGAGATTACGTATCATTTTCCATCTTTGTACAACATTTTCTTTAATTGAACTACTCTTAAATGCTGGAGTAACTTGTTTCTTTCTTGATTTGATGATTTCAGATATGTGGACGATTCTTTGCGAAAGGGAGGGATGAAAAAGGGAATATCTTCATCTTAGAGAGAGTCGAAGATAATACAGTGTAAACATTTTCAAACTTCCCTTCGTTGGTTCAATTTTTGGCATGTTGATACTTAAGTTTATCAATAGTATTGCTGGAGGCATTGAGGGAGGGGTTTAATATACTCGAAGAGGCAATGGAATCTGCTAATGAACTACAAACTGCTACTACGAATACAATTGGACACTGTGATTTATCTGAAAGGGAGTTTAGCGGAAAGATTACACCAGTCTGTTGTAGTGATGACTATTAACCCCTTTTTGGTAGTTTTTTTTAATAATAGTTTATGTGAAAAGTGAATTTGAGAATAGTTGGGCAATTCCAATTCTGAATGTATGTATTTTTGAGTTTTTTTATTTATTGATTGACATTTGGATTTGATTAGCATATATTTTCAAGTATAGTATTTGACTTTCATGATTTGAATTTAATTGGGGTTTCACACAATTTATTGGTGGGGAATTTTTTTATTTTTTATTTTTTGACTTTATGCGTCGGTTGTTGACCAAAAACCGAATCCTTAAGTCGACTTTAGGCGTTGGTTGTTGACTAACAACCGATTCAACAAAAACCGACGCCTTATTATAACTTAAGGCGTTGGTTGTTACTTAACAACCGACGCCTTTAGTTATGATAAGGCGTCGGTTGTAAACCGACGCCTTAAGTATGCACTTTTAACGTCGCTACTAAAGGCGTCTCCTGTACAACCGACGCCTTTTCTGCTTTACAACCGACGCCTTTGACTCTTACTGTACTAGTGTATTCTATTTTTACTTTTCGCGTTTCATGTTAATTTTTGTATTGTTTGGTTTTATGAATATACTTATACTTTGTAGGAAAAGAATAATTGGATGACAAACAATAATTTGTGTAAAAATTCATAACATACCCTATTTTTTGTTTTGAAAGCACAACAGACCCATTTCTCATTAAAGAATCAGAATAAAAATTCAGATTAAAAACTCAGAACAAACCATTGTAAAGGATTTGATTTCTTTTGTGTTTAAATGTTAGGTTATTGATTCCTTGTGGTGTGATCTTGAGCCTTTAATCCCAACAGTGGAATAAGAGCCTTAAGGTTCTTCGAAAACTCTGTGGATTAGTCTCAGATCTGTTGGATCCAGATCTCTTCTTGTTGGATCTAGGGTTTTTCTGGAAGTTGATGAACTTTTTACAAAATGTTTTTTTTAGGGTTTTCTTGTTCTTGTGTAAAACTTTTAAGAAATATTTTTTTTTCTTAAGTTGTTTTTTGAACCCTCATTGTAAATCGTTTTGTGTTTTCTGAAAATATTTTTGAAAGAAATTTTTCAGATTCGAAATTGTTTTTTGTAGATTTTTGTATAAATCTCTTTGATAGTAACATTGTGGATATTTTTCCTTTGAAACCTATTTTCAAAATTAAGGCTTTCTGTATTTTGTGTATCTGGATCTCTAAAATCTGAGTCCATATTTGAAGATTTTGAAATTCGGTGTATTTTTATAAAATATACTGATTCTTGAAAAGAATCCTATAATGTTCCTTGGTGGTTGTTATTCGTGGTGGATATTGGTACTGTTTCTTGGTGGCCATGAACTTTTGGAAAACTGATTCTTCGTGGGAGCTTCTATAGCTTATTAAAATTGCAACCAGGTGATATCTTTTAATTACTGCAATCTTATGTACTGTAAATTTGTTTTTCAAATTTTCTGTTCTCTCCCAAATCTCTCCGTTGAAGCCTATATCTTGGACCCCATTTCTTTCCTTTGTCCAGGATTTCATTGAGAATTTGGGAATTTGAGGGAGTTTGGGAATATCCAGTATAGGTTGAGGGATATACTGGAAGAACAGTTTTCTCAGTATACTGTTCTGTGTGCTTTTGATTGAGTAATTAATTTGTTGATTAGTGATCACCTTGATTACTCTGTTCTATGATTACTATGTTTTGAATCTGAGTGATAATTCTTGCAAATAATCACTTGCCTCTGCTTTAACTATTTTGATTAGTGACTCTGATCTGCACTATTGATCTTCTGCTTGATTGATTGCTTCTTGAATTAATAAAGCTCCATTACTTAAAATTCTCTTTTTCAATCTTGGTCATTACTTCAATGGCTACTGTTAAAGTAGATGTTGAAGTATGGAATGGAAAAGGGAATTTCAATCTCTAGAGCCAGAAAATGTGAGCTTTACTACTTCAAATGAAATGTGCTAAAGCTATAGATAAGTCCTGGCCCCTTAATACCCCTCAGGACAAACAATTTGAAATGGATGACATTGCATGGAGTACTTTGTTTTTGCACTTATCTGATAATGTCATTAGACATGTAGGAAAGACTAAAACTACTATGGAATTGTGGGATAAATTGGAAGAAATTTATGATACTGTGTCTCTGCCAGATAAGTTCTTTCTGTGGAAACAATACTTCTCTTTTAAACTTGATCCATCTAAGGATGTGGATGAGAATATGAGTAGGTTTACTAAGATCACACGGAGTGTTTTAAATTGTGATGAAAAACTTACTGATGAACAAAAGGTTGTTTGTTTACTGAATGCCATGGGGGATAAATTTAAGGATTTGAGGAATGCCTTAGAGTATGGGGGCAGAAACTGAGCACTGAAATTGTCCATACTTCCCTTAAGAATAAAGAGTTAGAATTTAAAAGTAATCCTAAGGAAGCCTATAATGTTGTAGGAACCTCTAGGAAGAAGAACTCTTTTAGGCAGAATAAGTCTGGAACTAATTTCAATAAAAATTGGAATACTTCTAGCAATAATAGGGATTGGAATAACAAGCCTGCAAAGGGTAATTTTCAGATTAAGGGCAATTTCAATAGGTCTAAAGATAATAATTTTAGAGGTCAGTCTGGTTTCAGAAATCAAGACAATAATGTTAGAAATCATAATAATTTCAGAATCCAAAACAATTTTAGAACACAGGACAATAATGCTGGAAGTGCAGATGTAGATAAACCTCCTAGAATTTGTTTTTACTGTGGCCAACCTGGACAACATATTAAATATTGCTTTAAAAGGAAAAATGATCAGGGTATTAGTAACCAAACTGAGGCTGCATTGCAAGATAATAATAATGGGGTGGTTTATGTTACTACTGAATCTCATAATAAGAATGAATGGATTCTTGAATCTAGCTGCACCTTTCATATGTGTCCTGAAAATGATATGTTTGTTAATTTCAGTGATAATTGCTTTGATTTTGTGAAACTTGGCAATAATATTACATGTGATGTGAAACGCACTGGATAAGTTTTGTTACAACTTGAAAATAACAAAACTCTTATTTTAAATCAAACCAGATATGTTCCTGATTTGAAAAGGAACCTGATTTCACTTGGTGTTTTAGATTCTGAATCTTTTGAGATTAGAATGCATAATGGTTATTTGAGTATTTTCAAAAATAACTGTTTGATTACTTCTACTCCCAAAATTAATGGGATATATGTGCTGAATACCTTGCCTGTTTATGCTAAGTCCTTTAATGCTGTGTCTGATTTGAATAAGACTGTGTTATGGCATAAGAGATTAGGACACATAAGTCAATAAGGACTTAAATTACTTGAAACCAAAGGTGTATTTGGCAATGATGTGTTGCATAAACTTGGTTTCTGTGAAAAATGTGTATTAGGTAAACAGAAAAGGAATTCTTTTGGTAAAGGTGTTCATAAATCTTCTGATGTGCTTGAATACTTGCACGCTGATTTATGGGGTCCCGCTCCTATGAGTTATGTTTCAGGTACTTTCTTCTAATAGTAGATGACTTTTCTAGGAAAACATGGGTGCATTTATTAAAAACTAAGGATGCTACTGTTCCTGTTTTCAAAAATTGGATCACCTTAGTTCAAAATTTGAAAGAAAAGAGAGTCAAAACTATTAGAACTCATAATGGTCTAGAATTTTGTAACTAAGATTTTGAATCTTTCTGTAGCACCTTAGGTATTCTTAGGCATAGGACCGTAGCCTACAGTCCACAGTAAAATGGTGTTGCTGAAAGGATGGATAGGACACTCCTAGAAAGAACTAGTTGTCTTTTACTTGATTCTAACTTGCCTAAAATTTTTTGGGGTGAAGCACTCAAAACTGCTTCTTATCTGATAAATCTTTCTCCCTGCAGTGCCATTGATTTTAAAATTCCTGATCAAATTTGGAACAATTATCTTCCTGACTTTTCAAAATTAAAATTTTTTGGGTGTGCAGCCTACTCACACCAGCCTGAATCTAAACTTGACTCCAGGTCATTAAAATGTGTTTTTTCTTAGGTATGGAGAGGGGGTCAAGGGTTACAGATTATGGGTCAGGGAACAGGGAGGCTACAGAGTCATTCTGAGTAGGTCTGTGATTTTTAATGAAAATATTTTTCCATGTAAAGATGAAAAACTACTTGATCCTATTAATGATAAAGATTTCCTTACCTCTGAGCTGAGTGAAGACCATTTAGGTGATGAAAATGGTCTGCCCTATACTCAGTTTCAAGTTGAGCAACCCCCACAGTCTCCAAATGTCAATTCTGAACCTGAACCTGAACTGGCTGACACAGTGCCATTACCTGGTGACATCCCTGAAGCTGAAACAGACTTAGAAAATTATCAACTAGCTAGGGATAGACCTAGAAGAGAGATTAGACCTGCTCCTAGGTTTGAGGATCCTTATTTTTTGTCTGCATTTACCTGTTCTGATCCTTTAGTTTCTGAACCTGAATCTTTTGAAGAAGCTGTTTCTTCAAAAGATTCCAAACTCTGGCTTGCAGCTATGCAAGAAGAGATGGACTCACTTCTGAAGGATGGTACTTGGATTTTAGTCAATAAACCTGTAAATAAAAGGATAATTGATTATAAATGGATTTTCAAAATAAAAGAAAGTGAGTCTAAGGACATTAAACCAAGGTAAAAGGCTAGACTTGTAGCCAAAGGTTTTTCTCAAAAAGGAAGGAATTGATTACAATGAAAATTTCTCTCCTGTGGTTAAATATACTTCTATCAAAATTCTATTTGCTTTAGTTGCACAATTTGATGTAGAACTTGAGCAAATGGATGTGAAAACTGCTTTCCTTTATGGTTCTTTGAATGAAACAATTTATATGTATCCACCTAAAGGTTTTGAAAAGGGCAGAAATTCTGACTTGGTTTGTTTGTTGAAAAAATCTTTGTATGGCTTGAAAGAAGCCCCTAAGCAGTGGTATAAGAGATTTGATTCTTATATCCAAAGCCTCAATTTTCAGAAAAGCAAATATGATTCTTGTTTTACTTTAAACTTGGTAAAACTGATTTTATTTACTTGCTTCTATATGTTGATGATATGCTTATTGCTGGCCTAATATGCATGATATAAATGTTCTTAAAACCAAACTGCGTTCTGAGTTTGAAATGAAAGACATAGGAAATGCAAAAAGGATACTTGGCATGGATATTTTTAGAGATAGAAAATCTAGAAAATTGTTTTTGAATAAAAAACATTACATTGAAAAGGTTTTAAATATATTTTGTTTATCTGAATCCAAATTTGTGTCTTTCCCTTTGCCTGCACATTTTAAACTATCTGTTGATCACTGTCCAAAATCTGATGATGAATTGTTTAGAATGAAAAATGTACCCTATTCTAATGCAGTTGGATCTGTTATGTATTTGATGGTCTGTTCTAGACCTGATATTGCTTTTGCAGTAAGTGTCTTGAGCAGGTTTATGAGCAATCCTGGTGAATTGCACTAGGAAGCCAAGAAATGTCTTTTGAAATATTTGAAAGGGTCTGCTAGACTTAGTCTAGTATTTTCTAAAACAAAAAATAATTTCAAACTTAAAGGTTTTGTAGACTCTGATTTTTCAGGAAATGTTGATAACAGGAAATCAACATCTTCTTACTTTTTTACTTTAAACTCTTCTTGTATTAGCTGGAAATCCCAGCTGCAAAAATTGGTTGCCTTATCATCAACTGAGGCAGAATACATTGCTGCACATATGCTGTTAAGGAGTGCATGTAGTTAAAGGGTTTACTATCTGAAATTTGCTACATTGTTGATTCTGAAGTTGAATTATGTACAGATAGTTTAAGTGCTTTACATTTGTGTAAAAATCCTATTTTTCACAATAGGTCAAAACACATTGATGTTAAATTTCATTTTATTAGGGATATTATTGAAAAAGGCATTGTGAAACTAGTTAAGATCCCTACATAGATTAATCCTGCAGATGCAGGAACTAAAATCATTCTTATTAACAAATTTAAAGATGCTTTGAGTTTTTTAAACTTAGTAGAATTTTGATACTGCCTTGTCTTATTTTGCAGGTGTTGGAAGCAGCTCAATTGAGGTGGAGATTGTTGGACAATTGATCTGTTAAATGGAAGCCTGCAACTTTCTGTTTGGACCAATTTTACTTAAGCCCAATGTTTGAAGTTGAGTCCATATCACACAAACCGGAACTAAGGCCCATGTCTGGAACCGGGTCACAAGCCCAGTGATCACCACCGCCTCATCTGAACCATTTGATCTCTTTATCTCATCCTGGCCATTCACTAGTGGATAAAGGATGCTGAGAGACGTTTTGTTTACGATATATTCTTTCAGATTCATTCTTATCTCTTTTTCTCTCTGAAAAAAGGCGATTCATCGCCTTCATCTTCTTGGTGGTTTTTCTTCTTCCAGAAATTGTATAATCGCCTTATTGTTCTTAGTATTTTTGGTAGATACTGATATTTTGTGTAAATCAGTATACATTCGTTGAGTTTGACAGAGTTTTCTGTAACTCTTTATCTTTGTGGTTTCCGTTGTGCGATTTATGAGTTTTCTGAGAAGTTTTGTATAATCTTGAGTTTGAATACTGAGATTCTGTATTTTTATGTTTATTCTATAAAGGATTTGATTTCTTTTGTGTTTAAACGTTGGGTTATAGAATCTTTGTGGTGCGATCTTGAGCCTTTAATCCCAACAGGTTGGTTAAGTTCGAACTTTGAAAAAGCTAAAAGATTGTAGGTGTATTAAATATATTTTTAATTATATATTTTTTTTTTGTTAGCTTTCATAGAGTTGTTTCACTTTTTCAATTTTTTTTATTTTTTTTTATTTTTTTAAGTTTGGTTACTCGATTCTTTATTTTTTGTATATTGAGTTGCCAATTGAATTTCTCGTATGCTGAAAACAGATGAAGAGATCCAGGTGGTGGGGACATGGAACTTCTTCAATTGAGACAACCTACAACCCGCACACATAGATTGATATTCATTTACATTTATCGATCTTTGTTTTTCTTTTTAATAATTTTTCTAGGCACCTCGCTCTTCGTTCTTAATTAAAATTCTGCTTTGTATGGTTTTATCTCATTTTTACCCCAAGGATTTAATATGCTTATCAATTCCTTGCATATGTAGTTGTCGTCGAATATAATAAAAATTTGGGCGGTGGGTTTATTTTGTGGTATGAGTAAAAGAATAAAAATTCTTAGAAAGTAAATAACTATCGACCACGGAGACTGAAGTCAGTCTGTAATCTGAAATTCTAAATTACATGATACTACTAAAATTTTTGTAAATCGACATAAGATATGGATTTTCACATATATAACTAGTTTTTATAAAGTTTGTCCACCTGCAAGCTCCATCCCTCTTAGGGATCAAAATAGTAGAAGTAGCAGCAAATCCCCTAGGCAGAGCTTGCAAAGAAGTCCATGACTGCGTTGATGACGTCATCCTAAATAATATCCAACACTGCTAAAAGAACAATGATGAGAATTCCGCTGGTCCTGCGACACTGTCATAATTAATACTAAAGATCGCCTCCCATATCTCCTGAATCGAAGGAGGGCTGTTTAGTGCCATATTGTCTTCCATCGTCACAATCCTAGGAATAATATCATCTCTAATGGGTATCAAAGGTTGTGACTTAGAAGACAAGAGATTTTGAAAGAACGTAACTGCCAAAGTCTGAATATCAGCAGTAGATAACACATCCCCTGAAGGGGTTGTAATAGACCTAATGCGTGGTCTAATACGTGGCCCCGAACCATCGCATGAAAGTAAAGGGTGTTGTGGTCCCCCTCAAATACCTATCATGAACTGGCCTTCTGCTTCCAATAACCCTCCACAGTAGCCAATGTACAGTTCGGTACAGCCTATGCCTAATGTAAAGAATCACGTTGCACAGGTGTTGGATCCAAATCATACTCTATCTTCAGCTCATCCACCCTGCACTCAGCGTCCCTGACCCCTCTGAAAAATATCCCTGAATACATGACAATCCCACCAATGTTAACCCTGTTTCAACCTGAAAAACTTCTCCCAAAGTGCAGCCATCCCCATAAGAAGGGTGAGAAATGACCATTTCTAAGAGACGAAGGCTGAAAACACATGATGCTAGGTCCAAACATTGAGGAATCGAAATGGCCTAGGCCCCAAGTCGTCCTCGTCATCCCAATGAAGCAAAAGGGGCACATGATCAGATAATGTTCGATACAAATGCCTAATAGTAAGTCCATGACTCAATGATGCAATTGTAGGATTAATCAGAATATTCTTCAATCTCTTCCATACCTGACCATTGGTCCAAGTATACCTACTACTAGTAAATCCAACGTCCTTCAAACCACAATTATTCATCATAGTTTGAGAATTCTGTAGTACTCTGTCCCTGATGTTATGTTCAATGTGCTCTCCATCATGAGCTAAAATGTTAAAGTCGCTACCAACTATCTAAGATCTGTTCACAGTGAGGGGAAATATGATGAAGACCATCCCACAAGTCCCTCCTACCAGAAGCCATACAAGTAGCATTAACAGGAGTCAAGAATATATGCTATGACAGTCTGGGATCCTCTACTCTAAAGTGTAGATACTGGAGATAATCATCCAATGAAGTAACAGTAGTTGCAGAATTCCAGAAAGCCCAAATCTTCCCTAATGAATTTTCCATCCTAGTATCAAAGCGAAGCAAACGTCTTATGTAATCAAACCTCTCCTGAAGTACAAAGGGCTCCAAGATAACCCAAACATAAACTTGATGAAGCTAAACAAACCTCTTATGTGGCACGTGAATTTTTCTTCAGAGTGACCAGTCTAAAACCATCATCCCCAGTATGCTGAGCTAGACCAACCAAATCATCAATCGAAGATCTCCGAAAAGGACCCTTCTGGTGAAAATATTGTTGGTAAAAATTAACGTGTTGATAAGTGTATTTTATACACTTATTTGTACGTCTAAATTAGAATAAATTATTATCGTTTTAGAATATAAGCTATTTAATTTGTGTTTATTTGTTTACTTTGCAGAAAATATCTCAAAAGATGAAGAATGAAGTAATTGATGAGAAAAATGCATAATTGGATGTTAATTGGAGCTAAAATGAGCAATTGATAAGTTTGTGACGTCAACCGGAAAGATGCAATGTGGAGAAGTAAACAAATCAGAGGTTGAAGGACCCAGTTGAAGGAATTCAGAGTCGAAACGAGCGAATTGAGAAGATTCCAAAGTATGGGGACTATATTGTTGCAATTGGAAGTTGAAGGACTGAAAAGCAAATTAAACATGAGGTACCAACTTGCAAATATCTAATGATTGATTTGGATAATAAGAAGATATTTTGAGGATTTTTAGGAGTTAATTGGATGCAAGTATAAGTCAAAAAGGAATGGAATATGATAAGAATATTACCATAAAATTGATTCCAATCCTAGAAGATTCTGGACAGAATTCTAGTCGTACTTTGAGACCAAATTTTGGGGCAGTAAACGTTCGAAGTAGGAAAATTCTATTTAAAGAATAATTTTAGCCCTTTAAGTTATATTTCTAACACAATTTGAATCATCGTAATCGGATAAGGAAAGAGAAAGATATGGTCGAAATACTGAACGCTGTGCAGATACCAAAAAAGACTCGCGCGCGGATTTGATGAATTTCTTTCCTTCTTCAACTTGATCTCTTCACCAACTATAAATACAACCTATTTGCACGAAAATCAGACCTTTGCCTCTCCATAGAACGAGCCACAACAGAAATTTGAATTAAAATTCTTGGAGATTCAAGCATCGCGGAGGGGCGTGAATTGAAGATACTTGAAGAATTGATAATTGGTGCAATCTTTCCATTCTTCGTTGTTATTTTCAATGAACGTCATTATATTTTGTTTTTGCTATTTAAATATGATGTGTAGCTAAATTTGATGTTGGGAGGAACGATGTAGCCTAGTTAATTATTTTAATTCCATATTCCTTGTTTTAACGCTTTAATGCATGTGTTGATTTATTATTGCGTTTAATGCGTGAATGAACTGTCCACTTATTCATGATTTTATGTGTTATTTCCATAATTCGAGAGGTGAGTTAATAACATAGATCTAGCTAATAAATCCGGTAATTGAACAAGAGATAGAGATATACTCTTGTAATTATTGCGGTCGTGTGTGAATTCTTGTGTGTAATGCATCTAGTTAAGGAATATTCGGACCCGCTGTAGAGATACAATGTTGACTTATTTAGGTAGGATTGATTTAAACTCAAGAGAGGAATCTCAATTTAAATTAGTGGATTCGACCGAACGCACAAATAGGAAATAAAAGTGGAATTGGAATTGATTTAATTAGCTAGGTGAATTCGTGAATCCCAACTACTTTACAATCTTATTTGAAAACAAAACAATTTAACAATTCTTTTTAATTCATTAGTTCCATTTCTTAATTCTATATTTTTATTCTTAAAACGATTTCCTTTGTTCAAATAAAGTTAAGAACTGAAATATTTCGGTAATTAATAGCAGTCCTCGTGGGAACGATAATCCGGACTCTAAGGTCCACTTTATTACTTGATTACGATATCGTACACTTGCGATTTCAAACACAACAAGTTTTTGGCGCCGTTGCCGGGGACTGTTTTTATATTAATATCGATACCCATTAGTTCTTATTTTACTTTGAACTTTATTTTGCTTATTTTTATTTTTATTTTTATTTTTATTTTTATATTATTTTTCAGTTTTTGCTTTTAATTTTAGTTTTCTTTAATTTATGTTAAGAAGGACTAAGTTATTTGATTTGCTTCCTTTTGATACAGAAATTGAACGCACCTTTCGACAGAGGCGTAGACAACAGTTGGAAGTGAATCAACAAACAGACTTAGCCATGGCGGATGACATAATTCAGGATAATCAGGGAAATCAACAAAATCTGCAAGCAGCTGTGAATGGACAGCAACCAAATCACGGAAGGCGTGTTTTGCGAGACTACATGGTTCCTCCTGTTGGGAACATTGGAACCTGCATTGTACCTCCTGCAATCAGAGCTAATAATTTTGAGATCAAGACTTCCTTGATATCCTTGATACAAAATTCGTGCGTTTTTCATGGATTGCCATCTGAAGATCCTCATGCGCACCTTAGGACATTTTTGGAACTATGTGATATGCAACGCATGAATGGAGTTTCAGAGGATGCCGTGAAATTAAAGCTATTCTCATTCTCTTTGGCGGACAAAGCAAAAGCCTGGTTTTACTCCTTGCCCCTACACACAATCACCACTTTTGAAGTTATGAGCCAAAAATTTGTAGATAAATTTTTCCCACCTGGCCGCATGTCAAAACTAAGGCGTGAAATTTTGTCCTGTAGTCAACAGCCAGGGGAATCCATTTTTGAAGCTTGGGAAAGGTTCAATGAGCTTATCAGACAGTGTCCTACCCATGGGATCGCATATTGGATCTTAGTCCAGACATTCTACAATGGGTTGACGAATGAAAATAAAAAGTACGCTGACTCAGCAGCTGGAGGATCAGTAATGGATATGACTTATGAAGTGGCTTATGAGATTTTTGAGAAGATGGCTGGGAACAATTACCAGTGGTACTCAGATAGATCTACACCAAAGTCTGGAGGAATTGTTGCAGTTAATGAGATTACAACATTAAATGCTAAGCTGGATGCTTTAACGAAGAAAATCGACAGTATGGGTGTGCAGCCAGTAAATTCAGTTCATACAACTTTGTGTGATTTTTGTTTCGAAAATCACGCGATAAATTTCTGACCACTTCAGCAAAATCAATCAAACCCAGAACAGGTCAATTTCGTAGGAAACAGGCAGCAGGGTGGTCCTTATTCACAAACTTACAACCCAGAATGGAAGAATCACTCAAATTTTTCATGGTCTTACAATCAGAATGTTCAGCGGCCGCCTGGATTTCAGCAACAGCAACAACAACAATCTCAGAAAAACATATCCGAGAACATAGAAGTGTTAATTCAGTTGGTCAAGATTCAGAATGGTGAGAAAATGAATCAAGCTGCTGAAATAAAAAATTTGAAGAAACAGGTGGGAGAGCTGGCAGCAAGCAGTTCAATAAGGCAGCCTGGACAGTTACCAAGCAACACTGAAATGAACCCTCGTGAGCATGTTAATGCAATAACAACCAGAAGCGGGGTTCAGTTATCCGAAGTGACTGCAGAGGAATATGAAAAGCAGAAGAGCCAAAAGAAAGATGAGGTGGAAGAGGAAAAAGGTGAAAAAGAACAGAGGTCGACTCCTGAAGTTCAAGAAAAAGTCGAAGAAAAAGTTCGAGTTCGACCACCAGTCAAAGCTTATGTGCCCCCAGTTCCTTATCCAGAACGATTGATAAAGCATAAGTTGGAGCATCAGTTTGGAAAATTTTTGGAAATATTCAAGAAACTGCACATAAATATTCCTTTTGCCGAAGCCTTGGCCCAAATGCCCCTCTACTTAAAGTTTATGAAGGAGATGCTGTCAAACAAAAGAAAGTTGGTTGATATTGAGACAGTAGCACTGAGTGAGGAGTGCAGCGCCATACTTCAAAAGAAATTACCACAAAAATTGACCGATCCGGGGAGTTTCTCTATCCCTTGCACTATTGGTAATTTCACTTTTGATAATGTATTGTGTGACTTAGGGGCTAGTGTTAACCTAATGCCTTTGTCTGTATACAGGAAACTTGGTTTGGGGGAGTCTAAACCAACAAATATCACACCAAAGCTTGCTAACAGGTCTATACAGTATCCATATGGGATAGTGGAGAACGTGATTGTGAAAGTGGACAAGTTCTTCTTTCCAGTTGACTTTGTGATCCTTGATATGGAGGAGGACTCTCAGATGCCCCTGATATTTGGAAGACTATTTCTTGCTACAGGGCGAGCTCTCATAGACATTGAAAAAGGGGAAATCATTTTTCGAGTCGAGCATGAACAAGTCAGTTTCAGCATCAAGCCAAGACAGGATCTCGAATATCTAAAGGAAAGTTGCTTCAAGGTGGAAGGAGTAATTCACAAACCAGAAGAAAATGAGAAGCAAGGGATTAAGTTCGAGGAGGATCTAATCACAAAATATGAGTTCGTAAAGGAAAAAGATGGATGGAGGGACAAAAAGGAAGAAAAGCCGAACATCC
Source organism: Ligustrum vulgare (assembly GCA_963555705.1). NCBI lineage: Eukaryota > Viridiplantae > Streptophyta > Magnoliopsida > Lamiales > Oleaceae > Ligustrum > Ligustrum vulgare. Next base: position 12,080,086 of record OY743186.1, on the reverse strand, counting down.
CTCAACAATTGGCTAAAAGTGAGGCTTTGGAATTCAAGAAAGTGAGAAAACGAATGGAGATATGCAAGGCAGGGAATTGTAAGAAATGCAAAGCCTCAAGAAGATCATTCAAGCCTCCATGATAAAGAAGTGCAAAAAGTCGAGCTTTAGACTTAAAACGGAGCGCTTGTTGGGAGGCAACCCGACCTTTCTTCCCTTTTATTTATTACGCTTTCATAATTTATTTATTTGCTGAATTTTAGATATATGCATGGTAGGAAAATTGTTTGGGTGTTTTGCATGTTCATGTTAAGGACACTTTTGCATATTAGTCTATTATTGCATATTTAGTAATGTTTTTGATTTTGCATTTTTACATTAGGCTAGGTTTCTATCGTCATTCCAAACTCACACACACTAGTTTGAATCATGAAGTTAATGTTTGGAAAATCATTGCATCAATCATGAAGTGATTAGGGGGATAAAAATGATTTTGAAAATCAAAAATAGGAAAAATTTTCAGTACTGCCGTGTACTAAGCGATCGCGTGCCAATAGGCTTCGGCGATCGCTACTTTGCATTAAAAAATCAACAGATTTTTAAACCTTGAACCACGCGATCGCTGGCACTCCAGCCAGGCGATCGCGTGGCTGTACTGAGAGTAAAATCGGCAGTTTAAGTGTTGTGCCTCATGTTTTCAATTTCAAACATTATAGACTCGTTTTCTCTCCCCTAATCACCTCATATTTGATCTTACATTTTGTGTGCATGTCATCAACACCTAGTTGTATCAATATCATTGCTATTTCCCGCATCCAAATCAATCAAAGGTATGTAATTCTTCACTTGAAACATACTTTACTCAAATTTATGAAATTTTCTTTTAGATTTCGAATAATTGGAATTGTGAATTGTGAAGAAGGGGCTTAAGCTAGTTGTTGGAGTTTGTGATTTGTGGTTTAGTAGACACAAAAATTTTGGGTTCATTCATGCCTCCAACCCTATGCATATCCATTGATTTTTGTAATGCCCATTAAGTGTTTGATGAAATGCCACAAAGACATTCTTGTGCTAATTTTAGATATTCATTTAAGCATTTATCTTCATGACATGTTCATCATTGATTGTGTGTAGTTAATTCATGATTTATTTCACTACATGGCATTAAAACCATGTTTGCATCAAGGCAGCCCCATTGCAAGGCCATTGCAGGCCATTGCACCTGAAAATCCACTCACGTCACCGACTTTTCCATAGCTTTACATTACCTTATTGAACTCAAAATGACCTGAATTTTTAATATGTTGTAGACCATGCTGTGAACTTTAACATATCAAAAGATGGCTCGAAAAATTTTGTGTTTTTCTAGGCCATGTCAAGACTTGAATATGTGTGGTCTACCATTCTTGAAAATAAAAAATAAAAAAATCTGCTTTAACTTAAGTTTGGGGGTGTGATACTAAACGTCCATTATTTCCTATTGGTGTTTATAACTTCTAATGTTACTTATCTCTTATTTGCTAGGAAAACACCAATCAAAACACCCCAACCAAATTTCAACAATACAAACAAAGGGTCGATTCATCCAATGCAGTGCAACAGGGAGCTTCAAAGAAATACATCATCTACACTTGGGAAGTTCTCGTTCTTTTTTCTTTGTCTTGTTTTACATTATTGGATATTTTTGACAAACATTGAGGACAATGTTCATTTCAAGTGTGGGGGCGAAAATTCATTGCATTCATCATTCATTTTATATTCATTCGATTCTTTAGGGACAAAAAAAAAAAAAAATTGAAAACTTTGTTGACATGTTTATTGCCTAGGATATAGTATGAATCAATTTGTGTTTAGGTTTGAAAATTGGACAACATGAAAGCATGAACTTATTTTGAACTGGTTATGTTTTGCTAGATTCATACTTATTACGCACATAGCCAGTGTTGGATAATTGCTTGTGTGAGGGATGTTGTTTAATGCATGTGGGGCAAAGTTTTATGCAATTTGAACTTAGGAATGACTCAAAAAGCCCTGAACTTAGATCGTTAGACATCCCACCCCTAAATTAGAACCAATCATGCTAAAAGGCAAGTTTAGGGGTAAATGGTTGGAATTTGTGTGTATTGACGGGTTGGAGGTCTGTGGTTCTTGGTTTTTCACTTTAATCATTACAGTTTGGTCAACTGGTATAAACTATTTCCAGCATAAAAACAGAAAAATGCTGAAGGTCTTATTCTACTCTTCAAATGCCTTTTTGACTCGAGTAAGTAAGTCCGAGGGGTCCTTCAAACCTGGTGCCCTAAAGCCAACTGGCTTGGGAGTCATCGACCTAAAGCTCGCTACATGAGTCAATTAGAAAGCAAGTACGGAGAGTGGACTTACACATAAGACATTATAACATCTTTAACTTTTCTGTTTAAGCCTTTATGACTCGGGGAAGTACATCTCAGGGGTTCTTTGAACCTGGTACCCTAAAGCCGTCTGGTTTGGGAGTTGCCGATCTGAAAGCTCGCTACAGGGGTCATATAGAAAGCCAGTATGAAAAGTTCCGCACAAAGATGGTAAAAGAAAGGGACAATTAAAAGAAAAAGTCGTCCATCAAAAGAAAAAAAATATAAATGCATGGTATAAGCTAAGTTGACTGAGCTATGATGGTTGAGGTTTTAGAATTGGGGACTGCTTTCTTTTGATTTGTTGTGCATGCATATTTCTGATTCTGACTGCCTCGTGTGGAAAAAGCAATGAAAAATGTTGAGAATCCACATAGTTAAAAATCCGGGATGTGAGAGAAAAGCAGAAAGTGGTGATAATTCATGAGCGTTGAAAGGAATTTTATTAAAAATCATAGATTGACCCCATGGGATTCGGGCTGGATTATGCATAATGAGCCACACAGTGTTGAGTATATTTTTTGCACAAGTATGCGTTTGACGTTGGCTATTCACACACGCACTTAAAAATTTGGCATTATATAACTAGAAATTATTTTTCATTGTTGTTCATAACTCTTGCTGAAGCTTGAATTGATTTGGACTATGGAGGCATATGGTGAACATGTTGACACAACAAAAATAATTGCACGTTGTTATTTTAATTTGTTAGTTTAGTTTACATTATTCGAGGACGAACAATAATTTTAGTTTGGGGGTATTTGATAAGTGTATTTTACACACTTATTTGTACGTCTAAATTAGAATAAATTATTATCGTTTTAGAATATATGCTATTTAATTTGTGTTTATTTGTTTACTTTGCAGAAAATATCTCAAAAGATGAAGAATGAAGTAATTGATGAGAAAAATGCATAATTGGATGTTAATTGGAGCTAAAATGAGCAATTGATAAGTTTGTGACGTCAACCGGAAAGATGCAATGTGGCGAAGTAAACAAATCAGAGGTTGAAGGACCGAGTTGAAGGAATTGAGAGTTGAAACGAGCGAATTGAGAAGATTCCAAAGTATGGGGACTATATTGTTGCAATTGGAAGTTGAAGGACTGAAAAGCAAATTAAACATGAGGTACCAACTTGCAAATATCCAATGATTGATTTGGATAATAAGAAGATATTTTGAGGATTTTTAGGAGTTAATTGGATGCAAGTATAAGTCAAAAAGGAATGGAATATGATAAGAATATTATCATAAAATTGATTCCAATCCTAGAAGATTCTGGACAGAATTCTAGTTGGACTTTGAGACAAAATTTTGGGGCAGTAAACGTTCGAATTAGGAAAATTCTATTTCAAGAAGAATTTTATCCCTTTAAGTTATCTTTCTAACATAATTTGAATCATCATAATCGGATAAGGAAAGAGAAAGATATGGTCGAAATACTGAACGCTGTGCAGATACCAAAAAAGACTCGCGCGCGGATTTGATGAATTTCTTTCCTTCTTCAACTTGATCTCTTCACCAACTATAAATACAACCTATTTACACGAAAATCAGACCTTTGCCTCTCCATAGAACGAGCCACAACAGAAATTTGAATTAAAATTCTTGGAGATTCAAGCATCGCAGAGGGGCGTGAATTGAAGATACTTGAAGAATTGATAATTGGTGCAATCTTTCCGTTCTTCGTTGTTATTTTCAATGAACGTCATTATATTTTGTTTTTGCTATTTAAATATGATGTGTAGCTAAATTTGATGTTGGGATGAACGATGTAGCCTAGTTAATTATTTTAATTCCATATTCCTTGTTTTAACGCTTTAATGCATGTGTTGATTTATTATTGCGTTTAATGCGTGAATGAACTGGCCACTTATTCATGATTTTATGTGTTATTTCCATAATCCGAGAGGTGAGTTAATAACATAGATCTAGGTAATAAATCCGGTAATTGAACGAGAGATAGAGATATACTCTTGTAATTATTGCGGTCGTGTGTGAATTCTTGTGTGTAATGCATATAGTTAAGGAATATTCGGACCCGCTGTAGAGATACAAGGTTGACTTATTTAGGTAGGATTGATTTAAACTCGAGAGAGGAATCTCAATTTAAATTAGTGAATTCGACTGAACACACAAATAGGAAATAAAATTTGAATTGGAATTGATTTAATTAGCTAGGTGAATTCGCGAATCCCAACTACTTTACAATCTTATTTGAAAACAAAACAATTTAACAATTCTTTTTAATTCATTAGTTCCATTTCTTAATTCTAGATTTTTATTCTTAAAACGATTTTCCTTTGTTCAAATAAAGTTAAGAACTGAAATATTTCGGTAATTAATAGCTGTCCTCGTGGGAACGATAATCCGGACTCTAAGGTCCACTTTATTACTTGATTACGATATCGTACACTTGCGATTTCAAACACAACACGTGTATAATTATATTCCAATAACGAACCTTTTACGTGCATAAACTGGACATAGTTTCGACTTACTAAAATCGAATATATGAATTAGAAAACGAAAAATGCATGAAAATGAATTTGGTCGAGGCAAGAGTCGATCTCTTTGTCCTTAAGACGATAATGCCCCGTAGGAGTGCTAATAGTTTTCTGGCATTCGTCACCCGGCCAAAATATAACGACTACGTCCCGTAATAGAAGCAATCCAAGTTACGTAAACCAACAAACCTTCCTTATGCTTTGAACTCTCTTCATATGAATCTCGACTCCAAATAAATGCAATTTTTTTTTGAAGTGAATATGCATTAATGCAATAATGGAAAATGAACGAATGAATAAAAGTTTCAATTGATGAAAATTAAAATCCAAGTATATGGGGTTTATTTATAAATATTGGAAAGTTGTGTCTCAAAAAACAACCCTTTCAAAAGACACATATTATGAAATTTGTCCCTAAAATAAAGAGACACAACTATTGGAAAATAGAATATTCAAGAGTCACAATCTTTCATATGAAAAGACACATCTTTTCGTTAATTCTATAATATTCTAAATAATTTTCCAACATTATCACATTTTTAAGTGGCTTAATTTTCCATTCACTAACTAATGGCTCCACTTAATAATTACATAAATTGGTTAAAACCAATTTTTCCAAACTAAGTTCCAACATATATTGTTATTGCAGGATAGAAGTCTCCTCAAGATTGTTCAATCCAAAAACACACCAAAATCTAAATCCGTTACCAATAAGCCTTTAGAGTTCTAAAGTGGGGAAAGATTGCTAGAGACAGTTGAAGACAAATGAGATTCATTCATTGTGATCCACTCTAAGGAAAAATTCGAAGCCCTAAGAGGTGAACATATATAAAAATTTAGTTGGTACACCTATTTTTTGTGAAGTTACAAATTAGGGGAAAAATGGCCTTGGTTGAATTTTATAAACTAGTGTATTATCATGTAGAGCAGGTTCAAGCAATTTTGGCATCCGGAAGACGAAAGAAAATAGAGCATCAAGAATTCACAGACTGATGAAATATAGAAGTGCTGACAAATTGAGCATGTTCACTCAGTAGAACAAAAATTACAATTACAGAATATATATGTAAATCCAGAAGATGTAAAATATATTTATCTTAAGAATTTCCTTCAATTATCACTTCTGACAAAATGAACTTGTAACATGCCTCCGACAAATTCACAGATGCACGTGTCCTCTTCTCTCAAAAATTTCACAGCACAGAGACTTTTCCAGCCACCTCTGTACCACACGCGATCATCCTTCCATCTTATTAACTTCACCTGGAATTGTCTGTTTTGTGGATCAATGAGGAACATCTTTTCAGGTAAATTGTCCAGCTTGAAGTCCTTGATTGTCTCCTTGGGGATATACTGCACAAATTATTCATTTTTAGCTGGAAACATCACAATTATCCATAATTTATAAGTTGAAGTCATTTAGGTAGATGAATACAAGCCTTACCAAATCATTCCGCCGTGATTTCCTCATTTTAGTGACAAAGTAAGGATTTCTTGGCCGAATAGCCGAGCCTGAATTGAAAATGTCGTTACCATAAGGATCAAGAAGACGTTGACCTGGTTGACCATAACCAACCAATACCATCAGCATGAAATTACACGAACTGAACATTATACATTAATTGGGAAATTGGTAATAAATATTTGCAACTTACTATCAGCCACTTGATCCGCTTGTGCTTCACCATCTTCTCGAAACTCATCATCTTCATTGTTTTTAGGATATTCCTTGTTCACATTCTCATCTTCAGCACCATCATGAATACCCTCCTCACTGTCATTCTCTAACTCCATGTGATATAGGTCTTCATTTCTTTCAACATTATCGTGTTTGCTAGCTCCATCTTAATCAGTGGGTATAATTGGTATATTAACAAAATAATCAATTTCGTTGGGAAAATTGGGAATAAATAATTGCACAACTTACCATCAACAACTTTTTCCACTTGTGCTTCACTATCTTCTTCATTCTTATCCTCAAAGATCATATTGAAATGTCCAACGCCCTCCTTATCGCAACCTGATAAACCCAACAGTTTTACATCAAATAAACTGTCCCCATCGTATTGGAACACAAGGACATCCCGTGATTCCAAAGAGTTATCTTGAACAAACTTCTCCCAGCCATCACAAAAAAAACAATCATTATCAATTTTGCAAATTTTTATAGGCCACATATTTGCGTAGCAATCCCGAAGGAATGCCTTCTCAGGTAGCGCTCCTTGTAATTGTAAACTAAAGGCAGTTGGGAGTTCCTACAAACAATAAATTAAGTGTAATTAGATTATGATAGAAAAACTCTTTAAAAATTGAAGAGCCATTTATGTTTAATGCACATTTTCCTTACTGTCATGAAGATATTGTTTAGAGCATCTACATTAGATATGTTAAATTTAGCTAGCCACATATGTAAAAAATAGATGTTAAATGACATGTTTAAAGTTAACACATCCATTATTGTCATGTTGGACCGAATATGAACAATAACGAAAAATATCATGAAAATAACGCAAGAACACGAAGAATTTTTCAGTCCGAAGATCCCGGAGGTTCGGTAATTCAAAGAATTTCCTACTCCCCCGTTGAGCAATCCACAAAATTTGGATTCACGCTCAAATCCACTAGGCACAAAGCAATTACAATCAATCCCAAAAACACAAAGATAATCCCTTAAATTCGGACTACCCTACCTGAAAAATTGCCAAAGATTCATCAAGAATCTAATCCCTAAACAAAGACCAAAAAACGCCCAAAATACAACCCCAAATCAGAGCCTATACGATCGAACCCTAAAAATCACCAAGAATAAAACTCTCCTTTATACAAGATTACACCTATTGTAATCAATCTAATCACCAAGAGAAGATTAAGGAAGAGTAAAGGATTGATCTCACCAAGAGAAGAATCGTTCGAATCAAGCCCTGATTTTCGCGTAGAGAGGCAGTTGCGATTTTTCCTTTTTCGTTCTGTCTGTGCTTCTGTTCTTTTAATTTCAGCCGAGGAGTTCTGTCTTTGAATTGATCAGCCAATGAGTCCATTTTGAATATATAAAGACCAGCAATGATATTTGGGCTTTTACCCATATAAGCCCAAAAATAATAAAAACGTGTTTGGTTAAATGAGTGAAGTAGCACTTTCTACATGTCACAATGGATATGTTAATGTCTAGTTGAGTCCAATGAATATGATAAATACTTATTTTAAAATATCAAAAGTTATATATTAATACGGTACTCATTTTGAAGATCTCATTATTTAAATCATATAATAAGATTTTTTTTTTTTTTTTATACATGCTAAAAAATTTAAGAAGAAAAAAGGAAAAAAATGAATAAATAAGGGATTAAGTGTGTGAGTGGTGAGGGTGATGTGTATACACGCTATTGAATAATTTTAACACAAAAGTGCCATGTCACATGTTAAAATACTAGTTAAATTTAACAAGAAGGTTTACTTGTTGATAAAAATATTTCTTTAGCAAACAAGTTAACGTATCCAATGTAGATATAAAATTAATTATTATTTAACATCTCACAATAGTAAACACTTTAACACATCCAATGTGGATGCTCTTTGATCTTTACGAATTCATACTCTTAAAATTGGTGCTCATTTCTAAATTCTTCTCTCTCTAGATTTCACTAGAGATTCTTAGGAAACAAGTAAACAATAGATAATTATAGAATCTCTAGACTACTTAGTGAAATAGTAATAAAAATAAAATAATAAAAAATAAGAATAATCAAGAAACTTTTGGAGGTTATAAATATGTAAGAATTGGTAATGATGTGCATGTAAAAAGTAAGTCTTGTGCAAAACCCTTCCACCACTTTGTAAAACTTCTTTCCAATAAAATCAATTTCCTCCTTCAACTACCTTGCTCCATTAAATTTTCCATAATACTTCTATTCCTAAAAATTATCCTGCATAAAACAAACTAATTCATTTAGTCAAAAGCCAAATTATCTCTCCTATCTAAAACTTAAAAACATCACATACTCTAAAAGAATAAAATTGGGGGAAAAAAATTTTGTGGTATCATATATAGTGGGCTTTTAAAACCTCGATATGAAAGCAAGTCTATATTGTGGTATCATTTAATTCAGATTACTAGCTCGCTTTGATCCTGTAGATATTGATGTTGTCATCAAGGCATATAAAGTATTTTGCCTAATTTTTTTGCAAAAGTCTTTGTTGTCGTTAGTTATTTACTACTTCTAAGAACTTATATTATTTTTCTCATACAACAAAATAAACTCACCACCGAAATATTTGGGGGAAAAAAAATTTGTGGTATCATAGTGGGCTTTTAAAAACTCGATATGAAAGCAAGTCTATATTGTGGTATCATTTAATTCATATTACTAGCTCGCTTTGATCCTGTAGATATTGATGTTGTCATCAAGGCATATAAAGTATTTTGCCTAAATTTTTTGCAAAAGTCTTTGTTGTCTTTAGTTATTTACTTTCTAAGAACTTATATTATTTTTCTCATACAACAAAATAAACTCACCAACGAAATTTTCATTATACTCTATGAAAACCACATATGCAAGGAAATGATAAGCAAATAAATTCGTGTGGTAAAAATGAGATAAAACCATACAAAACATAATTTTAATTAAGAACGGAGACCAGAGTCTCTAAAAAATATATTCCAAATAAAAACACAAATAAATATAAATGAATACCAATCTATGTGTGCTGGTTGTAGGATTGTAGCACTTGAAGAAGTTCCATGTCTTAACAATCTTGATCTCGTTATCTGTTTACAGCATGTAAAAAATTCATGTGACAACTCAGTATACGAAAAATAAAGAATATGTGTGTGTGTGTGTGTGTGTGAGAGAGAGAGAGAGAGAGAGAGAGAGAGAGAACTCTTTAAAAGCTAACCGAAAAATTGTAAGTTCTTAAAAATATATTAAATACGCCTAGATCCCTTTAGCTTTTTCAGAGTTCGAACTTTACCAACCAATACCATCAGTAAGAAATTATTAAAATTGAAAGTTATACATCAAATCAATTGGAAAAATTTGCAATACATATTTATACAGATCATACCATCGGCCAATTTCTCTGCTTCACCATATTCTTGAATCTCATCTGCGTTGTTTTCAGTGTCATCCTCTTCACAATCTAAATCTTCAGCATCCTCATATTCGACTTCCTCAGCCTCCATGTAAATTTCGTCATCCTCATCACTGCAATGAGCATTCTTCTCGCTATCATCCTCAAACTCCGTGTAACATAGGCCTTCTTTTCTTTCAACGCCATCGTCTTTGCTAGCTCCATCTTAAATTTGTCACGATAATGAATTCCCTGATAAAATTAATTGGAAAAAAAGGGAAAAAATAAATGCACAGCATACCATCAGCCACTTGTTCTTCTTGCGTTACGCCATCTTGTTCATTCTTATCCTCAACACTGACTTTTTGTCCAATACACTTCTTATCACAATGTGACAACCCCAATAGTTTTACATCAAATAAATTGTCCCCATTGTATTGGAACACAAGGACATCCCGTGATTCCAATGAATTATCTTGAACAAATTTTTCCCAGCCATCACAAAATAAACTGCTATTATCAATTTTGGCAATTTTCACTGGCCACAGATTTGTGTAGCAATCCCGAAGGAATGAGATAAATGCCTTCTTAGAAATCTTTTCATTGACCATAATTGTGACGACCCAAAACTTGTAATTATTTAAGCGCCACGAAATTTGTATCGTAGATAATATTTCATGAAATAAACTTTAAAATTCATTAAATAAATCATGAAATTGTTTGAGTTACCCACACTATAAAATAATTAAAATAAAATAGTAACATACTATTTTAATTGAATCAAAATAACTGCTATTGAAAATTGATGATTCCCATGTTTTTCCATGCAATCCACTTGTTAGTGTGTCTTGAACTGCCCCGAATGCTAATTATATGTGGAAAAATTGTGGGTGAGAGAAATAATCTCAATAAGCACATAAGTAGAACAAATAATTAATTTACACTTAAACTTATCTTGCATACATGAGGAGACACGAAAATAGGATCCAAAGTTAGGTGGTACCCAACTTTCATGCGTAGCGTTACTAAACTCCAGTCCCCAATTCATAGAACATACATATGAGACCCATAAACATAATTTGGTTCATATCATAAAACTTTCATAAAGAACCCATAATTATAAAGTGTGTATAATTATTTAAACCACATATTACACCCATATGCTTCTTACCTTTGAAATAGTTGAAAATGATCTTTGGTCTTGATTATTCCAGCCTTGAAATGAGTACAACGAAGTTATGAGAAATGAAGAGATATGAAGAGATATGAATATTCTACGGAGCCATGACCCCTATTTATTATGGTTTGGGGATAACATTAGAAAGGTTTCCATCCAATTGAAGATAATTATCAATATAATTATTAATAATTAATTAAAATCATAATCTTGTTTTAAGGTAATGAATGGGACATATAGCATCTTTTCATTGGTCAAGAGGGTTCATATGATGCAAAAAATAGTTATTCAATAATATATTTTTAGAGATAAATATAATTGATTAAATATAATTAATGTTATCCCCAAACCACTATAAATAGGGGCCATCACACCTCTTAATTTCTCATAACTTCGTTGTGCTCATTTTAAGACTGGAATAATCAAGACCAAAGATTATTTTCAATTATTTCAAAGGTAAGCATATGGGTGTAATAGGTGGTTTAAATAATTATGCACACTTTATAATTATCTGAAAGCTTTATGCTATAAAGTATTTTTGCATTTGTCAACTTTTAATATTATCGTCTGGGCATATAAAGTATTTTTACATAAGGCATAAAATAAATTCGTCACCGAAATTTATGCAAGCAAATGGTAAGTATATTAAATCCTTGTGGTCAACAATAGACAAAAATACTTGTGGTAAAAAGGGGACGAAACCATACAAAATGAAATTTTAGTTAAGAACAAAAACCGGGATTCCAAAAACAAAAACATAGTTTTTTTTTTTATTTTCTTTTTAAAAAGGAAGCACAGATAAACTATATGATTACCAATCTTCGTGCGCTAGTTGTAGGATTGTAGCACTTGAAGAAGCTCACTATTTTAACCATCTTGATATCTGTTTATAGCACCAAAAAAATGTGACTGGCAACACAATATACAAAAAACAAAGATCCAAGAGACCAAACTTAAAAAAAATACATATATATGTGAAAAGCGAAAAATAAAATAGTAAATGCAACAAAATATAATAGATGCCCCTAATTTCCTTTAGCCTTTTTTAGAGTTCATCTAAGGGAGTGTTTGGCAAAGAAAATTTCTTAAGTTAGTCAAACTTACATTTTACCAATTTGAAGAAGCCGCGTATGATTCACATATTTTGTATGACCTTAAACTATGCACTATATCTGTATCGGGGAAAAAAATTAATTTATAACAATGTATTACATAAAATAAAATTTGAAAGAATTAGTAATTACACTTTGAAAATATTTCAATTTATGAATCCTCTTTAATTAACGAAAGGTTTATTTTATCAGCGGATTTCATTCAACGTATAGTAAAAAACCATTAATTTATCTACTATGAGATTCGGTGTTTTGTTTGCAACAGTTCATTCAATTATTTAAAGTACAGACTGTTCGATCATAAATGCTGGATCATCCAAGGGAACATTTGGCATCTAGTGGTAGCTGTTCGACCATAAAACAAAATTATGTGACTAACAATAGATCATATATAGCTTTTTTGGTTGATATAAAGGTTGATCATACTTCTGATTTACTTTTGATTTATTAGAGATTTTGAAATTCAACAGAAAGCAAGGGGAAAAACACAAGCTTCTAATCCTGCTCTTACATTTTCCAGACCAAGCCCAGTCGACAAAGTTGTGGTCAATTGACAGAACGATAATTAAAAAATCACAAACACAAACAGAAATCTTAACAAACTCAAACTCTCAATCCACCCTAAAAATTAACCATCCATTAACAGAAAGATAATTAAAGGAAGTGCAAACACAAATGAGAATCTTAACAAAACTCAAAACTCCCAATCCTGGCATAAATTTTCCAGTCCAGAGCCTCTCTTCCTTCGAAGTTAAGGTTCCTTTAAAAAAAAAAAATCAACCCTAAATATAATGATGTCGAGAAAACTTACATAATTGTGTAGATCCTTCAATCAAGCCTAATGCAACAGTGAGTGGCTAGGGTTTCAAATATATATAAATAGACTTATAAGACGAAGAAAGACTTCAGCCTTTATTTATATTGTTCAAACCTTTGGAAACAGATCTCCATTACATTAAATTTACGAGAACTAGATACTGAAAGCAGAGGTTGAAGACGAAAAAGCCCTTGTTATATATTGTCATGTGGTGATATAGAGGATTTAGTTTAGGGTGAGTTTAGTAATTTGATTTTGCAATCTTTTGGATTGTATGGAAATACATCAATATTCAGAGAATTTTTGGGAAGTTTTAATGGTAAAGAGTTATTTTTATGAACTATATTGCCACTACAATTTTCTCCATGTATATTTCATTAAGGTAATTATATTAACACCAAAATCTATATCTATTCTATGTCTATCTATATTTAATGAAAATAACAGAGATTCTGGGAATATTTAATTGATTTCAAATTTTGAATAGAATCTACAATGTGAACAAAATCTGATTTTTTACCAACACATTCTGGACGGCTCATTTCATGCAAAGGTTACTTGGATACTGCACCACTACTACCAAATGGAGGGTAATTCTTTTAGTGGGAAGTTACAAAATATCTCCAATTTCAAAACCTATCATATCTCCCTAGGACCACTCACGACATCTAGCAAAAGATCTATAAGCCTACTTTTCCTCATCCTCCTCCGGCGCTCACAGGAAAATGGGTTATTCCTCCATGGCGATTGCTAACAAGGCTGCCCTCCGCCGCAACCCCGACTTTTCGGTGAATTGGTCCCCGAAGAACAATTCACCACCTTTAACTTCATCTTTTTCCGTCTTCAAAACTAACGTATAAGCCAATTTTAGTTGTATGCCATTCTTAATCATTTGGGCTTGTAGAGGTAACTGCCAATAATTTTGTAACCGCTAGCGACTGCCCTTGCAATAATTAATTTCTATATATGATTATTTTGAATTTAAATTTAATATTATTTTATCTATATTTAAAAGAAAGCAACAAGTTCTTTTCATTGTCAGCAACAAAAATGATCAAATGGACGAAATTGATCAAAGTTTTCCATGGTAAATAAAACCCCCTCCCCTTAGAAAACACATTCCTCCTAATTAAGGAAAATACCAAATATTAAGACAAATACAAAAAAAAAATCCATGAAAAACTTAGGCAATTAAACAACATAAAAGTTGAAAAATTACTTGAAAATGCATTTTCCATGAAAAATAAATGGTTATCAAATAGACCCCCTAAACGAATGCTAATATAAAGAGAGAAAGAAAAAAAAAGTTAGAGATTTAAAAAAAAATTAAATTAAAACACAAAATAAATAATAATAAGCCCTTTCTACCAGGGGAAAAAATAAAAAAATAAAAAACCATAATTAAAAGTGGCGTTGTCAATGGCTGACAGCCCCATTAAAATAATGAAAAATGAACAAATGTGTTTCTCCTGCGCTTGGGGCGAGAATAGCCTACGCTCTAAGTGCATTTTTCATTATTTTAATGGGGGTTGTCAACCTTAGACAACCCCACTTTTGTTTTATTTATTTATTTTCTTTCTAGTAGAAAGGGCTTTACGATAGCCCTTAAAAGTCCCTTTTTTATTTTATTTTTTTTGTTTTTGTTTTTGACTTTTTTTTGTGTTTTAATTTTTTATTGTTTTTTTTAACTTAATTAATTCTTGTTTATAAACTATTAGTAGTAAGCATGTGTATATGTTAAATGTTAAAGTAACAGTTTTTAAGTGCTAATACTATTTTTGAAAGTTGTTGACGTAATTGATATTGTTATAGGAAAATTGTAATTGGTAAATTGACTTCAATTCTTAATATATGAATATTTTATTGAAAACTTTCATCCAGATCTTCGAAATATATGTTAGAAAATTATATAAAATGTCATTTTAATAAATAAATCGTGTGTGATATATTAAGAATAATCTGGCATCATAAAACATTAGGAAAATTAATAATTGCTTTAGAAAATATTTATGATAAGTCGCAAACAAATGTATTTGATTGTTTAATTTTCTAAGTGAAAAAAGTGGAAATTTTTTCAAGTTTTGTTGTTTGATTGACATTATTTTCCACGAAAAATAAAGTAAAAACTTAGCCAATTTAAAAAAAAAAAGGATTTTTTTATAATTTTTTCGTATATTTGTAATAATAATGTTAATTTCTGGAAAATAAATAAATCAATTAACAACAAAAAAAAATGAACAAATGGACGAAATTGATCAAAGTTTTCCATGAAAAATAAAACCTCCTTCCCCTTAGAAAATGCATTCCTCCTAATTAAGGAAAATACCGAATTTTCAGAAAAATTGAAAAACAAATTCCATGAAAAACTTAGGCAATTAAACAACACAAAAGTTGAAAAATTACTTGAAAATGCATTTTCCCTGAATAATAAAGGGTTATCAAACATACCCTAAACGAATGCTACTAGAGAGAGAGAGAGAGAGAGAGAGAGAGAGAGAGAGAGAGAGAGAGAGAGAGAGAGAGAGAGAGAGATTTTAAAAAAAAACAATGGCTGTCAATGGCTGACAGCCCATTAAAATAATGAAAAATGTGCCTGGAGCGCAGGATATTCCTGAGCTCCAAGCACACGAGAACACATTTGTACTGTGATATTGGTATTGTTTGTGTGTCACTGTAGCAACAGAGTCTAGCGATGGGAGGTTCTCCAAAGTGAGTTTCGCAATATAGCCAACCAAGTCCATTGGGTTTGCAACTGAGAAAAAGCCCATCGCTTTTAGAGTTAATCAGGCAAGAACATCCAAAGTTGGAAGTAGTGGTCATGGTAAAAAAGAACTGGGAGGGGGTGCTTACTAATATGCTGAAGGCCTCCAGCTTTCCTGCCTCGATTCTTAGAGCTGAGACCTGGGAGGTATATTCGAAATTCATGTCTTCCTAATATATTCTGTGTATAATGTGAAATTTAGGGACTATATTAAAAGTATCGAGAAATATATAGTTTTTGACAACAAGGTGATGAGTTAAGGTTATTTACTGATGAGAAAGATCACCATTCTATTGATTTCAATATGGAACTGTTACACCCCATAATTGTGGCCTACAGTTTTTTGGCTGATATTTACTAAAAAATTATTGGATCTATAGTATAATTCGAGAAGTGAAGGGGACTTGGTGGCAAAATGTTACTTTGCAAAGCATAAGCTGCTGAAAAACAGGCCAGTTTGCTGCCAAAACTGAGGAGAAATCTGAGGGTCAAAATGCAGTCATCAAGTAGACTGTTGACTACAACAAAAGTTACCTTTTACGACATGAAGTTACGGCGTGCATGATAAGCACGCCATAAAATTTCATTAACTATCCCCTTTAAAGGCATGCAAAAGCAAAACCCCGTAAAATTTGCAAAAAAAAAAAAAAAAAAAAAAACGGCGTACATATTCGCACGCCATGAAAAATATTAACAGCGTGGAAGAGCATGCCGTAAATATGTAAAGCAAAACACGGCGTGAATTTACGCACGCCGTGAAAAATCCCTGAAATTACAGCGAGAAACACAAGAGTGAAATATTGGGGCGCGTATTTTTCATCCCGCTTTCTTCCTCTTCTTTTCTTCTTCACAAGCCAAAACCTAATATTGCTCCCAACCTATTTCTTCTTCAAGCCGAATCTTCTTCAAGACCCAGAACCTACTGCCCGGTGGTGACCCAATCAAGAATTTCCATTCGTTGTTTTCGGGCTGAGAGGATAATACCCACCTCGAGTTTTTGCTGGAGGAGAGTTTTCAAGGCATCAGTAGCTTCCAGATTTGACTCCAACAACTGGTTGAAAGGGGAATTTAAAGCATATTCTCGAGGGCAGTTGCTAAAATTTGGTCTGAGGTCAGTCATTTTCCTTCCCTTCTTCCAGTTTTATTCTGATGAACGAAAATTTTCAATATGGTAGTCAAAGCTACTTCTACCCAAAGGGCAGACGGTTTTGATTGCTCGATTGGGATATTTTGACAATCGAATTTCGATTTGTAGCAATTGATTCAACCACTGATGTAGATTTCAAAACATCTTCATAAATTGACATAAGTAGATCAATAGTAGATAGAGGATTTTCTGTCTTCGACCTCTTGCAGAGATCTGAAAATATGCTGCGAAGGATAAACAGGTAAAAAGAGGTTAATATTTCAGTGAATCATTAAAGATAATTGCAGAAAACAGACTAAGCTTGAAAACAGAATTTGATTTGCAACTAAGATATTCTTTTAATTTCATTCATAGCAAGTTAAGGAGCCAAACATTAAAATATGAATTGAAATTTAAAAAATCTGAATACAAAAAATGCATAATGTTCTCCAGTCTAATGATTAGATGGGCTTCGGGTTTAACTTGTCACGTTCTTTTTAAATACCTACTTTCAGAGGTAAATTTTTTTGTTCATTTTCGATATCCACCTTGTGGTCAGTCAAAGGTACACGAGGTCTATTAAAATACTAATTTCACCAACAAAGCAGCAAGAATTACAGGAATGACACTGTTACAAGCTCGAGATCTAGTTAAATGTATTTTAGAATGGGAACTGCAATTCTTTGAAATTATAACATGGAAAACCCAATTCATATATGTTTGGAATCCTCATTTAAGAAAGCCATTTATAAATTGCATTGTGCGATAAATTTTGTCTTTAAGAGAATATATCAAAACCAATGTTTATATGAACTCACTTCATCTGCACATATGGAGTCGTGGGCAACTGGCGAATTCCTTCCCCATTTTCTTGTCTGATTAGTTGATATAGGACAATTGACATTAGAGTTTGAAGAAGAATTGGACCGAAAATTGAATAAAAGAGCTGTTTCGAAGAAACGGTCATAACTTGTCGCACCGGTGTCAGATTTTCAATTATAAAATGTTTTTGGAAACGTCTCTCAGTGTTCCATAGCACTTATACAGTTGAGGTCATTTCTATCCTCAAATTCACAATTTAAGGCTTGCTACTGGGGAGTCAAATGTTTTAGCATTAATTTTGGATTTTTCATTTTTAATTACTTTAATTTTGTGGATGTTTATTTTGTTCTTTTGCTTAAATTAGGGGTTTAGAGACTATTTAAACGTTGTTTTGTTTTTGAAAAAGTTAATTGTAAGTTTGGTGGCTATTATTTTCTTGTAAGTTATAATTTTCTCTCATATAGGTTTGCGTTGGTAAACTTAGAAGTTTTGTTCTGCGTAATTAGTATTTCTAAGTTAATCATCATTGATTTAGATTAGTTTTTCCTTAATTTATTAATATTTGCATTAGTGGAGGATTGTTCTAGTCGAGTTTTACGCTCTTGTTTTCGTTTGCTCATAAAATTTTATCAGCAAACTAATTTATAAAAAATAGTTTGACCCCGCCCTTTCTTGATCGTTTATAAAGACTTGCCAAACATATGCTAATAGTCCATTTCTAATAGAGGGAAAGAGGGTAAGGAAAAACATATGCTAAGAGTCCATTTCTGATAGTTCTATTTCATCTTTATTGTGATTTTTCCTTCCAACCACTTCTCGATATAATAAGCCTGTAAATTTTATTCAACTATAATCTTTTTTTACTTGATCTTTTTACTATGTTCATAACAGGTTATATCTTAATAGTGTTGATATATTATCATTGATAAAGATTGAGTACATCTATCAAGGTTATCTTATCTCCTTAGTTTTAGAAAATCTTAATATAAGCCTATAAATGCTTTTTAGATGATTTATATTGAGTATTTTGTTTAGAGCTTCAAAGGCATATCAATATGGTGTAAGAAAGTTTGCAAATACGATGCAAGCCAATGCGGGAAATCCAGAAAAGGTCTTATGCCCTTGTAAATGTTACAAAAATTTATTCCACCAACATTTTGATATAATGTATAGGCATTTGATCATTAATGGGAAGGATCCTACCTATACTACATGGGTATTTCTATTTCATGGGGAAAAATTGAATACAGCATCATTGCCTCATCAAGATAGAGAAAATCTAGAGAAATATAAGATGTATAGGGATGTATTTTTTGAGGATGATAATATTGTATTACCCAAGAGTGAATATAGAGAGAGGGACTTTTCAAATTTATATGAGGACGTCGAAATTCCTCTATACCCTGGTTGCACAAAGTACACAAGGATCGATATCTGTCATTATTGTCTTATACAAGCTTAAGGCTACACATGGTATATCTGAAAATGGTTTCAATGATCTTCTTGATATTATCAGAGACATTCTATCAGATGGGAACATCCTTCCTGATTCTTGTAAATCAACGAAGAAGTTATTGAACACTTTTGATCTTGGGTACGAAAACATATATGCATGCGTTAATGGTTGTTGTTTGTTTAGGAATGATCTAGAGGATTTGGAGACATGTCCAAAATGTGCTTCTTCGCGATGGAAATTTAATGAACGAACAAAAAAAATTCAAAAGGGGATACCTGCAAAGGTTTTGAGATATTTTCCGATTATACCACAATTTAGAAAGAACAACATCAATTTGAAAGAGATTCATTTATTTCAGCATCACAAGCCAAACAAGTTTTTTATTTTAGAGAAAATGATACATCTAATTGGTATATTGTATTAAAGGCACCTCCTAGAGGATTTCATGAATTAGAAAATTTTGAGATAGTTGTTAGAATTTATATGCCCAAAGAGTATAATTCATGAAATTTAAAATAAAATATTAAATGATTGTGTTAATATGAAGTTGTGTTTGTCCACGAGTCAATTTGATATTACAAATTGAGTGTTTAAGTTGTTAAATACAGAAATATATAATTTGTAATTTGATCTAAGATTAATGTTCATGATTAGTAAATAAATATGGATTATTTTGAAAAGATTTTTTCGATTTTATTAAAGTTTATCTTTGACTTTGGTAATAAACTTGAGAGTACGTTTGGAACGTATTGGACGGGATCAGGTGAAATTAATTTGCGATATTGACCATACAAATTTAATTTCACTTGACTATTGTACGTAGGACCTTAATCCTAATCGGATAATAGACTTCGATTACTAACTTGAAGTTCTTTGAGGTACCAATGGATGAACTAGCAAGAAACATATATTCGTATTATAGAATCCGTCACCTTTTAGGTATGATCATAATCTCACTGGTTCTTTTAGTGGACAGTTGAATCTGAGCTTAGTAATTCAACAGTGAATGTTGATTTCTATGATGTGATGTGATGTGATATGATAACATCGAACTGTCTGATAGAAGATGAGAGTTGAAAGTTTATTAACATTCGGAGAAGGACATTTTAGTCATTTTAGCTTGCGTTGAATAATCGAGTTGATCGATGAGAATAACATGTAAAAGTGACAAGTAGAGGATAATTATTGTTTCAATAATTCCAATTTTACTAAGAGTGCAATCTCATTCTTTTAGTGGAATAGATGTGATTAATAAATTATTTTGACTAATCAAGAGTTACCACATCATAATTAATTTATTGGAGTTTAGTTTAATTGGATCCCATCAGGTTCCCTTGCTGGCTTTACTATAATAGGCTTATTACCTGTATTTGGCTGTATAGAAATGGGTCGGGTTTTGGTATTAGGATTGGTAGGATTTTGAAGTGTATAGAAGTTTTAAATAGTTTCCAAAGACTAATTTTCTAACCCTAGTTTGAAAAGTGGCGAGACACACTAAAAAAGTGTGTATTGTGTGTTTTCTCTTTACATTGAATACCCTAATCTTAGTGTAACCTAGATCTAGGGAAGGTGACCGCACGCTTGCATGGCAATAGCACATCAAACCCCAATGAGTAACCAAAGATCAGTAGCATGGCCAGGACCCAAGAAACTAGACAGCTTTCTTCCGTATAGGCCTCAATATTCTGACCTAGGTTTTCTAGTGATCAGTCCAGGGGTCCGTTTCCCGTACCATCGTTCTTCATACTGAAAATAATACATGGACTTTGTGAATAAGAATGGAATGAACTTGTTCACCTTGTCTCATTTTCCTGGTTTTTATTTATTTATTTATTTATTTTTGCATTCTGACAAATCAGAGTATGACCATAATTTAGTCTATATTAATGATTTCCATGAAATAATTGCGATAGATCAAAAGAAGTAAACCTAACTGACTTCTTTTCTGGAACCTTCCTCAGTGATCACATTGGTCAAGGAACCTAACATGTGCATCTCGTGGAGGTTTGTCAAAAAACATAACAAGGGCATATTTTTTTTATCTACATAAACATTTTTAATGAACTCACGAACTTTGTCAATGTTGCTGCAAGAAAAAGACATGATTAAGCTTCCAATTATGCAATTGACATGTACTTCTGACAATAAAACAGTTATGGCATAGAATACACATAACAGTAAAATCAATCTCAACAAAGGAATACATAACATTCTTCTTAAAATTTCAAAAGATACATAGATGCATGGTGTTCTATAATAATATGCATAAGTTCATCGTAGATTTCCTTGTAATAAATATTTGCTCGATTAAGATCTGGAAGGTTCACAGCGTGTGGTACAAAGGAGGATGGAAATGTCTGTGTTTGGTGAAGTTTGTAAGAGAAGAGGACACGTGCATCTGTGAATTCGTCGGACGTAGGTTTCATGTCCAATTTGTCAGAAGTTATAATTGAAGGAATGTTTTAACATGTATATGTTATACATCTTCTGGATTTATAGATATTCTCATTGTAATTATTGTTCTATTGTGTCAACGTGCTCAATTTGTCAATACTTCAACATTTCATCAGTCTATGAATTCTTTATGCTCTATTTTCTTTCATCTTAATGAATACCAGTGTTTCTTGAATTTCTCTACAGGTTTTTTTGTTAAGATAATTTGATGCAAAGTCTGCAAAGACATAATATTTTTTAGGGTTTTTTAATTATAGAGCGTACGTTTAGTTGACTTATGGTAAGAAAAAAACAATTCACACTTTTGTTGTACCACAACAAAGCTTTTTTTTTTAATTGAGCACAACGCATGCCATAAAAAGTGGCATACTTTTCACGGCGTGCACAGTGTGCCATAAGAGTAATCCATAAAAAGGTTTATGACGTGTGTGCTGCAATCTGCACGCCAAATGAATTTTATGGCTTGCGTTCCGCATGCAATAAACAGGTTTTTTGTTACAAAAATTGTTGATACGATTACCAACAAACGTATAATATTTACACAACAAAAATATACACATTAATTCATATATAAATCATATTTTACAAAATTATACATATTAATTCATATAAAATCATGTTTTACAAAATACGCAAGGAAAAGACATGAATGAAAAACATCCAACACAGTAGCATTATGAATCAAATTATCTTGGCAAAGGTAGGAATTGCAATTCAAGTATGCTACATAACAATCCCATTTGCAAACGCTGCAAGGAATTGTTCCATGGGAAATAAAAGAAACATGTGTACTTGCATTCTATTTAAATAGATTCCCACAGCACGATGCTGAAAAATGAATCAAATTTATAAATGAAACTGGGACTGGCACTAAGGGCTAGGCCTGGTTGCTTGTGGGAAACTGAGATTAACCAATAATTGGATTTGGTTTTTGAATTCTTAAAATCGGAATGAGAGAACAACATTTGCGGAGGAGATTAGCAAATAGGTGCTGATTGATTTTTGGGCGAACTACACAAATAAGGAATTTTAAAGATAAGATTCAATATTTAAGAAACTTGTTTTTTTAGTTCAAAAATAAGATTTTTATTAAAAAAATATATAATTAAATTGGTAATTAAATAATTAAAGTCACAACTACACAATTTATGGTCACGGCTCACAAGTCAAAAATTTTAAAGGTCCCAAATTATTAAATTAATTAGCCACGATTTATTTCTTATTCACAAATTACAAATTTTATAGATCACAACTTATTTTTCGATCACACTTTAACAAATTAATCAGTCATGACTCTCTTATTCGTCACAAGTCAAAAAATTCATATGTACATCTTTCTAGGTCACAAATTCTGAAAATTTAGGTCAAAACATATTTTTCGGTCACAATTTACAAATCTCGTTAAGCTACAAACTTTTTTATGGGTCACAAATTGAAACTCGAATTTTTTAGGTCACAACTTTCTCTCGGTCACAAATCTCAATTTTATGAGTCAATTTTTACAATTTGTGATTACAACTTATTTTTCTGTCATAATTTACAAATTTTTTAAGTCACAACTTTATCTCGATCGCAAATCTCAAATTACTTGGTAACTGCTTATCTACTAACCAATTACAATAACCTACAATTGGTCACAAACAAGTTAACACCCCACCCTACCCTAACACCTACCCCAACCCAGCCTTAATCCTTCTCCAATACTTCTACCATCGCCAATCACACCACCGATAAACACCCATCTCACCGTCACCACCACCAACCACCTAAATCGCCGCTATCGCCTTGGTGGCTACACCAACACCAAAACACTACCTAAAGTATGGACCAAACCATCGCACACCATCACCACACACCGATCTGCCCCAAATCACCACCACAAACTACCGTTCTGTACACCACCCTTCCGCACACAATGGACACAACCACCACGTACCACACTCACAAACCACCACCATTGCATATACTCCACCACTTAACCCCGCACTATCGCACACAATTGCATTGGGCACAAACCACCTGCACCGACACACTATTGCACACAAACTGCAACTCACACACCAAAATCGCGCGCCAACTGTTGTGACTGCAACACAACGCACAGTCGGAAACGCAATATTCGCACAGCCAAGATGATGCCTACACCTCTGTTATCCTCTAAAACCGCTGCATTGTGCCAGAGTTGTAGTCTTCCAGATTAATGTTCTCAACGATTGGGGTTGGGGATGAGTGAAGAAAGTTGTGGGAAACGGGTATCATAGTATGAAATGTTAATTGGGGTTGAATAAAGGTTCAAATTGGGGGTGTGTTTTGGTATGGTTATGAGCTAGGGTTGAATTAATTATACTAATTATTATTTGATTTAATATTTAAAAAGAATTACGACCTGATTTTTTAATTAATAAATAAGGTGAAAATTTTATTTTTGAACCGTGAAATTAAAAATTAGGTTAGGGTGTAATTTCCTCTCGATTTTTTGTAAGGAAGCGTGAGTAAATTGACAGGTTGTGAACTGAAGTCTGTAATCTGAAGATTTGGGCTGGAAAAAATGAAATGGTTCGCTTCTTCCCTTGTGTGGGTCAGTATGTTACAATTATTTATTTATTTATTTATTATTATTATTATTATTATTATTATTATTACACGCTATAAATACAATTGGCAAGACCTTTATGGCATTCATTTTTGAACTCCGTAAATACCATACTTGACTTTTTATGGCATTCATTATTTAACGCCATTAATATCAGACTCCACTTTTTTCCGGCATTCTAGTCATACTGGCCGTAAATACTTTTGACAAATTAACGGTATACATGTACACATTATAAATGGTGACCTTTTAGGGCGTCCTGAAATTTGCTGTTAATGTAACTTTTTTTGACGTGCCAGTTATGCACTTTGTAAATACTCTATTTTTGCGAAATGCTTCATATGGAAGCCGTAAAAAGGTCCCTTTTGTTATAGTGTTAGCACCCTATTAATAGGAAACACGTTTTCTGTTTTAAGATCCATAAAATAGTTCATGCAATATCACAGTTGAAATAGGCCAGACTAACTGATGGCAAGTGATCGATATGGATACCTGCACTAATTTATAAAACTCAACCAAGATAATTTTTGCCCTAATTTGTAACATCACAAAAAATGTAAATAAAATTTTATATATGTTCACCTCTCAGGGACTCAATTTTGTCTCTTGGATCAGACCATCGTAGAATCAATCAGATCCAAAAATATTTTAAATAAGGATGAATTAATGATTCGATGTAGTTAGGGTTTCTATTGGAGCTTTATGTTTTGCACAAGATTGTCTTCTTAATTTTGCTAATGTTACTAAATAATTCTCATTTGATTAAAGCCTTTTTTACCATAGGATTTTCTTAATCCTTTTGAAACTTTCTGTCATTAATTGAAGAGCATGATTATGTTGATTAGTTTGATTAGGCTTATATCTTTTTTTTTTTTTTTTTTTTTACTCGACATAAGATTGAGTGTAGTACTAGTAAATGATGGCGACAGGTGGATTCAGCACAGTTACCCGTGCCCCTTCCACAATTTCTTTTTTTCATTCTAGCCCCACATCATGACCCACGATGATGTAATCCACAGAATAATTTTAGCTATGAAACCCACACAAGATTGATACCAACCCAAGAAAGCTAAGCTAAGCTAAGAAATCACGATTTAGAGTATTCAAAATAATTGATTCAAAATAATTGAATCAAGCAACCAACACAATAAATCAATATGTCAACCTCTTGATCACAATGATTATAAATCTCACCCTAGTGTTTTGAAGAAAACAAGAATTAAATCTCGCAAGTTCGAAATTAGTTCAACGAAGAACAATGTTTTGAAAGCAAATATGTCTTTCGAATTATATTAATCTCTAAGCTATGTGTCTAACTACTATAAAGCTGTCAAAATTAGGTTATTATTATTTTTTTGAACAAATTCTACTTAATTGTTATTATTTATTATTATTTCATGTTTTTATCCCAAAAAAAAGAAAAATGAGGAATTGAAGCAATTATTCAACAATTGGATTGAGTTACACAATAACTGGATGCAATTGGAGACAAAATTTGAAGGATTGAGCGTGCAATCAACTCAAGGATCAACTTACATTTACTTGAAAGATTTGAGGACTTGGTATAAACCCTCCACTAATTAGAATTGGACTTTAAACCTTAAATGATACAAGAATTAGTTGTGCTTTTATTTTTGAAAAAAGTGAGCCGGTTGGCACTGGTGGAGAGTTTTTAATGTATTAGAATTGGGGTGCACTGGGGATTTTTCTTGGAATATATACATAGAAGTCGGCTGAATGGTGGAGGCTTCTTGGGGAGATATAGACATATATTTCTTTGTTTACTTCAAATTTTGTTTAGGAGCATAATGTAATTCAGATCACAAGATTGCTTTAGTCCTGTAGATTTTAATGTTGTCATCTAGGGCCGCATAAAAATATTTCTACAAGAGGCTAAAAATGAATTCATCACCTAAATTTTTATTATACTCAATCACAACACAAATGAAAGGAAATGGCAAGTATATTAAATCCTTGTGTTAAATACGAGATAAAAATACTTATTCTAAAAAGGGAAAAAACCATAGAAAATGAAATTTTAATTAAGTACACAAACAAGGACCCCAAAGCAAAAAAAATAAAATAAAAATTTAAAGGAAGCACTTATAAACTATATGATTACGAATCTTCGTGTGATAGTTGTATGGTTGTAGCAAATGTTTGCACTCTTAACCATCTTGACCTTAAATTTGGACAATTGCGAGTGTTTTGTCGTATGATATTGCCAAATTATGTATTTATTTTCATTCTCTTAGAAAACTCAAAACTTGGTGATTATGAAAAAAAATTAAATGAAAAAAAGCAAGTCAATTTAAAATCATTGCATAAAAATACTCATAATGAAAAAAAAAAAAAAAAAAAAAAACAGTCCTAACGAAAAACAGCAATAATTCATTTACAAAACAGTAAATAATAAAGAATTTGCAACCTAGTTTGGAAGTTGGATCTAACAAATTTGCTTCCTCATGGTGCAAGCAAATTGTAGATAGACCAATGAGTCCAAGTGGAGAACGAGTTCTAGCTTGTGTAGAATGACTAGAAAGAAATTGAATAATCACTCAAGTTAATTTATTTGGTTTTACTTTCCTTTCACTTTTGGATTTTTTTTTTTTTAATTAAAAAAATGAAAAAATGGTTTTGATTTTGCATTACATTTACAAATTATAGTCACCTAAGGTTTTTTTTTTTAATTATCGTGTCTCCTTATGTACATTGAGTATTTTCAAAGCTTAAATGTGAGTTACGATATGTACATTGAGAATTTTCAAAGCTTAAATGTGAGTTACGGTTTTAAGAATCATTGTTCACAATTTTTTTATGAATTTATGTTCATGTTAAGATTTTAAAGGTCAAATTTATAATTACGTTAGATAATTTTCATATCATCACTACACAATGCCAAGTTCCATGCTTTTAATTTCTTGAATTACGAAAAATAATCATACATAGCACCTATTAGGTGGAGACTAAAATTAAATTTTTAATTTTGGTAAAAGATGATGAAATGTGTTGTTCAAAGTTACAGAACCCATAAAATATGTAGCTCAAATTAAAAGTTGGCATTGATTTTGATAAAACTCTAGATTATAAACAAGGGCATAATTAATTTATTACCATTGAATATGTCTTCCTAAGTGTTAAGAAGTTATGTGAAAAGCACGATTAAATAAGTATTTTTTATGTTCCATGTTAATGAGATTGTTATGTGGATAAAAATCTTGAATTTTTGTGACAATAGCGACGTAAAAAAATATGGATATAATTTATGATTCTATGAATGCATGTTAATTACCAAAAGCTCATTTGGATATTCTGAGTTATGAAATGGATAAATTTTCATATAATATTTGAGTTTAGACAATAGTGATTGATAAGTGTATTTTATACACTTATTTATATGTCAAAATTAGAATATAGTATTGTCTTTTTTTGAGTAAATGCTATTTAATTTGTATTTATTTAAATTTCATAAAATATCCCAAAAGATGAAGAATGAGTCAATTGATGGGAAAAACACTCAATTGGATGCTAATCGAAGCTTAATTGAGCGATGGAGAAGTTTGTGACATCAATTGGGAATCATGCATGTTACCAAAGAGAGCAGATCAGAAATTGGAGGACCCAATTGAAGGAGTTGAGAGTTAAAACGAGCTAATTGAGAAGATTCCAAAGTTTGTGGACTAAATTGCCTCAATTGAAAGTGGAGGACCAAGGCTGCAAATAAAAAATGAGGGCTTACTTGTACAACAGGGAATAGATGACAATTGCATCACAGGGTACACCATGAGATCGTTGGGTGTAGAACCGTGCGATTGTGCAAAGCCTCGAAAAAATCACCTGAGAGTTTATATGCCTTCACCGTGAGATCGCGCGATGTTTCACTAAGCCATTGTGTGCCTTGCAGACTGGCCGAAATCGGGCATTTTGCACACGAATTCAGCAGCTTTTCCTCTTCTTTGATCTAGGTTTCTCCAATACCTATATATACTACTTGAGAGGCACAAAATAGGTACCTTTACTTCTCCTAAGAACAAGCCACAATTGATTATTCAACATCAAATTCTTGAGAAATCAAGCATAGCAAATGGGCAGGAATTGAAGATAATTGAAGAATTGATACTTGGTGCAAGCATTCATTTCTTTATATTACTTTCAATGAACATTTTATTTTATTAATTTTGTTCTTTAATTATGATGTGTGTAACTAAACTCCATGTTGGGATGAACGATGTAGCCTAACTTATTTATTTTAGTTCCATATTCAATCGTTTTAATGATTTTGTTGTATGTATTGATATATTATCATTCTTAACGCGTGAATGAACTGATAACTTATTCATGATTCAATGTGTTATTTTCATAATTCGATAGGTGAGCTAATAACATAGATCTAGATATATAATAAATCTGGTAGTTGAACAAGAGATAGAGATATACTTTTGTAGTTATTTTGGTCGTGTGTGAATTCTCGTGTGCTATATGCATCTAGATAATAAATATTCAGACCTGCTGTAGAGATATATGCTTGACTTATTTATGTAGAATTGATTTAAACTCAATAGAGAAATTTCAATATACATTAGTGAATTCGACCGAATGCATATTTAGGAAATAAAATTGGAATTGACATTGATTTAATTGACTAGGTGAAATCGTGAATCTCAATTACTTTACAATCATTTGTTCAAACAAAACAAATTTGAAATTTTAGTTTTTTTAGTTTTAATTTAAACAACCAATCATATTCGTCCGTTCAAATAGAAATAGGAATTAACATATTTCGGTACTTAGTAAGCAGTCTCTGTGGAACGATAACCGAACTCCTAGGTTCACTTTATTACTTCTCACGATCCGCACGCTTGCAGGGATATTTTGCGATCATCGCAAAATATTAGTAAACAAGTTTTTGGAACCTTTGCCTGGACTGTTTTATTAATATCGATACCCGTTAGATTTTACTTTACTTTGAACTTTATTTACTTTATTTTTACTTTATTTATTTTTATGTTTAGTTTTCTTTTATTTAATTCATGTTAAGAAGGTCTAATTCTTTTGATTTGCTTCCTCTTGATGCAGAAATCAAACGCACATTTCGACAGAGGCGTATACAACAGTTGAAGTAGCTCAACAAACAGATTTAGCCATTAATATGGCACAAGTTGTTGTTGAATAGCAACCTAATCATGGAAGGTGTGTGGGGGAATATTGGGACATGCGCGTGCCTATTGCAATCCCAGCCAACAATTTTGATATCAAGACCTCCATGATTTCCTTGATCCAAAGCTCGGATATTTTTCATGGATTGCCATAATTAATTAGCACCACGGCATCCAGAGGAACGTTCGACCAGAGTTTGGGTAGCAATCCTACTGGGGTTGGAGTTGGAGGCCTCATCGCGGGTGCTACCTCCTGGTGGAATGAAAGAAAGATGATGAACGTATTGTTTATGAAGATACCGTATTTTCCATTTTTTTGTTAATATAGTTATTTGTGAAATATATCCTGAAAAGATATTATAGAGTGTGTAGCAACGGGGAATTTTTAAATAAAATAAAATTGTTTTCTCGAAAAACGTGTCACTAAGATTTAACCCTGAATTTTTACTTTTAAATGTGAAGCATATTCGTCTAGCCATTGTAAAAATAAAATTTAAACTATTCCAAATCAAGTCCTATCTCGAATAATTTAAAGTGTCAAATTCTTTATCAATTTTAAATCCAAATTTTAATAATTTTGAGTTCAATTTAATTAAGTCCAATATTTTATTATTTGGGTCCCAAAAAAAAAATTTCTTGTCCAAGTTTTGATTGTTTCAGCCCAATTAGAAAATTCTTCCAGCCCATACCCACTTAAAACCTAGAAATTGGTGCCCTAAATAATCACTGTTCAAATTTCTCAACCCTTGGACTCACCTCCTCACACAATCAGCAGCCAAGCATTCTGGGTAACACTTTCTTCCTTCACCTCCATAATCAATTTGCTTGCAATCTGAAGTTTCAAGTTCACCTACACCACCATTTTCGACCAAGCAGCCACCATCAGCTTAAAAATTACCACCACCTGAACGGCAACCATCCACTGCGAGAAGCTAACCAACTGAACCATTCCCGAGTCTGCAACACCCCAACCGGACCATTGTGAGTCCACTGCCTCCTCCAAATCCACACACCAATAACCACAATTCCTACCACCCAACACCACTGTAGTGTAACCACCACCAACGAACCACTGCCAACCGCCACCTCCAAGAAACCACCACTGCCAATCGAACACTCAATATCAAAATCAATCTTCACAACACCACAACCCACCACCTCAATCGCTCGAACCGATATCCATAACCATCATCACTGACTCCAGCGGCTCCACCACTCGCACAGCACACCATTGCCGCCTACTGCTCAACACCAAATCTACATCAAATTCCACCAAATCAAACTCAAACCCAAGAAATAGACAAAGCCCAAAACCTTACCTCTACCTTGACCCATCTCTAGCCGGATATCGCCGGAACAAGCTCCAAATCGCCCAACTGAGCCTCGATTTTCTGCCCAAAACCCACTTCAAATTCTACCCCTTTAGCCTCTGTTCGCCCCTCCTCGTTGCCACCACTTGACGGCGGCACCCCGCCGGCATAACGCCGGCGCTAGCTGGAACGGGCGGAGCTTCGGCCCTCCGCCACTCTCTATAAGTTATGAGAGAGAGACAGAGTAAGGTTATGTTTATAATTTGATTTTTTGCAGAATTTCCCTTCAGTCCACATCTTTTCAAAAGTTTCAATTCAGTCGTAAGTTTTTTAAAATGTTTTAAAGATCAGTTTCTTTGTTACTCAAATCAGTCCCCCTAATTTTTTAAATCACTTAACTTCAGCCCCTGTAGTTTTAAAATACCTTATTTTCAACCCATGTTTCTGAAATTCTTATTCAACCCCAAAACTTTTCAAATTTCAGTTTTTAATAAATTTCAAATTAAGCCCCTAAATTGTACTTTATGATTTTAAATCCTTAAAATTTCTAATTTTTAATTCAAGGCTTATTTTCATATTTTGGCAAGACGACACGTGCGGACGATTAAGAGATTGAGACTACTTCCCGCTCCATCTTTTTACGAGATTTGAGATAAATTAAGGTAGACTCGCCCCAACTAATTGATTTATATTATAATTGCATGTGTTATGTGGATTTACATGATTTATATGCTTAATTGCATGAGAAAAGACAAGAATATCTCTTATGAGATAAGTCAAGACAAGAATATCTCTTATGAGATAAGAAGAAGAGAAATTTATGTTATGCATGTCATAACTTATATGCTTTATTTGCATAAGACAAGAATATGTTCATTTGCTTTCACTATGTTATGCCTATGATTAAGAAGAGAATGTCATTGTATTATTTGCATAATTATGTGTTCAATTATCTTGTAAATTAATTATTGACGATGAGTCTACTGAGTATTTCTTTTGAAATATTCATTCCATTTTTAACAACATTTGCAGAGTGCGGACGCGAAGGCGAATGATGGGCAATTACGGCAACATTTATTTTGAGTTATTTTGAAAGTCAAGTTTATTGAACTTTGTTATGTTAAATTGTCAAGATTTGGAATTTTATGGAATGTTTTCAAGTAGATGTATTTAAATTTGAGCTACCGTTGCAAATTTTCCAAATGAATGTGATGTTTTTTTTAAAATTTTATTATATTTCGGAAAATTGTTTTTAATAGTTAGTTTTAAAGAGACGAAGTGACGACTCGAGTTTTACGGAACTCGGAGCATTACAGAGTGCAATTATCCCCAAAAAAAGGGAAAAAATGAAACGGGTCTTGTCTACGGGGTTGAATGAAAATCCCGATACATGACGTGACATGACCCAACCTGAAACCAAACCAACCCAACCAAACCCCAGCCCCAAAATTCGCAAAATTAGTATCATTTAGAGCAGGTTCAGACAATTCTAGTATTCGGAAGACGAAAGAAAACAGACTAACAGAGCATCAAGAATTCAGAGACCGACAAATTGAGCATGTTGACTCAATGGAATAAAAATTTACATTACAGTATATATATGTAAATCCTGAAGATGTAAAATATATTTATGTCAAGAATTTCCTTCAATTATCACTTCTCACAAAATGGACTTGTAACCTGCCTCCGACAAATTCACAGATGCACGTGTCCTCTTCTCTCAAAAAGTTCACCGCGCAGAGACTTTTCCAGCCTCCTCTGTGTTATATATATTATATATATTAATTGAAAGAAATCAATAAATTAAGTAAAGTGCCCAAGTGGTGGAAAATGTGGAATTTACATGAAATTTGCCTCTCCATAGAACGAGCCACAACAGAAATTTGAATTAAAATTCTTGGAGATTCAAGCATCGCAGAGGGTCGTGAATTGAAGATACTTGAAGAATTGATAATCGGTGCAATCTTTCCATTCTTCGTTGTTATTTTCAATGAACGTCATTATATTTTGTTTTTGCTATTTAAATATGATGTGTAGCTAAATTTGATGTTGGGATGAACGATGTAGCCTAGTTAATTATTTTAATTCCATATTCCTTGTTTTAACGCTTTAATGTATGTGTTGATTTATTATTGCGTTTAATGCGTGAATGAACTGGCCACTTATTCATGATTTTATGTGTTATTTCCATAATCCGAGAGGTGAGTTAATAACATAGATCTAGGTAATAAATCCGGTAATTGAACGAGAGATAGAGATATACTCTTGTAATTATTGCGGTCGTGTGTGAATTCTTGTGTGTAATGCATCTAGTTAAGGAATATTCGGACCCGCTGTAGAGATACAAGGTTGACTTATTTAGGTAGGATTGATTTAAACTCGAGAAAGGAATCTCAATTTCAATTAGTGAATTCGATTGAACACACAAATAGGAAATAAAACTTGAATTGGAATTGATTTAATTAGCTAGGTGAATTCGCGAATCCCAACTACATTACAATCTTATTTGAAAACAAAACAATTTAACAATTCTTTTTAATTCATTAGTTCCATTTCTTAATTCTAGATTTTTATTCTTAAAACGATTTCCCTTTGTTCAAATAAAGTTAAGAACTGAAATATTTCGATAATTAATAGCAGTCCTCGTGGGAACGATAATCCGGACTCTAAGGTCCACTTTATTACTTGATTACGATATCGTACACTTGCGATTTCAAACACAACACGTGTATAATTATATTCCAATAACGAACCTTTTACGTGCATAAATTGGACATAATTTCGACTTACTAAAATCGAATATATGAATTAGAAAACGAAAAATGCATGAAAATGAATTTGGTCGAGGCAAGAGTCGATCTCTTTGTCCTTAAGACGATAATGCCCCGTAGGAGTGCTAATAGTTTTCTGGCATTCGTCACCCAAAATATAACGACCACGTCCCGTAATAGAAGCAATCCAAATTACGTAAACCAACAAACCTTCCTTATGCTTTGAACTCTCTTCATATGAATCTCGACTCCAAATAAATGCAAATTTTTTTTGAAGTGAATATGCATTAATGCAATAATGGAAAATGAACGAATGAATAAAAGTTTCAATTGATGAAAATTAAAATCCAAGTATATGGGGTTTATTTATAAATATTGGAAAGTTGTGTCTCAAAAAACAACCCTTTCAAAGGACACATCTTTTGAAATTTGTCCCTAAAATAAAGAGACACAACTATTGGAAAATAGAATATTCAAGAGTCACAATCTTTCATATGAAAAGACACATCTTTTCGTTAATTCTATAATATTCTAAATAATTTTCCAACATTATCACATTTTTAAGTGGCTTAATTTTCCATTCACTAACTAATGGCTCCACTTAATAATTACATAAATTGGTTAAAACCAATTTTTCCAAACTAAGTTCCAACATATATTGCTATTGCAGGATAGAAGTCTCCTCAAGATTGTTCAATCCAAAAACACACCAAAATCTAAATCCGTTACCAATAAGCCTTTAGAGTTCTAAAGTGGGGAAAGATTGCTAGAGACAGTTGAAGACAAATGAGATTCATTCATTGTGATCCACTCTAAGGAAAAATTCGAAGCCCTAAGAGGTCAACATATATAAAAATTTAGTTGGTACACCTATTTTTTGTGAAGTTACAAATTAGGGGAAAAATGACCTTGGTTGAATTTTATAAACTAGTGTATTATCATGTAGAGCAGGTTCAAGCAATTCTGGCATCCGGAAGACGAAAGAAAATAGAGCATCAAGAATTCACAGACTGATGAAATATAGAAGTGCTGACAAATTGAGCATGTTCACTCAGTAGAACAAAAATTACAATTACAGAATATATATGTAAATCCAGAAGATGTAAAATATATTTATCTTAAGAATTTCCTTCAATTATCACTTCTGACAAAATGAACTTGTAACATGCCTCCGACAAATTCACAGATGCACGTGTCCTCTTCTCTCAAAAAGTTCACAGCACAGAGACTTTTCCAGCCTCCTCTGTACCACACGCGATCATCCTTCCATCTTATTAACTTCACCTGGAATTGTCTGTTTTGTGGATCAATGAGGAACATCTTTTCAGGTAAATTGTCCAGCTTGAAGTCCTTGATTGTCTCCTTGGGGATATACTGCACAAATTATCCATTTTTAGCTGGAAACATCACAATTATCCATAATTTATAAGTTGAAGTCATTTAGGTAGATGAATACAAGCCTTACCAAATCATTCCGCCGTGATTTCCTCATTTTAGTGACAAAGTAAGGATTTCTTGGCCGAATAGCCGAGCCTGAATTGAAAATGTCGTTACCATAAGGATCAAGAAGACGTTGACCTGGTTGACCATAACCAACCAATACCATCAGCATGAAATTACACGAACTGAACATTATACATTAATTGGGAAATTGGTAATAAATATTTGCAACTTACTATCAGCCACTTGATCCGCTTGTGCTTCACCATCTTCTCGAAACTCATCATCTTCATTGTTTTTAGGATATTCCTTGTTCACATTCTCATCTTCAGCACCATCATGAATACCCTCCTCACTGTCATTCTCTAACTCCATGTGATATAGGTCTTCATTTCTTTCAACATTATCGTCTTTGCTAGCTCCATCTTAATCAGTGGGTATAATTGGTATATTAACAAAATAATCAATTTCGTTGGGAAAATTTGGAATAAATAATTGCACAACTTACCATCAACAACTTTTTCCACTTGTGCTTCACCATCTTCTTCATTCTTATCCTCAAAGATCATATTGAAATGTCCAACGCCCTCCTTATCGCAACCTGATAAACCCAACAGTTTTACATCAAATAAACTGTCCCCATCGTATTGGAACACAAGGACATCCCGTGATTCCAAAGAGTTATCTTGAACAAACTTCTCCCAGCCATCACAAAAAAAACAATCATTATCAATTTTGCAAATTTTTATAGGCCACATATTTGCGTAGCAATCCCGAAGGAATGCCTTCTCAGGTAGCGCTCCTTGTAATTGTAAACTAAAGGCAGTTGGGAGTTCCTACAAACAATAAATTAAGTGTAATTAGATTATGATAGAAAAACTCTTTAAACATTGAAGAGCCATTTATGTTTAATGCACATTTTCCTTACTGTCATGAAGATATTGTTTAGAGCATCTACATTAGATATGTTAAATTTAGCTAGCCACATAGGTAAAAAATAGATGTTAAATGACATGTTTAAAGTTAACACATCCATTATTGTCACAATGGATATGTTAATGTCTAGTTGAGTCCAATGAATATGATAAATACTTATTTTAAAATATCAAAATTTATATATTAATACGGTACTCATTTTGAAGATCTCATTATTTAAATCATATAATATGATTTTTTTTTTTTTTTTTTTATTTTTTTTTTATGCATGCTAAAAAATTTAAGAAGAAAAAAGGAAAAATATGAATAAATAAGGGATTATGTGTGTGAGTGGTGAGGGTGAGGTGTATACACGCTATTGAAGAATTTTAACACAAAAGTGCCATGTCACATGTTAAAATACTAGTTAAATTTAACAAGAAGGTTAACTTGTTGATAAAAATATTTCTTTAGCAAACAAGTTAACGTATCCAATGTAGATATAAAATTAATTATTATTTAACATTTCACACTAGCAAACACTTTAACACATCCAATGTGGATGCTCTTTGATCTTTACGAATTCATACTCTTAAAATTGGTGCTCATTTCTAAATTCTTCTCTCTCTAGATTTCACTAGAGATTCTTAGGAAACAAGTAAAAAATAGATAATTATAGAATCTCTAGACTACTTAGTGAAATAGTAATAAAAATAAAATAATAAAAAATAAGAATAATCAAGAAACTTTTGGAGGTTATAAATATGTAAGAATTGGTAATGATGTGCATGTAAAAAGTAAGTATTGTGCAAAACCCTTCCACCACTTTGTAAAACTTCTTTCCAATAAAATCAATTTCCTCCTTCAACTACCTTGCTCCATTAAATTTTCCATAATACTTCTATTCCTAAAAATTATCCAGCATAAAACACACTAATTCATTTAGTCAAAAGCCAAATTATCTCTCCTATCAAAAACTAAAAAACATCACATACTCTAAAAGAATAAAATTGGGGGAAAAAATTTTTGTGTCATAGTGGGCTTTTAAAACCTCGATATGAAAGCAAGTCTATATTGTGGTATCATTTAATTCAGATTACTAGCTCGCTTTGATCCTGTAGGTATTGATGTTGTCATCAAGGCATCTAAAGTATTTTGCCTAAATTTTTTGCAAAAGTCTTTGTTGTCCTTAGTTATTTACTTTCTAAGAACTTATATTATTTTTCTCATACAACAAAATAAACTCACAACCGAAATATTTGGGGGGAAAAAATTTTGTGGTATCATAGTGGGCTTTTAAAAACTCGATATGAAAGCAAGTCTATATTATGGTATCATTTAATTCAGATTACTAGCTCGCTTTGATCCTGTAGATATTGATGTTGTCATCAAGGCATATAAAGTATTTTGCCTAAATTATTTGCAAAAGTCTTTGTTGTCTTTAGTTATTTACTTTCTAAGAACTTATATTATTTTTCTCATACAACAAAATAAACTCACCACCGAAATTTTCATTATACTCTATGACAACCACATATGCAAGGAAATGATAAGCAAATAAATTCGTGTGGTAAAAATGAGATAAAACCATACAAAACATAATTTTAATTAAGAACGGAGACCAGAGTCTCTAAAAAATATATTCCAAATAAAAACACAAATAAATATAAATGAATACCAATCTATGTGTGCTGGTTGTAGGATTGTAGCACTTGAAGAAGTTCCACGTCTTAACAATCTTGATCTCGTTATCTGTTTACAGCATGTAAAAAATTCATGTGGCAACTCAGTATACGAAAAATAAAGAATGTGTGTGTGTGTGTGAGAGAGAGAGAGAGAGAGAGAGAGAGAGAACTCTTTAAAAGCTAACCGAAAAATTGTAAGTTCTTAAAAATATATTAAATACGCCTAGATCCCTTTAGCTTTTTCAGAGTTCGAACTTTACCAACCAATACCATCAGTAAGAAATTATTAAAATTGAAAGTTATACATCAAATCAATTGGAAAAATTTGCAATACATATTTATACAGATCATACCATCGGCCAATTTCTCTGCTTCACCATATTCTTGAATCTCATCTGCGTTGTTTTCAGTGTCATCCTCTTCACAATCTAAATCTTCAGCATCCTCATATTCGACTTCCTCAGCCTCCATGTAAATTTCGTCATCCTCATCACTGCAATGAGCATTCTTCTCGCTATCATCCTCAAACTCCGTGTAACATAGGCCTTCTTTTCTTTCAACGCCATCGTCTTTGCTAGCTCCATCTTAAATTTGTCACGATAATGAATTCCCTGATAAAATTAATTGGAAAAAAAGGGAAAAAATAAATGCACAGCATACCATCAGCCACTTGTTCTTCTTGCGTTACGCCATCTTGTTCATTCTTATCCTCAACACTGACTTTTTGTCCAATACACTTCTTATCACAATGTGACAACCCCAATAGTTTTACATCAAATAAATTGTCCCCTATTGGAACACAAGGACATCCCGTGATTCCAATGAATTATCTTGAACAAATTTTTCCCAGCCATCACAAAATAAACTGCTATTATCAATTTTGGCAATTTTCACTGGCCACAGATTTGTGTAGCAATCCCGAAGGAATGAGATAAATGCCTTCTTAGAAATCTTTTCATTGACCATAATTGTGACGACCCAAAACTTGTAATTATTTAAGCGCCACGAAATTTGTATCGTAGATAATATTTCATGAAATAAACTTTAAAATTCATTAAATAAATCATGAAATTGTTTGAGTTACCCACACTATAAAATAATTAAAATAAAATAGTAACATACTATTTTAATTGAATCAAAATAACTGCTATTGAAAATTGATGATTCCCATGTTTTTCCATGCAATCCACTTGTTAGTGTGTCTTGAACTGCCCCGAATGCTAATTATATGTGGAAAAATTGTGGGTGAGAGAAATAATCTCAATAAGCACATAAGTAGAACAAATAATTAATTTACACTTAAACTTATCTTGCATACATGAGGAGACACGAAAATAGGATCCAAAGTTAGGTGGTACCCAACTTTCATGCGTAGCGTTACTAAACTCCAGTCCCCAATTCATAGAACATACATATGAGACCCATAAACATAATTTGGTTCATATCATAAAACTTTCATAAAGAACCCATAATTATAAAGTGTGTATAATTATTTAAACCACATATTACACCCATATGCTTCTTACCTTTGAAATAGTTGAAAATGATCTTTGGTCTTGATTATTCCAGCCTT
This sequence comes from Ligustrum vulgare, assembly GCA_963555705.1. Classification (NCBI taxonomy): domain Eukaryota; kingdom Viridiplantae; phylum Streptophyta; class Magnoliopsida; order Lamiales; family Oleaceae; genus Ligustrum; species Ligustrum vulgare. The sequence goes on along the minus strand of OY743186.1, from coordinate 12,040,975 downwards.
GAAATGAGTACAACGAAGTTATGAGAAATGAAGAGATATGAATATTCTACGGAGCCATGACCCCTATTTATTATGGTTTGGGGATAACATTAGAAAGGTTTCCATCCAATTGAAGATAATTATCAATATAATTATTAATAATTAATTAAAATCATAATCTTGTTTTAAGGTAATGAATGGGACATATAGCATCTTTTCATTGGTCAAGAGGGTTCATATGATGCAAAAAATAGTTATTCAATAATATATTTTTAGAGATAAATATAATTGATTAAATATAATTAATGTTATCCCCAAACCACTATAAATAGGGGCCATCACACCTCTTAATTTCTCATAACTTCGTTGTGCTCTTTTAAGACTGGAATAATCAAGACCAAAGATTATTTTCAATTATTTCAAAGGTAAGCATATGGGTGTAATAGGTGGTTTAAATAATTATGCACACTTTATAATTATCTGAAAGATTTATGCTATAAAGTATTTTTACATAAGGCATTTGTCAACTTTTAATATTATCGTCTGGGCATATAAAGTATTTTTACATAAGGCATAAAATAAATTCGTCACTGAAATTTATGCAAGCAAATGGTAAGTATATTAAATCCTTGTGGTCAACAATAGACAAAAATACTTGTGGTAAAAAGGGGACGAAACCATACAAAATGAAATTTTAGTTAAGAACAAAAACCGGGATTCCAAAAACAAAAACATAGTTTTTTTTTTTATTTTCTTTTTAAAAAGGAAGCACAGATAAACTATATGATTACCAATCTTCGTGCGCTAGTTGTAGGATTGTAGCACTTGAAGAAGCTCACTATTTTAACCATCTTGATATCTGTTTATAGCACCCAAAAAATGTGACTGGCAACACAATATACAAAAAACAAAGATCCAAGAGACCAAACTTAAAAAAAAATACATATATATGTGAAAAGCGAACAATAAAATAGTAAATGCAACAAAATATAATAGATGCCCCTAATTTCCTTTAGCCTTTTTTAGAGTTCATCTAAGGGAGTGTTTGGCAAAGAAAATTTCTTAAGTTAGTCAAACGTACATTTTACCAATTTGAAGAAGCCGCGTATGATTCACATATTTTGTATGACCTTAAACTATGCACTATATCTGTATCGGGGAAAAAATTTAATTTATAACAATGTATTACATAAAATAAAATTTGGAAGAATTAGTAATTACACTTTGAAAATATTTCAATTTATGAATCCTCTTTAATTAACGAAAGGTTTATCTTATCAGCGGATTTCATTCAACGTATAGTAAAAAACCATTAATTTATCTACTATGAGATTCGGTGTTTTGTTTGCAACAGTTCATTCAATTATTTAAAGTACAGACTGTTCGATCATAAATGCTGGATCATCCAAGGGAACATTTGGCATCTAGTGGTAGCTGTTCGACCATAAAACAAAATTATGTGACTAACAATAGATCATATATAGCTTTTTTGGTTGATATAAAGGTTGATCAACCTTCTGAATTTCTTTTGATTTATTAGAGATTTTGAAATTCAACAGAAAGCAAGGGGAAAAACACAAGCTTCTAATCCTGCTCTTACATTTTCCAGACCAAGCCCAGTCGACAAAGTTGTGGTCAATTGACAGAAAATTAAAAAATCACAAACACAAACAGAAATCTTAACAAACTCAAACTCTCAATCCACCCAAAAATTAACCATCCATTAACAGAAAGATAATTAAAGGAAGTGCAAACACAAATGAGAATCTTAACAAAACTCAAAACTCCCAATCCTGGCATAAATTTTCCAGTCCAGAGCCTCTCTTCCTTCGAAGTTAAGGTTCCTTTAAAAAAAAAAAATCAACCCTAAATATAATGATGTCGAGAAAACTTACATAATTGTGTAGATCCTTCAATCAAGCCTAATGCAACAGTGAGTGGCTAGGGTTTCAAATATATATAAATAGACTTATAAGACGAAGAAAGACTTCAGCCTTTATTTATATTGTTCAAACCTTTGGAAACAGATCTCCATTACATTAAATTTACAAGAACTAGATACTGAAAGCAGAGGTTGAAGACGAAAAAGCCCTTGTTATATATTGTCATGTGGTGATATAGAGGATTTAGTTTAGGGTGAGTTTAGTAATTTGATTTTGCAATTTTTTGGATTGTATGGAAATACATCAATATTCAGAGAATTTTTGGGAAGTTTTAATGGTAAAGAGTTATTTTTATGAACTATATTGCCACTACAATTTTCTCCATGTATATTTCATTACGGTAATTATATTAACACCAAAATCTATATCTATTCTATGTCTATCTATATTTAATGAAAATAACAGAGATTCTGGGAATATTTAATTGATTTCAAATTTTGAATAGAATCTACAATGTGAACAAAATCTGATTTTTTACCAACACATTCTGGACGGCTCATTTCATGCAAAGGTTACTTGGATACTGCACCACTACTACCAAATGGAGGGTAATTCTTTTAGTGGGAAGTTACAAAATATCTCCAATTTCAAACCCTATCATATCTCCCTAGGACCACTCACGACATCTAGCAAAAGATCTATAAGCCTACTTTTCCTCATCCTCCTCCGGCGCTCACAGGAAAATGGGTTATTCCTCCATGGCGATTGCTAACAAGGCTGCCCTCCGCCGCAACCCCGACTTTTCGGTGAATTGGTCCCCGAAGAACAATTCACCACCTTTAACTTCATCTTTTTCCGTCTTCAAAACTAACGTAAAAGCCAATTTTAGTTGTATGCCATTCTTAATCATTTGGGCTTGTAGAGGTAACTGCCAATAATTTTGTAACCGCTAGCGACTGCCCTTGCAATAATTAATTTCTATATATGATTATTTTGAATTTAAATTTAATATTATTTTATCTATATTTAAAAGAAAGCAACAAGTTCTTTTCATTGTCAGCAACAAAAATGATCAAATGGACGAAATTGATCAAAGTTTTCCATGGTAAATAAAACCCCCTCCCCTTAGAAAACACATTCCTCCTAATTAAGGAAAATACCAAATATTAAGACAAATACAAAAAAAAAATCCATGAAAAACTTAGGCAATTAAACAACATAAAAGTTGAAAAATTACTTGAAAATGCATTTTCCATGAAAAATAAATGGTTATCAAATAGACCCCCTAAACGAATGCTAATATAAAGAGAGAAAGAAAAAAAAAAGTTAGAGATTTAAAAAAAAAAAAAAATAAAACACAAAATAAATAATAATAAGCCCTTTCTACCAGGGGAAAAAATAAAAAACCATAATTAAAAGTGGCGCTGTCAATGGCTGGCAGCCCCATTAAAATAATGAAAAATGAACAAATGTGTTTCTCCTGCGCTTGGGGGGCGAAAGAATAGCCTACGCTCCAAGTGCATTTTTCATTATTTTAATGGGGGTTGTCAACCTTAGACAACCCCACTTTTGTTTTATTTATTTATTTTCTTTCTAGTAGAAAGGGCTTTACGATAGCCCTTAAAAGTCCCTTTTTTATTTTATTTTTTTTGTTTTTGTTTTTGACTTTTTTTTTGTGTTTTAATTTTTTTTATGTTTTTTTTAACTTAATTAATTCTTGTTTATAAACTATTAGTAGTAAGCATGTGTATATGTTAAATGTTAAAGTAACATTTTTTAAGTGCTAAGCATGTGTATATGTTAAATGTGTAATGTGCAGACGGTTTTGATTGCTCGATTGGGATATTTTGACAATCGAATTTCGATTTGTAGCAATTGATTCAACCACTGATGTAGATTTCAAAACATCTTCATAAATTGACATAAGTAGATCAATAGTAGATAGAGGATTTTCTGTCTTCGACCTCTTGCAGAGATCTGAAAATATGCTGCGAAGGATAAACAGGTAAAAAGAGGTTAATATTTCAGTGAATCATTAAAGATATTTGCAGAAAACAGACTAAGCTTGAAAACAGAATTTGATTTGCAACTAAGATATTCTTTTAATTTCATTCATAGCAAGTTAAGGAGCCAAACATTAAAATATGAATTGAAATTTAAAAAATCTGAATACAAAAAATGCATAATGTTCTCCAGTCTAATGATTAGATGGGCTTCGGGTTTAACCTGTCACGTTCTTTTTAAATACCTACTTTCAGAGGTAAATTTTTTTGTTCATTTTCGATATCCACCTTGTGGTCAGTCAAAGGTACACGAGGTCTATTAAAATACTAATTTCACCAACAAAGCAGCAAGAATTACAGGAATGACACTGTTACAAGCTCGAGATCTAGTTAAATGTATTTTAGAATGGGAACTGCAATTCTTTGACATTATAACATGGAAAACCCAATTCATATATGTTTGGAATCCTCATTTAAGAAAGCCATTTATAAATAGCATTGTGCGATAAATTTTGTCTTTAAGAGAATATATCAAAACCAATGTTTATATGAACTCACTTCATCTGCACATATGGAGTCGTGGGCAACTGGCGAATTCCTTCCCCATTTTCTTGTCTGATTAGTTGATATAGGACAATTGACATTAGAGCTTGAAGAAGAATTGGACCGAAAATTGAATAAAAGAGCTGTTTCGAAGAAACGGTCATAACTTGTCGCACCGATGTCAGATTTTCAATTATAAAATGTTTTCGGAAACATCTCTCAGTGTTCCATAGCACTTATACAGTTGAGGTCATTTCTATCCTCAAATTCACAATTTAAGGCTTGCTACTGGGGAGTCAAATTTTTTAGCATTAATTTTGGATTTTTCATTTTTAATTACTTTAATTTTGTGGATGTTTATTTTGTTCTTTTGCTTAAATTAGGGGTTTAGAGACTATTTAAACGTTGTTTTGTTTTTGAAAAAGTTAATTGTAAGTTTGGTGGCTATTATTTTCTTGTAAGTTATAATTTTCTCTCATATAGGTTTGCGTTGGTAAACTTAGAAATTTTGTTCTGCGTCATTAGTATTTCTAAGTTAATCATCATTGATTTAGATTAGTTTTTCCTTAATTTATTAATATTTGCATTAGTGGAGGATTGTTCTAGTCGAGTTTTACGCTCTTGTTTTCGTTTGCTCATAAAATTTTATCAGCAAACTAATTTATAAAAAATAGTTTGACCCCGCCCTTTCTTGATCGTTTATAAAGACTTGCCAAACATATGCTAATAGTCCATTTCTAATAGAGGGAAAGAGGGTAAGGAAAAACATATGCTAAGAGTCCATTTCTGATAGTTCTATTTCATCTTTATTGTGATTTTTCCTTCCAACCACTTCTCGATATAATAAGCCTGTAAATTTTATTCAACTATAATCTTTTTTTACTTGATCTTTTTACTATGTTCATAACAGGTTATATCTTAATAGTGTTGATATATTATCATTGATAAAGATTGGGTACATCTATCAAGGTTATCTTATCTCCTTAGTTTTAGAAAATCTTAATATAAGCCTATAAATGCTTTTTAGATGATTTATATTGAGTATTTTGTTTAGAGCTTCAAAGGCATATCAATATGGTGTAAGAAAGTTTGCAAATACGATGCAAGCCAATGCGGGAAATACGGAAAAGGTCTTATGCCCTTGCAAATGTTACAAAAATTTATTCCACCAACATTTTGATATAATGTATAGGCATTTGATCATTAATGGGAAGGATCCTACCTATACTACATGGGTATTTCATGGGGAAAAATTGAATACAGCATCATTGCCTCATCAAGATAGAGAAAATCTAGAGAAATATAAGATGTATAGGGATGTATTTTTTGAGGATGATAATATTGTATTACCCAAGAGTGAATATAGAGAGAGGGACTTTTCAAATTTATATGAGGGCGTCGAAATTCCTCTATACCCTGGTTGCACAAAGTACACAAGGATCGATATCTGTCATTATTGTCTTATACAAGCTTAAGGCTACACATGGTATATCTGAAAACGGTTTCAATGATCTTCTTGATATTATCAAAGACATTCTATCAGACGGGAACATCCTTCCTGATTCTTGTAAATCAACGAAGAAGTTATTGAACACTTTTGATCTTGGGTACGAAAACATATATGCATGCGTTAATGGTTGTTGTTTGTTTAGGAATGATCTAGCGGATTTGGAGACATGTCCAAAATGTGCTTCTTCGCGGTGGAAATTTAATGAACGAACAAAAAAAATTCAAAAGGGGATACCTGCAAAGGTTTTGAGATATTTTCCGACTATACCACAATTTAAAAAGAACAACATCAATTTGAAAGAGATTCATTTATTTTAGCATCACAAGCCAAACAAGTTTTTTATTTTAGAGAAAATGATACATCTAATTGGTATATTGTATTAAAGGCACCTCCCAGAGGATTTCATGAATTAGAAAATTTTGAGATAGTTGTTAGAATTTATATGCCCAAAGAGTATAATTCATGAAATTTAAAATAAAATATTAAATGATTGTGTTAATATGAAGTTGTGTTTGTCAACGGGTCAATTTGATATTACAAATTGAGTGTTTAAGTTGTTAAATACAGAAAGATTTAATTTGTAATTTGATCTAAGATTAATGTTCATGATCAGTAAATAAATATGGATTATTTTGAAAAGATTTTTTCGATTTTATTAAAGTTTATCTTTGACTTTGGTAATAAACTTGAGAGTACGTTTGGAACGTATTGGACGGGACCAGGTGAAATTAATTTGCGATATTGACCATACAAATTTAATTTCACTTGACTATTGTACGTAGGACCTTAATCCTAATCGGATAATGGACTTCGATTACTAACTTGAAGTTCTTTGAGGTACCAATGGATGAACTAGCAAGAAACATATATTCGTATTATAGAATCCGTCACCTTTTAGGTATGATCATAATCTCACTGGTTCTTTTAGTGGACAGTTGAATCTGAGCTTAGTAATTCAACAGTGAATGTTGATTTCTATGATGTGATGTGATGTGATATGATAACATCGAACTGTCTGATAGAAGATGAGAGTTGAAAGTTTATTAACATTCGGAGAAGGACATTTTAGTCATTTTAGCTTGCGTTGAATATTCGAGTTGATCGATGAGAATAACATGTAAAAGTGACAAGTAGAGGATAATTATTGTTTCAGTAATTCCAATTTTACTAAGAGTGCAATCTCATTCTTTTAGTGGAATAGATGTGATTAATAAATTATTTTGACTAATCAAGAGTTACCACATCATAATTAATTTATTGGAGTTTAGTTTAATTGGATCCCATCAGGTTCCCTTGCTGGCTTTAGTATAATAGGCTTATTACCTGTATTTGGCTGTATAGAAATGGGTCGGGTTTTGGTATTAGGAATGGTAGGATTTTGAAGTGTATAGAAGTTTTAAATAGTTTCCAAAGACTAATTTTCTAACCCTAGTTTGAAAAGTGGCGACCGCACGCTTGCATGGCAATAGCACATCAAACCCCAATGAGTAACCAAAGATCAGTAGCATGGCCAGGACCCAAGAAACTAGACAGCTTTCTTCCGTATAGGCCTCAATATTCTGACCTAGGTTTTCTAGTGATCAGTCCAGGGGTCCGTTTCCCGTACCATCGTTCTTCATACTATAAATAATACATGGACTTTGTGAATAAGAATGGAATGAACTTGTTCGCCTTGTCTCATTTTCCTGGTTTTTATTTATTTATTTATTTTATTTTTGCATTCTGACAAATCAGAGTATGACCATAATTTAGTCTATATTAATGATTTCCATGAAATAATTGCGATAGATCAAAAGAAGTAAACCTAACTGACTTCTTTTCTGGAACCTTCCTCAGTGATCACATTGGTCAAGGAACCTAACATGTGCATCTCTTGGAGGTTTGTCAAATAACTTAACCAGGGCATATTTTTTTTTTTATCTACATAAACATTTTTAATGAACTCACGAACTTTGTCAACGTGTGACAATAAGCTTCCAATTATGCAATTGACATGTACTTCTGACAATAAAACAGTTATGGCATAGAATACACATAACAGTAAAATCAATCTCAACAAAGGAATACATAACATTCTTCTTAAAATTTCAAAAGATACATAGATGCATGGTGTTCTATAAAAATATGCATAAGTTCATCGTAGATTTCCTTGTAACAAATATTTGCTCGATTAAGATCTGGAAGGTTCACAGCGTGTGGTACAAAGGAGGATGGAAATGTCTGTGTTTGGTGAAGTTTGTAAGAGAAGAGGACACGTGCATCTGTGAATTCATCGGACGTAGGTTTCATGTCCAATTTGTTAGAAGTTATAATTGAAGGAATGTTTTAACATGTATATGTTATACATCTTCTGGATTTATAGATATTCTAATTGTAATTATTTTTCTATTGTGTCAACATGCTCAATTTGTCAATTCTTCAACATTTCATCAGTCTATGAATTCTTGATGCTCTATTTTCTTTCATCTTCACGAATACCAGTGTTTCTTGAATTTCTCTACAGGTTTTTTTTGTTAAGATCATTTGATGCAAAGTCTGCAAAGACATAATATTTTTTAGGGTTTTTTTTATTATAGAGTGTACGTTTAGTTGACTTATGATCAGGAAAAAATAATTCACACTTTTGTTGTACCACAACAAAGCTTTTTTTTTTAAATTGCGCACAATGCATGCCATATAAAGTGGCATACTTTTCACAGTGTGCCACAAGAGTAATCCATAAAGAGGTTTACGACGTGTGTGCTGCAATCTGCACACCAAATAAATTTTATGGCTTGCGTTCCGCATGCCGTAAACAGGTTTTTTGTTACAAAAATTGTTTATACGATTACCAACAAACGTATACTATTAACACAACAAAAATATACACATTAATTCATATATAAATCATATTTTACAAAATTATACATATTAATTCATATAAAATCATGTTTTACAAAATACACAAGGAAAAGACATGAATGAAAAACATCCAAACAGTAGCATTATGAATCAAATTATCTTGGCAAAGGTAGGAATTGCAATTCACGTATGCTACATAACAATCCCATTTGCAAATGCTGCAAGGAATTGTTCCATGGGAAATAAAAGAAACATGTGTACTTGCTTTCTATTTAAATAGATTCCCACGGCACGATGCTCAAAAATGAATCAAATTTATAAATGAAACTGGGACTGGCACTAAGGGCTAGGCCAGGTTGCTTGTGGGAAACTGAGATTAACCAATAATTGGATTTGGTTTTTGAATTCTTAAAATCGGAATGAGAGAACAACATTTGCGGAGGAGATTAGCAAATAGGTGCTGCTCAGATTGATTGATTTTTGGGCGAACTACACAAATAAGGAATTTTAAAGATAAGATTCAATATTTAAGAAACTTGTTTTTTTAGTTCAAAAATAAGATTTTTATTAAAAAAATATATAATTAAATTGGTAATTAAATAATTAAAGTCACAACTATACAATTTATAATCACGGGTCACAAGTAAAAAATTTTAAAGGTCCCAAATTATTAAATTAATTAGCCACGATTTATTTCTTATTCACAAATTACAAATTTTATAGATCACAACTTATTTTTCGGTCACATGTTATCAAATTAATCAGTCATGACTCTCTTATTGGTCACAAGTCAAAAAATTTATATGACATGACATCTTTCTAGGTCACAAATTCTGAAAATTTAGGTCAAAACATATTTTTCGGTCACAATTTACGAATCTCGTTAAGCTACAAACTTTTTTATGGGTCGCAAATTGAAACTTGAATTTTTTAGGTTACAACTTTCTCTCGGTCACAAATCTCGATTTTATGAGTCAATTTTTACAATTTCTGATCACAACTTATTTTTCGGTCATAATTTACAAATTTCTTAAGTCACAACTTTATCTCGATCGCAAATCTCCAATTACTTGGTCACTGCTTATCTACTAACCAATTACAATAACCTACAATTGGTCACAAACAAGTTAACACCCCACCCACCCTACCCTACCCTACCCTAACACCTACCCCAGCCCAGCCTTAATCCTTCTCCAATACTTCTACCATCGCCAATCACACCACCGATAAACATCCATCTCACCGTCACCACCACCAACCACCTAAATCGCCACTATCGCCTTGGTGGCTACACCAACACCAAAACACTACCTAAAGTATGGACCAAACCATCGCACACCATCACCACACACCGATCTGCCCCAAATCACCACCACAAACTACCGTTCTGTACACCACCCTTCCGTACACAATGGACACAACCACCACGTACCACACTCACAAACCACCACCATTGCGTATACTCCACCACTTAACCCCGTACTATCGCACACAATTGCATTGGGCACAAACCACCTGCACCGACACACTATTGCACACAAACTGCAACTCACACACCAAAACCGCGCGCAAACTGTTGTGACTGCAACACAACGCACAGTCGGAAACGCAATATTCGTACAGCCAAGATGATGCCTACACCTCTGTTATCCTCTAAAACCGCTGCATTGTGCCAGAGTTGTAGTCTTCCAGATTAATGTTCTCAACGATTAGGGTTGGGGATGAGTGAAGAAAGTTGTGGGAAATGGGTATCATAGTATGAAATGTTAATTGGGGTTGAATAAAGTTTCGAATTGGGAGTGTGTTTTGGTATGGTTATGAGGGTTGAATTAATTATAATAATAATTATTTGATTTAATATTTAAAAGGAATTACGACCTGATTTTTTAATTAATAAATAAGGTGAAAATTTTATTTTTGAACCGTGAAATTAAAAATTAGGTTAGGGTGTAATTTCCTCTCGATTTTTTGTAAGGAAGCGTGAGTAAATTGACAGGTTGTGAACTGAAGTCTGTAATCTGAAGATTTGGGCTGGAAAAAATGAAATGGTTCGCTTCGTCCCTTGTCTGGGTCAGTATGTTACAATTTTCTTTTCTTTTTTTTTATTATTATTATTATTATTATTACACGCTATAAATACTATTGGCAAGTCCTTTATGGCATTCATTTTTGAACTCCGTAAATACCATACTTGACTTTTTATGGCATTCATTATTGAACGCCATTAATATCAGACTCCACTTTTTCCGGCGTTCTAGTCATACTGGCCGTAAATACTTTTGACAAATTAACGGTACACATGTACACATTATAAATGGTGACCTTTTAGGGCATTCTGAAATTTGCTATTAATGTAACTTTTTTTGACGTGCCAGTTATGCAATTTGTAAATACTCTATTTTTGCGAAAGGTCCCTTTTGTTACAGTGTTAGCACCCTATTAATAGGAAACACGTTTTCTGTTTTAAGATCCATAAAATAGCTCATGCAATATCACAGTTGAAATAGGCCAGACTAACTGATGGCAAGTGATCGATATGGATACCTGCACTAATTTATAAAACTCAACCAAGATAATTTATTCCCCTAATTTGTAACATCACAAAAAATGGAAATAAAATTTTATATGTTCACCTCTCAGGGACTCAATTTTGTCTCTTGGATCAGACCATCGTAGAATCAATCAGATCCAAAAATCTTTTAAATAAGGATGAATTAATGATTCGATGTAGTTAGGGTTTCTATTGGAGCTTTATGTTTTGCACAAGATTGTCTTCTTAATTTTGCTAATGTTACTAAATAATTCTCATTTGATTAAAGTGTTTTTTACCATAGGATTTTCTTAATCCTTTTGAAACTTTCTGTCATTAATTGAAGAGCATGATTATGTTGATTAGTTTGATTAGGCTCATATCTTTTTTTTTTTTTTTACTTGACATAAGATTGAGTGAAGTACTAGTAAATGATGGCGACAGGTGGATTCAGCACGGTTACCCGTGCCCCTTCCACAATTTCTTTTTTCGTTCTAGCCCCACATCATGACCCACGATGATGTAATCCACATAGTAATTTTAGCTATGAAACCCACACAAGATTGATACCAACCCAAGAAAGCTAAGCTAAGAAATCACGATTTAGAGTATTCAAAATAATTGATTCAAAATAATTGAATCAAGCAACCAACACAATAAATCAATATGCCAACCTCTAGATCACAATGATTATAAATCTCACCCTAGTGTTTTGAACAAAACAAGAATTAAATCTCGCAAGTTCGAAATTAGTTCAACGAAGAACAATGTTTTGAAAGCAAATATGCCTTTCGAATTATATTAATCTCTAAGCTGTTTGTCTAACTACTATAAAGTTGTCAAAATTAGGATATTATTATTTTTTTGAATAAATTCTACTTAATTGTTATTATTTATTATTATTTCAGGTTTTTGTCCCAAAATAAAGAAAAATGAGGAATTGAAGCAATTATTCAACAATTGGATTGAATTACACAATAATTGGATGCAATTGGAGACAAAAGTTGAAGGATTGAGCGTGCAATCAACTCAAGGATCAACTTACATTTACTTGAAAGATTTGAGGACTTGGTATAAACCCTCCACTAATTAGAATTGGACTTTAAACCTTAAATGATACAAGAATTAGCTGGGCTTTTATTTTTGAAAAAAGACATAAAGTGGATACAAGAAGTGAGCTGGTTGGCACTGGTGGAGTGTTTTTAATGTATTAGAATTGGGGTGCACTGGGGATTTTTCTTGGAATATATACATTGAAGTCTGCTGAATTGTGGAGGCTTCTTGGGGAGATATAGACATATCTTTCTTTGTTTACTTTAAATTTTTGTTTAGGAGCATAATGTAATTCAGATCACAAGATTGCTTTAGTCCTGTAGATTTTAATGTTGTCATCTAGGGCCGCATAAAAATATTTCTACAGGAGGCTAAAAATGAATTCATCACCTAAATTTTCATTATACTCAATCACAACACATATGAAAGGAAATGGCAAGTATATTAAATCCTTGTGTTAAATACGAGATAAAAATACTTGTTCTAAAAAGGGAAAAAACCATACAAAATGAAATTTTAATTAAGTACACAAACAAAGGACCCCAAAGCAAAAAAAATAAAATAAAAATTTAAAGGAAGCACTTATAAACTATATGATTACGAATCTTCGTGTGATGGTTGTATGGTTGTAGCAAATGTTTGCTATCTTAACCATCTTGACCTTAAATTTGGACAATTGCGAGTGTTTTGTCGTATGATATTGCTAAATTATGTATTTATTTTCGTTCTCTTAGAAATCTCGAAACTGGGTGATTATGAAAAAAAATTAAATGAAAAAAAGCAAGTCAATTTAAAATCAGCAATAATTCATTTACAAAGCAGTAAATAACAAAGAATTTGCAACCTAGTTTGGAAGTTGGATCTAAAAAATTTGCTTCCTCATGGTGCAAGCAAATTGTAGATAGACCAATGCATCAAAGTGGAGAACGAGTTGTAGCTTGTGTAGAATGACTAGAAAGAAATTGAATAATCACTCAAGTTAATTTATTTGGTTTTACTTTCCTTTCACTTTTGGATTTTTTTTTTTTTTTAATTAAAAAAATGGTTTTGGTTTTGCATTACATTCACAAATTATAGTCACCTAAGGTTTTTTTTTTTTTTTTTTTAATTCTCGTGTCTCCTTATGTACATTGAGTATTTTCAGAGCTTAAATGCGAGTTACAATTTTAAGAATTATTGTTCACATTTTTTTTATGAATTTATATTCATGTTAAGATTTTAAAGGTCAAATTTATAATTACGTTAGATAATTTTCATATCATCACTACACAATGCCAAGTTCCATGCTTTTAATTTCTTGAATTACGAAAAATAATCATACATAGCACCTATTAGGTGGAGACTAAAATTAGATTTTTAATTTTGGTAAAAGATGATGAAATGTGTTGTTCAAAGTTACAGAACCCATAAAATATGTAGCTCAAATTAAAAGTTGGCATTGATTTTGATAAAACTCTAGATTATAAACAAGGGCATAATTAATTTATTACCATTGAATATGTCTTCCTAAGTGTTAAGAAGTTATGTGAAAAGCACGATTAAATAAGTATTTTTTATGTTCCATGTTAATGAGATTGTTATGTGGATAAAAATCACGAATTTTTGTGACAATAGCGACGTAAAAAAATATGGATATAATTTATGATTCTATGAATGCATGTTAATTACCAAAAGCTCATTTTGATATTCTGAGTTATGAAATTGATAAATTTTAATATAATATTTGATTTTAGACAATAGGGATTGATAAGTGTATTTTGTACACTTATTTATATGTCAAAATTAGAATATAGTATTGTCTTTTTTTGAGTAAATGCTATTTAATTTGTATTTATTTATTTATTTACATTTCATAAAATATCCCAAAAGATGAAGAATGAGTCAATTGATGGGAAAAATGCTCAATTGGATGGTAATCGAAGCTTAATTGAGTGCTGGAGAAGTTTGTAACGTCAATTGGGAAGCATGAATGTTGCCAAAGAGAGCAGATCAGAAGTTGGAGGACCCAATTGAAGGAGTTGAGAGTTAAAAAGAGCCAATTGAGAAAATTACAAAGTTTGTAGACTAAATTTCCTCAATTGAAAGTGGAGGACCAAGGCTGCAAATAAAAAATGATGGCTTACTTGTACAACAGGGAATAGATGACAATTGCATCACAGGGTACACCATGAGATCGTCGGGTGTAGAACCGTGATATCGTGCAAAGCCTTGAAAAAATCACCTGAGAGTTTATTCCTTCACCGGAGATCGCGCGATGTTTCACTAAGCGATTGTGTGCCTTGCCGACTCGGCCGAAATCGAGCTTTTTGCACACGAATTCGGCAGCTTTTCCTCTTCTTTGATCTAGGTTTCTCCAATACCTATATATACTACTTGAGAGGCACGAAATAGGTACCTTTGCCTCTCCTAAGAACAAGCCACAATTGATTATTCAACATGAAATTCTTGAGAAATCAAGCATAGCAAATGGGCAGGAATTGAAGATAATTGAAGAATTGATACTTGGTGCAAGCATTCATTTCTTTATATTACTTTCAATGAACATTTTATTTTATTAATTTTGTTCTTTAATTATGATGTGTGTAACTAAACTCCATGTTGGGATGAACGATGTAGCCTAACTTATTTATTTTAGTTCCATATTCAATCGTTTTAATGATTTTGTTGTATGTATTGATATATTATCATTCTTAACGCGTGAATGAACTGATAACTTATTCATGATTCAATGTGTTATTTTCATAATCCGATAGGTGAGCTAATAACATAGATCTAGATATATAATAAATCTGGTAGTTGAACAAGAGATAGAGATATACTTTTGTAGTTATTTTGGTCGTGTGTGAATTCTCGTGTGCTATATGCATCTAGATAATAAATATTCAGACCTGCTGTAGAGATATATGCTTGACTTATTTATGTAGAATTGATTTAAACTCAATAGAGAAATTTCAATATACATTAGTGAATTCGACCGAATGCATATTTAGGAAATAAAATTGGAATTGAAATTGATTTAATTGACTAGGTGAAATCGTGAATCTCAATTACTTTACAATCATTTGTTCAAACAAAACAAATTTGAAATTTTAATTTTTTTAGTTTTAATTTAAACAACCAATCATATTCGTCCGTTCAAATAGAAATAGGAATTAACATATTTCGGTACTTAGTAAGCAGTATCTGTGGAACGATAACCGAACTCCTAGGTTCACTTTATTACTTCTCACGATCCGCACACTTGCAGGGATATTTTGCGATCATCGCAAAATATTAGTGAACAAGTTTTTGGAACCTTTGTCGGGACTGTTTTATTAATATCGATACCCGTTAGATTTTACTTTACTTTGAACTTTATTTACTTTATTTTTACTTTATTTATTTTTATGTTTAGTTTTCTTTTATTTAATTCATGTTAAGAAGGTCTAATTCTTTTGATTTGCTTCCTCTTGATCCAGAAATCAAACGCACATTTCGACAGAGGCGTATACAACAGTTGAAGTAGCTCAACAAACAGATTTAGCCATTAATATGGCACAAGTTGTTGTTGAATAGCAACCTAATCATGGAAGGTGTGTGGGGGAATATTGGGACATGCGCGTGCCTATTGCAATCCCAGCCAACAATTTTGATATCAAGACCTCCATGATTTCCTTGATCCAAAGCTCGGATATTTTTCATGGATTGCCATAATTAATTAGCACCACGGCATCCAGAGGAACGTTCGACCAGAGTTTGGGTAGCAATCCTACTGGGGTTGGAGTTGGAGGCCTCATCGCGGGTGCTACCTCCTGGTGGAATGAAAGAAAGATGATGAACGTATTGTTTATGAAGATACCGTATTTTCCATTTTTTTGTTAATATAGTTATTTGTGAAATATATCCTGAAAAGATATTATAGAGTGTGTAGCAACGGGGAATTTTTAAATAAAATAAAATTGTTTTCTCGAAAAACGTGTCACTAAGATTTAACCCTGAATTTTTACTTTTAAATGTGAAGCATATTCGTCTAGCCATTGTAAAAATAAAATTTAAACTATTCCAAATCAAGTCCTATCTCGAATAATTTAAAGTGTCAAATTCTTTATCAATTTTAAATCCAAATTTTAATAATTTTGAGTTCAATTTAATTAAGTCCAATATTTTATTATTTGGGTCCCAAAAAAAAAATTTCTTGTCCAAGTTTTGATTGTTTCAGCCCAATTAGAAAATTCTTCCAGCCCATACCCACTTAAAACCTAGAAATTGGTGCCCTAAATAATCACTGTTCAAATTTCTCAACCCTTGGACTCACCTCCTCACACAATCAGCAGCCAAGCATTCTGGGTAACACTTTCTTCCTTCACCTCCATAATCAATTTGCTTGCAATCTGAAGTTTCAAGTTCACCTACACCACCATTTTCGACCAAGCAGCCACCATCAGCTTAAAAATTACCACCACCTGAACGGCAACTATCCACTGCGAGAAGCTAACCAACTGAACCATTCCCGAGTCTGCAACACCCCAACCGGACCATTGTGAGTCCACTGCCTCCTCCAAATCCACACACCAATAACCACAATTCCTACCACCCAACACCACTGTAGTGTAACCACCACCAACGAACCACTGCCAACCGCCACCTCCAAGAAACCACCACTGCCAATCGAACACTCAATATCAAAATCAATCTTCACAACACCACAACCCACCACCTCAATCGCTCGAACCGATATCCATAACCATCATCACTGACTCCAGCGGCTCCACCACTCGCACAGCACACCATTGCCGCCTACTGCTCAACACCAAATCTACATCAAATTCCACCAAATCAAACTCAAACCCAAGAAATAGACAAAGCCCAAAACCTTACCTCTACCTTGACCCATCTCTAGCCGGATATCGCCGGAACAAGCTCCAAATCGCCCAACTGAGCCTCGATTTTCTGCCCAAAACCCACTTCAAATTCTACCCCTTTAGCCTCTGTTCGCCCCTCCTCGTTGCCACCACTTGACGGCGGCACCCCGCCGGCATAACGCCGACGCTAGCTGGAACGGGCGGAGCTTCGGCCCTCCGCCACTCTCTATAAGTTATGAGAGAGAGACAGAGTAAGGTTATGTTTATAATTTGATTTTTTGCAGAATTTCCCTTCAGTCCACATCTTTTCAAAAGTTTCAATTCAGTCGTAAGTTTTTTAAAATGTTTTAAAGATCAGTTTCTTTGTTACTCAAATCAGTCCCCCTAATTTTTTAAATCACTTAACTTCAGCCCCTGTAGTTTTAAAATACCTTATTTTCAACCCATGTTTCTGAAATTCTTATTCAACCCCAAAACTTTTCAAATTTCAGTTTTTAATAAATTTCAAATTAAGCCCCTAAATTGTACTTTATGATTTTAAATCCTTAAAATTTCTAATTTTTAATTCAAGGCTTATTTTCATATTTTGGCAAGACGACACGTGCGGACGATTAAGAGATTGAGACTACTTCCCGCTCCATCTTTTTACGAGATTTGAGATAAATTAAGGTAGACTCGCCCCAACTAATTGATTTATATTATAATTGCATGTGTTATGTGGATTTACATGATTTATATGCTTAATTGCATGAGAAAAGACAAGAATATCTCTTATGAGATAAGTCAAGACAAGAATATCTCTTATGAGATAAGAAGAAGAGAAATTTATGTTATGCATGTCATAACTTATATGCTTTATTTGCATAAGACAAGAATATGTTCATTTGCTTTCACTATGTTATGCCTATGATTAAGAAGAGAATGTCATTGTATTATTTGCATAATTATGTGTTCAATTATCTTGTAAATTAATTATTGACGATGAGTCTACTGAGTATTTCTTTTGAAATATTCATTCCATTTTTAACAACATTTGCAGAGTGCGGACGCGAAGGCGAATGATGGGCAATTACGGCAACATTTATTTTGAGTTATTTTGAAAGTCAAGTTTATTGAACTTTGTTATGTTAAATTGTCAAGATTTGGAATTTTATGGAATGTTTTCAAGTAGATGTATTTAAATTTGAGCTACCGTTGCAAATTTTCCAAATGAATGTGATGTTTTTTTTAAAATTTTATTATATTTCGGAAAATTGTTTTTAATAGTTAGTTTTAAAGAGACGAAGTGACGACTCGAGTTTTACGGAACTCGGAGCATTACAGAGTGCAATTATCCCCAAAAAAAGGGAAAAAATGAAACGGGTCTTGTCTACGGGGTTGAATGAAAATCCCGATACATGACGTGACATGACCCAACCTGAAACCAAACCAACCCAACCAAACCCCAGCCCCAAAATTCGCAAAATTAGTATCATTTAGAGCAGGTTCAGACAATTCTAGTATTCGGAAGACGAAAGAAAACAGACTAACAGAGCATCAAGAATTCAGAGACCGACAAATTGAGCATGTTGACTCAATGGAATAAAAATTTACATTACAGTATATATATGTAAATCCTGAAGATGTAAAATATATTTATGTCAAGAATTTCCTTCAATTATCACTTCTCACAAAATGGACTTGTAACCTGCCTCCGACAAATTCACAGATGCACGTGTCCTCTTCTCTCAAAAAGTTCACCGCGCAGAGACTTTTCCAGCCTCCTCTGTGTTATATATATTATATATATTAATTGAAAGAAATCAATAAATTAAGTAAAGTGCCCAAGTGGTGGAAAATGTGGAATTTACATGAAATTTGCCTCTCCATAGAACGAGCCACAACAGAAATTTGAATTAAAATTCTTGGAGATTCAAGCATCGCAGAGGGTCGTGAATTGAAGATACTTGAAGAATTGATAATCGGTGCAATCTTTCCATTCTTCGTTGTTATTTTCAATGAACGTCATTATATTTTGTTTTTGCTATTTAAATATGATGTGTAGCTAAATTTGATGTTGGGATGAACGATGTAGCCTAGTTAATTATTTTAATTCCATATTCCTTGTTTTAACGCTTTAATGTATGTGTTGATTTATTATTGCGTTTAATGCGTGAATGAACTGGCCACTTATTCATGATTTTATGTGTTATTTCCATAATCCGAGAGGTGAGTTAATAACATAGATCTAGGTAATAAATCCGGTAATTGAACGAGAGATAGAGATATACTCTTGTAATTATTGCGGTCGTGTGTGAATTCTTGTGTGTAATGCATCTAGTTAAGGAATATTCGGACCCGCTGTAGAGATACAAGGTTGACTTATTTAGGTAGGATTGATTTAAACTCGAGAAAGGAATCTCAATTTAAATTAGTGAATTCGATTGAACACACAAATAGGAAATAAAACTTGAATTGGAATTGATTTAATTAGCTAGGTGAATTCGCGAATCCCAACTACATTACAATCTTATTTGAAAACAAAACAATTTAACAATTCTTTTTAATTCATTAGTTCCATTTCTTAATTCTAGATTTTTATTCTTAAAACGATTTCCCTTTGTTCAAATAAAGTTAAGAACTGAAATATTTCGATAATTAATAGCAGTCCTCGTGGGAACGATAATCCGGACTCTAAGGTCCACTTTATTACTTGATTACGATATCGTACACTTGCGATTTCAAACACAACACGTGTATAATTATATTCCAATAACGAACCTTTTACGTGCATAAATTGGACATAATTTCGACTTACTAAAATCGAATATATGAATTAGAAAACGAAAAATGCATGAAAATGAATTTGGTCGAGGCAAGAGTCGATCTCTTTGTCCTTAAGACGATAATGCCCCGTAGGAGTGCTAATAGTTTTCTGGCATTCGTCACCCAAAATATAACGACCACGTCCCGTAATAGAAGCAATCCAAATTACGTAAACCAACAAACCTTCCTTATGCTTTGAACTCTCTTCATATGAATCTCGACTCCAAATAAATGCAAATTTTTTTTGAAGTGAATATGCATTAATGCAATAATAGAAAATGAACGAATGAATAAAAGTTTCAATTGATGAAAATTAAAATCCAAGTATATGGGGTTTATTTATAAATATTGGAAAGTTGTGTCTCAAAAAACAACCCTTTCAAAGGACACATCTTTTGAAATTTGTCCCTAAAATAAAGAGACACAACTATTGGAAAATAGAATATTCAAGAGTCACAATCTTTCATATGAAAAGACACATCTTTTCGTTAATTCTATAATATTCTAAATAATTTTCCAACATTATCACATTTTTAAGTGGCTTAATTTTCCATTCACTAACTAATGGCTCCACTTAATAATTACATAAATTGGTTAAAACCAATTTTTCCAAACTAAGTTCCAACATATATTGCTATTGCAGGATAGAAGTCTCCTCAAGATTGTTCAATCCAAAAACACA
This sequence comes from Ligustrum vulgare, assembly GCA_963555705.1. Taxonomy (NCBI): domain Eukaryota; kingdom Viridiplantae; phylum Streptophyta; class Magnoliopsida; order Lamiales; family Oleaceae; genus Ligustrum; species Ligustrum vulgare. Next base: position 12,020,305 of record OY743186.1, on the reverse strand, counting down.
CCAAAATCTAAATCCGTTACCAATAAGCCTTTAGAGTTCTAAAGTGGGGAAAGATTGCTAGAGACAGTTGAAGACAAATGAGATTCATTCATTGTGATCCACTCTAAGGAAAAATTCGAAGCCCTAAGAGGTCAACATATATAAAAATTTAGTTGGTACACCTATTTTTTGTGAAGTTACAAATTAGGGGAAAAATGACCTTGGTTGAATTTTATAAACTAGTGTATTATCATGTAGAGCAGGTTCAAGCAATTCTGGCATCTGGAAGACGAAAGAAAATAGAGCATCAAGAATTCACAGACTGATGAAATATAGAAGTGCTGACAAATTGAGCATGTTCACTCAGTAGAACAAAAATTACAATTACAGAATATATATGTAAATCCAGAAGATGTAAAATATATTTATCTTAAGAATTTCCTTCAATTATCACTTCTGACAAAATGAACTTGTAACATGCCTCCGACAAATTCACAGATGCACGTGTCCTCTTCTCTCAAAAAGTTCACAGCACAGAGACTTTTCCAGCCTCCTCTGTACCACACGCGATCATCCTTCCATCTTATTAACTTCACCTGGAATTGTCTGTTTTGTGGATCAATGAGGAACATCTTTTCAGGTAAATTGTCCAGCTTGAAGTCCTTGATTGTCTCCTTGGGGATATACTGCACAAATTATCCATTTTTAGCTGGAAACATCACAATTATCCATAATTTATAAGTTGAAGTCATTTAGGTAGATGAATACAAGCCTTACCAAATCATTCCGCCGTGATTTCCTCATTTTAGTGACAAAGTAAGGATTTCTTGGCCGAATAGCCGAGCCTGAATTGAAAATGTCGTTACCATAAGGATCAAGAAGACGTTGACCTGGTTGACCATAACCAACCAATACCATCAGCATGAAATTACACGAACTGAACATTATACATTAATTGGGAAATTGGTAATAAATATTTGCAACTTACTATCAGCCACTTGATCCGCTTGTGCTTCACCATCTTCTCGAAACTCATCATCTTCATTGTTTTTAGGATATTCCTTGTTCACATTCTCATCTTCAGCACCATCATGAATACCCTCCTCACTGTCATTCTCTAACTCCATGTGATATAGGTCTTCATTTCTTTCAACATTATCGTCTTTGCTAGCTCCATCTTAATCAGTGGGTATAATTGGTATATTAACAAAATAATCAATTTCGTTGGGAAAATTGGGAATAAATAATTGCACAACTTACCATCAACAACTTTTTCCACTTGTGCTTCACCATCTTCTTCATTCTTATCCTCAAAGATCATATTGAAATGTCCAACGCCCTCCTTATCGCAACCTGATAAACCCAACAGTTTTACATCAAATAAACTGTCCCCATCGTATTGGAACACAAGGACATCCCGTGATTCCAAAGAGTTATCTTGAACAAACTTCTCCCAGCCATCACAAAAAAAACAATCATTATCAATTTTGCAAATTTTTATAGGCCACATATTTGCGTAGCAATCCCGAAGGAATGCCTTCTCAGGTAGCGCTCCTTGTAATTGTAAACTAAAGGCAGTTGGGAGTTCCTACAAACAATAAATTAAGTGTAATTAGATTATGATAGAAAAACTCTTTAAACATTGAAGAGCCATTTATGTTTAATGCACATTTTCCTTACTGTCATGAAGATATTGTTTAGAGCATCTACATTAGATATGTTAAATTTAGCTAGCCACATAGGTAAAAAATAGATGTTAAATGACATGTTTAAAGTTAACACATCCATTATTGTCACAATGGATATGTTAATGTCTAGTTGAGTCCAATGAATATGATAAATACTTATTTTAAAATATCAAAATTTATATATTAATACGGTACTCATTTTGAAGATCTCATTATTTAAATCATATAATATGATTTTTTTTTTTTTTTTTTTTTTTATTTTTTTTTTTATGCATGCTAAAAAATTTAAGAAGAAAAAAGGAAAAATATGAATAAATAAGGGATTAAGTGTGTGAGTGGTGAGGGTGAGGTGTATACACGCTATTGAAGAATTTTAACACAAAAGTGCCATGTCACATGTTAAAATACTAGTTAAATTTAACAAGAAGGTTAACTTGTTGATAAAAATATTTCTTTAGCAAACAAGTTAACGTATCCAATGTAGATATAAAATTAATTATTATTTAACATTTCACACTAGCAAACACTTTAACACATCCAATGTGGATGCTCTTTGATCTTTACGAATTCATACTCTTAAAATTGGTGCTCATTTCTAAATTCTTCTCTCTCTAGATTTCACTAGAGATTCTTAGGAAACAAGTAAAAAATAGATAATTATAGAATCTCTAGACTACTTAGTGAAATAGTAATAAAAATAAAATAATAAAAAATAAGAATAATCAAGAAACTTTTGGAGGTTATAAATATGTAAGAATTGGTAATGATGTGCATGTAAAAAGTAAGTCTTGTGCAAAACCCTTCCACCACTTTGTAAAACTTCTTTCCAATAAAATCAATTTCCTCCTTCAACTACCTTGCTCCATTAAATTTTCCATAATACTTCTATTCCTAAAAATTATCCAGCATAAAACACACTAATTCATTTAGTCAAAAGCCAAATTATCTCTCCTATCAAAAACTAAAAAACATCACATACTCTAAAAGAATAAAATTGGGGGAAAAAATTTTTGTGTCATAGTGGGCTTTTAAAACCTCGATATGAAAGCAAGTCTATATTGTGGTATCATTTAATTCAGATTACTAGCTCGCTTTGATCCTGTAGGTATTGATGTTGTCATCAAGGCATATAAAGTATTTTGCCTAAATTTTTTGCAAAAGTCTTTGTTGTCCTTAGTTATTTACTTTCTAAGAACTTATATTATTTTTCTCATACAACAAAATAAACTCACAACCGAAATATTTGGGGGGAAAAAATTTTGTGGTATCATAGTGGGCTTTTAAAAACTCGATATGAAAGCAAGTCTATATTATGGTATCATTTAATTCAGATTACTAGCTCGCTTTGATCCTGTAGATATTGATGTTGTCATCAAGGCATATAAAGTATTTTGCCTAAATTATTTGCAAAAGTCTTTGTTGTCTTTAGTTATTTACTTTCTAAGAACTTATATTATTTTTCTCATACAACAAAATAAACTCACCACCGAAATTTTCATTATACTCTATGACAACCACATATGCAAGGAAATGATAAGCAAATAAATTCGTGTGGTAAAAATGAGATAAAACCATACAAAACATAATTTTAATTAAGAACGGAGACCAGAGTCTCTAAAAAATATATTCCAAATAAAAACACAAATAAATATAAATGAATACCAATCTATGTGTGCTGGTTGTAGGATTGTAGCACTTGAAGAAGTTCCACGTCTTAACAATCTTGATCTCGTTATCTGTTTACAGCATGTAAAAAATTCATGTGGCAACTCAGTATACGAAAAATAAAGAATGTGTGTGTGTGTGTGAGAGAGAGAGAGAGAGAGAGAGAGAGAGAGAACTCTTTAAAAGCTAACCGAAAAATTGTAAGTTCTTAAAAATATATTAAATACGCCTAGATCCCTTTAGCTTTTTCAGAGTTCGAACTTTACCAACCAATACCATCAGTAAGAAATTATTAAAATTGAAAGTTATACATCAAATCAATTGGAAAAATTTGCAATACATATTTATACAGATCATACCATCGGCCAATTTCTCTGCTTCACCATATTCTTGAATCTCATCTGCGTTGTTTTCAGTGTCATCCTCTTCACAATCTAAATCTTCAGCATCCTCATATTCGACTTCCTCAGCCTCCATGTAAATTTCGTCATCCTCATCACTGCAATGAGCATTCTTCTCGCTATCATCCTCAAACTCCGTGTAACATAGGCCTTCTTTTCTTTCAACGCCATCGTCTTTGCTAGCTCCATCTTAAATTTGTCACGATAATGAATTCCCTGATAAAATTAATTGGAAAAAAAGGGAAAAAATAAATGCACAGCATACCATCAGCCACTTGTTCTTCTTGCGTTACGCCATCTTGTTCATTCTTATCCTCAACACTGACTTTTTGTCCAATACACTTCTTATCACAATGTGACAACCCCAATAGTTTTACATCAAATAAATTGTCCCCATTGTATTGGAACACAAGGACATCCCGTGATTCCAATGAATTATCTTGAACAAATTTTTCCCAGCCATCACAAAATAAACTGCTATTATCAATTTTGGCAATTTTCACTGGCCACAGATTTGTGTAGCAATCCCGAAGGAATGAGATAAATGCCTTCTTAGAAATCTTTTCATTGACCATAATTGTGACGACCCAAAACTTGTAATTATTTAAGCGCCACGAAATTTGTATCGTAGATAATATTTCATGAAATAAACTTTAAAATTCATTAAATAAATCATGAAATTGTTTGAGTTACCCACACTATAAAATAATTAAAATAAAATAGTAACATACTATTTTAATTGAATCAAAATAACTGCTATTGAAAATTGATGATTCCCATGTTTTTCCATGCAATCCACTTGTTAGTGTGTCTTGAACTGTCCCGAATGCTAATTATATGTGGAAAAATTGTGGGTGAGAGAAATAATCTCAATAAGCACATAAGTAGAACAAATAATTAATTTACACTTAAACTTATCTTGCATACATGAGGAGACACGAAAATAGGATCCAAAGTTAGGTGGTACCCAACTTTCATGCGTAGCGTTACTAAACTCCAGTCCCCAATTCATAGAACATACATATGAGACCCATAAACATAATTTGGTTCATATCATAAAACTTTCATAAAGAACCCATAATTATAAAGTGTGTATAATTATTTAAACCACATATTACACCCATATGCTTCTTACCTTTGAAATAGTTGAAAATGATCTTTGGTCTTGTTTATTCCAGCCTTGAAATGAGTACAACGAAGTTATGAGAAATGAAGAGATATGAATATTCTACGGAGCCATGACCCCTATTTATTATGGTTTGGGGATAACATTAGAAAGGTTTCCATCCAATTGAAGATAATTATCAATATAATTATTAATAATTAATTAAAATCATAATCTTGTTTTAAGGTAATGAATGGGACATATAGCATCTTTTCATTGGTCAAGAGGGTTCATATGATGCAAAAAATAGTTATTCAATAATATATTTTTAGAGATAAATATAATTGATTAAATATAATTAATGTTATCCCCAAACCACTATAAATAGGGGCCATCACACCTCTTAATTTCTCATAACTTCGTTGTGCTCTTTTAAGACTGGAATAATCAAGACCAAAGATTATTTTCAATTATTTCAAAGGTAAGCATATGGGTGTAATAGGTGGTTTAAATAATTATGCACACTTTATAATTATCTGAAAGCTTTATGCTATAAAGTAATTTTACATAAGGCATTTGTCAACTTTTAATATTATCGTCTGGGCATATAAAGTATTTTTACATAAGGCATAAAATAAATTCGTCACCGAAATTTATGCAAGCAAATGGTAAGTATATTAAATCCTTGTGGTCAACAATAGACAAAAATACTTGTGGTAAAAAGGGGACGAAACCATACAAAATGAAATTTTAGTTAAGAACAAAAACCGGGATTCCAAAAACAAAAACATAGTTTTTTTTTTTATTTTCTTTTTAAAAAGGAAGCACAGATAAACTATATGATTACCAATCTTCGTGCGCTAGTTGTAGGATTGTAGCACTTGAAGAAGCTCACTATTTTAACCATCTTGATATCTGTTTATAGCACCAAAAAAATGTGACTGGCAACACAATATACAAAAAACAAAGACCAAGAGACCAAACTTAAAAAAAATACATATATATGTGAAAAGCGAACAATAAAATAGTAAATGCAACAAAATATAATAGATGCCCCTAATTTCCTTTAGCCTTTTTTAGAGTTCATCTAAGGGAGTGTTTGGCAAAGAAAATTTCTTAAGTTAGTCAAACGTACATTTTACCAATTTGAAGAAGCCGCGTATGATTCACATATTTTGTATGACCTTAAACTATGCACTATATCTGTATCGGGGAAAAAAATTAATTTATAACAATGTATTACATAAAATAAAATTTGAAAGAATTAGTAATTACACTTTGAAAATATTTCAATTTATGAATCCTCTTTAATTAACGAAAGGTTTATTTTATCAGCGGATTTCATTCAACGTATAGTAAAAAACCATTAATTTATCTACTATGAGATTCGGTGTTTTGTTTGCAACAGTTCATTCAATTATTTAAAGTACAGACTGTTCGATCATAAATGCTGGATCATCCAAGGGAACATTTGGCATCTAGTGGTAGCTGTTCGACCATAAAACAAAATTATGTGACTAACAATAGATCATATATAGCTTTTTTGGTTGATATAAAGGTTGATCAACCTTCTGAATTACTTTTGATTTATTAGAGATTTTGAAATTCAACAGAAAGCAAGGGGAAAAACACAAGCTTCTAATCCTGCTCTTACATTTTCCAGACCAAGCCCAGTCGACAAAGTTGTGGTCAATTGACAGAACGATAATTAAAAAATCACAAACACAAACAGAAATCTTAACAAACTCAAACTCTCAATCCACCCTAAAAATTAACCATCCATTAACAGAAAGATAATTAAAGGAAGTGCAAACACAAATGAGAATCTTAACAAAACTCAAAACTCCCAATCCTGGCATAAATTTTCCAGTCCAGAGCCTCTCTTCCTTCGAAGTTAAGGTTCCTTTAAAAAAAAAAAATCAACCCTAAATATAATGATGTCGAGAAAACTTACATAATTGTGTAGATCCTTCAATCAAGCCTAATGCAACAGTGAGTGGCTAGGGTTTCAAATATATATAAATAGACTTATAAGACGAAGAAAGACTTCAGCCTTTATTTATATTGTTCAAACCTTTGGAAACAGATCTCCATTACATTAAATTTACGAGAACTAGATACTGAAAGCAGAGGTTGAAGACGAAAAAGCCCTTGTTATATATTGTCATGTGGTGATATAGAGGATTTAGTTTAGGGTGAGTTTAGTAATTTGATTTTGCAATTTTTTGGATTGTATGGAAATACATCAATATTCAGAGAATTTTTGGGAAGTTTTAATGGTAAAGAGTTATTTTTATGAACTATATTGCCACTACAATTTTCTCCATGTATATTTCATTACGGTAATTATATTAACACCAAAATCTATATCTATTCTATGTCTATCTATATTTAATGAAAATAACAGAGATTCTGGGAATATTTAATTGATTTCAAATTTTGAATAGAATCTACAATGTGAACAAAATCTGATTTTTTACCAACACATTCTGGACGGCTCATTTCATGCAAAGGTTACTTGGATACTGCACCACTACTACCAAATGGAGGGTAATTCTTTTAGTGGGAAGTTACAAAATATCTCCAATTTCAAACCCTATCATATCTCCCTAGGACCACTCACGACATCTAGCAAAAGATCTATAAGCCTACTTTTCCTCATCCTCCTCCGGCGCTCACAGGAAAATGGGTTATTCCTCCATGGCGATTGCTAACAAGGCTGCCCTCCGCCGCAACCCCGACTTTTCGGTGAATTGGTCCCCGAAGAACAATTCACCACCTTTAACTTCATCTTTTTCCGTCTTCAAAACTAACGTAAAAGCCAATTTTAGTTGTATGCCATTCTTAATCATTTGGGCTTGTAGAGGTAACTGCCAATAATTTTGTAACCGCTAGCGACTGCCCTTGCAATAATTAATTTCTATATATGATTATTTTGAATTTAAATTTAATATTATTTTATCTATATTTAAAAGAAAGCAACAAGTTCTTTTCATTGTCAGCAACAAAAATGATCAAATGGACGAAATTGATCAAAGTTTTCCATGGTAAATAAAACCCCCTCCCCTTAGAAAACACATTCCTCCTAATTAAGGAAAATACCAAATATTAAGACAAATACAAAAAAAAAATCCATGAAAAACTTAGGCAATTAAACAACATAAAAGTTGAAAAATTACTTGAAAATGCATTTTCCATGAAAAATAAATGGTTATCAAATAGACCCCCTAAACGAATGCTAATATAAAGAGAGAAAGAAAAAAAAAAGTTAGAGATTTAAAAAAAATAAAAAATAAAACACAAAATAAATAATAATAAGCCCTTTCTACCAGGGGAAAAAATAAAAAACCATAATTAAAAGTGGCGCTGTCAATGGCTGGCAGCCCCATTAAAATAATGAAAAATGAACAAATGTGTTTCTCCTGCGCTTGGGGGGCGAAAGAATAGCCTACGCTCCAAGTGCATTTTTCATTATTTTAATGGGGGTTGTCAACCTTAGACAACCCCACTTTTGTTTTATTTATTTATTTTCTTTCTAGTAGAAAGGGCTTTACGATAGCCCTTAAAAGTCCCTTTTTTATTTTATTTTTTTTGTTTTTGTTTTTGACTTTTTTTTTGTGTTTTAATTTTTTTTATGTTTTTTTTAACTTAATTAATTCTTGTTTATAAACTATTAGTAGTAAGCATGTGTATATGTTAAATGTTAAAGTAACATTTTTTAAGTGCTAAGCATGTGTATATGTTAAATGTGTAATGTGCAGACGGTTTTGATTGCTCGATTGGGATATTTTGACAATCGAATTTCGATTTGTAGCAATTGATTCAACCACTGATGTAGATTTCAAAACATCTTCATAAATTGACATAAGTAGATCAATAGTAGATAGAGGATTTTCTGTCTTCGACCTCTTGCAGAGATCTGAAAATATGCTGCGAAGGATAAACAGGTAAAAAGAGGTTAATATTTCAGTGAATCATTAAAGATATTTGCAGAAAACAGACTAAGCTTGAAAACAGAATTTGATTTGCAACTAAGATATTCTTTTAATTTCATTCATAGCAAGTTAAGGAGCCAAACATTAAAATATGAATTGAAATTTAAAAAATCTGAATACAAAAAATGCATAATGTTCTCCAGTCTAATGATTAGATGGGCTTCGGGTTTAACCTGTCACGTTCTTTTTAAATACCTACTTTCAGAGGTAAATTTTTTTGTTCATTTTCGATATCCACCTTGTGGTCAGTCAAAGGTACACGAGGTCTATTAAAATACTAATTTCACCAACAAAGCAGCAAGAATTACAGGAATGACACTGTTACAAGCTCGAGATCTAGTTAAATGTATTTTAGAATGGGAACTGCAATTCTTTGACATTATAACATGGAAAACCCAATTCATATATGTTTGGAATCCTCATTTAAGAAAGCCATTTATAAATAGCATTGTGCGATAAATTTTGTCTTTAAGAGAATATATCAAAACCAATGTTTATATGAACTCACTTCATCTGCACATATGGAGTCGTGGGCAACTGGCGAATTCCTTCCCCATTTTCTTGTCTGATTAGTTGATATAGGACAATTGACATTAGAGCTTGAAGAAGAATTGGACCGAAAATTGAATAAAAGAGCTGTTTCGAAGAAACGGTCATAACTTGTCGCACCGGTGTCAGATTTTCAATTATAAAATGTTTTCGGAAACGTCTCTCAGTGTTCCATAGCACTTATACAGTTGAGGTCATTTCTATCCTCAAATTCACAATTTAAGGCTTGCTACTGGGGAGTCAAATTTTTTAGCATTAATTTTGGATTTTTCATTTTTAATTACTTTAATTTTGTGGATGTTTATTTTGTTCTTTTGCTTAAATTAGGGGTTTAGAGACTATTTAAACGTTGTTTTGTTTTTGAAAAAGTTAATTGTAAGTTTGGTGGCTATTATTTTCTTGTAAGTTATAATTTTCTCTCATATAGGTTTGCGTTGGTAAACTTAGAAATTTTGTTCTGCGTCATTAGTATTTCTAAGTTAATCATCATTGATTTAGATTAGTTTTTCCTTAATTTATTAATATTTGCATTAGTGTAGGATTGTTCTAGTCGAGTTTTACGCTCTTGTTTTCGTTTGCTCATAAAATTTTATCAGCAAACTAATTTATAAAAAATAGTTTGACCCCGCCCTTTCTTGATCGTTTATAAAGACTTGCCAAACATATGCTAATAGTCCATTTCTAATAGAGGGAAAGAGGGTAAGGAAAAACATATGCTAAGAGTCCATTTCTGATAGTTCTATTTCATCTTTATTGTGATTTTTCCTTCCAACCACTTCTCGATATAATAAGCCTGTAAATTTTATTCAACTATAATCTTTTTTTACTTGATCTTTTTACTATGTTCATAACAGGTTATATCTTAATAGTGTTGATATATTATCATTGATATCAATTGAGTAGATCTATCAAGGTTATCTTATCTCCTTAGTTTTAGAAAATCTTAATATAAGCCTATAAATGCTTTTTAGATGATTTATATTGAGTATTTTGTTTAGAGCTTCAAAGGCATATCAATATGGTGTAAGAAAGTTTGCAAATACGATGCAAGCCAATGCGGGAAATCCAGAAAAGGTCTTATGCCCTTGTAAATGTTACAAAAATTTATTCCACCAACATTTTGATATAATGTATAGGCATTTGATCATTAATGGGAAGGATCCTACCTATACTACATGGGTATTTCTATTTCATGGGGAAAAATTGAATACAGCATCATTGCCTCATCAAGATAGAGAAAATCTAGAGAAATATAAGATGTATAGGGATGTATTTTTTGAGGATGATAATATTGTATTACCCAAGAGTGAATATAGAGAGAGGGACTTTTCAAATTTATATGAGGGCGTCGAAATTCCTCTATACCCTGGTTGCACAAAGTACACAAGGATCGATATCTGTCATTATTGTCTTATACAAGCTTAAGGCTACACATGGTATATCTGAAAACGGTTTCAATGATCTTCTTGATATTATCAGAGACATTCTATCAGATGGGAACATCCTTCCTGATTCTTGTAAATCAACGAAGAATTTATTGAACACTTTTGATCTTGGGTACGAAAACATATATGCATGCGTTAATGGTTGTTGTTTGTTTAGGAATGATCTAGCGGATTTGGAGACATGTCCAAAATGTGCTTCTTCGCGATGGAAATTTAATGAACGAACAAAAAAAATTCAAAAGGGGATACCTGCAAAGGTTTTGAGATATTTTCCGATTATACCACAATTTAGAAAGAACAACATCAATTTGAAAGAGATTCATTTATTTCAGCATCACAAGCCAAACAAGTTTTTTATTTTAGAGAAAATGATACATCTAATTGGTATATTGTATTAAAGGCACCTCCCAGAGGATTTCATGAATTAGAAAATTTTGAGATAGTTGTTAGAATTTATATGCCCAAAGAGTATAATTCATGAAATTTAAAATAAAATATTAAATGATTGTGTTAATATGAAGTTGTGTTTGTCCACGAGTCAATTTGATATTACAAATTGAGTGTTTAAGTTGTTAAATACAGAAATATATAATTTGTAATTTGATCTAAGATTAATGTTCATGATCAGTAAATAAATATGGATTATTTTGAAAAGATTTTTTCGATTTTATTAAAGTTTATCTTTGACTTTGGTAATAAACTTGAGAGTACGTTTGGAACGTATTGGACGGGATCAGGTGAAATTAATTTGCGATATTGACCATACAAATTTAATTTCACTTGACTATTGTACGTAGGACCTTAATCCTAATCGGATAATAGACTTCGATTACTAACTTGAAGTTCTTTGAGGTACCAATGGATGAACTAGCAAGAAACATATATTCGTATTATAGAATCCGTCACCTTTTAGGTATGATCATAATCTCACTGGTTCTTTTAGTGGACAGTTGAATCTGAGCTTAGTAATTCAATAGTGAATGTTGATTTCTATGATGTGATGTGATGTGATGTGATATGATAACATCGAACTGTCTGATAGAAGATGAGAGTTGAAAGTTTATTAACATTCGGAGAAGGACATTTTAGTCATTTTAGCTTGCGTTGAATAATCGAGTTGATCGATGAGAATAACATGTAAAAGTGACAAGTAGAGGATAATTATTGTTTCAGTAATTCCAATTTTACTAAGAGTGCAATCTCATTCTTTTAGTGGAATAGATGTGATTAATAAATTATTTTGACTAATCAAGAGTTACCACATCATAATTAATTTATTGGAGTTTAGTTTAATTGGATCCCATCAGGTTCCCTTGCTGGCTTTACTATAATAGGCTTATTACCTGTATTTGGCTGTATAGAAATGGGTCGGGTTTTGGTATTAGGATTGGTAGGATTTTGAAGTGTATAGAAGTTTTAAATAGTTTCCAAAGACTAATTTTCTAACCCTAGTTTGAAAAGTGGCGAGACACACTAAAAAAGTGTGTATTGTGTGTTTTCTCTTTACATTGAATACCCTAATCTTAGTGTAACCTAGATCTAGGGAAGGTGACCGCACGCTTGCATGGCAATAGCACATCAAACCCCAATGAGTAACCAAAGATCAGTAGCATGGCCAGGACCCAAGAAACTAGACAGCTTTCTTCCGTATAGGCCTCAATATTCTGACCTAGGTTTTCTAGTGATCAGTCCAGGGGTCCGTTTCCCGTACCATCGTTCTTCATACTGAAAATAATACATGGACTTTGTGAATAAGAATGGAATGAACTTGTTCACCTTGTCTCATTTTCCTGGTTTTTATTTATTTATTTATTTATTTTTGCATTCTGACAAATCAGAGTATGACCATAATTTAGTCTATATTAATGATTTCCATGAAATAATTGCGATAGATCAAAAGAAGTAAACCTAACTGACTTCTTTTCTGGAACCTTCCTCAGTGATCACATTGGTCAAGGAACCTAACATGTGCATCTCGTGGAGGTTTGTCAAAAAACATAACAAGGGCATATTTTTTTTATCTACATAAACATTTTTAATGAACTCACGAACTTTGTCAACGTTGCTGCAAGAAAAAGACATGATTAAGCTTCCAATTATACAATTGACATGTACTTCTGACAATAAAACAGTTATGGCATAGAATACACATAACAGTAAAATCAATCTCAACAATATTTTTTAGGGTTTTTTAATTATAGAGCGTACGTTTAGTTGACTTATGGTAAGAAAAAAACAATTCACACTTTTGTTGTACCACAACAAAGCTTTTTTTTTAATTGAGCACAACGCATGCCATAAAAAGTGGCATACTTTTCACGGCGTGCACAGTGTGCCATAAGAGTAATCCATAAAAAGGTTTACGACGTGTGTGCTGCAATCTGCACGCCAAATGAATTTTATGGCTTGCGTTCCGCATGCAATAAACAGGTTTTTTGTTACAAAAATTGTTGATACGATTACCAACAAACGTATAATATTTACACAACAAAAATATACACATTAATTCATATATAAATCATATTTTACAAAATTATACATATTAATTCATATAAAATCATGTTTTACAAAATACGCAAGGAAAAGACATGAATGAAAAACATCCAACACAGTAGCATTATGAATCAAATTATCTTGGCAAAGGTAGGAATTGCAATTCAAGTATGCTACATAACAATCCCATTTGCAAACGCTGCAAGGAATTGTTCCATGGGAAATAAAAGAAACATGTGTACTTGCATTCTATTTAAATAGATTCCCACAGCACGATGCTGAAAAATGAATCAAATTTATAAATGAAACTGGGACTGGCACTAAGGGCTAGGCCTGGTTGCTTGTGGGAAACTGAGATTAACCAATAATTGGATTTGGTTTTTGAATTCTTAAAATCGGAATGAGAGAACAACATTTGCGGAGGAGATTAGCAAATAGGTGCTGATTGATTTTTGGGCGAACTACACAAATAAGGAATTTTAAAGATAAGATTCAATATTTAAGAAACTTGTTTTTTTAGTTCAAAAATAAGATTTTTATTAAAAAAATATATAATTAAATTGGTAATTAAATAATTAAAGTCACAACTACACAATTTATGGTCACGGGTCACAAGTCAAAAATTTTAAAGGTCCCAAATTATTAAATTAATTAGCCACGATTTATTTCTTATTCACAAATTACAAATTTTATAGATCACAACTTATTTTTCGATCACACTTTAACAAATTAATCAGTCATGACTCTCTTATTCGTCACAAGTCAAAAAATTCATATGTACATCTTTCTAGGTCACAAATTCTGAAAATTTAGGTCAAAACATATTTTTCGGTCACAATTTACAAATCTCGTTAAGCTACAAACTTTTTTATGGGTCACAAATTGAAACTCGAATTTTTTAGGTCACAACTTTATCTCGGTCACAAATCTCAATTTTATGAGTCAATTTTTACAATTTGTGATTACAACTTATTTTTCTGTCATAATTTACAAATTTTTTAAGTCACAACTTTATCTCGATCGCAAATCTCAAATTACTTGGTCACTGCTTATCTACTAACCAATTACAATAACCTACAATTGGTCACAAACAAGTTAACACCCCACCCTACCCTAACACCTACCCCAACCCAGCCTTAATCCTTCTCCAATACTTCTACCATCGCCAATCACACCACCGATAAACACCCATCTCACCGTCACCACCACCAACCACCTAAATCGCCGCTATCGCCTTGGTGGCTACACCAACACCAAAACACTACCTAAAGTATGGACCAAACCATCGCACACCATCACCACACACCGATCTGCCCCAAATCACCACCACAAACTACCGTTCTGTACACCACCCTTCCGCACACAATGGACACAACCACCACGTACCACACTCACAAACCACCACCATTGCATATACTCCACCACTTAACCCCGCACTATCGCACACAATTGCATTGGGCACAAACCACCTGCACCGACACACTATTGCACACAAACTGCAACTCACACACCAAAATCGCGCGCCAACTGTTGTGACTGCAACACAACGCACAGTCGGAAACGCAATATTCGCACAGCCAAGATGATGCCTACACCTCTGTTATCCTCTAAAACCGCTGCATTGTGCCAGAGTTGTAGTCTTCCAGATTAATGTTCTCAACGATTGGGGTTGGGGATGAGTGAAGAAAGTTGTGGGAAATGGGTATCATAGTATGAAATGTTAATTGGGGTTGAATAAAGGTTCCAATTGGGGGGGTGTTTTGGTATGGTTATGAGCTAGGGTTGAATTAATTATACTAATTATTATTTGATTTAATATTTAAAAAGAATTACGACCTGATTTTTTAATTAATAAATAAGGTGAAAATTTTATTTTTGAACCGTGAAATTAAAAATTAGGTTAGGGTGTAATTTCCTCTCGATTTTTTGTAAGGAAGCGTGAGTAAATTGACAGGTTGTGAACTGAAGTCTGTAATCTGAAGATTTGGGCTGGAAAAAATGAAATGGTTCGCTTCTTCCCTTGTGTGGGTCAGTATGTTACAATTATTTATTTATTTATTTATTTATTATTATTATTATTACACGCTATAAATACAATTGGCAAGACCTTTATGGCATTCATTTTTGAACTCCGTAAATACCATACTTGACTTTTTATGGCATTCATTATTTAACGCCATTAATATCAGACTCCACTTTTTTCCGGCATTCTAGTCATACTGGCCGTAAATACTTTTGACAAATTAACGGTATACATGTACACATTATAAATGGTGACCTTTTAGGGCGTCCTGAAATTTGCTGTTAATGTAACTTTTTTTGACGTGCCAGTTATGCACTTTGTAAATACTCTATTTTTGCGAAATGCTTCATATGGAAGCCGTAAAAAGGTCCCTTTTGTTATAGTGTTAGCACCCTATTAATAGGAAACACGTTTTCTGTTTTAAGATCCATAAAATAGTTCATGCAATATCACAGTTGAAATAGGCCAGACTAACTGATGGCAAGTGATCGATATGGATACCTGCACTAATTTATAAAACTCAACCAAGATAATTTTTGCCCTAATTTGTAACATCACAAAAAATGTAAAAAAAATTTTATATATGTTCACCTCTCAGGGACTCAATTTTGTCTCTTGGATCAGACCATCGTAGAATCAATCAGATCCAAAAATATTTTAAATAAGGATGAATTAATGATTCGATGTAGTTAGGGTTTCTATTGGAGCTTTATGTTTTGCACAAGATTGTCTTCTTAATTTTGCTAATGTTACTAAATAATTCTCATTTGATTAAAGCCTTTTTTACCATAGGATTTTCTTAATCCTTTTGAAACTTTCTGTCATTAATTGAAGAGCATGATTATGTTGATTAGTTTGATTAGGCTTATATCTTTTTTTTTTTTTTTTTTACTCGACATAAGATTGAGTGTAGTACTAGTAAATGATGGCGACAGGTGGATTCAGCACAGTTACCCGTGCCCCTTCCACAATTTCTTTTTTTCATTCTAGCCCCACATCATGACCCACGATGATGTAATCCACAGAATAATTTTAGCTATGAAACCCACACAAGATTGATACCAACCCAAGAAAGCTAAGCTAAGCTAAGAAATCACGATTTAGAGTATTCAAAATAATTGATTCAAAATAATTGAATCAAGCAACCAACACAATAAATCAATATGCCAACCTCTTGATCACAATGATTATAAATCTCACCCTAGTGTTTTGAAGAAAACAAGAATTAAATCTCGCAAGTTCGAAATTAGTTCAACGAAGAACAATGTTTTGAAAGCAAATATGTCTTTCGAATTATATTAATCTCTAAGCTGTGTGTCTAACTACTATAAAGCTGTCAAAATTAGGTTATTATTATTTTTTTGAATAAATTCTACTTAATTGTTATTATTTATTATTATTTCATGTTTTTATCCCAAAAAAAAGAAAAATGAGGAATTGAAGCAATTATTCAACAATTGGATTGAGTTACACAATAACTGGATGCAATTGGAGACAAAATTTGAAGGATTGAGCGTGCAATCAACTCAAGGATCAACTTACATTTACTTGAAAGATTTGAGGACTTGGTATAAACCCTCCACTAATTAGAATTGGACTTTAAATCTTAAATGATACAAGAATTAGTTGTGCTTTTATTTTTGAAAAAAGTGAGCCGGTTGGCACTGGTGGAGAGTTTTTAATGTATTAGAATTGGGGTGCACTGGGGATTTTTCTTGGAATATATACATAGAAGTCGGCTGAATGGTGGAGGCTTCTTGGGGAGATATAGACATATATTTCTTTGTTTACTTTAAATTTTGTTTAGGAGCATAATGTAATTCAGATCACAAGATTGCTTTAGTCCTGTAGATTTTAATGTTGTCATCTAGGGCCGCATAAAAATATTTCTACAAGAGGCTAAAAATGAATTCATCACCTAAATTTTTATTATATTCAATCACAACACAAATGAAAGGAAATGGCAAGTATATTAAATCCTTGTGTTAAATACGAGATAAAAATACTTATTCTAAAAAGGGAAAAAACCATACAAAATGAAATTTTAATTAAGTACACAAACAAGGACCCCAAAGCAAAAAAAATAAAATAAAAATTTAAAGGAAGCACTTATAAACTATATGATTACGAATCTTCGTGTGATAGTTGTATGGTTGTAGCAAATGTTTGCAATCTTAACCATCTTGACCTTAAATTTGGACAATTGCGAGTGTTTTGTCGTATGATATTGCCAAATTATGTATTTATTTTCATTCTCTTAGAAAACTCAAAACTTGGTGATTATGAAAAAAAATTAAATGAACAAAAGCAAGTCAATTTAAAATCATTGCATAAAAATACTCATAATGAAAAAAAAAAAAAAAAAAAAAACAGTCCTAACGAAAAACAGCAATAATTCATTTACAAAACAGTAAATAATAAAGAATTTGCAACCTAGTTTGGAAGTTGGATCTAACAAATTTGCTTCCTCATGGTGCAAGCAAATTGTAGATAGACCAATGAGTCCAAGTGGAGAACGAGTTCTAGCTTGTGTAGAATGACTAGAAAGAAATTGAATAATCACTCAAGTTAATTTATTTGGTTTTACTTTCCTTTCACTTTTGGATTTTTTTTTTTAATTAAAAAAATGAAAAAATGGTTTTGATTTTGCATTACATTCACAAATTATAGTCACCTAAGGTTTTTTTTTTTTTTTTTAATTATCGTGTCTCCTTATGTACATTGAGTATTTTCAAAGCTTAAATGTGAGTTACAATTTTAAGAATCATTGTTCACAATTTTTTTATGAATTTATGTTCATGTTAAGATTTTAAAGGTCAAATTTATAATTACGTTAGATAATTTTCATATCATCACTACACAATGCCAAGTTCCATGCTTTTAATTTCTTGAATTACGAAAAATAATCATACATAGCACCTATTAGGTGGAGACTAAAATTAAATTTTTAATTTTGGTAAAAGATGATGAAATGTGTTGTTCAAAGTTACAGAACCCATAAAATATGTAGCTCAAATTAAAAGTTGGCATTGATTTTGATAAAACTCTAGATTATAAACAAGGGCATAATTAATTTATTACCATTGAATATGTCTTCCTAAGTGTTAAGAAGTTATGTGAAAAGCACGATTAAATAAGTATTTTTTATGTTCCATGTTAATGAGATTGTTATGTGGATAAAAATCAAGAATTTTTGTGACAATAGCGACATAAAAAAATATGGATATAATTTATGATTCTATGAATGCATGTTAATTACCAAAAGCTCATTTGGATATTCTGAGTTATGAAATGGATAAATTTTCATATAATATTTGAGTTTAGACAATAGTGATTGATAAGTGTATTTTATACACTTATTTATATGTCAAAATTAGAATATAGTATTGTCTTTTTTGAGTAAATGCTATTTAATTTGTATTTATTTAAATTTCATAAAATATCCCAAAAGATGAAGAATGAGTCAATTGATGGGAAAAACACTCAATTGGATGCTAATCGAAGCTTAATTGAGCGATGGAGAAGTTTGTGACATCAATTGGGAATCATGCATGTTGCCAAAGAGAGCAGATCAGAAATTGGAGGACCCAATTGAAGGAGTTGAGAGTTAAAACGAGCTAATTGAGAAGATTCCAAAGTTTGTGCACTAAATTGCCTCAATTGAAAGTGGAGGACCAAGGCTGCAAATAAAAAATGAGGGCTTACTTGTACAACAGGGAATAGATGACAATTGCATCACAGGGTACACCATGAGATCGTTGGGTGTAGAACCGTGCGATTGTGCAAAGCCTCGAAAAAATCACCTGAGAGTTTATATGCCTTCACCGTGAGATCGCGCGATGTTTCACTAAGCCATTGTGTGCCTTGCAGACTGGCCGAAATCGGGCATTTTGAACACGAATTCAGCAGCTTTTCCTCTTCTTTGATCTAGGTTTCTCCAATACCTATATATACTACTTGAGAGGCACAAAATAGGTACCTTTACTTCTCCTAAGAACAAGCCACAATTGATTATTCAACATCAAATTCTTGAGAAATCAAGCATAGCAAATGGGCAGGAATTGAAGATAATTGAAGAATTGATACTTGGTGCAAGCATTCATTTCTTTATATTACTTTCAATGAACATTTTATTTTATTAATTTTGTTCTTTAATTATGATGTGTGTAACTAAACTCCATGTTGGGATGAACGATGTAGCCTAACTTATTTATTTTAGTTCCATATTCAATCGTTTTAATGATTTTGTTGTATGTATTGATATATTATCATTCTTAACGCGTGAATGAACTGATAACTTATTCATGATTCAATGTGTTATTTTCATAATCCGATAGGTGAGCTAATAACATAGATCTAGATATATAATAAATCTGGTAGTTGAACAAGAGATAGAGATATACTTTTGTAGTTATTTTGGTCGTGTGTGAATTCTCGTGTGCTATATGCATCTAGATAATAAATATTCAGACCTGCTGTAGAGATATATGCTTGACTTATTTATGTAGAATTGATTTAAACTCAATAGAGAAATTTCAATATACATTAGTGAGTTCGACCGAATGCATATTTAGGAAATAAAATTGGAATTGACATTGATTTAATTG
The DNA here is from genome assembly GCA_963555705.1 of Ligustrum vulgare. NCBI lineage: Eukaryota > Viridiplantae > Streptophyta > Magnoliopsida > Lamiales > Oleaceae > Ligustrum > Ligustrum vulgare. The sequence continues at coordinate 12,000,355 of OY743186.1, read as the reverse complement.
ACTAGGTGAAATCGTGAATCTCAATTACTTTACAATCATTTGTTCAAACAAAACAAATTTGAAATTTTAGTTTTTTTAGTTTTAATTTAAACAACCAATCATATTCGTCCGTTCAAATAGAAATAGGAATTAACATATTTCGGTACTTAGTAAGCAGTCTCTGTGGAACGATAACCGAACTCCTAGGTTCACTTTATTACTTCTCACGATCCGCACGCTTGCAGGGATATTTTGCGATCATCGCAAAATATTAGTAAACAAGTTTTTGGAACCTTTGCCAGGACTGTTTTATTAATATCGATACCCGTTAGATTTTACTTTACTTTGAACTTTATTTACTTTATTTTTACTTTATTTATTTTTATGTTTAGTTTTCTTTTATTTAATTCATGTTAAGAAGGTCTAATTCTTTTGATTTGCTTCCTCTTGATGCAGAAATCAAACGCACATTTCGACAGAGGCGTATACAACAGTTGAAGTAGCTCAACAAACAGATTTAGCCATTAATATGGCACAAGTTGTTGTTGAATAGCAACCTAATCATGGAAGGTGTGTGGGGGAATATTGGGACATGCGCGTGCCTATTGCAATCCCAGCCAACAATTTTGATATCAAGACCTCCATGATTTCCTTGATCCAAAGCTCGGATATTTTTCATGGATTGCCATAATTAATTAGCACCACGGCATCCAGAGGAACGTTCGACCAGAGTTTGGGTAGCAATCCTACTGGGGTTGGAGTTGGAGGCCTCATCGCGTGTGCTACCTCCTGGTGGAATGAAAGAAAGATGATGAACGTATTGTTTATGAAGATACCGTATTTTCCATTTTTTTGTTAATATAGTTATTTGTGAAATATATCCTGAAAAGATATTATAGAGTGTGTAGCAACGGGGAATTTTTAAATAAAATAAAATTGTTTTCTCGAAAAACGTGTCACTAAGATTTAACCCTGAATTTTTACTTTTAAATGTGAAGCATATTCGTCTAGTCATTGTAAAAATAAAATTTAAACTATTCCAAATCAAGTCCTATCTCGAATAATTTAAAGTGTCAAATTCTTTATCAATTTTAAATCCAAATTTTAATAATTTTGAGTTCAATTTAATTAAGTCCAATATTTTATTATTTGGGTCCCAAAAAAAAAATTTCTTGTCCAAGTTTTGATTGTTTCAGCCCAATTAGAAAATTCTTCCAGCCCATACCCACTTAAAACCTAGAAATTGGTGCCCTAAATAATCACTGTTCAAATTTCTCAACCCTTGGACTCACCTCCTCACACAATCAGCAGCCAAGCATTCTGGGTAACACTTTCTTCCTTCACCTCCATAATCAATTTGCTTGCAATCTGAAGTTTCAAGTTCACCTACACCACCATTTTCGACCAAGCAGCCACCATCAGCTTAAAAATTACCACCACCTGAACGGCAACCATCCACTGCGAGAAGCTAACCAACTGAACCATTCCCGAGTCTGCAACACCCCAACCGGACCATTGTGAGTCCACTGCCTCCTCCAAATCCACACACCAATAACCACAATTCCTACCACCCAACACCACTGTAGTGTAACCACCACCAACGAACCACTGCCAACCGCCACCTCCAAGAAACCACCACTGCCAATCGAACACTCAATATCAAAATCAATCTTCACAACACCACAACCCACCACCTCAATCGCTCGAACCGATATCCATAACCATCATCACTGACTCCAGCGGCTCCACCACTCGCACAGCACACCATTGCCGCCTACTGCTCAACACCAAATCTACATCAAATTCCACCAAATCAAACTCAAACCCAAGAAATAGACAAAGCCCAAAACCTTACCTCTACCTTGACCCATCTCTAGCCGGATATCGCCGGAACAAGCTCCAAATCGCCCAACTGAGCCTCGATTTTCTGCCCAAAACCCACTTCAAATTCTACCCCTTTAGCCTCTGTTCGCCCCTCCTCGTTGCCACCACTTGACGGCGGCACCCCGCCGGCATAACGCCGGCGCTAGCTGGAACGGGCGGAGCTTCGGCCCTCCGCCACTCTCTATAAGTTATGAGAGAGAGACAGAGTAAGGTTATGTTTATAATTTGATTTTTTGCAGAATTTCCCTTCAGTCCACATCTTTTCAAAAGTTTCAATTCAGTCGTAAGTTTTTTAAAATGTTTTAAAGATCAGTTTCTTTGTTACTCAAATCAGTCCCCCTAATTTTTTAAATCACTTAACTTCAGCCCCTGTAGTTTTAAAATACCTTATTTTCAACCCATGTTTCTGAAATTCTTATTCAACCCCAAAACTTTTCAAATTTCAGTTTTTAATAAATTTCAAATTAAGCCCCTAAATTTTACTTTATGATTTTAAATCCTTAAAATTTCTAATTTCTAATTCAAGGCTTATTTTCATATTTTGGCTAGACGACACGTGCGGACGATTAAGAGATTGAGACTACTTCCCGCTCCATCTTTTTACGAGATTTGAGATAAATTAAGGTAGACTCGCCCCAACTAATTGATTTATATTATAATTGCATGTGTTATGTGGATTTACATGATTTATATGCTTAATTGCATGAGAAAAGACAAGAATATCTCTTATGAGATAAGTCAAGACAAGAATATCTCTTATGAGATAAGAAGAAGAGAAATTTATGTTATGCATGTCATAACTTATATGCTTTATTTGCATAAGACAAGAATATGTTCATTTGCTTTCACTATGTTATGCCTATGATTAAGAAGAGAATGTCATTGTATTATTTGCATAATTATGTGTTCAATTATCTTGTAAATTAATTATTGACGATGAGTCTACTGAGTATTTCTTTTGAAATATTCATTCCATTTTTAACAACATTTGCAGAGTGCGGACGCGAAGGCGAATGATGGGCAATTATGGCAACATTTATTTTGAGTTATTTTGAAAGTCAAGTTTATTGAACTTTGTTATGTTAAATTGTCAAGATTTGGAATTTTATGGAATGTTTTCAAGTAGATGTATTTAAATTTGAGCTACCGTTGCAAATTTTCCAAATGAATGTGATGTTTTTTTTAAAATTTTATTATATTTCGGAAAATTGTTTTTAATAGTTAGTTTTAAAGAGACGAAGTGACGACTCGAGTTTTACGGAACTCGGAGCATTACAGAGTGCAATTATCCCCAAAAAAAGGGAAAAAATGAAACGGGTCTTGTCTACGGGGTTGAATGAAAATCCCGATACATGACGTGACATGACCCAACCTGAAACCAAACCAACCCAACCAAACCCCAGCCCCAAAATTCGCAAAATTAGTATCATTTAGAGCAGGTTCAGACAATTCTAGTATTCGGAAGACGAAAGAAAACAGACTAACAGAGCATCAAGAATTCAGAGACCGACAAATTGAGCATGTTGACTCAATGGAATAAAAATTTACATTACAGTATATATATGTAAATCCTGAAGATGTAAAATATATTTATGTCAAGAATTTCCTTCAATTATCACTTCTCACAAAATGGACTTGTAACCTGCCTCCGACAAATTCACAGATGCACGTGTCCTCTTCTCTCAAAAAGTTCACCGCGCAGAGACTTTTCCAGCCTCCTCTGTGTTATATATATTATATATATTAATTGAAAGAAATCAATAAATTAAGTAAAGTGCCCAAGTGGTGGAAAATGTGGAATTTACATGAAATTTGCCTCTCCATAGAACGAGCCACAACAGAAATTTGAATTAAAATTCTTGGAGATTCAAGCATCGCAGAGGGTCGTGAATTGAAGATACTTGAAGAATTGATAATCGGTGCAATCTTTCCATTCTTCGTTGTTATTTTCAATGAACGTCATTATATTTTGTTTTTGCTATTTAAATATGATGTGTAGCTAAATTTGATGTTGGGATGAACGATGTGGCCTAGTTAATTATTTTAATTCCATATTCCTTATTTTAACGCTTTAATGTATGTGTTGATTTATTATTGCGTTTAATGCGTGAATGAACTGGCCACTTATTCATGATTTTATGTGTTATTTCCATAATCCGAGAGGTGAGTTAATAACATAGATCTAGGTAATAAATCCGGTAATTGAACGAGAGATAGAGATATACTCTTGTAATTATTGCGGTCGTGTGTGAATTCTTGTGTGTAATGCATCTAGTTAAGGAATATTCGGACCCGCTGTAGAGATACAAGGTTGACTTATTTAGGTAGGATTGATTTAAACTCGAGAAAGGAATCTCAATTTAAATTAGTGAATTCGATTGAACACACAAATAGGAAATAAAACTTGAATTGGAATTGATTTAATTAGCTAGGTGAATTCGCGAATCCCAACTACATTACAATCTTATTTGAAAACAAAACAATTTAACAATTCTTTTTAATTCATTAGTTCCATTTCTTAATTCTAGATTTTTATTCTTAAAACGATTTCCCTTTGTTCAAATAAAGTTAAGAACTGAAATATTTCGATAATTAATAGCAGTCCTCGTGGGAACGATAATCCGGACTCTAAGGTCCACTTTATTACTTGATTACGATATCGTACACTTGCGATTTCAAACACAACACGTGTATAATTATATTCCAATAACGAACCTTTTACGTGCATAAATTGGACATAATTTCGACTTACTAAAATCGAATATATGAATTAGAAAATGAAAAATGCATGAAAATGAATTTGGTCGAGGCAAGAGTCGATCTCTTTGTCCTTAAGACGATAATGCCCCGTAGGAGTGCTAATAGTTTTCTGGCATTCGTCACCCGGCCAAAATATAACGACTACGTCCCGTAATAGAAGCAATCCAAGTTACGTAAACCAACAAACCTTCCTTATGCTTTGAACTCTCTTCATATGAATCTCGACTCCAAATAAATGCAATTTTTTTTTGAAGTGAATATGCATTAATGCAATAATGGAAAATGAACGAATGAATAAAAGTTTCAATTGATGAAAATTAAAATCCAAGTATATGGGGTTTATTTATAAATATTGGAAAGTTGTGTCTCAAAAAACAACCCTTTCAAAAGACACATATTATGAAATTTGTCCCTAAAATAAAGAGACACAACTATTGGAAAATAGAATATTCAAGAGTCACAATCTTTCATATGAAAAGACACATCTTTTCGTTAATTCTATAATATTCTAAATAATTTTCCAACATTATCACATTTTTAAGTGGCTTAATTTTCCATTCACTAACTAATGGCTCCACTTAATAATTACATAAATTGGTTAAAACCAATTTTTCCAAACTAAGTTCCAACATATATTGCTATTGCAGGATAGAAGTCTCCTCAAGATTGTTCAATCCAAAAACACACCAAAATCTAAATCCGTTACCAATAAGCCTTTAGAGTTCTAAAGTGGGGAAAGATTGCTAGAGACAGTTGAAGACAAATGAGATTCATTCATTGTGATCCACTCTAAGGAAAAATTCGAAGCCCTAAGAGGTGAACATATATAAAAATTTAGTTGGTACACCTATTTTTTGTGAAGTTACAAATTAGGGGAAAAATGACCTTGGTTGAATTTTATAAACTAGTGTATTATCATGTAGAGCAGGTTCAAGCAATTCTGGCATCCGGAAGACGAAAGAAAATAGAGCATCAAGAATTCACAGACTGATGAAATATAGAAGTGCTGACAAATTGAGCATGTTCACTCAGTAGAACAAAAATTACAATTACAGAATATATATGTAAATCCAGAAGATGTAAAATATATTTATCTTAAGAATTTCCTTCAATTATCACTTCTGACAAAATGAACTTGTAACATGCCTCCGACAAATTCACAGATGCACGTGTCCTCTTCTCTCAAAAAGTTCACAGCACAGAGACTTTTCCAGCCTCCTCTGTACCACACGCGATCATCCTTCCATCTTATTAACTTCACCTGGAATTGTCTGTTTTGTGGATCAATGAGGAACATCTTTTCAGGTAAATTGTCCAGCTTGAAGTCCTTGATTGTCTCCTTGGGGATATACTGCACAAATTATCCATTTTTAGCTGGAAACATCACAATTATCCATAATTTATAAGTTGAAGTCATTTAGGTAGATGAATACAAGCCTTACCAAATCATTCCGCCGTGATTTCCTCATTTTAGTGACAAAGTAAGGATTTCTTGGCCGAATAGCCGAGCCTGAATTGAAAATGTCGTTACCATAAGGATCAAGAAGACGTTGACCTGGTTGACCATAACCAACCAATACCATCAGCATGAAATTACACGAACTGAACATTATACATTAATTGGGAAATTGGTAATAAATATTTGCAACTTACTATCAGCCACTTGATCCGCTTGTGCTTCACCATCTTCTCGAAACTCATCATCTTCATTGTTTTTAGGATATTCCTTGTTCACATTCTCATCTTCAGCACCATCATGAATACCCTCCTCACTGTCATTCTCTAACTCCATGTGATATAGGTCTTCATTTCTTTCAACATTATCGTCTTTGCTAGCTCCATCTTAATCAGTGGGTATAATTGGTATATTAACAAAATAATCAATTTCGTTGGGAAAATTGGGAATAAATAATTGCACAACTTACCATCAACAACTTTTTCCACTTGTGCTTCACCATCTTCTTCATTCTTATCCTCAAAGATCATATTGAAATGTCCAACGCCCTCCTTATCGCAACCTGATAAACCCAACAGTTTTACATCAAATAAACTGTCCCCATCGTATTGGAACACAAGGACATCCCGTGATTCCAAAGAGTTATCTTGAACAAACTTCTCCCAGCCATCACAAAAAAAACAATCATTATCAATTTTGCAAATTTTTATAGGCCACATATTTGCGTAGCAATCCCGAAGGAATGCCTTCTCAGGTAGCGCTCCTTGTAATTGTAAACTAAAGGCAGTTGGGAGTTCCTACAAACAATAAATTAAGTGTAATTAGATTATGATAGAAAAACTCTTTAAACATTGAAGAGCCATTTATGTTTAATGCACATTTTCCTTACTGTCATGAAGATATTGTTTAGAGCATCTACATTAGATATGTTAAATTTAGCTAGCCACATAGGTAAAAAATAGATGTTAAATGACATGTTTAAAGTTAACACATCCATTATTGTCATGTTGGACCGAATATGAACAATAACGAAAAATATCATGAAAATAACGCAAGAACACGAAGAATTTTTCAGTCCGAAGATCCCGGAGGTTCGGTAATTCAAAGAATTTCCTACTCCCCCGTTGAGCAATCCACAAAATTTGGATTCACGCTCAAATCCACTAGGCACAAAGCAATGTTCAAAGCAATTACAATCAATCCCAAAAACACAAAGATAATCCCTTAAATTCGGACTACCCTAGCTGAAAAATTGCCAAAGATTCATCAAGAATCTAATCCCTAAACAAAGACCAAAAAACGCCCAAAATACAACCCCAAATCAGAGCCTATACGATCGAACCCTAAAAATCACCAAGAATAAAACTCTCCTTTATACAAGATTACACCTATTGTAATCAATCTAATCACCAAGAGAAGATTAAGGAAGAGTAAAGGATTGATCTCACCAAGAGAAGAATCGTTCGAATCAAGCCCTGATTTTCGCGTAGAGAGGCAGTTGCGATTTTTCCTTTTTCGTTCTGTCTGTTCTTCTGTTCTTTTAATTTCAGCCGAGGAGTTCTGTCTTTGAATTGATCAGCCAATGAGTCCATTTTGAATATATAAAGACCAGCAATGATATTTGGGCTTTTACCCATATAAGCCCAAAAATAATAAAAACGTGTTTGGTTAAATGAGTGAAGTAGCACTTTCTACATGTCACAATGGATATGTTAATGTCTAGTTGAGTCCAATGAATATGATAAATACTTATTTTAAAATATCAAAAGTTATATATTAATACGGTACTCATTTTGAAGATCTCATTATTTAAATCATATAATATGATTTTTTTTTTTTTTTTATACATGCTAAAAAATTTAAGAAGAAAAAAGGAAAAAAATGAATAAATAAGGGATTAAGTGTGTGAGTGGTGAGGGTGATGTGTATACACGCTATTGAATAATTTTAACACAAAAGTGCCATGTCACATGTTAAAATACTAGTTAAATTTAACAAGAAGGTTTACTTGTTGATAAAAATATTTCTTTAGCAAACAAGTTAACGTATCCAATGTAGATATAAAATTAATTATTATTTAACATCTCACACTAGCAAACACTTTAACACATCCAATGTGGATGCTCTTTGATCTTTACGAATTCATACTCTTAAAATTGGTGCTCATTTCTAAATTCTTCTCTCTCTAGATTTCACTAGAGATTCTTAGGAAACAAGTAAACAATAGATAATTATAGAATCTCTAGACTACTTAGTGAAATAGTAATAAAAATAAAATAATAAAAAATAAGAATAATCAAGAAACTTTTGGAGGTTATAAATATGTAAGAATTGGTAATGATGTGCATGTAAAAAGTAAGTCTTGTGCAAAACCCTTCCACCACTTTGTAAAACTTCTTTCCAATAAAATCAATTTCCTCCTTCAACTACCTTGCTCCATTAAATTTTCCATAATACTTCTATTCCTAAAAATTATCCTGCATAAAACACACTAATTCATTTAGTAAAAAGCCAAATTATCTCTCCTATCTAAAACTAAAAAACATCACATTCTCTAAAAGAATAAAATTGGGGGAAAAATTTTTTGTGTCATAGTGGGCTTTTAAAACCTCGATATGAAAGCAAGTCTATATTGTGGTATCATTTAATTCAGATTACTAGCTCGCTTTGATCCTGTAGGTATTGATGTTGTCATCAAGGCATATAAAGTATTTTGCCTAAATTTTTTGCAAAAGTCTTTGTTGTCCTTAGTTATTTACTTTCTAAGAACTTATATTATTTTTCTCATACAACAAAATAAACTCACCACCGAAATATTTGGGGGAAAAAAATTTTGTGGTATCATAGTGGGCTTTTAAAAACTCGATATGAAAGCAAGTCTATATTGTGGTATCATTTAATTCAGATTACTAGCTCGCTTTGATCCTGTAGATATTGATGTTGTCATCAAGGCATATAAAGTATTTTGCCTAAATTATTTGCAAAAGTCTTTGTTGTCCTTAGTTATTTACTTTCTAAGAACTTATATTATTTTTCTCATACAACAAAATAAACTCACCACCGAAATATTTGGGGGAAAAAAATTTTGTGGTGTCATGGTGGGCTTTTAAAAACTCGATATGAAAGCAAGTCTATATTGTGGTATCATTTAATTAAGATTACTAGCTCGCTTTGATCCTGTAGATATTGATGTTGTCATCAAGGCATATAAAGTATTTTGCCTAAATTATTTGCAAAAGTCTTTGTTGTCTTTAGTTATTTACTTTCTAAGAACTTATATTATTTTTCTCATACAACAAAATAAACTCACCACCGAAATTTTCATTATACTCTATGACAACCACATATGCAAGGAAATGATAAGCAAATAAATTCGTGTGGTAAAAATGAGATAAAACCATACAAAACATAATTTTAATTAAGAACGGAGACCAGAGTCTCTAAAAAATATATTCCAAATAAAAACACAAATAAATATAAATGAATACCAATCTATGTGTGCTGGTTGTAGGATTGTAGCACTTGAAGAAGTTCCATGTCTTAACAATCTTGATCTCGTTATCTGTTTACAGCATGTAAAAAATTCATGTGGCAACTCAGTATACGAAAAATAAAGAATGTGTGTGTGTGTGTGTGTGTGTGAGAGAGAGAGAGAGAGAGAGAGAGAGAGAGAGAGAGAGAGAGAGAGAGAGAGAGAGAACTCTTTAAAAGCTAACCGAAAAATTGTAAGTTCTTAAAAATATATTAAATACGCCTAGATCCCTTTAGCTTTTTCAGAGTTCGAACTTTACCAACCAATACCATCAGTAAGAAATTATTAAAATTGAAAGTTATACATCAAATCAATTGGAAAAATTTGCAATACATATTTATACAGATCATACCATCGGCCAATTTCTCTGCTTCACCATATTCTTGAATCTCATCTGCGTTGTTTTCAGTGTCATCCTCTTCACAATCTAACTCTTCAGCATCCTCATATTCGACTTCCTCAGGCTCCATGTAAATTTCGTCATCCTCATCACTGCAATGAGCATTCTTCTCGCTATCATCCTCAAACTCCATGTAACAGAGGCCTTCTTTTCTTTCAACGCCATCGTCTTTGCTAGCTCCATCTTAAATTTGTCACGATAATGATTCCCTGATAAAATTAATTGGAAAAAAAGGGAAAAAATAAATGCACAGCATACCATCAGCCACTTGTTCTGCTTGCGTTATGCCATCTTGTTCATTCTTATCCTCAACACTGACTTTTTGTCCAATACCCTTCTTATCACAATGTGACAACCCCAATAGTTTTACATCAAATAAATTGTCCCCATTGTATTGGAACACAAGGACATCCCGTGATTCCAATGAATTATCTTGAACAAATTTTTCCCAGCCATCACAAAATAAACTGCTATTATCAATTTTGGCAATTTTCACTGGCCACAGATTTGTGTAGCAATCCCGAAGGAATGCTATATTTGGTAGAGCTCCTTGGAATTGTAAACTAAAAGCTGTTGGAAGTTCCTACAAACAATAAGTTGAATGTAATTAGATAACACAAAACTCTTTAAACGTTAAAAAGCCGGTACAAGTTTATGAACACTTTTTGAACTGTCAAGAAGCTACTGTTTAGATCTTTAAGCATCTATATTCTAAAAGATTGGAATGGGAAAAAATTCTCTTGCATCAAAGTGGGCTTTTAGAAACTCAGTATGCGAGCAAGTCTATGTATTTCTATGCTTACTTTACGAAATTTTTTGCAGTATCATGTAATTCAAATCACAAATTGCTTGTCAAATTTTAATATTATCGTCTGGGCATATAAAGTATTTTTACATAAGGCATAAAATAAATTCGTCACCGAAATTTATGCAAGCAAATGGTAAGTATATTAAATCCTTGTGGTCAACAATAGATAAAAATACTTGTGGTAAAAAGGGGATGAAACCATACAAAATGAAATTTTAGTTAAGAACAAAAACCGGGATTCCAAAAACAAAAACATAGTTTTTTTTATTATTTTCTTTTTAAAAACGAAGCACAGATAAACTATATGATTACCAATCTTCGTGCGCTAGTTGTAGGATTGTAGCACTTGAAGAAGCTCACTATTTTAACCATCTTGATATCTGTTTATAGCACCCAAAAAATGTGACTGGCAACACAATATACAAAAAACAAAGATCCAAGAGACCAAACTTAAAAAAAATACATATATATGTGAAAAGCGAACAATAAAATAGTAAATGCAACAAAATATAATAGATGCCCCTAATTTCCTTTAGCCTTTTTTAGAGTTCATCTAAGGGAGTGTTTGGCAAAGAAAATTTCTTAAGTTAGTCAAACGTACATTTTACCAATTTGAAGAAGCCGCGTATGATTCACATATTTTGTATGACCTTAAACTATGCACTATATCTGTATCGGGGAAAAAAATTAATTTATAACAATGTATTACATAAAATAAAATTTGGAAGAATTAGTAATTACACTTTGAAAATATTTCAATTTATGAATCCTCTTTAATTAACGAAAGGTTTATCTTATCAGCGGATTTCATTCAACGTATAGTAAAAAACCATTAATTTATCTACTATGAGATTCGGTGTTTTGTTTGCAACAGTTCATTCAATTATTTAAAGTACAGACTGTTCGATCATAAATGCTGGATCATCCAAGGGAACATTTGGCATCTAGTGGTAGCTGTTCGACCATAAAACAAAATTATGTGACTAACAATAGATCATATATAGCTTTTTTGGTTGATATAAAGGTTGATCAACCTTCTGAATTTCTTTTGATTTATTAGAGATTTTGAAATTCAACAGAAAGCAAGGGGAAAAACACAAGCTTCTAATCCTGCTCTTACATTTTCCAGATCAAGCCCAGTCGACAAAGTTGTGGTCAATTGACAGAACGATAATTAAAAAATCACAAACACAAACAGAAATCTTAACAAACTCAAACTCTCAATCCACCCAAAAATTAACCATCCATTAACAGAAAGATAATTAAAGGAAGTGCAAACACAAATGAGAATCTTAACAAAACTCAAAACTCCCAATCCTGGCATAAATTTTCCAGTCCAGAGCCTCTCTTCCTTCGAAGTTAAGGTTCCTTTAAAAAAAAAAAATCAACCCTAAATATAATGATGTCGAGAAAACTTACATAATTGTGTAGATCCTTCAATCAAGCCTAATGCAACAGTGAGTGGCTAGGGTTTCAAATATATATAAATAGACTTATAAGACGAAGAAAGACTTCAGCCTTTATTTATATTGTTCAAACCTTTGGAAACAGATCTCCATTACATTAAATTTACAAGAACTAGATACTGAAAGCAGAGGTTGAAGACGAAAAAGCCCTTGTTATATATTGTCATGTGGTGATATAGAGGATTTAGTTTAGGGTGAGTTTAGTAATTTGATTTTGCAATTTTTTGGATTGTATGGAAATACATCAATATTCAGAGAATTTTTGGGAAGTTTTAATGGTAAAGAGTTATTTTTATGAACTATATTGCCACTACAATTTTCTCCATGTATATTTCATTACGGTAATTATATTAACACCAAAATCTATATCTATTCTATGTCTATCTATATTTAATGAAAATAACAGAGATTCTGGGAATATTTAATTGATTTCAAATTTTGAATAGAATCTACAATGTGAACAAAATCTGATTTTTTACCAACACATTCTGGACGGCTCATTTCATGCAAAGGTTACTTGGATACTGCACCACTACTACCAAATGGAGGGTAATTCTTTTAGTGGGAAGTTACAAAATATCTCCAATTTCAAACCCTATCATATCTCCCTAGGACCACTCACGACATCTAGCAAAAGATCTATAAGCCTACTTTTCCTCATCCTCCTCCGGCGCTCACAGGAAAATGGGTTATTCCTCCATGGCGATTGCTAACAAGGCTGCCCTCCGCCGCAACCCCGACTTTTCGGTGAATTGGTCCCCGAAGAACAATTCACCACCTTTAACTTCATCTTTTTCCGTCTTCAAAACTAACGTAAAAGCCAATTTTAGTTGTATGCCATTCTTAATCATTTGGGCTTGTAGAGGTAACTGCCAATAATTTTGTAACCGCTAGCGACTGCCCTTGCAATAATTAATTTCTATATATGATTATTTTGAATTTAAATTTAATATTATTTTATCTATATTTAAAAGAAAGCAACAAGTTCTTTTCATTGTCAGCAACAAAAATGATCAAATGGACGAAATTGATCAAAGTTTTCCATGGTAAATAAAACCCCCTCCCCTTAGAAAACACATTCCTCCTAATTAAGGAAAATACCAAATATTAAGACAAATACAAAAAAAAAATCCATGAAAAACTTAGGCAATTAAACAACATAAAAGTTGAAAAATTACTTGAAAATGCATTTTCCATGAAAAATAAATGGTTATCAAATAGACCCCCTAAACGAATGCTAATATAAAGAGAGAAAGAAAAAAAAAAGTTAGAGATTTAAAAAAAAAAAAAAATAAAACACAAAATAAATAATAATAAGCCCTTTCTACCAGGGGAAAAAATAAAAAACCATAATTAAAAGTGGCGCTGTCAATGGCTGGCAGCCCCATTAAAATAATGAAAAATGAACAAATGTGTTTCTCCTGCGCTTGGGGGGCGAAAGAATAGCCTACGCTCCAAGTGCATTTTTCATTATTTTAATGGGGGTTGTCAACCTTAGACAACCCCACTTTTGTTTTATTTATTTATTTTCTTTCTAGTAGAAAGGGCTTTACGATAGCCCTTAAAAGTCCCTTTTTTATTTTATTTTTTTTGTTTTTGTTTTTGACTTTTTTTTTGTGTTTTAATTTTTTTTATGTTTTTTTTAACTTAATTAATTCTTGTTTATAAACTATTAGTAGTAAGCATGTGTATATGTTAAATGTTAAAGTAACATTTTTTAAGTGCTAAGCATGTGTATATGTTAAATGTGTAATGTGCAGACGGTTTTGATTGCTCGATTGGGATATTTTGACAATCGAATTTCGATTTGTAGCAATTGATTCAACCACTGATGTAGATTTCAAAACATCTTCATAAATTGACATAAGTAGATCAATAGTAGATAGAGGATTTTCTGTCTTCGACCTCTTGCAGAGATCTGAAAATATGCTGCGAAGGATAAACAGGTAAAAAGAGGTTAATATTTCAGTGAATCATTAAAGATATTTGCAGAAAACAGACTAAGCTTGAAAACAGAATTTGATTTGCAACTAAGATATTCTTTTAATTTCATTCATAGCAAGTTAAGGAGCCAAACATTAAAATATGAATTGAAATTTAAAAAATCTGAATACAAAAAATGCATAATGTTCTCCAGTCTAATGATTAGATGGGCTTCGGGTTTAACCTGTCACGTTCTTTTTAAATACCTACTTTCAGAGGTAAATTTTTTTGTTCATTTTCGATATCCACCTTGTGGTCAGTCAAAGGTACACGAGGTCTATTAAAATACTAATTTCACCAACAAAGCAGCAAGAATTACAGGAATGACACTGTTACAAGCTCGAGATCTAGTTAAATGTATTTTAGAATGGGAACTGCAATTCTTTGACATTATAACATGGAAAACCCAATTCATATATGTTTGGAATCCTCATTTAAGAAAGCCATTTATAAATAGCATTGTGCGATAAATTTTGTCTTTAAGAGAATATATCAAAACCAATGTTTATATGAACTCACTTCATCTGCACATATGGAGTCGTGGGCAACTGGCGAATTCCTTCCCCATTTTCTTGTCTGATTAGTTGATATAGGACAATTGACATTAGAGCTTGAAGAAGAATTGGACCGAAAATTGAATAAAAGAGCTGTTTCGAAGAAACGGTCATAACTTGTCGCACCGGTGTCAGATTTTCAATTATAAAATGTTTTCGGAAACGTCTCTCAGTGTTCCATAGCACTTATACAGTTGAGGTCATTTCTATCCTCAAATTCACAATTTAAGGCTTGCTACTGGGGAGTCAAATTTTTTTGCATTAATTTTGGATTTTTCATTTTTAATTACTTTAATTTTGTGGATGTTTATTTTGTTCTTTTGCTTAAATTAGGGGTTTAGAGACTATTTAAACGTTGTTTTGTTTTTGAAAAAGTTAATTGTAAGTTTGGTGGCTATTATTTTCTTGTAAGTTATAATTTTCTCTCATATAGGTTTGCGTTGGTAAACTTAGAAATTTTGTTCTGCGTCATTAGTATTTCTAAGTTAATCATCATTGATTTAGATTAGTTTTTCCTTAATTTATTAATATTTGCATTAGTGGAGGATTGTTCTAGTCGAGTTTTACGCTCTTGTTTTCGTTTGCTCATAAAATTTTATCAGCAAACTAATTTATAAAAAATAGTTTGACCCCGCCCTTTCTTGATCGTTTATAAAGACTTGCCAAACATATGCTAATAGTCCATTTCTAATAGAGGGAAAGAGGGTAAGGAAAAACATATGCTAAGAGTCCATTTCTGATAGTTCTATTTCATCTTTATTGTGATTTTTCCTTCCAACCACTTCTCGATATAATAAGCCTGTAAATTTTATTCAACTATAATCTTTTTTTACTTGATCTTTTTACTATGTTCATAACAGGTTATATCTTAATAGTGTTGATATATTATCATTGATAAAGATTGGGTACATCTATCAAGGTTATCTTATCTCCTTAGTTTTAGAAAATCTTAATATAAGCCTATAAATGCTTTTTAGATGATTTATATTGAGTATTTTGTTTAGAGCTTCAAAGGCATATCAATATGGTGTAAGAAAGTTTGCAAATACGATGCAAGCCAATGCGGGAAATACGGAAAAGGTCTTATGCCCTTGCAAATGTTACAAAAATTTATTCCACCAACATTTTGATATAATGTATAGGCATTTGATCATTAATGGGAAGGATCCTACCTATACTACATGGGTATTTCATGGGGAAAAATTGAATACAGCATCATTGCCTCATCAAGATAGAGAAAATCTAGAGAAATACAAGATGTATAGGGATGTATTTTTTGAGGATGATAATATTGTATTACCCAAGAGTGAATATAGAGAGAGGGACTTTTCAAATTTATATGAGGGCGTCGAAATTCCTCTATACCCTGGTTGCACAAAGTACACAAGGATCGATATCTGTCATTATTGTCTTATACAAGCTTAAGGCTACACATGGTATATCTGAAAACGGTTTCAATGATCTTCTTGATATTATCAAAGACATTCTATCAGACGGGAACATCCTTCCTGATTCTTGTAAATCAACGAAGAAGTTATTGAACACTTTTGATCTTGGGTACGAAAATATATATGCATGCGTTAATGGTTGTTGTTTGTTTAGGAATGATCTTGCGGATTTGGAGACATGTCCAAAATGTGCTTCTTCGCGGTGGAAATTTAATGAACGAACAAAAAAAATTCAAAAGGGGATACCTGCAAAGGTTTTGAGATATTTTCCGACTATACAACAATTTAAAAAGAACAACATCAATTTGAAAGAGATTCATTTATTTTAGCATCACAAGCCAAACAAGTTTTTTATTTTAGAGAAAATGATACATCTAATTGGTATATTGTATTAAAGGCACCTCCCAGAGGATTTCATGAATTAGAAAATTTTGAGATAGTTGTTAGAATTTATATGCCCAAAGAGTATAATTCATGAAATTTAAAATAAAATATTAAATGATTGTGTTAATATGAAGTTGTGTTTGTCCACGGGTCAATTTGATATTACAAATTGAGTGTTTAAGTTGTTAAATACAGAAAGATTTAATTTGTAATTTGATCTAAGATTAATGTTCATGATCAGTAAATAAATATGGATTATTTTGAAAAGATTTTTTCGATTTTATTAAAGTTTATCTTTGACTTTGGTAATAAACTTGAGAGTACGTTTGGAACGTATTGGACGGGACCAGGTGAAATTAATTTGCGATATTGACCATACAAATTTAATTTCACTTGACTATTGTACGTAGGACCTTAATCCTAATCGGATAATGGACTTCGATTACTAACTTGAAGTTCTTTGAGGTACCAATGGATGAACTAGCAAGAAACATATATTCGTATTATAGAATCCGTCACCTTTTAGGTATGATCATAATCTCACTAGTTTTTTTAGTGGACAGTTGAATCTGAGCTTAGTAATTCAACAGTGAATGTTGATTTCTATGATGTGATGTGATGTGATATGATAACATCGAACTGTCTGATAGAAGATGAGAGTTGAAAGTTTATTAACATTCGGAGAAGGACATTTTAGTCATTTTAGCTTGCGTTGAATATTCGAGTTGATCGATGAGAATAACATGTAAAAGTGACAAGTAGAGGATAATTATTGTTTCAGTAATTCCAATTTTACTAAGAGTGCAATCTCATTCTTTTAGTGGAATAGATGTGATTAATAAATTATTTTGACTAATCAAGAGTTACCACATCATAATTAATTTATTGGAGTTTAGTTTAATTGGATCCCATCAGGTTCCCTTGCTGGCTTTAGTATAATAGGCTTATTACCTGTATTTGGCTGTATAGAAATGGGTCGGGTTTTGGTATTAGGAATGGTAGGATTTTGAAGTGTATAGAAGTTTTAAATAGTTTCCAAAGACTAATTTTCTAACCCTAGTTTGAAAAGTGGCGACCGCACGCTTGCATGGCAATAGCACATCAAACCCCAATGAGTAACCAAAGATCAGTAGCATGGCCAGGACCCAAGAAACTAGACAGCTTTCTTCCGTATAGGCCTCAATATTCTGACCTAGGTTTTCTAGTGATTCAGTCCAGGGGTCCGTTTCCCGTACCATCGTTCTTCATACTATAAATAATACATGGACTTTGTGAATAAGAATGGAATGAACTTGTTCGCCTTGTCTCATTTTCCTGGTTTTTATTTATTTATTTATTTTATTTTTGCATTCTGACAAATCAGAGTATGACCATAATTTAGTCTATATTAATGATTTCCATGAAATAATTGCGATAGATCAAAAGAAGTAAACCTAACTGACTTCTTTTCTGGAACCTTCCTCAGTGATCACATTGGTCAAGGAACCTAACATGTGCATCTCTTGGAGGTTTGTCAAATAACTTAACCAGGGCATATTTTTTTTTTTATCTACATAAACATTTTTAATGAACTCACGAACTTTGTCAACGTGTGACAATAAGCTTCCAATTATGCAATTGACATGTACTTCTGACAATAAAACAGTTATGGCATAGAATACACATAACAGTAAAATCAATCTCAACAAAGGAATACATAACATTCTTCTTAAAATTTCAAAAGATACATAGATGCATGGTGTTCTATAAAAATATGCATAAGTTCATCGTAGATTTCCTTGTAACAAATATTTGCTCGATTAAGATCTGGAAGGTTCACAGCGTGTGGTACAAAGGAGGATGGAAATGTCTGTGTTTGGTGAAGTTTGTAAGAGAAGAGGACACGTGCATCTGTGAATTCATCGGACGTAGGTTTCATGTCCAATTTGTTAGAAGTTATAATTGAAGGAATGTTTTAACATGTATATGTTATACATCTTCTGGATTTATAGATATTCTAATTGTAATTATTTTTCTATTGTGTCAACATGCTCAATTTGTCAATTCTTCAACATTTCATCAGTCTATGAATTCTTGATGCTCTATTTTCTTTCATCTTCACGAATACCAGTGTTTCTTGAATTTCTCTACAGGTTTTTTTTGTTAAGATCATTTGATGCAAAGTCTGCAAAGACATAATATTTTTTAGGGTTTTTTTTATTATAGAGTGTACGTTTAGTTGACTTATGATCAGGAAAAAATAATTCACACTTTTGTTGTACCACAACAAAGCTTTTTTTTTTTAAATTGCGCACAACGCATGCCATATAAAGTGGCATACTTTTCACAGTGTGCCACAAGAGTAATCCATAAAGAGGTTTACGACGTGTGTGCTGCAATCTGCACACCAAATAAATTTTATGGCTTGCGTTCCGCATGCCGTAAACAGGTTTTTTGTTACAAAAATTGTTTATACGATTACCAACAAACGTATACTATTAACACAACAAAAATATACACATTAATTCATATATAAATCATATTTTACAAAATTATACATATTAATTCATATAAAATCATGTTTTACAAAATACATAAGGAAAAGACATGAATGAAAAACATCCAAACAGTAGCATTATGAATCAAATTATCTTGGCAAAGGTAGGAATTGCAATTCACGTATGCTACATAACAATCCCATTTGCAAATGCTGCAAGGAATTGTTCCATGGGAAATAAAAGAAACATGTGTACTTGCTTTCTATTTAAATAGATTCCCACGGCACGATGCTCAAAAATGAATCAAATTTATAAATGAAACTGGGACTGGCACTAAGGGCTAGGCCTGGTTGCTTGTGGGAAACTGAGATTAACCAATAATTGGATTTGGTTTTTGAATTCTTAAAATCGGAATGAGAGAACAACATTTGCGGAGGAGATTAGCAAATAGGTGCTGATTGATTTTTGGGCGAACTACACAAATAAGGAATTTTAAAGATAAGATTCAATATTTAAGAAACTTGTTTTTTTAGTTCAAAAATAAGATTTTTATTAAAAAAATATATAATTAAATTGGTAATTAAATAATTAAAGTCACAACTACACAATTTATGGTCACGGGTCACAAGTCAAAAATTTTAAAGGTCCCAAATTATTAAATTAATTAGCCACGATTTATTTCTTATTCACAAATTACAAATTTTATAGATCACAACTTATTTTTCGATCACACTTTAACAAATTAATCAGTCATGACTCTCTTATTCGTCACAAGTCAAAAAATTCATATGTACATCTTTCTAGGTCACAAATTCTGAAAATTTAGGTCAAAACATATTTTTCGGTCACAATTTACAAATCTCGTTAAGCTACAAACTTTTTTATGGGTCACAAATTGAAACTCGAGTTTTTTAGGTCACAACTTTATCTCGGTCACAAATCTCAATTTTATGAGTCAATTTTTACAATTTGTGATTACAACTTATTTTTCTGTCATAATTTACAAATTTTTTAAGTCACAACTTTATCTCGATCGCAAATCTCAAATTACTTGGTCACTGCTTATCTACTAACCAATTACAATAACCTACAATTGGTCACAAACAAGTTAACACCCCACCCTACCCTAACACCTACCCCAACCCAGCCTTAATCCTTCTCCAATACTTCTACCATCGCCAATCACACCACCGATAAACACCCATCTCACCGTCACCACCACCAACCACCTAAATCGCCGCTATCGCCTTGGTGGCTACACCAACACCAAAACACTACCTAAAGTATGGACCAAACCATCGCACACCATCACCACACACCGATCTGCCCCAAATCACCACCACAAACTACCGTTCTGTACACCACCCTTCCGCACACAATGGACACAACCACCACGTACCACACTCACAAACCACCACCATTGCATATACTCCACCACTTAACCCCGCACTATCGCACACAATTGCATTGGGCACAAACCACCTGCACCGACACACTATTGCACACAAACTGCAACTCACACACCAAAATCGCGCGCCAACTGTTGTGACTGCAACACAACGCACAGTCGGAAACGCAATATTCGCACAACCAAGATGATGCCTACACCTCTGTTATCCTCTAAAACCGCTGCATTGTGCCAGAGTTGTAGTCTTCCAGATTAATGTTCTCAACGATTGGGGTTGGGGATGAGTGAATGGGAAATGGGTATCATAGTATGAAATGTTAATTGGGGTTGAATAAAGGTTCAAATTGGGGGTGTATTTTGGTATGGTTATGAGCTAGGGTTGAATTAATTATAATAATTATTATTTGATTTAATATTTAAAAAGAATTACGACCTGATTTTTTAATTAATAAATAAGGTGAAAATTTTATTTTTGAACCGTGAAATTAAAAATTAGGTTAGGGTGTAATTTCCTCTCGATTTTTTGTAAGGAAGCGTGAGTAAATTGACAGGTTGTGAACTGAAGTCTGTAATCTGAAGATTTGGGCTGGAAAAAATGAAATGGTTCGCTTCTTCCCTTGTGTGGGTCAGTATGTTACAATTATTTATTTATTTATTTATTATTATTATTATTATTATTATTATTATTATTATTATTATTATTATTATTATTATTATTATTACACGCTATAAATACTATTGGCAAGACCTTTATGGCATTCATTTTTGAACTCCGTAAATACCATACTTGACTTTTTATGGCATTCATTATTTAACGCCATTAATATCAGACTCCACTTTTTTCCGGCATTCTAGTCATACTGGCCGTAAATACTTTTGACAAATTAACGGTATACATGTACACATTATAAATGGTGACCTTTTAGGGCGTCCTGAAATTTGCTGTTAATGTAACTTTTTTTGACGTGCCAGTTATGCACTTTGTAAATACTCTATTTTTGCGAAATGCTTCATATGGAAGCCGTAAAAAGGTCCCTTTTGTTATAGTGTTAGCACCCTATTAATAGGAAACACGTTTTCTGTTTTAAGATCCATAAAATAGTTCATGCAATATCACAGTTGAAATAGGCCAGACTAACTGATGGCAAGTGATCGATATGGATACCTGCACTAATTTATAAAACTCAACCAAGATAATTTTTGCCCTAATTTGTAACATCACAAAAAATGTAAATAAAATTTTATATATGTTCACCTCTCAGGGACTCAATTTTGTCTCTTGGATCAGACCATCGTAGAATCAATCAGATCCAAAAATATTTTAAATAAGGATGAATTAATGATTCGATGTAGTTAGGGTTTCTATTGGAGCTTTATGTTTTGCACAAGATTGTCTTCTTAATTTTGCTAATGTTACTAAATAATTCTCATTTGATTAAAGCCTTTTTTACCATAGGATTTTCTTAATCCTTTTGAAACTTTCTGTCATTAATTGAAGAGCATGATTATGTTGATTAGTTTGATTAGGCTTATATCTTTTTTTTTTTTTTTTTTTTTACTCGACATAAGATTGAGTGTAGTACTAGTAAATTATGGCGACAGGTGGATTCAGCACAGTTACCCGTGCCCCTTCCACAATTTCTTTTTTTCATTCTAGCCCCACATCATGACCCACGATGATGTAATCCACAGAATAATTTTAGCTATGAAACCCACACAAGATTGATACCAACCCAAGAAAGCTAAGCTAAGCTAAGAAATCACGATTTAGAGTATTCAAAATAATTGATTCAAAATAATTGAATCAAGCAACCAACACAATAAATCAATATGCCAACCTCTTGATCACAATGATTATAAATCTCACCCTAGTGTTTTGAAGAAAACAAGAATTAAATCTCGCAAGTTCGAAATTAGTTCAACGAAGAACAATGTTTTGAAAGCAAATATGCCTTCCGAATTATATTAATCTCTAAGCTGTGTGTCTAACTACTATAAAGCTGTCAAAATTAGGTTATTATTATTTTTTTGAATAAATTCTACTTAATTGTTATTATTTATTATTATTTCATGTTTTTATCCCAAAAAAAAAGAAAAATGAGGAATTGAAGCAATTATTCAACAATTGGATTGAGTTACACAATAACTGGATGCAATTGGAGACAAAAGTTGAAGGATTGAGCGTGCAATCAACTCAAGGATCAACTTACATTTACTTGAAAGATTTGAGGACTTGGTATAAACCCTCCACTAATTAGAATTGGACTTTAAACCTTAAATGATACAAGAATTAGTTGTGCTTTTATTTTTGAAAAAAGTGAGCCGGTTGGCACTGGTGGAGAGTTTTTAATGTATTAGAATTGGGGTGCACTGGGGATTTTTCTTGGAATATATACATAGAAGTTGGCTGAATTGTGGAGGCTTCTTGGGGAGATATAGACATATATTTCTTTGTTTACTTTAAATTTTGTTTAGGAGCATAATGTAATTCAGATCACAAGATTGCTTTAGTCCTGTAGATTTTAATGTTGTCATCTAGGGCCGCATAAAAATATTTCTACAAGAGGCTAAAAATGAATTCATCACCTAAATTTTTATTATACTCAATCACAACACAAATGAAAGGAAATGGCAAGTATATTAAATCCTTGTGTTAAATACGAGATAAAAATACTTATTCTAAAAAGGGAAAAAACCATACAAAATGAAATTTTAATTAAGTACACAAACAAGGACCCCAAAGCAAAAAAAATAAAATAAAAATTTAAAGGAAGCACTTATAAACTATATGATTACGAATCTTCGTGTGATAGTTGTATGGTTGTAGCAAATGTTTGCAATCTTAACCATCTTGACCTTAAATTTGGACAATTGCGAGTGTTTTGTCGTATGATATTGCCAAATTATGTATTTATTTTCATTCTCTTAGAAAACTCAAAACATGGTGATTATGAAAAAAAATTAAATGAAAAAAAGCAAGTCAATTTAAAATCATTGCATAAAAATACTCATAATGAAAAAAAAAAAAAAAAAACAGTCCTAACGAAAAACAGCAATAATTCATTTACAAAACAGTAAATAATAAAGAATTTGCAACCTAGTTTGGAAGTTGGATCTAACAAATTTGCTTCCTCATGGTGCAAGCAAATTGTAGATAGACCAATGAGTCCAAGTGGAGAACGAGTTCTAGCTTGTGTAGAATGACTAGAAAGAAATTGAATAATCACTCAAGTTAATTTATTTGGTTTTACTTTCCTTTCACTTTTGGATTTTTTTTTTTAATTAAAAAAATGAAAAAATGGTTTTGATTTTGCATTACATTCACAAATTATAGTCACCTAAGGTTTTTTTTTTTTTTTTAATTATCGTGTCTCCTTATGTACATTGAGTATTTTCAAAGCTTAAATGTGAGTTACGATATGTACATTGAGTATTTTCAAAGCTTAAATGTGAGTTACGATTTTAAGAATCATTGTTCACAATTTTTTTATGAATTTATGTTCATGTTAAGATTTTAAAGGTCAAATTTATAATTACGTTAGATAATTTTCATATCATCACTACACAATGCCAAGTTCCATGCTTTTAATTTCTTGAATTACGAAAAATAATCATACATAGCACCTATTAGGTGGAGACTAAAATTAAATTTTTAATTTTGGTAAAAGATGATGAAATGTGTTGTTCAAAGTTACAGAACCCATAAAATATGTAGCTCAAATTAAAAGTTGGCATTGATTTTGATAAAACTCTAGATTATAAACAAGGGCATAATTAATTTATTACCATTGAATATGTCTTCCTAAGTGTTAAGAAGTTATGTGAAAAGCACGATTAAATAAGTATTTTTTATGTTCCATGTTAATGAGATTGTTATGTGGATAAAAATCATGAATTTTTGTGACAATAGCGACGTAAAAAAATATGGATATAATTTATGATTCTATGAATGCATGTTAATTACCAAAAGCTCATTTGGATATTCTGAGTTATGAAATGGATAAATTTTCATATAATATTTGAGTTTAGACAATAGTGATTGATAAGTGTATTTTATATACTTATTTATATGTCAAAATTAGAATATAGTATTGTCTTTTTTTGAGTAAATGCTATTTAATTTGTATTTATTTATTTATTTAAATTTCATAAAATATCCCAAAAGATGAAGAATGAGTCAATTGATGGGAAAAACACTCAATTGGATGCTAATCGAAGCTTAATTGAGCGATGGAGAAGTTTGTGACGTCAATTGGGAAGCATGCATGTTGCCAAAGAGAGCAGATCAGAAGTTGGAGGACCCAATTGAAGGAGTTGAGAGTTAAAACGAGCTAATTGAGAAGATTCCAAAGTTTGTGGACTAAATTGCCTCAATTGAAATTGGAGGACCAAGGCTGCAAATAAAAAATGAGGGCTTACTTGTACAACAGGGAATAGATGACAATTGCATCACAGGGTACACCATGAGATCGTTGGGTGTAGAACCGTGCGATTGTGCAAAGCCTCGAAAAAATCACCTGAGAGTTTATATGCCTTCACCGTGAGATCGCGCGATGTTTCACTAAGCCATTGTGTGCCTTGCAGACGGGTCGAAATCGGGCTTTTTGCACACGAATTCAGCAGTTTTTCCTCTTCTTTGATCTAGGTTTCTCCAATACCTATATATACTACTTGAGAGGCACAAAATAGGTACCTTTACTCTCCTAAGAACAAGCCACAATTGATTATTCAACATCAAATTCTTGAGAAATCAAGCATAGCAAATGGGCAGGAATTGAAGATAATTGAAGAATTGATACTTGGTGCAAGCATTCATTTCTTTATATTACTTTCAATGAAAATTTTATTTTATTAATTTTGTTCTTTAATTATGATGTGTGTAACTAAACTCCATGTTGGGATGAACGATGTAGCCTAACTTATTTATTTTAGTTCCATATTCAATCGTTTTAATGATTTTGTTGTATGTATTGATATATTATCATTCTTAACGCGTGAATGAACTGATAACTTATTCATGATTCAATGTGTTATTTTCATAATCCGATAGGTGAGCTAATAACATAGATCTAGATATATAATAAATCTGGTAGTTGAACAAGAGATAGAGATATACTTTTGTAGTTATTTTGGTCGTGTGTGAATTCTCGTGTGCTATATGCATCTAGATAATAAATATTCAGACCTGCTGTAGAGAAATATGCTTGACTTATTTATGTAGAATTGATTTAAACTCAATAGAGAAATTTCAATATACATTAGTGAATTCGACCGAATGCATATTTAGGAAATAAAATTGGAATTGAAATTGATTTAATTGACTAGGTGAAATCGTGAATCTCAATTACTTTACAATCATTTGTTCAAACAAAACAAATTTGAAATTTTAATTTTTTTAGTTTTAATTTAAACAACCAATCATATTCGTCCGTTCAAATAGAAATAGGAATTAACATATTTCGGTACTTAGTAAGCAGTCTCTGTGGAACGATAACCGAACTCCTAGGTTCACTTTATTACTTCTCACGATCCGCACACTTGCAGGGATATTTTGCGATCATCGCAAAATATTAGTGAACAAGTTTTTGGAACCTTTGCCGGGACTGTTTTATTAATATCGATACCCGTTAGATTTTACTTTACTTTGAACTTTATTTACTTTATTTTTACTTTATTTATTTTTATGTTTAGTTTTCTTTTATTTAATTCATGTTAAGAAGGTCTAATTCTTTTGATTTGCTTCCTCTTGATGCAGAAATCAAACGTACATTTCGACAGAGGCGTATACAACAGTTGAAGTAGCTCAACAAACAGATTTAGCCATTAATATGGCACAAGTTGTTGTTGAATAGCAACCTAATCATGGAAGGTGTGTGGGGGAATATTGGGACATGCGCGTGCCTATTGCAATCCCAGCCAACAATTTTGATATCAAGACCTCCATGATTTCCTTGATCCAAAGCTCGGATATTTTTCATGGATTGCCATAATTAATTAGCACCACGGCATCCAGAGGAACGTTCGACCAGAGTTTGGGTAGCAATCCTACTGGGGTTGGAGTTGGAGGCCTCATCGCGGGTGCTACCTCCTGGTGCAATGAAAGAAAGATGATGAACGTATTGTTTATGAAGATACCGTATTTTCCATTTTTTTGTTAATATAGTTATTTGTGAAATATATCCTGAAAAGATATTATAGAGTGTGTAGCAACCGGGAATTTTTAAATAAAATAAAATTGTTTTCTCGAAAAACGTGTCACTAAGATTTAACCCTGAATTTTTACTTTTAAATGTGAAGCATATTCGTCTAGCCATTGTAAAAATAAAATTTAAACTATTCCAAATCAAGTCCTATCTCGAATAATTTAAAGTGTCAAATTCTTTATCAATTTTAAATCCAAATTTTAATAATTTTGAGTTCAATTTAATTAAGTCCAATATTTTATTATTTGGGTCCCAAAAAAAAAAATTTCTTGTCCAAGTTTTGATTGTTTCAGCCCAATTAGAAAATTCTTCCAGCCCATACCCACTTAAAACCTAGAAATTGGTGCCCTAAATAATTACTGTTCAAATTTCTCAACCCTTGGACTCACCTCCTCACACAATCAGCAGCCAAGCATTCTGGGTAACACTTTCTTCCTTCACCTCCATAATCAATTTGCTTGCAATCTGAAGTTTCAAGTTCACCTACACCACCATTTTCGACCAAGCAGCCACCATCAGCTTAAAAATTACCACCACCTGAACGGCAACCATCCACTGCGAGAAGCTAACCAACTGAACCATTCCCGAGTCTGCAACACCCCAACCGGACCATTGTGAGTCCACTGCCTCCTCCAAATCCACACACCAATAACCACAATTCCTACCACCCAACACCACTGTAGTGTAACCACCACCAACGAACCACTGCCAACCGCCACCTCCAAGAAACCACCACTGCCAATCGAACACTCAATATCAAAATCAATCTTCACAACACCACAACCCACCACCTCAATCGCTCGAACCGATATCCATAACCATCATCACTGACTCCAGCGGCTCCACCACTCGCACAGCACACCATTGCCGCCTACTGCTCAACACCAAATCTACATCAAATTCCACCAAATCAAACTCAAACCCAAGAAATAGACAAAGCCCAAAACCTTACCTCTACCTTGACCCATCTCTAGCCGGATATCGCCGGAACAAGCTCCAAATCGCCCAACTGAGCCTCGATTTTCTGCCCAAAACCCACTTCAAATTCTACCCCTTTAGCCTCTGTTCGCCCCTCCTCGTTGCCACCACTTGACGGCGGCACCCCGCCGGCATAACGCCGGCGCTAGCTGGAACGGGCAGAGCTTCGGCCCTCCGCCACTCTCTATAAGTTATGAGAGAGAGACAGAGTAAGGTTATGTTTATAATTTGTTTTTTTGCAGAATTTCCCTTCAGTCCACATCTTTTCAAAAGTTTCAATTCAGTCGTAAGTTTTTTTAAATGTTTTAAAGATCAGTTTCTTTGTTACTCAAATCAGTCCCCCTAATTTTTTAAATCACTTAACTTCAGCCCCTGTAGTTTTAAAATACCTTATTTTAAACCCATGTTTCTGAAATTCTTATTCAACCCCAAAACTTTTCAAATTTCAGTTTTTAATAAATTTCAAATTAAGCCCCTAAATTTTACTTTATGATTTTAAATCCTTAAAATTTCTAATTTCTAATTCAAGGCTTATTTTCATATTTTGGCTAGACGACACGTGCGGACGATTAAGAGATTGAGACTACTTCCCGCTCCATCTTTTTACGAGATTTGAGATAAATTAAGGTAGACTCGCCCCAACTAATTGATTTATATTATAATTGCATGTGTTATGTGGATTTACATGATTTATATGCTTAATTGCATGAGAAAAGACAAGAATATCTCTTATGAGATAAGTCAAGACAAGAATATCTCTTATGAGATAAGAAGAAGAGAAATTTATGTTATGCATGTCATAACTTATATGCTTTATTTGCATAAGACAAGAATATGTTCATTTGCTTTCACTATGTTATGCCTATAATTAAGAAGAGAATGTCATTGTATTATTTGCATAATTATGTGTTCAATTATCTTGTAAATTAATTATTGACGATGAGTCTACTGAGTATTTCTTTTGAAATATTCATTCCATTTTTAACAACATTTGCAGAGTGCGGACGCGAAGGCGAATGATGGGCAATTACGGCAACATTTATTTTGAGTTATTTTGAAAGTCAAGTTTATTGAACTTTGTTATGTTAAATTGTCAAGATTTGAAATTTTATGGAATGTTTTCAAGTAGATGTATTTAAATTTGAGCTACCGTTGCAAATTTTCCAAATGAATGTGATGTTTTTTTTAAAATTTTATTATATTTCGGAAAATTGTTTTTAATAGTTAGTTTTAAAGAGACGAAGTGACGACTCGAGTTTTACGGAACTCGGAGCATTACAGAGT
The DNA here is from genome assembly GCA_963555705.1 of Ligustrum vulgare. Lineage (NCBI taxonomy): Eukaryota > Viridiplantae > Streptophyta > Magnoliopsida > Lamiales > Oleaceae > Ligustrum > Ligustrum vulgare. The sequence goes on along the minus strand of OY743186.1, from coordinate 11,971,351 downwards.
GCAATTATCCCCAAAAAAAGGGAAAAAATGAACGGGTCTTGTCTACGGGGTTGAATGAAAATCCCGATACATGACGTGACATGACCCAACCTGAAACCAAACCAACCCAACCAAACCCCATCCCCAAAATTCGCAAAATTAGTATCATTTAGAGCAGGTTCAGACAATTCTAGTATTCGGAAGACGAAAGAAAACAGACTAACAGAGCATCAAGAATTCAGAGACCGACAAATTGAGCATGTTGACTCAATGGAATAAAAATTTACATTACAGTATATATATGTAAATCCTGAAGATGTAAAATATATTTATGTCAAGAATTTCCTTCAATTATCACTTCTCACAAAATGGACTTGTAACCTGCCTCCGACAAATTCACAGATGCACGTGTCCTCTTCTCTCAAAAAGTTCACCGCGCAGAGACTTTTCCAGCCTCCTCTGTGTTATATATATTATATATATTAATTGAAAGAAATCAATAAATTAAGTAAAGTGCCCAAGTGGTGGAAAATGTGGAATTTACATGAAATTTGCCTCTCCATAGAACGAGCCACAACAGAAATTTGAATTAAAATTCTTGGAGATTCAAGCATCGCAGAGGGTCGTGAATTGAAGATACTTGAAGAATTGATAATCGGTGCAATCTTTCCATTCTTCGTTGTTATTTTCAATGAACGTCATTATATTTTGTTTTTTCTATTTAAATATGATGTGTAGCTAAATTTGATGTTGGGATGAACGATGTAGCCTAGTTAATTATTTTAATTCCATATTCCTTGTTTTAACGCTTTAATGTATGTGTTGATTTATTATTGCGTTTAATGCGTGAATGAACTGGCCACTTATTCATGATTTTATGTGTTATTTCCATAATCCGAGAGGTGAGTTAATAACATAGATCTAGGTAATAAATCCGGTAATTGAACGAGAGATAGAGATATACTCTTGTAATTATTGCGGTCGTGTGTGAATTCTTGTGTGTAATGCATCTAGTTAAGGAATATTCGGACCCGCTGTAGAGATACAAGGTTGACTTATTTAGGTAGGATTGATTTAAACTCGAGAAAGGAATCTCAATTTAAATTAGTGAATTCGATTGAACACACAAATAGGAAATAAAACTTGAATTGGAATTGATTTAATTAGCTAGGTGAATTCGCGAATCCCAACTACATTACAATCTTATTTGAAAACAAAACAATTTAACAATTCTTTTTAATTCATTAGTTCCATTTCTTAATTCTAGATTTTTATTCTTAAAACGATTTCCCTTTGTTCAAATAAAGTTAAGAACTGAAATATTTCGATAATTAATAGCAGTCCTCGTGGGAACGATAATCCGGACTCTAAGGTCCACTTTATTACTTGATTACGATATCGTACACTTGCGATTTCAAACACAACACGTGTATAATTATATTCCAATAACGAACCTTTTACGTGCATAAATTGGACATAATTTCGACTTACTAAAATCGAATATATGAATTAGAAAACGAAAAATGCATGAAAATGAATTTGGTCGAGGCAAGAGTCGATCTCTTTGTCCTTAAGACGATAATGCCCCGTAGGAGTGCTAATAGTTTTCTGGCATTCGTCACCCGGCCAAAATATAACGACTACGTCCCGTAATAGAAGCAATCCAAGTTACGTAAACCAACAAACCTTCCTTATGCTTTGAACTCTCTTCATATGAATCTCGACTCCAAATAAATGCAAATTTTTTTTGAAGTGAATATGCATTAATGCAATAATGGAAAATGAACGAATGAATAAAAGTTTCAATTGATGAAAATTAAAATCCAAGTATATGGGGTTTATTTATAAATATTGGAAAGTTGTGTCTCAAAAAACAACCCTTTCAAAAGACACATATTATGAAATTTGTCCCTAAAATAAAGAGACACAACTATTGAAAAATAGAATATTCAAGAGTCACAATCTTTCATATGAAAAGACACATCTTTTCGTTAATTCTATAATATTCTAAATAATTTTCCAACATTATCACATTTTTAAGTGGCTTAATTTTCCATTCACTAACTAATGGCTCCACTTAATAATTACATAAATTGGTTAAAACCAATTTTTCCAAACTAAGTTCCAACATATATTGCTATTGCAGGATAGAAGTCTCCTCAAGATTGTTCAATCCAAAAACACACCAAAATCTAAATCCGTTACCAATAAGCCTTTAGAGTTCTAAAGTGGGGAAAGATTGCTAGAGACAGTTGAAGACAAATGAGATTCATTCATTGTGATCCACTCTAAGGAAAAATTCGAAGCCCTAAGAGGTCAACATATATAAAAATTTAGTTGGTACACCTATTTTTTGTGAAGTTACAAATTAGGGGAAAAATGACCTTGGTTGAATTTTATAAACTAGTGTATTATCATGTAGAGCAGGTTCAAGCAATTCTGGCATCCGGAAGACGAAAGAAAATAGAGCATCAAGAATTCACAGACTGATGAAATATAGAAGTGCTGACAAATTGAGCATGTTCACTCAGTAGAACAAAAATTACAATTACAGAATATATATGTAAATCCAGAAGATGTAAAATATATTTATCTTAAGAATTTCCTTCAATTATCACTTCTGACAAAATGAACTTGTAACATGCCTCCGACAAATTCACAGATGCACGTGTCCTCTTCTCTCAAAAAGTTCACAGCACAGAGACTTTTCCAGCCTCCTCTGTACCACACGCGATCATCCTTCCATCTTATTAACTTCACCTGGAATTGTCTGTTTTGTGGATCAATGAGGAACATCTTTTCAGGTAAATTGTCCAGCTTGAAGTCCTTGATTGTCTCCTTGGGGATATACTGCACAAATTATCCATTTTTAGCTGGAAACATCACAATTATCCATAATTTATAAGTTGAAGTCATTTAGGTAGATGAATACAAGCCTTACCAAATCATTCCGCCGTGATTTCCTCATTTTAGTGACAAAGTAAGGATTTCTTGGCCGAATAGCCGAGCCTGAATTGAAAATGTCGTTACCATAAGGATCAAGAAGACGTTGACCTGGTTGACCATAACCAACCAATACCATCAGCATGAAATTACACGAACTGAACATTATACATTAATTGGGAAATTGGTAATAAATATTTGCAACTTACTATCAGCCACTTGATCCGCTTGTGCTTCACCATCTTCTCGAAACTCATCATCTTCATTGTTTTTAGGATATTCCTTGTTCACATTCTCATCTTCAGCACCATCATGAATACCCTCCTCACTGTCATTCTCTAACTCCATGTGATATAGGTCTTCATTTCTTTCAACATTATCGTCTTTGCTAGCTCCATCTTAATCAGTGGGTATAATTGGTATATTAACAAAATAATCAATTTCGTTGGGAAAATTGGGAATAAATAATTGCACAACTTACCATCAACAACTTTTTCCACTTGTGCTTCACCATCTTCTTCATTCTTATCCTCAAAGATCATATTGAAATGTCCAACGCCCTCCTTATCGCAACCTGATAAACCCAACAGTTTTACATCAAATAAACTGTCCCCATCGTATTGGAACACAAGGACATCCCGTGATTCCAAAGAGTTATCTTGAACAAACTTCTCCCAGCCATCACAAAAAAAACAATCATTATCAATTTTGCAAATTTTTATAGGCCACATATTTGCGTAGCAATCCCGAAGGAATGCCTTCTCAGGTAGCGCTCCTTGTAATTGTAAACTAAAGGCAGTTGGGAGTTCCTACAAACAATAAATTAAGTGTAATTAGATTATGATAGAAAAACTCTTTAAACATTGAAGAGCCATTTATGTTTAATGCACATTTTCCTTACTGTCATGAAGATATTGTTTAGAGCATCTACATTAGATATGTTAATTTAGCTAGCCACATAGGTAAAAAATAAATGTTAAATGACATGTTTAAAGTTAACACATCCATTATTGTCACAATGGATATGTTAATGTCTAGTTGAGTCCAATGAATATGATAAATACTTATTTTAAAATATCAAAATTTATATATTAATACGGTACTCATTTTGAAGATCTCATTATTTAAATCATATAATATGATTTTTTTTTTTTTTTTATACATGCTAAAAAATTTAAGAAGAAAAAAGGAAAAAAATGAATAAATAAGGGATTAAGTGTGTGAGTGGTGAGGGTGATGTGTATACACGCTATTGAATAATTTTAACACAAAAGTGCCATGTCACATGTTAAAATACTAGTTAAATTTAACAAGAAGGTTTACTTGTTGATAAAAATATTTCTTTAGCAAACAAGTTAACGTATCCAATGTAGATATAAAATTAATTATTATTTAACATCTCACACTAGCAAACACTTTAACACATCCAATGTGGATGCTCTTTGATCTTTACGAATTCATACTCTTAAAATTGGTGCTCATTTCTAAATTCTTCTCTCTCTAGATTTCACTAGAGATTCTTAGGAAACAAGTAAACAATAGATAATTATAGAATCTCTAGACTACTTAGTGAAATAGTAATAAAAATAAAATAATAAAAAATAAGAATAATCAAGAAACTTTTGGAGGTTATAAATATGTAAGAATTGGTAATGATGTGCATGTAAAAAGTAAGTCTTGTGCAAAACCCTTCCACCACTTTGTAAAACTTCTTTCCAATAAAATCAATTTCCTCCTTCAACTACCTTGCTCCATTAAATTTTCCATAATACTTCTATTCCTAAAAATTATCCTGCATAAAACACACTAATTCATTTAGTAAAAAGCCAAATTATCTCTCCTATCTAAAACTAAAAAACATCACATTCTCTAAAAGAATAAAATTGGGGGAAAATTTTTTTGTGTCATAGTGGGCTTTTAAAACCTCGATATGAAAGCAAGTCTATATTGTGGTATCATTTAATTCAGATTACTAGCTCGCTTTGATCCTGTAGGTATTGATGTTGTCATCAAGGCATATAAAGTATTTTGCCTAAATTTTTTGCAAAAGTCTTTGTTGTCCTTAGTTATTTACTTTCTAAGAACTTATATTATTTTTCTCATACAACAAAATAAACTCACCACCGAAATATTTGGGGGAAAAAAATTTTGTGGTATCATAGTGGGCTTTTAAAAACTCGATATGAAAGCAAGTCTATATTGTGGTATCATTTAATTCAGATTACTAGCTCGCTTTGATCCTGTAGATATTGATGTTGTCATCAAGGCATATAAAGTATTTTGCCTAAATTATTTGCAAAAGTCTTTGTTGTCCTTAGTTATTTACTTTCTAAGAACTTATATTATTTTTCTCATACAACAAAATAAACTCACCACCGAAATATTTGGGGGAAAAAAATTTTGTGGTGTCATGGTGGGCTTTTAAAAACTCGATATGAAAGCAAGTCTATATTGTGGTATCATTTAATTAAGATTACTAGCTCGCTTTGATCATGTAGATATTGATGTTGTCATCAAGGCATATAAAGTATTTTGCCTAAATTATTTGCAAAAGTCTTTGTTGTCTTTGGTTATTTACTTTCTAAGAACTTATATTATTTTTCTCATACAACAAAATAAACTCACCACCGAAATTTTCATTATACTCTATGACAACCACATATGCAAGGAAATGATAAGCAAATAAATTCGTGTGGTAAAAATGAGATAAAACCATACAAAACATAATTTTAATTAAGAACGGAGACCAGAGTCTCTAAAAAATATATTCCAAATAAAAACACAAATAAATATAAATGAATACCAATCTATGTGTGCTGGTTGTAGGATTGTAGCACTTGAAGAAGTTCCACGTCTTAACAATCTTGATCTCGTTATCTGTTTACAGCATGTAAAAAATTCATGTGGCAACTCAGTATACGAAAAATAAAGAATGTGTGTGTGTGTGTGAGAGAGAGAGAGAGAGAGAGAGAGAGAGAGAGAGAGAGAGAGAACTCTTTAAAAGCTAACCGAAAAATTGTAAGTTCTTAAAAATATATTAAATACGCCTAGATCCCTTTAGCTTTTTCAGAGTTCGAACTTTACCAACCAATACCATCAGTAAGAAATTATTAAAATTGAAAGTTATACATCAAATCAATTGGAAAAATTTGCAATACATATTTATACAGATCATACCATCGGCCAATTTCTCTGCTTCACCATATTCTTGAATCTCATCTGCGTTGTTTTCAGTGTCATCCTCTTCACAATCTAACTCTTCAGCATCCTCATATTCGACTTCCTCAGGCTCCATGTAAATTTCGTCATCCTCATCACTGCAATGAGCATTCTTCTCGCTATCATCCTCAAACTCCATGTAACAGAGGCCTTCTTTTCTTTCAACGCCATCGTCTTTGCTAGCTCCATCTTAAATTTGTCACGATAATGATTCCCTGATAAAATTAATTGGAAAAAAAGGGAAAAAATAAATGCACAGCATACCATCAGCCACTTGTTCTGCTTGCGTTATGCCATCTTGTTCATTCTTATCCTCAACACTGACTTTTTGTCCAATACCCTTCTTATCACAATGTGACAACCCCAATAGTTTTACATCAAATAAATTGTCCCCATTGTATTGGAACACAAGGACATCCCGTGATTCCAATGAATTATCTTGAACAAATTTTTCCCAGCCATCACAAAATAAACTGCTATTATCAATTTTGGCAATTTTCACTGGCCACAGATTTGTGTAGCAATCCCGAAGGAATGCTATATTTGGTAGAGCTCCTTGGAATTGTAAACTAAAAGCTGTTGGAAGTTCCTACAAACAATAAGTTGAATGTAATTAGATAACACAAAACTCTTTAAACGTTAAAAAGCCGGTACAAGTTTATGAACACTTTTTGAACTGTCAAGAAGCTACTGTTTAGATCTTTAAGCATCTATATTTTAAAAGATTGGAATGGGAAAAAATTCTCTTGCATCAAAGTGGGCTTTTAGAAACTCAGTATGCGAGCAAGTCTATGTATTTCTATGCTTACTTTATGAAATTTTTTGCAGTATCATGTAATTCAAATCACAAATTGCTTGTCAAATTTTAATATTATCGTCTGGGCATATAAAGTATTTTTACATAAGGCATAAAATAAATTCGTCACCGAAATTTATGCAAGCAAATGGTAAGTATATTAAATCCTTGTGGTCAACAATAGATAAAAATACTTGTGGTAAAAAGGGGACGAAACCATACAAAATGAAATTTTAGTTAAGAACAAAAACCGGGATTCCAAAAACAAAAACATAGTTTTTTTTATTATTTTCTTTTTAAAAACGAAGCACAGATAAACTATATGATTACCAATCTTCGTGCGCTAGTTGTAGGATTGTAGCACTTGAAGAAGCTCACTATTTTAACCATCTTGATATCTGTTTATAGCACCCAAAAAATGTGACTGGCAACACAATATACAAAAAACAAAGATCCAAGAGACCAAACTTAAAAAAAATACATATATATGTGAAAAGCGAACAATAAAATAGTAAATGCAACAAAATATAATAGATGCCCCTAATTTCCTTTAGCCTTTTTTAGAGTTCATCTAAGGGAGTGTTTGGCAAAGAAAATTTCTTAAGTTAGTCAAACGTACATTTTACCAATTTGAAGAAGCCGCGTATGATTCACATATTTTGTATGACCTTAAACTATGCACTATATCTGTATCGGGGAAAAAAATTAATTTATAACAATGTATTACATAAAATAAAATTTGGAAGAATTAGTAATTACACTTTGAAAATATTTCAATTTATGAATCCTCTTTAATTAACGAAAGGTTTATCTTATCAGCGGATTTCATTCAACGTATAGTAAAAAACCATTAATTTATCTACTATGAGATTCGGTGTTTTGTTTGCAACAGTTCATTCAATTATTTAAAGTACAGACTGTTCGATCATAAATGCTGGATCATCCAAGGGAACATTTGGCATCTAGTGGTAGCTGTTCGACCATAAAACAAAATTATGTGACTAACAATAGATCATATATAGCTTTTTTGGTTGATATAAAGGTTGATCAACCTTCTGAATTTCTTTTGATTTATTAGAGATTTTGAAATTCAACAGAAAGCAAGGGGAAAAACACAAGCTTCTAATCCTGCTCTTACATTTTCCAGACCAAGCCCAGTCGACAAAGTTGTGGTCAATTGACAGAACGATAATTAAAAAATCACAAACACAAACAGAAATCTTAACAAACTCAAACTCTCAATCCACCCAAAAATTAACCATCCATTAACAGAAAGATAATTAAAGGAAGTGCAAACACAAATGAGAATCTTAACAAAACTCAAAACTCCCAATCCTGGCATAAATTTTCCAGTCCAGAGCCTCTCTTCCTTCGAAGTTAAGGTTCCTTTAAAAAAAAAAAATCAACCCTAAATATAATGATGTCGAGAAAACTTACATAATTGTGTAGATCCTTCAATCAAGCCTAATGCAACAGTGAGTGGCTAGGGTTTCAAATATATATAAATAGACTTATAAGACGAAGAAAGACTTCAGCCTTTATTTATATTGTTCAAACCTTTGGAAACAGATCTCCATTACATTAAATTTACAAGAACTAGATACTGAAAGCAGAGGTTGAAGACGAAAAAGCCCTTGTTATATATTGTCATGTGGTGATATAGAGGATTTAGTTTAGGGTGAGTTTAGTAATTTGATTTTGCAATTTTTTGGATTGTATGGAAATACATCAATATTCAGAGAATTTTTGGGAAGTTTTAATGGTAAAGAGTTATTTTTATGAACTATATTGCCACTACAATTTTCTCCATGTATATTTCATTACGGTAATTATATTAACACCAAAATCTATATCTATTCTATGTCTATCTATATTTAATGAAAATAACAGAGATTCTGGGAATATTTAATTGATTTCAAATTTTGAATAGAATCTACAATGTGAACAAAATCTGATTTTTTACCAACACATTCTGGACGGCTCATTTCATGCAAAGGTTACTTGGATACTGCACCACTACTACCAAATGGAGGGTAATTCTTTTAGTGGGAAGTTACAAAATATCTCCAATTTCAAACCCTATCATATCTCCCTAGGACCACTCACGACATCTAGCAAAAGATCTATAAGCCTACTTTTCCTCATCCTCCTCCGGCGCTCACAGGAAAATGGGTTATTCCTCCATGGCGATTGCTAACAAGGCTGCCCTCCGCCGCAACCCCGACTTTTCGGTGAATTGGTCCCCAAAGAACAATTCACCACCTTTAACTTCATCTTTTTCCGTCTTCAAAACTAACGTAAAAGCCAATTTTAGTTGTATGCCATTCTTAATCATTTGGGCTTGTAGAGGTAACTGCCAATAATTTTGTAACCGCTAGCGACTGCCCTTGCAATAATTAATTTCTATATATGATTATTTTGAATTTAAATTTAATATTATTTTATCTATATTTAAAAGAAAGCAACAAGTTCTTTTCATTGTCAGCAACAAAAATGATCAAATGGACGAAATTGATCAAAGTTTTCCATGGTAAATAAAACCCCCTCCCCTTAGAAAACACATTCCTCCTAATTAAGGAAAATACCAAATATTAAGACAAATACAAAAAAAAAAACCATGAAAAACTTAGGCAATTAAACAACATAAAAGTTGAAAAATTACTTGAAAATGCATTTTCCATGAAAAATAAATGGTTATCAAATAGACCCCCTAAACGAATGCTAATATAAAGAGAGAAAGAAAAAAAAAAGTTAGAGATTTAAAAAAAAAATAATTAAAACACAAAATAAATAATAATAAGCCCTTTCTACCAGGGGAAAAAATAAAAAACCATAATTAAAAGTGGCGCTGTCAATGGCTGGCAGCCCCATTAAAATAATGAAAAATGAACAAATGTGTTTCTCCTGCGCTTGGGGCGAAAGAATAGCCTACGCTCCAAGTGCATTTTTCATTATTTTAATGGGGGTTGTCAACCTTAGACAACCCCACTTTTGTTTTATTTATTTATTTTCTTTCTAGTAGAAAGGGCTTTACGATAGCCCTTAAAAGTCCCTTTTTTATTTTATTTTTTTTGTTTTTGTTTTTGACTTTTTTTTTGTGTTTTAATTTTTTTTATGTTTTTTTTAACTTAATTAATTCTTGTTTATAAACTATTAGTAGTAAGCATGTGTATATGTTAAATGTTAAAGTAACATTTTTTAAGTGCTAAGCATGTGTATATGTTAAATGTGTAATGTGCAGACGGTTTTGATTGCTCGATTGGGATATTTTGACAATCGAATTTCGATTTGTAGCAATTGATTCAACCACTGATGTAGATTTCAAAACATCTTCATAAATTGACATAAGTAGATCAATAGTAGATAGAGGATTTTCTGTCTTCGACCTCTTGCAGAGATCTGAAAATATGCTGCGAAGGATAAACAGGTAAAAAGAGGTTAATATTTCAGTGAATCATTAAAGATATTTGCAGAAAACAGACTAAGCTTGAAAACAGAATTTGATTTGCAACTAAGATATTCTTTTAATTTCATTCATAGCAAGTTAAGGAGCCAAACATTAAAATATGAATTGAAATTTAAAAAATCTGAATACAAAAAATGCATAATGTTCTCCAGTCTAATGATTAGATGGGCTTCGGGTTTAACCTGTCACGTTCTTTTTAAATACCTACTTTCAGAGGTAAATTTTTTTGTTCATTTTCGATATCCACCTTGTGGTCAGTCAAAGGTACACGAGGTCTATTAAAATACTAATTTCACCAACAAAGCAGCAAGAATTACAGGAATGACACTGTTACAAGCTCGAGATCTAGTTAAATGTATTTTAGAATGGGAACTGCAATTCTTTGACATTATAACATGGAAAACCCAATTCATATATGTTTGGAATCCTCATTTAAGAAAGCCATTTATAAATAGCATTGTGCGATAAATTTTGTCTTTAAGAGAATATATCAAAACCAATGTTTATATGAACTCACTTCATCTGCACATATGGAGTCGTGGGCAACTGGCGAATTCCTTCCCCATTTTCTTGTCTGATTAGTTGATATAGGACAATTGACATTAGAGCTTGAAGAAGAATTGGACCGAAAATTGAATAAAAGAGCTGTTTCGAAGAAACGGTCATAACTTGTCGCACCGGTGTCAGATTTTCAATTATAAAATGTTTTCGGAAACGTCTCTCAGTGTTCCATAGCACTTATACAGTTGAGGTCATTTCTATCCTCAAATTCACAATTTAAGGCTTGCTACTGGGGAGTCAAATTTTTTTGCATTAATTTTGGATTTTTCATTTTTAATTACTTTAATTTTGTGGATGTTTATTTTGTTCTTTTGCTTAAATTAGGGGTTTAGAGACTATTTAAACGTTGTTTTGTTTTTGAAAAAGTTAATTGTAAGTTTGGTGGCTATTATTTTCTTGTAAGTTATAATTTTCTCTCATATAGGTTTGCGTTGGTAAACTTAGAAATTTTGTTCTGCGTCATTAGTATTTCTAAGTTAATCATCATTGATTTAGATTAGTTTTTCCTTAATTTATTAATATTTGCATTAGTGGAGGATTGTTCTAGTCGAGTTTTACGCTCTTGTTTTCGTTTGCTCATAAAATTTTATCAGCAAACTAATTTATAAAAAATAGTTTGACCCCGCCCTTTCTTGATCGTTTATAAAGACTTGCCAAACATATGCTAATAGTCCATTTCTAATAGAGGGAAAGAGGGTAAGGAAAAACATATGCTAAGAGTCCATTTCTGATAGTTCTATTTCATCTTTATTGTGATTTTTCCTTCCAACCACTTCTCGATATAATAAGCCTGTAAATTTTATTCAACTATAATCTTTTTTTACTTGATCTTTTTACTATGTTCATAACAGGTTATATCTTAATAGTGTTGATATATTATCATTGATAAAGATTGGGTACATCTATCAAGGTTATCTTATCTCCTTAGTTTTAGAAAATCTTAATATAAGCCTATAAATGCTTTTTAGATGATTTATATTGAGTATTTTGTTTAGAGCTTCAAAGGCATATCAATATGGTGTAAGAAAGTTTGCAAATACGATGCAAGCCAATGCGGGAAATACGGAAAAGGTCTTATGCCCTTGCAAATGTTACAAAAATTTATTCCACCAACATTTTGATATAATGTATAGGCATTTGATCATTAATGGGAAGGATCCTACCTATACTACATGGGTATTTCATGGGGAAAAATTGAATACAGCATCATTGCCTCATCAAGATAGAGAAAATCTAGAGAAATACAAGATGTATAGGGATGTATTTTTTGAGGATGATAATACCCTGGTTGCACAAAGTACATAAGGATCGATATCTGTCATTATTGTCTTATACAAGCTTAAGGCTACACATGGTATATCTGAAAACGGTTTCAATGATCTTCTTGATATTATCAAAGACATTCTATCAGACGGGAACATCCTTCCTGATTCTTGTAAATCAACGAAGAAGTTATTGAACACTTTTGATCTTGGGTACGAAAACATATATGCATGCGTTAATGGTTGTTGTTTGTTTAGGAATGATCTAGCGGATTTGGAGACATGTCCAAAATGTGCTTCTTCGCGGTGGAAATTTAATGAACGAACAAAAAAAATTCAAAAGGGATACCTGCAAAGGTTTTGAGATATTTTCCGACTATACCACAATTTAAAAAGAACAACATCAATTTGAAAGAGATTCGTTTATTTTAGCATCACAAGCCAAACAAGTTTTTTATTTTAGAGAAAATGATACATCTAATTGGTATATTGTATTAAAGGCACCTCCTAGAGGATTTCATGAATTAGAAAATTTTGAGATAGTTGTTAGAATTTATATGCCCAAAGAGTATAATTCATGAAATTTAAAATAAAATATTAAATGATTGTGTTAATATGAAGTTGTGTTTGTCCACGGGTCAATTTGATATTACAAATTGAGTGTTTAAGTTGTTAAATACAGAAAGATTTAATTTGTAATTTGATCTAAGATTAATGTTCATGATCAGTAAATAAATATGGATTATTTTGAAAAGATTTTTTCGATTTTATTAAAGTTTATCTTTGACTTTTGTAATAAACTTGAGAGTACGTTTGGAACGTATTGGACGGGACCAGGTGAAATTAATTTGCGATATTGACCATACAAATTTAATTTCACTTGACTATTGTACGTAGGACCTTAATCCTAATCGGATAATGGACTTCGATTACTAACTTGAAGTTCTTTGAGGTACCAATGGATGAACTAGCAAGAAACATATATTCGTATTATAGAATCCGTCACCTTTTAGGTATGATCATAATCTCACTGGTTCTTTTAGTGGACTGTTGAATCTGAGCTTAGTAATTCAACAGTGAATGTTGATTTCTATGATGTGATGTGATGTGATATGATAACATTGAACTGTCTGATAGAAGATGAGAGTTGAAAGTTTATTAACATTCGGAGAAGGACATTTTAGTCATTTTAGCTTGCGTTGAATATTCGAGTTGATCGATAAGAATAACATGTAAAAGTGACAAGTAGAGGATAATTATTGTTTCAGTAATTCCAATTTTACTAAGAGTGCAATCTCATTCTTTTAGTGGAATAGATGTGATTAATAAATTATTTTGACTAATCAAGAGTTACCACATCATAATTAATTTATTGGAGTTTAGTTTAATTGGATCCCATCAGGTTCCCTTGCTGGCTTTAGTATAATAGGCTTATTACCTGTATTTGGCTGTATAGAAATGGGTCGTGTTTTGGTATTAGGAATGGTAGGATTTTGAAGTGTATAGAAGTTTTAAATAGTTTCCAAAGACTAATTTTCTAACCATAGTTTGAAAAGTGGCGACCGCACGCTTGCATGGCAATAGCACATCAAACCCCAATGAGTAACCAAAGATCAGTAGCATGGCCAGGACCCAAGAAACTAGACAGCTTTCTTCCGTATAGGCCTCAATATTCTGACCTAGGTTTTCTAGTGATCAGTCCAGGGGTCCGTTTCCCGTACCATCGTTCTTCATACTATAAATAATACATGGACTTTGTGAATAAGAATGGAATGAACTTGTTCGCCTTGTCTCATTTTCCTGGTTTTTATTTATTTATTTATTTTATTTTTGCATTCTGACAAATCAGAGTATGACCATAATTTAGTCTATATTAATGATTTCCATGAAATAATTGCGATAGATCAAAAGAAGTAAACCTAACTGACTTCTTTTCTGGAACCTTCCTCAGTGATCACATTGGTCTAGGAACCTAACATGTGCATCTCTTGGAGGTTTGTCAAATAACTTAACCAGGGCATATTTTTTTTTTTATCTACATAAACATTTTTAATGAACTCACGAACTTTGTCAACGTGTGACAATAAGCTTCCAATTATGCAATTGACATGTACTTCTGACAATAAAACAGTTATGGCATAGAATACACATAACAGTAAAATCAATCTCAACAAAGGAATACATAACATTCTTCTTAAAATTTCAAAAGATACATAGATGCATGGTGTTCTATAAAAATATGCATAAGTTCATCGTAGATTTCCTTGTAACAAATATTTGCTCGATTAAGATCTGGAAGGTTCACAGCGTGTGGTACAAAGGAGGATGGAAATGTCTGTGTTTGGTGAAGTTTGTAAGAGAAGAGGACACGTGCATCTGTGAATTCATCGGACATAGGTTTCATGTCCAATTTGTTAGAAGTTATAATTGAAGGAATGTTTTAACATGTATATGTTATACATCTTCTGGATTTATAGATATTCTAATTGTAATTATTTTTCTATTGTGTCAACATGCTCAATTTGTCAATTCTTCAACATTTCATCAGTCTATGAATTCTTGATGCTCTATTTTCTTTCATCTTCACGAATACCAGTGTTTCTTGAATTTCTCTACAGGTTTTTTTTGTTAAGATCATTTGATGCAAAGTCTGCAAAGACATAATATTTTTTAGGGTTTTTTTTATTATAGAGTGTACGTTTAGTTGACTTATGATCAGGAAAAAATAATTCACACTTTTGTTGTACCACAACAAAGCTTTTTTTTTTAAATTGCGCACAACGCATGCCATATAAAGTGGCATACTTTTCACAGTGTGCCACAAGAGTAATCCATAAAGAGGTTTACGACGTGTGTGCTGCAATCTGCACACCAAATAAATTTTATGGCTTGCGTTCCGCATGCCGTAAACAGGTTTTTTGTTACAAAAATTGTTTATACGATTACCAACAAACGTATACTATTAACACAACAAAAATATACACATTAATTCATATATAAATCATATTTTACAAAATTATACATATTAATTCATATAAAATCATGTTTTACAAAATACACAAGGAAAAGACATGAATGAAAAACATCCAAACAGTAGCATTATGAATCAAATTATCTTGGCAAAGGTAGGAATTGCAATTCACGTATGCTACATAACAATCCCATTTGCAAATGCTGCAAGGAATTGTTCCATGGGAAATAAAAGAAACATGTGTACTTGCTTTCTATTTAAATAGATTCCCACGGCACGATGCTCAAAAATGAATCAAATTTATAAATGAAACTGGGACTGGCACTAAGGGCTAGGCCTGGTTGCTTGTGGGAAACTGAGATTAACCAATAATTGGATTTGGTTTTTGAATTCTTAAAATCGGAATGAGAGAACAACATTTGCGGAGGAGATTAGCAAATAGGTGCTGCTCAGATTGATTGATTTTTGGGCGAACTACACAAATAAGGAATTTTAAAGATAAGATTCAATATTTAAGAAACTTGTTTTTTTAGTTCAAAAATAAGATTTTTATTAAAAAAATATATAATTAAATTGGTAATTAAATAATTAAAGTCACAACTATACAATTTATAATCACGGGTCACAAGTAAAAAATTTTAAAGGTCCCAAATTATTAAATTAATTAGCCACGATTTATTTCTTATTCACAAATTACAAATTTTATAGATCACAACTTATTTTTCGGTCACATGTTATCAAATTAATCAGTCATGACTCTCTTATTGGTCACAAGTCAAAAAATTTATATGACATGACATCTTTCTAGGTCACAAATTCTGAAAATTTAGGTCAAAACATATTTTTCGGTCACAATTTACAAATCTCGTTAAGCTACAAACTTTTTTATGGGTCGCAAATTGAAACTTGAATTTTTTAGGTTACAACTTTCTCTCGGTCACAAATCTCGATTTTATGAGTCAATTTTTACAATTTCTGATCACAACTTATTTTTCGGTCATAATTTACAAATTTCTTAAGTCACAACTTTATCTCGATCGCAAATCTCAAATTACTTGGTCACTGCTTATCTACTAACCAATTACAATAACCTACAATTGGTCACAAACAAGTTAACACCCCACCCCACCCTACCCTACCCTAACACCTACCCCAGCCCAGCCTTAATCCTTCTCCAATACTTCTACCATCGCCAATCACACCACCGATAAACATCCATCTCACCGTCACCACCACCAACCACCTAAATCGCCACTATCGCCTTGGTGGCTACACCAACACCAAAACACTACCTAAAGTATGGACTAAAGTATGGACCAAACCATCGCACACCATCACCACACACCGATCTGCCCCAAATCACCACCACAAACTACCGTTCTGTACACCACCCTTCCGTACACAATGGACACAACCACCACGTACCACACTCACAAACCACCACCATTGCGTATACTCCACCACTTAACCCCGTACTATCGCACACAATTGCATTGGGCACAAACCACCTGCACCGACACACTATTGCACACAAACTGCAACTCACACACCAAAACCGCGCGCAAACTGTTGTGACTGCAACACAACGCACAGTCGGAAACGCAATATTCGTACAGCCAAGATGATGCCTACACCTCTGTTATCCTCTAAAACCGCTACATTGTGCCAGAGTTGTAGTCTTCCAGATTAATGTTCTCAACGATTAGGGTTGGGGATGAGTGAAGAAAGTTGTGGGAAATGGGTATCATAGTATGAAATGTTAATTGGGGTTGAATAAAGTTTCGAATTGGGAGTGTGTTTTGGTATGGTTATGAGGGTTGAATTAATTATAATAATAATTATTTGATTTAATATTTAAAAGGAATTACGACCTGATTTTTTAATTAATAAATAAGGTGAAAATTTTATTTTTGAACCGTGAAATTAAAAATTAGGTTAGGGTGTAATTTCCTCTCGATTTTTTGTAAGGAAGCGTGAGTAAATTGACAGGTTGTGAACTGAAGTCTGTAATCTGAAGATTTGGGCTGGAAAAAATGAAATGGTTCGCTTCGTCCCTTGTCTGGTCAGTATAATTATATTCCAATAACGAACCTTTTACGTGCATAAATTGGACATAATTTCGACTTACTAAAATCGAATATATGAATTAGAAAACGAAAAATGCATGAAAATGAATTTGGTCGAGGCAAGAGTGATCTCTTTGTCCTTAAGACGATAATGCCCCGTATGAGTGCTAATAGTTTTCTGGCATTCGTCACCCAAAATATAACGACCACGTCCCGTAATAGAAGCAATCCAAATTACGTAAACCAACAAACCTTCCTTATGCTTTGAACTCTCTTCATATGAATCTCGACTCCAAATAAATGCAAATTTTTTTTGAAGTGAATATGCATTAATGCAATAATGGAAAATGAACGAATGAATAAAAGTTTCAATTGATGAAAATTAAAATCCAAGTATATGGGGTTTATTTATAAATATTGGAAAGTTGTGTCTCAAAAAACAACCCTTTCAAAGGACACATCTTTTGAAATTTGTCCCTAAAATAAAGAGACACAACTATTGGAAAATAGAATATTCAAGAGTCACAATCTTTCATATGAAAAGACACATCTTTTCGTTAATTCTATAATATTCTAAATAATTTTCCAACATTATCACATTTTTAAGTGGCTTAATTTTCCATTCACTAACTAATGGCTCCACTTAATAATTACATAAATTGGTTAAAACCAATTTTTCCAAACTAAGTTCCAACATATATTGCTATTGCAGGATAGAAGTCTCCTCAAGATTGTTCAATCCAAAAACACACCAAAATCTAAATCCGTTACCAATAAGCCTTTAGAGTTCTAAAGTGGGGAAAGATTGCTAGAGACAGTTGAAGACAAATGAGATTCATTCATTGTGATCCACTCTAAGGAAAAATTCGAAGCCCTAAGAGGTGAACATATATAAAAATTTAGTTGGTACACCTATTTTTTGTGAAGTTACAAATTAGGGGAAAAATGACCTTGGTTGAATTTTATAAACTAGTGTATTATCATGTAGAGCAGGTTCAAGCAATTCTGGCATCCGGAAGACGAAAGAAAATAGAGCATCAAGAATTCACAGACTGATGAAATATAGAAGTGCTGACAAATTGAGCATGTTCACTCAGTAGAACAAAAATTACAATTACAGAATATATATGTAAATCCAGAAGATGTAAAATATATTTATCTTAAGAATTTCCTTCAATTATCACTTCTGACAAAATGAACTTGTAACATGCCTCCGACAAATTCACAGATGCACGTGTCCTCTTCTCTCAAAAAGTTCACAGCACAGAGACTTTTCCAGCCTCCTCTGTACCACACGCGATCATCCTTCCATCTTATTAACTTCACCTGGAATTGTCTGTTTTGTGGATCAATGAGGAACATCTTTTCAGGTAAATTGTCCAGCTTGAAGTCCTTGATTGTCTCCTTGGGGATATACTGCACAAATTATCCATTTTTAGCTGGAAACATCACAATTATCCATAATTTATAAGTTGAAGTCATTTAGGTAGATGAATACAAGCCTTACCAAATCATTCCGCCGTGATTTCCTCATTTTAGTGACAAAGTAAAGATTTCTTGGCCGAATAGCCGAGCCTGAATTGAAAATGTCGTTACCATAAGGATCAAGAAGACGTTGACCTGGTTGACCATAACCAACCAATACCATCAGCATGAAATTACACGAACTGAACATTATACATTAATTGGGAAATTGGTAATAAATATTTGCAACTTACTATCAGCCACTTGATCCGCTTGTGCTTCACCATCTTCTCGAAACTCATCATCTTCATTGTTTTTAGGATATTCCTTGTTCACATTCTCATCTTCAGCACCATCATGAATACCCTCCTCACTGTCATTCTCTAACTCCATGTGATATAGGTCTTCATTTCTTTCAACATTATCGTCTTTGCTAGCTCCATCTTAATCAGTGGGTATAATTGGTATATTAACAAAATAATCAATTTCGTTGGGAAAATTGGGAATAAATAATTGCACAACTTACCATCAACAACTTTTTCCACTTGTGCTTCACCATCTTCTTCATTCTTATCCTCAAAGATCATATTGAAATGTCCAACGCCCTCCTTATCGCAACCTGATAAACCCAACAGTTTTACATCAAATAAACTGTCCCCATCGTATTGGAACACAAGGACATCCCGTGATTCCAAAGAGTTATCTTGAACAAACTTCTCCCAGCCATCACAAAAAAAACAATCATTATCAATTTTGCAAATTTTTATAGGCCACATATTTGCGTAGCAATCCCGAAGGAATGCCTTCTCAGGTAGCGCTCCTTGTAATTGTAAACTAAAGGCAGTTGGGAGTTCCTACAAACAATAAATTAAGTGTAATTAGATTATGATAGAAAAACTCTTTAAACATTGAAGAGCCATTTATGTTTAATGCACATTTTCCTTACTGTCATGAAGATATTGTTTAGAGCATCTACATTAGATATGTTAAATTTAGCTAGCCACATAGGTAAAAAATAGATGTTAAATGACATGTTTAAAGTTAACACATCCATTATTGTCACAATGGATATGTTAATGTCTAGTTGAGTCCAATGAATATGATAAATACTTATTTTAAAATATCAAAATTTATATATTAATACGGTACTCATTTTGAAGATCTCATTATTTAAATCATATAATATGATTTTTTATTTTTTTTTTTTATTTTTTTTTTATGCATGCTAAAAAATTTAAGAAGAAAAAAGGAAAAAAATGAATAAATAAGGGATTAAGTGTGTGAGTGGTGAGGGTGAGGTGTATACACGCTATTGAAGAATTTTAACACAAAAGTGCCATGTCACATGTTAAAATACTAGTTAAATTTAACAAGAAGGTTAACTTGTTGATAAAAATATTTCTTTAGCAAACAAGTTAACGTATCCAATGTAGATATAAAATTAATTATTATTTAACATCTCACACTAGCAAACACTTTAACACATCCAATGTGGATGCTCTTTGATCTTTACGAATTCATACTCTTAAAATTGGTGCTCATTTCTAAATTCTTCTCTCTCTAGATTTCACTAGAGATTCTTAGGAAACAAGTAAACAATAGATAATTATAGAATCTCTAGACTACTTAGTGAAATAGTAATAAAAATAAAATAATAAAAAATAAGAATAATCAAGAAACTTTTGGAGGTTATAAATATGTAAGAATTGGTAATGATGTGCATGTAAAAAGTAAGTCTTGTGCAAAACCCTTCCACCACTTTGTATAACTTCTTTCCAATAAAATCAATTTCCTCCTTCAACTACCTTGCTCCATTAAATTTTCCATAATACTTCTATTCCTAAAAATTATCCAGCATAAAACACACTAATTCATTTAGTCAAAAGCCAAATTATCTCTCCTATCAAAAACTAAAAAACATCACATACTCTAAAAGAATAAAATTGGGGGAAAAATTTTTTGTGTCATAGTGGGCTTTTAAAACCTCGATATGAAAGCAAGTCTATATTGTGGTATCATTTAATTCAGATTACTAGCTCGCTTTGATCCTGTAGGTATTGATGTTGTCATCAAGGCATATAAAGTATTTTGCCTAAATTTTTTGCAAAAGTCTTTGTTGTCCTTAGTTATTTACTTTCTAAGAACTTATATTATTTTTCTCATACAACAAAATAAACTCACCACCGAAATATTTGGGGGAAAAAAATTTTGTGGTATCATAGTGGGCTTTTAAAAACTCGATATGAAAGCAAGTCTATATTGTGGCATCATTTAATTCAGATTACTAGCTCGCTTTGATCCTGTAGATATTGATGTTGTCATCAAGGCATATAAAGTATTTTGCCTAAATTATTTGCAAAAGTCTTTGTTGTCCTTAGTTATTTACTTTCTAAGAACTTATATTATTTTTCTCATACAACAAAATAAACTCACCACCGAAATATTTGGGGGAAAAAAATTTTGTGGTATCATGGTGGGCTTTTAAAAACTCGATATGAAAGCAAGTCTATATTGTGGTATCATTTAATTAAGATTACTAGCTCGCTTTGATCCTGTAGATATTGATGTTGTCATCAAGGCATATAAAGTATTTTGCCTAAATTATTTGCAAAAGTCTTTGTTGTCTTTAGTTATTTACTTTCTAAGAACTTATATTATTTTTCTCATACAACAAAATAAACTCACCACCGAAATTTTCATTATACTCTATGACAACCACATATGCAAGGAAATGATAAGCAAATAAATTCGTGTGGTAAAAATGAGATAAAACCATACAAAACATAATTTTAATTAAGAACGGAGACCAGAGTCTCTAAAAAATATATTCCAAATAAAAACACAAATAAATATAAATGAATACCAATCTATGTGTGCTGGTTGTAGGATTGTAGCACTTGAAGAAGTTCCACGTCTTAACAATCTTGATCTCGTTATCTGTTTACAGCATGTAAAAAATTCATGTGGCAACTCAGTATACGAAAAATAAAGAATGTGTGTGTGTGTGTGAGAGAGAGAGAGAGAGAGAGAGAGAGAACTCTTTAAAAGCTAACCGAAAAATTGTAAGTTCTTAAAAATATATTAAATACGCCTAGATCCCTTTAGCTTTTTCAGAGTTCGAACTTTACCAACCAATACCATCAGTAAGAAATTATTAAAATTGAAAGTTATACATCAAATCAATTGGAAAAATTTGCAATACATATTTATACAGATCATACCATCGGCCAATTTCTCTGCTTCACCATATTCTTGAATCTCATCTGCGTTGTTTTCAGTGTCATCCTCTTCACAATCTAAATCTTCAGCATCCTCATATTCGACTTCCTCAGCCTCCATGTAAATTTCGTCATCCTCATCACTGCAATGAGCATTCTTCTCGCTATCATCCTCAAACTCCGTGTAACATAGGCCTTCTTTTCTTTCAACGCCATCGTCTTTGCTAGCTCCATCTTAAATTTGTCACGATAATGAATTCCCTGATAAAATTAATTGGAAAAAAAGGGAAAAAATAAATGCACAGCATACCATCAGCCACTTGTTCTTCTTGCGTTACGCCATCTTGTTCATTCTTATCCTCAACACTGACTTTTTGTCCAATACACTTCTTATCACAATGTGACAACCCCAATAGTTTTACATCAAATAAATTGTCCCCATTGTATTGGAACACAAGGACATCCCGTGATTCCAATGAATTATCTTGAACAAATTTTTCCCAGCCATCACAAAATAAACTGCTATTATCAATTTTGGCAATTTTCACTGGCCACAGATTTGTGTAGCAATCCCGAAGGAATGAGATAAATGCCTTCTTAGAAATCTTTTCATTGACCATAATTGTGACGACCCAAAACTTGTAATTATTTAAGCGCCACGAAATTTGTATCGTAGATAATATTTCATGAAATAAACTTTAAAATTCATTAAATAAATCATGAAATTGTTTGAGTTACCCACACTATAAAATAATTAAAATAAAATAGTAACATACTATTTTAATTGAATCAAAATAACTGCTATTGAAAATTGATGATTCCCATGTTTTTCCATGCAATCCACTTGTTAGTGTGTCTTGAACTGCCCCGAATGCTAATTATATGTGGAAAAATTGTGGGTGAGAGAAATAATCTCAATAAGCACATAAGTAGAACAAATAATTAATTTACACTTAAACTTATCTTGCATACATGAGGAGACACGAAAATAGGATCCAAAGTTAGGTGGTATCCAACTTTCATGCGTAGCGTTACTAAACTCCAGTCCCCAATTCATAGAACATACATATGAGACCCATAAACATAATTTGGTTCATATCATAAAACTTTCATAAAGAACCCATAATTATAAAGTGTGTATAATTATTTAAACCACATATTACACCCATATGCTTCTTACCTTTGAAATAGTTGAAAATGATCTTTGGTCTTGATTATTCCAGCCTTGAAATGAGTACAACGAAGTTATGAGAAATGAAGAGATATGAATATTCTACGGAGCCATGACCCCTATTTATTATGGTTTGGGGATAACATTAGAAAGGTTTCCATCCAATTGAAGATAATTATCAATATAATTATTAATAATTAATTAAAATCATAATCTTGTTTTAAGGTAATGAATGGGACATATAGCATCTTTTCATTGGTCAAGAGGGTTCATATGATGCAAAAAATAGTTATTCAATAATATATTTTTAGAGATAAATATAATTGATTAAATATAATTAATGTTATCCCCAAACCACTATAAATAGGGGCCATCACACCTCTTAATTTCTCATAACTTCGTTGTGCTCATTTTAAGACTGGAATAATCAAGACCAAAGATTATTTTCAATTATTTCAAAGGTAAGCATATGGGTGTAATAGGTGGTTTAAATAATTATGCACACTTTATAATTATCTGAAAGCTTTATGCTATAAAGTATTTTTACATAAGGCATTTGTCAACTTTTAATATTATCGTCTGGGCATATAAAGTATTTTTACATAAGGCATAAAATAAATTCGTCACCGAAATTTATGCAAGCAAATGGTAAGTATAATAAATCCTTGTGGTCAACAATAGACAAAAATACTTGTGGTAAAAAGGGGACGAAACCATACAAAATGAAATTTTAGTTAAGAACAAAAACCGGGATTCCAAAAACAAAAACATAGTTTTTTTTTTTATTTTCTTTTTAAAAAGGAAGCACAGATAAACTATATGATTACCAATCTTCGTGCGCTAGTTGTAGGATTGTAGCACTTGAAGAAGCTCACTATTTTAACCATCTTGATATCTGTTTATAGCACCAAAAAAATGTGACTGGCAACACAATATACAAAAAACAAAGACCAAGAGACCAAACTTAAAAAAAATACATATATATGTGAAAAGCGAACAATAAAATAGTAAATGCAACAAAATATAATAGATGCCCCTAATTTCCTTTAGCCTTTTTTAGAGTTCATCTAAGGGAGTGTTTGGCAAAGAAAATTTCTTAAGTTAGTCAAACGTACATTTTACCAATTTGAAGAAGCCGCGTATGATTCACATATTTTGTATGACCTTAAACTATGCACTATATCTGTATCGGGGAAAAAAATTAATTTATAACAATGTATTACATAAAATAAAATTTGAAAGAATTAGTAATTACACTTAGAAAATATTTCAATTTATGAATCCTCTTTAATTAACGAAAGGTTTATTTTATCAGCGGATTTCATTCAACGTATAGTAAAAAACCATTAATTTATCTACTATGAGATTCGGTGTTTTGTTTGCAACAGTTCATTCAATTATTTAAAGTACAGACTGTTCGATCATAAATGCTGGATCATCCAAGGGAACATTTGGCATCTAGTGGTAGCTGTTCGACCATAAAACAAAATTATGTGACTAACAATAGATCATATATAGCTTTTTTGGTTGATATAAAGGTTGATCAACCTTCTGAATTACTTTTGATTTATTAGAGATTTTGAAATTCAACAGAAAGCAAGGGGAAAAACACAAGCTTCTAATCCTGCTCTTACATTTTCCAGACCAAGCCCAGTCGACAAAGTTGTGGTCAATTGACAGAACGATAATTAAAAAATCACAAACACAAACAGAAATCTTAACAAACTCAAACTCTCAATCCACCCTAAAAATTAACCATCCATTAACAGAAAGATAATTAAAGGAAGTGCAAACACAAATGAGAATCTTAACAAAACTCAAAACTCCCAATCCTGGCATAAATTTTCCAGTCCAGAGCCTCTCTTCCTTCGAAGTTAAGGTTCCTTTAAAAAAAAAAAATCAACCCTAAATATAATGATGTCGAGAAAACTTACATAATTGTGTAGATCCTTCAATCAAGCCTAATGCAACAGTGAGTGGCTAGGGTTTCAAATATATATAAATAGACTTATAAGACGAAGAAAGACTTCAGCCTTTATTTATATTGTTCAAACCTTTGGAAACAGATCTCCATTACATTAAATTTACGAGAACTAGATACTGAAAGCAGAGGTTGAAGACGAAAAAGCCCTTGTTATATATTGTCATGTGGTGATATAGAGGATTTAGTTTAGGGTGAGTTTAGTAATTTGATTTTGCAATTTTTTGGATTGTATGGAAATACATCAATATTCAGAGAATTTTTGGGAAGTTTTAATGGTAAAGAGTTATTTTTATGAACTATATTGCCACTACAATTTTCTCCATGTATATTTCATTAAGGTAATTATATTAACACCAAAATCTATATCTATTCTATGTCTATCTATATTTAATGAAAATAACAGAGATTCTGGGAATATTTAATTGATTTCAAATTTTGAATAGAATCTACAATGTGAACAAAATCTGATTTTTTACCAACACATTCTGGACGGCTCATTTCATGCAAAGGTTACTTGGATACTGCACCACTACTACCAAATGGAGGGTAATTCTTTTAGTGGGAAGTTACAAAATATCTCCAATTTCAAACCCTATCATATCTCCCTAGGACCACTCACGACATCTAGCAAAAGATCTATAAGCCTACTTTTCCTCATCCTCCTCCGGCGCTCACAGGAAAATGGGTTATTCCTCCATGGCGATTGCTAACAAGGCTGCCCTCCGCCGCAACCCCGACTTTTCGGTGAATTGGTCCCCGAAGAACAATTCACCACCTTTAACTTCATCTTTTTCCGTCTTCAAAACTAACGTATAAGCCAATTTTAGTTGTATGCCATTCTTAATCATTTGGGCTTGTAGAGGTAACTGCCAATAATTTTGTAACCGCTAGCGACTGCCCTTGCAATAATTAATTTCTATATATGATTATTTTGAATTTAAATTTAATATTATTTTATCTATATTTAAAAGAAAGCAACAAGTTCTTTTCATTGTCAGCAACAAAAATGATCAAATGGACGAAATTGATCAAAGTTTTCCATGGTAAATAAAACCCCCTCCCCTTAGAAAACACATTCCTCCTAATTAAGGAAAATACCAAATATTAAGACAAATACAAAAAAAAAAATCCATGAAAAACTTAGGCAATTAAACAACATAAAAGTTGAAAAATTACTTGAAAATGCATTTTCCATGAAAAATAAATGGTTATCAAATAGACCCCCTAAACAAATGCTAATATAAAGAGAGAAAGAAAAAAAAAGTTAGAGATTTAAAAAAAAAAAATTAAAACACAAAATAAATAATAATAAGCCCTTTCTACCAGGGGAAAAAATAAAAAAATAAAAAACCATAATTAAAAGTGGCGCTGTCAATGGCTGACTGCCCCATTAAAATAATGAAAAATGAACAAATGTGTTTCTCCTGCGCTTGGGGCGAGAATAGCCTACGCTCTAAGTGCATTTTTCATTATTTTAACTTAATTAATTCTTGTTTATAAACTATTAGTAGTAAGCATGTGTATATGTTAAATGTTAAAGTAACAATTTTTAAGTGCTAATACTATTTTTGAAAGTTGTTGACGTAATTGATATTGTTATAGGAAAATTGTAATTGGTAAATTGACTTCAATTCTTAATATATGAATATTTTATTGAAAACTTTCATCCAGATCTTCGAAATATATGTTAGAAAATTATATAAAATGTCATTTTAATAAATAAATCGTGTGTGATATATTAAGAATAATCTGGCATCATAAAACATTAGGCAAATTAATAATTGCTTTAGAAAATATTTATGATAAGTCGCAAACAAATGTATTTGATTGTTTAATTTTCTAAGTGAAAAAAGTGGAAATTTTTTCAAGTTTTGTTGTTTGATTGACATTATTTTCCACGAAAAATAAAGTAAAAACTTAGCCAATTTAAAAAAAAAAAAAAGGATTTTTTTATAATTTTTTCGTATATTTGTAATAATAATGTTAATTTCTGGAAAATAAATAAATCAATTAACAAAAAAAAAAAAATGAACAAATGGACGAAATTGATCAAAGTTTTCCATGAAAAATAAAACCTCCTTCCCCTTAGAAAATGCATTCCTCCTAATTAAGGAAAATACCGAATTTTCAGAAAAATTGAAAAACAAATTCCATGAAAAACTTAGGCAATTAAACAACACAAAAGTTGAAAAATTACTTGAAAATGCATTTTCCCTGAATAATAAAGGGTTATCAAACATACCCTAAACGAATGCTAATAGAGAGAGAGATTTTAAAAAAAAACAATGGCTGTCAATGGCTGACAGCCCATTAAAATAATGAAAAATGTGCCTGGAGCGCAGGATATTCCTGAGCTCCAAGCACACGAGAACACATTTGTACTGTGATATTGGTATTGTTTGTGTGTCACTGTAGCAACAGAGTCTGGCGATGGGAGGTTCTCCAAAGTGAGTTTCGCAATATAGCCAACCAAGTCCATTGGGTTTGCAACTGAGAAAAAGCCCATCGCTTTTAGAGTTAATCAGGCAAGAACATCCAAAGTTGGAAGTAGTGGTCATGGTAAAAAAGAACTGGGAGGGGGTGCTTACTAATATGCTGAAGGCCTCCAGCTTTCCTGCCTCGATTCTTAGAGCTGAGACCTGGGAGGTATATTCGAAATTCATGTCTTCCTAATATATTCTGTGTATAATGTGAAATTTAGGGACTATATTAAAAGTATCGAGAAATATATAGTTTTTGACAACAAGGTGATGAGTTAAGGTTATTTACTGATGAGAAAGATCACCATTCTATTGATTTCAATATGGAACTGTTACACCCCATAATTGTGGCCTACAGTTTTTTGGCTGATATTTACTAAAAAATTATTGGATCTATAGTATAATTCGAGAAGTGAAGGGGACTTGGTGGCAAAATGTTACTTTGCAAAGCATAAGCTGCTGAAAAACAGGCCAGTTTGCTGCCAAAACTGAGGAGAAATCTGAGGGTCAAAATGCAGTCATCAAGTAGACTGTTGACTACAACAAAAGTTACCTTTTACGACATGAAGTTACGGCGTGCATGATAAGCACGCCATAAAACTTCATTAACTATCCCTTTAAAGGCATGCAAAAGCAAAACCCCGTAAAATTTGCAAAAAAAATAAAAATAAAACGGCGTACATATTCGCACGCCATGAAAAATATTAACAGCGTGGAAGAGCATGCCGTAAATATGTAAAGCAAAACACGGCGTGAATTTACGCACGCCGTGAAAAATCCCTGAAATTACAGCGAGAAACACAAGAGTGAAATATTGGGGCGCGTATTTTTCATCCCGCTTTCTTCCTCTTCTTTTCTTCTTCACAAGCCAAAACCTAATATTGCTCCCAACCTATTTCTTCTTCAAGCCGAATCTTCTTCAAGACCCAGAACCTACTGCCCGGTGGTGACCCAATCAAGAATTTCCATTCGTTGTTTTCGGGCTGAGAGGATAATACCCACCTCGAGTTTTTGCTGGAGGAGAGTTTTCAAGGCATCAGTAGCTTCCAGATTTGACTCCAACAACTGGTTGAAAGGGGAATTTAAAGCATATTCTCGAGGGCAGTTGCTAAAATTTGGTCTGAGGTCAGTCATTTTCCTTCCCTTCTTCCAGTTTTATTCTGATGAACGAAAATTTTCAATATGGTAGTCAAAGCTACTTCTACCCAAAGGGCAGACGGTTTTGATTGCTCGATTGGGATATTTTGACAATCGAATTTCGATTTGTAGCAATTGATTCAACCACTGATGTAGATTTCAAAACATCTTCATAAATTGACATAAGTAGATCAATAGTAGATAGAGGATTTTCTGTCTTCGACCTCTTGCAGAGATCTGAAAATATGCTGCGAAGGATAAACAGGTAAAAAGAGGTTAATATTTCAGTGAATCATTAAAGATAATTGCAGAAAACAGACTAAGCTTGAAAACAGAATTTGATTTGCAACTAAGATATTCTTTTAATTTCATTCATAGCAAGTTAAGGAGCCAAACATTAAAATATGAATTGAAATTTAAAAAATCTGAATACAAAAAATGCATAATGTTCTCCAGTCTAATGATTAGATGGGCTTCGGGTTTAACTTGTCACGTTCTTTTTAAATACCTACTTTCAGAGGTAAATTTTTTTGTTCATTTTCGATATCCACCTTGTGGTCAGTCAAAGGTACACGAGGTCTATTAAAATACTAATTTCACCAACAAAGCAGCAAGAATTACAGGAATGACACTGTTACAAGCTCGAGATCTAGTTAAATGTTTTTTAGAATGGGAACTGCAATTCTTTGAAATTATAACATGGAAAACCCAATTCATATATGTTTGGAATCCTCATTTAAGAAAGCCATTTATAAATTGCATTGTGCGATAAATTTTGTCTTTAAGAGAATATATCAAAACCAATGTTTATATGAACTCACTTCATCTGCACATATGGAGTCGTGGGCAACTGGCAAATTCCTTCCCCATTTTCTTGTCTGATTAGTTGATATAGGACAATTGACATTAGAGTTTGAAGAAGAATTGGACCGAAAATTGAATAAAAGAGCTGTTTCGAAGAAACGGTCATAACTTGTCGCACCGGTGTCAGATTTTCAATTATAAAATGTTTTTGGAAACGTCTCTCAGTGTTCCATAGCACTTATACAGTTGAGGTCATTTCTATCCTCAAATTCACAATTTAAGGCTTGCTACTGGGGAGTCAAATTTTTTAGCATTAATTTTGGATTTTTCATTTTTAATTACTTTAATTTTGTGGATGTTTATTTTGTTCTTTTGCTTAAATTAGGGGTTTAGAGACTATTTAAACGTTGTTTTGTTTTTGAAAAAGTTAATTGTAAGTTTGGTGGCTATTATTTTCTTGTAAGTTATAATTTTCTCTCATATAGGTTTGCGTTGGTAAACTTAGAAATTTTGTTCTGCGTCATTAGTATTTCTAAGTTAATCATCATTGATTTAGATTAGTTTTTCCTTAATTTATTAATATTTGCATTAGTGGAGGATTGTTCTAGTCGAGTTTTACGCTCTTGTTTTCGTTTGCTCATAAAATTTTATCAGCAAACTAATTTATAAAAAATAGTTTGACCCCGCCCTTTCTTGATCGTTTATAAAGACTTGCCAAACATATGCTAATAGTCCATTTCTAATAGAGGGAAAGAGGGTAAGGAAAAACATATGCTAAGAGTCCATTTCTGATAGTTCTATTTCATCTTTATTGTGATTTTTCCTTCCAACCACTTCTCGATATAATAAGCCTGTAAATTTTATTCAACTATAATCTTTTTTTACTTGATCTTTTTACTATGTTCATAACAGGTTATATCTTAATAGTGTTGATATATTATCATTGATAAAGATTGGGTACATCTATCAAGGTTATCTTATCTCCTTAGTTTTAGAAAATCTTAATATAAGCCTATAAATGCTTTTTAGATGATTTATATTGAGTATTTTGTTTAGAGCTTCAAAGGCATATCAATATGGTGTAAGAAAGTTTGCAAATACGATGCAAGCCAATGCGGGAAATCCAGAAAAGGTCTTATGCCCTTGTAAATGTTACAAAAATTTATTCCACCAACATTTTGATATAATGTATAGGCATTTGATCATTAATGGGAAGGATCCTACCTATACTACATGGGTATTTCTATTTCATGGGGAAAAATTGAATACAGCATCATTGCCTCATCAAGATAGAGAAAATCTAGAGAAATATAAGATGTATAGGGATGTATTTTTTGAGGATGATAATATTGTATTACCCAAGAGTGAATATAGAGAGAGGGACTTTTCAAATTTATATGAGGGCGTCGAAATTCCTCTATACCCTGGTTGCACAAAGTACACAAGGATCGATATCTATCATTATTGTCTTATACAAGCTTAAGGCTACACATGGTATATCTGAAAACGGTTTCAATGATCTTCTTGATATTATCAGAGACATTCTATCAGATGGGAACATCCTTCCTGATTCTTGTAAATCAACGAAGAAGTTATTGAACACTTTTGATCTTGGGTACGAAAACATATATGCATGCGTTAATGGTTGTTGTTTGTTTAGGAATGATCTAGCGGATTTGGAGACATGTCCAAAATGTGCTTCTTCACGATGGAAATTTAATGAACGAACAAAAAAAATTCAAAAGGGGATACCTGCAAAGGTTTTGAGATATTTTCCGATTATACCACAATTTAGAAAGAACAACATCAATTTGAAAGAGATTCATTTATTTCAGCATCACAAGCCAAACAAGTTTTTTATTTTAGAGAAAATGATACATCTAATTGGTATATTGTATTAAAGGCACCTCCCAGAGAATTTCATGAATTAGAAAATTTTGAGATAGTTGTTAGAATTTATATGCCCAAAGAGTATAATTCATGAAATTTAAAATAAAATATTAAATGATTGTGTTAATATGAAGTTGTGTTTGTCCACGAGTCAATTTGATATTACAAATTGAGTGTTTAAGTTGTTAAATACAGAAATATATAATTTGTAATTTGATCTAAGATTAATGTTCGTGATCAGTAAATAAATATGGATTATTTTGAAAAGATTTTTTCGATTTTATTAAAGTTTATCTTTGACTTTGGTAATAAACTTGAGAGTACGTTTGGAACGTATTGGACGGGATCAGGTGAAATTAATTTGCGATATTGACCATACAAATTTAATTTCACTTGACTATTGTACGTAGGACCTTAATCCTAATCGGATAATAGACTTCGATTACTAACTTGAAGTTCTTTGAGGTACCAATGGATGAACTAGCAAGAAACATATATTCGTATTATAGAATCTGTCACCTTTTAGGTATGATCATAATCTCACTGGTTCTTTTAGTGGACAGTTGAATCTGAGCTTAGTAATTCAACAGTGAATGTTGATTTCTATGATGTGATGTGATGTGATGTGATATGATAACATCGAACTGTC
Source organism: Ligustrum vulgare (assembly GCA_963555705.1). Taxonomy (NCBI): domain Eukaryota; kingdom Viridiplantae; phylum Streptophyta; class Magnoliopsida; order Lamiales; family Oleaceae; genus Ligustrum; species Ligustrum vulgare. Next base: position 11,939,291 of record OY743186.1, on the reverse strand, counting down.
TGATAGAAGATGAGAGTTGAAAGTTTATTAACATTCGGAGAAGGACATTTTAGTCATTTTAGCTTGCGTTGAATAATCGAGTTGATCGATGAGAATAACATGTAAAAGTGACAAGTAGAGGATAATTATTGTTTCAGTAATTCCAATTTTACTAAGAGTGCAATCTCATTCTTTTAGTGGAATAGATGTGATTAATAAATTATTTTGACTAATCAAGAGTTACCACATCATAATTAATTTATTGGAGTTTAGTTTAATTGGATCCCATCAGATTCCCTTGCTGGCTTTACTATAATAGGCTTATTACCTGTATTTGGCTGTATAGAAATGGGTCGGGTTTTGGTATTAGGATTGGTAGGATTTTGAAGTGTATAGAAGTTTTAAATAGTTTCCAAAGACTAATTTTCTAACCCTAGTTTGAAAAGTGGCGAGACACACTAAAAAAGTGTGTATTGTGTGTTTTCTCTTTACATTGAATACCCTAATCTTAGTGTAACCTAGATCTAGGGAAGGTGACCGCACGCTTGCATGGCAATAGCACATCAAACCCCAATGAGTAACCAAAGATCAGTAGCATGGCCAGGACCCAAGAAACTAGACAGCTTTCTTCCGTATAGGCCTCAATATTCTGACCTAGGTTTTCTAGTGATCAGTCCAGGGGTCCGTTTCCCGTACCATCGTTCTTCATACTGAAAATAATACATGGACTTTGTGAATAAGAATGGAATGAACTTGTTCACCTTGTCTCATTTTCCTGGTTTTTATTTATTTATTTATTTATTTTTGGATTCTGACAAATCAGAGTATGACCATAATTTAGTCTATATTAATGATTTCCATGAAATAATTGCGATAGATCAAAAGAAGTAAACCTAACTGACTTCTTTTCTGGAACCTTCCTCAGTGATCACATTGGTCAAGGAACCTAACATGTGCATCTCGTGGAGGTTTGTCAAAAAACATAACAAGGGCATATTTTTTTTATCTACATAAACATTTTTAATGAACTCACGAACTTTGTCAACGTTGCTGCAAGAAAAAGACATGATTAAGCTTCCAATTATGCAATTGACATGTACTTCTGACAATAAAACAGTTATGGCATAGAATACACATAACAGTAAAATCAATCTCAACAAAGGAATACATAACATTCTTCTTAAAATTTCAAAAGATACATAGATGCATGGTGTTCTATAATAATATGCATAAGTTCATCGTAGATTTCCTTGTAATAAATATTTGCTCGATTAAGATCTGGAAGGTTCACAGCGTGTGGTACAAAGGAGGATGGAAATGTCTGTGTTTGGTGAAGTTTGTAAGAGAAGAGGACACGTGCATCTGTGAATTCGTCGGACGTAGGTTTCATGTCCAATTTGTCAGAAGTTATAATTGAAGGAATGTTTTAACATGTATATGTTATACATCTTCTGGATTTATAGATATTCTCATTGTAATTATTGTTCTATTGTGTCAACGTGCTCAATTTGTCAATACTTCAACATTTCATCAGTCTATGAATTCTTTATGCTCTATTTTCTTTCATCTTAATGAATACAAGTGTTTCTTGAATTTCTCTACAGGTTTTTTTGTTAAGATAATTTGATGCAAAGTCTGCAAAGACATAATATTTTTTAGGGTTTTTTAATTATAGAGCGTACGTTTAGTTGACTTATGGTAAGAAAAAAACAATTCACACTTTTGTTGTACCACAACAAAGCTTTTTTTTTTAATTGAGCACAACGCATGCCATAAAAAGTGGCATACTTTTCACGGCGTGCACAGTGTTCCATAAGAGTAATCCATAAAAAGGTTTACGACGTGTGTGCTGCAATCTGCACGCCAAATGAATTTTATGGCTTGCGTTCCGCATGCAATAAACAGGTTTTTTGTTACAAAAATTGTTGATACGATTACCAACAAACGTATAATATTTACACAACAAAAATATACACATTAATTCATATATAAATCATATTTTACAAAATTATACATATTAATTCATATAAAATCATGTTTTACAAAATACGCAAGGAAAAGACATGAATGAAAAACATCCAACACAGTAGCATTATGAATCAAATTATCTTGGCAAAGGTAGGAATTGCAATTCAAGTATGCTACATAACAATCCCATTTGCAAACGCTGCAAGGAATTGTTCCATGGGAAATAAAAGAAACATGTGTACTTGCATTCTATTTAAATAGATTCCCACAGCACGATGCTGAAAAATGAATCAAATTTATAAATGAAACTGGGACTGGCACTAAGGGCTAGGCCTGGTTGCTTGTGGGAAACTGAGATTAACCAATAATTGGATTTGGTTTTTGAATTCTTAAAATCGGAATGAGAGAACAACATTTGCGGAGGAGATTAGCAAATAGGTGCTGATTGATTTTTGGGCGAACTACACAAATAAGGAATTTTAAAGATAAGATTCAATATTTAAGAAACTTGTTTTTTTAGTTCAAAAATAAGATTTTTATTAAAAAAATATATAATTAAATTGGTAATTAAATAATTAAAGTCACAACTACACAATTTATGGTCACGGGTCACAAGTCAAAAATTTTAAAGGTCCCAAATTATTAAATTAATTAGCCACGATTTATTTCTTATTCACAAATTACAAATTTTATAGATCACAACTTATTTTTCGATCACACTTTAACAAATTAATCAGTCATGACTCTCTTATTCGTCACAAGTCAAAAAATTCATATGTACATCTTTCTAGGTCACAAATTCTGAAAATTTAGGTCAAAACATATTTTTCGGTCACAATTTACAAATCTCGTTAAGCTACAAACTTTTTTATGGGTCACAAATTGAAACTCGAATTTTTTAGGTCACAACTTTCTCTCGGTCACAAATCTCAATTTTATGAGTCAATTTTTACAATTTGTGATTACAACTTATTTTTCTGTCATAATTTACAAATTTTTTAAGTCACAACTTTATCTCGATCGCAAATCTCAAATTACTTGGTCACTGCTTATCTACTAACCAATTACAATAACCTACAATTGGTCACAAACAAGTTAACACCCCACCCTACCCTAACACCTACCCCAACCCAGCCTTAATCCTTCTCCAATACTTCTACCATCGCCAATCACACCACCGATAAACACCCATCTCACCGTCACCACCACCAACCACCTAAATCGCCGCTATCGCCTTGGTGGCTACACCAACACCAAAACACTACCTAAAGTATGGACCAAACCATCGCACACCATCACCACACACCGATCTGCCCCAAATCACCACCACAAACTACCGTTCTGTACACCACCCTTCCGCACACAATGGACACAACCACCACGTACCACACTCACAAACCACCACCATTGCATATACTCCACCACTTAACCCCGCACTATCGCACACAATTGCATTGGGCACAAACCACCTGCACCGACACACTATTGCACACAAACTGCAACTCACACACCAAAATCGCGCGCCAACTGTTGTGACTGCAACACAACGCACAGTCGGAAACGCAATATTCGCACAGCCAAGATGATGCCTACACCTCTGTTATCCTCTAAAACCGCTGCATTGTGCCAGAGTTGTAGTCTTCCAGATTAATGTTCTCAACGATTGGGGTTGGGGATGAGTGAAGAAAGTTGTGGGAAATGGGTATCATAGTATGAAATGTTAATTGGGGTTGAATAAAGGTTCAAATTGGGGGTGTGTTTTGGTATGGTTATGAGCTAGGGTTGAATTAATTATACTAATTATTATTTGATTTAATATTTAAAAAGAATTACGACCTGATTTTTTAATTAATAAATAAGGTGAAAATTTTATTTTTGAACCGTGAAATTAAAAATTAGGTTATGGTGTAATTTCCTCTCGATTTTTTGTAAGGAAGCGTGAGTAAATTGACAGGTTGTGAACTGAAGTCTGTAATCTGAAGATTTGGGCTGGAAAAAATGAAATGGTTCGCTTCTTCCCTTGTGTGGGTCAGTATGTTACAATTATTTATTTATTTATTTATTTATTATTATTATTATTATTATTATTATTATTACACGCTATAAATACAATTGGCAAGACCTTTATGGCATTCATTTTTGAACTCCGTAAATACCATACTTGACTTTTTATGGCATTCATTATTTAACGCCATTAATATCAGACTCCACTTTTTTCCGGCATTCTAGTCATACTGGCCGTAAATACTTTTGACAAATTAACGGTATACATGTACACATTATAAATGGTGACCTTTTAGGGCGTCCTGAAATTTGCTGTTAATGTAACTTTTTTTGACGTGCCAGTTATGCACTTTGTAAATACTCTATTTTTGCGAAATGCTTCATATGGAAGCCGTAAAAAGGTCCCTTTTGTTATAGTGTTAGCACCCTATTAATAGGAAACACGTTTTCTGTTTTAAGATCCATAAAATAGTTCATGCAATATCACAGTTGAAATAGGCCAGACTAACTGATGGCAAGTGATCGATATGGATACCTGCACTAATTTATAAAACTCAACCAAGATAATTTTTGCCCTAATTTGTAACATCACAAAAAATGTAAAAAAAATTTTATATATGTTCACCTTGTTGGATCGATTTCACTCAAAAACACACTTTTATTAACTAAAACACTCAAACTCAAATATTACAACTTACTCTTCACACTCTCAAAGAAGCTATGCTTCTTGTTCTTCTTTCACTCACTTGATGATTTCAAATGAGAATGGGGAGGGCTATTTATAGGAAATACAAACCAATCCTAACCGTACAAATATTAAAAACAAAGATACATCCGACGATCAATATTTGATCATACCAACTCCCATCCAACAATCTACAATTAATCTTACCAACTTCAATCTAGTGATTCTTATTCAATCTTGCCTACTACAAGAAACTTCCATGCATTGGGCTAATTGGATCACATAAAATGTTGGACTTGGACTCAATAAGATTTTGGGCCAAACAAGTTTATTTTCAACATCCCCCTTTAAACTTGTTTTATAACTCCAAGAGAATTTCTCAATCTGGTGAAGTCTTCATACTTCCGGGACTTGGTGAAAATATCAGCAATCTGATCATGAGACTTCACATACTGTAGCTGCACATCTTTCCTTGCAATGCATTCCCTTATGTAGTGGTAGCGCGTGTCGATATGTTTACTTCTATCATGGAATACTGGATTCTTTGCTAAGGCAATTGCTGACTTGTTATCAACACAAATCTTGATTGGATCTCCTTGAGATATATTTAAATCTTTCAGCAAATTTCTTAGCCAAACTGCATGGCAAACACACGAGGTTGCAGCTACATATTCAGCTTCACAGGTTGAGAGAGTGACAATTGGTTGCTTCTTTGACATCCAAGTAAAAGCAGTGTCACCCGTAAAGAACACGAACCCTGTAGTGCTCTTTCTATCATCTATATCTCCACCCCAGTCACTATCACTATATCCAACAAGTTTATACTCATTAGAAACTGAATAAAACAAGCCAAGATCAGTTGTACCTTTCAAATAGCGAAGAATTCTCTTTGCAGCTTTGAAATGAGTAGTTGTTGGAGATTCCATGTAGCGACTAACCAATCCAACTGAATACAGGATATCTGGCCTTGTACAAGTCAAATAACGTAGACTTCCAACCAAACTTTTGAATAATGTTGGATCTACTCTTTCACCTTCCTCATGCTTGGACATTTTGACTCCACATTCTACTGGGGTGCTTATCGGATTGCAATCATCCATTTTTAACTTCTTGAGTATCTCCTTCGCATAGCTTTCTTGGGAGATGAAGATACCTTCCTCTTTTTGTTTGACTTCAATGCCAAGATAGTATGCCATAAGCCCAATGTCTGTCATCTCAAACTCCTTAGCCATTGCTTTCTTGAATTCGTCAAACAAGCTTGGACTGCTTCCAGTAAATATAAGATCATCCACGTACAAGCACACGATCAAAATATCTGTATCTTTATTCTTGATATAGAGAGCATGTTCATATGGACTTTTGGTGAAGCCATTCTCCTGGAAGTACTTGTCGATTCGACTATTCCACGCTCTTGGTGCTTGCTTCAACCCGTAAAGGGCTTTCTTCAATTTTAAGACTTTGTCTTCTTGATCTTTCACTTCATAACCTGGTGGTTGTTGAATGTACACTTCTTCTTCAAGAACTCCATTTAGGAAGGCAGACTTTACATCCATCTGATGAATCTTCCATTTGTTCTGAGCAGCCAAAGAAATTATTAGTCTTATAGTTTCTAATCGAGCAACAGGAGCGAATACCTCATCATAGTCAATTCCAGCTCTTTGACTATATCCTTTTGCTACAAGTCTTGCCTTGTATCGTTCAATTTCTCCACTAGCATTCTTCTTCGTCTTGTACACCCATTTGACACCTATTGCCTGGTGACTTCTTGGAAGAGATGCAAGTTCCCATGTATCATTCTTCTTGATGGAATTGATTTCTTCATCCATCGCATTTCTCCACTTCTTTTCTTGTACAGCTTCTTCAAATTTCACTGGTTCACATTCAGCAAAGAGACAGAAAAGAGTAAGATTATCAAGCCTCTCAGTTACCTCATATATATCTTGGAGATTTCTTGTGCGTTCTTCATTTCTTTCATTTAAGAAAGATGGTGGAGAATTTCTATCTTCAGTTACTGTAGGCGAAGTAGGTGGTGTACTTGGCTCTCCTACTGCTTGCTCTTGCTCTTGCTCTATGATCGGTTGCTCCTCGTACTCTTCTTCAAAGTGAGGAAAGAAGTTGTAGTCTTCTTTTTGGGTACTCCAATCCCAATTATTTTCTTCATCGAACTCCACATCTCGACTAATGATAACTTTCTTATTTCTTTGATTGTATAGCTTGTAGCCCTTGGACTGTGTATCATAGCCAATAAAGATAAGTTTCTCACTTTTATCGTCAAGTTTTCTCCGTATCTCATCCGGTACATGTCTGTATGCAATACTTCCAAATACTCGTAGATGGGATATTCCAGGCTTCCTTCCACTCCATGCTTCTTGTGGTGTCTTTCCCCATACACTCCTTGTTGGAGATCGGTTGGACAAATAGACTGCACATGAAACTGCTTCTGCCCAAAACTCCTTTGGTAGTCCCTTGCTTTTGAGCATGCTTCGTACCATGTCAAGGATGGTTCTGTTCTTCCTTTCTGCAACACCGTTCTGTTGGGGTGATCTTGGAACGGTTAGTGGACGTCTGATTCCATTTGCTTCACAAAACTCATGGAATTCTTTGGAAGTGTATTCTCCTCCTCGGTCTGATCGCATGGCTTTAATCTGGTAACCACTTTCTTTTTCTACTGCAGTTTTGAACTTCTTGAATGCTTCAAAAACTTCTGATTTCTGTTTTAAGAAATATACCCAGGTTTTTCTTGAAAAATCATCTATAAAGAGAAGGAAATAATTACTGTTACCACAAGAACTTGGCTTGATTGGACCGCATACATCGGTATGGATGAGCTCGAGTGGCTTCTTGGCTCTTAATTCTGACTGCTTTGGAAAACTCTTCCTGGACTGTTTCCCAAGTAAGCATCCTTTGCACAATTCATTTGGATGATTTATATAAGGTAAGCCTCTCACCATGTTCTTCTTGGATAATAGCTCCAATCCTCCAAAATTTAGATGCCCAAATCGAAGATGCCAAAGCCATGATGCATCTTTGTAACAAGTTTTAAGACACTTTGCAACATCATTTTCAATATTCAAAGGAAATAATCTATCCTTCGACATTTTCACTTTGGTTATCAATTTTCCTTGGTCATCTACTACAAAAATACTATAATCTTTGGAGTAAAAATTATAGCCTTTCTCTAATAGCTGACCTAGGCTTAAGACATTGCTTTTCATATTTGGCACATGGTAGACACTTGAAATCATTTGATGTCTTCCAGCTTTAGTGCGAATAAGGATGTTACCTTTTCCCTTGACTGGTATTTTAGAGTGATCTCCAAACGAAACATTGCCACTTACTCTTTCATTGAGTTCTGCAAACATGCTTCCTTTTCCACACATGTGATTGCTTGCACCAGTATCTAGGTACCAAATACTTCCTTGGCCTCCGTCACTGTCTTTGTGTGCAAATAGCATTGTTCCATCAACCTCTTCTTTTGTTTCAACATAGTTAGCCTTCGCTTCGACTCCATTTTTTGGATTCCAACAGTTTGCTGCATAATGGCCATACTGTTTGCAATTGTAACATTGAACTTGAGATTTATCGTACCTCGAGTTTGAATTGCCTCTTCCACGACCTCTTGTCGAACTTTCTCCTCTTTCGTAATTACTGTTGAAATTGTTGTTATTGTAATTCCAACCTCGTCCACGACTATGACCTCTACCTCGTCCTCGGTCTCGGCCTCTTCCTCGACTATGTTGATTTCTGTTGTAGCCTCTGATTTCTTCTTTCTCTTTGAGTTGTGTGTTGAGCAGTTTTTCATTGATTCCTTGCCTTTTCTTATGCTTTTCTTCATAAGCCTGCAATGATCCTTGTAATTGCTCGATCGTCATTTCTTCTAAATCTTTAGTTTCTTCTATAGTCACGACAATGTACTCGAACTTTGGGTCAAGTGAGCGGAGTATCTTTTCTAGGATCCTTATATCTTCTAGTTTCTCATCGTTTCTTTTTAATTGATTAGAAACGGTCAAGACTCTAGAAAAATATTCGGAAATCGACTCTGATGCTTTCATATGCAAGGATTCGAATTCACCTCTTAGTGTTTGAAGACGAACCTTCTTCACTTGTTCAGCTCCTTTGTAGGATGTTTGTAATTTATTCCATGCTTCCTCGGAAGTTTTTGCGCTTGAGATTTTCTCGAAACCATCATCATCTAATGCTTGATAGATGAGAAAGAGAGCCTTCTTGTCTCTTTTCCTTGAGTCCTTCAATGAATCCTTTTGCACTTGAGTTTGAGTAATTTCATCTTCGGGCTCACTGAAACCTTTCTCTACGACTTCCCAAACATCGTGTGCACCCAAAAGAGCTTTCATTTTGATACTCCAATTATCATAGTTGTTGTTTTTTAGTGTAGGTACTTGAAAAGAAGACATACCATTATTCTCCATTTATAGAAACTGAATTTGGAAATTCTGATCACACCGACGGATCCGAAATGCTGGAAAACGTCGGGGTAGTGTCCGACTCGGTTGAACTCGGTTTGAACTGGGTCTGACTCAGTATGACTCAGTGCACTGGATGAGTCAACTCGGTTCCGGGACAGCAACTTTGTGGAATGATTTGGGGCTCAAACGACTTCAGATTTGGCCGATCTTTGAACCGCTACTTTCCTCTCTTTGAGAGCTTCGATTTGATATGCAATGACGATATTTTTCCTTTTCCTATAACCTCGCTCTGATACCACTTTGTTGGATCGATTTCACTCAAAAACACTTTTATTAACTAAAACACTCAAACTCAAATATTACAACTTACTCTTCACACTCTCAAAGAAGCTATGCTTCTTGTTCTTCTTTCACTCACTTGATGATTTCAAATGAGAATGGGGAGGGCTATTTATAGGAAATACAAACCAATCCTAACCGTACAAATATTAAAAACAAAGATACATCCGACGATCAATATTTGATCATACCAACTCCCATCCAACAATCTACAATTAATCTTACCAACTTCAATCTAGTGATTCTTATTCAATCTTGCCTACTACAAGAAACTTCCATGCATTGGGCTAATTGGATCACATAAAATGTTGGACTTGGACTCAATAAGATTTTGGGTCAAACAAGTTTATTTTCAACACACCTCTCAGGGACTCAATTTTGTCTCTTGGATCAGACCATCGTAGAATCAATCAGATCCAAAAATATTTTAAATAAGGATGAATTAATGATTCGATGTAGTTAGGGTTTCTATTGGAGCTTTATGTTTTGCACAAGATTGTCTTCTTAATTTTGCTAATGTTACTAAATAATTCTCATTTGATTAAAGCCTTTTTTACCATAGGATTTTCTTAATCCTTTTGAAACTTTCTGTCATTAATTGAAGAGCATGATTATGTTGATTAGTTTGATTAGGCTTATATCTTTTTTTTTTTTTTTTTTTTACTCGACATAAGATTGAGTGTAGTACTAGTAAATGATGGTGACAGGTGGATTCAGCACAGTTACCCGTGCCCCTTCCACAATTTCTTTTTTTCATTCTAGCCCCACATCATGACCCACGATGATGTAATCCACAGAATAATTTTAGCTATGAAACCCACACAAGATTGATACCAACCCAAGAAAGCTAAGCTAAGCTAAGAAATCACGATTTAGAGTATTCAAAATAATTGATTCAAAATAATTGAATCAAGCAACCAACACAATAAATCAATATGCCAACCTCTTGATCACAATGATTATAAATCTCACCCTAGTGTTTTGAAGAAAACAAGAATTAAATCTCGCAAGTTCGAAATTAGTTCAACGAAGAACAATGTTTTGAAAGCAAATATGTCTTTCGAATTATATTAATCTCTAAGCTGTGTGTCTAACTACTATAAAGCTGTCAAAATTAGGTTATTATTATTTTTTTGAATAAATTCTACTTAATTGTTATTATTTATTATTATTTCATGTTTTTATCCCAAAAAAAAGAAAAATGAGGAATTGAAGCAATTATTCAACAATTGGATTGAGTTACACAATAACTGGATGCAATTGGAGACAAAATTTGAAGGATTGAGCGTGCAATCAACTCAAGGATCAACTTACATTTACTTGAAAGATTTGAGGACTTGGTATAAACCCTCCACTAATTAGAATTGGACTTTAAACCTTAAATGATACAAGAATTAGTTGTGCTTTTATTTTTGAAAAAAGTGAGCCGGTTGGCACTGGTGGAGAGTTTTTAATGTATTAGAATTGGGGTGCACTGGGGATTTTTCTTGGAATATATACATAGAAGTCGGCTGAATGGTGGAGGCTTCTTGGGGAGATATAGACATATATTTCTTTGTTTACATTAAATTTTGTTTAGGAGCATAATGTAATTCAGATCACAAGATTGCTTTAGTCCTGTAGATTTTAATGTTGTCATCTAGGGCCGCATAAAAATATTTCTACAAGAGGCTAAAAATGAATTCATCACCTAAATTTTTATTATATTCAATCACAACACAAATGAAAGGAAATGGCAAGTATATTAAATCCTTGTGTTAAATACGAGATAAAAATACTTATTCTAAAAAGGGAAAAAACCATACAAAATGAAATTTTAATTAAGTACACAAACAAGGACCCCAAAGCAAAAAAAATAAAATAAAAATTTAAAGGAAGCACTTATAAACTATATGATTACGAATCTTCGTGTGATAGTTGTATGGTTGTAGCAAATGTTTGCAATCTTAACCATCTTGACCTTAAATTTGGACAATTGCGAGTGTTTTGTCGTATGATATTGCCAAATTATGTATTTATTTTCATTCTCTTAGAAAACTCAAAACTTGGTGATTATGAAAAAAAATTAAATGAAAAAAAGCAAGTCAATTTAAAATCATTGCATAAAAATACTCATAATGAAAAAAAAAAAAAAAACAGTCCTAACGAAAAACAGCAATAATTCATTTACAAAACAGTAAATAATAAAGAATTTGCAACCTAGTTTGGAAGTTGGATCTAACAAATTTGCTTCCTCATGGTGCAAGCAAATTGTAGATAGACCAATGAGTCCAAGTGGAGAACGAGTTCTAGCTTGTGTAGAATGACTAGAAAGAAATTGAATAATCACTCAAGTTAATTTATTTGGTTTTACTTTCCTTTCACTTTTGGATTTTTTTTTTAATTAAAAAAATGAAAAAATGGTTTTGATTTTGCATTACATTCACAAATTATAGTCACCTAAGGTTTTTTTTTTTTTTTTTTAATTATCGTGTCTCCTTATGTACATTGAGTATTTTCAAAGCTTAAATGTGAGTTACAATTTTAAGAATCATTGTTCACAATTTTTTTATGAATTTATGTTCATGTTAAGATTTTAAAGGTCAAATTTATAATTACGTTAGATAATTTTCATATCATCACTACACAATGCCAAGTTCCATGCTTTTAATTTCTTGAATTACGAAAAATAATCATACATAGCACCTATTAGGTGGAGACTAAAATTAAATTTTTAATTTTGGTAAAAGATGATGAAATGTGTTGTTCAAAGTTACAGAACCCATAAAATATGTAGCTCAAATTAAAAGTTGGCATTGATTTTGATAAAACTCTAGATTATAAACAAGGGCATAATTAATTTATTACCATTGAATATGTCTTCCTAAGTGTTAAGAAGTTATGTGAAAAGCACGATTAAATAAGTATTTTTTATGTTCCATGTTAATGAGATTGTTATGTGGATAAAAATCATGAATTTTTGTGACAATAGCGACGTAAAAAAATATGGATATAATTTATGATTCTATGAATGCATGTTAATTACCAAAAGCTCATTTGGATATTCTGAGTTATGAAATGGATAAATTTTCATATAATATTTGAGTTTAGACAATAGTGATTGATAAGTGTATTTTATACACTTATTTATATGTCAAAATTAGAATATAGTATTGTCTTTTTTTGAGTAAATGCTATTTAATTTGTATTTATTTAAATTTCATAAAATATCCCAAAAGATGAAGAATGAGTCAATTGATGGGAAAAACACTCAATTGGATGCTAATCGAAGCTTAATTGAGCGATGGAGAAGTTTGTGACATCAATTGGGAATCATGCATGTTGCCAAAGAGAGCAGATCAGAAATTGGAGGACCCAATTGAAGGAGTTGAGAGTTAAAACGAGCTAATTGAGAAGATTCCAAAGTTTGTGGACTAAATTGCCTCAATTGAAAGTGGAGGACCAAGGCTGCAAATAAAAAATGAGGGCTTACTTGTACAACAGGGAATAGATGACAATTGCATCACAGGGTACACCATGAGATCGTTGGGTGTAGAACCGTGCGATTGTGCAAAGCCTCGAAAAAATCACCTGAGAGTTTATATGCCTTCACCGTGAGATCGCGCGATGTTTCACTAAGCCATTGTGTGCCTTGCAGACTGGCCGAAATCGGGCATTTTGCACACGAATTCAGCAGCTTTTCCTCTTCTTTGATCTAGGTTTCTCCAATACCTATATATACTACTTGAGAGGCACAAAATAGGTACCTTTACTTCTCCTAAGAACAAGCCACAATTGATTATTCAACATCAAATTCTTGAGAAATCAAGCATAGCAAATGGGCAGGAATTGAAGATAATTGAAGAATTGATACTTGGTGCAAGCATTCATTTCTTTATATTACTTTCAATGAACATTTTATTTTATTAATTTTGTTCTTTAATTATGATGTGTGTAACTAAACTCCATGTTAGGATGAACGATGTAGCCTAACTTATTTATTTTAGTTCCATATTCAATCGTTTTAATGATTTTGTTGTATGTATTGATATATTATCATTCTTAACGCGTGAATGAACTGATAACTTATTCATGATTCAATGTGTTATTTTCATAATCCGATAGGTGAGCTAATAACATAGATCTAGATATATAATAAATCTGGTAGTTGAACAAGAGATAGAGATATACTTTTGTAGTTATTTTGGTCGTGTGTGAATTCTCGTGTGCTATATGCATCTAGATAATAAATATTCAGACCTGCTGTAGAGATATATGCTTGACTTATTTATGTAGAATTGATTTAAACTCAATAGAGAAATTTCAATATACATTAGTGAATTCGACCGAATGCATATTTAGGAAATAAAATTGGAATTGACATTGATTTAATTGACTAGGTGAAATCGTGAATCTCAATTACTTTACAATCATTTGTTCAAACAAAACAAATTTGAAATTTTAGTTTTTTTAGTTTTAATTTAAACAACCAATCATATTCGTCCGTTCAAATAGAAATAGGAATTAACATATTTCGGTACTTAGTAAGCAGTCTCTGTGGAACGATAACCGAACTCCTAGGTTCACTTTATTACTTCTCACGATCCGCACACTTGCAGGGATATTTTGCGATCATCGCAAAATATTAGTAAACAAGTTTTTGGAACCTTTGCCAGGACTGTTTTATTAATATCGATACCCGTTAGATTTTACTTTACTTTGAACTTTATTTACTTTATTTATTTTTATGTTTAGTTTTCTTTTATTTAATTCATGTTAAGAAGGTCTAATTCTTTTGATTTGCTTCCTCTTGATGCAGAAATCAAACGCACATTTCGACAGAGGCGTATACAACAGTTGAAGTAGCTCAACAAACAGATTTAGCCATTAATATGGCACAAGTTGTTGTTGAATAGCAACCTAATCATGGAAGGTGTGTGGGGGAATATTGGGACATGCGCGTGCCTATTGCAATCCCAGCCAACAATTTTGATATCAAGACCTCCATGATTTCCTTGATCCAAAGCTCGGATATTTTTCATGGATTGCCATAATTAATTAGCACCACGGCATCCAGAGGAACGTTCGACCAGAGTTTGGGTAGCAATCCTACTGGGGTTGGAGTTGGAGGCCTCATCGCGGGTGCTACCTCCTGGTGGAATGAAAGAAAGATGATGAACGTATTGTTTATGAAGATACCGTATTTTCCATTTTTTTGTTAATATAGTTATTTGTGAAATATATCCTGAAAAGATATTATAGAGTGTGTAGCAACCGGGAATTTTTAAATAAAATAAAATTGTTTTCTCGAAAAACGTGTCACTAAGATTTAACCCTGAATTTTTACTTTTAAATGTGAAGCATATTCGTCTAGCCATTGTAAAAATAAAATTTAAACTATTCCAAATCAAGTCCTATCTCGAATAATTTAAAGTGTCAAATTCTTTATGAATTTTAAATCCAAATTTTAATAATTTTGAGTTCAATTTAATTAAGTCCAATATTTTATTATTTGGGTCCCAAAAAAAAAAATTTCTTGTCCAAGTTTTTATTGTTTCAGCCCAATTAGAAAATTCTTCCAGCCCATACCCACTTAAAACCTAGAAATTGGTGCCCTAAATAATTACTATTCAAATTTCTCAACCCTTGGACTCACCTCCTCACACAATCAGCAGCCAAGCATTCTGGGTAACACTTTCTTCCTTCACCTCCATAATCAATTTGCTTGCAATCTGAAGTTTCAAGTTCACCTACACCACCATTTTCGACCAAGCAGCCACCATCAGCTTAAAAATTACCACCACCTGAACGGCAACCATCCACTGCGAGAAGCTAACCAACTGAACCATTCCCGAGTCTGCAACACCCCAACCGGACCATTGTGAGTCCACTGCCTCCTCCAAATCCACACACCAATAACCACAATTCCTACCACCCAACACCACTGTAGTGTAACCACCACCAACGAACCACTGCCAACCGCCACCTCCAAGAAACCACCACTGCCAATCGAACACTCAATATCAAAATCAATCTTCACAACACCACAACCCACCACCTCAATCGCTCGAACCGATATCCATAACCATCATCACTGACTCCAGCGGCTCCACCACTCGCACAGCACACCATTGCCGCCTACTGCTCAACACCAAATCTACATCAAATTCCACCAAATCAAACTCAAACCCAAGAAATAGACAAAGCCCAAAACCTTACCTCTACCTTGACCCATCTCTAGCCGGATATCGCCGGAACAAGCTCCAAATCGCCCAACTGAGCCTCGATTTTCTGCCCAAAACCCACTTCAAATTCTACCCCTTTAGCCTCTGTTCGCCCCTCCTCGTTGCCACCACTTGACGGCGGCACCCCGCCGGCATAACGCCGGCGCTAGCTGGAACGGGCGGAGCTTCGGCCCTCCGCCACTCTCTATAAGTTATGAGAGAGAGACAGAGTAAGGTTATGTTTATAATTTGATTTTTTGCAGAATTTCCCTTCAGTCCACATCTTTTCAAAAGTTTCAATTCAGTCGTAAGTTTTTTTAAATGTTTTAAAGATCAGTTTCTTTGTTACTCAAATCAGTCCCCCTAATTTTTTAAATCACTTAACTTCAGCCCCTGTAGTTTTAAAATACCTTATTTTCAACCCATGTTTCTGAAATTCTTATTCAACCCCAAAACTTTTCAAATTTCAGTTTTTAATAAATTTCAAATTAAGCCCCTAAATTTTACTTTATGATTTTAAATCCTTAAAATTTCTAATTTCTAATTCAAGGCTTATTTTCATATTTTGGCTAGACGACACGTGCGGACGATTAAGAGATTGAGACTACTTCCCGCTCCATCTTTTTACGAGATTTGAGATAAATTAAGGTAGATTCGCCCCAACTAATTGATTTATATTATAATTGCATGTGTTATGTGGATTTACATGATTTATATGCTTAATTGCATGAGAAAAGACAAGAATATCTCTTATGAGATAAGTCAAGACAAGAATATCTCTTATGAGATAAGAAGAAGAGAAATTTATGTTATGCATGTCATAACTTATATGCTTTATTTGCATAAGACAAGAATATGTTCATTTGCTTTCACTATGTTATGCCTATGATTAAGAAGAGAATGTCATTGTATTATTTGCATAATTATGTGTTCAATTATCTTGTAAATTAATTATTGACGATGAGTCTACTGAGTATTTCTTTTGAAATATTCATTCCATTTTTAACAACATTTGCAGAGTGCGGACGCGAAGGCGAATGATGGGCAATTACGGCAACATTTATTTTGAGTTATTTTGAAAGTCAAGTTTATTGAACTTTGTTATGTTAAATTGTCAAGATTTGGAATTTTATGGAATGTTTTCAAGTAGATGTATTTAAATTTGAGCTACCGTTGCAAATTTTCCAAATGAATGTGATGTTTTTTTTAAAATTTTATTATATTTCGGAAAATTGTTTTTAATAGTTAGTTTTAAAGAGACGAAGTGACGACTCGAGTTTTACGGAACTCGGAGCATTACAGAGTGCAATTATCCCCAAAAAAAGGGAAAAAATGAAACGGGTCTTGTCTACGGGGTTGAATGAAAATCCCGATACATGACGTGACATGACCCAACCTGAAACCAAACCAACCCAACCAAACCCCAGCCCCAAAATTCGCAAAATTAGTATCATTTAGAGCAGGTTCAGACAATTCTAGTATTCGGAAGACGAAAGAAAACAGACTAACAGAGCATCAAGAATTCAGAGACCGACAAATTGAGCATGTTGACTCAATGGAATAAAAATTTACATTACAGTATATATATGTAAATCCTGAAGATGTAAAATATATTTATGTCAAGAATTTCCTTCAATTATCACTTCTCACAAAATGGACTTGTAACCTGCCTCCGACAAATTCACAGATGCACGTGTCCTCTTCTCTCAAAAAGTTCACCGCGCAGAGACTTTTCCAGCCTCCTCTATGTTATATATATTATATATATTAATTGAAAGAAATCAATAAATTAAGTAAAGTGCCCAAGTGGTGGAAAATGTGGAATTTACATGAAATTTGCCTCTCCATAGAACGAGCCACAACAGAAATTTGAATTAAAATTCTTGGAGATTCAAGCATCGCAGAGGGTCGTGAATTGAAGATACTTGAAGAATTGATAATCGGTGCAATCTTTCCATTCTTCGTTGTTATTTTCAATGAACGTCATTATATTTTGTTTTTGCTATTTAAATATGATGTGTAGCTAAATTTGATGTTGGGATGAACGATGTGGCCTAGTTAATTATTTTAATTCCATATTTCTTATTTTAACGCTTTAATGTATGTGTTGATTTATTATTGCGTTTAATGCGTGAATGAACTGGCCACTTATTCATGATTTTATGTGTTATTTCCATAATCCGAGAGGTGAGTTAATAACATAGATCTAGGTAATAAATCCGGTAATTGAACGAGAGATAGAGATATACTCTTGTAATTATTGCGGTCGTGTGTGAATTCTTGTGTGTAATGCATCTAGTTAAGGAATATTCGGACCCGCTGTAGAGATACAAGGTTGACTTATTTAGGTAGGATTGATTTAAACTCGAGAAAGGAATCTCAATTTAAATTAGTGAATTCGATTGAACACACAAATAGGAAATAAAACTTGAATTGTAATTGATTTAATTAGCTAGGTGAATTCGCGAATCCCAACTACATTACAATCTTATTTGAAAACAAAACAATTTAACAATTCTTTTTAATTCATTAGTTCCATTTCTTAATTCTAGATTTTTATTCTTAAAACGATTTCCCTTTGTTCAAATAAAGTTAAGAACTGAAATATTTCGATAATTAATAGCAGTCCTCGTGGGAACGATAATCCGGACTCTAAGGTCCACTTTATTACTTGATTACGATATCGTACACTTGCGATTTCAAACACAACACGTGTATAATTATATTCCAATAACGAACCTTTTACGTGCATAAATTGGACATAATTTCGACTTACTAAAATCGAATATATGAATTAGAAAATGAAAAATGCATGAAAATGAATTTGGTCGAGGCAATAGTCGATCTCTTTGTCCTTAAGACGATAATGCCCCGTAGGAGTGCTAATAGTTTTCTGGCATTCGTCACCCGGCCAAAATATAACGACTACGTCCCGTAATAGAAGCAATCCAAGTTACGTAAACCAACAAACCTTCCTTATGCTTTGAACTCTCTTCATATGAATCTCGACTCCAAATAAATGCAAATTTTTTTTGAAGTGAATATGCATTAATGCAATAATGGAAAATGAACGAATGAATAAAAGTTTCAATTGATGAAAATTAAAATCCAAGTATATGGGGTTTATTTATAAATATTGGAAAGTTGTGTCTCAAAAAACAACCCTTTCAAAAGACACATATTATGAAATTTGTCCCTAAAATAAAGAGACACAACTATTGGAAAATAGAATATTCAAGAGTCACAATCTTTCATATGAAAAGACACATCTTTTCGTTAATTCTATAATATTCTAAATAATTTTCCAACATTATCACATTTTTAAGTGGCTTAATTTTCCATTCACTAACTAATGGCTCCACTTAATAATTACATAAATTGGTTAAAACCAATTTTTCCAAACTAAGTTCCAACATATATTGCTATTGCAGGATAGAAGTCTCCTCAAGATTGTTCAATCCAAAAACACACCAAAATCTAAATCCGTTACCAATAAGCCTTTAGAGTTCTAAAGTGGGGAAAGATTGCTAGAGACAGTTGAAGACAAATGAGATTCATTCATTGTGATCCACTCTAAGGAAAAATTCGAAGCCCTAAGAGGTGAACATATATAAAAATTTAGTTGGTACACCTATTTTTTGTGAAGTTACAAATTAGGGGAAAAATGACCTTGGTTGAATTTTATAAACTAGTGTATTATCATGTAGAGCAGGTTCAAGCAATTCTGGCATCCGGAAGACGAAAGAAAATAGAGCATCAAGAATTCACAGACTGATGAAATATAGAAGTGCTGACAAATTGAGCATGTTCACTCAGTAGAACAAAAATTACAATTACAGAATATATATGTAAATCCAGAAGATGTAAAATATATTTATCTTAAGAATTTCCTTCAATTATCACTTCTGACAAAATGAACTTGTAACATGCCTCCGACAAATTCACAGATGCACGTGTCCTCTTCTCTCAAAAAGTTCACAGCACAGAGACTTTTCCAGCCTCCTCTGTACCACACGCGATCATCCTTCCATCTTATTAACTTCACCTGGAATTGTCTGTTTTGTGGATCAATGAGGAACATCTTTTCAGGTAAATTGTCCAGCTTGAAGTCCTTGATTGTCTCCTTGGGGATATACTGCACAAATTATCCATTTTTAGCTGGAAACATCACAATTATCCATAATTTATAAGTTGAAGTCATTTAGGTAGATGAATACAAGCCTTACCAAATCATTCCGCCGTGATTTCCTCATTTTAGTGACAAAGTAAAGATTTCTTGGCCGAATAGCCGAGCCTGAATTGAAAATGTCGTTACCATAAGGATCAAGAAGACGTTGACCTGGTTGACCATAACCAACCAATACCATCAGCATGAAATTACACGAACTGAACATTATACATTAATTGGGAAATTGGTAATAAATATTTGCAACTTACTATCAGCCACTTGATCCGCTTGTGCTTCACCATCTTCTCGAAACTCATCATCTTCATTGTTTTTAGGATATTCCTTGTTCACATTCTCATCTTCAGCACCATCATGAATACCCTCCTCACTGTCATTCTCTAACTCCATGTGATATAGGTCTTCATTTCTTTCAACATTATCGTCTTTGCTAGCTCCATCTTAATCAGTGGGTATAATTGGTATATTAACAAAATAATCAATTTCGTTGGGAAAATTGGGAATAAATAATTGCACAACTTACCATCAACAACTTTTTCCACTTGTGCTTCACCATCTTCTTCATTCTTATCCTCAAAGATCATATTGAAATGTCCAACGCCCTCCATATCGCAACCTGATAAACCCAACAGTTTTACATCAAATAAACTGTCCCCATCGTATTGGAACACAAGGACATCCCGTGATTCCAAAGAGTTATCTTGAACAAACTTCTCCCAGCCATCACAAAAAAAACAATCATTATCAATTTTGCAAATTTTTATAGGCCACATATTTGCGTAGCAATCCCGAAGGAATGCCTTCTCAGGTAGCGCTCCTTGTAATTGTAAACTAAAGGCAGTTGGGAGTTCCTACAAACAATAAATTAAGTGTAATTAGATTATGATAGAAAAACTCTTTAAACATTGAAGAGCCATTTATGTTTAATGCACATTTTCCTTACTGTCATGAAGATATTGTTTAGAGCATCTACATTAGATATGTTAAATTTAGCTAGCCACATAGGTAAAAAATAGATGTTAAATGACATGTTTAAAGTTAACACATCCATTATTGTCATGTTGGACCGAATATGAACAATAACGAAAAATATCATGAAAATAACGTAAGAACACGAAGAATTTTTCAGTCCGAAGATCCCGGAGGTTCGGTAATTCAAAGAATTTCCTACTCCCCCGTTGAGCAATCCACAAAATTTGGATTCACGCTCAAATCCACTAGGTACAAAGCAGTGTTCAAAGCAATTACAATCAATCCCAAAAACACAAAGATAATCCCTTAAATTCGGACTACTCTAGCTGAAAAATTGCCAAAGATTCATCAAGAATCTAATCCCTAAACAAAGACCAAAAAACGCCCAAAATACAACCCCAAATCAGAGCCTATACGATCGAACCCTAAAAATCACCAAGAATAAAACTCTCCTTTATACAAGATTACACCTATTGTAATCAATCTAATAACCAAGAGAAGATTAAGGAAGAGTAAAGGATTGATCTCACCAAGAGAAGAATCGTTCGAATCAAGCCCTGATTTTCGCGTAGAGAGGCAGTTGCGATTTTTCCTTTTTCGTTCTGTCTGTGCTTCTGTTCTTTTAATTTCAGCCGAGGAGTTCTGTCTTTGAATTGATCAGCCAATGAGTCCATTTTGAATATATAAAGACCAGCAATGATATTTGGGCTTTTACCCATATAAGCCCAAAAATAATAAAAACGTGTTTGGTTAAATGAGTGAAGTAGCACTTTCTACATGTCACAATGGATATGTTAATGTCTAGTTGAGTCCAATGAATATGATAAATACTTATTTTAAAATATCAAAAGTTATATATTAATACGGTACTCATTTTGAAGATCTCATTATTTAAATCATATAATATGATTTTTTTTTTTTTATACATGCTAAAAAATTTAAGAAGAAAAAAGGAAAAAAATGAATAAATAAGGGATTAAGTGTGTGAGTGGTGAGGGTGATGTGTATACACGCTATTGAATAATTTTAACACAAAAGTGTCATGTCACATGTTAAAATACTAGTTAAATTTAACAAGAAGGTTTACTTGTTGATAAAAATATTTCTTTAGCAAACAAGTTAACGTATCCAATGTAGATATAAAATTAATTATTATTTAACATCTCACACTAGCAAACACTTTAACACATCCAATGTGGATGCTCTTTGATCTTTACTAATTCATACTCTTAAAATTGGTGCTCATTTCTAAATTCTTCTCTCTCTAGATTTCACTAGAGATTCTTAGGAAACAAGTAAACAATAGATAATTATAGAATCTCTAGACTACTTAGTGAAATAGTAATAAAAATAAAATAATAAAAAATAAGAATAATCAAGAAACTTTTGGAGGTTATAAATATGTAAGAATTGGTAATGATGTGCATGTAAAAAGTAAGTCTTGTGCAAAACCCTTCCACCACTTTGTAAAACTTCTTTCCAATAAAATCAATTTCCTCCTTCAACTACCTTGCTCCATTAAATTTTCCATAATACTTCTATTCCTAAAAATTATCCTGCATAAAACACACTAATTCATTTAGTCAAAAGCCAAATTATCTCTCCTATCTAAAACTAAAAAACATCACATTCTCTAAAAGAATAAAATTGGGGGAAAAATTTTTTGTGTCATAGTGGGCTTTTAAAACCTCGATATGAAAGCAAGTCTATATTGTGGTATCATTTAATTCAGATTACTAGCTCGCTTTGATCCTGTAGGTATTGATGTTGTCATCAAGGCATATAAAGTATTTTGCCTAAATTTTTTGCAAAAGTCTTTGTTGTCCTTAGTTATTTACTTTCTAAGAACTTATATTATTTTTCTCATACAACAAAATAAACTCACCACCGAAATATTTGGGGGGAAAAAATTTTGTGGTATCATAGTGGGCTTTTAAAAACTCGATATGAAAGCAAGTCTATATTGTGGTATCATTTAATTCAGATTACTAGCTCGCTTTGATCCTGTAGATATTGATGTTGTCATCAAGGCATATAAAGTATTTTGCCTAAATTATTAGCAAAAGTCTTTGTTGTCCTTAGTTATTTACTTTCTAAGAACTTATATTATTTTTCTCATACAACAAAATAAACTCACCACCGAAATATTTGGGGGAAAAAAATTTTGTGGTATCATGGTGGGCTTTTAAAAACTCGATATGAAAGCAAGTCTATATTGTGGTATCATTTAATTAAGATTACTAGCTCGCTTTGATCCTGTAGATATTGATGTTGTCATCAAGGCATATAAAGTATTTTGCCTAAATTATTTGCAAAAGTCTTTGTTGTCTTTAGTTATTTACTTTCTAAGAACTTATATTATTTTTCTCATACAACAAAATAAACTCACCACCGAAATTTTCATTATACTCTATGACAACCACATATGCAAGGAAATGATAAGCAAATAAATTCGTGTGGTAAAAATGAGATAAAACCATACAAAACATAATTTTAATTAAGAACGGAGACCAGAGTCTCTAAAAAATATATTCCAAATAAAAACACAAATAAATATAAATGAATACCAATCTATGTGTGCTGGTTGTAGGATTGTAGCACTTGAAGAAGTTCCATGTCTTAACAATCTTGATCTCGTTATCTGTTTACAGCATGTAAAAAATTCATGTGGCAACTCAGTATACGAAAAATAAAGAATGTGTGTGTGTGTGTGTGTGTGAGAGAGAGAGAGAGAGAGAGAGAGAGAGAGAGAGAGAGAGAGAGAACTCTTTAAAAGCTAACCGAAAAATTGTAAGTTCTTAAAAATATATTAAATACGCCTAGATCCCTTTAGCTTTTTCAGAGTTCGAACTTTACCAACCAATACCATCAGTAAGAAATTATTAAAATTGAAAGTTATACATCAAATCAATTGGAAAAATTTGCAATACATATTTATACAGATCATACCATCGGCCAATTTCTCTGCTTCACCATATTCTTGAATCTCATCTGCGTTGTTTTCAGTGTCATCCTCTTCACAATCTAACTCTTCAGCATCCTCATATTCGACTTCCTCAGGCTCCATGTAAATTTCGTCATCCTCATCACTGCAATGAGCATTCTTCTCGCTATCATCCTCAAACTCCATGTAACAGAGGCCTTCTTTTCTTTCAACGCCATCGTCTTTGCTAGCTCCATCTTAAATTTGTCACGATAATGATTCCCTGATAAAATTAATTGGAAAAAAAGGGAAAAAATAAATGCACAGCATACCATCAGCCACTTGTTCTGCTTGCGTTATGCCATCTTGTTCATTCTTATCCTCAACACTGACTTTTTGTCCAATACCCTTCTTATCACAATGTGACAACCCCAATAGTTTTACATCAAATAAATTGTCCCCATTGTATTGGAACACAAGGACATCCCGTGATTCCAATGAATTATCTTGAACAAATTTTTCCCAGCCATCACAAAATAAACTGCTATTATCAATTTTGGCAATTTTCACTGGCCACAGATTTGTGTAGCAATCCCGAAGGAATGCTATATTTGGTAGAGCTCCTTGGAATTGTAAACTAAAAGCTGTTGGAAGTTCCTACAAACAATAAGTTGAATGTAATTAGATAACACAAAACTCTTTAAACGTTAAAAAGCCGGTACAAGTTTATGAACACATTTTGAACTGTCAAGAAGCTACTGTTTAGATCTTTAAGCATCTATATTCTAAAACATTGGAATGGGAAAAAATTCTCTTGCATCAAAGTGGGCTTTTAGAAACTCAGTATGCGAGCAAGTCTATGTATTTCTATGCTTACTTTACGAAATTTTTTGCAGTATCATGTAATTCAAATCACAAATTGCTTGTCAAATTTTAATATTATCGTCTGGGCATATAAAGTATTTTTACATAAGGCATAAAATAAATTCGTCACCGAAATTTATGCAAGCAAATGGTAAGTATATTAAATCCTTGTGGTCAACAATAGATAAAAATACTTGTGGTAAAAAGGGGATGAAACCATACAAAATGAAATTTTAGTTAAGAACAAAAACCGGGATTCCAAAAACAAAAACATAGTTTTTTTTATTATTTTCTTTTTAAAAACGAAGCACAGATAAACTATATGATTACCAATCTTCGTGCGCTAGTTGTAGGATTGTAGCACTTGAAGAAGCTCACTATTTTAACCATCTTGATATCTGTTTATAGCACCCAAAAAATGTGACTGGCAACACAATATACAAAAAACAAAGATCCAAGAGACCAAACTTAAAAAAAATACATATATATGTGAAAAGCGAACAATAAAATAGTAAATGCAACAAAATATAATAGATGCCCCTAATTTCCTTTAGCCTTTTTTAGAGTTCATCTAAGGGAGTGTTTGGCAAAGAAAATTTCTTAAGTTAGTCAAACGTACATTTTACCAATTTGAAGAAGCCGCGTATGATTCACATATTTTGTATGACCTTAAACTATGCACTATATCTGTATCGGGGAAAAAAATTAATTTATAACAATGTATTACATAAAATAAAATTTGGAAGAATTAGTAATTACACTTTGAAAATATTTCAATTTATGAATCCTCTTTAATTAACGAAAGGTTTATCTTATCAGCGGATTTCATTCAACGTATAGTAAAAAACCATTAATTTATCTACTATGAGATTCGGTGTTTTGTTTGCAACAGTTCATTCAATTATTTAAAGTACAGACTGTTCGATCATAAATGCTGGATCATCCAAGGGAACATTTGGCATCTAGTGGTAGCTGTTCGACCATAAAACAAAATTATGTGACTAACAATAGATCATATATAGCTTTTTTGGTTGATATAAAGGTTGATCAACCTTCTGAATTTCTTTTGATTTATTAGAGATTTTGAAATTCAACAGAAAGCAAGGGGAAAAACACAAGCTTCTAATCCTGCTCTTACATTTTCCAGACCAAGCCCAGTCGACAAAGTTGTGGTCAATTGACAGAACGATAATTAAAAAATCACAAACACAAACAGAAATCTTAACAAACTCAAACTCTCAATCCACCCAAAAATTAACCATCCATTAACAGAAAGATAATTAAAGGAAGTGCAAACACAAATGAGAATCTTAACAAAACTCAAAACTCCCAATCCTGGCATAAATTTTCCAGTCCAGAGCCTCTCTTCCTTCGAAGTTAAGGTTCCTTTAAAAAAAAAAAATCAACCCTAAATATAATGATGTCGAGAAAACTTACATAATTGTGTAGATCCTTCAATCAAGCCTAATGCAACAGTGAGTGGCTAGGGTTTCAAATATATATAAATAGACTTATAAGACGAAGAAAGACTTCAGCCTTTATTTATATTGTTCAAACCTTTGGAAACAGATCTCCATTACATTAAATTTACAAGAACTAGATACTGAAAGCAGAGGTTGAAGACGAAAAAGCCCTTGTTATATATTGTCATGTGGTGATATAGAGGATTTAGTTTAGGGTGAGTTTAGTAATTTGATTTTGCAATTTTTTGGATTGTATGGAAATACATCAATATTCAGAGAATTTTTGGGAAGTTTTAATGGTAAAGAGTTATTTTTATGAACTATATTGCCACTACAATTTTCTCCATGTATATTTCATTACGGTAATTATATTAACACCAAAATCTATATCTATTCTATGTCTATCTATATTTAATGAAAATAACAGAGATTCTGGGAATATTTAATTGATTTCAAATTTTGAATAGAATCTACAATGTGAACAAAATCTGATTTTTTACCAACACATTCTGGACGGCTCATTTCATGCAAAGGTTACTTGGATACTGCACCACTACTACCAAATGGAGGGTAATTCTTTTAGTGGGAAGTTACAAAATATCTCCAATTTCAAACCCTATCATATCTCCCTAGGACCACTCACGACATCTAGCAAAAGATCTATAAGCCTACTTTTCCTCATCCTCCTCCGGCGCTCACAGGAAAATGGGTTATTCCTCCATGGCGATTGCTAACAAGGCTGCCCTCCGCCGCAACCCCGACTTTTCGGTGAATTGGTCCCCGAAGAACAATTCACCACCTTTAACTTCATCTTTTTCCGTCTTCAAAACTAACGTAAAAGCCAATTTTAGTTGTATGCCATTCTTAATCATTTGGGCTTGTAGAGGTAACTGCCAATAATTTTGTAACCGCTAGCGACTGCCCTTGCAATAATTAATTTCTATATATGATTATTTTGAATTTAAATTTAATATTATTTTATCTATATTTAAAAGAAAGCAACAAGTTCTTTTCATTGTCAGCAACAAAAATGATCAAATGGACGAAATTGATCAAAGTTTTCCATGGTAAATAAAACCCCCTCCCCTTAGAAAACACATTCCTCCTAATTAAGGAAAATACCAAATATTAAGACAAATACAAAAAAAAAAACCATGAAAAACTTAGGCAATTAAACAACATAAAAGTTGAAAAATTACTTGAAAATGCATTTTCCATGAAAAATAAATGGTTATCAAATAGACCCCCTAAACGAATGCTAATATAAAGAGAGAAAGAAAAAAAAAAGTTAGAGATTTAAAAAAAAAAAATTAAAACACAAAATAAATAATAATAAGCACTTTCTACCAGGGGAAAAAATAAAAAACCATAATTAAAAGTGGCGCTGTCAATGGCTGGCAGCCCCATTAAAATAATGAAAAATGAACAAATGTGTTTCTCCTTCTTGGGGCGAAAGAATAGCCTACGCTCCAAGTGCATTTTTCATTATTTTAATGGGGGTTGTCAACCTTAGACAACCCCACTTTTGTTTTATTTATTTATTTTCTTTCTAGTAGAAAGGGCTTTACGATAGCCCTTAAAAGTCCCTTTTTTATTTTATTTTTTTTGTTTTTGTTTTTGACTTTTTTTTGTGTTTTAATTTTTTTTATGTTTTTTTTAACTTAATTAATTCTTGTTTATAAACTATTAGTAGTAAGCATGTGTATATGTTAAATGTTAAAGTAACATTTTTTAAGTGCTAAGCATGTGTATATGTTAAATGTGTAATGTGCAGACGGTTTTGATTGCTCGATTGGGATATTTTGACAATCGAATTTCGATTTGTAGCAATTGATTCAACCACTGATGTAGATTTCAAAACATCTTCATAAATTGACATAAGTAGATCAATAGTAGATAGAGGATTTTCTGTCTTCGACCTCTTGCAGAGATCTGAAAATATGCTGCGAAGGATAAACAGGTAAAAAGAGGTTAATATTTCAGTGAATCATTAAAGATATTTGCAGAAAACAGACTAAGCTTGAAAACAGAATTTGATTTGCAACTAAGATATTCTTTTAATTTCATTCATAGCAAGTTAAGGAGCCAAACATTAAAATATGAATTGAAATTTAAAAAATCTGAATACAAAAAATGCATAATGTTCTCCAGTCTAATGATTAGATGGGCTTCGGGTTTAACCTGTCACGTTCTTTTTAAATACCTACTTTCAGAGGTAAATTTTTTTGTTCATTTTCGATATCCACCTTGTGGTCAGTCAAAGGTACACGAGGTCTATTAAAATACTAATTTCACCAACAAAGCAGCAAGAATTACAGGAATGACACTGTTACAAGCTCGAGATCTAGTTAAATGTATTTTAGAATGGGAACTGCAATTCTTTGACATTATAACATGGAAAACCCAATTCATATATGTTTGGAATCCTCATTTAAGAAAGCCATTTATAAATAGCATTGTGCGATAAATTTTGTCTTTAAGAGAATATATCAAAACCAATGTTTATATGAACTCACTTCATCTGCACATATGGAGTCGTGGGCAACTGGCGAATTCCTTCCCCATTTTCTTGTCTGATTAGTTGATATAGGACAATTGACATTAGAGCTTGAAGAAGAATTGGACCGAAAATTGAATAAAAGAGCTGTTTCGAAGAAACGGTCATAACTTGTCGCACCGGTGTCAGATTTTCAATTATAAAATGTTTTCGGAAACGTCTCTCAGTGTTCCATAGCACTTATACAGTTGAGGTCATTTCTATCCTCAAATTCACAATTTAAGGCTTGCTACTGGGGAGTCAAATTTTTTAGCATTAATTTTGGATTTTTCATTTTTAATTACTTTAATTTTGTGGATGTTTATTTTGTTCTTTTGCTTAAATTAGGGGTTTAGAGACTATTTAAACGTTGTTTTGTTTTTGAAAAAGTTAATTGTAAGTTTGGTGGCTATTATTTTCTTGTAAGTTATAATTTTCTCTCATATAGGTTTGCGTTGGTAAACTTAGAAATTTTGTTCTGCGTCATTAGTATTTCTAAGTTAATCATCATTGATTTAGATTAGTTTTTCCTTAATTTATTAATATTTGCATTAGTGGAGGATTGTTCTAGTCGAGTTTTACGCTCTTGTTTTCGTTTGCTCATAAGATTTTATCAGCAAACTAATTTATAAAAAATAGTTTGACCCCGCCCTTTCTTGATCGTTTATAAAGACTTGCCAAACATATGCTAATAGTCCATTTCTAATAGAGGGAAAGAGGGTAAGGAAAAACATATGCTAAGAGTCCATTTCTGATAGTTCTATTTCATCTTTATTGTGATTTTTCCTTCCAACCACTTCTCGATATAATAAGCCTGTAAATTTTATTCAACTATAATCTTTTTTTACTTGATCTTTTTACTATGTTCATAACAGGTTATATCTTAATAGTGTTGATATATTATCATTGATAAAGATTGGGTACATCTATCAAGGTTATCTTATCTCCTTAGTTTTAGAAAATCTTAATATAAGCCTATAAATGCTTTTAGATGATTTATATTGAGTATTTTGTTTAGAGCTTCAAAGGCATATCAATATGGTGTAAGAAAGTTTGCAAATACGATGCAAGCCAATGCGGGAAATACGGAAAAGGTCTTATGCCCTTGCAAATGTTACAAAAATTTATTCCACCAACATTTTGATATAATGTATAGGCATTTGATCATTAATGGGAAGGATCCTACCTATACTACATGGGTATTTCATGGGGAAAAATTGAATACAGCATCATTGCCTCATCAAGATAGAGAAAATCTAGAGAAATATAAGATGTATAGGGATGTATTTTTTGAGGATGATAATATAGAAATTCCTCTATACCCTGGTTGCACAAAGTACACAAGGATCGATATCTGTCATTATTGTCTTATACAAGCTTAAGGCTACACATGGTATATCTGAAAACGGTTTCAATGATCTTCTTGATATTATCAAAGACATTCTATCAGACGGGAACATCCTTCCTGATTCTTGTAAATCAACGAAGAAGTTATTGAACACTTTTGATCTTGGGTACGAAAACATATATGCATGCGTTAATGGTTGTTGTTTGTTTAGGAATGATCTAGCGGATTTGGAGACATGTCCAAAATGTGCTTCTTCGCGGTGGAAATTTAATGAACGAACAAAAAAAATTCAAAAGGGGATACCTGCAAAGGTTTTGAGATATTTTCCGACTATACCACAATTTAAAAAGAACAACATCAATTTGAAAGAGATTCATTTATTTTAGCATCACAAGCCAAACAAGTTTTTTATTTTAGAGAAAATGATACATCTAATTGGTATATTGTATTAAAGGCACCTCCCAGAGGATTTCATGAATTAGAAAATTTTGAGATAGTTGTTAGAATTTATATGCCCAAAGAGTATAATTCATGAAATTTAAAATAAAATATTAAATGATTGTGTTAATATGAAGTTGTGTTTGTCCACGGGTCAATTTGATATTACAAATTGAGTGTTTAAGTTGTTAAATACAGAAAGATTTAATTTGTAATTTGATCTAAGATTAATGTTCATGATCAGTAAATAAATATGGATTATTTTGAAAAGATTTTTTCGATTTTATTAAAGTTTATCTTTGACTTTGGTAATAAACTTGAGAGTACGTTTGGAACGTATTGGACGGGACCAGGTGAAATTAATTTGCGATATTGACCATACAAATTTAATTTCACTTGACTATTGTACGTAGGACCTTAATCCTAATCGGATAATGGACTTCGATTACTAACTTGAAGTTCTTTGAGGTACCAATGGATGAACTAGCAAGAAACATATATTCGTATTATAGAATCCGTCACCTTTTAGGTATGATCATAATCTCACTGGTTCTTTTAGTGGACAGTTGAATCTGAGCTTAGTAATTCAACAGTGAATGTTGATTTCTATGATGTGATGTGATGTGATATGATAACATCGATCTGTCTGATAGAAGATGAGAGTTGAAAGTTTATTAACATTCGGAGAAGGACATTTTAGTCATTTTAGCTTGCGTTGAATATTCGAGTTGATCGATGAGAATAACATGTAAAAGTGACAAGTAGAGGATAATTATTGTTTCAGTAATTCCAATTTTACTAAGAGTGCAATCTCATTCTTTTAGTGGAATAGATGTGATTAATAAATTATTTTGACTAATCAAGAGTTACCACATCATAATTAATTTATTGGAGTTTAGTTTAATTGGATCCCATCAGGTTCCCTTGCTGGCTTTAGTATAATAGGCTTATTACCTGTATTTGGCTGTATAGAAATGGGTCGGGTTTTGGTATTAGGAATGGTAGGATTTTGAAGTGTATAGAAGTTTTAAATAGTTTCCAAAGACTAATTTTCTAACCCTAGTTTGAAAAGTGGCGACCGCACGCTTGCATGGCAATAGCACATCAAACCCCAATGAGTAACCAAAGATCAGTAGCATGGCCAGGACCCAAGAAACTAGACAGCTTTCTTCCGTATAGGCCTCAATATTCTGACCTAGGTTTTCTAGTGATCAGTCCAGGGGTCCGTTTCCCGTACCATCGTTCTTCATACTATAAATAATACATGGACTTTGTGAATAAGAATGGAATGAACTTGTTCGCCTTGTCTCATTTTCCTGGTTTTTATTTATTTATTTATTTTATTTTTGCATTCTGACAAATCAGAGTATGACCATAATTTAGTCTATATTAATGATTTCCATGAAATAATTGCGATAGATCAAAAGAAGTAAACCTAACTGACTTCTTTTCTGGAACCTTCCTCAGTGATCACATTGGTCAAGGAACCTAACATGTGCATCTCTTGGAGGTTTGTCAAATAACTTAACCAGGGCATATTTTTTTTTTTATCTACATAAACATTTTTAATGAACTCACGAACTTTGTCAACGTGTGACAATAAGCTTCCAATTATGCAATTGACATGTACTTCTGACAATAAAACAGTTATGGCATAGAATACACATAACAGTAAAATCAATCTCAACAAAGGAATACATAACATTCTTCTTAAAATTTCAAAAGATACATAGATGCATGGTGTTCTATAAAAATATGCATAAGTTCATCGTAGATTTCCTTGTAACAAATATTTGCTCGATTAAGATCTGGAAGGTTCACAGCGTGTGGTACAAAGGAGGATGGAAATGTCTGTGTTTGGTGAAGTTTGTAAGAGAAGAGGACACGTGCATCTGTGAATTCATCGGACGTAGGTTTCATGTCCAATTTGTTAGAAGTTATAATTGAAGGAATGTTTTAACATGTATATGTTATACATCTTCTGGATTTATAGATATTCTAATTGTAATTATTTTTCTATTGTGTCAACATGCTCAATTTGTCAATTCTTCAACATTTCATCAGTCTATGAATTCTTGATGCTCTATTTTCTTTCATCTTCACGAATACCAGTGTTTCTTGAATTTCTCTACAGGTTTTTTTTGTTAAGATCATTTGATGCAAAGTCTGCAAAGACATAATATTTTTTAGGGTTTTTTTTATTATAGAGTGTACGTTTAGTTGACTTATGATCAGGAAAAAATAATTCACACTTTTGTTGTACCACAACAAAGCTTTTTTTTTTTAAATTGCGCACAACGCATGCCATATAAAGTGGCATACTTTTCACAGTGTGCCACAAGAGTAATCCATAAAGAGGTTTACGACGTGTGTGCTGCAATCTGCACACCAAATAAATTTTATGGCTTGCGTTCCGCATGCCGTAAACAGGTTTTTTGTTACAAAAATTGTTTATACGATTACCAACAAACGTATACTATTAACACAACAAAAATATACACATTAATTCATATATAAATCATATTTTACAAAATTATACATATTAATTCATATAAAATCATGTTTTACAAAATACATAAGGAAAAGACATGAATGAAAAACATCCAAACAGTAGCATTATGAATCAAATTATCTTGGCAAAGGTAGGAATTGCAATTCACGTATGCTACATAACAATCCCATTTGCAAATGCTGCAAGGAATTGTTCCATGGGAAATAAAAGAAACATGTGTACTTGCTTTCTATTTAAATAGATTCCCACGGCACGATGCTCAAAAATGAATCAAATTTATAAATGAAACTGGGACTGGCACTAAGGGCTAGGCCTGGTTGCTTGTGGGAAACTGAGATTAACCAATAATTGGATTTGGTTTTTGAATTCTTAAAATCGGAATGAGAGAACAACATTTGCAGAGGAGATTAGCAAATAGGTGCTGATTGATTTTTGGGCGAACTACACAAATAAGGAATTTTAAAGATAAGATTCAATATTTAAGAAACTTGTTTTTTTAGTTCAAAAATAAGATTTTTATTAAAAAAATATATAATTAAATTGGTAATTAAATAATTAAAGTCACAACTACACAATTTATGGTCACGGGTCACAAGTCAAAAATTTTAAAGGTCCCAAATTATTAAATTAATTAGCCACGATTTATTTCTTATTCACAAATTACAAATTTTATAGATCACAACTTATTTTTCGATCACACTTTAACAAATTAATCAGTCATGACTCTCTTATTCGTCACAAGTCAAAAAATTCATATGTACATCTTTCTAGGTCACAAATTCTGAAAATTTAGGTCAAAACATATTTTTCGGTCACAATTTACAAATCTCGTTAAGCTACAAACTTTTTTATGGGTCACAAATTGAAACTCGAATTTTTTAGGTCACAACTTTCTCTCGGTCACAAATCTCAATTTTATGAGTCAATTTTTACAATTTGTGATTACAACTTATTTTTCTGTCATAATTTACAAATTTTTTAAGTCACAACTTTATCTCGATCGCAAATCTCAAATTACTTGGTCACTGCTTATCTACTAACCAATTACAATAACCTACAATTGGTCACAAACAAGTTAACACCCCACCCTACCCTAACACCTACCCCAACCCAGCCTTAATCCTTCTCCAATACTTCTACCATCGCCAATCACACCACCGATAAACACCCATCTCACCGTCACCACCACCAACCACCTAAATCGCCGCTATCGCCTTGGTGGCTACACCAACACCAAAACACTACCTAAAGTATGGACCAAACCATCGCACACCATCACCACACACCGATCTGCCCCAAATCACCACCACAAACTACCGTTCTGTACACCACCCTTCCGCACACAATGGACACAACCACCACGTACCACACTCACAAACCACCACCATTGCATATACTCCACCACTTAACCCCGCACTATCGCACACAATTGCATTGGGCACAAACCACCTGCACCGACACACTATTGCACACAAACTGCAACTCACACACCAAAATCGCGCGCCAACTGTTGTGACTGCAACACAACGCACAGTCGGAAACGCAATATTCGCACAACCAAGATGATGCCTACACCTCTGTTATCCTCTAAAACCGCTGCATTGTGCCAGAGTTGTAGTCTTCCAGATTAATGTTCTCAACGATTGGGGTTGGGGATGAGTGAATGGGAAATGGGTATCATAGTATGAAATGTTAATTGGGGTTGAATAAAGGTTCAAATTGGGGGTGTGTTTTGGTATGGTTATGAGCTAGGGTTGAATTAATTATAATAATTATTATTTGATTTAATATTTAAAAAGAATTACGACCTGATTTTTTAATTAATAAATAAGGTGAAAAATTTATTTTTGAACCGTGAAATTAAAAATTAGGTTAGGGTGTAATTTCCTCTCGATTTTTTGTAAGGAAGTGTGAGTAAATTGACAGGTTGTGAACTGAAGTCTGTAATCTGAAGATTTGGGCTGGAAAAAATGAAATGGTTCGCTTCTTCCCTTGTGTGGGTCAGTATGTTACAATTATTTATTTATTTATTTATTTATTATTATTATTATTATTATTATTATTATTATTATTATTATTATTATTATTATTATTACACGCTATAAATACAATTGGCAAGACCTTTATGGCATTCATTTTTGAACTCCGTAAATACCATACTTGACTTTTTATGGCATTCATTATTTAACGCCATTAATATCAGACTCCACTTTTTTCCGGCATTCTAGTCATACTGGCCGTAAATACTTTTGACAAATTAACGGTATACATGTACACATTATAAATGGTGACCTTTTAGGGCGTCCTGAAATTTGCTGTTAATGTAACTTTTTTTGACGTGCCAGTTATGCACTTTGTAAATACTCTATTTTTGCGAAATGCTTCATATGGAAGCCGTAAAAAGGTCCCTTTTGTTATAGTGTTAGCACCCTATTAATAGGAAACACGTTTTCTGTTTTAAGATCCATAAAATAGTTCATGCAATATCACAGTTGAAATAGGCCAGACTAACTGATGGCAAGTGATCGATATGGATACCTGCACTAATTTATAAAACTCAACCAAGATAATTTTTGCCCTAATTTGTAACATCACAAAAAATGTAAATAAAATTTTATATATGTTCACCTCTCAGGGACTCAATTTTGTCTCTTGGATCAGACCATCGTAGAATCAATCAGATCCAAAAATATTTTAAATAAGGATGAATTAATGATTCGATGTAGTTAGGGTTTCTATTGGAGCTTTATGTTTTGCACAAGATTGTCTTCTTAATTTTGCTAATGTTACTAAATAATTCTCATTTGATTAAAGCCTTTTTTACCATAGGATTTTCTTAATCCTTTTGAAACTTTCTGTCATTAATTGAAGAGCATGATTATGTTGATTAGTTTGATTAGGCTTATATCTTTTTTTTTTTTTTTTTACTCGACATAAGATTGAGTGTAGTACTAGTAAATGATGGCGACAGGTGGATTCAGCACAGTTACCCGTGCCCCTTCCACAATTTCTTTTTTTCATTCTAGCCCCACATCATGACCCACGATGATGTAATCCACAGAATAATTTTAGCTATGAAACCCACACAAGATTGATACCAACCCAAGAAAGCTAAGCTAAGCTAAGAAATCACGATTTAGAGTATTCAAAATAATTGATTCAAAATAATTGAATCAAGCAACCAACACAATAAATCAATATGCCAACCTCTTGATCACAATGATTATAAATCTCACCCTAGTGTTTTGAAGAAAACAAGAATTAAATCTCGCAAGTTCGAAATTAGTTCAACGAAGAACAATGTTTTGAAAGCAAATATGCCTTCCGAATTATATTAATCTCTAAGCTGTGTGTCTAACTACTATAAAGCTGTCAAAATTAGGTTATTATTATTTTTTTGAATAAATTCTACTTAATTGTTATTATTTATTATTATTTCATGTTTTTATCCCAAAAAAAAAGAAAAATGAGGAATTGAAGCAATTATTCAACAATTGGATTGAGTTACACAATAACTGGATGCAATTGGAGACAAAATTTGAAGGATTGAGCGTGCAATCAACTCAAGGATCAACTTACATTTACTTGAAAGATTTGAGGACTTGGTATAAACCCTCCACTAATTAGAATTGGACTTTAAACCTTAAATGATACAAGAATTAGTTGTGCTTTTATTTTTGAAAAAAGTGAGCCGGTTGGCACTGGTGGAGAGTTTTTAATGTATTAGAATTGGGGTGCACTGGGGATTTTTCTTGGAATATATACATAGAAGTCGGCTGAATGGTGGAGGCTTCTTGGGGAGATATAGACATATATTTCTTTGTTTACATTAAATTTTGTTTAGGAGCATAATGTAATTCAGATCACAAGATTGCTTTAGTCCTGTAGATTTTAATGTTGTCATCTAGGGCCGCATAAAAATATTTCTACAAGAGGCTAAAAATGAATTCATCACCTAAATTTTTATTATATTCAATCACAACACAAATGAAAGGAAATGGCAAGTATATTAAATCCTTGTGTTAAATACGAGATAAAAATACTTATTCTAAAAAGGGAAAAAACCATACAAAATGAAATTTTAATTAAGTACACAAACAAGGACCCCAAAGCAAAAAAAATAAAATAAAAATTTAAAGGAAGCACTTATAAACTATATGATTACGAATCTTCGTGTGATAGTTGTATGGTTGTAGCAAATGTTTGCAATCTTAACCATCTTGACCTTAAATTTGGACAATTGCGAGTGTTTTGTCGTATGATATTGCCAAATTATGTATTTATTTTCATTCTCTTAGAAAACTCAAAACTTGGTGATTATGAAAAAAAATTAAATGAAAAAAAGCAAGTCAATTTAAAATCATTGCATAAAAATACTCATAATGAAAAAAAAAAAAAAAAAAAAAACAGTCCTAACGAAAAACAGCAATAATTCATTTACAAAACAGTAAATAATAAAGAATTTGCAACCTAGTTTGGAAGTTGGATCTAACAAATTTGCTTCCTCATGGTGCAAGCAAATTGTAGATAGACCAATGAGTCCAAGTGGAGAACGAGTTCTAGCTTGTGTAGAATGACTAGAAAGAAATTGAATAATCACTCAAGTTAATTTATTTGGTTTTACTTTCCTTTCACTTTTGGATTTTTTTTTTTAATTAAAAAAATGAAAAAATGGTTTTGATTTTGCATTACATTCACAAATTATAGTCACCTAAGGTTTTTTTTTTTTTTTTTTTAATTATCGTGTCTCCTTATGTACATTGAGTATTTTCAAAGCTTAAATGTGAGTTACAATTTTAAGAATCATTGTTCACAATTTTTTTATGAATTTATGTTCATGTTAAGATTTTAAAGGTCAAATTTATAATTACGTTAGATAATTTTCATATCATCACTACACAATGCCAAGTTCCATGCTTTTAATTTCTTGAATTACGAAAAATAATCATACATAGCACCTATTAGGTGGAGACTAAAATTAAATTTTTAATTTTGGTAAAAGATGATGAAATGTGTTGTTCAAAGTTACAGAACCCATAAAATATGTAGCTCAAATTAAAAGTTGGCATTGATTTTGATAAAACTCTAGATTATAAACAAGGGCATAATTAATTTATTACCATTGAATATGTCTTCCTAAGTGTTAAGAAGTTATGTGAAAAGCACGATTAAATAAGTATTTTTTATGTTCCATGTTAATGAGATTGTTATGTGGATAAAAAT
The DNA here is from genome assembly GCA_963555705.1 of Ligustrum vulgare. Taxonomy (NCBI): domain Eukaryota; kingdom Viridiplantae; phylum Streptophyta; class Magnoliopsida; order Lamiales; family Oleaceae; genus Ligustrum; species Ligustrum vulgare. Next base: position 11,901,224 of record OY743186.1, on the reverse strand, counting down.
CATGAATTTTTGTGACAATAGCGACGTAAAAAAATATGGATATAATTTATGATTCTATGAATGCATGTTAATTACCAAAAGCTCATTTGGATATTCTGAGTTATGAAATGGATAAATTTTCATATAATATTTGAGTTTAGACAATAGTGATTGATAAGTGTATTTTATACACTTATTTATATGTCAAAATTAGAATATAGTATTGTCTTTTTTTGAGTAAATGCTATTTAATTTGTATTTATTTAAATTTCATAAAATATCCCAAAAGATGAAGAATGAGTCAATTGATGGGAAAAACACTCAATTGGATGCTAATCGAAGCTTAATTGAGCGATGGAGAAGTTTGTGACATCAATTGGGGATCATGCATGTTGCCAAAGAGAGCAGATCAGAAATTGGAGGACCCAATTGAAGGAGTTGAGAGTTAAAACGAGCTAATTGAGAAGATTCCAAAGTTTGTGGACTAAATTACCTCAATTGAAAGTGGAGGACCAAGGCTGCAAATAAAAAATGAGGGCTTACTTGTACAACAGGGAATAGATGACAATTGCATCACAGGGTACACCATGAGATCGTTGGGTGTAGAACCGTGCGATTGTGCAAAGCCTCGAAAAAATCACCTGAGAGTTTATATGCCTTCACCTTGAGATCGCGCGATGTTTCACTAAGCCATTGTGTGCCTTGCAGACTGGCCGAAATCGGGCATTTTGCACACGAATTCAGCAGCTTTTCCTCTTCTTTGATCTAGGTTTCTCCAATACCTATATATACTACTTGAGAGGCACAAAATAGGTACCTTTACTTCTCCTAAGAACAAGCCACAATTGATTATTCAACATCAAATTCTTGAGAAATCAAGCATAGCAAATGGGCAGGAATTGAAGATAATTGAAGAATTGATACTTGGTGCAAGCATTCATTTCTTTATATTACTTTCAATGAACATTTTATTTTATTAATTTTGTTCTTTAATTATGATGTGTGTAACTAAACTCCATGTTAGGATGAACGATGTAGCCTAACTTATTTATTTTAGTTCCATATTCAATCGTTTTAATGATTTTGTTGTATGTATTGATATATTATCATTCTTAACGCGTGAATGAACTGATAACTTATTCATGATTCAATGTGTTATTTTCATAATCCGATAGGTGAGCTAATAACATAGATCTAGATATATAATAAATCTGGTAGTTGAACAAGAGATAGAGATATACTTTTGTAGTTATTTTGGTCGTGTGTGAATTCTCGTGTGCTATATGCATCTAGATAATAAATATTCAGACCTGCTGTAGAGATATATGCTTGACTTATTTATGTAGAATTGATTTAAACTCAATAGAGAAATTTCAATATACATTAGTGAATTCGACCGAATGCATATTTAGGAAATAAAATTGGAATTGACATTGATTTAATTGACTAGGTGAAATCGTGAATCTCAATTACTTTACAATCATTTGTTTAAACAAAACAAATTTGAAATTTTAGTTTTTTTAGTTTTAATTTAAACAACCAATCATATTCGTCCGTTCAAATAGAAATAGGAATTAACATATTTCGGTACATAGTAAGCAGTCTCTGTGGAACGATAACCGAACTCCTAGGTTCACTTTATTACTTCTCACGATCCGCACACTTGCAGGGATATTTTGCGATCATCGCAAAATATTAGTAAACAAGTTTTTGGAACCTTTGCCAGGACTGTTTTATTAATATCGATACCCGTTAGATTTTACTTTACTTTGAACTTTATTTACTTTATTTTTACTTTATTTATTTTTATGTTTAGTTTTCTTTTATTTAATTCATGTTAAGAAGGTCTAATTCTTTTGATTTGCTTCCTCTTGATGCAGAAATCAAACGCACATTTCGACAGAGGCGTATACAACAGTTGAAGTAGCTCAACAAACAGATTTAGCCATTAATATGGCACAAGTTGTTGTTGAATAGCAACCTAATCATGGAAGGTGTGTGGGGGAATATTGGGACATGCGCGTGCCTATTGCAATCCCAGCCAACAATTTTGATATCAAGACCTCCATGATTTCCTTGATCCAAAGCTCGGATATTTTTCATGGATTGCCATAATTAATTAGCACCACGGCATCCAGAGGAACGTTCGACCAGAGTTTGGGTAGCAATCCTACTGGGGTTGGAGTTGGAGGCCTCATCGCGGGTGCTACCTCCTGGTGGAATGAAAGAAAGATGATGAACGTATTGTTTATGAAGATACCGTATTTTCCATTTTTTTGTTAATATAGTTATTTGTGAAATATATCCTGAAAAGATATTATAGAGTGTGTAGCAACCGGGAATTTTTAAATAAAATAAAATTGTTTTCTCGAAAAACGTGTCACTAAGATTTAACCCTGAATTTTTACTTTTAAATGTGAAGCATATTCGTCTAGCCATTGTAAAAATAAAATTTAAACTATTCCAAATCAAGTCCTATCTCGAATAATTTAAAGTGTCAAATTCTTTATCAATTTTAAATCCAAATTTTAATAATTTTGAGTTCAATTTAATTAAGTCCAATATTTTATTATTTGGGTCCCAAAAAAAAAAATTTCTTGTCCAAGTTTTTATTGTTTCAGCCCAATTAGAAAATTCTTCCAGCCCATACCCACTTAAAACCTAGAAATTGGTGCCCTAAATAATTACTGTTCAAATTTCTCAACCCTTGGACTCACCTCCTCACACAATCAGCAGCCAAGCATTCTGGGTAACACTTTCTTCCTTCACCTCCATAATCAATTTGCTTGCAATCTGAAGTTTCAAGTTCACCTACACCACCATTTTCGACCAAGCAGCCACCATCAGCTTAAAAATTACCACCACCTGAACGGCAACCATCCACTGCGAGAAGCTAACCAACTGAACCATTCCCGAGTCTGCAACACCCCAACCGGACCATTGTGAGTCCACTGCCTCCTCCAAATCCACACACCAATAACCACAATTCCTACCACCCAACACCACTGTAGTGTAACCACCACCAACGAACCACTGCCAACCGCCACCTCCAAGAAACCACCACTGCCAATCGAACACTCAATATCAAAATCAATCTTCACAACACCACAACCCACCACCTCAATCGCTCGAACCGATATCCATAACCATCATCACTGACTCCAGCGGCTCCACCACTCGCACAGCACACCATTGCCGCCTACTGCTCAACACCAAATCTACATCAAATTCCACCAAATCAAACTCAAACCCAAGAAATAGACAAAGCCCAAAACCTTACCTCTACCTTGACCCATCTCTAGCCGGATATCGCCGGAACAAGCTCCAAATCGCCCAACTGAGCCTCGATTTTCTGCCCAAAACCCACTTCAAATTCTACCCCTTTAGCCTCTGTTCGCCCCTCCTCGTTGCCACCACTTGACGGCGGCACCCCGCCGGCATAACGCCGGCGCTAGCTGGAACGGGCGGAGCTTCGGCCCTCCGCCACTCTCTATAAGTTATGAGAGAGAGACAGAGTAAGGTTATGTTTATAATTTGATTTTTTGCAGAATTTCCCTTCAGTCCACATCTTTTCAAAAGTTTCAATTCAGTCGTAAGTTTTTTAAAATGTTTTAAAGATCAGTTTCTTTGTTACTCAAATCAGTCCCCCTAATTTTTTAAATCACTTAACTTCAGCTGTAGCGCCCCGAGTTCCGTATACCCGATTCACTACGTCATTTTCTGTCTAAATTTTTTCGAATAATATTTTTGCGGAATAAATAATTGAAATTCATTTTTGGCAACATTAAATAAACTGTAATGGCCGCTAAAATTGAAAACATTTATGAAACCATTTGAAATAGTAAATCGAACCATTAATATTGTAAAGAAATTGCCAATATCATAATTTCTCAAATAAATGAACTTCTCTAAATTATTCGATTGTTTGGAAAATACGGAAATCATTAACGTCAAACTTTCAACCGTTCAACGATTATTGCCACCATCATTCATCGCTCGCCACCGTCTCCGAAATCTGCAAAACTGTTAAAAAGTAGGGTGAGTATTTCATGGGGGAAATACTCAGTAGACTCATCGCAAATTAATTTAATTTATAAGATGATTAAACACATAAATCCCGGCTCTTTATAAAACGGGCATTGATAGAGCTTCTTTATAAAACTGTTCTTGATAAAACTCATATTGTGCATTACAGCACGGGACATATTTTGCAAATCATATGCTCTTTGAAAACATTTCTTTGAAAACCATATACTTATAAAACATTTTAATTATGCCAAGCATAATTTCTTTTGAAAGCATAACATAAGATAGGATTGAAATCCTCATAAACATAAGAATTTTACCGAACTTAGGTGGTAAGAATTCTTATGTAGTAAAATCATAATAACAGTAAGTTTTCATCATAACATAGGATAAAATCGAAATCCTCATAAACATAAGAATTTTACCGAACTTAAGTGGTAAGAATTCTTATGTAGTAAGTATACCAAGCATAATTTTCTGAAATTCATAGGGATCAATTGCATCATAACATAAGATAGGATCGAAATCCTCATAAACATATGCGACAGGAATTTTACCGAACTTAGGTGGTAAATCCTCATAAACATATGGAAAGACAGGAATTTTACCGAACTTAGGTGGTAAATCCTCATAAACTTATGGAGACACAAGAATGTTACCGAACTTAGGTGGCAAGAATTCTTATGTGTAGCGCTACTAAAACTCCGGTCCCCTTAACATATCATAACTTATCATATGGGACCCAAAACAATCTTGGTAGATTGATTTCATAGCAATGATCCAAAAAAACATTTTCGTGAAGCATAGGGTATACTTACTTTTCGTAAAAACATAAAGTATATTTTCTTTTCATAAAAACATACTTACTTTTCATAACAACATAAGGTATATTTACCTTTCATAAAAACATACTTGTTTTTCTTAAAAATTGACTTTCACAAGTCACATGACATTCATATGAAATCATAATTTAAATTAATTAATAAGTGCGAGTCTACCTCAAATCCGACGAGTGCAAAGTTGAGCGGGAATGACTTCAATTTCTTTAAATTCTCCGTACGCTTCGTCTTAAGCCAATAAGTCACTTTAGTCTATCGAATATATAGCTCAAAATGATAAATTATAATTTGAGGACTAAAATTGATGTTTTGAAAGTTTAGGGACCAAAATGAATACTTTTGAAAGTTGAAGGACTAAAATGAATATCTTTGAAACTTGAGTTGAAACTTAAAACGAATATTACTATAGGGCTGAAATAATATATTTTTAAAAATGAAATGGCTGATTAAAACTCATTTTAAAACTTGGAGACTGAAACGATAGATTTTAAAACTTAGGGACTGATTTGAAATAACTTTAAAACCCAGGGACCAAAATGCAAATTTCTGAAAATTAATATATCATATCTTTCTCTTCTCTTTCTACTATTTCGTATTCATCAGAGATGAGAGAGAGGCGAGTGAAAGAAACGAGAGACAGGCGAGAGAGAAAGGCGATCGGTGGAAATTCTTTGGAATCAACGGTGCTATAGCCGGCAGTTCGCCTGCGCAGGAGGTGGCCAACGACGAGGCTCCGCTAGGCTAGGTTTTGGTGGAGTTTAGGTGCGATTTGGGGCTGAAATCCGAGATTTTAGGTCGGGGTTTTTCCGGCGAAAATCCGGCATTTGAGGTAGGTGGTTATCTGGTTACTCTGTTTCTTGGGTTTGGGTTGATTTGGTGATGGCTATCCGGTGGTGTTGATTGATGATGATGATTGTTTGATTTGGAGATTAAAATGGTGAGCGGAGGTTCGATTCTTGGTCGACCTCTGAAGTGAGGCAGTGGACTTGGATATTACGGATTCAGAAATGGTGGTGGGTGGAAAAGTGTGGTTGTGGCTGAGTGGTGATCGATCTTGATGATGATGATGGGGTTGCTGGAAGAAACTGCAAGATTGGTTGAAGATGTCGATGAATTGTGTGTTTGAATATGGTGATGATAGTGCCGGTTGGCAGGGGTTCTTAGGTAATTGGCTGATGGTGAGTTTGGGATTACTGGAAGTGGTGAGGGCTGTTCTTGATTCGGTGGCTTAGAATTCAAATTGAGTAGAGGCAGTTTGGGTGGATGGTGACCGTGACTGAAGGCAGTGTTGTGAAGTAGGCAGTTTGGCGTCATGGCTATGGTTCAGCAGTGGACTAGGGAATTATGGGATACGGTGCTTGAAATGTTGTGAGGAATTAGTGGTGATGATCATGCAGAGAGTTGAGATTTGCAGGCGTGCTGGGAATTGAAAATGACAAAGAAGGCTGGTGGTTAGACTGATGATTCTAAACATGAAGGTGGGATGAAGGTATCTTTAAAGGAGAAAAGAAAGGAAAAGAAGAAGATTAATGGAGAATAAAAATCATTATGTTTAGTAGACACATGGGGTAGGATTGAATTGTGATAGCTTTGATTAATTGGTAGTGGTGTTCTTTGTTAGGTATAATAATAATAATGATGATAGTTTGTATGTGCAGGACGGAAGAATGCAAATTGAGTTTGATGAAGAACATATAAAATTAGAGGAAGAGATGTAGATAGTTAGGTATTAAGAAAAGTGGGAAAACATGGGGAATAATTAGTTGGTTTGTTGATGATGATGTTTTTGGACTGAAAATACATTTGAGAATAAATAGATTTTGAGATAAAATCGAATTACGTATTTGGACTTAAAATAATTTGAATAAGGAAAATTGAGATATTTTAATAAATTTGGAATTCAAAATGATTTTGAAAATAATACTTTGAATAAATAATTAAAATAACATAATTTTAGAAATTCGAATTTTAATTTAAAATCGAACAAATTCGATATTTCTTGACTTGGCTAGACGAATTCGTCGCGGCGTTAATTTCAAAATAATAAATGAAATAGTAGCGACACAATTTTCTAAATATTAAAATAATTATTTATTGCATAAAAATTCTGGGTCGCTATATCAGCCCCTGTAGTTTTAAAATACCTTATTTTCAACCCATGTTTCTGAAATTCTTATTCAACCCCAAAACTTTTCAAATTTCAGTTTTTAATAAATTTCAAATTAAGCCCCTATATTTTACTTTATGATTTTAAATCCTTAAAATTTCTAATTTCTAATTCAAGGCTTATTTTCATATTTTGGCTAGACGACACGTGCGGACGATTAAGAGATTGAGACTACTTCCCGCTCCATCTTTTTACGAGATTTGAGATAAATTAAGGTAGACTCGCCCCAACTAATTGATTTATATTATGCATGTCATAACTTATATGCTTTATTTGCATAAGACAAGAATATGTTCATTTGCTTTCACTATGTTATGCCTATGATTAAGAAGAGAATGTCATTGTATTATTTGCATAATTATGTGTTCAATTATCTTGTAAATTAATTATTGACGATGAGTCTACTGAGTATTTCTTTTGAAATATTCATTCCATTTTTAACAACATTTGCAGAGTGCGGACGCGAAGGCGAATGATGGGCAATTACGGCAACATTTATTTTGAGTTATTTTGAAAGTCAAGTTTATTGAACTTTGTTATGTTAAATTGTCAAGATTTGGAATTTTATGGAATGTTTTCAAGTAGATGTATTTAAATTTGAGCTACCGTTGCAAATTTTCCAAATGAATGTGATGTTTTTTTTAAGATTTTATTATATTTCGGAAAATTGTTTTTAATAGTTAGTTTTAAAGAGACGAAGTGACGACTCGAGTTTTACGGAACTCGGAGCATTACAGAGTGCAATTATCCCCAAAAAAAGGGAAAAAATGAAACGGATCTTGTCTACGGGGTTGAATGAAAATCCCGATACATGACGTGACATGACCCAACCTGAAACCAAACCAACCCAACCAAACCCCAGCCCCAAAATTCGCAAAATTAGTATCATTTAGAGCAGGTTCAGACAATTCTAGTATTCGGAAGACGAAAGAAAACAGACTAACAGAGCATCAAGAATTCAGAGACCGACAAATTGAGCATGTTGACTCAATGGAATAAAAATTTACATTACAGTATATATATGTAAATCCTGAAGATGTAAAATATATTTATGTCAAGAATTTCCTTCAATTATCACTTCTCACAAAATGGACTTGTAACCTGCCTCCGACAAATTCACAGATGCACGTGTCCTCTTCTCTCAAAAAGTTCACCGCGCAGAGACTTTTCCAGCCTCCTCTGTGTTATATATATTATATATATTAATTGAAAGAAATCAATAAATTAAGTAAAGTGCCCAAGTGGTGGAAAATGTGGAATTTACATGAAATTTGCCTCTCCATAGAACGAGCCACAACAGAAATTTGAATTAAAATTCTTGGAGATTCAAGCATCGCAGAGGGTCGTGAATTGAAGATACTTGAAGAATTGATAATCGGTGCAATCTTTCCATTCTTCGTTGTTATTTTCAATGAACGTCATTATATTTTGTTTTTGCTATTTAAATATGATGTGTAGCTAAATTTGATGTTGGGATGAACGATGTAGCCTAGTTAATTATTTTAATTTCATATTCCTTGTTTTAACGCTTTAATGTATGTGTTGATTTATTATTGCGTTTAATGCGTGAATGAACTGGCCACTTATTCATGATTTTATGTGTTATTTCCATAATCCGAGAGGTGAGTTAATAACATAGATCTAGGTAATAAATCCGGTAATTGAACGAGAGATAGAGATATACTCTTGTAATTATTGCAGTCGTGTGTGAATTCTTGTGTGTAATGCATCTAGTTAAGGAATATTTGGACCCGCTGTAGAGATACAAGGTTGACTTATTTAGGTAGGATTGATTTAAACTCGAGAAAGGAATCTCAATTTAAATTAGTGAATTCGATTGAACACACAAATAGGAAATAAAACTTGAATTGGAATTGATTTAATTAGCTAGGTGAATTCGCGAATTCCAACTACATTACAATCTTATTTGAAAACAAAACAATTTAACAATTCTTTTTAATTCATTAGTTCCATTTCTTAATTCTAGATTTTTATTCTTAAAACGATTTCCCTTTGTTCAAATAAAGTTAAGAACTGAAATATTTCGATAATTAATAGCAGTCCTCGTGGGAACGATAATCCGGACTCTAAGGTCCACTTTATTACTTGATTACGATATCGTACACTTGCGATTTCAAACACAACACGTGTATAATTATATTCCAATAACGAACCTTTTACGTGCATAAATTGGACATAATTTCGACTTACTAAAATCGAATATATGAATTAGAAAACGAAAAATGCATGAAAATGAATTTAGTCGAGGCAAGAGTCGATCTCTTTGTCCTTAAGACGATAATGCCCCGTAGGAGTGCTAATAGTTTTCTGGCATTCGTCACCCGGCCAAAATATAACGACTACGTCCTGTAATAGAAGCAATCCAAGTTACGTAAACCAACAAACCTTCCTTATGCTTTGAACTCTCTTCATATGAATCTCGACTCCAAATAAATGCAAATTTTTTTTGAAGTGAATATGCATTAATGCAATAATGGAAAATGAACGAATGAATAAAAGTTTCAATTGATGAAAATTAAAATCCAAGTATATGGGGTTTATTTATAAATATTGGAAAGTTGTGTCTCAAAAAACAACCCTTTCAAAAGACACATATTATGAAATTTGTCCCTAAAATAAAGAGACACAACTATTGGAAAATAGAATATTCAAGAGTCACAATCTTTCATATGAAAAGACACATCTTTTCGTTAATTCTATAATATTCTAAATAATTTTCCAACATTATCACATTTTTAAGTGGCTTAATTTTCCATTCACTAACTAATGGCTCCACTTAATAATTACATAAATTGGTTAAAACCAATTTTTCCAAACTAAGTTCCAACATATATTGCTATTGCAGGATAGAAGTCTCCTCAAGATTGTTCAATCCAAAAACACACCAAAATCTAAATCCGTTACCAATAAGCCTTTAGAGTTCTAAAGTGGGGAAAGATTGCTAGAGACAGTTGAAGACAAATGAGATTCATTCATTGTGATCCACTCTAAGGAAAAATTCGAAGCCCTAAGAGGTGAACATATATAAAAATTTAGTTGGTACACCTATTTTTTGTGAAGTTACAAATTAGGGGAAAAATGACCTTGGTTGAATTTTATAAACTAGTGTATTATCATGTAGAGCAGGTTCAAGCAATTCTGGCATCCGGAAGACGAAAGAAAATAGAGCATCAAGAATTCACAGACTGATGAAATATAGAAGTGCTGACAAATTGAGCATGTTCACTCAGTAGAACAAAAATTACAATTACAGAATATATATGTAAATCCAGAAGATGTAAAATATATTTATCTTAAGAATTTCCTTCAATTATCACTTCTGACAAAATGAACTTGTAACATGCCTCCGACAAATTCACAGATGCACGTGTCCTCTTCTCTCAAAAAGTTCACAGCACAGAGACTTTTCCAGCCTCCTCTGTACCACACGCGATCATCCTTCCATCTTATTAACTTCACCTGGAATTGTCTGTTTTGTGGATCAATGAGGAACATCTTTTCAGGTAAATTGTCCAGCTTGAAGTCCTTGATTGTCTCCTTGGGGATATACTGCACAAATTATCCATTTTTAGCTGGAAACATCACAATTATCCATAATTTATAAGTTGAAGTCATTTAGGTAGATGAATACAAGCCTTACCAAATCATTCCGCCGTGATTTCCTCATTTTAGTGACAAAGTAAGGATTTCTTGGCCGAATAGCCGAGCCTGAATTGAAAATGTCGTTACCATAAGGATCAAGAAGACGTTGACCTGGTTGACCATAACCAACCAATACCATCAGCATGAAATTACACGAACTGAACATTATACATTAATTGGGAAATTGGTAATAAATATTTGCAACTTACTATCAGCCACTTGATCCGCTTGTGCTTCACCATCTTCTCGAAACTCATCATCTTCATTGTTTTTAGGATATTCCTTGTCACAATGGATATGTTAATGTCTAGTTGAGTCCAATGAATATGATAAATACTTATTTTAAAATATCAAAATTTATATATTAATACGGTACTCATTTTGAAGATCTCATTATTTAAATCATATAATATGATTTTTTTTTTTTTTTTTATTTTTTTTTTTTATGCATGCTAAAAAATTTAAGAAGAAAAAAGGAAAAAAATGAATAAATAAGGGATTAAGTGTGTGAGTGGTGAGGGTGAGGTGTATACACGCTATTGAAGAATTTTAACACAAAAGTGCCATGTCACATGTTAAAATACTAGTTAAATTTAACAAGAAGGTTAACTTGTTGATAAAAATATTTCTTTAACAAACAAGTTAACGTATCCAATGTAGATATAAAATTAATTATTATTTAACATCTCACACTAGCAAACACTTTAACACATCCAATGTGGATGCTCTTTGATCTTTACGAATTCATACTCTTAAAATTGGTGCTCATTTCTAAATTCTTCTCTCTCTAGATTTCACTAGAGATTCTTAGGAAACAAGTAAACAATAGATAATTATAGAATCTCTAGACTACTTAGTGAAATAGTAATAAAAATAAAATAATAAAAAATAAGAATAATCAAGAAACTTTTGGAGGTTATAAATATGTAAGAATTGGTAATGATGTGCATGTAAAAAGTAAGTCTTGTGCAAAACCCTTCCACCACTTTGTAAAACTTCTTTCCAATAAAATCAATTTCCTCCTTCAACTACCTTGCTCCATTAAATTTTCCATAATACTTCTATTCCTAAAAATTATCCAGCATAAAACACACTAATTCATTTAGTCAAAAGCCAAATTATCTCTCCTATCAAAAACTAAAAAACATCACATACTCTAAAAGAATAAAATTGGGGGAAAAATTTTTGTGTCATAGTGGGCTTTTAAAACCTCGATATGAAAGCAAGTCTATATTGTGGTATCATTTAATTCAGATTACTAGCTCGCTTTGATCCTGTAGGTATTGATGTTGTCATCAAGGCATATAAAGTATTTTGCCTAAATTTTTTGCAAAAGTCTTTGTTGTCCTTAGTTATTTACTTTCTAAGAACTTATATTATTTTTCTCATACAACAAAATAAACTCACCACCGAAATATTTGGGGGAAAAAAATTTTGTGGTATCATAGTGGGCTTTTAAAAACTCGATATGAAAGCAAGTCTATATTGTGGTATCATTTAATTCAGATTACTAGCTCGCTTTGATCCTGTAGATATTGATGTTGTCATCAAGGCATATAAAGTATTTTGCCTAAATTATTTGCAAAAGTCTTTGTTGTCCTTAGTTATTTACTTTCTAAGAACTTATATTATTTTTCTCATACAACAAAATAAACTCAACACCGAAATATTTGGGGGAAAAAAATTTTGTGGTATCATGGTGGGCTTTTAAAAACTCGATATGAAAGCAAGTCTATATTGTGGTATCATTTAATTAAGATTACTAGCTCGCTTTGATCCTGTAGATATTGATGTTGTCATCAAGGCATATAAAGTATTTTGCCTAAATTATTTGCAAAAGTCTTTGTTGTCTTTAGTTATTTACTTTCTAAGAACTTATATTATTTTTCTCATACAACAAAATAAACTCACCACCGAAATTTTCATTATACTCTATGACAACCACATATGCAAGGAAATGATAAGCAAATAAATTCGTGTGGTAAAAATGAGATAAAACCATACAAAACATAATTTTAATTAAGAACGGAGACCAGAGTCTCTAAAAAATATATTCCAAATAAAAACACAAATAAATATAAATGAATACCAATCTATGTGTGCTGGTTGTAGGATTGTAGCACTTGAAGAAGTTCCATGTCTTAACAATCTTGATCTCGTTATCTGTTTACAGCATGTAAAAAATTCATGTGGCAACTCAGTATACGAAAAATAAAGAATGTGTGTGTGTGTGTGTGTGTGAGAGAGAGAGAGAGAGAGAGAGAGAGAGAGAGAGAGAGAGAGAGAGAGAGAGAGAGAGAGAGAGAGAGAGAGAACTCTTTAAAAGCTAACCGAAAAATTGTAAGTTCTTAAAAATATATTAAATACGCCTAGATCCCTTTACCTTTTTCAGAGTTCGAACTTTACCAACCAATACCATCAGTAAGAAATTATTAAAATTGAAAGTTATACATCAAATCAATTGGAAAAATTTGCAATACATATTTATACAGATCATACCATCGGCCAATTTCTCTGCTTCACCATATTCTTGAATCTCATCTGCGTTGTTTTCAGTGTCATCCTCTTCACAATCTAACTCTTCAGCATCCTCATATTCGACTTCCTCAGGCTCCATGTAAATTTCGTCATCCTCATCACTGCAATGAGCATTCTTCTCGCTATCATCCTCAAACTCCATGTAACAGAGGCCTTCTTTTCTTTCAACGCCATCGTCTTTGCTAGCTCCATCTTAAATTTGTCACGATAATGATTCCCTGATAAAATTAATTGGAAAAAAAGGGAAAAAATAAATGCACAGCATACCATCAGCCACTTGTTCTGCTTGCGTTATGCCATCTTGTTCATTCTTATCCTCAACACTGACTTTTTGTCCAATACCCTTCTTATCACAATGTGACAACCCCAATAGTTTTACATCAAATAAATTGTCCCCATTGTATTGGAACACAAGGACATCCCGTGATTCCAATGAATTATCTTGAACAAATTTTTCCCAGCCATCACAAAATAAACTGCTATTATCAATTTTGGCAATTTTCACTGGCCACAGATTTGTGTAGCAATCCCGAAGGAATGCTATATTTGGTAGAGCTCCTTGGAATTGTAAACTAAAAGCTGTTGGAAGTTCCTACAAACAATAAGTTGAATGTAATTAGATAACACAAAACTCTTTAAACGTTAAAAAGCCGGTACAAGTTTATGAACACTTTTTGAACTGTCAAGAAGCTACTGTTTAGATCTTTAAGCATCTATATTCTAAAAGATTGGAATGGGAAAAAATTCTCTTGCATCAAAGTGGGCTTTTAGAAACTCAGTATGCGAGCAAGTCTATGTATTTCTATGCTTACTTTACGAAATTTTTTGCAGTATCATGTAATTCAAATCACAAATTGCTTGTCAAATTTTAATATTATCGTCTGGGCATATAAAGTATTTTTACATAAGGCATAAAATAAATTCGTCACCGAAATTTATGCAAGCAAATGGTAAGTATATTAAATCCTTGTGGTCAACAATAGATAAAAATACTTGTGGTAAAAAGGGGATGAAACCATACAAAATGAAATTTTAGTTAAGAACAAAAACCGGGATTCCAAAAACAAAAACATAGTTTTTTTTATTATTTTCTTTTTAAAAACGAAGCACAGATAAACTATATGATTACCAATCTTCGTGCGCTAGTTGTAGGATTGTAGCACTTGAAGAAGCTCACTATTTTAACCATCTTGATATCTGTTTATAGCACCCAAAAAATGTGACTGGCAACACAATATACAAAAAACAAAGATCCAAGAGACCAAACTTAAAAAAATACATATATATGTGAGAAGCGAACAATAAAATAGTAAATGCAACAAAATATAATAGATGCCCCTAATTTCCTTTAGCCTTTTTTAGAGTTCATCTAAGGGAGTGTTTGGCAAAGAAAATTTCTTAAGTTAGTCAAACGTACATTTTACCAATTTGAAGAAGCCGCGTATGATTCACATATTTTGTATGACCTTAAACTATGCACTATATCTGTATCGGGGAAAAAAATTAATTTATAACAATGTATTACATAAAATAAAATTTGGAAGAATTAGTAATTACACTTTGAAAATATTTCAATTTATGAATCCTCTTTAATTAACGAAAGGTTTATCTTATCAGCGGATTTCATTCAACGTATAGTAAAAAACCATTAATTTATCTACTATGAGATTCGATTATTTAAAGTACAGACTGTTCGATCATAAATGCTGGATCATCCAAGGGAACATTTGGCATCTAGTGGTAGCTGTTCGACCATAAAACAAAATTATGTGACTAACAATAGATCATATATAGCTTTTTTGGTTGATATAAAGGTTGATCAACCTTCTGAATTTCTTTTGATTTATTAGAGATTTTGAAATTCAACAGAAAGCAAGGGGAAAAACACAAGCTTCTAATCCTGCTCTTACATTTTCCAGACCAAGCCCAGTCGACAAAGTTGTGGTCAATTGACAGAACGATAATTAAAAAATCACAAACACAAACAGAAATCTTAACAAACTCAAACTCTCAATCCACCCAAAAATTAACCATCCATTAACAGAAAGATAATTAAAGGAAGTGCAAACACAAATGAGAATCTTAACAAAACTCAAAACTCCCAATCCTGGCATAAATTTTCCAGTCCAGAGCCTCTCTTCCTTCGAAGTTAAGGTTCCTTTAAAAAAAAAAAATCAACCCTAAATATAATGATGTCGAGAAAACTTACATAATTGTGTAGATCCTTCAATCAAGCCTAATGCAACAGTGAGTGGCTAGGGTTTCAAATATATATAAATAGACTTATAAGACGAAGAAAGACTTCAGCTTTTATTTATATTGTTCAAACCTTTGGAAACAGATCTCCATTACATTAAATTTACAAGAACTAGATACTGAAAGCAGAGGTTGAAGACGAAAAAGCCCTTGTTATATATTGTCATGTGGTGATATAGAGGATTTAGTTTAGGGTGAGTTTAGTAATTTGATTTTGCAATTTTTTGGATTGTATGGAAATACATCAATATTCAGAGAATTTTTGGGAAGTTTTAATGGTAAAGAGTTATTTTTATGAACTATATTGCCACTACAATTTTCTCCATGTATATTTCATTACGGTAATTATATTAACACCAAAATCTATATCTATTCTATGTCTATCTATATTTAATGAAAATAACAGAGATTCTGGGAATATTTAATTGATTTCAAATTTTGAATAGAATCTACAATGTGAACAAAATCTGATTTTTTACCAACACATTCTGGACGGCTCATTTCATGCAAAGGTTACTTGGATACTGCACCACTACTACCAAATGGAGGGTAATTCTTTTAGTGGGAAGTTACAAAATATCTCCAATTTCAAACCCTATCATATCTCCCTAGGACCACTCACGACATCTAGCAAAAGATCTATAAGCCTACTTTTCCTCATCCTCCTCCGGCGCTCACAGGAAAATGGGTTATTCCTCCATGGCGATTGCTAACAAGGCTGCCCTCCGCCGCAACCCCGACTTTTCGGTGAATTGGTCCCCGAAGAACAATTCACCACCTTTAACTTCATCTTTTTCCGTCTTCAAAACTAACGTAAAAGCCAATTTTAGTTGTATGCCATTCTTAATCATTTGGGCTTGTAGAGGTAACTGCCAATAATTTTGTAACCGCTAGCGACTGCCCTTGCAATAATTAATTTCTATATATGATTATTTTGAATTTAAATTTAATATTATTTTATCTATATTTAAAAGAAAGCAACAAGTTCTTTTCATTGTCAGCAACAAAAATGATCAAATGGACGAAATTGATCAAAGTTTTCCATGGTAAATAAAACCCCCTCCCCTTAGAAAACACATTCCTCCTAATTAAGGAAAATACCAAATATTAAGACAAATACAAAAAAAAAATCCATGAAAAACTTAGGCAATTAAACAACATAAAAGTTGAAAAATTACTTGAAAATGCATTTTCCATGAAAAATAAATGGTTATCAAATAGACCCCCTAAACGAATGCTAATATAAAGAGAGAAAGAAAAAAAAAAGTTAGAGATTTAAAAAAAAAAAAACACAAAATAAATAATAATAAGCCCTTTCTACCAGGGGAAAAAATAAAAAACCATAATTAAAAGTGGCGCTGTCAATGGCTGGCAGCCCCATTAAAATAATGAAAAATGAACAAATGTGTTTCTCCTGCGCTTGGGGGGCGAAAGAATAGCCTACGCTCCAAGTGCATTTTTCATTATTTTAATGGGGGTTGTCAACCTTAGACAACCCCACTTTTGTTTTATTTATTTATTTTCTTTCTAGTAGAAAGGGCTTTACGATAGCCCTTAAAAGTCCCTTTTTTATTTTATTTTTTTTGTTTTTGTTTTTGACTTTTTTTTTGTGTTTTAATTTTTTTTATGTTTTTTTTAACTTAATTAATTCTTGTTTATAAACTATTAGTAGTAAGCATGTGTATATGTTAAATGTTAAAGTAACATTTTTTAAGTGCTAAGCATGTGTATATGTTAAATGTGTAATGTGCAGACGGTTTTGATTGCTCGATTGGGATATTTTGACAATCGAATTTCGATTTGTAGCAATTGATTCAACCACTGATGTAGATTTCAAAACATCTTCATAAATTGACATAAGTAGATCAATAGTAGATAGAGGATTTTCTGTCTTCGACCTCTTGCAGAGATCTGAAAATATGCTGCGAAGGATAAACAGGTAAAAAGAGGTTAATATTTCAGTGAATCATTAAAGATATTTGCAGAAAACAGACTAAGCTTGAAAACAGAATTTGATTTGCAACTAAGATATTCTTTTAATTTCATTCATAGCAAGTTAAGGAGCCAAACATTAAAATATGAATTGAAATTTAAAAAATCTGAATACAAAAAATGCATAATGTTCTCCAGTCTAATGATTAGATGGGCTTCGGGTTTAACCTGTCACGTTCTTTTTAAATACCTACTTTCAGAGGTAAATTTTTTTGTTCATTTTCGATATCCACCTTGTGGTCAGTCAAAGGTACACGAGGTCTATTAAAATACTAATTTCACCAACAAAGCAGCAAGAATTACAGGAATGACACTGTTACAAGCTCGAGATCTAGTTAAATGTATTTTAGAATGGGAACTGCAATTCTTTGACATTATAACATGGAAAACCCAATTCATATATGTTTGGAATCCTCATTTAAGAAAGCCATTTATAAATAGCATTGTGCGATAAATTTTGTCTTTAAGAGAATATATCAAAACCAATGTTTATATGAACTCACTTCATCTGCACATATGGAGTCGTGGGCAACTGGCGAATTCCTTCCCCATTTTCTTGTCTGATTAGTTGATATAGGACAATTGACATTAGAGCTTGAAGAAGAATTGGACCGAAAATTGAATAAAAGAGCTGTTTCGAAGAAACGGTCATAACTTGTCGCACCGGTGTCAGATTTTCAATTATAAAATGTTTTCGGAAACGTCTCTCAGTGTTCCATAGCACTTATACAGTTGAGGTCATTTCTATCCTCAAATTCACAATTTAAGGCTTGCTACTGGGGAGTCAAATTTTTTAGCATTAATTTTGGATTTTTCATTTTTAATTACTTTAATTTTGTGGATGTTTATTTTGTTCTTTTGCTTAAATTAGGGGTTTAGAGACTATTTAAACGTTGTTTTGTTTTTGAAAAAGTTAATTGTAAGTTTGGTGGCTATTATTTTCTTGTAAGTTATAATTTTCTCTCATATAGGTTTGCGTTGGTAAACTTAGAAATTTTGTTCTGCGTCATTAGTATTTCTAAGTTAATCATCATTGATTTAGATTAGTTTTTCCTTAATTTATTAATATTTGCATTAGTGGAGGATTGTTCTAGTCGAGTTTTACGCTCTTGTTTTCGTTTGCTCATAAAATTTTATCAGCAAACTAATTTATAAAAAATAGTTTGACCCCGCCCTTTCTTGATCGTTTATAAAGACTTGCCAAACATATGCTAATAGTCCATTTCTAATAGAGGGAAAGAGGGTAAGGAAAAACATATGCTAAGAGTCCATTTCTGATAGTTCTATTTCATCTTTATTGTGATTTTTCCTTCCAACCACTTCTCGATATAATAAGCCTGTAAATTTTATTCAACTATAATCTTTTTTTACTTGATCTTTTTACTATGTTCATAACAGGTTATATCTTAATAGTGTTGATATATTATCATTGATAAAGATTGGGTACATCTATCAAGGTTATCTTATCTCCTTAGTTTTAGAAAATCTTAATATAAGCCTATAAATGCTTTTTAGATGATTTATATTGAGTATTTTGTTTAGAGCTTCAAAGGCATATCAATATGGTGTAAGAAAGTTTGCAAATACGATGCAAGCCAATGCGGGAAATACGGAAAAGGTCTTATGCCCTTGCAAATGTTACAAAAATTTATTCCACCAACATTTTGATATAATGTATAGGCATTTGATCATTAATGGGAAGGATCCTACCTATACTACATGGGTATTTCATGGGGAAAAATTGAATACAGCATCATTGCCTCATCAAGATAGAGAAAATCTAGAGAAATATAAGATGTATAGGGATGTATTTTTTGAGGATGATAATATTGTATTACCCAAGAGTGAATATAGAGAGAGGGACTTTTCAAATTTATATGAGGGCGTCGAAATTCCTCTATACCCTGGTTGCACAAAGTACACAAGGATCGATATCTGTCATTATTGTCTTATACAAGCTTAAGGCTACACATGGTATATCTGAAAACGGTTTCAATGATCTTCTTGATATTATCAAAGACATTCTATCAGACGGGAACATCCTTCCTGATTCTTGTAAATCAACGAAGAAGTTATTGAACACTTTTGATCTTGGGTACGAAAACATATATGCATGCGTTAATGGTTGTTGTTTGTTTAGGAATGATCTAGCGGATTTGGAGACATGTCCAAAATGTGCTTCTTCGCGGTGGAAATTTAATGAACGAACAAAAAAAATTCAAAAGGGGATACCTGCAAAGGTTTTGAGATATTTTCCGACTATACCACAATTTAAAAAGAACAACATCAATTTGAAAGAGATTCATTTATTTTAGCATCACAAGCCAAACAAGTTTTTTATTTTAGAGAAAATGATACATCTAATTGGTATATTGTATTAAAGGCACCTCCCAGAGGATTTCATGAATTAGAAAATTTTGAGATAGTTGTTAGAATTTATATGCCCAAAGAGTATAATTCATGAAATTTAAAATAAAATATTAAATGATTGTGTTAATATGAAGTTGTGTTTGTCCACGGGTCAATTTGATATTACAAATTGAGTGTTTAAGTTGTTAAATACAGAAAGATTTAATTTGTAATTTGATCTAAGATTAATGTTCATGATCAGTAAATAAATATGGATTATTTTGAAAAGATTTTTTCGATTTTATTAAAGTTTATCTTTGACTTTGGTAATAAACTTGAGAGTACGTTTGGAACGTATTGGACGGGACCAGGTGAAATTAATTTGCGATATTGACCATACAAATTTAATTTCACTTGACTATTGTACGTAGGACCTTAATCCTAATCGGATAATGGACTTCGATTACTAACTTGAAGTTCTTTGAGGTACCAATGGATGAACTAGCAAGAAACATATATTCGTATTATAGAATCCGTCACCTTTTAGGTATGATCATAATCTCACTGGTTCTTTTAGTGGACAGTTGAATCTGAGCTTAGTAATTCAACAGTGAATGTTGATTTCTATGATGTGATGTGATGTGATATGATAACATCGAACTGTCTGATAGAAGATGAGAGTTGAAAGTTTATTAACATTCAGAGAAGGACATTTTAGTCATTTTAGCTTGCGTTGAATATTCGAGTTGATCGATGAGAATAACATGTAAAAGTGACAAGTAGAGGATAATTATTGTTTCAGTAATTCCAATTTTACTAAGAGTGCAATCTCATTCTTTTAGTGGAATAGATGTGATTAATAAATTATTTTGACTAATCAAGAGTTACCACATCATAATTAATTTATTGGAGTTTAGTTTAATTGGATCCCATCAGGTTCCCTTGCTGGCTTTAGTATAATAGGCTTATTACCTGTATTTGGCTGTATAGAAATGGGTCGGGTTTTGGTATTAGGAATGGTAGGATTTTGAAGTGTATAGAAGTTTTAAATAGTTTCCAAAGACTAATTTTCTAACCATAGTTTGAAAAGTGGCGACCGCACGCTTGCATGGCAATAGCACATCAAACCCCAATGAGTAACCAAAGATCAGTAGCATGGCCAGGACCCAAGAAACTAGACAGCTTTCTTCCGTATAGGCCTCAATATTCTGACCTAGGTTTTCTAGTGATCAGTCCAGGGGTCCGTTTCCCGTACCATCGTTCTTCATACTATAAATAATACATGGACTTTGTGAATAAGAATGGAATGAACTTGTTCGCCTTGTCTCATTTTCCTGGTTTTTATTTATTTATTTATTTTATTTTTGCATTCTGACAAATCAGAGTATGACCATAATTTAGTCTATATTAATGATTTCCATGAAATAATTGCGATAGATCAAAAGAAGTAAACCTAACTGACTTCTTTTCTGGAACCTTCCTCAGTGATCACATTGGTCTAGGAACCTAACATGTGCATCTCTTGGAGGTTTGTCAAATAACTTAACCAGGGCATATTTTTTTTTTTATCTACATAAACATTTTTAATGAACTCACGAACTTTGTCAACGTGTGACAATAAGCTTCCAATTATGCAATTGACATGTACTTCTGACAATAAAACAGTTATGGCATAGAATACACATAACAGTAAAATCAATCTCAACAAAGGAATACATAACATTCTTCTTAAAATTTCAAAAGATACATAGATGCATGGTGTTCTATAAAAATATGCATAAGTTCATCGTAGATTTCCTTGTAACAAATATTTGCTCGATTAAGATCTGGAAGGTTCACAGCGTGTGGTACAAAGGAGGATGGAAATGTCTGTGTTTGGTGAAGTTTGTAAGAGAAGAGGACACGTGCATCTGTGAATTCATCGGACGTAGGTTTCATGTCCAATTTGTTAGAAGTTATAATTGAAGGAATGTTTTAACATGTATATGTTATACATCTTCTGGATTTATAGATATTCTAATTGTAATTATTTTTCTATTGTGTCAACATGCTCAATTTGTCAATTCTTCAACATTTCATCAGTCTATGAATTCTTGATGCTCTATTTTCTTTCATCTTCACGAATACCAGTGTTTCTTGAATTTCTCTACAGGTTTTTTTTGTTAAGATCATTTGATGCAAAGTCTGCAAAGACATAATATTTTTTAGGGTTTTTTTTATTATAGAGTGTACGTTTAGTTGACTTATGATCAGGAAAAAATAATTCACACTTTTGTTGTACCACAACAAAGCTTTTTTTTTTTAAATTGCGCACAACGCATGCCATATAAAGTGGCATACTTTTCACAGTGTGCCACAAGAGTAATCCATAAAGAGGTTTACGACGTGTGTGCTGCAATCTGCACACCAAATAAATTTTATGGCTTGCGTTCCGCATGCCGTAAACAGGTTTTTTGTTACAAAAATTGTTTATACGATTACCAACAAACGTATACTATTAACACAACAAAAATATACACATTAATTCATATATAAATCATATTTTACAAAATTATACATATTAATTCATATAAAATCATGTTTTACAAAATACACAAGGAAAAGACATGAATGAAAAACATCCAAACAGTAGCATTATGAATCAAATTATCTTGGCAAAGGTAGGAATTGCAATTCACGTATGCTACATAACAATCCCATTTGCAAATGCTGCAAGGAATTGTTCCATGGGAAATAAAAGAAACATGTGTACTTGCTTTCTATTTAAATAGATTCCCACGGCACGATGCTCAAAAATAAATCAAATTTATAAATGAAACTGGGACTGGCACTAAGGGCTAGGCCTGGTTGCTTGTGGGAAACTGAGATTAACCAATAATTGGATTTGGTTTTTGAATTCTTAAAATCGGAATGAGAGAACAACATTTGCGGAGGAGATTAGCAAATAGGTGCTGCTCAGATTGATTGATTTTTGGGCGAACTACACAAATAAGGAATTTTAAAGATAAGATTCAATATTTAAGAAACTTGTTTTTTTAGTTCAAAAATAAGATTTTTATTAAAAAAATATATAATTAAATTGGTAATTAAATAATTAAAGTCACAACTATACAATTTATAATCACGGGTCACAAGTAAAAAATTTTAAAGGTCCCAAATTATTAAATTAATTAGCCACGATTTATTTCTTATTCACAAATTACAAATTTTATAGATCACAACTTATTTTTCGGTCACATGTTATCAAATTAATCAGTCATGACTCTCTTATTGGCCACAAGTCAAAAAATTTATATGACATGACATCTTTCTAGGTCACAAATTCTGAAAATTTAGGTCAAAACATATTTTTCGGTCACAATTTACGAATCTCGTTAAGCTACAAACTTTTTTATGGGTCGCAAATTGAAACTTGAATTTTTTAGGTTACAACTTTCTCTCGGTCACAAATCTCGATTTTATGAGTCAATTTTTACAATTTCTGATCACAACTTATTTTTCGGTCATAATTTACAAATTTCTTAAGTCACAACTTTATCTCGATCGCAAATCTCAAATTACTTGGTCACTGCTTATCTACTAACCAATTACAATAACCTACAATTGGTCACAAACAAGTTAACACCCCACCCCACCCTACCCTACCCTAACACCTACCCCAGCCCAGCCTTAATCCTTCTCCAATACTTCTACCATCGCCAATCACACCACCGATAAACATCCATCTCACCGTCACCACCACCAACCACCTAAATCGCCACTATCGCCTTGGTGGCTACACCAACACCAAAACACTACCTAAAGTATGGACCAAACCATCGCACACCATCACCACACACCGATCTGCCCCAAATCACCACCACAAACTACCGTTCTGTACACCACCCTTCCGTACACAATGGACACAACCACCACGTACCACACTCACAAACCACCACCATTGCGTATACTCCACCACTTAACCCCGTACTATCGCACACAATTGCATTGGGCACAAACCACCTGCACCGACACACTATTGCACACAAACTGCAACTCACACACCAAAACCGCGCGCAAACTGTTGTGACTGCAACACAACGCACAGTCGGAAACGCAATATTCGTACAGCCAAGATGATGCCTACACCTCTGTTATCCTCTAAAACCGCTGCATTGTGCCAGAGTTGTAGTCTTCCAGATTAATGTTCTCAACGATTAGGG
Source organism: Ligustrum vulgare (assembly GCA_963555705.1). NCBI lineage: Eukaryota > Viridiplantae > Streptophyta > Magnoliopsida > Lamiales > Oleaceae > Ligustrum > Ligustrum vulgare. The sequence continues at coordinate 11,877,213 of OY743186.1, read as the reverse complement.
TTGGGGATGAGTGAAGAAAGTTGTGGGAAATGGGTATCATAGTATGAAATGTTAATTGGGGTTGAATAAAGTTTCGAATTGGGAGTGTGTTTTGGTATGGTTATGAGGGTTGAATTAATTATAATAATAATTATTTGATTTAATATTTAAAAGGAATTACGACCTGATTTTTTAATTAATAAATAAGGTGAAAATTTTATTTTTGAACCGTGAAATTAAAAATTAGGTTAGGGTGTAATTTCCTCTCGATTTTTTGTAAGGAAGCGTGAGTAAATTGACAGGTTGTGAACTGAAGTCTGTAATCTGAAGATTTGGGCTGGAAAAAATGAAATGGTTCGCTTCGTCCCTTGTCTGGGTCAGTATAATTATATTCCAATAACGAACCTTTTACGTGCATAAATTGGACATAATTTCGACTTACTAAAATCGAATATATAAATTAGAAAACGAAAAATGCATGAAAATGAATTTGGTCGAGGCAAGAGTCGATCTCTTTGTCCTTAAGACGATAATGCCCCGTAGGAGTGCTAATAGTTTTCTGGCATTCGTCACCCAAAATATAACGACCACGTCCCGTAATAGAAGCAATCCAAATTACGTAAACCAACAAACCTTCCTTATGCTTTGAACTCTCTTCATATGAATCTCGACTCCAAATAAATGCAAATTTTTTTTGAAGTGAATATGCATTAATGCAATAATGGAAAATGAACGAATGAATAAAAGTTTCAATTGATGAAAATTAAAATCCAAGTATATGGGGTTTATTTATAAATATTGGAAAGTTGTGTCTCAAAAAACAACCCTTTCAAAGGACACATCTTTTGAAATTTGTCCCTAAAATAAAGAGACACAACTATTGGAAAATAGAATATTCAAGAGTCACAATCTTTCATATGAAAAGACACATCTTTTCGTTAATTCTATAATATTCTAAATAATTTTCCAACATTATCACATTTTTAAGTGGCTTAATTTTCCATTCACTAACTAATGGCTCCACTTAATAATTACATAAATTGGTTAAAACCAATTTTTCCAAACTAAGTTCCAACATATATTGCTATTGCAGGATAGAAGTCTCCTCAAGATTGTTCAATCCAAAAACACACCAAAATCTAAATCCGTTACCAATAAGCCTTTAGAGTTCTAAAGTGGGGAAAGATTGCTAGAGACAGTTGAAGACAAATGAGATTCATTCATTGTGATCCACTCTAAGGAAAAATTCGAAGCCCTAAGAGGTGAACATATATAAAAATTTAGTTGGTACACCTATTTTTTGTGAAGTTACAAATTAGGGGAAAAATGACCTTGGTTGAATTTTATAAACTAGTGTATTATCATGTAGAGCAGGTTCAAGCAATTCTGGCATCCGGAAGACGAAAGAAAATAGAGCATCAAGAATTCACAGACTGATGAAATATAGAAGTGCTGACAAATTGAGCATGTTCACTCAGTAGAACAAAAATTACAATTACAGAATATATATGTAAATCCAGAAGATGTAAAATATATTTATCTTAAGAATTTCCTTCAATTATCACTTCTGACAAAATGAACTTGTAACATGCCTCCGACAAATTCACAGATGCACGTGTCCTCTTCTCTCAAAAAGTTCACAGCACAGAGACTTTTCCAGCCTCCTCTGTACCACACGCGATCATCCTTCCATCTTATTAACTTCACCTGGAATTGTCTGTTTTGTGGATCAATGAGGAACATCTTTTCAGGTAAATTGTCCAGCTTGAAGTCCTTGATTGTCTCCTTGGGGATATACTGCACAAATTATCCATTTTTAGCTGGAAACATCACAATTATCCATAATTTATAAGTTGAAGTCATTTAGGTAGATGAATACAAGCCTTACCAAATCATTCCGCCGTGATTTCCTCATTTTAGTGACAAAGTAAGGATTTCTTGGCCGAATAGCCGAGCCTGAATTGAAAATGTCGTTACCATAAGGATCAAGAAGACGTTGACCTGGTTGACCATAACCAACCAATACCATCAGCATGAAATTACACGAACTGAACATTATACATTAATTGGGAAATTGGTAATAAATATTTGCAACTTACTATCAGCCACTTGATCCGCTTGTGCTTCACCATCTTCTCGAAACTCATCATCTTCATTGTTTTTAGGATATTCCTTGTTCACATTCTCATCTTCAGCACCATCATGAATACCCTCCTCACTGTCATTCTCTAACTCCATGTGATATAGGTCTTCATTTCTTTCAACATTATCGTCTTTGCTAGCTCCATCTTAATCAGTGGGTATAATTGGTATATTAACAAAATAATCAATTTCGTTGGGAAAATTGGGAATAAATAATTGCACAACTTACCATCAACAACTTTTTCCACTTGTGCTTCACCATCTTCTTCATTCTTATCCTCAAAGATCATATTGAAATGTCCAACGCCCTCCTTATCGCAACCTGATAAACCCAACAGTTTTACATCAAATAAACTGTCCCCATCGTATTGGAACACAAGGACATCCCGTGATTCCAAAGAGTTATCTTGAACAAACTTCTCCCAGCCATCACAAAAAAAACAATCATTATCAATTTTGCAAATTTTTATAGGCCACATATTTGCGTAGCAATCCCGAAGGAATGCCTTCTCAGGTAGCGCTCCTTGTAATTGTAAACTAAAGGCAGTTGGGAGTTCCTACAAACAATAAATTAAGTGTAATTAGATTATGATAGAAAAACTCTTTAAACATTGAAGAGCCATTTATGTTTAATGCACATTTTCCTTACTGTCATGAAGATATTGTTTAGAGCATCTACATTAGATATGTTAAATTTAGCTAGCCACATAGGTAAAAAATAGATGTTAAATGACATGTTTAAAGTTAACACATCCATTATTGTCACAATGGATATGTTAATGTCTAGTTGAGTCCAATGAATATGATAAATACTTATTTTAAAATATCAAAATTTATATATTAATACGGTACTCATTTTGAAGATCTCATTATTTAAATCATATAATATGATTTTTTTTTTTTTTTTTTTTTTTTTTTTTTTATGCATGCTAAAAAATTTAAGAAGAAAAAAGGAAAAAAATGAATAAATAAGGGATTAAGTGTGTGAGTGGTGAGGGTGAGGTGTATACACGCTATTGAAGAATTTTAACACAAAAGTGCCATGTCACATGTTAAAATACTAGTTAAATTTAACAAGAAGGTTAACTTGTTGATAAAAATATTTCTTTAGCAAACAAGTTAACGTATCCAATGTAGATATAAAATTAATTATTATTTAACATCTCACACTAGCAAACACTTTAACACATCCAATGTGGATGCTCTTTGATCTTTACGAATTCATACTCTTAAAATTGGTGCTCATTTCTAAATTCTTCTCTCTCTAGATTTCACTAGAGATTCTTAGGAAACAAGTAAACAATAGATAATTATAGAATCTCTAGACTACTTAGTGAAATAGTAATAAAAATAAAATAATAAAAAATAAGAATAATCAAGAAACTTTTGGAGGTTATAAATATGTAAGAATTGGTAATGATGTGCATGTAAAAAGTAAGTCTTGTGCAAAACCCTTCCACCACTTTGTAAAACTTCTTTCCAATAAAATCAATTTCCTCCTTCAACTACCTTGCTCCATTAAATTTTCCATAATACTTCTATTCCTAGAAATTATCCAGCATAAAACACACTAATTCATTTAGTCAAAAGCCAAATTATCTCTCCTATCAAAAACTAAAAAACATCACATACTCTAAAAGAATAAAATTGGGGGAAAAAATTTTTGTGTCATAGTGGGCTTTTAAAACCTCGATATGAAAGCAAGTCTATATTGTGGTATCATTTAATTCAGATTACTAGCTCGCTTTGATCCTGTAGGTATTGATGTTGTCATCAAGGCATATAAAGTATTTTGCCTAAATTTTTTGCAAAAGTCTTTGTTGTCCTTAGTTATTTACTTTCTAAGAACTTATATTATTTTTCTCATACAACAAAATAAACTCACCACCGAAATATTTGGGGGAAAAAATTTTTGTGGTATCATAGTGGGCTTTTAAAAACTCGATATGAAAGCAAGTCTATATTGTGGTATCATTTAATTCAGATTACTAGCTCGCTTTGATCCTGTAGATATTGATGTTGTCATCAAGGCATATAAAGTATTTTGCCTAAATTATTTGCAAAAGTCTTTGTTGTCCTTAGTTATTTACTTTCTAAGAACTTATATTATTTTTCTCATACAACAAAATAAACTCACCACCGAAATATTTGGGGGAAAAAAATTTTGTGGTATCATGGTGGGCTTTTAAAAACTCGATATGAAAGCAAGTCTATATTGTGGTATCATTTAATTAAGATTACTAGCTCGCTTTGATCCTGTAGATATTGATGTTGTCATCAAGGCATATAAAGTATTTTGCCTAAATTATTTGCAAAAGTCTTTGTTGTCTTTAGTTATTTACTTTCTAAGAACTTATATTATTTTTCTCATACAACAAAATAAACTCACCACCGAAATTTTCATTATACTCTATGACAACCACATATGCAAGGAAATGATAAGCAAATAAATTCGTGTGGTAAAAATGAGATAAAACCATACAAAACATAATTTTAATTAAGAACGGAGACCAGAGTCTCTAAAAAATATATTCCAAATAAAAACACAAATAAATATAAATGAATACCAATCTATGTGTGCTGGTTGTAGGATTGTAGCACTTGAAGAAGTTCCACGTCTTAACAATCTTGATCTCGTTATCTGTTTACAGCATGTAAAAAATTCATGTGGCAACTCAGTATACGAAAAATAAAGAATGTGTGTGTGTGTGTGTGTGAGAGAGAGAGAGAGAGAGAGAGAGAGAGAGAGAGAGAGAGAGAGAACTCTTTAAAAGCTAACCGAAAAATTGTAAGTTCTTAAAAATATATTAAATACGCCTAGATCCCTTTAGCTTTTTCAGAGTTCGAACTTTACCAACCAATACCATCAGTAAGAAATTATTAAAATTGAAAGTTATACATCAAATCAATTGGAAAAATTTGCAATACATATTTATACAGATCATACCATCGGCCAATTTCTCTGCTTCACCATATTCTTGAATCTCATCTGCGTTGTTTTCAGTGTCATCCTCTTCACAATCTAAATCTTCAGCATCCTCATATTCGACTTCCTCAGCCTCCATGTAAATTTCGTCATCCTCATCACTGCAATGAGCATTCTTCTCGCTATCATCCTCAAACTCCGTGTAACATAGGCCTTCTTTTCTTTCAACGCCATCGTCTTTGCTAGCTCCATCTTAAATTTGTCACGATAATGAATTCCCTGATAAAATTAATTGGAAAAAAAGGGAAAAAATAAATGCACAGCATACCATCAGCCACTTGTTCTTCTTGCGTTACGCCATCTTGTTCATTCTTATCCTCAACACTGACTTTTTGTCCAATACACTTCTTATCACAATGTGACAACCCCAATAGTTTTACATCAAATAAATTGTCCCCATTGTATTGGAACACAAGGACATCCCGTGATTCCAATGAATTATCTTGAACAAATTTTTCCCAGCCATCACAAAATAAACTGCTATTATCAATTTTGGCAATTTTCACTGGCCACAGATTTGTGTAGCAATCCCGAAGGAATGAGATAAATGCCTTCTTAGAAATCTTTTCATTGACCATAATTGTGACGACCCAAAACTTGTAATTATTTAAGCGCCACGAAATTTGTATCGTAGATAATATTTCATGAAATAAACTTTAAAATTCATTAAATAAATCATGAAATTGTTTGAGTTACCCACACTATAAAATAATTAAAATAAAATAGTAACATACTATTTTAATTGAATCAAAATAACTGCTATTGAAAATTGATGATTCCCATGTTTTTCCATGCAATCCACTTGTTAGTGTGTCTTGAACTGCCCCGAATGCTAATTATATGTGGAAAAATTGTGGGTGAGAGAAATAATCTCAATAAGCACATAAGTAGAACAAATAATTAATTTACACTTAAACTTATCTTGCATACATGAGGAGACACGAAAATAGGATCCAAAGTTAGGTGGTACCCAACTTTCATGCGTAGCGTTACTAAACTCCAGTCCCCAATTCATAGAACATACATATGAGACCCATAAACATAATTTGGTTCATATCATAAAACTTTCATAAAGAACCCATAATTATAAAGTGTGTATAATTATTTAAACCACATATTACACCCATATGCTTCTTACCTTTGAAATAGTTGAAAATGATCTTTGGTCTTGATTATTCCAGCCTTGAAATGAGTACAACGAAGTTATGAGAAATGAAGAGATATGAATATTCTACGGAGCCATGACCCCTATTTATTATGGTTTGGGGATAACATTAGAAAGGTTTCCATCCAATTGAAGATAATTATCAATATAATTATTAATAATTAATTAAAATCATAATCTTGTTTTAAGGTAATGAATGGGACATATAGCATCTTTTCATTGGTCAAGAGGGTTCATATGATGCAAAAAATAGTTATTCAATAATATATTTTTAGAGATAAATATAATTGATTAAATATAATTAATGTTATCCCCAAACCACTATAAATAGGGGCCATCACACCTCTTAATTTCTCATAACTTCGTTGTGCTCTTTTAAGACTGGAATAATCAAGACCAAAGATTATTTTCAATTATTTCAAAGGTAAGCATATGGGTGTAATAGGTGGTTTAAATAATTATGCACACTTTATAATTATCTGAAAGCTTTATGCTATAAAGTATTTTTACATAAGGCATTTGTCAACTTTTAATATTATCGTCTGGGCATATAAAGTATTTTTACATAAGGCATAAAATAAATTCGTCACTGAAATTTATGCAAGCAAATGGTAAGTATATTAAATCCTTGTGGTCAACAATAGACAAAAATACTTGTGGTAAAAAGGGGACGAAACCATACAAAATGAAATTTTAGTTAAGAACAAAAACCGGGATTCCAAAAACAAAAACATAGTTTTTTTTTTTATTTTCTTTTTAAAAAGGAAGCACAGATAAACTATATGATTACCAATCTTCGTGCGCTAGTTGTAGGATTGTAGCACTTGAAGAAGCTCACTATTTTAACCATCTTGATATCTGTTTATAGCACCCAAAAAATTTGACTGGCAACACAATATACAAAAAACAAAGATCCAAGAGACCAAACTTAAAAAAAAATACATATATATGTGAAAAGCGAACAATAAAATAGTAAATGCAACAAAATATAATAGATGCCCCTAATTTCCTTTAGCCTTTTTTAGAGTTCATCTAAGGGAGTGTTTGGCAAAGAAAATTTCTTAAGTTAGTCAAACGTACATTTTACCAATTTGAAGAAGCCGCGTATGATTCACATATTTTGTATGACCTTAAACTATGCACTATATCTGTATCGGGGAAAAAATTTAATTTATAACAATGTATTACATAAAATAAAATTTGGAAGAATTAGTAATTACACTTTGAAAATATTTCAATTTATGAATCCTCTTTAATTAACGAAAGGTTTATCTTATCAGCGGATTTCATTCAACGTATAGTAAAAAACCATTAATTTATCTACTATGAGATTCGGTGTTTTGTTTGCAACAGTTCATTCAATTATTTAAAGTACAGACTGTTCGATCATAAATGCTGGATCATCCAAGGGAACATTTGGCATCTAGTGGTAGCTGTTCGACCATAAAACAAAATTATGTGACTAACAATAGATCATATATAGCTTTTTTGGTTGATATAAAGGTTGATCAACCTTCTGAATTTCTTTTGATTTATTAGAGATTTTGAAATTCAACAGAAAGCAAGGGGAAAAACACAAGCTTCTAATCCTGCTCTTACATTTTCCAGACCAAGCCCAGTCGACAAAGTTGTGGTCAATTGACAGAACGATAATTAAAAAATCACAAACACAAACAGAAATCTTAACAAACTCAAACTCTCAATCCACCCAAAAATTAACCATCCATTAACAGAAAGATAATTAAAGGAAGTGCAAACACAAATGGGAATCTTAACAAAACTCAAAACTCCCAATCCTGGCATAAATTTTCCAGTCCAGAGCCTCTCTTCCTTCGAAGTTAAGGTTCCTTTAAAAAAAAAAAATCAACCCTAAATATAATGATGTCGAGAAAACTTACATAATTGTGTAGATCCTTCAATCAAGCCTAATGCAACAGTGAGTGGCTAGGGTTTCAAATATATATAAATAGACTTATAAGACGAAGAAAGACTTCAGCCTTTATTTATATTGTTCAAACCTTTGGAAACAGATCTCCATTACATTAAATTTACAAGAACTAGATACTGAAAGCAGAGGTTGAAGACGAAAAAGCCCTTGTTATATATTGTCATGTGGTGATATAGAGGATTTAGTTTAGGGTGAGTTTAGTAATTTGATTTTGCAATTTTTTGGATTGTATGGAAATACATCAATATTCAGAGAATTTTTGGGAAGTTTTAATGGTAAAGAGTTATTTTTATGAACTATATTGCCACTACAATTTTCTCCATGTATATTTCATTACGGTAATTATATTAACACCAAAATCTATATCTATTCTATGTCTATCTATATTTAATGAAAATAACAGAGATTCTGGGAATATTTAATTGATTTCAAATTTTGAATAGAATCTACAATGTGAACAAAATCTGATTTTTTACCAACACATTCTGGACGGCTCATTTCATGCAAAGGTTACTTGGATACTGCACCACTACTACCAAATGGAGGGTAATTCTTTTAGTGGGAAGTTACAAAATATCTCCAATTTCAAACCCTATCATATCTCCCTAGGACCACTCACGACATCTAGCAAAAGATCTATAAGCCTACTTTTCCTCATCCTCCTCCGGCGCTCACAGGAAAATGGGTTATTCCTCCATGGCGATTGCTAACAAGGCTGCCCTCCGCCGCAACCCCGACTTTTCGGTGAATTGGTCCCCGAAGAACAATTCACCACCTTTAACTTCATCTTTTTCCGTCTTCAAAACTAACGTAAAAGCCAATTTTAGTTGTATGCCATTCTTAATCATTTGGGCTTGTAGAGGTAACTGCCAATAATTTTGTAACCGCTAGCGACTGCCCTTGCAATAATTAATTTCTATATATGATTATTTTGAATTTAAATTTAATATTATTTTATCTATATTTAAAAGAAAGCAACAAGTTCTTTTCATTGTCAGCAACAAAAATGATCAAATGGACGAAATTGATCAAAGTTTTCCATGGTAAATAAAACCCCCTCCCCTTAGAAAACACATTCCTCCTAATTAAGGAAAATACCAAATATTAAGACAAATACAAAAAAAAAATCCATGAAAAACTTAGGCAATTAAACAACATAAAAGTTGAAAAATTACTTGAAAATGCATTTTCCATGAAAAATAAATGGTTATCAAATAGACCCCCTAAACGAATGCTAATATAAAGAGAGAAAGAAAAAAAAAAGTTAGAGATTTAAAAAAAAAAAAAAAAAAAACACAAAATAAATAATAATAAGCCCTTTCTACCAGGGGAAAAAATAAAAAACCATAATTAAAAGTGGCGCTGTCAATGGCTGGCAGCCCCATTAAAATAATGAAAAATGAACAAATGTGTTTCTCCTGCGCTTGGGGGGCGAAAGAATAGCCTACGCTCCAAGTGCATTTTTCATTATTTTAATGGGGGTTGTCAACCTTAGACAACCCCACTTTTGTTTTATTTATTTATTTTCTTTCTAGTAGAAAGGGCTTTACGATAGCCCTTAAAAGTCCCTTTTTTATTTTATTTTTTTTGTTTTTGTTTTTGACTTTTTTTTTGTGTTTTAATTTTTTTTATGTTTTTTTTAACTTAATTAATTCTTGTTTATAAACTATTAGTAGTAAGCATGTGTATATGTTAAATGTTAAAGTAACATTTTTTAAGTGCTAAGCATGTGTATATGTTAAATGTGTAATGTGCAGACGGTTTTGATTGCTCGATTGGGATATTTTGACAATCGAATTTCGATTTGTAGCAATTGATTCAACCACTGATGTAGATTTCAAAACATCTTCATAAATTGACATAAGTAGATCAATAGTAGATAGAGGATTTTCTGTCTTCGACCTCTTGCAGAGATCTGAAAATATGCTGCGAAGGATAAACAGGTAAAAAGAGGTTAATATTTCAGTGAATCATTAAAGATATTTGCAGAAAACAGACTAAGCTTGAAAACAGAATTTGATTTGCAACTAAGATATTCTTTTAATTTCATTCATAGCAAGTTAAGGAGCCAAACATTAAAATATGAATTGAAATTTAAAAAATCTGAATACAAAAAATGCATAATGTTCTCCAGTCTAATGATTAGATGGGCTTCGGGTTTAACCTGTCACGTTCTTTTTAAATACCTACTTTCAGAGGTAAATTTTTTTGTTCATTTTCGATATCCACCTTGTGGTCAGTCAAAGGTACACGAGGTCTATTAAAATACTAATTTCACCAACAAAGCAGCAAGAATTACAGGAATGACACTGTTACAAGCTCGAGATCTAGTTAAATGTATTTTAGAATGGGAACTGCAATTCTTTGACATTATAACATGGAAAACCCAATTCATATATGTTTGGAATCCTCATTTAAGAAAGCCATTTATAAATAGCATTGTGCGATAAATTTTGTCTTTAAGAGAATATATCAAAACCAATGTTTATATGAACTCACTTCATCTGCACATATGGAGTCGTGGGCAACTGGCGAATTCCTTCCCCATTTTCTTGTCTGATTAGTTGATATAGGACAATTGACATTAGAGCTTGAAGAAGAATTGGACCGAAAATTGAATAAAAGAGCTGTTTCGAAGAAACGGTCATAACTTGTCGCACCGGTGTCAGATTTTCAATTATAAAATGTTTTCGGAAACGTCTCTCAGTGTTCCATAGCACTTATACAGTTGAGGTCATTTCTATCCTCAAATTCACAATTTAAGGCTTGCTACTGGGGAGTCAAATTTTTTAGCATTAATTTTGGATTTTTCATTTTTAATTACTTTAATTTTGTGGATGTTTATTTTGTTCTTTTGCTTAAATTAGGGGTTTAGAGACTATTTAAACGTTGTTTTGTTTTTGAAAAAGTTAATTGTAAGTTTGGTGGCTATTATTTTCTTGTAAGTTATAATTTTCTCTCATATAGGTTTGCGTTGGTAAACTTAGAAATTTTGTTCTTGAATGTTGATTTCTATGATGTGATGTGATGTGATGTGATATGATAACATCGAACTGTCTGATAGAAGATGAGAGTTGAAAGTTTATTAACATTCGGAGAAGGACATTTTAGTCATTTTAGCTTGCGTTGAATAATCGAGTTGATCGATGAGAATAACATGTAAAAGTGACAAGTAGAGGATAATTATTGTTTCAGTAATTCCAATTTTACTAAGAGTGCAATCTCATTCTTTTAGTGGAATAGATGTGATTAATAAATTATTTTGACTAATCAAGAGTTACCACATCATAATTAATTTATTGGAGTTTAGTTTAATTGGATCCCATCAGGTTCCCTTGCTGGCTTTACTATAATAGGCTTATTACCTGTATTTGGCTGTATAGAAATGGGTCGGGTTTTGGTATTAGGATTGGTAGGATTTTGAAGTGTATAGAAGTTTTAAATAGTTTCCAAAGACTAATTTTCTAACCCTAGTTTGAAAAGTGGCGAGACACACTAAAAAAGTGTGTATTGTGTGTTTTCTCTTTACATTGAATACCCTAATCTTAGTGTAACCTAGATCTAGGGAAGGTGACCGCACGCTTGCATGGCAATAGCACATCAAACCCCAATGAGTAACCAAAGATCAGTAGCATGGCCAGGACCCAAGAAACTAGACAGCTTTCTTCCGTATAGGCCTCAATATTCTGACCTAGGTTTTCTAGTGATCAGTCCAGGGGTCCGTTTCCCGTACCATCGTTCTTCATACTGAAAATAATACATGGACTTTGTGAATAAGAATGGAATGAACTTGTTCACCTTGTCTCATTTTCCTGGTTTTTATTTATTTATTTATTTATTTTTGCATTCTGACAAATCAGAGTATGACCATAATTTAGTCTATATTAATGATTTCCATGAAATAATTGCGATAGATCAAAAGAAGTAAACCTAACTGACTTCTTTTCTGGAACCTTCCTCAGTGATCACATTGGTCAAGGAACCTAACATGTGCATCTCGTGGAGGTTTGTCAAAAAACATAACAAGGGCATATTTTTTTTATCTACATAAACATTTTTAATGAACTCACGAACTTTGTCAACGTTGCTGCAAGAAAAAGACATGATTAAGCTTCCAATTATACAATTGACATGTACTTCTGACAATAAAACAGTTATGGCATAGAATACACATAACAGTAAAATCAATCTCAACAAAGGAATACATAACATTCTTCTTAAAATTTCAAAAGATACATAGATGCATGGTGTTCTATAATAATATGCATAAGTTCATCGTAGATTTCCTTGTAATAAATATTTGCTCGATTAAGATCTGGAAGGTTCACAGCGTGTGGTACAAAGGAGGATGGAAATGTCTGTGTTTGGTGAAGTTTGTAAGAGAAGAGGACACGTGCATCTGTGAATTCGTCGGACGTAGGTTTCATGTCCAATTTGTCAGAAGTTATAATTGAAGGAATGTTTTAACATGTATATGTTATACATCTTCTGGATTTATAGATATTCTCATTGTAATTATTGTTCTATTGTGTCAACGTGCTCAATTTGTCAATACTTCAACATTTCATCAGTCTATGAATTCTTTATGCTCTATTTTCTTTCATCTTAATGAATACCAGTGTTTCTTGAATTTCTCTACAGGTTTTTTTGTTAAGATAATTTGATGCAAAGTCTGCAAAGACATAATATTTTTTAGGGTTTTTTAATTATAGAGCGTACGTTTAGTTGACTTATGGTAAGAAAAAAACAATTCACACTTTTGTTGTACCACAACAAAGCTTTTTTTTTTAATTGAGCACAACGCATGCCATAAAAAGTGGCATACTTTTCACGGCGTGCACAGTGTTCCATAAGAGTAATCCATAAAAAGGTTTACGACGTGTGTGCTGCAATCTGCACGCCAAATGAATTTTATGGCTTGCGTTCCGCATGCAATAAACAGGTTTTTTGTTACAAAAATTGTTGATACGATTACCAACAAACGTATAATATTTACACAACAAAAATATACACATTAATTCATATATAAATCATATTTTACAAAATTATACATATTAATTCATATAAAATCATGTTTTACAAAATACGCAAGGAAAAGACATGAATGAAAAACATCCAATACAGTAGCATTATGAATCAAATTATCTTGGCAAAGGTAGGAATTGCAATTCAAGTATGCTACATAACAATCCCATTTGCAAACGCTGCAAGGAATTGTTCCATGGGAAATAAAAGAAACACGTGTACTTGCATTCTATTTAAATAGATTCCCACAGCACGATGCTGAAAAATGAATCAAATTTATAAATGAAACTGGGACTGGCACTAAGGGCTAGGCCTGGTTGCTTGTGGGAAACTGAGATTAACCAATAATTGGATTTGGTTTTTGAATTCTTAAAATCGGAATGAGAGAACAACATTTGCGGAGGAGATTAGCAAATAGGTGCTGATTGATTTTTGGGCGAACTACACAAATAAGGAATTTTAAAGATAAGATTCAATATTTAAGAAACTTGTTTTTTTAGTTCAAAAATAAGATTTTTATTAAAAAAAAATATATAATTAAATTGGTAATTAAATAATTAAAGTCACAACTACACAATTTATGGTCACGGGTCACAAGTCAAAAATTTTAAAGGTCCCAAATTATTAAATTAATTAGCCACGATTTATTTCTTATTCACAAATTACAAATTTTATAGATCACAACTTATTTTTCGATCACACTTTAACAAATTAATCAGTCATGACTCTCTTATTCGTCACAAGTCAAAAAATTCATATGTACATCTTTCTAGGTCACAAATTCTGAAAATTTAGGTCAAAACATATTTTTCGGTCACAATTTACAAATCTCGTTAAGCTACAAACTTTTTTATGGGTCACAAATTGAAACTCGAATTTTTTAGGTCACAACTTTCTCTCGGTCACAAATCTCAATTTTATGAGTCAATTTTTACAATTTGTGATTACAACTTATTTTTCTGTCATAATTTACAAATTTTTTAAGTCACAACTTTATCTCGATCGCAAATCTCAAATTACTTGGTCACTGCTTATCTACTAACCAATTACAATAACCTACAATTGGTCACAAACAAGTTAACACCCCACCCTACCCTAACACCTACCCCAACCCAGCCTTAATCCTTCTCCAATACTTCTACCATCGCCAATCACACCACCGATAAACACCCATCTCACCGTCACCACCACCAACCACCTAAATCGCCGCTATCGCCTTGGTGGCTACACCAACACCAAAACACTACCTAAAGTATGGACCAAACCATCGCACACCATCACCACACACCGATCTGCCCCAAATCACCACCACAAACTACCGTTCTGTACACCACCCTTCCGCACACAATGGACACAACCACCACGTACCACACTCACAAACCACCACCATTGCATATACTCCACCACTTAACCCCGCACTATCGCACACAATTGCATTGGGCACAAACCACCTGCACCGACACACTATTGCACACAAACTGCAACTCACACACCAAAATCGCGCGCCAACTGTTGTGACTGCAACACAACGCACAGTCGGAAACGCAATATTCGCACAGCCAAGATGATGCCTACACCTCTGTTATCCTCTAAAACCGCTGCATTGTGCCAGAGTTGTAGTCTTCCAGATTAATGTTCTCAACGATTGGGGTTGGGGATGAGTGAAGAAAGTTGTGGGAAATGGGTATCATAGTATGAAATGTTAATTGGGGTTGAATAAAGGTTCAAATTGGGGGTGTGTTTTGGTATGGTTATGAGCTAGGGTTGAATTAATTATACTAATTATTATTTGATTTAATATTTAAAAAGAATTACGACCTGATTTTTTAATTAATAAATAAGGTGAAAATTTTATTTTTGAACCGTGAAATTAAAAATTAGGTTATGGTGTAATTTCCTCTCGATTTTTTGTAAGGAAGCGTGAGTAAATTGACAGGTTGTGAACTGAAGTCTGTAATCTGAAGATTTGGGCTGGAAAAAATGAAATGGTTCGCTTCTTCCCTTGTGTGGGTCAGTATGTTACAATTATTTATTTATTTATTTATTTATTATTATTATTATTATTATTATTATTACACGCTATAAATACAATTGGCAAGACCTTTATGGCATTCATTTTTGAACTCCGTAAATACCATACTTGACTTTTTATGGCATTCATTATTTAACGCCATTAATATCAGACTCCACTTTTTTCCGGCATTCTAGTCATACTGGCCGTAAATACTTTTGACAAATTAACGGTATACATGTACACATTATAAATGGTGACCTTTTAGGGCGTCCTGAAATTTGCTGTTAATGTAACTTTTTTTGACGTGCCAGTTATGCACTTTGTAAATGCTATTTTTGCGAAATGCTTCATATGGAAGCCGTAAAAAGGTCCCTTTTGTTATAGTGTTAGCACCCTATTAATAGGAAACACGTTTTCTGTTTTAAGATCCATAAAATAGTTCATGCAATATCACAGTTGAAATAGGCCAGACTAACTGATGGCAAGTGATCGATATGGATACCTGCACTAATTTATAAAACTCAACCAAGATAATTTCTGCCCTAATTTGTAACATCACAAAAAATGTAAAAAAAATTTTATATATGTTCACCTTGTTGGATCGATTTCACTCAAAAACACACTTTTATTAACTAAAACACTCAAACTCAAATATTACAACTTACTCTTCACACTCTCAAAGAAGCTATGCTTCTTGTTCTTCTTTCACTCACTTGATGATTTCAAATGAGAATGGGGAGGGCTATTTATAGGAAATACAAACCAATCCTAACCGTACAAATATTAAAAACAAAGATACATCCGACGATCAATATTTGATCATACCAACTCCCATCCAACAATCTACAATTAATCTTACCAACTTCAATCTAGTGATTCTTATTCAATCTTGCCTACTACAAGAAACTTCCATGCATTGGGCTAATTGGATCACATAAAATGTTGGACTTGGACTCAATAAGATTTTGGGCCAAACAAGTTTATTTTCAACATCCCCCTTTAAACTTATTTTATAACTCCAAGAGAATTTCTCAATCTGGTGAAGTCTTCATACTTCAGGGACTTGGTGAAAATATCAGCAATCTGATCATGAGACTTCACATACTGTAGCTGCACATCTTTCCTTGCAATGCATTCCCTTATGTAGTGGTAGCGCGTGTCGATATGTTTACTTCTATCATGGAATACTGGATTCTTTGCTAAGGCAATTGCTGACTTGTTATCAACACAAATCTTGATTGGATCTCCTTGAGATATATTTAAATCTTTCAGCAAATTTCTTAGCCAAACTGCATGGCAAACACACGAGGTTGCAGCTACATATTCAGCTTCACAGGTTGAGAGAGTGACAATTGGTTGCTTCTTTGACATCCAAGTAAAAGCGGTGTCACCCGTAAAGAACACGAACCCTGTAGTGCTCTTTCTATCATCTATATCTCCACCCCAGTCACTATCACTATATCCAACAAGTTTATACTCATTAGAAACTGAATAAAACAAGCCAAGATCAGTTGTACCTTTCAAATAGCGAAGAATTCTCTTTGCAGCTTTGAAATGAGTAGTTGTTGGAGATTCCATGTAGCGACTAACCAATCCAACTGAATACAGGATATCTGGCCTTGTACAAGTCAAATAACGTAGACTTCCAACCAAACTTTTGAATAATGTTGGATCTACTCTTTCACCTTCCTCATGCTTGGACATTTTGACTCCACATTCTACTGGGGTGCTTATCGGATTGCAATCATCCATTTTTAACTTCTTCAGTATCTCCTTCGCATAGCTTTCTTGGGAGATGAAGATACCTTCCTCTTTTTGTTTGACTTCAATGCCAAGATAGTATGCCATAAGCCCAATGTCTGTCATCTCAAACTCCTTAGCCATTGCTTTCTTGAATTCGTCAAACAAGCTTGGACTGCTTCCAGTAAATATAAGATCATCCACGTACAAGCACACGATCAAAATATCTGTATCTTTATTCTTGATATAGAGAGCATGTTCATATGGACTTTTGGTGAAGCCATTCTCCTGGAAGTACTTGTCGATTCGACTATTCCACGCTCTTGGTGCTTGCTTCAACCCGTAAAGGGCTTTCTTCAATTTTAAGACTTTGTCTTCTTGATCTTTCACTTCATAACCTGGTGGTTGTTGAATGTACACTTCTTCTTCAAGAACTCCATTTAGGAAGGCAGACTTTACATCCATCTGATGAATCTTCCATTTGTTCTGAGCAGCCAAAGAAATTATTAGTCTTATAGTTTCTAATCGAGCAACAGGAGCGAATACCTCATCATAGTCAATTCCAGCTCTTTGACTATATCCTTTTGCTACAAGTCTTGCCTTGTATCGTTCAATTTCTCCACTAGCATTCTTCTTCGTCTTGTACACCCATTTGACACCTATTGCCTGGTGACTTCTTGGAAGAGATGCAAGTTCCCATGTATCATTCTTCTTGATGGAATTGATTTCTTCATCCATCGCATTTCTCCACTTCTTTTCTTGTACAGCTTCTTCAAATTTCACTGGTTCACATTCAGCAAAGAGACAGAAAAGAGTAAGATTATCAAGCCTCTCAGTTACCTCATATATATCTTGGAGATTTCTTGTGCGTTCTTCATTTCTTTCATTTAAGAAAGATGGTGGAGAATTTCTATCTTCAGTTACTGTAGGCGAAGTAGGTGGTGTACTTGGCTCTCCTACTGCTTGCTCTTGCTCTTGCTCTATAATCGGTTGCTCCTCGTACTCTTCTTCAAAGTGAGGAAAGAAGTTGTAGTCTTCTTTTTGGGTACTCCAATCCCAATTATTTTCTTCATCGAACTCCACATCTCGACTAATGATAACTTTCTTATTTCTTTGATTGTATAGCTTGTAGCCCTTGGACTGTGTATCATAGCCAATAAAGATAAGTTTCTCACTTTTATCGTCAAGTTTTCTCCGTATCTCATCCGGTACATGTCTGTATGCAATACTTCCAAATACTCGTAGATGGGATATTCCAGGCTTCCTTCCACTCCATGCTTCTTGTGGTGTCTTTCCCCATACACTCCTTGTTGGAGATCGGTTGGACAAATAGACTGCACATGAAACTGCTTCTGCCCAAAACTCCTTTGGTAGTCCCTTGCTTTTGAGCATGCTTCGTACCATGTCAAGGATGGTTCTGTTCTTCCTTTCTGCAACACCGTTCTGTTGGGGTGATCTTGGAACGGTTAGTGGACGTCTGATTCCATTTGCTTCACAAAACTCATGGAATTCTTTGGAAGTGTATTCTCCTCCTCGGTCTGATCGCATGGCTTTAATCTGGTAACCACTTTCTTTTTCTACTGCAGTTTTGAACTTCTTGAATGCTTCAAAAACTTCTGATTTCTGTTTTAAGAAATATACCCAGGTTTTTCTTGAAAAATCATCTATAAAGAGAAGGAAATAATTACTGTTACCACAAGAACTTGGCTTGATTGGACCGCATACATCGGTATGGATGAGCTCGAGTGGCTTCTTGGCTCTTAATTCTGACTGCTTTGGAAAACTCTTCCTGGACTGTTTCCCAAGTAAGCATCCTTTGCACAATTCATTTGGATGATTTATATAAGGTAAGCCTCTCACCATGTTCTTCTTGGATAATAGCTCCAATCCTCCAAAATTTAGATGCCCAAATCGAAGATGCCAAAGCCATGATGCATCTTTGTAACAAGTTTTAAGACACTTTGCAACATCATTTTCAATATTCAAAGGAAATAATCTATCCTTCGACATTTTCACTTTGGTTATCAATTTTCCTTGGTCATCTACTACAAAAATACTATAATCTTTGGAGTAAAAATTATAGCCTTTCTCTAATAGCTGACCTAGGCTTAAGACATTGCTTTTCATATTTGGCACATGGTAGACACTTGAAATCATTTGATGTCTTCCAGCTTTAGTGCGAATAAGGATGTTACCTTTTCCCTTGACTGGTATTTTAGAGTGATCTCCAAACGAAACATTGCCACTTACTCTTTCATTGAGTTCTGCAAACATGCTTCCTTTTCCACACATGTGATTGCTTGCACCAGTATCTAGGTACCAAATACTTCCTTGGCCTCCGTCACTGTCTTTGTGTGCAAATAGCATTGTTCCATCAACCTCTTCTTTTGTTTCAACATAGTTAGCCTTCTCTTCGACTCCATTTTTTGGATTCCAACAGTTTGCTGCATAATGGCCATACTGTTTGCAATTGTAACATTGAACTTGAGATTTATCGTACCTCGAGTTTGAATTGCCTCTTCCACGACCTCTTGTCGAACTTTCTCCTCTTTCGTAATTACTGTTGAAATTGTTGTTATTGTAATTCCAACCTCGTCCACGACTATGACCTCTACCTCGTCCTCGGTCTCGGCCTCTTCCTCGACTATGTTGATTTCTGTTGTAGCCTCTGATTTCTTCTTTCTCTTTGAGTTGTGTGTTGAGCAGTTTTTCATTGATTCCTTGCCTTTTCTTATGCTTTTCTTCATAAGCCTGCAATGATCCTTGTAATTGCTCGATCGTCATTTCTTCTAAATCTTTAGTTTCTTCTATAGTCACGACAATGTACTCGAACTTTGGGTCAAGTGAGCGGAGTATCTTTTCTAGGATCCTTATATCTTCTAGTTTCTCACCGTTTCTTTTTAATTGATTAGAAACGGTCAAGACTCTAGAAAAATATTCGGAAATCGACTCTGATGCTTTCATATGCAAGGATTCGAATTCACCTCTTAGTGTTTGAAGACGAACCTTCTTCACTTGTTCAGCTCCTTTGTAGGATGTTTGTAATTTATTCCATGCTTCCTCGGAAGTTTTTGCGCTTGAGATTTTCTCGAAACCATCATCATCTAATGCTTGATAGATGAGAAAGAGAGCCTTCTTGTCTCTTTTCCTTGAGTCCTTCAATGAATCCTTTTGCACTTGAGTTTGAGTAATTTCATCTTCGGGCTCACTGAAACCTTTCTCTACGACTTCCCAAACATCGTGTGCACCCAAAAGAGCTTTCATTTTGATACTCCAATTATCATAGTTGTTGTTTTTTAGTGTAGGTACTTGAAAAGAAGACATACCATTATTCGCCATTTATAGAAACTGAATTTGGAAATTCTGATCACACCGACGGATCCGAAATGCTGGAAAACGTCGGGGTAGTGTCCGACTCGGTTGAACTCGGTTTGAACTGGGTCTGACTCAGTATGACTCAGTGCACTGGATGAGTCAACTCGGTTCCGGGACAGCAACTTTGTGGAATGATTTGGGGCTCAAACGACTTCAGATTTGGCCGATCTTTGAACCGCTACTTTCCTCTCTTTGAGAGCTTCGATTTGATATGCAATGACGATATTTTTCCTTTTCCTATAACCTCGCTCTGATACCACTTTGTTGGATCGATTTCACTCAAAAACACTTTTATTAACTAAAACACTCAAACTCAAATATTACAACTTACTCTTCACACTCTCAAAGAAGCTATGCTTCTTGTTCTTCTTTCACTCACTTGATGATTTCAAATGAGAATGGGGAGGGCTATTTATAGGAAATACAAACCAATCCTAACCGTACAAATATTAAAAACAAAGATACATCCGACGATCAATATTTGATCATACCAACTCCCATCCAACAATCTACAATTAATCTTACCAACTTCAATCTAGTGATTCTTATTCAATCTTGCCTACTACAAGAAACTTCCATGCATTGGGCTAATTGGATCACATAAAATGTTGGACTTGGACTCAATAAGATTTTGGGCCAAACAAGTTTATTTTCAACACACCTCTCAGGGACTCAATTTTGTCTCTTGGATCAGACCATCGTAGAATCAATCAGATCCAAAAATATTTTAAATAAGGATGAATTAATGATTCGATGTAGTTAGGGTTTCTATTGGAGCTTTATGTTTTGCACAAGATTGTCTTCTTAATTTTGCTAATGTTACTAAATAATTCTCATTTGATTAAAGCCTTTTTTACCATAGGATTTTCTTAATCCTTTTGAAACTTTCTGTCATTAATTGAAGAGCATGATTATGTTGATTAGTTTGATTAGGCTTATATCTTTTTTTTTTTTTTTTTTTACTCGACATAAGATTGAGTGTAGTACTAGTAAATGATGGTGACAGGTGGATTCAGCACAGTTACCCGTGCCCCTTCCACAATTTCTTTTTTTCATTCTAGCCCCACATCATGACCCACGATGATGTAATCCACAGAATAATTTTAGCTATGAAACCCACACAAGATTGATACCAACCCAAGAAAGCTAAGCTAAGCTAAGAAATCACGATTTAGAGTATTCAAAATAATTGATTCAAAATAATTGAATCAAGCAACCAACACAATAAATCAATATGCCAACCTCTTGATCACAATGATTATAAATCTCACCCTAGTGTTTTGAAGAAAACAAGAATTAAATCTCGCAAGTTCGAAATTAGTTCAACGAAGAACAATGTTTTGAAAGCAAATATGTCTTTCGAATTATATTAATCTCTAAGCTGTGTGTCTAACTACTATAAAGCTGTCAAAATTAGGTTATTATTATTTTTTTGAATAAATTCTACTTAATTGTTATTATTTATTATTATTTCATGTTTTTATCCCAAAAAAAAGAAAAATGAGGAATTGAAGCAATTATTCAACAATTGGATTGAGTTACACAATAACTGGATGCAATTGGAGACAAAATTTGAAGGATTGAGCGTGCAATCAACTCAAGGATCAACTTACATTTACTTGAAAGATTTGAGGACTTGGTATAAACCCTCCACTAATTAGAATTGGACTTTAAACCTTAAATGATACAAGAATTAGTTGTGCTTTTATTTTTGAAAAAAGTGAGCCGGTTGGCACTGGTGGAGAGTTTTTAATGTATTAGAATTGGGGTGCACTGGGGATTTTTCTTGGAATATATACATAGAAGTCGGCTGAATGGTGGAGGCTTCTTGGGGAGATATAGACATATATTTCTTTGTTTACATTAAATTTTGTTTAGGAGCATAATGTAATTCAGATCACAAGATTGCTTTAGTCCTGTAGATTTTAATGTTGTCATCTAGGGCCGCATAAAAATATTTCTACAAGAGGCTAAAAATGAATTCATCACCTAAATTTTTATTATATTCAATCACAACACAAATGAAAGGAAATGGCAAGTATATTAAATCCTTGTGTTAAATACGAGATAAAAATACTTATTCTAAAAAGGGAAAAAACCATAAAAATGAAATTTTAATTAAGTACACAAACAAGGACCCCAAAGCAAAAAAAATAAAATAAAAATTTAAAGGAAGCACTTATAAACTATATGATTACGAATCTTCGTGTGATAGTTGTATGGTTGTAGCAAATGTTTGCAATCTTAACCATCTTGACCTTAAATTTGGACAATTGCGAGTGTTTTGTCGTATGATATTGCCAAATTATGTATTTATTTTCATTCTCTTAGAAAACTCAAAACTTGGTGATTATGAAAAAAAATTAAATGAAAAAAAGCAAGTCAATTTAAAATCATTGCATAAAAATACTCATAATGAAAAAAAAAAAAAAAAAAAAAAACAGTCCTAACGAAAAACAGCAATAATTCATTTACAAAACAGTAAATAATAAAGAATTTGCAACCTAGTTTGGAAGTTGGATCTAACAAATTTGCTTCCTCATGGTGCAAGCAAATTGTAGATAGACCAATGAGTCCAAGTGGAGAACGAGTTCTAGCTTGTGTAGAATGACTAGAAAGAAATTGAATAATCACTCAAGTTAATTTATTTGGTTTTACTTTCCTTTCACTTTTGGATTTTTTTTTTAATTAAAAAAATGAAAAAATGGTTTTGATTTTGCATTACATTCACAAATTATAGTCACCTAAGGTTTTTTTTTTTTTTTTTTAATTATCGTGTCTCCTTATGTACATTGAGTATTTTCAAAGCTTAAATGTGAGTTACAATTTTAAGAATCATTGTTCACAATTTTTTTATGAATTTATGTTCATGTTAAGATTTTAAAGGTCAAATTTATAATTACGTTAGATAATTTTCATATCATCACTACACAATGCCAAGTTCCATGCTTTTAATTTCTTGAATTACGAAAAATAATCATACATAGCACCTATTAGGTGGAGACTAAAATTAAATTTTTAATTTTGGTAAAAGATGATGAAATGTGTTGTTCAAAGTTACAGAACCCATAAAATATGTAGCTCAAATTAAAAGTTGGCATTGATTTTGATAAAACTCTAGATTATAAACAAGGGCATAATTAATTTATTACCATTGAATATGTCTTCCTAAGTGTTAAGAAGTTATGTGAAAAGCACGATTAAATAAGTATTTTTTATGTTCCATGTTAATGAGATTGTTATGTGGATAAAAATCATGAATTTTTGTGACAATAGCGACGTAAAAAAATATGGATATAATTTATGATTCTATGAATGCATGTTAATTACCAAAAGCTCATTTGGATATTCTGAGTTATGAAATGGATAAATTTTCATATAATATTTGAGTTTAGACAATAGTGATTGATAAGTGTATTTTATACACTTATTTATATGTCAAAATTAGAATATAGTATTGTCTTTTTTTGAGTAAATGCTATTTAATTTGTATTTATTTAAATTTCATAAAATATCCCAAAAGATGAAGAATGAGTCAATTGATGGGAAAAACACTCAATTGGATGCTAATCGAAGCTTAATTGAGCGATGGAGAAGTTTGTGACATCAATTGGGAATCATGCATGTTGCCAAAGAGAGCAGATCAGAAATTGGAGGACCCAATTGAAGGAGTTGAGAGTTAAAACGAGCTAATTGAGAAGATTCCAAAGTTTGTGGACTAAATTGCCTCAATTGAAAGTGGAGGACCAAGGCTGCAAATAAAAAATGAGGGCTTACTTGTACAACAGGGAATAGATGACAATTGCATCACAGGGTACACCATGAGATCGTTGGGTGTAGAACCGTGCGATTGTGCAAAGCCTCGAAAAAATCACCTGAGAGTTTATATGCCTTCACCGTGAGATCGCGCGATGTTTCACTAAGCCATTGTGTGC
The DNA here is from genome assembly GCA_963555705.1 of Ligustrum vulgare. Lineage (NCBI taxonomy): Eukaryota > Viridiplantae > Streptophyta > Magnoliopsida > Lamiales > Oleaceae > Ligustrum > Ligustrum vulgare. The sequence continues at coordinate 11,852,904 of OY743186.1, read as the reverse complement.
CTTGCAGACTGGCCGAAATCGGGCATTTTGCACACGAATTCAGCAGCTTTTCCTCTTCTTTGATCTAGGTTTCTCCAATACCTATATATACTACTTGAGAGGCACAAAATAGGTACCTTTACTTCTCCTAAGAACAAGCCACAATTGATTATTCAACATCAAATTCTTGAGAAATCAAGCATAGCAAATGGGCAGGAATTGAAGATAATTGAAGAATTGATACTTGGTGCAAGCATTCATTTCTTTATATTACTTTCAATGAACATTTTATTTTATTAATTTTGTTCTTTAATTATGATGTGTGTAACTAAACTCCATGTTAGGATGAACGATGTAGCCTAACTTATTTATTTTAGTTCCATATTCAATCGTTTTAATGATTTTGTTGTATGTATTGATATATTATCATTCTTAACGCGTGAATGAACTGATAACTTATTCATGATTCAATGTGTTATTTTCATAATCCGATAGGTGAGCTAATAACATAGATCTAGATATATAATAAATCTGGTAGTTGAACAAGAGATAGAGATATACTTTTGTAGTTATTTTGGTCGTGTGTGAATTCTCGTGTGCTATATGCATCTAGATAATAAATATTCAGACCTGCTGTAGAGATATATGCTTGACTTATTTATGTAGAATTGATTTAAACTCAATAGAGAAATTTCAATATACATTAGTGAATTCGACCGAATGCATATTTAGGAAATAAAATTGGAATTGACATTGATTTAATTGACTAGGTGAAATCGTGAATCTCAATTACTTTACAATCATTTGTTCAAACAAAACAAATTTGAAATTTTAGTTTTTTTAGTTTTAATTTAAACAACCAATCATATTCGTCCGTTCAAATAGAAATAGGAATTAACATATTTCGGTACTTAGTAAGCAGTCTCTGTGGAACGATAACCGAACTCCTAGGTTCACTTTATTACTTCTCACGATCCGCACACTTGCAGGGATATTTTGCGATCATCGCAAAATATTAGTAAACAAGTTTTTGGAACCTTTGCCAGGACTGTTTTATTAATATCGATACCCGTTAGATTTTACTTTACTTTGAACTTTATTTACTTTATTTATTTTTATGTTTAGTTTTCTTTTATTTAATTCATGTTAAGAAGGTCTAATTCTTTTGATTTGCTTCCTCTTGATGCAGAAATCAAACGCACATTTCGACAGAGGCGTATACAACAGTTGAAGTAGCTCAACAAACAGATTTAGCCATTAATATGGCACAAGTTGTTGTTGAATAGCAACCTAATCATGGAAGGTGTGTGGGGGAATATTGGGACATGCGCGTGCCTATTGCAATCCCAGCCAACAATTTTGATATCAAGACCTCCATGATTTCCTTGATCCAAAGCTCGGATATTTTTCATGGATTGCCATAATTAATTAGCACCACGGCATCCAGAGGAACGTTCGACCAGAGTTTGGGTAGCAATCCTACTGGGGTTGGAGTTGGAGGCCTCATCGCGGGTGCTACCTCCTGGTGGAATGAAAGAAAGATGATGAACGTATTGTTTATGAAGATACCGTATTTTCCATTTTTTTGTTAATATAGTTATTTGTGAAATATATCCTGAAAAGATATTATAGAGTGTGTAGCAACCGGGAATTTTTAAATAAAATAAAATTGTTTTCTCGAAAAACGTGTCACTAAGATTTAACCCTGAATTTTTACTTTTAAATGTGAAGCATATTCGTCTAGCCATTGTAAAAATAAAATTTAAACTATTCCAAATCAAGTCCTATCTCGAATAATTTAAAGTGTCAAATTCTTTATGAATTTTAAATCCAAATTTTAATAATTTTGAGTTCAATTTAATTAAGTCCAATATTTTATTATTTGGGTCCCAAAAAAAAAAATTTCTTGTCCAAGTTTTTATTGTTTCAGCCCAATTAGAAAATTCTTCCAGCCCATACCCACTTAAAACCTAGAAATTGGTGCCCTAAATAATTACTGTTCAAATTTCTCAACCCTTGGACTCACCTCCTCACACAATCAGCAGCCAAGCATTCTGGGTAACACTTTCTTCCTTCACCTCCATAATCAATTTGCTTGCAATCTGAAGTTTCAAGTTCACCTACACCACCATTTTCGACCAAGCAGCCACCATCAGCTTAAAAATTACCACCACCTGAACGGCAACCATCCACTGCGAGAAGCTAACCAACTGAACCATTCCCGAGTCTGCAACACCCCAACCGGACCATTGTGAGTCCACTGCCTCCTCCAAATCCACACACCAATAACCACAATTCCTACCACCCAACACCACTGTAGTGTAACCACCACCAACGAACCACTGCCAACCGCCACCTCCAAGAAACCACCACTGCCAATCGAACACTCAATATCAAAATCAATCTTCACAACACCACAACCCACCACCTCAATCGCTCGAACCGATATCCATAACCATCATCACTGACTCCAGCGGCTCCACCACTCGCACAGCACACCATTGCCGCCTACTGCTCAACACCAAATCTACATCAAATTCCACCAAATCAAACTCAAACCCAAGAAATAGACAAAGCCCAAAACCTTACCTCTACCTTGACCCATCTCTAGCCGGATATCGCCGGAACAAGCTCCAAATCGCCCAACTGAGCCTCGATTTTCTGCCCAAAACCCACTTCAAATTCTACCCCTTTAGCCTCTGTTCGCCCCTCCTCGTTGCCACCACTTGACGGCGGCACCCCGCCGGCATAACGCCGGCGCTAGCTGGAACGGGCGGAGCTTCGGCCCTCCGCCACTCTCTATAAGTTATGAGAGAGAGACAGAGTAAGGTTATGTTTATAATTTGATTTTTTGCAGAATTTCCCTTCAGTCCACATCTTTTCAAAAGTTTCAATTCAGTCGTAAGTTTTTTTAAATGTTTTAAAGATCAGTTTCTTTGTTACTCAAATCAGTCCCCCTAATTTTTTAAATCACTTAACTTCAGCCCCTGTAGTTTTAAAATACCTTATTTTCAACCCATGTTTCTGAAATTCTTATTCAACCCCAAAACTTTTCAAATTTCAGTTTTTAATAAATTTCAAATTAAGCCCCTAAATTTTACTTTATGATTTTAAATCCTTAAAATTTCTAATTTCTAATTCAAGGCTTATTTTCATATTTTGGCTAGACGACACGTGCGGACGATTAAGAGATTGAGACTACTTCCCGCTCCATCTTTTTACGAGATTTGAGATAAATTAAGGTAGACTCGCCCCAACTAATTGATTTATATTATAATTGCATGTGTTATGTGGATTTACATGATTTATATGCTTAATTGCATGATAAAAGACAAGAATATCTCTTATGAGATAAGTCAAGACAAGAATATCTCTTATGAGATAAGAAGAAGAGAAATTTATGTTATGCATGTCATAACTTATATGCTTTATTTGCATAAGACAAGAATATGTTCATTTGCTTTCACTATGTTATGCCTATGATTAAGAAGAGAATGTCATTGTATTATTTGCATAATTATGTGTTCAATTATCTTGTAAATTAATTATTGACGATGAGTCTACTGAGTATTTCTTTTGAAATATTCATTCCATTTTTAACAACATTTGCAGAGTGCGGACGCGAAGGCGAATGATGGGCAATTACGGCAACATTTATTTTGAGTTATTTTGAAAGTCAAGTTTATTGAACTTTGTTATGTTAAATTGTCAAGATTTGGAATTTTATGGAATGTTTTCAAGTAGATGTATTTAAATTTGAGCTACCGTTGCAAATTTTCCAAATGAATGTGATGTTTTTTTTAAAATTTTATTATATTTCGGAAAATTGTTTTTAATAGTTAGTTTTAAAGAGACGAAGTGACGACTCGAGTTTTACGGAACTCGGAGCATTACAGAGTGCAATTATCCCCAAAAAAAGGGAAAAAATGAAACGGGTCTTGTCTACGGGGTTGAATGAAAATCCCGATACATGACGTGACATGACCCAACCTGAAACCAAACCAACCCAACCAAACCCCAGCCCCAAAATTCGCAAAATTAGTATCATTTAGAGCAGGTTCAGACAATTCTAGTATTCGGAAGACGAAAGAAAACAGACTAACAGAGCATCAAGAATTCAGAGACCGACAAATTGAGCATGTTGACTCAATGGAATAAAAATTTACATTACAGTATATATATGTAAATCCTGAAGATGTAAAATATATTTATGTCAAGAATTTCCTTCAATTATCACTTCTCACAAAATGGACTTGTAACCTGCCTCCGACAAATTCACAGATGCACGTGTCCTCTTCTCTCAAAAAGTTCACCGCGCAGAGACTTTTCCAGCCTCCTCTGTGTTATATATATTATATATATTAATTGAAAGAAATCAATAAATTAAGTAAAGTGCCCAAGTGATGGAAAATGTGGAATTTACATGAAATTTGCCTCTCCATAGAACGAGCCACAACAGAAATTTGAATTAAAATTCTTGGAGATTCAAGCATCGCAGAGGGTCGTGAATTGAAGATACTTGAAGAATTGATAATCGGTGCAATCTTTCCATTCTTCGTTGTTATTTTCAATGAACGTCATTATATTTTGTTTTTGCTATTTAAATATGATGTGTAGCTAAATTTGATGTTGGGATGAACGATGTGGCCTAGTTAATTATTTTAATTCCATATTTCTTATTTTAACGCTTTAATGTATGTGTTGATTTATTATTGCGTTTAATGCGTGAATGAACTGGCCACTTATTCATGATTTTATGTGTTATTTCCATAATCCGAGAGGTGAGTTAATAACATAGATCTAGGTAATAAATCCGGTAATTGAACGAGAGATAGAGATATACTCTTGTAATTATTGCGGTCGTGTGTGAATTCTTGTGTGTAATGCATCTAGTTAAGGAATATTCGGACCCGCTGTAGAGATACAAGGTTGACTTATTTAGGTAGGATTGATTTAAACTCGAGAAAGGAATCTCAATTTAAATTAGTGAATTCGATTGAACACACAAATAGGAAATAAAACTTGAATTGTAATTGATTTAATTAGCTAGGTGAATTCGCGAATCCCAACTACATTACAATCTTATTTGAAAACAAAACAATTTAACAATTCTTTTTAATTCATTAGTTCCATTTCTTAATTCTAGATTTTTATTCTTAAAACGATTTCCCTTTGTTCAAATAAAGTTAAGAACTGAAATATTTCGATAATTAATAGCAGTCCTCGTGGGAACGATAATCCGGACTCTAAGGTCCACTTTATTACTTGATTACGATATCGTACACTTGCGATTTCAAACACAACACGTGTATAATTATATTCCAATAACGAACCTTTTACGTGCATAAATTGGACATAATTTCGACTTACTAAAATCGAATATATGAATTAGAAAATGAAAAATGCATGAAAATGAATTTGGTCGAGGCAAGAGTCGATCTCTTTGTCCTTAAGACGATAATGCCCCGTAGGAGTGCTAATAGTTTTCTGGCATTCGTCACCCGGCCAAAATATAACGACTACGTCCCGTAATAGAAGCAATCCAAGTTACGTAAACCAACAAACCTTCCTTATGCTTTGAACTCTCTTCATATGAATCTCGACTCCAAATAAATGCAAATTTTTTTTGAAGTGAATATGCATTAATGCAATAATGGAAAATGAACGAATGAATAAAAGTTTCAATTGATGAAAATTAAAATCCAAGTATATGGGGTTTATTTATAAATATTGGAAAGTTGTGTCTCAAAAAACAACCCTTTCAAAAGACACATATTATGAAATTTGTCCCTAAAATAAAGAGACACAACTATTGGAAAATAGAATATTCAAGAGTCACAATCTTTCATATGAAAAGACACATCTTTTCGTTAATTCTATAATATTCTAAATAATTTTCCAACATTATCACATTTTTAAGTGGCTTAATTTTCCATTCACTAACTAATGGCTCCACTTAATAATTACATAAATTGGTTAAAACCAATTTTTCCAAACTAAGTTCCAACATATATTGCTATTGCAGGATAGAAGTCTCCTCAAGATTGTTCAATCCAAAAACACACCAAAATCTAAATCCGTTACCAATAAGCCTTTAGAGTTCTAAAGTGGGGAAAGATTGCTAGAGACAGTTGAAGACAAATGAGATTCATTCATTGTGATCCACTCTAAGGAAAAATTCGAAGCCCTAAGAGGTGAACATATATAAAAATTTAGTTGGTACACCTATTTTTTGTGAAGTTACAAATTAGGGGAAAAATGACCTTGGTTGAATTTTATAAACTAGTGTATTATCATGTAGAGCAGGTTCAAGCAATTCTGGCATCCGGAAGACGAAAGAAAATAGAGCATCAAGAATTCACAGACTGATGAAATATAGAAGTGCTGACAAATTGAGCATGTTCACTCAGTAGAACAAAAATTACAATTACAGAATATATATGTAAATCCAGAAGATGTAAAATATATTTATCTTAAGAATTTCCTTCAATTATCACTTCTGACAAAATGAACTTGTAACATGCCTCCGACAAATTCACAGATGCACGTGTCCTCTTCTCTCAAAAAGTTCACAGCACAGAGACTTTTCCAGCCTCCTCTGTACCACACGCGATCATCCTTCCATCTTATTAACTTCACCTGGAATTGTCTGTTTTGTGGATCAATGAGGAACATCTTTTCAGGTAAATTGTCCAGCTTGAAGTCCTTGATTGTCTCCTTGGGGATATACTGCACAAATTATCCATTTTTAGCTGGAAACATCACAATTATCCATAATTTATAAGTTGAAGTCATTTAGGTAGATGAATACAAGCCTTACCAAATCATTCCGCCGTGATTTCCTCATTTTAGTGACAAAGTAAAGATTTCTTGGCCGAATAGCCGAGCCTGAATTGAAAATGTCGTTACCATAAGGATCAAGAAGACGTTGACCTGGTTGACCATAACCAACCAATACCATCAGCATGAAATTACACGAACTGAACATTATACATTAATTGGGAAATTGGTAATAAATATTTGCAACTTACTATCAGCCACTTGATCCGCTTGTGCTTCACCATCTTCTCGAAACTCATCATCTTCATTGTTTTTAGGATATTCCTTGTTCACATTCTCATCTTCAGCACCATCATGAATACCCTCCTCACTGTCATTCTCTAACTCCATGTGATATAGGTCTTCATTTCTTTCAACATTATCGTCTTTGCTAGCTCCATCTTAATCAGTGGGTATAATTGGTATATTAACAAAATAATCAATTTCGTTGGGAAAATTGGGAATAAATAATTGCACAACTTACCATCAACAACTTTTTCCACTTGTGCTTCACCATCTTCTTCATTCTTATCCTCAAAGATCATATGGAAATGTCCAACGCCCTCCATATCGCAACCTGATAAACCCAACAGTTTTACATCAAATAAACTGTCCCCATCGTATTGGAACACAAGGACATCCCGTGATTCCAAAGAGTTATCTTGAACAAACTTCTCCCAGCCATCACAAAAAAAACAATCATTATCAATTTTGCAAATTTTTATAGGCCACATATTTGCGTAGCAATCCCGAAGGAATGCCTTCTCAGGTAGCGCTCCTTGTAATTGTAAACTAAAGGCAGTTGGGAGTTCCTACAAACAATAAATTAAGTGTAATTAGATTATGATAGAAAAACTCTTTAAACATTGAAGAGCCATTTATGTTTAATGCACATTTTCCTTACTGTCATGAAGATATTGTTTAGAGCATCTACATTAGATATGTTAAATTTAGCTAGCCACATAGGTAAAAAATAGATGTTAAATGACATGTTTAAAGTTAACACATCCATTATTGTCATGTTGGACCGAATATGAACAATAACGAAAAATATCATGAAAATAACGTAAGAACACGAAGAATTTTTCAGTCCGAAGATCCCGGAGGTTCGGTAATTCAAAGAATTTCCTACTCCCCCGTTGAGCAATCCACAAAATTTGGATTCACGCTCAAATCCACTAGGTACAAAGCAGTGTTCAAAGCAATTACAATCAATCCCAAAAACACAAAGATAATCCCTTAAATTCGGACTACCCTAGCTGAAAAATTGCCAAAGATTCATCAAGAATCTAATCCCTAAACAAAGACCAAAAAACGCCCAAAATACAACCCCAAATCAGAGCCTATACGATCGAACCCTAAAAATCACCAAGAATAAAACTCTCCTTTATACAAGATTACACCTATTGTAATCAATCTAATCACCAAGAGAAGATTAAGGAAGAGTAAAGGATTGATCTCACCAAGAGAAGAATCGTTCGAATCAAGCCCTGATTTTCGCGTAGAGAGGCAGTTGCGATTTTTCCTTTTTCGTTCTGTCTGTGCTTCTGTTCTTTTAATTTCAGCCGAGGAGTTCTGTCTTTGAATTGATCAGCCAATGAGTCCATTTTGAATATATAAAGACCAGCAATGATATTTGGGCTTTTACCCATATAAGCCCAAAAATAATAAAAACGTGTTTGGTTAAATGAGTGAAGTAGCACTTTCTACATGTCACAATGGATATGTTAATGTCTAGTTGAGTCCAATGAATATGATAAATACTTATTTTAAAATATCAAAAGTTATATATTAATACGGTACTCATTTTGAAGATCTCATTATTTAAATCATATAATATGATTTTTTTTTTTTTTATACATGCTAAAAAATTTAAGAAGAAAAAAGGAAAAAAATGAATAAATAAGGGATTAAGTGTGTGAGTGGTGAGGGTGATGTGTATACACGCTATTGAATAATTTTAACACAAAAGTGTCATGTCACATGTTAAAATACTAGTTAAATTTAACAAGAAGGTTTACTTGTTGATAAAAATATTTCTTTAGCAAACAAGTTAACGTATCCAATGTAGATATAAAATTAATTATTATTTAACATCTCACACTAGCAAACACTTTAACACATCCAATGTGGATGCTCTTTGATCTTTACTAATTCATACTCTTAAAATTGGTGCTCATTTCTAAATTCTTCTCTCTCTAGATTTCACTAGAGATTCTTAGGAAACAAGTAAACAATAGATAATTATAGAATCTCTAGACTACTTAGTGAAATAGTAATAAAAATAAAATAATAAAAAATAAGAATAATCAAGAAACTTTTGGAGGTTATAAATATGTAAGAATTGGTAATGATGTGCATGTAAAAAGTAAGTCTTGTGCAAAACCCTTCCACCACTTTGTAAAACTTCTTTCCAATAAAATCAATTTCCTCCTTCAACTACCTTGCTCCATTAAATTTTCCATAATACTTCTATTCCTAAAAATTATCCTGCATAAAACACACTAATTCATTTAGTCAAAAGCCAAATTATCTCTCCTATCTAAAACTAAAAAACATCACATTCTCTAAAAGAATAAAATTGGGGCAAAAATTTTTTGTGTCATAGTGGGCTTTTAAAACCTCGATATGAAAGCAAGTCTATATTGTGGTATCATTTAATTCAGATTACTAGCTCGCTTTGATCCTGTAGGTATTGATGTTGTCATCAAGGCATATAAAGTATTTTGCCTAAATTTTTTGCAAAAGTCTTTGTTGTCCTTAGTTATTTACTTTCTAAGAACTTATATTATTTTTCTCATACAACAAAATAAACTCACCACCGAAATATTTGGGGGGAAAAAATTTTGTGGTATCATAGTGGGCTTTTAAAAACTCGATATGAAAGCAAGTCTATATTGTGGTATCATTTAATTCAGATTACTAGCTCGCTTTGATCCTGTAGATATTGATGTTGTCATCAAGGCATATAAAGTATTTTGCCTAAATTATTAGCAAAAGTCTTTGTTGTCCTTAGTTATTTACTTTCTAAGAACTTATATTATTTTTCTCATACAACAAAATAAACTCACCACCGAAATATTTGGGGGAAAAAAATTTTGTGGTATCATGGTGGGCTTTTAAAAACTCGATATGAAAGCAAGTCTATATTGTGGTATCATTTAATTAAGATTACTAGCTCGCTTTGATCCTGTAGATATTGATGTTGTCATCAAGGCATATAAAGTATTTTGCCTAAATTATTTGCAAAAGTCTTTGTTGTCTTTAGTTATTTACTTTCTAAGAACTTATATTATTTTTCTCATACAACAAAATAAACTCACCACCGAAATTTTCATTATACTCTATGACAACCACATATGCAAGGAAATGATAAGCAAATAAATTCGTGTGGTAAAAATGAGATAAAACCATACAAAACATAATTTTAATTAAGAACGGAGACCAGAGTCTCTAAAAAATATATTCCAAATAAAAACACAAATAAATATAAATGAATACCAATCTATGTGTGCTGGTTGTAGGATTGTAGCACTTGAAGAAGTTCCATGTCTTAACAATCTTGATCTCGTTATCTGTTTACAGCATGTAAAAAATTCATGTGGCAACTCAGTATACGAAAAATAAAGAATGTGTGTGTGTGTGTGTGTGAGAGAGAGAGAGAGAGAGAGAGAGAGAGAGAGAGAGAGAGAGAGAGAACTCTTTAAAAGCTAACCGAAAAATTGTAAGTTCTTAAAAATATATTAAATACGCCTAGATCCCTTTAGCTTTTTCAGAGTTCGAACTTTACCAACCAATACCATCAGTAAGAAATTATTAAAATTGAAAGTTATACATCAAATCAATTGGAAAAATTTGCAATACATATTTATACAGATCATACCATCGGCCAATTTCTCTGCTTCACCATATTCTTGAATCTCATCTGCGTTGTTTTCAGTGTCATCCTCTTCACAATCTAACTCTTCAGCATCCTCATATTCGACTTCCTCAGGCTCCATGTAAATTTCGTCATCCTCATCACTGCAATGAGCATTCTTCTCGCTATCATCCTCAAACTCCAAGTAACAGAGGCCTTCTTTTCTTTCAACGCCATCGTCTTTGCTAGCTCCATCTTAAATTTGTCACGATAATGATTCCCTGATAAAATTAATTGGAAAAAAAGGGAAAAAATAAATGCACAGCATACCATCAGCCACTTGTTCTGCTTGCGTTATGCCATCTTGTTCATTCTTATCCTCAACACTGACTTTTTGTCCAATACCCTTCTTATCACAATGTGACAACCCCAATAGTTTTACATCAAATAAATTGTCCCCATTGTATTGGAACACAAGGACATCCCGTGATTCCAATGAATTATCTTGAACAAATTTTTCCCAGCCATCACAAAATAAACTGCTATTATCAATTTTGGCAATTTTCACTGGCCACAGATTTGTGTAGCAATCCCGAAGGAATGCTATATTTGGTAGAGCTCCTTGGAATTGTAAACTAAAAGCTGTTGGAAGTTCCTACAAACAATAAGTTGAATGTAATTAGATAACACAAAACTCTTTTGTTGGGAATTAGGACGCAACTAATCCCGCCCAGGATCGATGTGACCCAAATAAATTGGACTGAGAAAATATAAATACGCAAAAATAAAATGCAAATACGAAACACAAAGATTTACGTGGTTCAGCAATTTGCCTACGTCCACGGACCCACACCAATATATTTCACTAACTCGAAATATGAGGAGTACAAAAATACTACACTGTATTTTTATCTGCCTATGCAAAGGCTATTCTCTCCAACTCACTTTTCTCCCTATTTTGTGAAATGCCTCTCTTGTGTTGCTCTCTACACAAGATCACTCTTTGTTGTGGTGGTGTATTTTTCATTGAGGTTTTGCCCTCTATTTATAGGGAAAGTTTGGACAAAGAATCAACAATGGAAGGAATAAAATAGGTGTGAACATATGAGGATTGTAGGCTAATGGTGTCTTACCAAATAGGTGTGAACATGGACTATTAATGGTGGCTTGCCAATTTCAACAAAGTTGGCTTTATTTTCCACATTTAGCTCCATTTTTCAACAATCTCCCACTTGGGGATAAATGTGGCTTCCCCTGAGATATCTCCTTCTTTCAACTCCTTGTGAAATATGGTGTGAGTCATTTCCTTTGTCTTCACTTCAGAAGACCAATTGAAGCTGAGCACAACTCCAATTTTTCCTTTGTTACTGTCTTGGTCATCATGTCGGCTGGGTTCTTGCTACCCTGGATCTTCTCTAGTGTTAATACTTCATCCTCTAGAAGAGACCTGATGAAGTGATAACGGAGTCCAATGTGCTTGGTTCTAGAATGAAATGCTGAATTCTTTGCCAGATGTATCGCACTCTGACTATCACTGTGCAAAACATTCTTCTCCTGACTGAATCCCAATTCTGCCAACAAACCCTGTAACCAGATCATTTCTTTGCTAGCCTCGGTTACTGCCACGTACTCTGCTTCTGTAGTGGATAGAGCAACAATCTTCTGTATCTGCGAAATCCAGCTAACTGCAGTAGTACCTACTGTGAAAACATAACCAGTAGTACTTCTCCTGCGATCTACCTCGCCAGCAAAATCTGCATCTACAAAACCTTGTAGAGCCACCTCGCCTCGTCCAAAGCATAAGCATCTATCAGTAGTTCCCCGTAGAAATCTTAATATCCACTTTACTGCTTCCCAATGCTGCTTTCCTGGATTTGCCATAAATCTGCTCACAACTCCCACTGCATGAGCAATATCTGGTCTGGTACAAACCATGGCATACATCAAACTTCCAATGGCTGAGGCATATGGTATTTTAGCCATGAAGTTTATCTCGTCCTCTGTCTTAGGACTCTGATCACTAGATAGACGGAAGTGATTAGCTAGTGGCGTGCTGACAGCCTTCGCACTGCACATGTTAAATCTCTGCAGGACTTGACTAATGTACTTGGCCTAAGATAACTGCAAGATACCCTTCTGCTTATCTCTGAAAATCCTCATTCCGAGAATCTGCTTCGCTGCACCCAAGTCCTTCATTTCGAATTCTGCTGACAGCTGCATCTTTAACTTCTTGATTTCGTCCATATCTGAGCCTGCTACTAACATATCATCGACATAAAGTAGCAAAATTATATAACTGGACTCGAATCTCCTGAAGTAGCAACAATGGTCAGCATTACATTTGAAGTAGCCATTTTTCTGCATAAATCCGTCGAACTTCTTCTACCACTGTCTCGGGGCTTGCTTTAAGCCATACAGGCTCTTCTTCAATTTGCAAACGAGCTTCTCCTTTCCTTTGACTGAGAAGCCTTCTGGCTGCTGCATATATATTTCCTCCTCAAGGTCACCATGGAGGAAAGCAGTTTTTACATCTAACTGCTCCAAGTGCAAACCCTCTGCTGCAACAATACTCAAGACTGATCTGATTGTTGTCAGCTTCACAACTGGCGAAAATATTTCCGTGTAGTCAATTCCTTCTTTCTGCTGGAAACCTTTGACCACCAACCTCGCCTTGTATCTCTTTGATCCATCATGTTCCTCCTTGATTCTGTACACCCACTTATTGTGTAGAGCTCTCTTTCCTGTAGGTAACTCGGCTAGTTCCCACGTCTGGTTAGAGATGAGAGACTTTATCTCATCTTTCATTGCAAGCTCCCACTTTCCAGAATCACCGACCTGACATGCCTCATGATAGCATTCAGGTTCACCTGCATCAGTAAGTAACATGTAGCTCATGTACTTTCTATTTGGAACATGAGGTCTGGTTGACCTTCTAAGAACAGGGACTGGAGACTGTGATGCATCAGTCTCTAGAACAGGCTCCTGTAACTGCAGATCCTCCTCTGTCTGCTGCGACGTACTACTTTCTGGAGCATCCAACTCAACATATGTTGGATCATCATGTACTGTGTCATCGGACTGCACTGCATTTCTGTCCTTGTACATAACCTTCTCGTTGAATATGACATCCCTGCTTCTGATGACCTTTCTGTTCTGGTCATCCCATAAGCGGTAGCCGAACTCATCTCCGCCATATCCAATGAATGTGCACTTTAGTGATTTGGGGTCTAACTTGCCCCTTGCCTGGTCACTAATATGTGCATATGCGACACATCCAAAAACTTTCAAGTGGGAAAGTTTTATTTCTTTTCTGCTCCATACTTCCTCCGGTATCCTGTACTCCAACGGTACCGAGGGTCCTCGATTGATCAAGTACACCGCTGTGTTGACTGCTTCTGCCCAAAACTGTTTGGGCAAGCCTGCATGTAACCTCATGCTTCTGGCTCTCTCCGTTAATGTCCGGTTCATACGTTCTGCAACTCCATTTTGCTGTGGAGTCCCTGGCAACGTCCTCTCCATTTTGATGCCATTCTGGTAACAGAACTTTTTGAATGCCATATCCGTATATTCTCCTCCGTTGTCGGACCTCAGCTTCTTTACTCGCAATCCTGTTTCATTTTCCACCATGGCTTTCCACTTCTTGAACACATCGAATACTTCGGACTTGTGTCTCAAGAAATAAACCCACACTTTTCTCGAGTGGTCATCAATGAAAGTCACAAAGTATGACTTTCCGCCAATGGATGAAACTGCGGTTGGTCCCCAAACGTCTGTGTGGACTAACTCAAGTTTCTCTTGCTTCCGAGTTCTGCCACTAGTGTTGAAACTCACCCTGGTCTGCTTCCCAAAGATGCAACTCTCGCATAAGTCTATATCAGTAGACTGAAGCTCTGGTAGTTTCCCCTTTGCATGCATATACTTGAGTCCCTTCTGACTCATATGCCCAAGTCTCTGGTGCCACAAGTTTGGGCCCTCCTTGCTTTCAGCAACTGCAATTGTCACACAAGCATCCGTCGTTGTGTAAAGGGTGCCAGTATCCTTGCCTCGAGCGATAATCATGGCGCCCTTGGTGATCTTCCAGTTATCACCAGAGAAGGTGGTGACATGTCCTTCTCCCGACAATTGCTTGACGGAGATCAAGTTCTTCCTCAATTCTGGAATATGTCTCACGTCCTTCAGCTTCCACACAGATCCATTGATCTTGATCTGTACATCACCTTTTCCGACCACGTCACACGGTTGATCATTACCGAGATATACTCTGCCAAAATCACCCCGCGTATAGTTTACAAAAAACTCCTTGTTTGAGGTAGCATGAAAAGATGCTCCGGAATCAATCACCCAGTATTCCGTTTTTCTCTCCAAAGAGCATATCAAAGCATCGTCCGCTTCCTCTTCCACAACATTAACCTCCGTCCTGTTCTCCTTTTCTTTTGGAGGTGTTGGACACTGGTTTTTGTAATGACCGGTCTTGCCACACTTCCAACATTCCACAACCTTTGTCTTGTTAGGATTGTTTGGATTTCTGGACCTCGATCTACCACTTCTGAATTTGCCGTTGCCCCGCCCATTTCCTCTGTTAGAACTTCTGCCTCTGCTTTCCACGTTCAACGCCGATCCTGAAGTTGAGGCACCTTCTGATTGTCGTCTGATCTCCTCCGTTAAGATCATGCTTACGACATCATCGAACTTCAATTTTGACTTTCCGGCAGAGCCACTAATTGCTGTGACTGTACCATTCCAGCTGTCTGGCAACTGCCCAAGAATTAACAGAGCTCGAACTTCATCACTAAAAGTGATTTCGACTGTGTTTAGCTGGTCCGTCACTTCATTGAATTCATTTAGGTGCTCCCCAAATCTTCCGCCTTCGGCCATCTTCATATTGAACAGCTTTTTAATTAAGTGGACTTTATTTGCTGCAGATGGCTGTTCGTACATGCTAGAAAGGGCTGCCATGAGAGACTCTGTCGTCTTCTCATTTTTTATGTTGAAGGCCACTGATTTTGACAACGTCAGCCTGATTGTGCCGAGTGCTTTTCGATCAAGCAACTCTCAATCCCCCTGGCTTATATCTTCTGGCTTTTCTTTTAGTGGCTTGTATAGATCCTTCTGGTACAGATAGTCCTCCATTTGCATTTTCCAAAATCCAAAATTTGAACCATCAAATTTGTCAATTTTGGATATTTTCTCATCTGTCGACATTGCTCCCACTCGATCACAAAATAGTCTAAAGAAATCTTTTCTGATGTGGAAGATCAGTCAAAGCTGCAACCACAGAGCATACTAAGAATTTCAAAAGATCTCAATGAGCCAAAGCTCTGATACCAATTGTTGGGAATTAGGACGCAACTAATCCCGCCCAGGATCGATGTGACCCAAATAAATTGGACTGAGAAAATATAAATACGCAAAAATAAAATGCAAATACGAAACACAAAGATTTACGTGGTTCAGCAATTTGCCTACGTCCACGGACCCACACCAATATATTTCACTAACTCGAAATATGAGGAGTACAAAAATACTACACTGTATTTTTATCTGCCTATGCAAAGGCTATTCTCTCCAACTCACTTTTCTCCCTATTTTGTGAAATGCCTCTCTTGTGTTGCTCTCTACACAAGATCACTCTTTGTTGTGGTGGTGTATTTTTCATTGAGGTTTTGCCCTCTATTTATAGGGAAAGTTTGGACAAAGAATCAACAATGGAAGGAATAAAATAGGTGTGAACATATGAGGATTGTAGGCTAATGGTGTCTTACCAAATAGGTGTGAACATGGACTATTAATGGTGGCTTGCCAATTTCAACAAAGTTGGCTTTATTTTCCACATTTAGCTCCATTTTTCAACATCTTTAAACGTTAAAAAGCCGGTACAAGTTTATGAACACTTTTTGAACTGTCAAGAAGCTACTGTTTAGATCTTTAAGCATCTATATTCTAAAAGATTGGAATGGGAAAAAATTCTCTTGCATCAAAGTGGGCTTTTAGAAACTCAGTATGCGAGCAAGTCTATGTATTTCTATGCTTACTTTACGAAATTTTTTGCAGTATCATGTAATTCAAATCACAAATTGCTTGTCAAATTTTAATATTATCGTCTGGGCATATAAAGTATTTTTACATAAGGCATAAAATAAATTCGTCACCGAAATTTATGCAAGCAAATGGTAAGTATATTAAATCCTTGTGGTCAACAATAGATAAAAATACTTGTGGTAAAAAGGGGATGAAACCATACAAAATGAAATTTTAGTTAAGAACAAAAACCGGGATTCCAAAAACAAAAACATAGTTTTTTTTATTATTTTCTTTTTAAAAACGAAGCACAGATAAACTATATGATTACCAATCTTCGTGCGCTAGTTGTAGGATTGTAGCACTTGAAGAAGCTCACTATTTTAACCATCTTGATATCTGTTTATAGCACCCAAAAAATGTGACTGGCAACACAATATACAAAAAACAAAGATCCAAGAGACCAAACTTAAAAAAAATACCTATATATGTGAAAAGCGAACAATAAAATAGTAAATGCAACAAAATATAATAGATGCCCCTAATTTCCTTTAGCCTTTTTTAGAGTTCATCTAAGGGAGTGTTTGGCAAAGAAAATTTCTTAAGTTAGTCAAACGTACATTTTACCAATTTGAAGAAGCCGCGTATGATTCACATATTTTGTATGACCTTAAACTATGCACTATATCTGTATCGGGGAAAAAAATTAATTTATAACAATGTATTACATAAAATAAAATTTGGAAGAATTAGTAATTACACTTTGAAAATATTTCAATTTATGAATCCTCTTTAATTAACGAAAGGTTTATCTTATCAGCGGATTTCATTCAACGTATAGTAAAAAACCATTAATTTATCTACTATGAGATTCGGTGTTTTGTTTGCAACAGTTCATTCAATTATTTAAAGTACAGACTGTTCGATCATAAATGCTGGATCATCCAAGGGAACATTTGGCATCTAGTGGTAGCTGTTCGACCATAAAACAAAATTATGTGACTAACAATAGATCATATATAGCTTTTTTGGTTGATATAAAGGTTGATCAACCTTCTGAATTTCTTTTGATTTATTAGAGATTTTGAAATTCAACAGAAAGCAAGGGGAAAAACACAAGCTTCTAATCCTGCTCTTACATTTTCCAGACCAAGCCCAGTCGACAAAGTTGTGGTCAATTGACAGAACGATAATTAAAAAATCACAAACACAAACAGAAATCTTAACAAACTCAAACTCTCAATCCACCCAAAAATTAACCATCCATTAACAGAAAGATAATTAAAGGAAGTGCAAACACAAATGAGAATCTTAACAAAACTCAAAACTCCCAATCCTGGCATAAATTTTCCAGTCCAGAGCCTCTCTTCCTTCGAAGTTAAGGTTCCTTTAAAAAAAAAAAATCAACCCTAAATATAATGATGTCGAGAAAACTTACATAATTGTGTAGATCCTTCAATCAAGCCTAATGCAACAGTGAGTGGCTAGGGTTTCAAATATATATAAATAGACTTATAAGACGAAGAAAGACTTCAGCCTTTATTTATATTGTTCAAACCTTTGGAAACAGATCTCCATTACATTAAATTTACAAGAACTAGATACTGAAAGCAGAGGTTGAAGACGAAAAAGCCCTTGTTATATATTGTCATGTGGTGATATAGAGGATTTAGTTTAGGGTGAGTTTAGTAATTTGATTTTGCAATTTTTTGGATTGTATGGAAATACATCAATATTCAGAGAATTTTTGGGAAGTTTTAATGGTAAAGAGTTATTTTTATGAACTATATTGCCACTACAATTTTCTCCATGTATATTTCATTACGGTAATTATATTAACACCAAAATCTATATCTATTCTATGTCTATCTATATTTAATGAAAATAACAGAGATTCTGGGAATATTTAATTGATTTCAAATTTTGAATAGAATCTACAATGTGAACAAAATCTGATTTTTTACCAACACATTCTGGACGGCTCATTTCATGCAAAGGTTACTTGGATACTGCACCACTACTACCAAATGGAGGGTAATTCTTTTAGTGGGAAGTTACAAAATATCTCCAATTTCAAACCCTATCATATCTCCCTAGGACCACTCACGACATCTAGCAAAAGATCTATAAGCCTACTTTTCCTCATCCTCCTCCGGCGCTCACAGGAAAATGGGTTATTCCTCCATGGCGATTGCTAACAAGGCTGCCCTCCGCCGCAACCCCGACTTTTCGGTGAATTGGTCCCCGAAGAACAATTCACCACCTTTAACTTCATCTTTTTCCGTCTTCAAAACTAACGTAAAAGCCAATTTTAGTTGTATGCCATTCTTAATCATTTGGGCTTGTAGAGGTAACTGCCAATAATTTTGTAACCGCTAGCGACTGCCCTTGCAATAATTAATTTCTATATATGATTATTTTGAATTTAAATTTAATATTATTTTATCTATATTTAAAAGAAAGCAACAAGTTCTTTTCATTGTCAGCAACAAAAATGATCAAATGGACGAAATTGATCAAAGTTTTCCATGGTAAATAAAACCCCCTCCCCTTAGAAAACACATTCCTCCTAATTAAGGAAAATACCAAATATTAAGACAAATACAAAAAAAAAAACCATGAAAAACTTAGGCAATTAAACAACATAAAAGTTGAAAAATTACTTGAAAATGCATTTTTCATGAAAAATAAATGGTTATCAAATAGACCCCCTAAACGAATGCTAATATAAAGAGAGAAAGAAAAAAAAAAGTTAGAGATTTAAAAAAAATAAAAAATAAAACACAAAATAAATAATAATAAGCCCTTTCTACCAGGGGAAAAAATAAAAAACCATAATTAAAAGTGGTGCTGTCAATGGCTGGCAGCCCCATTAAAATAATGAAAAATGAACAAATGTGTTTCTCCTGCGCTTGGGGGGCGAAAGAATAGCCTACGCTCCAAGTGCATTTTTCATTATTTTAATGGGGGTTGTCAACCTTAGACAACCCCACTTTTGTTTTATTTATTTATTTTCTTTCTAGTAGAAAGGGCTTTACGATAGCCCTTAAAAGTCCCTTTTTTATTTTATTTTTTTTGTTTTTGTTTTTGACTTTTTTTTTGTGTTTTAATTTTTTTTATGTTTTTTTTAACTTAATTAATTCTTGTTTATAAACTATTAGTAGTAAGCATGTGTATATGTTAAATGTTAAAGTAACATTTTTTAAGTGCTAAGCATGTGTATATGTTAAATGTGTAATGTGCAGACGGTTTTGATTGCTCGATTGGGATATTTTGACAATCGAATTTCGATTTGTAGCAATTGATTCAACCACTGATGTAGATTTCAAAACATCTTCATAAATTGACATAAGTAGATCAATAGTAGATAGAGGATTTTCTGTCTTCGACCTCTTGCAGAGATCTGAAAATATGCTGCGAAGGATAAACAGGTAAAAAGAGGTTAATATTTCAGTGAATCATTAAAGATATTTGCAGAAAACAGACTAAGCTTGAAAACAGAATTTGATTTGCAACTAAGATATTCTTTTAATTTCATTCATAGCAAGTTAAGGAGCCAAACATTAAAATATGAATTGAAATTTAAAAAATCTGAATACAAAAAATGCATAATGTTCTCCAGTCTAATGATTAGATGGGCTTCGGGTTTAACCTGTCACGTTCTTTTTAAATACCTACTTTCAGAGGTAAATTTTTTTGTTCATTTTCGATATCCACCTTGTGGTCAGTCAAAGGTACACGAGGTCTATTAAAATACTAATTTCACCAACAAAGCAGCAAGAATTACAGGAATGACACTGTTACAAGCTCGAGATCTAGTTAAATGTATTTTAGAATGGGAACTGCAATTCTTTGACATTATAACATGGAAAACCCAATTCATATATGTTTGGAATCCTCATTTAAGAAAGCCATTTATAAATAGCATTGTGCGATAAATTTTGTCTTTAAGAGAATATATCAAAACCAATGTTTATATGAACTCACTTCATCTGCACATATGGAGTCGTGGGCAACTGGCGAATTCCTTCCCCATTTTCTTGTCTGATTAGTTGATATAGGACAATTGACATTAGAGCTTGAAGAAGAATTGGACCGAAAATTGAATAAAAGAGCTGTTTCGAAGAAACGGTCATAACTTGTCGCACCGGTGTCAGATTTTCAATTATAAAATGTTTTCGGAAACGTCTCTCAGTGTTCCATAGCACTTATACAGTTGAGGTCATTTCTATCCTCAAATTCACAATTTAAGGCTTGCTACTGGGGAGTCAAATTTTTTAGCATTAATTTTGGATTTTTCATTTTTAATTACTTTAATTTTGTGGATGTTTATTTTGTTCTTTTGCTTAAATTAGGGGTTTAGAGACTATTTAAACGTTGTTTTGTTTTTGAAAAAGTTAATTGTAAGTTTGGTGGCTATTATTTTCTTGTAAGTTATAATTTTCTCTCATATAGGTTTGCGTTGGTAAACTTAGAAATTTTGTTCTGCGTCATTAGTATTTCTAAGTTAATCATCATTGATTTAGATTAGTTTTTCCTTAATTTATTAATATTTGCATTAGTGGAGGATTGTTCTAGTCGAGTTTTACGCTCTTGTTTTCGTTTGCTCATAAGATTTTATCAGCAAACTAATTTATAAAAAATAGTTTGACCCCGCCCTTTCTTGATCGTTTATAAAGACTTGCCAAACATATGCTAATAGTCCATTTCTAATAGAGGGAAAGAGGGTAAGGAAAAACATATGCTAAGAGTCCATTTCTGATAGTTCTATTTCATCTTTATTGTGATTTTTCCTTCCAACCACTTCTCGATATAATAAGCCTGTAAATTTTATTCAACTATAATCTTTTTTTACTTGATCTTTTTACTATGTTCATAACAGGTTATATCTTAATAGTGTTGATATATTATCATTGATAAAGATTGGGTACATCTATCAAGGTTATCTTATCTCCTTAGTTTTAGAAAATCTTAATATAAGCCTATAAATGCTTTTAGATGATTTATATTGAGTATTTTGTTTAGAGCTTCAAAGGCATATCAATATGGTGTAAGAAAGTTTGCAAATACGATGCAAGCCAATGCGGGAAATACGGAAAAGGTCTTATGCCCTTGCAAATGTTACAAAAATTTATTCCACCAACATTTTGATATAATGTATAGGCATTTGATCATTAATGGGAAGGATCCTACCTATACTACATGGGTATTTCATGGGGAAAAATTGAATACAGCATCATTGCCTCATCAAGATAGAGAAAATCTAGAGAAATATAAGATGTATAGGGATGTATTTTTTGAGGATGATAATATAGAAATTCCTCTATACCCTGGTTGCACAAAGTACACAAGGATCGATATCTGTCATTATTGTCTTATACAAGCTTAAGGCTACACATGGTATATCTGAAAACGGTTTCAATGATCTTCTTGATATTATCAAAGACATTCTATCAGACGGGAACATCCTTCCTGATTCTTGTAAATCAACGAAGAAGTTATTGAACACTTTTGATCTTGGGTACGAAAACATATATGCATGCGTTAATGGTTGTTGTTTGTTTAGGAATGATCTAGCGGATTTGGAGACATGTCCAAAATGTGCTTCTTCGCGGTGGAAATTTAATGAACGAACAAAAAAAATTCAAAAGGGGATACCTGCAAAGGTTTTGAGATATTTTCCGACTATACCACAATTTAAAAAGAACAACATCAATTTGAAAGAGATTCATTTATTTTAGCATCACAAGCCAAACAAGTTTTTTATTTTAGAGAAAATGATACATCTAATTGGTATATTGTATTAAAGGCACCTCCCAGAGGATTTCATGAATTAGAAAATTTTGAGATAGTTGTTAGAATTTATATGCCCAAAGAGTATAATTCATGAAATTTAAAATAAAATATTAAATGATTGTGTTAATATGAAGTTGTGTTTGTCCACGGGTCAATTTGATATTACAAATTGAGTGTTTAAGTTGTTAAATACAGAAAGATTTAATTTGTAATTTGATCTAAGATTAATGTTCATGATCAGTAAATAAATATGGATTATTTTGAAAAGATTTTTTCGATTTTATTAAAGTTTATCTTTGACTTTGGTAATAAACTTGAGAGTACGTTTGGAACGTATTGGACGGGACCAGGTGAAATTAATTTGCGATATTGACCATACAAATTTAATTTCACTTGACTATTGTACGTAGGACCTTAATCCTAATCGGATAATGGACTTCGATTACTAACTTGAAGTTCTTTGAGGTACCAATGGATGAACTAGCAAGAAACATATATTCGTATTATAGAATCCGTCACCTTTTAGGTATGATCATAATCTCACTGGTTCTTTTAGTGGACAGTTGAATCTGAGCTTAGTAATTCAACAGTGAATGTTGATTTCTATGATGTGATGTGATGTGATATGATAACATCGATCTGTCTGATAGAAGATGAGAGTTGAAAGTTTATTAACATTCGGAGAAGGACATTTTAGTCATTTTAGCTTGCGTTGAATATTCGAGTTGATCGATGAGAATAACATGTAAAAGTGACAAGTAGAGGATAATTATTGTTTCAGTAATTCCAATTTTACTAAGAGTGCAATCTCATTCTTTTAGTGGAATAGATGTGATTAATAAATTATTTTGACTAATCAAGAGTTACCACATCATAATTAATTTATTGGAGTTTAGTTTAATTGGATCCCATCAGGTTCCCTTGCTGGCTTTAGTATAATAGGCTTATTACCTGTATTTGGCTGTATAGAAATGGGTCGGGTTTTGGTATTAGGAATGGTAGGATTTTGAAGTGTATAGAAGTTTTAAATAGTTTCCAAAGACTAATTTTCTAACCCTAGTTTGAAAAGTGGCGACCGCACGCTTGCATGGCAATAGCACATCAAACCCCAATGAGTAACCAAAGATCAGTAGCATGGCCAGGACCCAAGAAACTAGACAGCTTTCTTCCGTATAGGCCTCAATATTCTGACCTAGGTTTTCTAGTGATCAGTCCAGGGGTCCGTTTCCCGTACCATCGTTCTTCATACTATAAATAATACATGGACTTTGTGAATAAGAATGGAATGAACTTGTTCGCCTTGTCTCATTTTCCTGGTTTTTATTTATTTATTTATTTTATTTTTGCATTCTGACAAATCAGAGTATGACCATAATTTAGTCTATATTAATGATTTCCATGAAATAATTGCGATAGATCAAAAGAAGTAAACCTAACTGACTTCTTTTCTGGAACCTTCCTCAGTGATCACATTGGTCAAGGAACCTAACATGTGCATCTCTTGGAGGTTTGTCAAATAACTTAACCAGGGCATATTTTTTTTTTTATCTACATAAACATTTTTAATGAACTCACGAACTTTGTCAACGTGTGACAATAAGCTTCCAATTATGCAATTGACATGTACTTCTGACAATAAAACAGTTATGGCATAGAATACACATAACAGTAAAATCAATCTCAACAAAGGAATACATAACATTCTTCTTAAAATTTCAAAAGATACATAGATGCATGGTGTTCTATAAAAATATGCATAAGTTCATCGTAGATTTCCTTGTAACAAATATTTGCTCGATTAAGATCTGGAAGGTTCACAGCGTGTGGTACAAAGGAGGATGGAAATGTCTGTGTTTGGTGAAGTTTGTAAGAGAAGAGGACACGTGCATCTGTGAATTCATCGGACGTAGGTTTCATGTCCAATTTGTTAGAAGTTATAATTGAAGGAATGTTTTAACATGTATATGTTATACATCTTCTGGATTTATAGATATTCTAATTGTAATTATTTTTCTATTGTGTCAACATGCTCAATTTGTCAATTCTTCAACATTTCATCAGTCTATGAATTCTTGATGCTCTATTTTCTTTCATCTTCACGAATACCAGTGTTTCTTGAATTTCTCTACAGGTTTTTTTTGTTAAGATCATTTGATGCAAAGTCTGCAAAGACATAATATTTTTTAGGGTTTTTTTTATTATAGAGTGTACGTTTAGTTGACTTATGATCAGGAAAAAATAATTCACACTTTTGTTGTACCACAACAAAGCTTTTTTTTTTTAAATTGCGCACAACGCATGCCATATAAAGTGGCATACTTTTCACAGTGTGCCACAAGAGTAATCCATAAAGAGGTTTACGACGTGTGTGCTGCAATCTGCACACCAAATAAATTTTATGGCTTGCGTTCCGCATGCCGTAAACAGGTTTTTTGTTACAAAAATTGTTTATACGATTACCAACAAACGTATACTATTAACACAACAAAAATATACACATTAATTCATATTTTACAAAATTATACATATTAATTCATATAAAATCATGTTTTACAAAATACATAAGGAAAAGACATGAATGAAAAACATCCAAACAGTAGCATTATGAATCAAATTATCTTGGCAAAGGTAGGAATTGCAATTCACGTATGCTACATAACAATCCCATTTGCAAATGCTGCAAGGAATTGTTCCATGGGAAATAAAAGAAACATGTGTACTTGCTTTCTATTTAAATAGATTCCCACGGCACGATGCTCAAAAATGAATCAAATTTATAAATGAAACTGGGACTGGCACTAAGGGCTAGGCCTGGTTGCTTGTGGGAAACTGAGATTAACCAATAATTGGATTTGGTTTTTGAATTCTTAAAATCGGAATGAGAGAACAACATTTGCAGAGGAGATTAGCAAATAGGTGCTGATTGATTTTTGGGCGAACTACACAAATAAGGAATTTTAAAGATAAGATTCAATATTTAAGAAACTTGTTTTTTTAGTTCAAAAATAAGATTTTTATTAAAAAAATATATAATTAAATTGGTAATTAAATAATTAAAGTCACAACTACACAATTTATGGTCACGGGTCACAAGTCAAAAATTTTAAAGGTCCCAAATTATTAAATTAATTAGCCACGATTTATTTCTTATTCACAAATTACAAATTTTATAGATCACAACTTATTTTTCGATCACACTTTAACAAATTAATCAGTCATGACTCTCTTATTCGTCACAAGTCAAAAAATTCATATGTACATCTTTCTAGGTCACAAATTCTGAAAATTTAGGTCAAAACATATTTTTCGGTCACAATTTACAAATCTCGTTAAGCTACAAACTTTTTTATGGGTCACAAATTGAAACTCGAATTTTTTAGGTCACAACTTTCTCTCGGTCACAAATCTCAATTTTATGAGTCAATTTTTACAATTTGTGATTACAACTTATTTTTCTGTCATAATTTACAAATTTTTTAAGTCACAACTTTATCTCGATCGCAAATCTCAAATTACTTGGTCACTGCTTATCTACTAACCAATTACAATAACCTACAATTGGTCACAAACAAGTTAACACCCCACCCTACCCTAACACCTACCCCAACCCAGCCTTAATCCTTCTCCAATACTTCTACCATCGCCAATCACACCACCGATAAACACCCATCTCACCGTCACCACCACCAACCACCTAAATCGCCGCTATCGCCTTGGTGGCTACACCAACACCAAAACACTACCTAAAGTATGGACCAAACCATCGCACACCATCACCACACACCGATCTGCCCCAAATCACCACCACAAACTACCGTTCTGTACACCACCCTTCCGCACACAATGGACACAACCACCACGTACCACACTCACAAACCACCACCATTGCATATACTCCACCACTTAACCCCGCACTATCGCACACAATTGCATTGGGCACAAACCACCTGCACCGACACACTATTGCACACAAACTGCAACTCACACACCAAAATCGCGCGCCAACTGTTGTGACTGCAACACAACGCACAGTCGGAAACGCAATATTCGCACAACCAAGATGATGCCTACACCTCTGTTATCCTCTAAAACCGCTGCATTGTGCCAGAGTTGTAGTCTTCCAGATTAATGTTCTCAACGATTGGGGTTGGGGATGAGTGAATGGGAAATGGGTATCATAGTATGAAATGTTAATTGGGGTTGAATAAAGGTTCAAATTGGGGGTGTGTTTTGGTATGGTTATGAGCTAGGGTTGAATTAATTATAATAATTATTATTTGATTTAATATTTAAAAAGAATTACGACCTGATTTTTTAATTAATAAATAAGGTGAAAATTTTATTTTTGAACCGTGAAATTAAAAATTAGGTTAGGGTGTAATTTCCTCTCGATTTTTTGTAAGGAAGCGTGAGTAAATTGACAGGTTGTGAACTGAAGTCTGTAATCTGAAGATTTGGGCTGGAAAAAATGAAATGGTTCGCTTCTTCCCTTGTGTGGGTCAGTATGTTACAATTATTTATTTATTTATTTATTTATTATTATTATTATTATTATTATTATTATTATTATTATTATTATTATTATTATTACACGCTATAAATACAATTGGCAAGACCTTTATGGCATTCATTTTTGAACTCCGTAAATACCATACTTGACTTTTTATGGCATTCATTATTTAACGCCATTAATATCAGACTCCACTTTTTTCCGGCATTCTAGTCATACTGGCCGTAAATACTTTTGACAAATTAACGGTATACATGTACACATTATAAATGGTGACCTTTTAGGGCGTCCTGAAATTTGCTGTTAATGTAACTTTTTTTGACGTGCCAGTTATGCACTTTGTAAATACTCTATTTTTGCGAAATGCTTCATATGGAAGCCGTAAAAAGGTCCCTTTTGTTATAGTGTTAGCACCCTATTAATAGGAAACACGTTTTCTGTTTTAAGATCCATAAAATAGTTCATGCAATATCACAGTTGAAATAGGCCAGACTAACTGATGGCAAGTGATCGATATGGATACCTGCACTAATTTATAAAACTCAACCAAGATAATTTTTGCCCTAATTTGTAACATCACAAAAAATGTAAATAAAATTTTATATATGTTCACCTCTCAGGGACTCAATTTTGTCTCTTGGATCAGACCATCGTAGAATCAATCAGATCCAAAAATATTTTAAATAAGGATGAATTAATGATTTGATGTAGTTAGGGTTTCTATTGGAGCTTTATGTTTTGCACAAGATTGTCTTCTTAATTTTGCTAATGTTACTAAATAATTCTCATTTGATTAAAGCCTTTTTTACCATAGGATTTTCTTAATCCTTTTGAAACTTTCTGTCATTAATTGAAGAGCATGATTATGTTGATTAGTTTGATTAGCCTTATATCTTTTTTTTTTTTTTTTTTACTCGACATAAGATTGAGTGTAGTACTAGTAAATGATGGCGACAGGTGGATTCAGCACAGTTACCCGTGCCCCTTCCACAATTTCTTTTTTTCATTCTAGCCCCACATCATGACCCACGATGATGTAATCCACAGAATAATTTTAGCTATGAAACCCACACAAGATTGATACCAACCCAAGAAAGCTAAGCTAAGCTAAGAAATCACGATTTAGAGTATTCAAAATAATTGATTCAAAATAATTGAATCAAGCAACCAACACAATAAATCAATATGCCAACCTCTTGATCACAATGATTATAAATCTCACCCTAGTGTTTTGAAGAAAACAAGAATTAAATCTCGCAAGTTCGAAATTAGTTCAACGAAGAACAATGTTTTGAAAGCAAATATGCCTTCCGAATTATATTAATCTCTAAGCTGTGTGTCTAACTACTATAAAGCTGTCAAAATTAGGTTATTATTTTTTTTTTGAATAAATTCTACTTAATTGTTATTATTTATTATTATTTCATGTTTTTATCCCAAAAAAAAAGAAAAATGAGGAATTGAAGCAATTATTCAACAATTGGATTGAGTTACACAATAACTGGATGCAATTGGAGACAAAATTTGAAGGATTGAGCGTGCAATCAACTCAAGGATCAACTTACATTTACTTGAAAGATTTGAGGACTTGGTATAAACCCTCCACTAATTAGAATTGGACTTTAAACCTTAAATGATACAAGAATTAGTTGTGCTTTTATTTTTGAAAAAAGTGAGCCGGTTGGCACTGGTGGAGAGTTTTTAATGTATTAGAATTGGGGTGCACTGGGGATTTTTCTTGGAATATATACATAGAAGTCGGCTGAATGGTGGAGGCTTCTTGGGGAGATATAGACATATATTTCTTTGTTTACATTAAATTTTGTTTAGGAGCATAATGTAATTCAGATCACAAGATTGCTTTAGTCCTGTAGATTTTAATGTTGTCATCTAGGGCCGCATAAAAATATTTCTACAAGAGGCTAAAAATGAATTCATCACCTAAATTTTTATTATATTCAATCACAACACAAATGAAAGGAAATGGCAAGTATATTAAATCCTTGTGTTAAATACGAGATAAAAATACTTATTCTAAAAAGGGAAAAAACCATACAAAATGAAATTTTAATTAAGTACACAAACAAGGACCCCAAAGCAAAAAAAATAAAATAAAAATTTAAAGGAAGCACTTATAAACTATATGATTACGAATCTTCGTGTGATAGTTGTATGGTTGTAGCAAATGTTTGCAATCTTAACCATCTTGACCTTAAATTTGGACAATTGCGAGTGTTTTGTCGTATGATATTGCCAAATTATGTATTTATTTTCATTCTCTTAGAAAACTCAAAACTTGGTGATTATGAAAAAAAATTAAATGAAAAAAAGCAAGTCAATTTAAAATCATTGCATAAAAATACTCATAATGAAAAAAAAAAAAAAAAAAAAAAACAGTCCTAACGAAAAACAGCAATAATTCATTTACAAAACAGTAAATAATAAAGAATTTGCAACCTAGTTTGGAAGTTGGATCTAACAAATTTGCTTCCTCATGGTGCAAGCAAATTGTAGATAGACCAATGAGTCCAAGTGGAGAACGAGTTCTAGCTTGTGTAGAATGACTAGAAAGAAATTGAATAATCACTCAAGTTAATTTATTTGGTTTTACTTTCCTTTCACTTTTGGATTTTTTTTTTTAATTAAAAAAATGAAAAAATGGTTTTGATTTTGCATTACATTCACAAATTATAGTCACCTAAGGTTTTTTTTTTTTTTTTTTAATTATCGTGTCTCCTTATGTACATTGAGTATTTTCAAAGCTTAAATGTGAGTTACAATTTTAAGAATCATTGTTCACAATTTTTTTATGAATTTATGTTCATGTTAAGATTTTAAAGGTCAAATTTATAATTACGTTAGATAATTTTCATATCATCACTACACAATGCCAAGTTCCATGCTTTTAATTTCTTGAATTACGAAAAATAATCATACATAGCACCTATTAGGTGGAGACTAAAATTAAATTTTTAATTTTGGTAAAAGATGATGAAATGTGTTGTTCAAAGTTACAGAACCCATAAAATATGTAGCTCAAATTAAAAGTTGGCATTGATTTTGATAAAACTCTAGATTATAAACAAGGGCATAATTAATTTATTACCATTGAATATGTCTTCCTAAGTGTTAAGAAGTTATGTGAAAAGCACGATTAAATAAGTATTTTTTATGTTCCATGTTAATGAGATTGTTATGTGGATAAAAATCATGAATTTTTGTGACAATAGCGACGTAAAAAAATATGGATATAATTTATGATTCTATGAATGCATGTTAATTACCAAAAGCTCATTTGGATATTCTGAGTTATGAAATGGATAAATTTTCATATAATATTTGAGTTTAGACAATAGTGATTGATAAGTGCACTTATTTATATGTCAAAATTAGAATATAGTATTGTCTTTTTTTGAGTAAATGCTATTTAATTTGTATTTATTTAAATTTCATAAAATATCCCAAAAGATGAAGAATGAGTCAATTGATGGGAAAAACACTCAATTGGATGCTAATCGAAGCTTAATTGAGCGATGGAGAAGTTTGTGACATCAATTGGGAATCATGCATGTTGCCAAAGAGAGCAGATCAGAAATTGGAGGACCCAATTGAAGGAGTTGAGAGTTAAAACGAGCTAATTGAGAAGATTCCAAAGTTTGTGGACTAAATTGCCTCAATTGAAAGTGGAGGACCAAGGCTGCAAATAAAAAATGAGGGCTTACTTGTACAACAGGGAATAGATGACAATTGCATCACAGGGTACACCATGAGATCGTTGGGTGTAGAACCGTGCGATTGTGCAAAGCCTCGAAAAAATCACCTGAGAGTTTATATGCCTTCACCGTGAGATCGCGCGATGTTTCACTAAGCCATTGTGTGCCTTGCAGACTGGCCGAAATCGGGCATTTTGCACACGAATTCAGCAGCTTTTCCTCTTCTTTGATCTAGGTTTCTCCAATACCTATATATACTACTTGAGAGGCACAAAATAGGTACCTTTACTTCTCCTAAGAACAAGCCACAATTGATTATTCAACATCAAATTCTTGAGAAATCAAGCATAGCAAATGGGCAGGAATTGAAGATAATTGAAGAATTGATACTTGGTGCAAGCATTCATTTCTTTATATTACTTTCAATGAACATTTTATTTTATTAATTTTGTTCTTTAATTATGATGTGTGTAACTAAACTCCATGTTAGGATGAACGATGTAGCCTAACTTATTTATTTTAGTTCCATATTCAATCGTTTTAATGATTTTGTTGTATGTATTGATATATTATCATTCTTAACGCGTGAATGAACTGATAACTTATTCATGATTCAATGTGTTATTTTCATAATCCGATAGGTGAGCTAATAACATAGATCTAGATATATGATAAATCTGGTAGTTGAACAAGAGATAGAGATATACTTTTGTAGTTATTTTGGTCGTGTGTGAATTCTCGTGTGCTATATGCATCTAGATAATAAATATTCAGACCTGCTGTAGAGATATATGCTTGACTTATTTATGTAGAATTGATTTAAACTCAATAGAGAAATTTCAATATACATTAGTGAATTCGACCGAATGCATATTTAGGAAATAAAATTGGAATTGACATTGATTTAATTGACTAGGTGAAATCGTGAATCTCAATTACTTTACAATCATTTGTTCAAACAAAACAAATTTGAAATTTTAGTTTTTTTAGTTTTAATTTAAACAACCAATCATATTCGTCCGTTCAAATAGAAATAGGAATTAACATATTTCGGTACATAGTAAGCAGTCTCTGTGGAACGATAACCGAACTCCTAGGTTCACTTTATTACTTCTCACGATCCGCACACTTGCAGGGATATTTTGCGATCATCGCAAAATATTAGTAAACAAGTTTTTGGAACCTTTGCCAGGACTGTTTTATTAATATCGATACCCGTTAGATTTTACTTTACTTTGAACTTTATTTACTTTATTTTTACTTTATTTATTTTTATGTTTAGTTTTCTTTTATTTAATTCATGTTAAGAAGGTCTAATTCTTTTGATTTGCTTCCTCTTGATGCAGAAATCAAACGCACATTTCGACAGAGGCGTATACAACAGTTGAAGTAGCTCAACAAACAGATTTAGCCATTAATATGGCACAAGTTGTTGTTGAATAGCAACCTAATCATGGAAGGTGTGTGGGGGAATATTGGGACATGCGCGTGCCTATTGCAATCCCAGCCAACAATTTTGATATCAAGACCTCCATGATTTCCTTGATCCAAAGCTCGGATATTTTTCATGGATTGCCATAATTAATTAGCACCACGGCATCCAGAGGAACGTTCGACCAGAGTTTGGGTAGCAATCCTACTGGGGTTGGAGTTGGAGGCCTCATCGCGGGTGCTACCTCCTGGTGGAATGAAAGAAAGATGATGAACGTATTGTTTATGAAGATACCGTATTTTCCATTTTTTTGTTAATATAGTTATTTGTGAAATATATCCTGAAAAGATATTATAGAGTGTGTAGCAACCGGGAATTTTTAAATAAAATAAAATTGTTTTCTCGAAAAACGTGTCACTAAGATTTAACCCTGAATTTTTACTTTTAAATGTGAAGCATATTCGTCTAGCCATTGTAAAAATAAAATTTAAACTATTCCAAATCAAGTCCTATCTCGAATAATTTAAAGTGTCAAATTCTTTATCAATTTTAAATCCAAATTTTAATAATTTTGAGTTCAATTTAATTAAGTCCAATATTTTATTATTTGGGTCCCAAAAAAAAAAATTTCTTGTCCAAGTTTTTATTGTTTCAGCCCAATTAGAAAATTCTTCCAGCCCATACCCACTTAAAACCTAGAAATTGGTGCCCTAAATAATTACTGTTCAAATTTCTCAACCCTTGGACTCACCTCCTCACACAATCAGCAGCCAAGCATTCTGGGTAACACTTTCTTCCTTCACCTCCATAATCAATTTGCTTGCAATCTGAAGTTTCAAGTTCACCTACACCACCATTTTCGACCAAGCAGCCACCATCAGCTTAAAAATTACCACCACCTGAACGGAAACCATCCACTGCGAGAAGCTAACCAACTGAACCATTCCCGAGTCTGCAACACCCCAACCGGACCATTGTGAGTCCACTGCCTCCTCCAAATCCACACACCAATAACCACAATTCCTACCACCCAACACCACTGTAGTGTAACCACCACCAACGAACCACTGCCAACCGCCACCTCCAAGAAACCACCACTGCCAATCGAACACTCAATATCAAAATCAATCTTCACAACACCACAACCCACCACCTCAATCGCTCGAACAGATATCCATAACCATCATCACTGACTCCAGCGGCTCCACCACTCGCACAGCACACCATTGCCGCCTACTGCTCAACACCAAATCTACATCAAATTCCACCAAATCAAACTCAAACCCAAGAAATAGACAAAGCCCAAAACCTTACCTCTACCTTGACCCATCTCTAGCCGGATATCGCCGGAACAAGCTCCAAATCGCCCAACTGAGCCTCGATTTTCTGCCCAAAACCCACTTCAAATTCTACCCCTTTAGCCTCTGTTCGCCCCTCCTCGTTGCCACCACTTGACGGCGGCACCCCGCCGGCATAACGCCGGCGCTAGCTGGAACGGGCGGAGCTTCGGCCCTCCGCCACTCTCTATAAGTTATGAGAGAGAGACAGAGTAAGGTTATGTTTATAATTTGATTTTTTGCAGAATTTCCCTTCAGTCCACATCTTTTCAAAAGTTTCAAATCAGTCGTAAGTTTTTTAAAATGTTTTAAAGATCAGTTTCTTTGTTACTCAAATCAGTCCCCCTAATTTTTTAAATCACTTAACTTCAGCCCCTGTAGTTTTAAAATACCTTATTTTCAACCCATGTTTCTGAAATTCTTATTCAACCCCAAAACTTTTCAAATTTCAGTTTTTAATAAATTTCAAATTAAGCCCCTAAATTTTACTTTATGATTTTAAATCCTTAAAATTTCTAATTTCTAATTCAAGGCTTATTTTCATATTTTGGCTAGACGACACGTGCGGACGATTAAGAGATTGAGACTACTTCCCGCTCCATCTTTTTACGAGATTTGAGATAAATTAAGGTAGACTCGCCCCAACTAATTGATTTATATTATAATTGCATGTGTTATGTGGATTTACATGATTTATATGCTTAATTGCATGAGAAAAGACAAGAATATCTCTTATGAGATAAGTCAAGACAAGAATATCTCTTATGAGATAAGAAGAAGAGAAATTTATGTTATGCATGTCATAACTTATATGCTTTATTTGCATAAGACAAGAATATGTTCATTTGCTTTCACTATGTTATGCCTATGATTAAGAAGAGAATGTCATTGTATTATTTGCATAATTATGTGTTCAATTATCTTGTAAATTAATTATTGACGATGAGTCTACTGAGTATTTCTTTTGAAATATTCATTCCATTTTTAACAACATTTGCAGAGTGCGGACGCGAAGGCGAATGATGGGCAATTACGGCAACATTTATTTTGAGTTATTTTGAAAGTCAAGTTTATTGAACTTTGTTATGTTAAATTGTCAAGATTTGGAATTTTATGGAATGTTTTCAAGTAGATGTATTTAAATTTGAGCTACCGTTGCAAATTTTCCAAATGAATGTGATGTTTTTTTTAAAATTTTATTATATTTCGGAAAATTGTTTTTAATAGTTAGTTTTAAAGAGACGAAGTGACGACTCGAGTTTTACGGAACTCGGAGCATTACAGAGTGCAATTATCCCCAAAAAAAGGGAAAAAATGAAACGGATCTTGTCTACGGGGTTGAATGAAAATCCCGATACATGACGTGACATGACCCAACCTGAAACCAAACCAACCCAACCAAACCCCAGCCCCAAAATTCGCAAAATTAGTATCATTTAGAGCAGGTTCAGACAATTCTAGTATTCGGAAGACGAAAGAAAACAGACTAACAGAGCATCAAGAATTCAGAGACCGACAAATTGAGCATGTTGACTCAATGGAATAAAAATTTACATTACAGTATATATATGTAAATCCTGAAGATGTAAAATATATTTATGTCAAGAATTTCCTTCAATTATCACTTCTCACAAAATGGACTTGTAACCTGCCTCCGACAAATTCACAGATGCACGTGTCCTCTTCTCTCAAAAAGTTCACCGCGCAGAGACTTTTCCAGCCTCCTCTGTGTTATATATATTATATATATTAATTGAAAGAAATCAATAAATTAAGTAAAGTGCCCAAGTGGTGGAAAATGTGGAATTTACATGAAATTTGCCTCTCCATAGAACGAGCCACAACAGAAATTTGAATTAAAATTCTTGGAGATTCAAGCATCGCAGAGGGTCGTGAATTGAAGATACTTGAAGAATTGATAATCGGTGCAATCTTTCCATTCTTCGTTGTTATTTTCAATGAACGTCATTATATTTTGTTTTTGCTATTTAAATATGATGTGTAGCTAAATTTGATGTTGGGATGAACGATGTAGCCTAGTTAATTATTTTAATTTCATATTCCTTGTTTTAACGCTTTAATGTATGTGTTGATTTATTATTGCGTTTAATGCGTGAATGAACTGGCCACTTATTCATGATTTTATGTGTTATTTCCATAATCCGAGAGGTGAGTTAATAACATAGATCTAGGTAATAAATCCGGTAATTGAACGAGAGATAGAGATATACTCTTGTAATTATTGCAGTCGTGTGTGAATTCTTGTGTGTAATGCATCTAGTTAAGGAATATTTGGACCCGCTGTAGAGATACAAGGTTGACTTATTTAGGTAGGATTGATTTAAACTCGAGAAAGGAATCTCAATTTAAATTAGTGAATTCGATTGAACACACAAATAGGAAATAAAACTTGAATTGGAATTGATTTAATTAGCTAGGTGAATTCGCGAATTCCAACTACATTACAATCTTATTTGAAAACAAAACAATTTAACAATTCTTTTTAATTCATTAGTTCCATTTCTTAATTCTAGATTTTTATTCTTAAAACGATTTCCCTTTGTTCAAATAAAGTTAAGAACTGAAATATTTCGATAATTAATAGCAGTCCTCGTGGGAACGATAATCCGGACTCTAAGGTCCACTTTATTACTTGATTACGATATCGTACACTTGCGATTTCAAACACAACACGTGTATAATTATATTCCAATAACGAACCTTTTACGTGCATAAATTGGACATAATTTCGACTTACTAAAATCGAATATATGAATTAGAAAACGAAAAATGCATGAAAATGAATTTGGTCGAGGCAAGAGTCGATCTCTTTGTCCTTAAGACGATAATGCCCCGTAGGAGTGCTAATAGTTTTCTGGCATTCGTCACCCGGCCAAAATATAACGACTACGTCCTGTAATAGAAGCAATCCAAGTTACGTAAACCAACAAACCTTCCTTATGCTTTGAACTCTCTTCATATGAATCTCGACTCCAAATAAATGCAAATTTTTTTTGAAGTGAATATGCATTAATGCAATAATGGAAAATGAACGAATGAATAAAAGTTTCAATTGATGAAAATTAAAATCCAAGTATATGGGGTTTATTTATAAATATTGGAAAGTTGTGTCTCAAAAAACAACCCTTTCAAAAGACACATATTATGAAATTTGTCCCTAAAATAAAGAGACACAACTATTGGAAAATAGAATATTCAAGAGTCACAATCTTTCATATGAAAAGACACATCTTTTCGTTAATTCTATAATATTCTAAATAATTTTCCAACATTATCACATTTTTAAGTGGCTTAATTTTCCATTCACTAACTAATGGCTCCACTTAATAATTACATAAATTGGTTAAAACCAATTTTTCCAAACTAAGTTCCAACATATATTGCTATTGCAGGATAGAAGTCTCCTCAAGATTGTTCAATCCAAAAACACACCAAAATCTAAATCCGTTACCAATAAGCCTTTAGAGTTCTAAAGTGGGGAAAGATTGCTAGAGACAGTTGAAGACAAATGAGATTCATTCATTGTGATCCACTCTAAGGAAAAATTCGAAGCCCTAAGAGGTGAACATATATAAAAATTTAGTTGGTACACCTATTTTTTGTGAAGTTACAAATTAGGGGAAAAATGACCTTGGTTGAATTTTATAAACTAGTGTATTATCATGTAGAGCAGGTTCAAGCAATTCTGGCATCCGGAAGACGAAAGAAAATAGAGCATCAAGAATTCACAGACTGATGAAATATAGAAGTGCTGACAAATTGAGCATGTTCACTCAGTAGAACAAAAATTACAATTACAGAATATATATGTAAATCCAGAAGATGTAAAATATATTTATCTTAAGAATTTCCTTCAATTATCACTTCTGACAAAATGAACTTGTAACATGCCTCCGACAAATTCACAGATGCACGTGTCCTCTTCTCTCAAAAAGTTCACAGCACAGAGACTTTTCCAGCCTCCTCTGTACCACACGCGATCATCCTTCCATCTTATTAACTTCACCTGGAATTGTCTGTTTTGTGGATCAATGAGGAACATCTTTTCAGGTAAATTGTCCAGCTTGAAGTCCTTGATTGTCTCCTTGGGGATATACTGCACAAATTATCCATTTTTAGCTGGAAACATCACAATTATCCATAATTTATAAGTTGAAGTCATTTAGGTAGATGAATACAAGCCTTACCAAATCATTCCGCCGTGATTTCCTCATTTTAGTGACAAAGTAAGGATTTCTTGGCCGAATAGCCGAGCCTGAATTGAAAATGTCGTTACCATAAGGATCAAGAAGACGTTGACCTGGTTGACCATAACCAACCAATACCATCAGCATGAAATTACACGAACTGAACATTATACATTAATTGGGAAATTGGTAATAAATATTTGCAACTTACTATCAGCCACTTGATCCGCTTGTGCTTCACCATCTTCTCGAAACTCATCATCTTCATTGTTTTTAGGATATTCCTTGTTCACATTCTCATCTTCAGCACCATCATGAATACCCTCCTCACTGTCATTCTCTAACTCCATGTGATATAGGTCTTCATTTCTTTCAACATTATCGTCTTTGCTAGCTCCATCTTAATCAGTGGGTATAATTGGTATATTAACAAAATAATCAATTTCGTTGGGAAAATTGGGAATAAATAATTGCACAACTTACCATCAACAACTTTTTCCACTTGTGCTTCACCAT
The DNA here is from genome assembly GCA_963555705.1 of Ligustrum vulgare. Lineage (NCBI taxonomy): Eukaryota > Viridiplantae > Streptophyta > Magnoliopsida > Lamiales > Oleaceae > Ligustrum > Ligustrum vulgare. The sequence goes on along the minus strand of OY743186.1, from coordinate 11,814,717 downwards.
CTTCTTCATTCTTATCCCCAAAGATCATATGGAAATGTCCAACGCCCTCCATATCGCAACCTGATAAACCCAACAGTTTTACATCAAATAAACTGTCCCCATCGTATTGGAACACAAGGACATCCCGTGATTCCAAAGAGTTATCTTGAACAAACTTCTCCCAGCCATCACAAAAAAAACAATCATTATCAATTTTGCAAATTTTTATAGGCCACATATTTGCGTAGCAATCCCGAAGGAATGCCTTCTCAGGTAGCGCTCCTTGTAATTGTAAACTAAAGGCAGTTGGGAGTTCCTACAAACAATAAATTAAGTGTAATTAGATTATGATAGAAAAACTCTTTAAACATTGAAGAGCCATTTATGTTTAATGCACATTTTCCTTACTGTCATGAAGATATTGTTTAGAGCATCTACATTAGATATGTTAAATTTAGCTAGCCACATAGGTAAAAAATAGATGTTAAATGACATGTTTAAAGTTAACACATCCATTATTGTCACAATGGATATGTTAATGTCTAGTTGAGTCCAATGAATATGATAAATACTTATTTTAAAATATCAAAATTTATATATTAATACGGTACTCATTTTGAAGATCTCATTATTTAAATCATATAATATGATTTTTTTTTTTTTTTTTTTTTTTTTTTTTTTTTATGCATGCTAAAAAATTTAAGAAGAAAAAAGGAAAAAAATGAATAAATAAGGGATTAAGTGTGTGAGTGGTGAGGGTGAGGTGTATACACGCTATTGAAGAATTTTAACACAAAAGTGCCATGTCACATGTTAAAATACTAGTTAAATTTAACAAGAAGGTTAACTTGTTGATAAAAATATTTCTTTAGCAAACAAGTTAACGTATCCAATGTAGATATAAAATTAATTATTATTTAACATCTCACACTAGCAAACACTTTAATACATCCAATGTGGATGCTCTTTGATCTTTACGAATTCATACTCTTAAAATTGGTGCTCATTTCTAAATTCTTCTCTCTCTAGATTTCACTAGAGATTCTTAGGAAACAAGTAAACAATAGATAATTATAGAATCTCTAGACTACTTAGTGAAATAGTAATAAAAATAAAATAATAAAAAATAAGAATAATCAAGAAACTTTTGGAGGTTATAAATATGTAAGAATTGGTAATGATGTGCATGTAAAAAGTAAGTCTTGTGCAAAACCCTTCCACGACTTTGTAAAACTTCTTTCCAATAAAATCAATTTCCTCCTTCAACTACCTTGCTCCATTAAATTTTCCATAATACTTCTATTCCTAAAAATTATCCAGCATAAAACACACTAATTCATTTAGTCAAAAGCCAAATTATCTCTCCTATCAAAAACTAAAAAACATCACATACTCTAAAAGAATAAAATTGGGGGAAAAAATTTTTGTGTCATAGTGGGCTTTTAAAACCTCGATATGAAAGCAAGTCTATATTGTGGTATCATTTAATTCAGATTACTAGCTCGCTTTGATCCTGTAGGTATTGATGTTGTCATCAAGGCATATAAAGTATTTTGCCTAAATTTTTTGCAAAAGTCTTTGTTGTCCTTAGTTATTTACTTTCTAAGAACTTATATTATTTTTCTCATACAACAAAATAAACTCACCACCGAAATATTTGGGGGAAAAAAATTTTGTGGTATCATAGTGGGCTTTTAAAAACTCGATATGAAAGCAAGTCTATATTGTGGTATCATTTAATTCAGATTACTAGCTCGCTTTGATCCTGTAGATATTGATGTTGTCATCAAGGCATATAAAGTATTTTGCCTAAATTATTTGCAAAAGTCTTTGTTGTCCTTAGTTATTTACTTTCTAAGAACTTATATTATTTTTCTCATACAACAAAATAAACTCACCACCGAAATATTTGGGGGAAAAAAATTTTGTGGTATCATGGTGGGCTTTTAAAAACTCGATATGAAAGCAAGTCTATATTGTGGTATCATTTAATTAAGATTACTAGCTCGCTTTGATCCTGTAGATATTGATGTTGTCATCAAGGCATATAAAGTATTTTGCCTAAATTATTTGCAAAAGTCTTTGTTGTCTTTAGTTATTTACTTTCTAAGAACTTATATTATTTTTCTCATACAACAAAATAAACTCACCACCGAAATTTTCATTATACTCTATGACAACCACATATGGAAGGAAATGATAAGCAAATAAATTCGTGTGGTAAAAATGAGATAAAACCATACAAAACATAATTTTAATTAAGAACGGAGACCAGAGTCTCTAAAAAATATATTCCAAATAAAAACACAAATAAATATAAATGAATACCAATCTATGTGTGCTGGTTGTAGGATTGTAGCACTTGAAGAAGTTCCATGTCTTAACAATCTTGATCTCGTTATCTGTTTACAGCATGTAAAAAATTCATGTGGCAACTCAGTATACGAAAAATAAAGAATGTGTGTGTGTGTGTGAGAGAGAGAGAGAGAGAGAGAGAGAGAGAGAACTCTTTAAAAGCTAACCGAAAAATTGTAAGTTCTTAAAAATATATTAAATACGCCTAGATCCCTTTACCTTTTTCAGAGTTCGAACTTTACCAACCAATACCATCAGTAAGAAATTATTAAAATTGAAAGTTATACATCAAATCAATTGGAAAAATTTGCAATACATATTTATACAGATCATACCATCGGCCAATTTCTCTGCTTCACCATATTCTTGAATCTCATCTGCGTTGTTTTCAGTGTCATCCTCTTCACAATCTAACTCTTCAGCATCCTCATATTCGACTTCCTCAGGCTCCATGTAAATTTCGTCATCCTCATCACTGCAATGAGCATTCTTCTCGCTATCATCCTCAAACTCCATGTAACAGAGGCCTTCTTTTCTTTCAACGCCATCGTCTTTGCTAGCTCCATCTTAAATTTGTCACGATAATGATTCCCTGATAAAATTAATTGGAAAAAAAGGGAAAAAATAAATGCACAGCATACCATCAGCCACTTGTTCTGCTTGCGTTATGCCATCTTGTTCATTCTTATCCTCAACACTGACTTTTTGTCCAATACCCTTCTTATCACAATGTGACAACCCCAATAGTTTTACATCAAATAAATTGTCCCCATTGTATTGGAACACAAGGACATCCCGTGATTCCAATGAATTATCTTGAACAAATTTTTCCCAGCCATCACAAAATAAACTGCTATTATCAATTTTGGCAATTTTCACTGGCCACAGACTTGTGTAGCAATCCCGAAGGAATGCTATATTTGGTAGAGCTCCTTGGAATTGTAAACTAAAAGCTGTTGGAAGTTCCTACAAACAATAAGTTGAATGTAATTAGATAACACAAAACTCTTTAAACGTTAAAAAGCCGGTACAAGTTTATGAACACTTTTTGAACTGTCAAGAAGCTACTGTTTAGATCTTTAAGCATCTATATTCTAAAAGATTGGAATGGGAAAAAATTCTCTTGCATCAAAGTGGGCTTTTAGAAACTCAGTATGCGAGCAAGTCTATGTATTTCTATGCTTACTTTACGAAATTTTTTGCAGTATCATGTAATTCAAATCACAAATTGCTTGTCAAATTTTAATATTATCGTCTGGGCATATAAAGTATTTTTACATAAGGCATAAAATAAATTCGTCACCGAAATTTATGCAAGCAAATGGTAAGTATATTAAATCCTTGTGGTCAACAATAGATAAAAATACTTGTGGTAAAAAGGGGATGAAACCATACAAAATGAAATTTTAGTTAAGAACAAAAACCGGGATTCCAAAAACAAAAACATAGTTTTTTTTATTATTTTCTTTTTAAAAACGAAGCACAGATAAACTATATGATTACCAATCTTCGTGCGCTAGTTGTAGGATTGTAGCACTTGAAGAAGCTCACTATTTTAACCATCTTGATATCTGTTTATAGCACCCAAAAAATGTGACTGGCAACACAATATACAAAAAACAAAGATCCAAGAGACCAAACTTAAAAAAAATACATATATATGTGAAAAGCGAACAATAAAATAGTAAATGCAACAAAATATAATAGATGCCCCTAATTTCCTTTAGCCTTTTTTAGAGTTCATCTAAGGGAGTGTTTGGCAAAGAAAATTTCTTAAGTTAGTCAAACGTACATTTTACCAATTTGAAGAAGCCGCGTATGATTCACATATTTTGTATGACCTTAAACTATGCACTATATCTGTATCGGGGAAAAAAATTAATTTATAACAATGTATTACATAAAATAAAATTTGGAAGAATTAGTAATTACACTTTGAAAATATTTCAATTTATGAATCCTCTTTAATTAACGAAAGGTTTATCTTATCAGCGGATTTCATTCAACGTATAGTAAAAAACCATTAATTTATCTACTATGAGATTCGATTATTTAAAGTACAGACTGTTCGATCATAAATGCTGGATCATCCAAGGGAACATTTGGCATCTAGTGGTAGCTGTTCGACCATAAAACAAAATTATGTGACTAACAATAGATCATATATAGCTTTTTTGGTTGATATAAAGGTTGATCAACCTTCTGAATTTCTTTTGATTTATTAGAGATTTTGAAATTCAACAGAAAGCAAGGGGAAAAACACAAGCTTCTAATCCTGCTCTTACATTTTCCAGACCAAGCCCAGTCGACAAAGTTGTGGTGCACGTATAAAAAAGGGGCATAAATTTTCCAGTCCAGAGCCTCTCTTCCTTCGAAGTTAAGGTTCCTTTAAAAAAAAAAAATCAACCCTAAATATAATGATGTCGAGAAAACTTACATAATTGTGTAGATCCTTCAATCAAGCCTAATGCAACAGTGAGTGGCTAGGGTTTCAAATATATATAAATAGACTTATAAGACGAAGAAAGACTTCAGCCTTTATTTATATTGTTCAAACCTTTGGAATCAGATCTCCATTACATTAAATTTACGAGAACTAGATACTGAAAGCAGAGGTTGAAGACGAAAAAGCCCTTGTTATATATTGTCATGTGGTGATATAGAGGATTTAGTTTAGGGTGAGTTTAGTAATTTGATTTTGCAATTTTTTGGATTGTATGGAAATACATCAATATTCAGAGAATTTTTGGGAAGTTTTAATGGTAAAGAGTTATTTTTATGAACTATATTGCCACTACAATTTTCTCCATGTATATTTCATTACGGTAATTATATTAACACCAAAATCTATATCTATTCTATGTCTATCTATATTTAATGAAAATAACAGAGATTCTGGGAATATTTAATTGATTTCAAATTTTGAATAGAATCTACAATGTGAACAAAATCTGATTTTTTACCAACACATTCTGGACGGCTCATTTCATGCAAAGGTTACTTGGATACTGCACCACTACTACCAAATGGAGGGTAATTCTTTTAGTGGGAAGTTACAAAATATCTCCAATTTCAAACCCTATCATATCTCCCTAGGACCACTCACGACATCTAGCAAAAGATCTATAAGCCTACTTTTCCTCATCCTCCTCCGGCGCTCACAGGAAAATGGGTTATTCCTCCATGGCGATTGCTAACAAGGCTGCCCTCCGCCGCAACCCCGACTTTTCGGTGAATTGGTCCCCGAAGAACAATTCACCACCTTTAACTTCATCTTTTTCCGTCTTCAAAACTAACGTAAAAGCCAATTTTAGTTGTATGCCATTCTTAATCATTTGGGCTTGTAGAGGTAACTGCCAATAATTTTGTAACCGCTAGCGACTGCCCTTGCAATAATTAATTTCTATATATGATTATTTTGAATTTAAATTTAATATTATTTTATCTATATTTAAAAGAAAGCAACAAGTTCTTTTCATTGTCAGCAACAAAAATGATCAAATGGACGAAATTGATCAAAGTTTTCCATGGTAAATAAAACCCCCTCCCCTTAGAAAACACATTCCTCCTAATTAAGGAAAATACCAAATATTAAGACAAATACAAAAAAAAAATCCATGAAAAACTTAGGCAATTAAACAACATAAAAGTTGAAAAATTACTTGAAAATGCATTTTCCATGAAAAATAAATGGTTATCAAATAGACCCCCTAAACGAATGCTAATATAAAGAGAGAAAGAAAAAAAAAAGTTAGAGATTTAAAAAAAAAAAAAAAAAACACAAAATAAATAATAATAAGCCCTTTCTACCAGGGGAAAAAATAAAAAACCATAATTAAAAGTGGCGCTGTCAATGGCTGGCAGCCCCATTAAAATAATGAAAAATGAACAAATGTGTTTCTCCTGCGCTTGGGGGGCGAAAGAATAGCCTACGCTCCAAGTGCATTTTTCATTATTTTAATGGGGGTTGTCAACCTTAGACAACCCCACTTTTGTTTTATTTATTTATTTTCTTTCTAGTAGAAAGGGCTTTACGATAGCCCTTAAAAGTCCCTTTTTTATTTTATTTTTTTTGTTTTTGTTTTTGACTTTTTTTTTGTGTTTTAATTTTTTTTATGTTTTTTTTAACTTAATTAATTCTTGTTTATAAACTATTAGTAGTAAGCATGTGTATATGTTAAATGTTAAAGTAACATTTTTTAAGTGCTAAGCATGTGTATATGTTAAATGTGTAATGTGCAGACGGTTTTGATTGCTCGATTGGGATATTTTGACAATCGAATTTCGATTTGTAGCAATTGATTCAACCACTGATGTAGATTTCAAAACATCTTCATAAATTGACATAAGTAGATCAATAGTAGATAGAGGATTTTCTGTCTTCGACCTCTTGCAGAGATCTGAAAATATGCTGCGAAGGATAAACAGGTAAAAAGAGGTTAATATTTCAGTGAATCATTAAAGATATTTGCAGAAAACAGACTAAGCTTGAAAACAGAATTTGATTTGCAACTAAGATATTCTTTTAATTTCATTCATAGCAAGTTAAGGAGCCAAACATTAAAATATGAATTGAAATTTAAAAAATCTGAATACAAAAAATGCATAATGTTCTCCAGTCTAATGATTAGATGGGCTTCGGGTTTAACCTGTCACGTTCTTTTTAAATACCTACTTTCAGAGGTAAATTTTTTTGTTCATTTTCGATATCCACCTTGTGGTCAGTCAAAGGTACACGAGGTCTATTAAAATACTAATTTCACCAACAAAGCAGCAAGAATTACAGGAATGACACTGTTACAAGCTCGAGATCTAGTTAAATGTATTTTAGAATGGGAACTGCAATTCTTTGACATTATAACATGGAAAACCCAATTCATATATGTTTGGAATCCTCATTTAAGAAAGCCATTTATAAATAGCATTGTGCGATAAATTTTGTCTTTAAGAGAATATATCAAAACCAATGTTTATATGAACTCACTTCATCTGCACATATGGAGTCGTGGGCAACTGGCGAATTCCTTCCCCATTTTCTTGTCTGATTAGTTGATATAGGACAATTGACATTAGAGCTTGAAGAAGAATTGGACCGAAAATTGAATAAAAGAGCTGTTTCGAAGAAACGGTCATAACTTGTCGCACCGGTGTCAGATTTTCAATTATAAAATGTTTTCGGAAACGTCTCTCAGTGTTCCATAGCACTTATACAGTTGAGGTCATTTCTATCCTCAAATTCACAATTTAAGGCTTGCTACTGGGGAGTCAAATTTTTTAGCATTAATTTTGGATTTTTCATTTTTAATTACTTTAATTTTGTGGATGTTTATTTTGTTCTTTTGCTTAAATTAGGGGTTTAGAGACTATTTAAACGTTGTTTTGTTTTTGAAAAAGTTAATTGTAAGTTTGGTGGCTATTATTTTCTTGTAAGTTATAATTTTCTCTCATATAGGTTTGCGTTGGTAAACTTAGAAATTTTGTTCTGCGTCATTAGTATTTCTAAGTTAATCATCATTGATTTAGATTAGTTTTTCCTTAATTTATTAATATTTGCATTAGTGGAGGATTGTTCTAGTCGAGTTTTACGCTCTTGTTTTCGTTTGCTCATAAAATTTTATCAGCAAACTAATTTATAAAAAATAGTTTGACCCCGCCCTTTCTTGATCGTTTATAAAGACTTGCCAAACATATGCTAATAGTCCATTTCTAATAGAGGGAAAGAGGGTAAGGAAAAACATATGCTAAGAGTCCATTTCTGATAGTTCTATTTCATCTTTATTGTGATTTTTCCTTCCAACCACTTCTCGATATAATAAGCCTGTAAATTTTATTCAGCTATAATCTTTTTTTACTTGATCTTTTTACTATGTTCATAACAGGTTATATCTTAATAGTGTTGATATATTATCATTGATAAAGATTGGGTACATCTATCAAGGTTATCTTATCTCCTTAGTTTTAGAAAATCTTAATATAAGCCTATAAATGCTTTTTAGATGATTTATATTGAGTATTTTGTTTAGAGCTTCAAAGGCATATCAATATGGTGTAAGAAAGTTTGCAAATACGATGCAAGCCAATGCGGGAAATACGGAAAAGGTCTTATGCCCTTGCAAATGTTACAAAAATTTATTCCACCAACATTTTGATATAATGTATAGGCATTTGATCATTAATGGGAAGGATCCTACCTATACTACATGGGTATTTCATGGGGAAAAATTGAATACAGCATCATTGCCTCATCAAGATAGAGAAAATCTAGAGAAATATAAGATGTATAGGGATGTATTTTTTGAGGATGATAATATAGAAATTCCTCTATACCCTGGTTGCACAAAGTACACAAGGATCGATATCTGTCATTATTGTCTTATACAAGCTTAAGGCTACACATGGTATATCTGAAAACGGTTTCAATGATCTTCTTGATATTATCAAAGACATTCTATCAGACGGGAACATCCTTCCTGATTCTTGTAAATCAACGAAGAAGTTATTGAACACTTTTGATCTTGGGTACGAAAACATATATGCATGCGTTAATGGTTGTTGTTTGTTTAGGAATGATCTAGCGGATTTGGAGACATGTCCAAAATGTGCTTCTTCGCGGTGGAAATTTAATGAACGAACAAAAAAAATTCAAAAGGGGATACCTGCAAAGGTTTTGAGATATTTTCCGACTATACCACAATTTAAAAAGAACAACATCAATTTGAAAGAGATTCATTTATTTTAGCATCACAAGCCAAACAAGTTTTTTATTTTAGAGAAAATGATACATCTAATTGGTATATTGTATTAAAGGCACCTCCCAGAGGATTTCATGAATTAGAAAATTTTGAGATAGTTGTTAGAATTTATATGCCCAAAGAGTATAATTCATGAAATTTAAAATAAAATATTAAATGATTGTGTTAATATGAAGTTGTGTTTGTCCACGGGTCAATTTGATATTACAAATTGAGTGTTTAAGTTGTTAAATACAGAAAGATTTAATTTGTAATTTGATCTAAGATTAATGTTCATGATCAGTAAATAAATATGGATTATTTTGAAAAGATTTTTTCGATTTTATTAAAGTTTATCTTTGACTTTGGTAATAAACTTGAGAGTACGTTTGGAACGTATTGGACGGGACCAGGTGAAATTAATTTGCGATATTGACCATACAAATTTAATTTCACTTGACTATTGTACGTAGGACCTTAATCCTAATCGGATAATGGACTTCGATTACTAACTTGAAGTTCTTTGAGGTACCAATGGATGAACTAGCAAGAAACATATATTCGTATTATAGAATCCGTCACCTTTTAGGTATGATCATAATCTCACTGGTTCTTTTAGTGGACAGTTGAATCTGAGCTTAGTAATTCAACAGTGAATGTTGATTTCTATGATGTGATGTGATGTGATATGATAACATCGAACTGTCTGATAGAAGATGAGAGTTGAAAGTTTATTAACATTCAGAGAAGGACATTTTAGTCATTTTAGCTTGCGTTGAATATTCGAGTTGATCGATGAGAATAACATGTAAAAGTGACAAGTAGAGGATAATTATTGTTTCAGTAATTCCAATTTTACTAAGAGTGCAATCTCATTCTTTTAGTGGAATAGATGTGATTAATAAATTATTTTGACTAATCAAGAGTTACCACATCATAATTAATTTATTGGAGTTTAGTTTAATTGGATCCCATCAGGTTCCCTTGCTGGCTTTAGTATAATAGGCTTATTACCTGTATTTGGCTGTATAGAAATGGGTCGGGTTTTGGTATTAGGAATGGTAGGATTTTGAAGTGTATAGAAGTTTTAAATAGTTTCCAAAAGACTAATTTTCTAACCATAGTTTGAAAAGTGGCGACCGCACGCTTGCATGGCAATAGCACATCAAACCCCAATGAGTAACCAAAGATCAGTAGCATGGCCAGGACCCAAGAAACTAGACAGCTTTCTTCCGTATAGGCCTCAATATTCTGACCTAGGTTTTCTAGTGATCAGTCCAGGGGTCCGTTTCCCGTACCATCGTTCTTCATACTATAAATAATACATGGACTTTGTGAATAAGAATGGAATGAACTTGTTCGCCTTGTCTCATTTTCCTGGTTTTTATTTATTTATTTATTTTATTTTTGCATTCTGACAAATCAGAGTATGACCATAATTTAGTCTATATTAATGATTTCCATGAAATAATTGCGATAGATCAAAAGAAGTAAACCTAACTGACTTCTTTTCTGGAACCTTCCTCAGTGATCACATTGGTCTAGGAACCTAACATGTGCATCTCTTGGAGGTTTGTCAAATAACTTAACCAGGGCATATTTTTTTTTTTATCTACATAAACATTTTTAATGAACTCACGAACTTTGTCAACGTGTGACAATAAGCTTCCAATTATGCAATTGACATGTACTTCTGACAATAAAACAGTTATGGCATAGAATACACATAACAGTAAAATCAATCTCAACAAAGGAATACATAACATTCTTCTTAAAATTTCAAAAGATACATAGATGCATGGTGTTCTATAAAAATATGCATAAGTTCATCGTAGATTTCCTTGTAACAAATATTTGCTCGATTAAGATCTGGAAGGTTCACAGCGTGTGGTACAAAGGAGGATGGAAATGTCTGTGTTTGGTGAAGTTTGTAAGAGAAGAGGACACGTGCATCTGTGAATTCATCGGACGTAGGTTTCATGTCCAATTTGTTAGAAGTTATAATTGAAGGAATGTTTTAACATGTATATGTTATACATCTTCTGGATTTATAGATATTCTAATTGTAATTATTTTTCTATTGTGTCAACATGCTCAATTTGTCAATTCTTCAACATTTCATCAGTCTATGAATTCTTGATGCTCTATTTTCTTTCATCTTCACGAATACCAGTGTTTCTTGAATTTCTCTACAGGTTTTTTTTGTTAAGATCATTTGATGCAAAGTCTGCAAAGACATAATATTTTTTAGGGTTTTTTTTATTATAGAGTGTACGTTTAGTTGACTTATGATCAGGAAAAAATAATTCACACTTTTGTTGTACCACAACAAAGCTTTTTTTTTTAAATTGCGCACAACGCATGCCATATAAAGTGGCATACTTTTCACAGTGTGCCACAAGAGTAATCCATAAAGAGGTTTACGACGTGTGTGCTGCAATCTGCACACCAAATAAATTTTATGGCTTGCGTTCCGCATGCCGTAAACAGGTTTTTTGTTACAAAAATTGTTTATACGATTACCAACAAACGTATACTATTAACACAACAAAAATATACACATTAATTCATATATAAATCATATTTTACAAAATTATACATATTAATTCATATAAAATCATGTTTTACAAAATACACAAGGAAAAGACATGAATGAAAAACATCCAAACAGTAGCATTATGAATCAAATTATCTTGGCAAAGGTAGGAATTGCAATTCACGTATGCTACATAACAATCCCATTTGCAAATGCTGCAAGGAATTGTTCCATGGGAAATAAAAGAAACATGTGTACTTGCTTTCTATTTAAATAGATTCCCACGGCACGATGCTCAAAAATGAATCAAATTTATAAATGAAACTGGGACTGGCACTAAGGGCTAGGCCTGGTTGCTTGTGGGAAACTGAGATTAACCAATAATTGGATTTGGTTTTTGAATTCTTAAAATCGGAATGAGAGAACAACATTTGCGGAGGAGATTAGCAAATAGGTGCTGCTCAGATTGATTGATTTTTGGGCGAACTACACAAATAAGGAATTTTAAAGATAAGATTCAATATTTAAGAAACTTGTTTTTTTAGTTCAAAAATAAGATTTTTATTAAAAAAATATATAATTAAATTGGTAATTAAATAATTAAAGTCACAACTATACAATTTATAATCACGGGTCATAAGTAAAAAATTTTAAAGGTCCCAAATTATTAAATTAATTAGCCACGATTTATTTCTTATTCACAAATTACAAATTTTATAGATCACAACTTATTTTTCGGTCACATGTTATCAAATTAATCAGTCATGACTCTCTTATTGGTCACAAGTCAAAAAATTTATATGACATGACATCTTTCTAGGTCACAAATTCTGAAAATTTAGGTCAAAACATATTTTTCGGTCACAATTTACGAATCTCGTTAAGCTACAAACTTTTTTATGGGTCGCAAATTGAAACTTGAATTTTTTAGGTTACAACTTTCTCTCGGTCACAAATCTCGATTTTATGAGTCAATTTTTACAATTTCTGATCACAACTTATTTTTCGGTCATAATTTACAAATTTCTTAAGTCACAACTTTATCTCGATCGCAAATCTCAAATTACTTGGTCACTGCTTATCTACTAACCAATTACAATAACCTACAATTGGTCACAAACAAGTTAACACCCCACCCCACCCTACCCTACCCTAACACCTACCCCAGCCCAGCCTTAATCCTTCTCCAATACTTCTACCATCGCCAATCACACCACCGATAAACATCCATCTCACCGTCACCACCACCAACCACCTAAATCGCCACTATCGCCTTGGTGGCTACACCAACACCAAAACACTACCTAAAGTATGGACCAAACCATCGCACACCATCACCACACACCGATCTGCCCCAAATCACCACCACAAACTACCGTTCTGTACACCACCCTTCCGTACACAATGGACACAACCACCACGTACCACACTCACAAACCACCACCATTGCGTATACTCCACCACTTAACCCCGTACTATCGCACACAATTGCATTGGGCACAAACCACCTGCACCGACACACTATTGCACACAAACTGCAACTCACACACCAAAACCGCGCGCAAACTGTTGTGACTGCAACACAACGCACAGTCGGAAACGCAATATTCGTACAGCCAAGATGATGCCTACACCTCTGTTATCCTCTAAAACCGCTGCATTGTGCCAGAGTTGTAGTCTTCCAGATTAATGTTCTCAACGATTAGGGTTGGGGATGAGTGAAGAAAGTTGTGGGAAATGGGTATCATAGTATGAAATGTTAATTGGGGTTGAATAAAGTTTCGAATTGGGAGTGTGTTTTGGTATGGTTATGAGGGTTGAATTAATTATAATAATAATTATTTGATTTAATATTTAAAAGGAATTACGACCTGATTTTTTAATTAATAAATAAGGTGAAAATTTTATTTTTGAACCGTGAAATTAAAAATTAGGTTAGGGTGTAATTTCCTCTCGATTTTTTGTAAGGAAGCGTGAGTAAATTGACAGGTTGTGAACTGAAGTCTGTAATCTGAAGATTTGGGCTGGAAAAAATGAAATGGTTCGCTTCGTCCCTTGTCTGGGTCAGTATAATTATATTCCAATAACGAACCTTTTACGTGCATAAATTGGACATAATTTCGACTTACTAAAATCGAATATATGAATTAGAAAACGAAAAATGCATGAAAATGAATTTGGTCGAGGCAAGAGTCGATCTCTTTGTCCTTAAGACGATAATGCCCCGTAGGAGTGCTAATAGTTTTCTGGCATTCGTCACCCAAAATATAACGACCACGTCCCGTAATAGAAGCAATCCAAATTACGTAAACCAACAAACCTTCCTTATGCTTTGAACTCTCTTCATATGAATCTCGACTCCAAATAAATGCAAATTTTTTTTGAAGTGAATATGCATTAATGCAATAATGGAAAATGAACGAATGAATAAAAGTTTCAATTGATGAAAATTAAAATCCAAGTATATGGGGTTTATTTATAAATATTGGAAAGTTGTGTCTCAAAAAACAACTCTTTCAAAGGACACATCTTTTGAAATTTGTCCCTAAAATAAAGAGACACAACTATTGGAAAATAGAATATTCAAGAGTCACAATCTTTCATATGAAAAGACACATCTTTTCGTTAATTCTATAATATTCTAAATAATTTTCCAACATTATCACATTTTTAAGTGGCTTAATTTTCCATTCACTAACTAATGGCTCCACTTAATAATTACATAAATTGGTTAAAACCAATTTTTCCAAACTAAGTTCCAACATATATTGCTATTGCAGGATAGAAGTCTCCTCAAGATTGTTCAATCCAAAAACACACCAAAATCTAAATCCGTTACCAATAAGCCTTTAGAGTTCTAAAGTGGGGAAAGATTGCTAGAGACAGTTGAAGACAAATGAGATTCATTCATTGTGATCCACTCTAAGGAAAAATTCGAAGCCCTAAGAGGTGAACATATATAAAAATTTAGTTGGTACACCTATTTTTTGTGAAGTTACAAATTAGGGGAAAAATGACCTTGGTTGAATTTTATAAACTAGTGTATTATCATGTAGAGCAGGTTCAAGCAATTCTGGCATCCGGAAGACGAAAGAAAATAGAGCATCAAGAATTCACAGACTGATGAAATATAGAAGTGCTGACAAATTGAGCATGTTCACTCAGTAGAACAAAAATTACAATTACAGAATATATATGTAAATCCAGAAGATGTAAAATATATTTATCTTAAGAATTTCCTTCAATTATCACTTCTGACAAAATGAACTTGTAACATGCCTCCGACAAATTCACAGATGCACGTGTCCTCTTCTCTCAAAAAGTTCACAGCACAGAGACTTTTCCAGCCTCCTCTGTACCACACGCGATCATCCTTCCATCTTATTAACTTCACCTGGAATTGTCTGTTTTGTGGATCAATGAGGAACATCTTTTCAGGTAAATTGTCCAGCTTGAAGTCCTTGATTGTCTCCTTGGGGATATACTGCACAAATTATCCATTTTTAGCTGGAAACATCACAATTATCCATAATTTATAAGTTGAAGTCATTTAGGTAGATGAATACAAGCCTTACCAAATCATTCCGCCGTGATTTCCTCATTTTAGTGACAAAGTAAGGATTTCTTGGCCGAATAGCCGAGCCTGAATTGAAAATGTCGTTACCATAAGGATCAAGAAGACGTTGACCTGGTTGACCATAACCAACCAATACCATCAGCATGAAATTACACGAACTGAACATTATACATTAATTGGGAAATTGGTAATAAATATTTGCAACTTACTATCAGCCACTTGATCCGCTTGTGCTTCACCATCTTCTCGAAACTCATCATCTTCATTGTTTTTAGGATATTCCTTGTTCACATTCTCATCTTCAGCACCATCATGAATACCCTCCTCACTGTCATTCTCTAACTCCATGTGATATAGGTCTTCATTTCTTTCAACATTATCGTCTTTGCTAGCTCCATCTTAATCAGTGGGTATAATTGGTATATTAACAAAATAATCAATTTCGTTGGGAAAATTGGGAATAAATAATTGCACAACTTACCATCAACAACTTTTTCCACTTGTGCTTCACCATCTTCTTCATTCTTATCCTCAAAGATCATATTGAAATGTCCAACGCCCTCCTTATCGCAACCTGATAAACCCAACAGTTTTACATCAAATAAACTGTCCCCATCGTATTGGAACACAAGGACATCCCGTGATTCCAAAGAGTTATCTTGAACAAACTTCTCCCAGCCATCACAAAAAAAACAATCATTATCAATTTTGCAAATTTTTATAGGCCACATATTTGCGTAGCAATCCCGAAGGAATGCCTTCTCAGGTAGCGCTCCTTGTAATTGTAAACTAAAGGCAGTTGGGAGTTCCTACAAACAATAAATTAAGTGTAATTAGATTATGATAGAAAAACTCTTTAAACATTGAAGAGCCATTTATGTTTAATGCACATTTTCCTTACTGTCATGAAGATATTGTTTAGAGCATCTACATTAGATATGTTAAATTTAGCTAGCCACATAGGTAAAAAATAGATGTTAAATGACATGTTTAAAGTTAACACATCCATTATTGTCACAATGGATATGTTAATGTCTAGTTGAGTCCAATGAATATGATAAATACTTATTTTAAAATATCAAAATTTATATATTAATACGGTACTCATTTTGAAGATCTCATTATTTAAATCATATAATATGATTTTTTTTTTTTTTTTTTTTTTTTTTTTTTATGCATGCTAAAAAATTTAAGAAGAAAAAAGGAAAAAAATGAATAAATAAGGGATTAAGTGTGTGAGTGGTGAGGGTGAGGTGTATACACGCTATTGAAGAATTTTAACACAAAAGTGCCATGTCACATGTTAAAATACTAGTTAAATTTAACAAGAAGGTTAACTTGTTGATAAAAATATTTCTTTAGCAAACAAGTTAACGTATCCAATGTAGATATAAAATTAATTATTATTTAACATCTCACACTAGCAAACACTTTAACACATCCAATGTGGATGCTCTTTGATCTTTACGATTTCATACTCTTAAAATTGGTGCTCATTTCTAAATTCTTCTCTCTCTAGATTTCACTAGAGATTCTTAGGAAACAAGTAAACAATAGATAATTATAGAATCTCTAGACTACTTAGTGAAATAGTAATAAAAATAAAATAATAAAAAATAAGAATAATCAAGAAACTTTTGGAGGTTATAAATATGTAAGAATTGGTAATGATGTGCATGTAAAAAGTAAGTCTTGTGCAAAACCCTTCCACCACTTTGTAAAACTTCTTTCCAATAAAATCAATTTCCTCCTTCAACTACCTTGCTCCATTAAATTTTCCATAATACTTCTATTCCTAAAAATTATCCAGCATAAAACACACTAATTCATTTAGTCAAAAGCCAAATTATCTCTCCTATCAAAAACTAAAAAACATCACATACTCTAAAAGAATAAAATTGGGGGAAAAAATTTTTGTGTCATAGTGGGCTTTTAAAACCTCGATATGAAAGCAAGTCTATATTGTGGTATCATTTAATTCAGATTACTAGCTCGCTTTGATCCTGTAGGTATTGATGTTGTCATCAAGGCATATAAAGTATTTTGCCTAAATTTTTTGCAAAAGTCTTTGTTGTCCTTAGTTATTTACTTTCTAAGAACTTATATTATTTTTCTCATACAACAAAATAAACTCACCACCGAAATATTTGGGGGAAAAAAATTTTGTGGTATCATAGTGGGCTTTTAAAAACTCGATATGAAAGCAAGTCTATATTGTGGTATCATTTAATTCAGATTACTAGCTCGCTTTGATCCTGTAGATATTGATGTTGTCATCAAGGCATATAAAGTATTTTGCCTAAATTATTTGCAAAAGTCTTTGTTGTCCTTAGTTATTTACTTTCTAAGAACTTATATTATTTTTCTCATACAACAAAATAAACTCACCACCGAAATATTTGGGGGAAAAAAATTTTGTGGTATCATGGTGGGCTTTTAAAAACTCGATATGAAAGCAAGTCTATATTGTGGTATCATTTAATTAAGATTACTAGCTCGCTTTGATCCTGTAGATATTGATGTTGTCATCAAGGCATATAAAGTATTTTGCCTAAATTATTTGCAAAAGTCTTTGTTGTCTTTAGTTATTTACTTTCTAAGAACTTATATTATTTTTCTCATACAACAAAATAAACTCACCACCGAAATTTTCATTATACTCTATGACAACCACATATGCAAGGAAATGATAAGCAAATAAATTCGTGTGGTAAAAATGAGATAAAACCATACAAAACATAATTTTAATTAAGAACGGAGACCAGAGTCTCTAAAAAATATATTCCAAATAAAAACACAAATAAATATAAATGAATACCAATCTATGTGTGCTGGTTGTAGGATTGTAGCACTTGAAGAAGTTCCACGTCTTAACAATCTTGATCTCGTTATCTGTTTACAGCATGTAAAAAATTCATGTGGCAACTCAGTATACGAAAAATAAAGAATGTGTGTGTGTGTGTGTGTGAGAGAGAGAGAGAGAGAGAGAGAGAGAGAGAGAGAGAGAGAGAACTCTTTAAAAGCTAACCGAAAAATTGTAAGTTCTTAAAAATATATTAAATACGCCTAGATCCCTTTAGCTTTTTCAGAGTTCGAACTTTACCAACCAATACCATCAGTAAGAAATTATTAAAATTGAAAGTTATACATCAAATCAATTGGAAAAATTTGCAATACATATTTATACAGATCATACCATCGGCCAATTTCTCTGCTTCACCATATTCTTGAATCTCATCTGCGTTGTTTTCAGTGTCATCCTCTTCACAATCTAAATCTTCAGCATCCTCATATTCGACTTCCTCAGCCTCCATGTAAATTTCGTCATCCTCATCACTGCAATGAGCATTCTTCTCGCTATCATCCTCAAACTCCGTGTAACATAGGCCTTCTTTTCTTTCAACGCCATCGTCTTTGCTAGCTCCATCTTAAATTTGTCACGATAATGAATTCCCTGATAAAATTAATTGGAAAAAAAGGGAAAAAATAAATGCACAGCATACCATCAGCCACTTGTTCTTCTTGCGTTACGCCATCTTGTTCATTCTTATCCTCAACACTGACTTTTTGTCCAATACACTTCTTATCACAATGTGACAACCCCAATAGTTTTACATCAAATAAATTGTCCCCATTGTATTGGAACACAAGGACATCCCGTGATTCCAATGAATTATCTTGAACAAATTTTTCCCAGCCATCACAAAATAAACTGCTATTATCAATTTTGGCAATTTTCACTGGCCACAGATTTGTGTAGCAATCCCGAAGGAATGAGATAAATGCCTTCTTAGAAATCTTTTCATTGACCATAATTGTGACGACCCAAAACTTGTAATTATTTAAGCGCCACGAAATTTGTATCGTAGATAATATTTCATGAAATAAACTTTAAAATTCATTAAATAAATCATGAAATTGTTTGAGTTACCCACACTATAAAATAATTAAAATAAAATAGTAACATACTATTTTAATTGAATCAAAATAACTGCTATTGAAAATTGATGATTCCCATGTTTTTCCATGCAATCCACTTGTTAGTGTGTCTTGAACTGCCCCGAATGCTAATTATATGTGGAAAAATTGTGGGTGAGAGAAATAATCTCAATAAGCACATAAGTAGAACAAATAATTAATTTACACTTAAACTTATCTTGCATACATGAGGAGACACGAAAATAGGATCCAAAGTTAGGTGGTACCCAACTTTCATGCGTAGCGTTACTAAACTCCAGTCCCCAATTCATAGAACATACATATGAGACCCATAAACATAATTTGGTTCATATCATAAAACTTTCATAAAGAACCCATAATTATAAAGTGTGTATAATTATTTAAACCACATATTACACCCATATGCTTCTTACCTTTGAAATAGTTGAAAATGATCTTTGGTCTTGATTATTCCAGCCTTGAAATGAGTACAACGAAGTTATGAGAAATGAAGAGATATGAATATTCTACGGAGCCATGACCCCTATTTATTATGGTTTGGGGATAACATTAGAAAGGTTTCCATCCAATTGAAGATAATTATCAATATAATTATTAATAATTAATTAAAATCATAATCTTGTTTTAAGGTAATGAATGGGACATATAGCATCTTTTCATTGGTCAAGAGGGTTCATATGATGCAAAAAATAGTTATTCAATAATATATTTTTAGAGATAAATATAATTGATTAAATATAATTAATGTTATCCCCAAACCACTATAAATAGGGGCCATCACACCTCTTAATTTCTCATAACTTCGTTGTGCTCTTTTAAGACTGGAATAATCAAGACCAAAGATTATTTTCAATTATTTCAAAGGTAAGCATATGGGTGTAATAGGTGGTTTAAATAATTATGCACACTTTATAATTATCTGAAAGCTTTATGCTATAAAGTATTTTTACATAAGGCATTTGTCAACTTTTAATATTATCGTCTGGGCATATAAAGTATTTTTACATAAGGCATAAAATAAATTCGTCACTGAAATTTATGCAAGCAAATGGTAAGTATATTAAATCCTTGTGGTCAACAATAGACAAAAATACTTGTGGTAAAAAGGGGACGAAACCATACAAAATGAAATTTTAGTTAAGAACAAAAACCGGGATTCCAAAAACAAAAACATAGTTTTTTTTTTTATTTTCTTTTTAAAAAGGAAGCACAGATAAACTATATGATTACCAATCTTCGTGCGCTAGTTGTAGGATTGTAGCACTTGAAGAAGCTCACTATTTTAACCATCTTGATATCTGTTTATAGCACCCAAAAAATGTGACTGGCAACACAATATACAAAAAACAAAGATCCAAGAGACCAAACTTAAAAAAAAATACATATATATGTGAAAAGCGAACAATAAAATAGTAAATGCAACAAAATATAATAGATGCCCCTAATTTCCTTTAGCCTTTTTTAGAGTTCATCTAAGGGAGTGTTTGGCAAAGAAAATTTCTTAAGTTAGTCAAACGTACATTTTACCAATTTGAAGAAGCCGCGTATGATTCACATATTTTGTATGACCTTAAACTATGCACTATATCTGTATCGGGGAAAAAATTTAATTTATAACAATGTATTACATAAAATAAAATTTGGAAGAATTAGTAATTACACTTTGAAAATATTTCAATTTATGAATCCTCTTTAATTAACGAAAGGTTTATCTTATCAGCGGATTTCATTCAACGTATAGTAAAAAACCATTAATTTATCTACTATGAGATTCGATTATTTAAAGTACAGACTGTTCGATCATAAATGCTGGATCATCCAAGGGAACATTTGGCATCTAGTGGTAGCTGTTCGACCATAAAACAAAATTATGTGACTAACAATAGATCATATATAGCTTTTTTGGTTGATATAAAGGTTGATCAACCTTCTGAATTTCTTTTGATTTATTAGAGATTTTGAAATTCAACAGAAAGCAAGGGGAAAAACACAAGCTTCTAATCCTGCTCTTACATTTTCCAGACCAAGCCCAGTCGACAAAGTTGTGGTCAATTGACAGAACGATAATTAAAAAATCACAAACACAAACAGAAATCTTAACAAACTCAAACTCTCAATCCACCCAAAAATTAACCATCCATTAACAGAAAGATAATTAAAGGAAGTGCAAACACAAATGAGAATCTTAACAAAACTCAAAACTCCCAATCCTGGCATAAATTTTCCAGTCCAGAGCCTCTCTTCCTTCGAAGTTAAGGTTCCTTTAAAAAAAAAAAATCAACCCTAAATATAATGATGTCGAGAAAACTTACATAATTGTGTAGATCCTTCAATCAAGCCTAATGCAACAGTGAGTGGCTAGGGTTTCAAATATATATAAATAGACTTATAAGACGAAGAAAGACTTCAGCCTTTATTTATATTGTTCAAACCTTTGGAATCAGATCTCCATTACATTAAATTTACGAGAACTAGATACTGAAAGCAGAGGTTGAAGACGAAAAAGCCCTTGTTATATATTGTCATGTGGTGATATAGAGGATTTAGTTTAGGGTGAGTTTAGTAATTTGATTTTGCAATTTTTTGGATTGTATGGAAATACATCAATATTCAGAGAATTTTTGGGAAGTTTTAATGGTAAAGAGTTATTTTTATGAACTATATTGCCACTACAATTTTCTCCATGTATATTTCATTACGGTAATTATATTAACACCAAAATCTATATCTATTCTATGTCTATCTATATTTAATGAAAATAACAGAGATTCTGGGAATATTTAATTGATTTCAAATTTTGAATAGAATCTACAATGTGAACAAAATCTGATTTTTTACCAACACATTCTGGACGGCTCATTTCATGCAAAGGTTACTTGGATACTGCACCACTACTACCAAATGGAGGGTAATTCTTTTAGTGGGAAGTTACAAAATATCTCCAATTTCAAACCCTATCATATCTCCCTAGGACCACTCACGACATCTAGCAAAAGATCTATAAGCCTACTTTTCCTCATCCTCCTCCGGCGCTCACAGGAAAATGGGTTATTCCTCCATGGCGATTGCTAACAAGGCTGCCCTCCGCCGCAACCCCGACTTTTCGGTGAATTGGTCCCCGAAGAACAATTCACCACCTTTAACTTCATCTTTTTCCGTCTTCAAAACTAACGTAAAAGCCAATTTTAGTTGTATGCCATTCTTAATCATTTGGGCTTGTAGAGGTAACTGCCAATAATTTTGTAACCGCTAGCGACTGCCCTTGCAATAATTAATTTCTATATATGATTATTTTGAATTTAAATTTAATATTATTTTATCTATATTTAAAAGAAAGCAACAAGTTCTTTTCATTGTCAGCAACAAAAATGATCAAATGGACGAAATTGATCAAAGTTTTCCATGGTAAATAAAACCCCCTCCCCTTAGAAAACACATTCCTCCTAATTAAGGAAAATACCAAATATTAAGACAAATAAAAAAAAAAAATCCATGAAAAACTTAGGCAATTAAACAACATAAAAGTTGAAAAATTACTTGAAAATGCATTTTCCATGAAAAATAAATGGTTATCAAATAGACCCCCTAAACGAATGCTAATATAAAGAGAGAAAGAAAAAAAAAAGTTAGAGATTTAAAAAAAAAAAAAAAAAACACACACAAAATAAATAATAATAAGCCCTTTCTACCAGGGGAAAAAATAAAAAACCATAATTAAAAGTGGCGCTGTCAATGGCTGGCAGCCCCATTAAAATAATGAAAAATGAACAAATGTGTTTCTCCTGCGCTTGGGGGGCGAAAGAATAGCCTACGCTCCAAGTGCATTTTTCATTATTTTAATGGGGGTTGTCAACCTTAGACAACCCCACTTTTGTTTTATTTATTTATTTTCTTTCTAGTAGAAAGGGCTTTACGATAGCCCTTAAAAGTCCCTTTTTTATTTTATTTTTTTTGTTTTTGTTTTTGACTTTTTTTTTGTGTTTTAATTTTTTTTATGTTTTTTTTAACTTAATTAATTCTTGTTTATAAACTATTAGTAGTAAGCATGTGTATATGTTAAATGTTAAAGTAACATTTTTTAAGTGCTAAGCATGTGTATATGTTAAATGTGTAATGTGCAGACGGTTTTGATTGCTCGATTGGGATATTTTGACAATCGAATTTCGATTTGTAGCAATTGATTCAACCACTGATGTAGATTTCAAAACATCTTCATAAATTGACATAAGTAGATCAATAGTAGATAGAGGATTTTCTGTCTTCGACCTCTTGCAGAGATCTGAAAATATGCTGCGAAGGATAAACAGGTAAAAAGAGGTTAATATTTCAGTGAATCATTAAAGATATTTGGAGAAAACAGACTAAGCTTGAAAACAGAATTTGATTTGCAACTAAGATATTCTTTTAATTTCATTCATAGCAAGTTAAGGAGCCAAACATTAAAATATGAATTGAAATTTAAAAAATCTGAATACAAAAAATGCATAATGTTCTCCAGTCTAATGATTAGATGGGCTTCGGGTTTAACCTGTCACGTTCTTTTTAAATACCTACTTTCAGAGGTAAATTTTTTTGTTCATTTTCGATATCCACCTTGTGGTCAGTCAAAGGTACACGAGGTCTATTAAAATACTAATTTCACCAACAAAGCAGCAAGAATTACAGGAATGACACTGTTACAAGCTCGAGATCTAGTTAAATGTATTTTAGAATGGGAACTGCAATTCTTTGACATTATAACATGGAAAACCCAATTCATATATGTTTGGAATCCTCATTTAAGAAAGCCATTTATAAATAGCATTGTGCGATAAATTTTGTCTTTAAGAGAATATATCAAAACCAATGTTTATATGAACTCACTTCATCTGCACATATGGAGTCGTGGGCAACTGGCGAATTCCTTCCCCATTTTCTTGTCTGATTAGTTGATATAGGACAATTGACATTAGAGCTTGAAGAAGAATTGGACCGAAAATTGAATAAAAGAGCTGTTTCGAAGAAACGGTCATAACTTGTCGCACCGGTGTCAGATTTTCAATTATAAAATGTTTTCGGAAACGTCTCTCAGTGTTCCATAGCACTTATACAGTTGAGGTCATTTCTATCCTCAAATTCACAATTTAAGGCTTGCTACTGGGGAGTCAAATTTTTTAGCATTAATTTTGGATTTTTCATTTTTAATTACTTTAATTTTGTGGATGTTTATTTTGTTCTTTTGCTTAAATTAGGGGTTTAGAGACTATTTAAACGTTGTTTTGTTTTTGAAAAAGTTAATTGTAAGTTTGGTGGCTATTATTTTCTTGTAAGTTATAATTTTCTCTCATATAGGTTTGCGTTGGTAAACTTAGAAATTTTGTTCTGCGTCATTAGTATTTCTAAGTTAATCATCATTGATTTAGATTAGTTTTTCCTTAATTTATTAATATTTGCATTAGTGGAGGATTGTTCTAGTCGAGTTTTACGCTCTTGTTTTCGTTTGCTCATAAAATTTTATCAGCAAACTAATTTATAAAAAATAGTTTGACCCCGCCCTTTCTTGATCGTTTATAAAGACTTGCCAAACATATGCTAATAGTCCATTTCTAATAGAGGGAAAGAGGGTAAGGAAAAACATATGCTAAGAGTCCATTTCTGATAGTTCTATTTCATCTTTATTGTGATTTTTCCTTCCAACCACTTCTCGATATAATAAGCCTGTAAATTTTATTCAGCTATAATCTTTTTTTACTTGATCTTTTTACTATGTTCATAACAGGTTATATCTTAATAGTGTTGATATATTATCATTGATAAAGATTGGGTACATCTATCAAGGTTATCTTATCTCCTTAGTTTTAGAAAATCTTAATATAAGCCTATAAATGCTTTTTAGATG
Organism: Ligustrum vulgare; assembly: GCA_963555705.1. Lineage (NCBI taxonomy): Eukaryota > Viridiplantae > Streptophyta > Magnoliopsida > Lamiales > Oleaceae > Ligustrum > Ligustrum vulgare. Next base: position 11,789,701 of record OY743186.1, on the reverse strand, counting down.
ATTTATATTGAGTATTTTGTTTAGAGCTTCAAAGGCATATCAATATGGTGTAAGAAAGTTTGCAAATACGATGCAAGCCAATGCGGGAAATACGGAAAAGGTCTTATGCCCTTGCAAATGTTACAAAAATTTATTCCACCAACATTTTGATATAATGTATAGGCATTTGATCATTAATGGGAAGGATCCTACCTATACTACATGGGTATTTCATGGGGAAAAATTGAATACAGCATCATTGCCTCATCAAGATAGAGAAAATCTAGAGAAATATAAGATGTATAGGGATGTATTTTTTGAGGATGATAATATTGTATTACCCAAGAGTGAATATAGAGAGAGGGACTTTTCAAATTTATATGAGGGCGTCGAAATTCCTCTATACCCTGGTTGCACAAAGTACACAAGGATCGATATCTGTCATTATTGTCTTATACAAGCTTAAGGCTACACATGGTATATCTGAAAACGGTTTCAATGATCTTCTTGATATTATCAAAGACATTCTATCAGACGGGAACATCCTTCCTGATTCTTGTAAATCAACGAAGAAGTTATTGAACACTTTTGATCTTGGGTACGAAAACATATATGCATGCGTTAAGGGTTGTTGTTTGTTTAGGAATGATCTAGCGGATTTGGAGACATGTCCAAAATGTGCTTCTTCGCGGTGGAAATTTAATGAACGAACAAAAAAAATTCAAAAGGGGATACCTGCAAAGGTTTTGAGATATTTTCCGACTATACCACAATTTAAAAAGAACAACATCAATTTGAAAGAGATTCATTTATTTTAGCATCACAAGCCAAACAAGTTTTTTATTTTAGAGAAAATGATACATCTAATTGGTATATTGTATTAAAGGCACCTCCCAGAGGATTTCATGAATTAGAAAATTTTGAGATAGTTGTTAGAATTTATATGCCCAAAGAGTATAATTCATGAAATTTAAAATAAAATATTAAATGATTGTGTTAATATGAAGTTGTGTTTGTCCACGGGTCAATTTGATATTACAAATTGAGTGTTTAAGTTGTTAAATACAGAAAGATTTAATTTGTAATTTGATCTAAGATTAATGTTCATGATCAGTAAATAAATATGGATTATTTTGAAAAGATTTTTTCGATTTTATTAAAGTTTATCTTTGACTTTGGTAATAAACTTGAGAGTACGTTTGGAACGTATTGGACGGGACCAGGTGAAATTAATTTGCGATATTGACCATACAAATTTAATTTCACTTGACTATTGTACGTAGGACCTTAATCCTAATCGGATAATGGACTTCGATTACTAACTTGAAGTTCTTTGAGGTACCAATGGATGAACTAGCAAGAAACATATATTCGTATTATAGAATCCGTCACCTTTTAGGTATGATCATAATCTCACTGGTTCTTTTAGTGGACAGTTGAATCTGAGCTTAGTAATTCAACAGTGAATGTTGATTTCTATGATGTGATGTGATGTGATATGATAACATCGAACTGTCTGATAGAAGATGAGAGTTGAAAGTTTATTAACATTCGGAGAAGGACATTTTAGTCATTTTAGCTTGCGTTGAATATTCGAGTTGATCGATGAGAATAACATGTAAAAGTGACAAGTAGAGGATAATTATTGTTTCAGTAATTCCAATTTTACTAAGAGTGCAATCTCATTCTTTTAGTGGAATAGATGTGATTAATAAATTATTTTGACTAATCAAGAGTTACCACATCATAATTAATTTATTGGAGTTTAGTTTAATTGGATCCCATCAGGTTCCCTTGCTGGCTTTAGTATAATAGGCTTATTACCTGTATTTGGCTGTATAGAAATGGGTCGGGTTTTGGTATTAGGAATGGTAGGATTTTGAAGTGTATAGAAGTTTTAAATAGTTTCCAAAAGACTAATTTTCTAACCATAGTTTGAAAAGTGGCGACCGCACGCTTGCATGGCAATAGCACATCAAACCCCAATGAGTAACCAAAGATCAGTAGCATGGCCAGGACCCAAGAAACTAGACAGCTTTCTTCCGTATAGGCCTCAATATTCTGACCTAGGTTTTCTAGTGATCAGTCCAGGGGTCCGTTTCCCGTACCATCGTTCTTCATACTATAAATAATACATGGACTTTGTGAATAAGAATGGAATGAACTTGTTCGCCTTGTCTCATTTTCCTGGTTTTTATTTATTTATTTATTTTATTTTTGCATTCTGACAAATCAGAGTATGACCATAATTTAGTCTATATTAATGATTTCCATGAAATAATTGCGATAGATCAAAAGAAGTAAACCTAACTGACTTCTTTTCTGGAACCTTCCTCAGTGATCACATTGGTCTAGGAACCTAACATGTGCATCTCTTGGAGGTTTGTCAAATAACTTAACCAGGGCATATTTTTTTTTTTATCTACATAAACATTTTTAATGAACTCACGAACTTTGTCAACGTGTGACAATAAGCTTCCAATTATGCAATTGACATGTACTTCTGACAATAAAACAGTTATGGCATAGAATACACATAACAGTAAAATCAATCTCAACAAAGGAATACATAACATTCTTCTTAAAATTTCAAAAGATACATAGATGCATGGTGTTCTATAAAAATATGCATAAGTTCATCGTAGATTTCCTTGTAACAAATATTTGCTCGATTAAGATCTGGAAGGTTCACAGCGTGTGGTACAAAGGAGGATGGAAATGTCTGTGTTTGGTGAAGTTTGTAAGAGAAGAGGACACGTGCATCTGTGAATTCATCGGACGTAGGTTTCATGTCCAATTTGTTAGAAGTTATAATTGAAGGAATGTTTTAACATGTATATGTTATACATCTTCTGGATTTATAGATATTCTAATTGTAATTATTTTTCTATTGTGTCAACATGCTCAATTTGTCAATTCTTCAACATTTCATCAGTCTATGAATTCTTGATGCTCTATTTTCTTTCATCTTCACGAATACCAGTGTTTCTTGAATTTCTCTACAGGTTTTTTTTGTTAACATCATTTGATGCAAAGTCTGCAAAGACATAATATTTTTTAGGGTTTTTTTTATTATAGAGTGTACGTTTAGTTGACTTATGATCAGGAAAAAATAATTCACACTTTTGTTGTACCACAACAAAGCTTTTTTTTTTAAATTGCGCACAACGCATGCCATATAAAGTGGCATACTTTTCACAGTGTGCCACAAGAGTAATCCATAAAGAGGTTTACGACGTGTGTGCTGCAATCTGCACACCAAATAAATTTTATGGCTTGCGTTCCGCATGCCGTAAACAGGTTTTTTGTTACAAAAATTGTTTATACGATTACCAACAAACGTATACTATTAACACAACAAAAATATACACATTAATTCATATATAAATCATATTTTACAAAATTATACATATTAATTCATATAAAATCATGTTTTACAAAATACACAAGGAAAAGACATGAATGAAAAACATCCAAACAGTAGCATTATGAATCAAATTATCTTGGCAAAGGTAGGAATTGCAATTCACGTATGCTACATAACAATCCCATTTGCAAATGCTGCAAGGAATTGTTCCATGGGAAATAAAAGAAACATGTGTACTTGCTTTCTATTTAAATAGATTCCCACGGCACGATGCTCAAAAATGAATCAAATTTATAAATGAAACTGGGACTGGCACTAAGGGCTAGGCCTGGTTGCTTGTGGGAAACTGAGATTAACCAATAATTGGATTTGGTTTTTGAATTCTTAAAATCGGAATGAGAGAACAACATTTGCGGAGGAGATTAGCAAATAGGTGCTGCTCAGATTGATTGATTTTTGGGCGAACTACACAAATAAGGAATTTTAAAGATAAGATTCAATATTTAAGAAACTTGTTTTTTTAGTTCAAAAATAAGATTTTTATTAAAAAAATATATAATTAAATTGGTAATTAAATAATTAAAGTCACAACTATACAATTTATAATCACGGGTCACAAGTAAAAAATTTTAAAGGTCCCAAATTATTAAATTAATTAGCCACAATTTATTTCTTATTCACAAATTACAAATTTTATAGATCACAACTTATTTTTCGGTCACATGTTATCAAATTAATCAGTCATGACTCTCTTATTGGTCACAAGTCAAAAAATTTATATGACATGACATCTTTCTAGGTCACAAATTCTGAAAATTTAGGTCAAAACATATTTTTCGGTCACAATTTACGAATCTCGTTAAGCTACAAACTTTTTTATGGGTCGCAAATTGAAACTTGAATTTTTTAGGTTACAACTTTCTCTCGGTCACAAATCTCGATTTTATGAGTCAATTTTTACAATTTCTGATCACAACTTATTTTTCGGTCATAATTTACAAATTTCTTAAGTCACAACTTTATCTCGATCGCAAATCTCCAATTACTTGGTCACTGCTTATCTACTAACCAATTACAATAACCTACAATTGGTCACAAACAAGTTAACACCCCACCCACCCTACCCTACCCTACCCTAACACCTACCCCAGCCCAGCCTTAATCCTTCTCCAATACTTCTACCATCGCCAATCACACCACCGATAAACATCCATCTCACCGTCACCACCACCAACCACCTAAATCGCCACTATCGCCTTGGTGGCTACACCAACACCAAAACACTACCTAAAGTATGGACCAAACCATCGCACACCATCACCACACACCGATCTGCCCCAAATCACCACCACAAACTACCGTTCTGTACACCACCCTTCCGTACACAATGGACACAACCACCACGTACCACACTCACAAACCACCACCATTGCGTATACTCCACCACTTAACCCCGTACTATCGCACACAATTGCATTGGGCACAAACCACCTGCACCGACACACTATTGCACACAAACTGCAACTCACACACCAAAACCGCGCGCAAACTGTTGTGACTGCAACACAACGCACAGTCGGAAACGCAATATTCGTACAGCCAAGATGATGCCTACACCTCTGTTATCCTCTAAAACCGCTGCATTGTGCCAGAGTTGTAGTCTTCCAGATTAATGTTCTCAACGATTAGGGTTGGGGATGAGTGAAGAAAGTTGTGGGAAATGGGTATCATAGTATGAAATGTTAATTGGGGTTGAATAAAGTTTCGAATTGGGAGTGTGTTTTGGTATGGTTATGAGGGTTGAATTAATTATAATAATAATTATTTGATTTAATATTTAAAAGGAATTACGACCTGATTTTTTAATTAATAAATAAGGTGAAAATTTTATTTTTGAACCGTGAAATTAAAAATTAGGTTAGGGTGTAATTTCCTCTCGATTTTTTGTAAGGAAGCGTGAGTAAATTGACAGGTTGTGAACTGAAGTCTGTAATCTGAAGATTTGGGCTGGAAAAAATGAAATGGTTCGCTTCGTCCCTTGTCTGGGTCAGTATGTTACAATTTTCTTTTCTTTTTTTTATTATTATTATTATTATTATTACACGCTATAAATACTATTGGCAAGTCCTTTATGGCATTCATTTTTGAACTCCGTAAATACCATACTTGACTTTTTATGGCATTCATTATTGAACGCCATTAATATCAGACTCCACTTTTTCCGGCGTTCTAGTCATACTGGCCGTAAATACTTTTGACAAATTAACGGTACACATGTACACATTATAAATGGTGACCTTTTAGGGCATTCTGAAATTTGCTATTAATGTAACTTTTTTTGACGTGCCAGTTATGCAATTTGTAAATACTCTATTTTTGCGAAAGGTCCCTTTTGTTACAGTGTTAGCACCCTATTAATAGGAAACACGTTTTCTGTTTTAAGATCCATAAAATAGCTCATGCAATATCACAGTTGAAATAGGCCAGACTAACTGATGGCAAGTGATCGATATGGATACCTGCACTAATTTATAAAACTCAACCAAGATAATTTATTCCCCTAATTTGTAACATCACAAAAAATGGAAATAAAATTTTATATGTTCACCTCTCAGGGACTCAATTTTGTCTCTTGGATCAGACCATCGTAGAATCAATCAGATCCAAAAATCTTTTAAATAAGGATGAATTAATGATTCGATGTAGTTAGGGTTTCTATTGGAGCTTTATGTTTTGCACAAGATTGTCTTCTTAATTTTGCTAATGTTACTAAATAATTCTCATTTGATTAAAGTGTTTTTTACCATAGGATTTTCTTAATCCTTTTGAAACTTTCTGTCATTAATTGAAGAGCATGATTATGTTGATTAGTTTGATTAGGCTCATATCTTTTTTTTTTTTTTACTTGACATAAGATTGAGTGAAGTACTAGTAAATGATGGCGACAGGTGGATTCAGCACGGTTACCCGTGCCCCTTCCACAATTTCTTTTTTCGTTCTAGCCCCACATCATGACCCACGATGATGTAATCCACATAGTAATTTTAGCTATGAAACCCACACAAGATTGATACCAACCCAAGAAAGCTAAGCTAAGAAATCACGATTTAGAGTATTCAAAATAATTGATTCAAAATAATTGAATCAAGCAACCAACACAATAAATCAATATGCCAACCTCTAGATCACAATGATTATAAATCTCACCCTAGTGTTTTGAACAAAACAAGAATTAAATCTCGCAAGTTCGAAATTAGTTCAACGAAGAACAATGTTTTGAAAGCAAATATGCCTTTCGAATTATATTAATCTCTAAGCTGTTTGTCTAACTACTATAAAGTTGTCAAAATTAGGATATTATTATTTTTTTGAATAAATTCTACTTAATTGTTATTATTTATTATTATTTCAGGTTTTTGTCCCAAAATAAAGAAAAATGAGGAATTGAAGCAATTATTCAACAATTGGATTGAATTACACAATAATTGGATGCAATTGGAGACAAAAGTTGAAGGATTGAGCGTGCAATCAACTCAAGGATCAACTTACATTTACTTGAAAGATTTGAGGACTTGGTATAAACCCTCCACTAATTAGAATTGGACTTTAAACCTTAAATGATACAAGAATTAGCTGGGCTTTTATTTTTGAAAAAAGACATAAAGTGGATACAAGAAGTGAGCTGGTTGGCACTGGTGGAGTGTTTTTAATGTATTAGAATTGGGGTGCACTGGGGATTTTTCTTGGAATATATACATTGAAGTCTGCTGAATTGTGGAGGCTTCTTGGGGAGATATAGACATATCTTTCTTTGTTTACTTTAAATTTTTGTTTAGGAGCATAATGTAATTCAGATCACAAGATTGCTTTAGTCCTGTAGATTTTAATGTTGTCATCTAGGGCCGCATAAAAATATTTCTACAGGAGGCTAAAAATGAATTCATCACCTAAATTTTCATTATACTCAATCACAACACATATGAAAGGAAATGGCAAGTATATTAAATCCTTGTGTTAAATACGAGATAAAAATACTTGTTCTAAAAAGGGAAAAAACCATACAAAATGAAATTTTAATTAAGTACACAAACAAAGGACCCCAAAGCAAAAAAAATAAAATAAAAATTTAAAGGAAGCACTTATAAACTATATGATTACGAATCTTCGTGTGATGGTTGTATGGTTGTAGCAAATGTTTGCTATCTTAACCATCTTGACCTTAAATTTGGACAATTGCGAGTGTTTTGTCGTATGATATTGCTAAATTATGTATTTATTTTCGTTCTCTTAGAAATCTCGAAACTGGGTGATTATGAAAAAAAATTAAATGAAAAAAAGCAAGTCAATTTAAAATCAGCAATAATTCATTTACAAAGCAGTAAATAACAAAGAATTTGCAACCTAGTTTGGAAGTTGGATCTAAAAAATTTGCTTCCTCATGGTGCAAGCAAATTGTAGATAGACCAATGCATCAAAGTGGAGAACGAGTTGTAGCTTGTGTAGAATGACTAGAAAGAAATTGAATAATCACTCAAGTTAATTTATTTGGTTTTACTTTCCTTTCACTTTTGGATTTTTTTTTTTTTTTTAATTAAAAAAATGGTTTTGGTTTTGCATTACATTCACAAATTATAGTCACCTAAGGTTTTTTTTTTTTTTTTTTAATTCTCGTGTCTCCTTATGTACATTGAGTATTTTCAGAGCTTAAATGCGAGTTACAATTTTAAGAATTATTGTTCACGTTTTTTTTATGAATTTATATTCATGTTAAGATTTTAAAGGTCAAATTTATAATTACGTTAGATAATTTTCATATCATCACTACACAATGCCAAGTTCCATGCTTTTAATTTCTTGAATTACGAAAAATAATCATACATAGCACCTATTAGGTGGAGACTAAAATTAGATTTTTAATTTTGGTAAAAGATGATGAAATGTGTTGTTCAAAGTTACAGAACCCATAAAATATGTAGCTCAAATTAAAAGTTGGCATTGATTTTGATAAAACTCTAGATTATAAACAAGGGCATAATTAATTTATTACCATTGAATATGTCTTCCTAAGTGTTAAGAAGTTATGTGAAAAGCACGATTAAATAAGTATTTTTTATGTTCCATGTTAATGAGATTGTTATGTGGATAAAAATCACGAATTTTTGTGACAATAGCGACGTAAAAAAATATGGATATAATTTATGATTCTATGAATGCATGTTAATTACCAAAAGCTCATTTTGATATTCTGAGTTATGAAATTGATAAATTTTAATATAATATTTGATTTTAGACAATAGGGATTGATAAGTGTATTTTGTACACTTATTTATATGTCAAAATTAGAATATAGTATTGTCTTTTTTTGAGTAAATGCTATTTAATTTGTATTTATTTATTTATTTACATTTCATAAAATATCCCAAAAGATGAAGAATGAGTCAATTGATGGGAAAAATGCTCAATTGGATGGTAATCGAAGCTTAATTGAGTGCTGGAGAAGTTTGTAACGTCAATTGGGAAGCATGAATGTTGCCAAAGAGAGCAGATCAGAAGTTGGAGGACCCAATTGAAGGAGTTGAGAGTTAAAAAGAGCCAATTGAGAAAATTACAAAGTTTGTAGACTAAATTTCCTCAATTGAAAGTGGAGGACCAAGGCTGCAAATAAAAAATGATGGCTTACTTGTACAACAGGGAATAGATGACAATTGCATCACAGGGTACACCATGAGATCGTCGGGTGTAGAACCGTGATATCGTGCAAAGCCTTGAAAAAATCACCTGAGAGTTTATTCCTTCACCGGAGATCGCGCGATGTTTCACTAAGCGATTGTGTGCCTTGCCGACTCGGCCGAAATCGAGCTTTTTGCACACGAATTCGGCAGCTTTTCCTCTTCTTTGATCTAGGTTTCTCCAATACCTATATATACTACTTGAGAGGCACGAAATAGGTACCTTTGCCTCTCCTAAGAACAAGCCACAATTGATTATTCAACATGAAATTCTTGAGAAATCAAGCATAGCAAATGGGCAGGAATTGAAGATAATTGAAGAATTGATACTTGGTGCAAGCATTCATTTCTTTATATTACTTTCAATGAACATTTTATTTTATTAATTTTGTTCTTTAATTATGATGTGTGTAACTAAACTCCATGTTGGGATGAACGATGTAGCCTAACTTATTTATTTTAGTTCCATATTCAATCGTTTTAATGATTTTGTTGTATGTATTGATATATTATCATTCTTAACGCGTGAATGAACTGATAACTTATTCATGATTCAATGTGTTATTTTCATAATCCGATAGGTGAGCTAATAACATAGATCTAGATATATAATAAATCTGGTAGTTGAACAAGAGATAGAGATATACTTTTGTAGTTATTTTGGTCGTGTGTGAATTCTCGTGTGCTATATGCATCTAGATAATAAATATTCAGACCTGCTGTAGAGATATATGCTTGACTTATTTATGTAGAATTGATTTAAACTCAATAGAGAAATTTCAATATACATTAGTGAATTCGACCGAATGCATATTTAGGAAATAAAATTGGAATTGAAATTGATTTAATTGACTAGGTGAAATCGTGAATCTCAATTACTTTACAATCATTTGTTCAAACAAAACAAATTTGAAATTTTAATTTTTTTAGTTTTAATTTAAACAACCAATCATATTCGTCCGTTCAAATAGAAATAGGAATTAACATATTTCGGTACTTAGTAAGCAGTCTCTGTGGAACGATAACCGAACTCCTAGGTTCACTTTATTACTTCTCACGATCCGCACACTTGCAGGGATATTTTGCGATCATCGCAAAATATTAGTGAACAAGTTTTTGGAACCTTTGCCGGGACTGTTTTATTAATATCGATACCCGTTAGATTTTACTTTACTTTGAACTTTATTTACTTTATTTTTACTTTATTTATTTTTATGTTTAGTTTTCTTTTATTTAATTCATGTTAAGAAGGTCTAATTCTTTTGATTTGCTTCCTCTTGATGCAGAAATCAAACGCACATTTCGACAGAGGCGTATACAACAGTTGAAGTAGCTCAACAAACAGATTTAGCCATTAATATGGCACAAGTTGTTGTTGAATAGCAACCTAATCATGGAAGGTGTGTGGGGGAATATTGGGACATGCGCGTGCCTATTGCAATCCCAGCCAACAATTTTGATATCAAGACCTCCATGATTTCCTTGATCCAAAGCTCGGATATTTTTCATGGATTGCCATAATTAATTAGCACCACGGCATCCAGAGGAACGTTCGACCAGAGTTTGGGTAGCAATCCTACTGGGGTTGGAGTTGGAGGCCTCATCGCGGGTGCTACCTCCTGGTGGAATGAAAGAAAGATGATGAACGTATTGTTTATGAAGATACCGTATTTTCCATTTTTTTGTTAATATAGTTATTTGTGAAATATATCCTGAAAAGATATTATAGAGTGTGTAGCAACCGGGAATTTTTAAATAAAATAAAATTGTTTTCTCGAAAAACGTGTCACTAAGATTTAACCCTGAATTTTTACTTTTAAATGTGAAGCATATTCGTCTAGCCATTGTAAAAATAAAATTTAAACTATTCCAAATCAAGTCCTATCTCGAATAATTTAAAGTGTCAAATTCTTTATCAATTTTAAATCCAAATTTTAATAATTTTGAGTTCAATTTAATTAAGTCCAATATTTTATTATTTGGGTCCCAAAAAAAAAATTTCTTGTCCAAGTTTTGATTGTTTCAGCCCAATTAGAAAATTCTTCCAGCCCATACCCACTTAAAACCTAGAAATTGGTGCCCTAAATAATTACTGTTCAAATTTCTCAACCTTTGGACTCACCTCCTCACACAATCAGCAGCCAAGCATTCTGGGTAACACTTTCTTCCTTCACCTCCATAATCAATTTGCTTGCAATCTGAAGTTTCAAGTTCACCTACACCACCATTTTCGACCAAGCAGCCACCATCAGCTTAAAAATTACCACCACCTGAACGGCAACCATCCACTGCGAGAAGCTAACCAACTGAACCATTCCCGAGTCTGCAACACCCCAACCGGACCATTGTGAGTCCACTGCCTCCTCCAAATCCACACACCAATAACCAAAATTCCTACCACCCAACACCACTGTAGTGTAACCACCACCAACGAACCACTGCCAACCGCCACCTCCAAGAAACCACCACTGCCAATCGAACACTCAATATCAAAATCAATCTTCACAACACCACAACCCACCACCTCAATCGCTCGAACCGATATCCATAACCATCATCACTGACTCCAGCGGCTCCACCACTCGCACAGCACACCATTGCCGCCTACTGCTCAACACCAAATCTACATCAAATTCCACCAAATCAAACTCAAACCCAAGAAATAGACAAAGCCCAAAACCTTACCTCTACCTTGACCCATCTCTAGCCGGATATCGCCGGAACAAGCTCCAAATCGCCCAACTGAGCCTCGATTTTCTGCCCAAAACCCACTTCAAATTCTACCCCTTTAGCCTCTGTTCGCCCCTCCTCGTTGCCACCACTTGACGGCGGCACCCCGCCGGCATAACGCCGGCGCTAGCTGGAACGGGCGGAGCTTCGGCCCTCCGCCACTCTCTATAAGTTATGAGAGAGAGACAGAGTAAGGTTATGTTTATAATTTGATTTTTTGCAGAATTTCCCTTCAGTCCACATCTTTTCAAAAGTTTCAATTCAGTCGTAAGTTTTTTTAAATGTTTTAAAGATCAGTTTCTTTGTTACTCAAATCAGTCCCCCTAATTTTTTAAATCACTTAACTTCAGCCCCTGTAGTTTTAAAATACCTTATTTTCAACCCATGTTTCTGAAATTCTTATTCAACCCCAAAACTTTTCAAATTTCAGTTTTTAATAAATTTCAAATTAAGCCCCTAAATTTTACTTTATGATTTTAAATCCTTAAAATTTCTAATTTCTAATTCAAGGCTTATTTTCATATTTTGGCTAGACGACACGTGCGGACGATTAAGAGATTGAGACTACTTCCCGCTCCATCTTTTTACGAGATTTGAGATAAATTAAGGTAGACTCGCTCCAACTAATTGATTTATATTATAATTGCATGTGTTATGTGGATTTACATGATTTATATGCTTAATTGCATGAGAAAAGACAAGAATATCTCTTATGAGATAAGTCAAGACAAGAATATCTCTTATGAGATAAGAAGAAGAGAAATTTATGTTATGCATGTCATAACTTATATGCTTTATTTGCATAAGACAAGAATATGTTCATTTGCTTTCACTATGTTATGCCTATGATTAAGAAGAGAATGTCATTGTATTATTTGCATAATTATGTGTTCAATTATCTTGTAAATTAATTATTGACGATGAGTCTACTGAGTATTTCTTTTGAAATATTCATTCCATTTTTAACAACATTTGCAGAGTGCGGACGCGAAGGCGAATGATGGGCAATTACGGCAACATTTATTTTGAGTTATTTTGAAAGTCAAGTTTATTGAACTTTGTTATGTTAAATTGTCAAGATTTGGAATTTTATGGAATGTTTTCAAGTAGATGTATTTAAATTTGAGCTACCGTTGCAAATTTTCCAAATGAATGTGATGTTTTTTTTAAAATTTTATTATATTTCGGAAAATTGTTTTTAATAGTTAGTTTTAAAGAGACGAAGTGACGACTCGAGTTTTACGGAACTCGGAGCATTACAGAGTGCAATTATCCCCCAAAAAAAGGGAAAAATGAAACGGGTCTTGTCTACGGGGTTGAATGAAAATCCCGATACATGACGTGACATGACCCAACCTGAAACCAAACCAACCCAACCAAACCCCAGCCCCAAAATTCGCAAAATTAGTATCATTTAGAGCAGGTTCAGGAAATTCTAGTATTCGGAAGACGAAAGAAAACAGACTAACAGAGCATCAAGAATTCAGAGACCGACAAATTGAGCATGTTGACTCAATGGAATAAAAATTTACATTACAGTATAGATATGTAAATCCTGAAGATGTAAAATATATTTATGTCAAGAATTTCCTTCAATTATCACTTCTCACAAAATGGACTTGTAACCTGCCTCCGACAAATTCACAGATGCACGTGTCCTCTTCTCTCAAAAAGTTCACCGCGCAGAGACTTTTCCAGCCTCCTCTGTGTTATATATATTATATATATTAATTGAAAGAAATGAATAAATTAAGTAAAGTGCCCAAGTGGTGGAAAATGTGGAATTTACATGAAATTTGCCTCTCCATAGAACGAGCCACAACAGAAATTTGAATTAAAATTCTTGGAGATTCAAGCATCGCAGAGGGTCGTGAATTGAAGATACTTGAAGAATTGATAATCGGTGCAATCTTTCCATTCTTCGTTGTTATTTTCAATGAACGTCATTATATTTTGTTTTTGCTATTTAAATATGATGTGTAGCTAAATTTGATGTTGGGATGAACGATGTCGCCTAGTTAATTATTTTAATTCCATATTCCTTGTTTTAACGCTTTAATGCATGTGTTGATTTATTATTGCGTTTAATGCGTGAATGAACTGGCCACTTATTCATGATTTTATGTGTTATTTCCATAATCCGAGAGGTGAGTTAATAACATAAATCTAAGTAATAAATCCGGTAATTGAACGAGAGATAGAGATATACTCTTGTAATTATTGCGGTCGTGTGTGAATTCTTGTGTGTAATGCATCTAGTTAAGGAATATTCGGACCCGCTGTAGAGATACAAGGTTGACTTATTTAGGTAGGATTGATTTAAACTCGAGAAAGGAATCTCAATTTAAATTAGTGAATTCGATTGAACACACAAATAGGAAATAAAACTTGAATTGGAATTGATTTAATTAGCTAGGTGAATTCGCGAATCCCAACTACATTACAATCTTATTTGAAAACAAAACAATTTAACAATTCTTTTTAATTCATTAGTTCCATTTCTTAATTCTAGATTTTTATTCTTAAAACGATTTCCCTTTGTTCAAATAAAGTTAAGAACTGAAATATTTCGATAATTAATAGCAGTCCTCGTGGGAACGATAATCCGGACTCTAAGGTCCACTTTATTACTTGATTACGATATCGTACACTTGCGATTTCAAACACAACACGTGTATAATTATATTCCAATAACGAACCTTTTACGTGCATAAATTGGACATAATTTCGACTTACTAAAATCGAATATATGAATTAGAAAACGAAAAATGCATGAAAATGAATTTGGTCGAGGCAAGAGTCGATCTCTTTGTCCTTAAGACGATAATGCCCCGTAGGAGTGCTAATAGTTTTCTGGCATTCGTCACCCGGCCATAATATAACGACTACGTCCCGTAATAGAAGCAATCCAAGTTACGTAAACCAACAAACCTTCCTTATGCTTTGAACTCTCTTCATATGAATCTCGACTCCAAATAAATGCAAATTTTTTTTGAAGTGAATATGCATTAATGCAATAATGGAAAATGAACGAATGAATAAAAGTTTCAATTGATGAAAATTAAAATCCAAGTATATGGGGTTTATTTATAAATATTGGAAAGTTGTGTCTCAAAAAACAACCCTTTCAAAAGACACATATTATGAAATTTGTCCCTAAAATAAAGAGACACAACTATTGGAAAATAGAATATTCAAGAGTCACAATCTTTCATATGAAAAGACACATCTTTTCGTTAATTCTATAATATTCTAAATAATTTTCCAACATTATCACATTTTTAAGTGGCTTAATTTTCCATTCACTAACTAATGGCTCCACTTAATAATTACATAAATTGGTTAAAACCAATTTTTCCAAACTAAGTTCCAACATATATTGCTATTGCAGGATAGAAGTCTCCTCAAGATTGTTCAATCCAAAAACACACCAAAATCTAAATCCGTTACCAATAAGCCTTTAGAGTTCTAAAGTGGGGAAAGATTGCTAGAGACAGTTGAAGACAAATGAGATTCATTCATTGTGATCCACTCTAAGGAAAAATTCGAAGCCCTAAGAGGTGAACATATATAAAAATTTAGTTGGTACACCTATTTTTTGTGAAGTTACAAATTAGGGGAAAAATGACCTTGGTTGAATTTTATAAACTAGTGTATTATCATGTAGAGCAGGTTCAAGCAATTCTGGCATCCGGAAGACGAAAGAAAATAGAGCATCAAGAATTCACAGACTGATGAAATATAGAAGTGCTGACAAATTGAGCATGTTCACTCAGTAGAACAAAAATTACAATTACAGAATATATATGTAAATCCAGAAGATGTAAAATATATTTATCTTAAGAATTTCCTTCAATTATCACTTCTGACAAAATGAACTTGTAACATGCCTCCGACAAATTCACAGATGCACGTGTCCTCTTCTCTCAAAAAGTTCACAGCACAGAGACTTTTCCAGCCTCCTCTGTACCACACGCGATCATCCTTCCATCTTATTAACTTCACCTGGAATTGTCTGTTTTGTGGATCAGTGAGGAACATCTTTTCAGGTAAATTGTCCAGCTTGAAGTCCTTGATTGTCTCCTTGGGGATATACTGCACAAATTATCCATTTTTAGCTGGAAACATCACAATTATCCATAATTTATAAGTTGAAGTCATTTAGGTAGATGAATACAAGCCTTACCAAATCATTCCGCCGTGATTTCCTCATTTTAGTGACAAAGTAAGGATTTCTTGGCCGAATAGCCGAGCCTGAATTGAAAATGTCGTTACCATAAGGATCAAGAAGACGTTGACCTGGTTGACCATAACCAACCAATACCATCAGCATGAAATTACACGAACTGAACATTATACATTAATTGGGAAATTGGTAATAAATATTTGCAACTTACTATCAGCCACTTGATCCGCTTGTGCTTCACCATCTTCTCGAAACTCATCATCTTCATTGTTTTTAGGATATTCCTTGTTCACATTCTCATCTTCAGCACCATCATGAATACCCTCCTCACTGTCATTCTCTAACTCCATGTGATATAGGTCTTCATTTCTTTCAACATTATCGTCTTTGCTAGCTCCATCTTAATCAGTGGGTATAATTGGTATATTAACAAAATAATCAATTTCGTTGGGAAAATTGGGAATAAATAATTGCACAACTTACCATCAACAACTTTTTCCACTTGTGCTTCACCATCTTCTTCATTCTTATCCTCAAAGATCATATTGAAATGTCCAACGCCCTCCTTATCGCAACCTGATAAACCCAACAGTTTTACATCAAATAAACTGTCCCCATCGTATTGGAACACAAGGACATCCCGTGATTCCAAAGAGTTATCTTGAACAAACTTCTCCCAGCCATCACAAAAAAAACAATCATTATCAATTTTGCAAATTTTTATAGGCCACATATTTGCGTAGCAATCCCGAAGGAATGCCTTCTCAGGTAGCGCTCCTTGTAATTGTAAACTAAAGGCAGTTGGGAGTTCTCAGGTAGCGCTCAATGTTTAAAGAGTTTTTCTATCATAATCTAATTACACTTAATTTATTGTTTGTAGGAACTCCCAACTGCCTTTAGTTTACAATTACAAGGAGCGCTACCTGAGAAGGCATTCCTTCGGGATTGCTACGCAAATATGTGGCCTATAAAAATTTGCAAAATTGATAATGATTGTTTTTTTTGTGATGGCTGGGAGAAGTTTGTTCAAGATAACTCTTTGGAATCACGGGATGTCCTTGTGTTCCAATACGATGGGGACAGTTTATTTGATGTAAAACTGTTGGGTTTATCAGGTTGCGATAAGGAGGGCGTTGGACATTTCAATATGATCTTTGAGGATAAGAATGAAGAAGATGGTGAAGCACAAGTGGAAAAAGTTGTTGATGGTAAGTTGTGCAATTATTTATTCCCAATTTTCCCAACGAAATTGATTATTTTGTTAATATACCAATTATACCCACTGATTAAGATGGAGCTAGCAAAGACGATAATGTTGAAAGAAATGAAGACCTATATCACATGGAGTTAGAGAATGACAGTGAGGAGGGTATTCATGATGGTGCTGAAGATGAGAATGTGAACAAGGAATATCCTAAAAACAATGAAGATGATGAGTTTCGAGAAGATGGTGAAGCACAAGCGGATCAAGTGGCTGATAGTAAGTTGCAAATATTTATTACCAATTTCCCAATTAATGTATAATGTTCAGTTCGTGTAATTTCATGCTGATGGTATTGGTTGGTTATGGTCAACCAGGTCAACGTCTTCTTGATCCTTATGGTAACGACATTTTCAATTCAGGCTCGGCTATTCGGCCAAGAAATCCTTACTTTGTCACTAAAATGAGGAAATCACGGCGGAATGATTTGGTAAGGCTTGTATTCATCTACCTAAATGACTTCAACTTATAAATTATGGATAATTGTGATGTTTCCAGCTAAAAATGGATAATTTGTGCAGTATATCCCCAAGGAGACAATCAAGGACTTCAAGCTGGACAATTTACCTGAAAAGATGTTCCTCACTGATCCACAAAACAGACAATTCCAGGTGAAGTTAATAAGATGGAAGGATGATCGCGTGTGGTACAGAGGAGGCTGGAAAAGTCTCTGTGCTGTGAACTTTTTGAGAGAAGAGGACACGTGCATCTGTGAATTTGTCGGAGGCATGTTACAAGTTCATTTTGTCAGAAGTGATAATTGAAGGAAATTCTTAAGATAAATATATTTTACATCTTCTGGATTTACATATATATTCTGTAATTGTAATTTTTGTTCTACTGAGTGAACATGCTCAATTTGTCAGCACTTCTATATTTCATCAGTCTGTGAATTCTTGATGCTCTATTTTCTTTCGTCTTCCGGATGCCAGAATTGCTTGAACCTGCTCTACATGATAATACACTAGTTTATAAAATTCAACCAAGGTCATTTTTCCCCTAATTTGTAACTTCACAAAAAATAGGTGTACCAACTAAATTTTTATATATGTTCACCTCTTAGGGCTTCGAATTTTTCCTTAGAGTGGATCACAATGAATGAATCTCATTTGTCTTCAACTGTCTCTAGCAATCTTTCCCCACTTTAGAACTCTAAAGGCTTATTGGTAACGGATTTAGATTTTGGTGTGTTTTTGGATTGAACAATCTTGAGGAGACTTCTATCCTGCAATAGCAATATATGTTGGAACTTAGTTTGGAAAAATTGGTTTTAACCAATTTATGTAATTATTAAGTGGAGCCATTAGTTAGTGAATGGAAAATTAAGCCACTTAAAAATGTGATAATGTTGGAAAATTATTTAGAATATTATAGAATTAACGAAAAGATGTGTCTTTTCATATGAAAGATTGTGACTCTTGAATATTCTATTTTCCAATAGTTGTGTCTCTTTATTTTAGGGACAAATTTCATAATATGTGTCTTTTGAAAGGGTTGTTTTTTGAGACACAACTTTCCAATATTTATAAATAAACCCCATATACTTGGATTTTAATTTTCATCAATTGAAACTTTTATTCATTCGTTCATTTTCCATTATTGCATTAATGCATATTCACTTCAAAAAAAATTTGCATTTATTTGGAGTCGAGATTCATATGAAGAGAGTTCAAAGCATAAGGAAGGTTTGTTGGTTTACGTAACTTGGATTGCTTCTATTACGGGACGTAGTCGTTATATTTTGGCCGGGTGACGAATGCCAGAAAACTATTAGCACTCCTACGGGGCATTATCGTCTTAAGGACAAAGAGATCACTCTTGCCTCGACCAAATTCATTTTCATGCATTTTTCGTTTTCTAATTCATATATTCGATTTTAGTAAGTCGAAATTATGTCCAATTTATGCACGTAAAAGGTTCGTTATTGGAATATAATTATACACGTGTTGTGTTTGAAATCGCAAGTGTACGATATCGTAATCAAGTAATAAAGTGGACCTTAGAGTCCGGATTATCGTTCCCATGAGGACTGCTATTAATTATCGAAATATTTCAGTTCTTAACTTTATTTGAACAAAGGGAAATCGTTTTAAGAATAAAAATCTAGAATTAAGAAATGGAACTAATGAATTAAAAAGAATTGTTAAATTGTTTTGTTTTCAAATAAGATTGTAATGTAGTTGGGATTCGCGAATTCACCTAGCTAATTAAATCAATTCCAATTCAAGTTTTATTTCCTATTTGTGTGTTCAATCGAATTCACTAATTTAAATTGAGATTCCTTTCTCGAGTTTAAATCAATCATACCTAAATAAGTCAACCTTGTATCTCTACAGCGGGTCCGAATATTCCTTAACTAGATACATTACACACAAGAATTCACACACGACCGCAATAATTACAAGAGTATATCTCTATCTCTCGTTCAATTACCGGATTTATTACTTAGATCTATGTTATTAACTCACCTCTCGGATTATGGAAATAACACATAAAATCATGAATAAGTGGCCAGTTCATTCACGCATTAAACGCAATAATAAATCAACACATGCATTAAAGCTTTAAAACAAGGAATATGGAATTAAAATAATTAACTAGGCTACATCGTTCATCCCAACATCAAATTTAGCTACACATCATATTTAAATAGCAAAAACAAAATATAATGACGTTCATTGAAAATAACAACGAAGAATGGAAAGATTGCACCGATTATCAATTCTTCAAGTATCTTCAATTCACGACCCTCTGCGATGCTTGAATCTCCAAGAATTTTAATTCAAATTTCTGTTGTGGCTCGTTCTATGGAGAGGCAAATTTCATGTAAATTCCACATTTTCCACCACTTGGGCACTTTACTTAATTTATTCATTTCTTTCAATTAATATATATAATATATATAACACAGAGGAGGCTGGAAAAGTCTCTGCGCGGTGAACTTTTTGAGAGAAGAGGACACGTGCATCTGTGAATTTGTCGGAGGCAGGTTACAAGTCCATTTTGTGAGAAGTGATAATTGAAGGAAATTCTTGACATAAATATATTTTACATCTTCAGGATTTACATATATATACTGTAATGTAAATTTTTATTCCATTGAGTCAACATGCTCAATTTGTCGGTCTCTGAATTCTTGATGCTCTGTTAGTCTGTTTTCTTTCGTCTTCCGAATACTAGAATTGCCTGAACCTGCTCTAAATGATACTAATTTTGCGAATTTTGGGGCTGGGGTTTGGTTGGGTTGGTTTGGTTTCAGGTTGGGTCATGTCACGTCATGTATCGGGGTTTTCATTCAACCCCGTAGACAAGACCCGTTTCATTTTTTCCCTTTTTTTTTGGGGATAATTGCACTCTGTAATGCTCCGAGTTCCGTAAAACTCGAGTCGTCACTTCGTCTCTTTGAAACTAACTATTAAAAACAATTTTCCGAAATATAATAAAATTTTAAAAAAAACATCACATTCATTTGGAAAATTTGCAACGGTAGCTCAAATTTAAATACATCTACTTGAAAACATTCCATAAAATTCCAAATCTTGACAATTTAACATAACAAAGTTCAATAAACTTGACTTTCAAAATAACTCAAAATAAATGTTGCCGTAATTGCCCATCATTCGCCTTCGCGTCCGCACTCTGCAAATGTTGTTAAAAATGGAATGAATATTTCAAAAGAAATACTCAGTAGACTCATCGTCAATAATTAATTTACAAGATAATTGAACACATAATTATGCAAATAATACAATGACATTCTCTTCTTAATCATAGGCATAACATAGTGAAAGCAAATGAACATATTCTTGTCTTATGCAAATAAAGCATATAAGTTATGACATGCATAACATAAATTTCTCTTCTTCTTATCTCATAAGAGATATTCTTGTCTTGACTTATCTCATAAGAGATATTCTTGTCTTTTATCATGCAATTAAGCATATAAATCATGTAAATCCACATAACACATGCAATTATAATATAAATCAATTAGTTGGGGCGAGTCTACCTTAATTTATCTCAAATCTCGTAAAAAGATGGAGCGGGAAGTAGTCTCAATCTCTTAACCGTCCGCACGTGTCGTCTAGCCAAAATATGAAAATAAGCCTTGAATTAGAAATTAGAAATTTTAAGGATTTAAAATCATAAAGTAAAATTTAGGGGCTTAATTTGAAATTTATTAAAAACTGAAATTTGAAAAGTTTTGGGGTTGAATAAGAATTTCAGAAACATGGGTTGAAAATAAGGTATTTTAAAACTACAGGGGCTGAAGTTAAGTGATTTAAAAAATTAGGGGGACTGATTTGAGTAACAAAGAAACTGATCTTTAAAACATTTAAAAAAACTTACGACTGAATTGAAACTTTTGAAAAGATGTGGACTGAAGGGAAATTCTGCAAAAAATCAAATTATAAACATAACCTTACTCTGTCTCTCTCTCATAACTTATAGAGAGTGGCGGAGGGCCGAAGCTCCGCCCGTTCCAGCTAGCGCCGGCGTTATGCCGGCGGGGTGCCGCCGTCAAGTGGTGGCAACGAGGAGGGGCGAACAGAGGCTAAAGGGGTAGAATTTGAAGTGGGTTTTGGGCAGAAAATCGAGGCTCAGTTGGGCGATTTGGAGCTTGTTCCGGCGATATCCGGCTAGAGATGGGTCAAGGTAGAGGTAAGGTTTTGGGCTTTGTCTATTTCTTGGGTTTGAGTTTGATTTGGTGGAATTTGATGTAGATTTGGTGTTGAGCAGTAGGCGGCAATGGTGTGCTGTGCGAGTGGTGGAGCCGCTGGAGTCAGTGATGATGGTTATGGATATCGGTTCGAGCGATTGAGGTGGTGGGTTGTGGTGTTGTGAAGATTGATTTTGATATTGAGTGTTCGATTGGCAGTGGTGGTTTCTTGGAGGTGGCGGTTGGCAGTGGTTCGTTGGTGGTGGTTACACTACAGTGGTGTTGGGTGGTAGGAATTGTGGTTATTGGTGTGTGGATTTGGAGGAGGCAGTGGACTCACAATGGTCCGGTTGGGGTGTTGCAGACTCGGGAATGGTTCAGTTGGTTAGCTTCTCGCAGTGGATGGTTGCCGTTCAGGTGGTGGTAATTTTTAAGCTGATGGTGGCTGCTTGGTCGAAAATGGTGGTGTAGGTGAACTTGAAACTTCAGATTGCAAGCAAATTGATTATGGAGGTGAAGGAAGAAAGTGTTACCCAGAATGCTTGGCTGCTGATTGTGTGAGGAGGTGAGTCCAAGGGTTGAGAAATTTGAACAGTAATTATTTAGGGCACCAATTTCTAGGTTTTAAGTGGGTATGGGCTGGAAGAATTTTCTAATTGGGCTGAAACAATAAAAACTTGGACAAGAAATTTTTTTTTTTGGGACCCAAATAATAAAATATTGGACTTAATTAAATTGAACTCAAAATTATTAAAATTTGGATTTAAAATTGATAAAGAATTTGACACTTTAAATTATTCGAGATAGGACTTGATTTGGAATAGTTTAAATTTTATTTTTACAATGGCTAGACGAATATGCTTCACATTTAAAAGTAAAAATTCAGGGTTAAATCTTAGTGACACGTTTTTCGAGAAAACAATTTTATTTTATTTAAAAATTCCCGGTTGCTACACACTCTATAATATCTTTTCAGGATATATTTCACAAATAACTATATTAACAAAAAAATGGAAAATACGGTATCTTCATAAACAATACGTTCATCATCTTTCTTTCATTCCACCAGGAGGTAGCACCCGCGATGAGGCCTCCAACTCCAACCCCAGTAGGATTGCTACCCAAACTCTGGTCGAACGTTCCTCTGGATGCCGTGGTGCTAATTAATTATGGCAATCCATGAAAAATATCCGAGCTTTGGATCAAGGAAATCATGGAGGTCTTGATATCAAAATTGTTGGCTGGGATTGCAATAGGCACGCGCATGTCCCAATATTCCCCCACACACCTTCCATGATTAGGTTGCTATTCAACAACAACTTGTGCCATATTAATGGCTAAATCTGTTTGTTGAGCTACTTCAACTGTTGTATACGCCTCTGTCGAAATGTGCGTTTGATTTCTGCATCAAGAGGAAGCAAATCAAAAGAATTAGACCTTCTTAACATGAATTAAATAAAAGAAAACTAAACATAAAAATAAATAAAGTAAAAATAAAGTAAATAAAGTTCAAAGTAAAGTAAAATCTAACGGGTATCGATATTAATAAAACAGTCCCGGCAAAGGTTCCAAAAACTTGTTCACTAATATTTTGCGATGATCGCAAAATATCCCTGCAAGTGTGCGGATCGTGAGAAGTAATAAAGTGAACCTAGGAGTTCGGTTATCGTTCCACAGAGACTGCTTACTAAGTACCGAAATATGTTAATTCCTATTTCTATTTGAACGGACGAATATGATTGGTTGTTTAAATTAAAACTAAAAAAATTAAAATTTCAAATTTGTTTTGTTTGAACAAATGATTGTAAAGTAATTGAGATTCACGATTTCACCTAGTCAATTAAATCAATTTCAATTCCAATTTTATTTCCTAAATATGCATTCGGTCGAATTCACTAATGTATATTGAAATTTCTCTATTGAGTTTAAATCAATTCTACATAAATAAGTCAAGCATATATCTCTACAGCAGGTCTGAATATTTATTATCTAGATGCATATAGCACACGAGAATTCACACACGACCAAAATAACTACAAAAGTATATCTCTATCTCTTGTTCAACTACCAGATTTATTATATATCTAGATCTATGTTATTAGCTCACCTATCGGATTATGAAAATAACACATTGAATCATGAATAAGTTATCAGTTCATTCACGCGTTAAGAATGATAATATATCAATACATACAACAAAATCATTAAAACGATTGAATATGGAACTAAAATAAATAAGTTAGGCTACATCGTTCATCCCAACATGGAGTTTAGTTACACACATCATAATTAAAGAACAAAATTAATAAAATAAAATGTTCATTGAAAGTAATATAAAGAAATGAATGCTTGCACCAAGTATCAATTCTTCAATTATCTTCAATTCCTGCCCATTTGCTATGCTTGATTTCTCAAGAATTTGATGTTGAATAATCAATTGTGGCTTGTTCTTAGGAGAAGTAAAGGTACCTATTTTGTGCCTCTCAAGTAGTATATATAGGTATTGGAGAAACCTAGATCAAAGAAGAGGAAAAGCTGCTGAATTCGTGTGCAAAATGCTCGATTTCGGCCAGTCTGCAAGGCACACAATGGCTTAGTGAAACATCGCACGATCTCACGGTGAAGGCATATAAACTCTCAGGTGATTTTTTCGAGGCTTTGCACAATCGCACGGTTCTACACCCAACGATCTCATGGTGTACCCTTTGATGCAATTGTCATCTATTCCCTGTTGTACAAGTAAGCCCTCATTTTTTATTTGCAGCCTTGGTCCTCCACTTTCAATTGAGGCAATTTAGTCCACAAACTTTGGAATCTTCTCAATTAGCTCGTTTTAACTCTCAACTCCTTCAATTGGGTCCTCCAATTTCTGATCTGCTCTCTTTGGCATCATGCATGATTCCCAATTGATGTCACAAACTTCTCCATCGCTCAATTAAGCTTCGATTAGCATCCAATTGAGTGTTTTTCCCATCAATTGACTCATTCTTCATCTTTTGGGATATTTTATGAAATTTAAATAAATACAAATTAAATAGCATTTACTCAAAAAAAGACAATACTATATTCTAATTTTGACATATAAATAAGTGTATAAAATACACTTATCAATCACTATTGTCTAAACTCAAATATTATATGAAAATTTATCCATTTCATAACTCAGAATATCCAAATGAGCTTTTGGTAATTAACATGCATTCATAGAATCATAAATTATATCCATATTTTTTTACGTCGCTATTGTCACAAAAATTCATGATTTTTATCCACATAACAATCTCATTAACATGGAACATAAAAAATACTTATTTAATCGTGCTTTTCACATAACTTCTTAACACTTAGGAAGACATATTCAATGGTAATAAATTAATTATGCCCTTGTTTATAATCTAGAGTTTTATCAAAATCAATGCCAACTTTTAATTTGAGCTACATATTTTATGGGTTCTGTAACTTTGAACAACACATTTCATCATCTTTTACCAAAATTAAAAATTTAATTTTAGTCTCCACCTAATAGGTGCTATGTATGATTATTTTTCGTAATTCAAGAAATTAAAAGCATGGAACTTGGCATTGTGTAGTGATGATATGAAAATTATCTAACGTAATTATAAATTTGACCTTTAAAATCTTAACATGAACATAAATTCATAAAAAAATTGTGTACAATGATTCTTAAAATTGTAACTCACATTTAAGCTTTGAAAATACTCAATGTACATAAGGAGACACGATAATTAAAAAAAAAAAAAACCTTAGGTGACTATAATTTGTGAATGTAATGCAAAATCAAAACCATTTTTTCATTTTTCCAAACTAGGTTGCAAATTCTTTATTATTTACTGTTTTGTAAATGAATTATTGCTGTTTTTCGTTAGGACTGTTTTTTTTTTTTTTTCATTATGAGTATTTTTATGCAATGATTTTAAATTGACTTGCTTTTTTTCATTTAATTTTTTTTCATAATCACCAAGTTTTGAGTTTTCTAAGAGAATGAAAATAAATACATAATTTGGCAATATCATACGACAAAACACTCGCAATTGTCCAAATTTAAGGTCAAGATGGTTAAGATTGCAAACATTTGCTACAACCATACAACTATCACACGAAGATTCGTAATCATATAGTTTATAAGTGCTTCCTTTAAATTTTTATTTTATTTTTTTTGCTTTGGGGTCCTTGTTTGTGTACTTAATTAAAATTTCATTTTGTATGGTTTTTTCCCTTTTTAGAATAAGTATTTTTATCTCGTATTTAACACAAGGATTTAATATACTTGCCATTTCCTTTCATTTGTGTTGTGATTGAGTATAATAAAAATTTAGGTGATGAATTCATTTTTAGCCTCTTGTAGAAATATTTTTATGCGGCTCTAGATGACAACATTAAAATCTACAGGACTAAAGCAATCTTGTGATCTGAATTACATTATGCTCCTAAACAAAATTTAAAGTAAACAAAGAAATATATGTCTATATCTCCCCAAGAAGCCTCCACCATTCAGCCGACTTCTATGTATATATTCCAAGAAAAATCCCCAGTGCACCCCAATTCTAATACATTAAAAACTCTCCACCAGTGCCAACCGGCTCACTTTTTTCAAAAATAAAAGCACAACTAATTCTTGTATCATTTAAGGTTTAAAGTCCAATTCTAATTAGTGGAGGGTTTATACCAAGTCCTCAAATCTTTCAAGTAAATGTAAGTTGATCCTTGAGTTGATTGCACGCTCAATCCTTCAAATTTTGTCTCCAATTGCATCCAGTTATTGTGTAACTCAATCCAATTGTTGAATAATTGCTTCAATTCCTCATTTTTCTTTTTTTTTGGGATAAAAACATGAAATAATAATAAATAATAACAATTAAGTAGAATTTATTCAAAAAAATAATAATAACCTAATTTTGACAGCTTTATAGTAGTTAGACACACAGCTTAGAGATTAATATAATTCGAAAGACATATTTGCTTTCAAAACATTGTTCTTCGTTGAACTAATTTCGAACTTGCGAGATTTAATTCTTGTTTTCTTCAAAACACTAGGGTGAGATTTATAATCATTGTGATCAAGAGGTTGGCATATTGATTTATTGTGTTGGTTGCTTGATTCAATTATTTTGAATCAATTATTTTGAATACTCTAAATCGTGATTTCTTAGCTTAGCTTTCTTGGGTTGGTATCAATCTTGTGTGGGTTTCATAGCTAAAATTACTCTGTGGATTACATCATCGTGGGTCATGATGTGGGGCTAGAATGAAAAAAAGAAATTGTGGAAGGACACGGGTAACTGTGCTGAATCCACCTGTCGCCATCATTTACTAGTACTACACTCAATCTTATGTCAAGTAAAAAAAAAAAAAAAAAAAAAGATATAAGCCTAATCAAACTAATCAACATAATCATGCTCTTCAATTAATGACAGAAAGTTTCAAAAGGATTAAGAAAATCCTATGGTAAAAAAGGCTTTAATCAAATGAGAATTATTTAGTAACATTAGCAAAATTAAGAAGACAATCTTGTGCAAAACATAAAGCTCCAATAGAAACCCTAACTACATCGAATCATTAATTCATCCTTATTTAAAATATTTTTGGATCTGATTGATTCTACGATGGTCTGATCCAAGAGACAAAATTGAGTCCCTGAGAGGTGAACATATAAAATTTTATTTCCATTTTTTGTGATGTTACAAATTAGGGCAAAAATTATCTTGGTTGAGTTTTATAAATTAGTGCAGGTATCCATATCGATCACTTGCCATCAGTTAGTCTGGCCTATTTCAACTGTGATATTGCATGAACTATTTTATGGATCTTAAAACAGAAAACGTGTTTCCTATTAATAGGGTGCTAACACTATAACAAAAGGGACCTTTTTACGGCTTCCATATGAAGCATTTCGCAAAAATAGAGTATTTACAAAGTGCATAACTGGCACGTCAAAAAAAGTTACATTAACAGCAAATTTCAGAACGCCCTAAAAGGTCACCATTTATAATGTGTACATGTATACCGTTAATTTGTCAAAAGTATTTACGGCCAGTATGACTAGAATGCCGGAAAAAAGTGGAGTCTGATATTAATGGCGTTAAATAATGAATGCCATAAAAAGTCAAGTATGGTATTTACGGAGTTCAAAAATGAATGCCATAAAGGTCTTGCCAATTGTATTTATAGCGTGTAATAATAATAATAATAATAATAATAATAATAATAATAATAATAATAATAATAAATAAATAAATAAATAATTGTAACATACTGACCCACACAAGGGAAGAAGCGAACCATTTCATTTTTTCCAGCCCAAATCTTCAGATTACAGACTTCAGTTCACAACCTGTCAATTTACTCACGCTTCCTTACAAAAAATCGAGAGGAAATTACACCCTAACCTAATTTTTAATTTCAAGGTTCAAAAATAAAATTTTCACCTTATTTATTAATTAAAAAATCAGGTCGTAATTCTTTTTAAATATTAAATCAAATAATAATTAGTATAATTAATTCAACCCTAGCTCATAACCATACCAAAACACACCCCCAATTTGAACCTTTATTCAACCCCAATTAACATTTCATACTATGATACCCATTTCCCACAACTTTCTTCACTCATCCCCAACCCCAATCGTTGAGAACATTAATCTGGAAGACTACAACTCTGGCACAATGCAGCGGTTTTAGAGGATAACAGAGGTGTAGGCATCATCTTGGCTGTGCGAATATTGCGTTTCCGACTGTGCGTTGTGTTGCAGTCACAACAGTTGGCGCGCGATTTTGGTGTGTGAGTTGCAGTTTGTGTGCAATAGTGTGTCGGTGCAGGTGGTTTGTGCCCAATGCAATTGTGTGCGATAGTGCGGGGTTAAGTGGTGGAGTATATGCAATGGTGGTGGTTTGTGAGTGTGGTACGTGGTGGTTGTGTCCATTGTGTGCGGAAGGGTGGTGTACAGAACGGTAGTTTGTGGTGGTGATTTGGGGCAGATCGGTGTGTGGTGATGGTGTGCGATGGTTTGGTCCATACTTTAGGTAGTGTTTTGGTGTTGGTGTAGCCACCAAGGCGATAGCGGCGATTTAGGTGGTTGGTGGTGGTGACGGTGAGATGGGTGTTTATCGGTGGTGTGATTGGCGATGGTAGAAGTATTGGAGAAGGATTAAGGCTGGGTTGGGGTAGGTGTTAGGGTAGGGTGGGGTGTTAACTTGTTTGTGACCAATTGTAGGTTATTGTAATTGGTTAGTAGATAAGCAGTGACCAAGTAATTTGATATTTGCGATCGAGATAAAGTTGTGACTTAAAAAATTTGTAAATTATGACAGAAAAATAAGTTGTAATCACAAATTGTAAAAATTGACTCATAAAATTGAGATTTGTGACCGAGAGAAAGTTGTGACCTAAAAAATTCGAGTTTCAATTTGTGACCCATAAAAAAGTTTGTAGCTTAACGAGATTTGTAAATTGTGACCGAAAAATATGTTTTGACCTAAATTTTCAGAATTTGTGACCTAGAAAGATGTACATATGAATTTTTTGACTTGTGACGAATAAGAGAGTCATGACTGATTAATTTGTTAAAGTGTGATCGAAAAATAAGTTGTGATCTATAAAATTTGTAATTTGTGAATAAGAAATAAATCGTGGCTAATTAATTTAATAATTTGGGACCTTTAAAATTTGACTTGTGACCCGTGACCATAAATTGTGTAGTTGTGACTTTAATTATTTAATTACCAATTTAATTATATATTTTTTTAATAAAAATCTTATTTTTGAACTAAAAAAACAAGTTTCTTAAATATTGAATCTTATCTTTAAAATTCCTTATTTGTGTAGTTCGCCCAAAAATCAATCAGCACCTATTTGCTAATCTCCTCCGCAAATGTTGTTCTCTCATTCCGATTTTAAGAATTCAAAAACCAAATCCAATTATTGGTTAATCTCAGTTTCCCACAAGCAACCAGGCCTAGCCCTTAGTGCCAGTCCCAGTTTCATTTATAAATTTGATTCATTTTTCAGCATCGTGCTGTGGGAATCTATTTAAATAGAATGCAAGTACACATGTTTCTTTTATTTCCCATGGAACAATTCCTTGCAGCGTTTGCAAATGGGATTGTTATGTAGCATACTTGAATTGCAATTCCTACCTTTGCCAAGATAATTTGATTCATAATGCTACTGTGTTGGATGTTTTTCATTCATGTCTTTTCCTTGCGTATTTTGTAAAACATGATTTTATATGAATTAATATGTATAATTTTGTAAAATATGATTTATATATGAATTAATGTGTATATTTTTGTTGTGTAAATATTATACGTACGCTCTATAATTAAAAAAACCCTAAAAAATATGAACTAAACGTACGCTCTATAATTAAAAAACCCTAAAAAATATTATGTCTTTGCAGACTTTGCATCAAATTATCTTAACAAAAAAACCTGTAGAGAAATTCAAGAAACACTGGTATTCATTAAGATGAAAGAAAATAGAGCATAAAGAATTCATAGACTGATGAAATGTTGAAGTATTGACAAATTGAGCACGTTGACACAATAGAACAATAATTACAATGAGAATATCTATAAATCCAGAAGATGTATAACATATACATGTTAAAACATTCCTTCAATTATAACTTCTGACAAATTGGACATGAAACCTACGTCCGACGAATTCACAGATGCACGTGTCCTCTTCTCTTACAAACTTCACCAAACACAGACATTTCCATCCTCCTTTGTACCACACGCTGTGAACCTTCCAGATCTTAATCGAGCAAATATTTATTACAAGGAAATCTACGATGAACTTATGCATATTATTATAGAACACCATGCATCTATGTATCTTTTGAAATTTTAAGAAGAATGTTATGTATTCCTTTGTTGAGATTGATTTTACTGTTATGTGTATTCTATGCCATAACTGTTTTATTGTCAGAAGTACATGTCAATTGCATAATTGGAAGCTTAATCATGTCTTTTTCTTGCAGCAACGTTGACAAAGTTCGTGAGTTCATTAAAAATGTTTATGTAGATAAAAAAAATATGCCCTTGTTATGTTTTTTGACAAACCTCCACGAGATGCACATGTTAGGTTCCTTGACCAATGTGATCACTGAGGAAGGTTCCAGAAAAGAAGTCAGTTAGGTTTACTTCTTTTGATCTATCGCAATTATTTCATGGAAATCATTAATATAGACTAAATTATGGTCATACTCTGATTTGTCAGAATGCAAAAATAAATAAATAAATAAATAAAAACCAGGAAAATGAGACAAGGTGAACAAGTTCATTCCATTCTTATTCACAAAGTCCATGTATTATTTTCAGTATGAAGAACGATGGTACGGGAAACGGACCCCTGGACTGATCACTAGAAAACCTAGGTCAGAATATTGAGGCCTATACGGAAGAAAGCTGTCTAGTTTCTTGGGTCCGGGCCATGCTACTGATCTTTGGTTACTCATTGGGGTTTGATGTGCTATTTCCATGCAAGCGTGCGGTCACCTTCCCTAGATCTAGGTTACACTAAGATTAGGGTATTCAATGTAAAGAGAAAACACACAATACACACTTTTTTAGTGTGTCTCGCCACTTTTCAAACTAGGGTTAGAAAATTAGTCTTTGGAAACTATTTAAAACTTCTATACACTTCAAAATCCTACCAATCCTAATACCAAAACCCGACCCATTTCTATACAGCCAAATACAGGTAATAAGCCTATTATAGTAAAGCCAGCAAGGGAACCTGATGGGATCCAATTAAACTAAACTCCAATAAATTAATTATGATGTGGTAACTCTTGATTAGTCAAAATAATTTATTAATCACATCTATTCCACTAAAAGAATGAGATTGCACTCTTAGTAAAATTGGAATTACTGAAACAATAATTATCCTCTACTTGTCACTTTTACATGTTATTCTCATCGATCAACTCTATTATTCAACGCAAGCTAAAATGACTAAAATGTCCTTCTCCGAATGTTAATAAACTTTCAACTCTCATCTTCTATCAGACAGTTCGATGTTATCATATCACATCACATCACATCACATCATAGAAATCAACATTCACTGTTGAATTACTAAGCTCAGATTCAACTGTCCACTAAAAGAACCAGTGAGATTATGATCATACCTAAAAGGTGACGGATTCTATAATACGAATATATGTTTCTTGCTAGTTCATCCATTGGTACCTCAAAGAACTTCAAGTTAGTAATCGAAGTCTATTATCCGATTAGGATTAAGGTCCTACGTACAATAGTCAAGTGAAATTAAATTTGTATGGTCAATATCGCAAATTAATTTCACCTGATCCCGTCCAATACGTTCCAAACGTACTCTCAAGTTTATTACCAAAGTCAAAGATAAACTTTAATAAAATCGAAAAAATCTTTTCAAAATAATCCATATTTATTTACTGATCATGGACATTAATCTTAGATCAAATTACAAATTATATATTTCTGTATTTAACAACTTAAACACTCAATTTGTAATATCAAATTGACTCGTGGACAAACACAACTTCATATTAACACAATCATTTAATATTTTATTTTAAATTTCATGAATTATACTCTTTGGACATATAAATTCTAACAACTATCTCAAAATTTTCTAATTCATGAAATCCTCTGGGAGGTGCCTTTAATACAATATACCAATTAGATGTATCATTTTCTCTAAAATAAAAAACTTGTTTGGCTTGTGATGCTGAAATAAATGAATCTCTTTCAAATTGATGTTGTTCTTTCTAAATTGTGGTATAATCGGAAAATATCTCAAAACCTTTGCAGGTATCCCCTTTTGAATTTTTTTTGTTCGTTCATTAAATTTCCATCGCGAAGAAGCACATTTTGGACATGTCTCCAAATCCGCTAGATCATTCCTAAACAAACAACAACCATTAACGCATGCATATATGTTTTCGTACCCAAGATCAAAAGTGTTCAATAACTTCTTCGTTGATTTACAAGAATCAGGAAGGATGTTCCCATCTGATAGAATGTCTCTGATAATATCAAGAAGATCATTGAAACCGTTTTCAGATATACCATGTGTAGCCTTAAGCTTGTATAAGACAATAATGACAGATATCGATCCTTGTGTACTTTGTGCAACCAGGTTATAGAGGAATTTCGACGCCCTCATATAAATTTGAAAAGTCCCTCTCTCTATATTCACTCTTGGGTAATACAATATTATCATCCTCAAAAAATACATCCCTATACATCTTATATTTCTCTAGATTTTCTCTATCTTGATGAGGCAATGATGCTGTATTCAATTTTTCCCCATGAAATAGAAATACCCATGTAGTATAGGTAGGATCCTTCCCATTAATGATCAAATGCCTATACATTATATCAAAATGTTGGTGGAATAAATTTTTGTAACATTTACAAGGACATAAGACCTTTTCTGGATTTCCCGCATTGGCTTGCATCGTATTTGCAAACTTTCTTACACCATATTGATATGCCTTTGAAGCTCTAAACAAAATACTCAATATAAATCATCTAAAAAGCATTTATAGGCTTATATTAAGATTTTCTAAAACTAAGGAGATAAGATAACCTTGATAGATGTACTCAATCTTTATCAATGATAATATATCAACACTATTAAGATATAACCTGTTATGAAAATAGTAAAAAGATCAAGTAAAAAAAGATTATAGTTGAATAAAATTTACAGGCTTATTATATCAAGAAGTGGTTGGAAGGAAAAATCACAATAAAGATGAAATAGAACTATCAGAAATGGACTCTTAGCATATGTTTTTCTTTACCCTCTTTCCCTCTATTAGAAATGGACTATTAGCATATGTTTGGCAAGTCTTTATAAACGATCAAGAAAGGGCGGGGTCAAACTATTTTTTATAAATTAGTTTGCTGATAAAATTTTATGAGCAAACGAAAACAAGAGCGTAAAACTCGACTAGAACAATCCTCCACTAATGCAAATATTAATAAATTAAGGAAAAACTAATCTAAATCAATGATGATTAACTTAGAAATACTAATGACGCAGAACAAAATTTCTAAGTTTACCAACGCAAACCTATATGAGAGAAAATTATAACTTACAAGAAAATAATAGCCACCAAACTTACAATTAACTTTTTCAAAAACAAAACAACGTTTAAATAGTCTCTAAACCCCTAATTTAAGCAAAAGAACAAAATAAACATCCACAAAATTAAAGTAATTAAAAATGAAAAATCCAAAATTAATGCTAAAAAATTTGACTCCCCAGTAGCAAGCCTTAAATTGTGAATTTGAGGATAGAAATGACCTCAACTGTATAAGTGCTATGGAACACTGAGAGACGTTTCCAAAAACATTTTATAATTGAAAATCTGACACCGGTGCGACAAGTTATGACCGTTTCTTCGAAACAGCTCTTTTATTCAATTTTCGGTCCAATTCTTCTTCAAACTCTAATGTCAATTGTCCTATATCAACTAATCAGACAAGAAAATGGGGAAGGAATTCGCCAGTTGCCCAAGACTCCATATGTGCAGATGAAGTGAGTTCATATAAACATTGGTTTTGATATATTCTCTTAAAGACAAAATTTATCGCACAATGCAATTTATAAATGGCTTTCTTAAATGAGGATTCCAAACATATATGAATTGGGTTTTCCATGTTATAATTTCAAAGAATTGCAGTTCCCATTCTAAAATACATTTAACTAGATCTCGAGCTTGTAACAGTGTCATTCCTGTAATTCTTGCTGCTTTGTTGGTGAAATTAGTATTTTAATAGACCTCGTGTACCTTTGACTGACCACAAGGTGGATATCGAAAATGAACAAAAAAATTTACCTCTGAAAGTAGGTATTTAAAAAGAACGTGACAAGTTAAACCCGAAGCCCATCTAATCATTAGACTGGAGAACATTATGCATTTTTTGTATTCAGATTTTTTAAATTTCAATTCATATTTTAATGTTTGGCTCCTTAACTTGCTATGAATGAAATTAAAAGAATATCTTAGTTGCAAATCAAATTCTGTTTTCAAGCTTAGTCTGTTTTCTGCAATTATCTTTAATGATTCACTGAAATATTAACCTCTTTTTACCTGTTTATCCTTCGCAGCATATTTTCAGATCTCTGCAAGAGGTCGAAGACAGAAAATCCTCTATCTACTATTGATCTACTTATGTCAATTTATGAAGATGTTTTGAAATCTACATCAGTGGTTGAATCAATTGCTACAAATCGAAATTCGATTGTCAAAATATCCCAATCGAGCAATCAAAACCGTCTGCCCTTTGGGTAGAAGTAGCTTTGACTACCATATTGAAAATTTTCGTTCATCAGAATAAAACTGGAAGAAGGGAAGGAAAATGACTGACCTCAGACCAAATTTTAGCAACTGCCCTCGAGAATATGCTTTAAATTCCCCTTTCAACCAGTTGTTGGAGTCAAATCTGGAAGCTACTGATGCCTTGAAAACTCTCCTCCAGCAAAAACTCGAGGTGGGTATTATCCTCTCAGCCCGAAAACAACGAATGGAAATTCTTGATTGGGTCACCACCGGGCAGTAGGTTCTGGGTCTTGAAGAAGATTCGGCTTGAAGAAGAAATAGGTTGGGAGCAATATTAGGTTTTGGCTTGTGAAGAAGAAAAGAAGAGGAAGAAAGCGGGATGAAAAATACGCGCCCCAATATTTCACTCTTGTGTTTCTCGCTGTAATTTCAGGGATTTTTCACGGCGTGCGTAAATTCACGCCGTGTTTTGCTTTACATATTTACGGCATGCTCTTCCACGCTGTTAATATTTTTCATGGCGTGCGAATATGTACGCCGTTTTTTTTTTTTTTTTTTTTTTGCAAATTTTACGGGGTTTTGCTTTTGCATGCCTTTAAAGGGGATAGTTAATGAAATTTTATGGCGTGCTTATCATGCACGCCGTAACTTCATGTCGTAAAAGGTAACTTTTGTTGTAGTCAACAGTCTACTTGATGACTGCATTTTGACCCTCAGATTTCTCCTCAGTTTTGGCAGCAAACTGGCCTGTTTTTCAGCAGCTTATGCTTTGCAAAGTAACATTTTGCCACCAAGTCCCCTTCACTTCTCGAATTATACTATAGATCCAATAATTTTTTAGTAAATATCAGCCAAAAAACTGTAGGCCACAATTATGGGGTGTAACAGTTCCATATTGAAATCAATAGAATGGTGATCTTTCTCATCAGTAAATAACCTTAACTCATCACCTTGTTGTCAAAAACTATATATTTCTCGATACTTTTAATATAGTCCCTAAATTTCACATTATACACAGAATATATTAGGAAGACATGAATTTCGAATATACCTCCCAGGTCTCAGCTCTAAGAATCGAGGCAGGAAAGCTGGAGGCCTTCAGCATATTAGTAAGCACCCCCTCCCAGTTCTTTTTTACCATGACCACTACTTCCAACTTTGGATGTTCTTGCCTGATTAACTCTAAAAGCGATGGGCTTTTTCTCAGTTGCAAACCCAATGGACTTGGTTGGCTATATTGCGAAACTCACTTTGGAGAACCTCCCATCGCTAGACTCTGTTGCTACAGTGACACACAAACAATACCAATATCACAGTACAAATGTGTTCTCGTGTGCTTGGAGCTCAGGAATATCCTGCGCTCCAGGCACATTTTTCATTATTTTAATGGGCTGTCAGCCATTGACAGCCATTGTTTTTTTTTAAAATCTCTCTCTCTCTCTCTCTCTCTCTCTCTCTCTCTCTCTCTCTCTCTCTCTCTCTCTCTCTCTCTCTGCATTCGTTTAGGGTATGTTTGATAACCCTTTATTATTCAGGGAAAATGCATTTTCAAGTAATTTTTCAACTTTTGTGTTGTTTAATTGCCTAAGTTTTTCATGGAATTTGTTTTTCAATTTTTCTGAAAATTCGGTATTTTCCTTAATTAGGAGGAATGCATTTTCTAAGGGGAAGGAGGTTTTATTTTTCATGGAAAACTTTGATCAATTTCGTCCATTTGTTCATTTTTTTTTGTTGTTAATTGATTTATTTATTTTCCAGAAATTAAAATTATTATTACAAATATACGAAAAAATTATAAAAAAATCCTTTTTTTATTTTTAAATTGGCTAAGTTTTTACTTTATTTTTCGTGGAAAATAATGTCAATCAAACAACAAAACTTGAAAAAATTTCCACTTTTTTCACTTAG
The DNA here is from genome assembly GCA_963555705.1 of Ligustrum vulgare. Classification (NCBI taxonomy): domain Eukaryota; kingdom Viridiplantae; phylum Streptophyta; class Magnoliopsida; order Lamiales; family Oleaceae; genus Ligustrum; species Ligustrum vulgare. The sequence goes on along the minus strand of OY743186.1, from coordinate 11,752,583 downwards.
AAAATTAAACAATCAAATACATTTGTTTGCGACTTATCATAAATATTTTCTAAAGCAATTATTAATTTGCCTAATGTTTTATGATGCCAGATTATTCTTAATATATCACACACGATTTATTTATTCAGATTATTCTTAATATATCACACACGATTTATTTATTAAAATGACATTTTATATAATTTTCTAACATATATTTCGAAGATCTGGATGAAAGTTTTCAATAAAATATTCATATATTAAGAATTGAAGTCAATTTACCAATTACAATTTTCCTATAACAATATCAATTACGTCAACAACTTTCAAAAATAGTATTAGCACTTAAAAACGGTTACTTTAACATTTAACATATACACATGCTTACTACTAATAGTTTATAAACAAGAATTAATTAAGTTAAAAAAAACAATAAAAAATTAAAACACAAAAAAAAGTCAAAAACAAAAAGAAAAAAAATAAAATAAAAAAGGGACTTTTAAGGGCTATCGTAAAGCCCTTTCTACTAGAAAGAAAATAAATAAATAAAACAAAAGTGGGGTTGTCTAAGGTTGACAACCCCCATTAAAATAATGAAAAATGCACTTAGAGCGTAGGCTATTCTCGCCCCAAGCGCAGGAGAAACACATTTGTTCATTTTTCATTATTTTAATGGGGCTGTCAGCCATTGACAGCGCCACTTTTAATTATGGTTTTTTATTTTTTTATTTTTTCCCCTGGTAGAAAGGGCTTATTATTATTTATTTTGTGTTTTAATTTTTTTTTTTTTTTAAATCTCTAACTTTTTTTTTTCTTTCTCTCTTTATATTAGCATTCGTTTAGGGGGTCTATTTGATAACCATTTATTTTTCATGGAAAATGCATTTTCAAGTAATTTTTCAACTTTTATGTTGTTTAATTGCCTAAGTTTTTCATGGATTTTTTTTTTTGTATTTGTCTTAATATTTGGTATTTTCCTTAATTAGGAGGAATGTGTTTTCTAAGGGGAGGGGGTTTTATTTACCATGGAAAACTTTGATCAATTTCGTCCATTTGATCATTTTTGTTGCTGACAATGAAAAGAACTTGTTGCTTTCTTTTAAATATAGATAAAATAATATTAAATTTAAATTCAAAATAATCATATATAGAAATTAATTATTGCAAGGGCAGTCGCTAGCGGTTACAAAATTATTGGCAGTTACCTCTACAAGCCCAAATGATTAAGAATGGCATACAACTAAAATTGGCTTATACGTTAGTTTTGAAGACGGAAAAAGATGAAGTTAAAGGTGGTGAATTGTTCTTCGGGGACCAATTCACCGAAAAGTCGGGGTTGCGGCGGAGGGCAGCCTTGTTAGCAATCGCCATGGAGGAATAACCCATTTTCCTGTGAGCGCCGGAGGAGGATGAGGAAAAGTAGGCTTATAGATCTTTTGCTAGATGTCGTGAGTGGTCCTAGGGAGATATGATAGGGTTTGAAATTGGAGATATTTTGTAACTTCCCACTAAAAGAATTACCCTCCATTTGGTAGTAGTGGTGCAGTATCCAAGTAACCTTTGCATGAAATGAGCCGTCCAGAATGTGTTGGTAAAAAATCAGATTTTGTTCACATTGTAGATTCTATTCAAAATTTGAAATCAATTAAATATTCCCAGAATCTCTGTTATTTTCATTAAATATAGATAGACATAGAATAGATATAGATTTTGGTGTTAATATAATTACCTTAATGAAATATACATGGAGAAAATTGTAGTGGCAATATAGTTCATAAAAATAACTCTTTACCATTAAAACTTCCCAAAAATTCTCTGAATATTGATGTATTTCCATACAATCCAAAAAATTGCAAAATCAAATTACTAAACTCACCCTAAACTAAATCCTCTATATCACCACATGACAATATATAACAAGGGCTTTTTCGTCTTCAACCTCTGCTTTCAGTATCTAGTTCTCGTAAATTTAATGTAATGGAGATCTGTTTCCAAAGGTTTGAACAATATAAATAAAGGCTGAAGTCTTTCTTCGTCTTATAAGTCTATTTATATATATTTGAAACCCTAGCCACTCACTGTTGCATTAGGCTTGATTGAAGGATCTACACAATTATGTAAGTTTTCTCGACATCATTATATTTAGGGTTGATTTTTTTTTTTAAAGGAACCTTAACTTCGAAGGAAGAGAGGCTCTGGACTGGAAAATTTATGCCAGGATTGGGAGTTTTGAGTTTTGTTAAGATTCTCATTTGTGTTTGCACTTCCTTTAATTATCTTTCTGTTAATGGATGGTTAATTTTTAGGGTGGATTGAGAGTTTGAGTTTGTTAAGATTTCTGTTTGTGTTTGTGATTTTTTAATTATCGTTCTGTCAATTGACCACAACTTTGTCGACTGGGCTTGGTCTGGAAAATGTAAGAGCAGGATTAGAAGCTTGTGTTTTTCCCCTTGCTTTCTGTTGAATTTCAAAATCTCTAATAAATCAAAAGTAATTCAGAAGGTTGATCAACCTTTATATCAACCAAAAAAGCTATATATGATCTATTGTTAGTCACATAATTTTGTTTTATGGTCGAACAGGTACCACTAGATGCCAAATGTTCCCTTGGATGATCCAGCATTTATGATCGAACAGTCTGTACTTTAAATAATTGAATGAACTGTTGCAAACAAAACACCGAATCTCATAGTAGATAAATTAATGGTTTTTTACTATACGTTGAATGAAATCCGCTGATAAAATAAACCTTTCGTTAATTAAAGAGGATTCATAAATTGAAATATTTTCAAAGTGTAATTACTAATTCTTTCAAATTTTATTTTATGTAATACATTGTTATAAATTAATTTTTTTCCCCGATACAGATATAGTGCATAGTTTAAGGTCATACAAAATATGTGAATCATACGCGGCTTCTTCAAATTGGTAAAATGTACGTTTGACTAACTTAAGAAATTTTCTTTGCCAAACACTCCCTTAGATGAACTCTAAAAAAGGCTAAAGGAAATTAGGGGCATCTATTATATTTTGTTGCATTTACTATTTTATTGTTCGCTTTTCACATATATATGTATTTTTTTTAAGTTTGGTCTCTTGGATCTTTGTTTTTTGTATATTGTGTTGCCAGTCACATTTTTTTGGTGCTATAAACAGATATCAAGATGGTTAAAATAGTGAGCTTCTTCAAGTGCTACAATCCTACAACTAGCGCACGAAGATTGGTAATCATATAGTTTATCTGTGCTTCCTTTTTAAAAAGAAAATAAAAAAAAAAACTATGTTTTTGTTTTTGGAATCCCGGTTTTTGTTCTTAACTAAAATTTCATTTTGTATGGTTTCGTCCCCTTTTTACCACAAGTATTTTTGTCTATTGTTGACCACAAGGATTTAATATACTTACCATTTGCTTGCATAAATTTCGATGACGAATTTATTTTATGCCTTATGTAAAAATACTTTATATGCCCAGACGATAATATTAAAAGTTGACAAATGCCTTATGTAAAAATACTTTATAGCATAAAGCTTTCAGATAATTATAAAGTGTGCATAATTATTTAAACCACCTATTACACCCATATGCTTACCTTTGAAATAATTGAAAATAATCTTTGGTCTTGATTATTCCAGTCTTAAAATGAGCACAACGAAGTTATGAGAAATTAAGAGGTGTGATGGCCCCTATTTATAGTGGTTTGGGGATAACATTAATTATATTTAATCAATTATATTTATCTCTAAAAATATATTATTGAATAACTATTTTTTGCATCATATGAACCCTCTTGACCAATGAAAAGATGCTATATGTCCCATTCATTACCTTAAAACAAGATTATGATTTTAATTAATTATTAATAATTATATTGATAATTATCTTCAATTGGATGGAAACCTTTCTAATGTTATCCCCAAACCATAATAAATAGGGGTCATGGCTCCGTAGAATATTTATATCTCTTCATTTCTCATAACTTCGTTGTACTCATTTCAAGGCTGGAATAATCAAGACCAAAGATCATTTTCAACTATTTCAAAGGTAAGAAGCATATGGGTGTAATATGTGGTTTAAATAATTATACACACTTTATAATTATGGGTTCTTTATGAAAGTTTTATGATATGAACCAAATTATGTTTATGGGTCTCATATGTATGTTCTATGAATTGGGGACTGGAGTTTAGTAACGCTACGCATGAAAGTTGGGTACCACCTAACTTTGGATCCTATTTTCGTGTCTCCTCATGTATGCAAGATAAGTTTAAGTGTAAACACTACTAGAAATTGAGGCTATAGAGACAAATTTTTCCGTCGCTAAAGCTATGATTTCCGTTGGTAACATCTTTTGGCAATAGAATCCATCTGTTAGTAAATCCGTCTCTGAAACCCGGTAGGTAATTTACCAACAAATTCATATTCCGTTATTAATCAGAAACGAAAGATATCTGTTTCTATTTAGTAACGAATGTTTTCGTCACTATTTAGCAACGAAATATTTTGTTGCTAATCCGTTTGTGATTAGCTACAATTTTTTTTTTTTTTTTTTTTTTTTTTAAAACTTTTAATTATTTTATTAATATAATTTATTGTTAACTAAAACTATAAAAAAAATTATATATTTAAAATGCAACAATAAATAAACAAACATGAAATTATAAACATTTTCATTCAATGAATTCATTTAGCAAAATTGCAAATGACGAACAGTACTATAAAATCATTTAGGAATATGAAGTTTTATTCCCAAAGTCTTATTATAGAATTCATCAGTCACAAATGCCAAGAACACTAATATAAAAGCAAGAATCTCATTTGAATATGATAAACAATTACATATCTTATTGACACTACAACAAAAACAGCCTACGGCAACGCTCAAAAAATGTTGCAAAAGACCTTTTGCAACATTCATGTGCATGTTGCAAATCGCAGTGTTGCCGTAGAGGGAAAGGATATGGCAACGTTCATTGCGTGTTGCAAAAGGATGGATTGCGTGTTGCGGTAGACCTTTGGCAACGTTCACTGCGCGTTGCGGTAGAGTTTTGGCAGCATTCATTGCGCGTTGCCGTTAATACTTTTGACAACATTCATTGCGTGTTGCGGTAGACCTTTAGCAACGTTCTTTGCATGTTGCGGTAGATACTTTTAGCAACACTCGTTGCGCGTTTCCGTTGATACTTTTGGCAACACTCTTTGCGCGTTGCTATTGATACTTTTGGCAACACTCATTGCGCGTTGCCGTTGATACTTTTGACAACACTCGTTGCGCGTTTCCGTTGATACTTTTGGCAACACTCGTTGCGCGTTGCCGTTGATACTTTTAGCAACACTCGTTGCGCGTTGCCGTTGATACTTTTGGCAACACTCTTTGCGCGTTGCCGTTGATACTTTTGGCAACACTCTTTGCGCGTTGCCGTTGATACTTTTGGCAACACTCATTGCGCGTTGATCTTTAACAATTTTTTTTTTTTAAATGTTTTTTAAATCAATCTAGATAATTCCACTGATAACCAACAAATTTCTCAAACATATATGTAATATTTAAAATATGAAACACATGTGCTATAAAAATAAATTAACTATTCACAATAAAATGCAAGCATTTTAAAGAAAATTATACCACATATTTAATACTTAACAAAAATTACGGTACTTTGTTTTCCAACATTAAAACAAAATCTGCAATATAGATTTTTCATCTATTTGATTGCACATCTAAAGTTTGACATTTACTATCCCTCTAAATTGCAACAATATCTCAAACAGACCAGTAGCCATACAAAAAGGAGCTAGTATCACCATTTTCAACACGAATCATCATTAAAGATGAGTACTTCCCTGACTTCTGAAGTCTAGCTTAAACTATGCCCATGACAAACCATCTTATGAGAGAACTGCAAAATTGACTTTTACCTGCAAAGACATTATAAAAGTTTAATCATCAGGACTCCAACTACACTGAATGCAAAAATGTAGAAATAAATCATACTAAATATTAAAATTATCATTTTCGATTGTAAAACTTTACAAAAATTTGGACAAAGCCTCCCCTATAAATTGGACTTAACCAACCTGTAGAGGGATATCACAACCACCATAATACTTTAAAACATCAACCTAAAAACTCATTCATCATTAAACTACAATCAAATCAATCAAAAATTCATCCCCAACTCCAGGCCAACAATAATCTAGAATCAATACTCATCATGACCAAATTATTTCAAAACTTAATCCGCAACAATAGAAATTGAAATTCATCTGTAAATAAGTTTTACCTTCATCAAATAAGTCTAATACAGCTTTTAGGCCAAGCAACAGTACTTCCCATGGCTTCACTAAGCAATCGAAATTCATCTGGTCTGTATAATGCCAAATGACTCATGTACACTTCTTCGACCCAAACCTTCCAACAATCTCGTCCAAGTGGCATGTGATGCACCTTTGCACTTGGGTCTGTTGTTGCAATCTTCCCTTCGGCAACAATTTCTTCCTCATCATACTTGTACCAATGCAAGAGTTGACACCTTGTATTCTCCATATATGTACCTCCTTGAACACCACTTCCTTGATGTGACTACAAATTTACAGTTAAATGAAGAAATTCCTTTCGAAATTAAGAAACTGCAATAATAATTTATATTAAACATAAACAATTAAAATTTCGAAATACAATAACCTGAGGCGTATACACATGTGAACCCCTATCTTCGAAATTCTGTAAAATGACACAAACATTAAAAAAGTTGTTCACATTAAACATGTTATCATATTAATATAATATAAATTTTTATACCTGTTGACATAGCCTGATTAATGCTTCAACCTTTTCTTCTAGTGATTCCATTTTTTCTGACTGGAATCTTCTCCCGGTATATCAGAAATAGATTGTGCACAATCTTCTATCTTTTTCTGCACTTATAAACCTCATTTTTTATGCTAAAATAATGTAAATTTATTATTAAAAGAATGTACATAGATTTCTAACATACCAGAGTTTCGGCAACTGCTTCATTTATTGGAGTTCCGTCCTTTCTTAGATGTCCTTGAGTCCATACTTTGGTTCTTATCCCTTTTTATATCTGGGTTATTTTTCCTCTGCAATAAAAATCCAACAATTATATGTATTAGCATGTGACAATGTGACAATTCAAGTAAAAATTAAAGATATGTTTGTAATTGTACCATTTCATGAGCCACACGTGGATAACCCTTTCGTCCCATGTGTGGAGAAGCTTTTGATTATTTCTCATTCCGTTGAACTTGGAACTTATTTCCTATTCACAAAATAAAAAGTTATAAACAACAATAAAAATTAAATAAAAATGAACATTAGTATGTAAATATTACTTACGTTAAAGTTATTGGAAATAGTATCTTCAACAAATTTTTCCCATTCTTCTTGAGAGAGCACATTCTTTGGTCTAAGAAGGTTAGTAGTACGTGTCCTATTCAAAGAAGATTTGACCTGACCTCGAATTTGCTTTCTAAGTCTGCATTTGTACGTCCTCCAATACTTTCCCATACATTGAAATGTCATTTTTTTATGGAAATCACCCACATTGAACCTTTGCTGTATTTTTACACAAATATAATTTTACAACTTATTTGTACCAAAAATAATTTTAAAATTCAATTAAGAATCATACCTGTACGATACTCCAAAGTTCCTTTTTTTTCTTCTCATCCACCGAATGCCAATCTGTAAGTATAACAGGCACATGTTCTCGTGCCATAGCTCCAACTATACTAGCAAATTTATCTGAGTTATTGCCAACCACTTGCCCGAATTCATTGAATTCAAGATCCATCTTCTGATAATTATTTCTCGTAATCATTTTCACTTGAGTTGGACTTCTCCTTTTTTTGGGAACATTTTCAGTAGTTGATGGCGTGCTTTGCTCATTTACTATCGGAGTCGATACAGCATTTTCTTGCTCACTAGAAATTCTTACTCTTTCACTTGTCTCTTGAATTGCTGCTGCAGCAATAGAAGCTCTTCGTCGTTTAGAGATCTTGGCAGCTTGTTTAGTTGACTTTAAGAATGCAACATGAAAACAAAATACAAATATGCTTATTTTCGAAAATCAACAAATATAAAAGCAAAAGAAAACACAATTACCTCAGCTTTGTCCATCATTTTAATTAATAAGCTTCCTACTCTCAACTAGTTCGAAAGTTGGGAATGAAAATCTGCAACATCAAAAGAAATTAATGTTAGAGATCTTAACAAAATTTAAATATTCAACATTTCATCACGATGTAAAAACTTCCAAATATCGGGCTATAAAAAATACATTATGTACAAATATAGGTTAAGAAGATAACTTTTAAAACTATTACCAAATTACTCTACGTGTCACATAATACGCCTTCGACATCTATCCTTGCATAGTTCTCATCATCATCATCATGGGTGTCTTCAAGTTGTGATATATCTACTGGAATAGTTGGCTCATCAGTATCTTCTTCCACATGTAATGCATACAAGTCTCTTGATGGTGCTTGCAAAACAACATGCCAACTAGAAGTTTCATTCTCCCTAGAATAAAACACTTGTTTCGCTTGTGTTGCTAAAATGAATGGATCATTTTCAAATTGTCCGTGTCCTTCGTTAAGGTTAACCAAAGTGAACCCATCTTCCTTTTTTATTCCATTCGTGATATTTGCCCAATCACACTTGAATATTGGAACGTGAAATGTATTGTAATCAAGCAATATAACATCGCGCAAAACTCCATAATAATGAACTTTCCCAACTTGAGGTGCATTATCTTTTGCACTCGATCTACAGATGGTTGTTGCTTCAACTAAAATGCCACTATTTTGACGAGATTTTTCAGCATCTTTAGTGTAAAAGCGCAAACCATTTATGACAAAACTAGAATATGACATGGATTGGCATCTAGGACCACGTGCAAGCCACTTTAAAGCATTTGAAACATTGTCAATCAAACACTGAGCTCTAATCTGTTATTATTTTAAACATGTTAGGAGTAAAATAATAAATAGCACAACTAGACAAAAACTTTCTTCATATATGTTGAACCTTATCATCCAACCAGGCAGTAAAAGAGTCAATGTGCTTTTTATGAAATAAAACCTCATTTCTTTCCAGTCGTTTGTCAAAACTCTTGAGTTCATCCATATGCATCCTAAGGTAAAAACAATATATCAAATGAATATATGGTAGAATAAGTTAAAATTTGTCGAAGTATATTTTTAATAAACATACTTTATGTATGGTTGAACTTCTGCACTGTTTAGCAACACATAACGATGGGCAACTTTCAACATCTCATCAGATAGAACCAGTGACGTCCCTTTAGAAATTGTACGCCCTACGACTAAGAAATCACTCTCATATTCTTCATTGCATGCATGCTTGGAACCCATTTTAGATGCTTGTTTTATGTATTTGCTACAGAACATTGCATTTTCTTCAACAATATACCGTTCAGCTATGCACCCTTCAGGTCGTGCACGATTCATAACATACCCTTTTAACACTTTCATATACCTATACGAATGAAAAAATGTAAAAATATTTAAATCCAATTTGATAATAAATTTAACTTTTGAGAATAGCTTAAATAAAGATTACCTCTCAAATGGATACATCCAACGATATTGTACTGGTCCACATATATGTATTTCTCTCCCAAGGTGAATTGTCAAATGTACCATTACATCAAAAAATGAAGGCGGAAAATACCTTTCCAACGTGCATAATGTTTCAACAACATCTTCTTCTAATTTTTCGACCTTATTCCTATCAACAACTCCTTGGCATATCTCATTGAAAAATGAACACAATTTAAAAATAGAGTTCCAGGGTGATAAGTGTATTTTATACACTTATTTCTATCCTAAAAGTAGGATTTTATATTTTTGTTTTGGAATATTTGCTATTTATTTTGCGTTATTTGTTTACATTTCAGAAATAATCCAAAGTCGAGAAAACAAAGGAATTGGAGCAAAAACAAGCAAATTGGATGACAAAAGAACCAAAGTATGCAAATCAAGAATGGATGAAGTAGATCAAGGGTCAATTGGAAGAAAAGTAAAAGAAAGAACCAAATTGGAAGAAATTGGGAGTTCAAGGACTAAAGTATACAAATCAAAAGAAGAAGGACCAAATTGAAAATATTCGATAGTTGATTCGGATCAAGATAAGATACTTGAGGACTTTTAGGAGTCAATTGGATGCAATTAGATGGAAAAAAGGAATGAAATATGGTAAGAATATTACCATAAATTCATTTAAATCAAGCAAGGTCTTCGGGCAGATTTTTAGTCATACTTTGAAACATAATTTTGGGGCAATAAACGTTCGAATTGGGAAAATCCTATTTCAGGAAGAATTGTAGCCCTTTACGTTATCTTTCTAAAGGACTTTGAAGCAACTTAATCGGATAATGGAATAGAAAGATAAAATCAAAATACTAAATTCTGTGCAATAAAAGGATGAGGACCAAATTGCTGAAATTTAAAGAAGAAAAATGTAGTTGCCGGTATAACCGTGCGGCCGCACGGTTGAAAAAGCGTGCTGTCGCAGGGTCAAAAAAATCAGCGACTGAAGTTTACCTGCAGAGTCATGCGATCGCGCATTTTGAACCGTGCGGTCGCACGGTAGTCCCGACTGGGCCGCAGCTGGGCTTTGTGCGCGGAATTCAGCAATTTTCTCCTCCACTAACCTAATTCTCGGGGGAAATCTATAAATACTAGACCTAAGGCACGAAATTAGGGGTTCCCAATCTTCATAATTCATGCCAAAACGCTGTCGAAGTGCCGAGGGATCCAAACCACGCCAAGATCAAGATTGAAGATACAATTGCAAGGAGATGAATTGGGTTACATCTTTTCATATCTCTTGTTATTTATTTTCTATTATGTTTCTAGGCTAGGTTAATTGTGTTGGAATTGTGATGAAGTTTTGATTTCTTAATTCCATATTTTAATCTATTATTTAATTTATGCAATTCATGATTTTGAGCAATTGATTTATACTTTTTTTATCATGCAATTACTTGATCACTAGTTGTATGATTTTAGGTAATGATTTCTTAAGTTCGAAAGATTGAGATTTCATTAGACTTGTGTCAATTGCCACAAAGTCCGATAGGGGATAGAAATATACCCCTATACTTTGTGTTATCTGCTATAGTATTCACAAGACTTGTAATGCTTTTCCATACATTTAGATTCGTCATAGAAATATAGTCGGATTGTGTATAGAAATAGGTGTTGATTCTTGTCCGAAAGGGAGTCTTGAAAATATTAGGAATATGAATTTTCAAAACCCGTGAATTGTATTTAAATAATTGGTTAAGATATGGATGATAGAGTCAAAATGGATTCATAATTCTAACGCATTTATTTTCATTCATTTAAAATCAAATTTGTCAATTTTTTAGTTTAATCTTCATTTTAATTTTCAAAATAAAAATTTTCAAACTCAAACAATTTCTAGTTCCGGTTAAGGTAGTAGTCTAAAAATACGATTTAAAACAATCTCTGTGGGAACGATATTCGGACTTAAAATCCACTTTATTACTTGCGCGACCCGTGCACTTGCGGAGCGTAGTCAAGTTTTTGGCGCCGTTGCCGGGGATTGTTATTTAAATTTATTTTTAGATTACTTTCACTAATTCGGACTTTTAACTTGTTTTAATTTTATTTTTTTATTTTTTTATTTTATTATTTTTTTAATTTTTAGGATTTTAATTTCTTTGTTTTAGTTAGATACTAGTTTCCTTTCTTTTAGCTGTGTATGCTACGTTCGAAAAAAGGGAATCTCTTCGAAGCTGACCCGGAAATAGAACGTACATTGCACCGTAGGTTAAGGGAACTTGGGGAATTAGATAAATCTAAAAACCAAAAAGAAAATCAAATGGCAAACAACAATTTGAGATTACCCGCCCCTGATCCAATAAATGAAGATGACATGTTGGTGGGTGACTTCATGACACCTCAGGTGGTTCAAAGTCAATCCAGCATAGTCTATCCACCATTTGAACAGACAAACTTCCAATTGAAAACCAATGTCATCAGCATGTTCCAAAACGGACATCAATTTCATGGGAGACCTGATGAAAACCCGCACACACATGTTTCTAAATTTTTAGACATGTGCCAACACTTTCAATATCAGGGCGTAAATGATGATGCTATCAGACTCAGGTTATTCCCTTACACTCTAAGAGATAGGGCTGTTGAGTGGTTGGATTCTCGCCCAGCTGCGAGTATAACCACTTGGAACGACTTGGTCCAAAATTTTTGCACCAAATTCATGCCTCCAGCTAAGGTTGCCAAACTGAGATATGACATCACCATGTTTCAGCAACAAGATGCTGAATCCTTTGATGATGCATGGAACAGATTTAAGGGCATGCTGAGGAAGTGTCCAAACCATGGGATCAAACGAGGTGATCAAGTGAAATGCTTCTATGAAGGACTACTTCCACATTTTAAAAACATGGTTGATTCCTCATCAAATGGTGCGTTAAGCACAAAGAGCATCGGGCAGGCATTGGAGCTCTTCGAGAGGATAGCAAATACAAATGCCATGTGGGGATCAGACAGGGTTGTTCCAAAGAAGGCATCAGGAGTCTATGAAGTGGATGCTTACACTACCATATCAGTAAAAATAGACTCTTTGGCTGCGAAAGTGGAGAGCATAGCACTGGTGAGTCATTCATCAAAAAGTGCCAAAATGACTTGTGAAGAGTGTGGTGCAAACCACGCCACTACAGATTGCCCTATTCTGGCTTGTCCCTTGGAGCAAGTTGACTATTTACAAGGAGGTCAACGCCAAAATAATCCATACTCAAATACCTACAATCCAGGATGGCGCAATCATCCTAACTTTTCTTGGAAAGATCACTCTAATGGACACATTGCGCCTAATTTCAACACTGAAGAGAGAAAGCCTGCATTGGAAGAAATGCTTGGGAAGTTTGTGGAAAGGACAGAACAGTTCATGTCTAGAACAGATCAGTTTATGAGAAAAACTGAAATCACAATTCAAAATCAACAGGCTTCAATCAAAAATCTGGAGACTCAAGTTGGACAGATAGCACAGTTGATCACAGCCAGAGCTCCGGGTACATTACCAGCAAATACTGAGGTAAACCCAAAGGAACAAATAATGGCTATAAATGTAGTGCAACATGAGATAAATGCTATCACTACGCGTAGTGGTGTGCAACTTCCTGAGATTTATGCTAAAAAGCCAGCTGGAGTTTCTGAAAAAGTTGTGGAGAATGTTGAGAAGATGGCTGAAAAGGAAGATGACCATGAGGTGAAATCAAAAATTAAGCCTCACGAGTCTCCTATTCCATTTCCACAAATGCTGAAGAAAACAAGAGAGGATAAGCAGTTTAATAAGTTTGTGAATATGCTGAGAAAACTGCACATAAATATTCCTTTCTTGGAAGCCATCACACAGATCCCAAGTTACGCCAAACTGCTAAAAAAGATGATGTCTAGCAAGAAAAATCTTAACGAACTTGAGGAGGTCACTTTAAATGAAGAATGCAGCGCAATCCTGCAAAACAAGCTGCCACCTAAGCTTAAAGACCCAGGGAGCTTTTCAATACCTTGCATTATAGGTGATTTAAAATTCAACAAGGTCTTATGTGACCTAGGTGCAAGTATAAATCTGATGCCCCTGTCTTTATACAAGAAATTGGGACTGGGTGAACCAAAGGAAAGCAATATCAGATTGCAACTGACTGATCGTTCAATCTGTCACCCATATGGAGTTGTGGAGGATGTATTGGTGAAAGTTCACAAATTCATATTCCCAGCGGACTTTATCATCTTAGATATGGAGGAAGATGAGAATTTGCCTTTGATACTTGGTCGGCCATTCCTAGCCACTGCACGAGCATTAATTGATGTAGAAAAAGGAGATGTAGTGCTGCGGGCCGAAAATCAAGAGGTGACTTTCACAATGATGCAATTTGATGTCCATGAACCAGAACTAGAAAATTGCTCCAGGATAGATGTCGAGTTGGAATTGGCGTACCGGGAGAGGTATGAATACAAGGTAAGGGCAGATGATGAGGCTACACCATCCAATCTAAAACCACCTTGAGAAGAGTTTGCCAAAAAGTCTAGCTCTAGACTATAAATTAAGCGCTTGTTGGGAGGCAACCCAATTTTTCAAACCCTTTTCTTTAGTTATTTTGTTTATTGCTTTTGAGTTATTTTATTGCTTGATTTTTTTTCAGTTACTTGACATTGTATTTTAGGAGCACTAGTGTATTTAGAGTGCATGCATTGAGTTGTTATGTGCTTTAGATAATTCTAGTATTCTATTTTGCACATTTTTGCACTTTTAGTTTCCATTGCATTATTATTTGTTTTGTCATTTTTATTACAATCTTCCACTTGAGAATCTAGCTTAGGACATGTACATATAGTTTAGAAGTTGGTTGCATGCATTTGGATGTGTTTAGGGGTCGAAAACGGAGTCCAAAATCGAAAAATGAAAAAATTTCAAGACACTGCCTTTTACACCGTGCGGTCGCACGGTTCAATACTGGACAGTTTCGGCAGATTCATTTATATGTTGAATTCTCTCATTTTAACCACTTTCAAACCCGTTTTACCTCCCTCAAATCATCCCACATTGAGTTCCCAATTAGTCCCCATTACTTGCACATCATTTTAACTCTATTCCATGTCTTGGATTGCATCAAAAACATTCAAGAGGTATGGATTTCTACACAATTTCACAAAATCATGCATAATCTTTTGTTCCTCATTCTTTTTGTAAATTGTGAAATTGTGGATAGTTGATGATGGTTTTAGGCTAGGATTGGAGATATTGAATTGTGATTTGTAGATGAAAAAATTTGGGTAAATTAAAGTCTCCAACTCTATGTTCTCCATTGATTTTTTCATGTGCCTATAAGGTGTTTGAATAAATGTCACAATGAATGTTTTGTTGAGTTTTTGAAATTATTTTTGGATGATCACCTTCATTACATATTATACATCATTTGTGCATCGTTCAATCCATGTTTACACTGATTTAAAGCATGAAACTCAACTTGAACATCATTGCACTACATGGCACCTCATTGCAAGGCCATTGCAGGCACCAATGCACCAGTGCACCTGTTTTCAGCTTCACTGCACTTACTTTGTCACATCTTTTCATGACCCAAATGAACTTCAAACATGCTAAATTTTTGATATGTTGTAGACCAAATTATGTACTTTCATATGCCTGGGACATGTCTCGGGAAATTTTTAATTTTTCAAGGTGATGTCAAGGGTTGAAAATCAGTGGTTGACCACTTTTCAAAAATTTCATAATTTTTTCTAAGTCCTAGTTTGGGTATGTTGCGTTGATTTTCTTTAGTTCCTATGTAATAATTATGCTTCTAATGATCATTAATGTTTATTTGCAAGGAACATATCATCATGGGACAATTCACGTCAAACATGGAAAAGGAAGTAAGGGGTCATTTCATCCAACAAACATTCGAGTCATAGCTTCAAAAATGGGAACACTAACTCTCAAAACCCGGGAAGTACATTAACCCTCTTTGTTATTTCTGTGTTTATTTTCTTTATGTGTTTTGAATACATTGAAGACAATGTATGATTCTAGTTTGGGGGTGAGAATCTCATTCATGTACTTTCATATGCACATTCATTCGATTTTGGGTAGAAAATTCATAAAAATTTGAAAATTTTTGTTGATTTATTTATTGCTTATGACATGATTTGAATTGACGTTTGTGCTTTAGTTAGAATATTGGGCAAAATGTGAACTAAAATTTTCTTAATATTCATCCATGTAAGACTTTCATCAAATATGAGCACATAGTCAATTTCAAATAATGACTTGTGTAGGGAGATGCTTGATACTTGTGGGGTAAATTTTTGCACTTTGACCATAGAATTGACTTAAAAATCCCAAACCTTAAGTAATTATATCCCGACCTAAAAATGTAGAACCAAACTGCTCAAGAAGCAGTTTGGGGGTGGGAAGGTTAGATTGAGTATGCATTGGTAGATTGAGGATTTGAACTTTTTAATTTTACATCTTTAGTGTAAGGGGTTTCGATCAACGGGTATAAACCATAATAACCAGCATAAAAATAGAAAAATGCTGAAGGTCTTATTCTACTCTTCAAATGCCTTTTTGACTCGAGCAAGTAAGTCTGAGGGATTCTCTGAATCTGGTACCCTAAACTCAACTGAGTTGGGAGCTGCCGACCTAAAGCTCGCTACAGGGGTCAACTAGAAAGCAAGTACGGAGAGTGGACTTACACATAAGACGTTAAAAACATCTTTAACTTTTCTGTTTAAGCCTTTATGACTCGGGTAATTAAGTCTGAGGGGTTCTTTGAACCTGGTACCATAAGCTCAACTGAGTTGGGAGCTGCCGACCTAAAGCTCGCTACAAGGGTCATATAGAAAGCAAGTATGAAAAGTATTGCACAAAGATGGTAAAAGACAAGGACATTAAAAGAAAAAGTCGTCCATATAAAAGAAAAATAGAATAAAATGGTATAAGCTTTGTTGGTTGAAATTCCTAACACTTTGTTAATTATTCTTGGTCTGTTGTGCATACTTGTCTAGTCCTAACTGCTTTGTGTGGAAAAATGCGATTTATACAGGTTTAGAAACCACATCAATAGGAAAGACCTCGGGATATGAGAGAAAAGTAGTAAGGTTGTGCTCATTCATGAGAGGGTAAGGAAAATCAAAAGAAAATCATTGTTGATCACATGGGATTTGGGCTTACTCTTGCATAAAAAGTCACACATTGTCAAGTTTATTTTTGCATAAGTTTGCGGTTGATTTTGGCTATTCACACACACACAATGAAGTTGAGCATCGGATGAATGAAAATATTTTATGTTGTTCATATTTCTTTTTCTAAAGTGAATTGTCAATTTGGATTGTTGAAGTGCATGGTAAATAAGTTGACAAAAGCAAAAATATATTTTTTTATTTTGCATTTTTATTTTTATAGTTTATTTTTATTATTTGTTCGAGGACGAACAATAGTTCTAGTTTGGAGGTGTTGATAAGTGTATTTTATACACTTATTTCTATCCTAAAAGTAGGATTTTATATGTGTTGTTTTGGAATATTTGCTATTTATTTTGCGTTATTTGTTTACATTTCAGAAATAATCCAAAGTCGAGAAAACAAAGGAATTGGAGCAAAAACAAGCAAATTGGATGACAAAAGAACCAAAGTATGCAAATCAAGAATGGATGAAGTAGATCAAGGGTCAATTGGAAGAAAAGTAAAAGAAAGAACCAAATTGGAAGAAATTGGGAGTTCAAGGACTAAAGTATACAAATCAAAAGAAGAAGGACCAAATTGCAAATATTCGATAGTTGATTCGGATCAAGATAAGATACTTGAGGACTTTTAGGAGTCAATTGGATGCAATTAGATTGCAAAAAGGAATGAAATATGGTAAGAATATTACCATAAATTCATTTAAATCAAGCAAGGTCTTCGGGCAGATTTTTGATCATACTTTGAAACATAATTTTGGGGAAATAAACGTTCGAATTGGGAAAATCCTATTTCAGGAAGAATTGTAGCCCTTTACGTTATCTTTCTAAAGGACTTTGAAGCACCTCAATCGGATAATGGAATAGAAAGATAAGATCACAATACTAAATTCTGTGCAATAAAAGGATGAGGACCAAATTGCTGAAATTTAAAGAAGAAAAATGTAGCTGCCGGTATAATCGTGCGGCAGCACGGTTGAAAAAGCGTGCGGTCGCAGGGTCAAAAAAATCAGCGACTGAAGTTTACCTGCAGAGTCATGCGATCGCGCATTTTGAACCGTGCGGTCGCACGGTAGTCCCGACTGGGCCGCAGCTGGGCTTTTTGCGCGGAATTCAGCAATTTTCTCCTCCATTAACCTAATTCTCGAGGGAAATCTATAAATACTAGACCTAAGGCACGAAATTAGGGGTTCCCAATCTTCATAATTCATGCCAAAACGCTGTCGAAGTGCCGAGGGATCCAAACCACGCCAAGATCAAGATTGAAGATACAATTGCAAGGAGATGAATTGGGTTACATCTTTTCATATCTCTTGTTATTTATTTTCTATTATGTTTCTAGGCTAGGTTAATTGTGTTGGAATTGTGATGAAGTTTTGATTTCTTAATTCCATATTTTAATCTATTATTTAATTTATGCAATTCATGATTTTGAGCAATTGATTTATACTTTTTTTATCATGCAATTACTTGATCACTAGTTGTATGATTTTAGGTAATGATTTCTTAAGTTCGAAAGATTGAGATTTCATTAGACTTGTGTCAATTGCCACAAAGTCCGATAGGGGATAGAAATATACCCCTATACTTTGTGTTATGTGCTATAGTATTCACAAAACTTGTAATGCTTTTCCATACATTTAGATTCGTCATAGAAATATAGTCGGATTGTGTATAGAAATAGGTGTTGATTCTTGTCCGAAAGGGAGTCTTGACAATATTAGGAATATGGATTTTCAAAACCCGTGAATTGTATTTAAATAATTGGTTAAGATATGGATGATAGAGTCAAAATGGATTCATAATTCTAACGCATTTATTTTCATTCATTTAAAATCAAATTTGTCAATTTTTTAGTTTAATTTTCATTTTAATTTTCAAAATCAAAATTTTCAAACTCAAACAATTTCTAGTTCCGGTTAAGGTAGTAGTCTAAAAATACGATTTAAAACAATCTCTGTGGGAACGATATTCGGACTTAAAATCCACTTTATTACTTGCGCGACCCGTGCACTTGCGGAGCGTAGTCACAGGGTCCCTTAGGTAAAAGTCCTCTTAAGGCAACTGATAATAATTGTTGCATTAATATATGACAATCATGAGACTTGAGACCACTGATCTTACATTCTTCCACTGAAATGTAATTTTCAATATTTGATCCATAACCATCGGGTAATCTCAAGCTAGCAAGCCTTTTGCAAAAAAATTGTTTTTCTGCTTTTGATAAAGTGTGAGGAGCAGCGGGTAGTAGAATTTATTTCCTCTACTCTCAAGATGTAAAGCATGCCTAATGTTCATAGCTTCCAAGTCCTTACGAGAGTTAATGCCATCTTTGGATTTTCCTTTCACATCTAAAAGTGTATTAATGACGCTCTCACAAATATTCTTTTCCACATGCATCACATCCAAATTATGACGTAT